>OW388255.2:2500000-5000000 GCA_936450705.2 Protodeltote pygarga | reverse complement strand
AATTCAATCCTAAAGAGTCAGTCTTCATTTTCTAATTAAGAATGTATGTATAACTAGCCACTAGTTTTCCTCAACACAGAAACCCATATAGCTATATTTATATTTAATCTAGATTCCTAGCTTAAGTTAATTTCCGACCTAGATCTGGCCAGTTCAGACATGTAATTACTGTAGTACTAACTAATTAATCTGTTTGTGATTGCTGACGTCATTTGTAGACTTTTGGTAGATAGATATTAATGAAATTATTTAAAGTGCGAATCAGACCTGCGTATTTAGGGGGTCCCACGACCGGTGCTACATGTGGCATGCAATAGAAAGATCATGTTACTGTTCCTCATTCTGTTATACAAATTGATATAGCAGCTATAAGACCTGTCTTTGACGCTAAAATATTTCACGCATATGGCTTTTCGCGCCATATCTTGCACACAAGTGTTTTTGGCGCAAATGTCTTTGGTGCAAGAGTCTTACACGCAAATGTCTTTTGAACAGTGTCCTTCACCCTAGTGACTTTTTGGGCAAATGCTCTTTTGAGTATAAGGATTTTTGCGCATGGGGATTTGAGCAAATGACTTTCGTGCAAGTACCCTGTCAAAATAACCTACCAAAATGAGTAAACTTAGAAACCGCGGTACCACCTAGCCACGATTGAATCTCTTTTTAAATCTCTGTTTCATCTCAATATGTGTGAAGTAAATTTCGTTGTTATTCGCTATCAACACCATTTGCCTGATATTTATGCATTTATTCACCTCCTACGCATAAAAACAAAGTAAAAATATTGGATCTATCAATCATCTTAAGTATACCGTTCAAGAGACTGGGGAAAGTAGCTTTTATGTTATTACAAGATGACACCCGACGACTTGCATCGCATTGTATAGGTATGTATCGATAAAAGAGACACAGTAAATAATGTATTTATTAACTGTGAAATAGAGATGTATGTCAGATAGATGGATGTTCAAAAGTTTGTTACTCAATCAAGCAAAAAATACTTATTATTGTGATTTGACATAGAGCTCAAAATAAAATCTTTTTTTTTTCTTGTTTATGGCAATCTGCAGATAACTTCAGCAATTTCTGCCAGTGTCGTGTAGTCGTTATCGCATGGCCGATGAACAATCTGATGTCAGAGTTTAAACCGCCCGTAGCACCGATTGCTCAATAGTTACTACGTTAGACCTCTGGCATGGTTTTACACACCGTTGAAAAATCTCTCTGGTATGCTGGTTTCCTCACGATGTTTTCCTTCACCGTTTTAGCAAATAATAATTGATTTCTAATTCGCACATAAATCTGAAAAATTAGAGATGCGTGCCTGGGTTTCAAAATAATATAAGAGGTGCAAGGCTTCCCCGTTATTTTCAACTGTTAAAAAAACAATCAACATTGTTTGCATATTTTTTCTAATATAATCCAAATAATTATGATTTTCGTCCGCATAAAATTTTTATTCCTCTATAAATATGAACTAATAAACACGTGACAGCCAAAAATAAGTTTTTATGCAAACGAAAACAATATTCATTTAAATTAATTACAAACGATATGAAAAATTAATTTGATATTTCATTTTGTTGATTTCTACTTACTAAAATATTTTGCATAAAGTCAGATCTTATTTTTCTAGTATCAATCTACTTTTCCTGAAGCTCTTTATTTATTATCCATTTGCCGTCTACGCACCAGTACTTTACCAACCCTTAGCTGACGTTTACATAGCACGAAATGCTGACGTGACGATCGCGAGTTCGCGATAATATTATATTGACGACTTACAGATATATATTACGCTTCCATAGTATTCGTATATTATAAAGCGGATAACTGTTTAATTTAATATTACTCACGCAGTTTTGACCTCATGGTTCTAAACTAAACCCTATCACAGTGCCATGTAACGGGTATGTGAACCTAAACTATCCAGGAACCTACCCACTTTAAAAAAAATATTAAAATGGGTTCAGCCGTTTTTAAGTTATGCACGAACAAACATAGTGGCAACATATTTATTTTCGCCTTGGTGGTTGATGTAGGTTCAAAGCTCGAATCTCGCACGAGACATACATAGATACCTACTACAGATACTTTTTTCTGATGAGGTGTCTGTGCATTGTAAATTTATTTGTATCTAACTGCACCCTTGATATAGAAAGAAATCCAAATGCAAGAAAAAAGCAAAGCTCGAAAAATAATAGTTATTGTAAGAATTGTATGTGCCTAGAAGAAAGGCCACTGAACTAAAATCAAAGTCCAAGTTGGTAAAAAAAACAGTTGTCTGTCAAAATCTGGCACAAAAAAGATCAGACAGCGCAAATTGTTTCACATAAGTTTAAGGACCAATTTCACCATTCTCTTTAAAAAATTAATTTAATAAAACTAAATTCAGACTAATACTTACAAGTCTACGTGCTTTAGTTTGGACCAATAATCGTGTCCGCATCGTGCGCTTTAAACACCTCACAAAAAGTGCAACGACCCTTTCGGTTCAATTTACATCGTTAGGGGCGGAAAACGCAGCCGCTATCGATTTACCTGTACCGCTTCACTGAGTATTGTGCACTCTACAATAAATGACATTGAACTGAAACTTTCAGGGATCCGGTCTAGACTTCTATTAATAGATTTGTAATTTTAATGATGATGCTTTTAAAACTGAAGTAGGGTTGATCGTCTTCTATAAAATACAAGCAAAAATTGGTGAAAAAAGGTTAAAGAAACTGTTGATAACAGTTTAATACACACGATATTTTGAGTGCTATTATAATTGCTACTTAATTTTTAGTAATTTGTGCTTATTTCAACTATTTATTCAAGTTGATTTACTTCCTATTTAAACCACAATATATTTAGCTGCTGAAAGTATGCGAAATTACAAAGGTGGATAGCACAGTCATATTCTTATACATATATATTTTGGACACTCATGTCATAAGATCTATAATTACTCACATAGGAATATTTTTTTAGATGGTCCGAGGGTAAAAGCTTATAAGTTTTGGACTCTAACATATTTTTCGTCGTTTTACCGACGACTTTCCAAAAATATTCTTGACATTAATTTATTATAGCTATTAGGTATAAGTAATTATTTGTGTGGTCAAATCACCTCAAACATACACAGTACATAGTTTATTTTTTGGTTTCTCTATTTAATTTGAACCACGTAAATCAATCCAAATGAGTCCAGTGGTACCATTTTGCATACTGCACGCTTTTACTTTTATTATTAGAAAAAAAAACGAATTTAAAAATATAAAATCTTAGCATAAATATTCATATCACGCAACTGACTTTAAAAAGTATTGGAACATAAATAATTCAAGGGCTTACTTCAGTTATATACTCGATTTAAAATACCATTGTATTAAATCTATAACATCTTTTTTTAGGATTATTTAGAGTATTTAAGCTTGTAATTTGTCATTTGTCCATTAATGATATATTAAACCTATAAAAAAAATGCTGGGCTTTGTTTTTAGGTGATAAGCACGCCGTTAGGTGGTAATCGCGCATTAACAAACTAAGTACTACTAACTAACTACAGAGAGATAGTTCCTTGTGAAGCGTTGTCATAAAAGAGCTATTACACTCAGCGATACACCGTTGACGTTTAGGTAGGGTAGTTAGGTATATGGCGGGCAGCCACGTGCATGAAGTGCCCACTATTTGCCCATCGCATGAGTTTCTCATTTATTTTTATAAGTCCACTGCTGAACATAGGCCTCTCCCAATGCGCGCCGTTTTTGTGCACTCATTGGAGGTATTTGCCCATAATCGCCACTCTGGGCAAGCGGGTTGGCGATCGCAGTAGCAGATGATTGCTGTTAGACAGAAAGATGCTGCTGCCCACCCTCCGGATCTTTCCCTTTGTCGCTTCTTACGACACCCGCGGGACGAGAAGGGGTGGTTCTATTATTAGGCCGGAAACCACACGGCACGTGAGTTTCTATTCTAAAGTATTCGTTTAATAATAGTTATATGTGTTGGAGTTCCGTCATATATTCTAAGTGCGTCTAGTGCAATACGTCATACACAATCTATAGCTAAGTCTAATTACATAGTTACTAGTGTGTTTAATAACATGATCGGAATATTATGTAGTAGTAATAACTTTGCCAGTGACATCAGACATGATCAAACCTATTATGATCATAGTAAACAAATTGTTTAATCACATCTTTCTTGTAAATAACACATTACCAATGTTACATCAAGGAAGCTAAATACGTCATGGTTTAGTTAAAAAATAAAACTGAATTCAAAACATTATGGCTAGGTGCGCATTCGCGATTTCAGGGGCTCTACTCCGAAAATCGAACAACGATGTTTCGGATCGGAACGTAATAATGAAGACCATCAAACACAATCCTTACCACCAAATTACCACTGTTTAATTATATTTAGTGCTTTCATCTATCGTTTCGTTACAAATCCATAAAAAATAACAATCTATTAGAAGGTAATTTAACGAACAAATATGCGATCCGACAATCGAAGTTTCGTTGTTAAAATTTCGGAGTAGGCCCCCAGAGCTCAAGAACGTTTTTGATTCAGGAGGTGAATGTAATAAACTTACTACTCTTCAATTACTAAATTCATATGTTTGGGTTAATTTGATTTGCTTTGACAAGTCCCATACATTATACGAGTGACGAGTTTTTTAGTTTTTTTAAATTTTGTGTTATTCGTATTTACCCCGGGTGACGAGACAGAGACACGGCGGAGAAGCGGACGGGAGCAAGTCCTTTTTAACTCGAAAAATTAGAATTAGTTTAGCACAGCAGTGGGAAATAGCTAGGTTCACTTTTTTATCGCATGAGATGAGACTTTTATCATCTATGCACAGCTCCCAAGCGTCTCTATTAGAATACGTCTATATAATGTTATTACAATATTAATATCAGTAATATTATTTAAAACATATATTCAGGAGGTTAGAAGTCACGTGCTGTTATTAATAACAGTTATTTAAATAATCATAAGTTATATTATCTGTACAAAAGCATCTGCAATTATCAGTTCCAAAGGTCAGTATTACAGTATTTACATATTATTATGTCCACATTCGCGATGTTTTCATGTTGTTACAAAAATAGTTTAATTATAAACATAATTTTGTGGTTTGATAAGTAAATATAAATATATAAAATGTTTTGCTAATTAAACTAATTTAATTTAGTACCTATAACTAATTTTTAATTTTGTCATGGGTACTTCTTTATAAAATAGAAGATACAAATACCTATACAATTTTACAAGTAATTACGACGAAAGCGATTAATTTATATGATGAAATTCTTATTAAATATCAATATTGTATATATGTATTTTTTGTTACACACGATTTTCCTCTTTTTATAATATTTTCTTTTAAAACTTGTAAAGCTCTCATGGTATACTTACCATGAATAGAAGCCATAAAGCAGCTGTCTAACGTATAAAAAATAAGAATGTGAGTAGGCTGAAGTCATGAAATTCACCCATTCCATCTCTACACGTTTCTTCCCTCATCATCAAAATAAGTTTCAAGTAAAGAGGTCAAGCTATTTCGCGTCTTTGAGTGGATATAAAGGCGAGGAAGGCAGCACAAACAAGATCACTCTACGAACCATGTCGACTCTTTGTAGTTGAGAGTCTGAGGGATTTCTTGTGTGAAGGGATAATGATATTGATGTTCACAAGCATATGGTTGAGGACTTTATAGGTTTCTTATTATTGAAACCTTGTTTTAAATATTATTTCGGGTCTTCGCGCACAGATAATTCAAAATAGTCATCATTGAACTAACCTCGACGTTTCGGTCAAGTTGCATTGACCCCGTGGTCACGAGAAGACTGCTATATGCGGGTGTCATCGTCTTGAGCTGCGGGTGGTGTTCTCAACTACCCGCGTTTGATATGGTGAAACGTAACTGTCCCAATCATGACACACAATGCTAACCGTTTCTTTTGACTCACAGGAAAAAAATCCTACGCGAACACCTACTAATAACTGGATTCCATGCTGGAGACAACCTGTATCCATCTTCCCGATCGAACATGATTCCAATTCGCGAAAATTTAAGAACTTCTATTGAAACCCTGCTCTTAATGTAATGTTCATTTCTTACAGTTACAACTTTAGTAATTTAAATGAAAATATTTAATAAGAAACTCGCAAAAACGACTGCCTTGTACGGGACTTCAACGGGGTTTTAATTTAATTATTTTTGCTAACCGCAGTGCCATCTACCGATTCCAATTGGATATTAAAACTATCCAGAGACCTCGAATAGGTCTCTGAATATCCACATCAAAATCATCTAAATCAGTCCAGCCGCTTTGAAGTGACAATCACTTTTGGCAATTAATGAAACAACTTTTTAACACACAGCAGTCTCTGTCCAGTATTTGTTAAGTTATGTTAAGCTAAGTTTAAGTTTTTTCATTATATGGGAACAGAGATCGTTATTATTTTTCGCTAAATTTGAATTTGAATTTAAATATATTTAGTAATAATTAAGTTTTAATCTGATTTTTATAAAAGATGTGTAAATCCGGTGCAGTGTGTGCTTTGTTGCTTTGAATAGTCCGGCTCTAGCATCATCAACAGTTTGGCTGACTCATAACTTATTTTCTTATCCTACATTACAAACTGAACTGTGACAAACATGCACGTGCGACCTATAATATAATTTACAACATTATCAATTACATGCTCATTATCTTCCTTACTATGTCTATTAAGTGCTAAGTATATTAAAACTTTGTATTAGTGTTTTATTTATTACATAAGATAACTTACACGTCTGAGTTCAGCCGTCACATTTAGCTCAGTAGCATAGTGCTCCGAGATTGGTGTCGCGGGTTCGATTACCAAGAGGTAATCGAACCCGCGACACCAAATTTAAATTGTAAAGATACAATTATAGTATTTTTTGGTGGTAGAGTCATGCTGATTTCTGAACGGGCCGGCTAGACTGGGGTGGTAAATAACCACCATCAAATATATTGCAGGCTTGACATAACAATACCTATTCGTACTGTTGTGTTTCCTACGGTCAGTAAGAAAGTCGAAGTTTTATACACCATTTTATAACTCGAGAACTGCTGGACCGTTTTTATGGTTTTTGATTTGTTATTGTTTTTGAGTTTTTTTTACCCTTACGGTAGGATAGGGGTAGGGGTATGGTATGGTATGGTAGGATAGGGTAGGTTAGGGTAGGGTAGAAGTAGAGTAGGGTAGGGTAGGGTAGAGGTAGAGTAGGGTAGGGTAGGGTAGAATAGGCGAGATGTAGGTTAATCATGCGTACAAAATCGCGCCGGGCAGGAGCTAGTATCAAATTAATAATAGCTTAACAGTAATTTTAAACAGTAGATGCTTACCCTAATTACACCAATAATGAGTGAATATTCAGTACCCAATAGCCGCCCCTATTTGAACACGGCCTTTTCCTAACAAAACGTAACAAAATTTGTTATCTTTTCTGTCTTTTGAACACCCTTGATTCAAAGTTGGAAATCGAATGCCAAATTAAGATATGTACCTACATTTGATTTAAGTGTATTTAAAATCAAGAAGAAATAACATTAATGATAGACGAACAACTCTTCTCGTTCTAACAGTTCAATTCGTACGTAAACTGCGCAAATGTGAAAATTTAATTTACCCGTCTCTGTGCTTCCCGGATTGTAAAAAGGTTTTAGGAGTAGTAGGTGGGGATTTTTATTTACTTAACCAGAAATACAATCGAATGATTTCATGAACGTAAACTCTACCGAGCTTAACCCGTCCAAAATCAACACAAAAGTCACAATAAATAATATAATTTGTACCGTAACCACTGGAGTCTAGTTCGCCTGTCGAGCAAAGTATCAATAAATGATAAAATATCAATAATATCTGTGTGTACAATAAAAACATTGTTATTATAGCAATCGCAGTAACTCTACCGCTCTGACCTTTTGACAGTAATAAAGTAATGATAAATAACAACAATTAATTAAGTAATATTACGGTCATGTTGAATGATTACACGTGTAGAATTCAGGTATCAATGACATTGTTTACTTGTATATTGTGACTCTTCTTCGCATAGGTTTCCACAGAACGTTAAAAAAGGTTAGAAGTGCCATGTGGCGGGTGCTGAGCGTTTGAATTAGGGCAAACGAGCCTAATTTCTTCACAGCTCGTGACGAACGTTAGTCGCCCGAGCTGACATAAATTAATGTCGATATCTTGCGTAGAAATTACCTGCAAAGCAGCAAGCGAAAATTCAGTGTAACAAAAGGTACTATTTCTTTTCACGGGTAAGTCTAAATGTGTGTATCTGAGGACAGCAACCTCGGTACAAAAATAATGCAAAGACATTTCTAACCTTTTTCAATGTTCTGTGGTTTCCTCAATGTCGTGACCGCTTCTTGATAGGAATTTCCCATGGACTATCATCATCCAGCTGGTTCTTTCTGCCGCTGACCTAGAGCATCGTGGACAGATGTGTCAGGGGTGATGCAAATTTGGTCCACCCAACGTATCGGGCTTCTTCCTTGTGACCTTTACCTGCCACTGTGAGTCTTTCGAGATTGTTGCTTTTCTTCCTCGCAATATGCCCGAAGTAGGTATACAAGGATTCTACGGAGGCAGATGGTGAAAAGCCTTGTTTTGACGTTGAGCTCGCGCAGGATTACCACGTTGGTGCTGTGTGTTGTCATTGTAGCAATATAAGTTTTTTGTGCTATCTCACAATTAGGTAAATCTCTTTTTTTTCGCTAAGACTTTCTAGATTAAGTCACCCTTCAAATAAAAAAAAACTAAATCAAAATTAATATTTTTGTAATAGACAGACACACAGGCAAACATAAACACAGACACACCACTTTTTGTCAGGTCACTATTATACACAGAAAAACACACACACAATCATATTACAGTTCCTGTACAAAGGCGAGCTTAACTCAATACTGAGTTTTCTACCAGCAAACCTTGCAAACTCTCTCTGAGCCTGCCGCAAATTTGTCGTTTACTGATTTTAAAAACCCTCTGTTTGGTTATTATTAGCTGTATGATAGTTAGCTGTATGACAACAAATTAGATGCTGCAAATACGCAAAGAAGAGAACATATGTATATCAACAACACAATAAGCATTTAATGCACAGAAACAATCTTGTACAAAGTGAAAGTAATAAATATAAACACAGACAATCTACTCCAGTTATTGTGTTACTTAACCGGAGCGTGGAAATTACTCTCGATTATTTATTGATCATAGTTTCATTGGTTGACTGGTGTTTAAGTGTGTTTAACATCAACGCGTCAACGATTTGAATAGAATTGATTTGTTGCGAACATGCACCGCTTTTTTACCACTAGGCTATCACAGAGTATTGATAGACTAGTGGTATAACAGTTAGACTGCCAAATCAAAGGTCGTAGGGTCGAACCCAGGCACGCACCTCTGACTTTTAGAATTTATGTGCGTATTAGAAATCAATTATCACTTTCTAAAACGGTGATGGAAAACATCGTGAGGAGACCAGCACAGCTGAGAGATTTTTCAAGGGTGTGTAAAGCCATGTCAGCGGCCTACGGGCGGTTTAAACTCTGACACCAGATTGTTCATCAACTATACGATAAACTATACATATGATAAGAAAAAAAGCAGAATTTTACCGTCAGATAATTTTAATTCATCATCTTAGTACTTATTCAATTTTCATGTCATCAATTTGATTGCTAATTTATTTTAAAAAGAAATTGAGATCACTGATACACCGGACTAATAACTAACAACTACATTATAATTGCCTCAAAATGAACATGAATTGTTTCAATTGCTATTACTTAACACAAATTCACATCATTTAGCGGCAATAAGATCCATTAGTACTCGTGCGCAGCTGTATAGATCAACTCATATTGATTTAACGAGTACTGGATCAGTTTGATTACCTATTCATTATTGTTTCATTAATGGATATTGATTAATTGAAGGTCACATTAATATGTTCCTTATTTTAATTTTGCATCCCGCTGCCAGGCAAAAGAATTTGCCTTTGCTTTGCCGTTTGTAATAAGTTCTGCTGCGCTGGCTCTTTTACTTGTAAAGGGGTACGGAAAATAAAAACATTGAAAACACTGGTCTAGTGTGATAAGGTTACTTCTAAGTTCTAAGCAAGAATGCACCAACGAAGTCACATCATCGCTACGATTAAGAGAGGTAGTAGTCAAATGCCATTCAAATATTTTTTTAAAACCTTGACACCTCTGCTACGGCAAGTTTATCGGGCAAGAACGCCTCTCGATCTGCGTGTCGTAGGTAAATGTCGACTAATGACGGGATAAAGGTCACAAATAAAATTTCCAAGCTAACACAGTGATCAATATCCAAGCTGCTTCTGTTACCAGTACCACCAACAAAGCCTTGCCACCGAACGAATTTTACGTATTCCAGGCATTCCAGTATAATGTTTGGTAAAACCTATCGACGATAACGTACTATCGTGGACAAAGCCGGTGCACCACTATTAAGGTTAGAATCGCTTGCACCCGACGTCCAAACGTAGCGCTAGCCTAGCCTACGTAGCATTGTTCAAAGCATTTTGATTGCAAAGTGGTGCACCGTTCGTATCCGTGATAGTACAACTTCCGACTTCCCGTTTTTAAGGCAGGTGTGCTTCATAGTAGACCACAACATCACTAACCATCAGTGAGTAACCATAAGTGAGTTTGTGGTCTAATGCTAAAAAATCACCTCTGCCTTGATGCTCCAATGGCCATAATAAGGCAATTATTTACCGAGGACAATCCTGCAAGAATTACATCGTTAACTGAAAGATTCCCCTCGTTTTATAGCATTTATCTATCGCCATTTCCTCTTACCAGCCCATTTTGGTCGCCATTCTAATCAGAATGCCAACTATAATAACTCAACGCTATTTGAAAGCATTGAAAAGGATTTGTGTTCGATAATTTATTTTCCATCCTTGTTTAACTATTGGGTATGAAAGAGAGGATAGACAACGGCAAAACCCAGCAACAAAGGAATGAACTTTAAACTGTTACTAAAGTCGATGTGTAATGATTAATATTTATGTTTTATTTGTGTTTTTATGGAGACGTTGATCAATGAAGTAGGTATGTTTACAATTATTGACAATTGAATTGAGATTCAGAAGTCGCTTTGAAGCGTTTGTTACCTATAATTTCCCAAATAGAGTGTGAAGACAATGGCTTGCCACGCAGTCTTTGTCGCTCTCGACGTTTTCATCGCGGCATCCGTCATCGGTTTCCGCATTGGACATTTATTATTGTGTAATTCATTGATAAAGGATCTTTACTTTTATCTAATATACTTATTTATTTACCTTTGCCGGACGCCTTTACCTTTTAGTGAAACATTATTATAATAAACTCTAAATAAAATCATCTTTCCAACGTACATGCTTAGGATATATGCGTTGGAAAGATGACTTTTAAAAAACGCGGGTATTCTGACTAGAAGTAGCTAAAGACAGAGAACAATTATGGAAGACTTCGGAGCGGGTTTTCATCTGTAAAGAGGATTCTGATAAAATCCTAACTACATTAATGTACCTTTTTTTGTGGCTGGGAGGAGTCAAAAATGCTTATCGCATACCGCACGTCCGAGGACGTACGGTTATGTGGGGCTCGCACCCACCAAAAAACATCTCCCCCCTGCGTGTTCCTTGCACTGTATCGGACGGGGCCGGGTACTGTAACCGCGCTTTGCAGCCCCGTCCAATGCCTGCCTGTAGGCCCGCACTACATTAATATACCTACCTTGTAAACTATCTTTTGTTAGATATAATAAAGGCTTTTTTATAAGGGCTTTACGCCTTCTGACTCTGAGGACCATGTGGAGAGTATTTAATTTTGTGTGTATCGACAGTGTACATGCCTTGTCCATACTAGTGCGACCCGATTTGTCAAAAATCTTTTTCAGTAATATTGAAAAATGTTTCTACCATTATCAAATTTCCGAGTTTTCGCAATATTCCTAGGTTTTCGCGAAAATGTTCAATTATCAAATCATACTACGACTTATATTATATCAAATAGTTTAAAAATGTGAGTTGCCATTGTCGTGCAGTGGTGATATTTTTTTAATTAGATTTTTATGTCTATGATGCCATTTAGACAGCAACTTTTGCATCCGCAGTAGGGTGCACTGCACATTTTTTAAAGTATAATAAAGACTTCGGGCAACAAAGGTTTGTTGAATCTATACTACCTTAACCGTCGATCCACAATGCGCATTGTGCGTGCAACAAAGAAATATAGTAGCATTTGTCTGTTGTCAATGGTGGTTTATGTCTGAAAGCCAAACATCATACATAATGATAATGTTATGATGGTATATTATATTAGTTATGGTTAGAGCTTTATTTAAAGTTCAGTGCTATCCAAGATATTACTTATACAAAGTAGGTACCTATATTAGATGGATTAAGGTACAATGACATAAATACAGATATTAGGTAGGTACAGGTAGGTACAAAGCAAAAATCTTAACTTAACTTAACATCTTAACTTTACTTAACTATTTATACAAAATACTATAACTAAAGATTTTTTTTAAAATTAAAACTCCCGATACAAAAAAGCTCTAATTTTTTTTTAGCCAAGAATATGTAATTACAAATAAAAAAAAACCTTACTTAAAATCGGTTCATCCATTTAGAATATGCGATGCTACGTCATACAACAACACACGTTTAACTTATAACACCCCTCTTTTTTCGCCAGGGGCTAAAAAAAATCTTTAAAAATAAACAAAAAGAATTGTCCACTCATATCAGAGTACATAATGACTATATCATTATCCTACCTTTCCATAAAGATGACTTGTTTTTGCGTAATTTCTGCTGGCAGTAAAAAAAAAACTTAATTCTTGGTAAGGCTAGTAATCTAGAAATAATGACCGCCTATTAGTGATACCATGATTTGTTTTGATTTTTAGGATAATTGTAGGAAAAAATATTGGTAACGTTATTTTCAAAAGCGTGTGCTTATAACGCTTCAATCGCCAGATCAGCTATCGCTCATTGAATTTAAGTGGATTGAAAGTATAAAATCAATGAATATAGTTATGAAACAAACCAATTGAATTCAATTTTTTTTTTTTATTAAAAAAAATTGAAGGAGAACAACATTACAAAGTTCCAGCAAAAACACACAGCTTGATCGCAAAATGGCATATAAAATAAAAATTCATTTACAGCTATTTTTATATTTGAAAACATCTTTCGATCAAGCTAAAAATTTTGCTGAAACTTTGTAATGTTGTTCTTCTTAAATTGATATGTTTCAATTGTTAGTAACTATATTCATTGATTTTATATCTTTCATCAACATCAATGTGCAAGCGAAAAAGCATGTTTACGTGAAGAGGCGACTTAATGTCATGCAAGATATTTGACGTTGGTTTTTCATCTGAAACCCTTGTGTAAGTAATGTAACTAGGTACTCTCTCTCTCTCTCTATGCTGTTACTTAGACACCTAGACAGCCCTTCGCGATTAATAATGAGGACCCGATCGGTGATCGCATTTTAAAAGTCGTTATATTTATATAGAGTGACGTTGTTGTGTAGTCATGCCGAAAATGATTTTTTTTTAATTTTCACAAGGAAATTATTAATCATTAGGAGATGATCGACGGACGAATGGCATCCTTCAACTACCAAATATTTTCCAAGCTGTATGCACATTCTCATTTTGTTAACTTGATAGTTATAGTGACGTCAGTGACGTGGCTATTCGGAGAAATGATGAACTAGGTTAAATGTACAAATAATATTATCCACTTTGTACAGTACAAAAAATGTTAATGTGCCACAAGGCTTTTGCCCCACATAACACGCCCCACTCTAGGTTTTTCCCCTGTATACCTACATCCCGGATCAAATATATGTCGGGCACACAAATATTGGTCCCAGCCACAAACAAAAGGTGTACGTTAAATGACTACCCAGCCGCAAGTGAGTAGGTATCATCGCAACATTTGTTCATTTCCGAGAATGACACAGATAAATGATAAACAACTGACACAGTTTCAACGTGCATAATTTACATAAAATACTGAAACTATAATATAGCTTATATTGTTTGACAGTTGAGCAAACATCTCTTTCACAAGTCGAGGCAAGGAGAATAAGTCTAAGAAGCAGGTTTGTGGCCATCCGTTTTTAGCAGTCATCTTACTTTGCCTAACCTGGGCTTAAAACTTCAACAGATTCACCGTGCAATAGTAAAACAATAATCAAAGAGTAAAACAATGACCAGGATCATCACGGGACAGGAAAAGGATTAAATTTAGCAGTATGACAATCTTAGGGCTAAGCCATCAAATTATTTATTAAAATACAAAATTTCTTGGTAAAACCCTCTTACAAGATTATTAAAAACCTTATTGCTTTACAGATTTGAAAATAATGGAAGATTCCTGAAGTAAAACTTGAATGCCTGCCTATCGTGGGCGCAAAAACAGCTCTTATCCTAATTACGCAGAGTACAATAATGACCTTTAATAAACAAACCGTGTCCTGGGACCTAAAGATAAGCGCCAATAGAAAAATATTTTCTAACAAAAACACACATTTAAGCACTTCTTAAAATTAAAATCGTGCTTTGAGATAAAGAGGTCACAAAAGATTTGAAGCATCTGCTATTTATATAATTATTTACTAGTGATACAAACAGAGATATAATAATAAATTTAGTTTAAATATTTACATTATTATAAGCCAAACAAAACTAGATAGTAGGTGTTTGGAGATCTGGTGGAAGTACCTACGGTGAGTGCAAGTGAAACCCGTACTTCCGCCTAGAGGTTCGTGGAAGAACACCGTGTGGTATTTAGTCCGTGCGATTAGGACATAACACTCTAACTAGCCCTTGATGCCCGTGATGGGGCATCCATAACGGGTTTCTCAAATGAAATAAAAAAAAGGGGGTTTGAGAATAATATTGAGCGATATACAATACAATTCTTACATGTCAATAAAAAGCCCTGAAATCGCAAAAAAAATCTGCTGTTTCATACATTTTGTTGAATCTTGTTGAAAGCTAATTTTTGCAGCTTTCATACATTTATGTTCACATAATTCAACAAAATATATGACAGCAGCATAACAGCAGATTTTTTTTGCGATTTCAGGGCTGATCCCATTGTAAAAGTTGATCATAATAATGAGATGCGATGGGATTTAAATTTCGCCCTGTATACATATGTATAGGTAAGTCTGTAACTGCACCTACCTTGAATACAAAAGAATATCTTTGTTTTGAATCCCTGTTTTCTTAAAAATAAAAAAAAACGAATGCCAAAAAATATTGTTTAGTGCCAAATGGTACAAATAATAACTTGGGTCAACAATAAGGTTTTAATTAGAAAAAACTATTTGTTTTAAATCTCACTAAATCAAAACAGATACAGGCCACGCGAACAGCACAATAGTTTTACTTTTAACGAGCAATAAAAGTAACATAAAGGGTCGCTGTCTTAGAGCGTTGGGTAATCATGGTCACTGTAGCGTGTCTAAGAATTGAGTACAGTCGACGACAGTAAGACAAGAATAATTTTATTGGAAAATCAAACTTATTTCTATGAACTTAAGGTGGAGGAGTTTTCACCGAGATGTCCATGCTAATAACCGAACAAAAGTAGTTGGTCGGTCGGTTAGTGCATCTGTACTAAGAACGCACTCGGCATGTGGCGCGTGGCGGCCGCGTTGTGATATTTCCTCATATTACATTTTACTCTTTCCATTTCTTATTAAAAATTTCAATAATAGCTTAATGGTGTGGCCGTTGGACTGTCATGTAAAGTCGCAGGTTCAAAGTTTGAACTTTAAACCCAGGCTTAGGTTATTTTTTTGTTATTCTAGCAATGTAACAAACAGAGTGCTTCTTTCGCCAACAAACTGCATCGTACAGTTTGGCGAATTTATGTTTGTTATTGAAGTTGATTTTTTTAAATATATTATATTCTTTTAAAAACATAGGTAGCATAGATCTATCATTTGCTTTTTTAAAACTGTTTTTAAAACCAGCAGAGATTTTTTTTTCGGTATGTTAAGCCATGTTGATGATTACGAACGAATTAACCTTAGACTCTAAGTTATTTATCAACGATAAAGAGAAGAAAGAAAGAAAAATAAATCACGATTCACGGAATAGCACAGACAGTTGATATTATTTGCACCTGATAAATGAAAATGACACACCTATTAATTACTCAAAATAGTAACCTAGTTAGTTACTAACTGTTAGTATGTAATGAAGTTAGTAAGCCGTAAAATCTTAAACAAAGCAGCTAATAGACTGCTAATTAATGAGAACAAAATATGACCTGGAAGGCAATGCATTCCTGTTTTTATTTACACTTCTGTCTACGACCACGTCAGGTTTTGACAAATAAATAAAATTTACGCGACTAATCTGTTAAAAAGTTTTTTCTTTACAGATAATATTATTACGTACCTACCTAAGTCTCGACGTATCATCGAAACGAAAAGAAAAAGACCAACCAACCATATCTATAGTCCAGGTTTGTAAACATAATGGAACGCATACCGGCCGGATTAACATTACTTTACCTTGGTAATCGAACCAGACACCTATAAGAACGACTCTAATGAATCAAACACCAATTTTAAGGTACTTTGTGGCCATGACCACTACCGTTATGCACTCTAATTGAGTGCAAAGGTAATTGGCCCGATCGAGTGCGTTAGTACCGAATGCACTCGCTCGTCTTTTGTTAATACGACTTTGGACAATAATCGTGAGGTTTATTTTTGTTTACAGGAAAACTTTTTATAATACATAATTTATGATGCATTTAATGTGTGTATTTTAGTTCTTATCTAAGTTAATATGGATTCCCACCAAACACGTTTTCATGTTAAACGACCATATGGCTCGCACTGTAAAAAAAAGTTATCAGATCTCATGTAGAGCCAAGTTTCTAACTCTACACGCCCTAACTGTACAAGCCCTAACTTCACAAACTCTAGGTATTATATACCTTAGTCAAAATATTATATATGCTTTATATATTTTGCCTTATTTCACATTAGGTTGAGAAATAAACTAAGACGCCTAACTGAGAAAAAAATACCCCTGTATCTCTTATCGTATGGTTGATGAACAACCAAGTGTCAGAGTTTAAACCACACGTAGGCCTCTTGTATGGTTTTACACACTGTCGAGAAAGCCTCCACATGTGGTTTAATCACGGTTTTCTCAAGTTTTTTTACCGTTAAATAAGTTTATTTATTTCGAACCTGCTATCTTTGAGTTGACAATCAAACGGCCATACCATTAGGTGAAAAAATAACAAAAAGTTATGTGCTCTTGACATGATTCTGATATTAATCTTATCCTCGGTCAAGGGTTTTTATCCTTCATACGGGAGGAGAGTCCTTTAGTAGGCTTAAGTAGAGATTTGGGATAGCCGGTTTAACACTCCGTTTTTCTTAAAATATATCTTTTGTTTCTCTTTAACCGCCGAAGAAAAAAGAGGAGTGTATCTAAGTTTAACGTGAATCTGTGATTCTATGTCTCTGTGTCAACGTAGCTCCCATACTGATGAACTTATTTTGATATAGTTTTTTTTAATTTAAAAGGTGACTCGATTCAAAAAACCTCTATTTTTTTTAGCTAAGAACACCGACCTCCGTAGCTGAAAAATAGAGGTTTTTTGTATTTGGGTTCATTTTCATTTGTACTTGTTGTTTTACTCGTTTGTCATTGAGTTAATATCTGGTGGTGGAACCCAATCCTAATTTATATACCAACTCGTAGCAACGTTGGTGGAATATGTTACTAAATAGCAGTTTAGTGATTCTTTTTTTTTATAACATATTTGTTTCAAAGATATTTCAAGTTCTTTTTGTTTTTTATCTCTAACGTTTATGGTAGTGTTTCTTTTTCGGCTTTTTCAATGTATGTGTTTTCTCTGTTATTTCGTAGAGGCATTATATAATTTTATTTGTATATTTCTTTAATAATTTTCCCAAAAAATAAGTAAGTAGCACAAAAATATTATTATTCCTCACACAAACAAAAATTAAATGACAATTTAATTGAGCGATGTCACATCACTATAGCAAATGCACACAGTCAGTTTTAGGTCTAGTCTAGCGAGACCTAAAAGGCCTCCAGCTAGAGCAATTAAACTAAACCTAGAGCAACAGTAGCTAAGGGCGCCCTTTGATGGGACTCGGGCACAGAAATTATGGACTCGGGCCTCGGCATAGAGCGTTGCTTGGGGACATGCTAGGGACGAGCTGGATCAGAATTTGATTATTTAGGGACATGTCAGCTACAGGCTTAGCCCGGGCTGGCATAAGCAAAGGTCGGGAAGGGAAGTTACTGGGTCTTCGCGATGGGGAGGACGGAATATCGGGCGATATACCTACACACATAAAATGATACAAATTAATTAACTACGTCATGAATGTACAGCTGTACAATTTCTATAGGTCGCGTCAGTACGTATGCACTTAAAATGCACTGCACTGTATCGTCAACGACAATAGTAGTGATTAATTAATTTTGATTCTTGTCTTAATACAAATAAAGAAGATTTTCTATTAACACTGGCATGCTATCGACTGAGTACATGGCATTTTTTTTCTTTCATTGTTGTAGTTTGACAAGTTGACTGTTTTAATTACAAAAGCGTGCGTCAGAACACCATAATATAATTGGCTAATTTGCTTATCAAAAATAAGGCTTCATTTATTTTAACTGAAATTTTTACTAAGGCGCTGTGACCAAGTACCTGTTAGAAAAATAGAAAATTGCCCTATAAGTCAGTTTGTCTATCACGTAAACCACATTGAAGATAATAAAAAAAAAACTAAGTTAAGGAGAATAACATTACAAAGTTTCAGCAAAAATTCCAGTTTCAACGGAACAAATTGCCGTTTAGGCAATTTTTATGTATGAAAATTTGTTCCGATAAAAATTGCCTAAACAAAGTTCCGAATACAAATTGCCTAAACATACTTCCAATAAATTCCCTAAACAAAAATTCCATTTGAGCAATTTTTATGTATGAAATCTTTTTTCGTAACTAAGTATTTATTCAGTGGTTTTATATGTTCAATGTCCGGGCGAGATAGCACGAGCGGTTAGCTCTAAAGGTGTCTTCCAAAGCACGAGAGCGCTTACAAACGCTATTATTAAATTCACTTTACTTTATTTCGATAAAACATTCCGTTTTTCAAATCATAAAACCTGCTTGATAGTACAATTAAATACTAACTAAATTAAATAATCGTACAGGATGTTAGTCATCAAATATGTGAATAATCTGTTTCCAAGTACGCCTTAATTATTTATCATGGAGTCATGACACCCATGTGTAGTTCATGCAACTTAAACACTCTATTCGTCACCATGGAAAAACTAGTACTAGGAAAGGTATATTTAGTGTAGGTATATTTTGTAGAGTCAAGGGTAATTATAAGTGTGAGCATTGATACTATGGTCGTATTTAAAAATAAAATTAAAAACTACCTTGCTTAAAAAAAAGTTTGGACTTATAAACACGTAAAAGTCACCGCTTCAAACGTTGCCTCATCACTAGGTACATAGTATAAAACAAAGTCTCTTTCTCTGTCCCAATATCCCTATGTATGCTTAAATCTTTAAATATTCGCAACGGATTTTTTAAATAGATAGAGTGATTGAAGAGGAAGGTTTATATGTGTAGAATGTACCCATGCAAAGCCGGGGCGGGTCGCTAGTATTGAAATAAACTTTAAGCTAGAAATGGAAAAACCAATGAACATGTACACACGGCTACATATCAAGCTATAAAAATCCAGTATGACAAGACCTCGCGTTCTATAAGCTCTTCATTCAACAAAATGACAGCTTATAATGGAAATTATAACTTGATGTTTAGTGTGTAGGTAGAGGTGCTTACAAAAGAAAAATCAACCGGTTTCTGTATTTTTGGTAAAAAAAACAGTATTTAATAACACATGTCATCATTAAATAGTTATTTTATTGTCTTCGTAAAACAATATAATCTTTAATTTTATTATGTTTTTTTTTTTAACTCGATATACTATACGAGTGTTTTATTACACTCAACTCAATATAACAACATCTCAACTACTTATCCCTTGACGAAACTTTATCAGAGGTTTAACCATTTGTCATACTTAGTACGTCATATTTAGAATAGAACAAAATGTCATTTGAAAATTATTTTCTTTTTATATAATTAACTCTCGAATATCTCGGACACCACCAATCTTGCTATTTTTACCCGACTGCCAAGGAAGGGTTATGTTTTTATATGAAATATTTGTAGGTAGTATAAATCAGTACCTAGTTTTGTGAAAAAAGAGCAAAATTTATAAGGTAGGAGTACATTCCCTACCATATATCTTCCGAAGCCGATCATAAATATGTAGGTAGTAATAAAACAATATAAGTATTACATTTTTAATTCAATATAGTCTTTAAAAAGTTAATGGGCTTGCACTATTGTTAAGTACTAGGCACATCACTGCCTTGTACTTGTAAAAAAAAGACAGCAATACCTAATTGGGGTTTGCGTGTCACAATCGTTTTTAGACACCAAAACCCACCTCCTCAGCATACATACCCAACATACATACATACATACATATACAACATACATACGTATATCTCCTCTTCCAGCTATAATCTTTTCGTCAGTCCTTAGGTACTGATGTATGATTCAATGAGTAATCCAGACTCCAGTAGTACTTAGTAATTTCCAAGTACCGGACGAAGCACCCAGTCACTTGAACTGGCCTCAGTGCGGACGCACTTAACGCACCCAGCGACACCACTACCTACTTAGTTTGACTAACCAATTGAATTGATGTGGGAATTCTGTTTGAATAACTGACGTTAATAATCACTTAAGCAGAGGAGTTGTTTTAGTATAAACAAGAAACGTTAGTAGGAGGTATGTACTAGTAAGTTATTGCAAGACAAAGCAGATTCAACAGAAATTGTATTGTGCGCGGGTCTTCGGTGACACGAGTACAGCTTGGCAAAAAAGAGTCTGGAAAAATTGGGGGCGCCACTGGCGCACTTTTCATACTACAATAAATTCAAAATTACAAGTTATTTGGTGCTTGCTTAATTAATGAATCACATAAAAGTATCGTAGGTAAGAAGCGACAAAGAAAAAAATCTGGAGGATGGACAGCAGCATCCATTACTATCTGATACTGCGATCGCCAACCCGCTTGCCCAACGTGGTGAGCTATTATGCGCACAAAATAAGTGATGCGCTTGAGAAGAGGCCTGTATCGTATCAGTCCACTGCTGGACTGATACAGGCTTTGTATATTTGTAAGGCTAACGCTTATCGCTAACGAATCTCTTGCTAAGGGTTACGAATAGCTTAGTCACAGAGCTACTGGTGGATCAAACCCGTAGGTAATTAACAGGTTCAAATTCTACTCGTAATATTTTTTTTCTTTCTACACAAATTTAGAACTTTAGCGCATGCATAAGTGCTTCAAAATATGTTTATAGCAAAGTTATACACTTTTAAACATAGCTAAATGTCAAGTTACGTACTCCGAACATAGGGTGGATGTGTCTACCATCCATGAAGCAAATTTAGTATTTGCTTCATGCTACCATCTGAGATGGGTGAATGTAGAAAAGAATTTCGATTCCACGGGCGGAGTAACGAATAGCTTAATGGCAGAGCGACTAAGTAACCAGAAAGACGCGGATTAAAATCCTACTCATAATCGTTTTTTTCTATCTACAAAAATTTTATAATAGTATTGATACATGATCTTCAATAAAAAAGTTACAATTTTTTCTTTACAATGCTAAATGTTTCTTCATAACTAATATTAACGTTAAGTAAAGGTGACTGGCCGGCTAAGTGCGAACGCACTTAACGCACTCATCGTCTCAACAACCTTCGTAGTTTGTTATTAAACAGCCTGTGGACTGTGGTTTTCTGGCACTGATTGTAGGAAATTGTGTTTTGAGTTAACATCTGTATGGCTATTTGTATTTCAATCATCTTTTTAAACAATTATCAATGTTTGTAATCTTTTGTGATACGTGTAACTTGAGAGCAATTATTCGTAATTCATGTTGATTTAAAAATTCATCGGTAAACTTTTAGATGCTATTACTATTTTTACTATTTAAAACTATATTTTCGCCCTCGTGGTTTTAATTTAACCCGATCGCAGCGCCTCCTACCTGGTCCAATTGTGAATGTAAAAATACTACCCTTAGATATAATATCTAACTAAAAGTCGCCAAAGTATGTTGCCACTTAGCATCCCTGCGTCAAACCAGAGATCGCGTCTTCATATCTAACAATTTTAATTTAAAAAATTGTTAATGATTAATTTATCATGATATTTTACCTTATTATTTATTGGCATAACATAAACTCAATTATCTAGGTGTGTATGCACTACAAAGAATGATAGGTACCTATATCCTTTATCTAAAAAACCTTGAGAACTAACTAGTTTTTTTATACGGATATATTGAGTGTCAAGACCTAATTGGTTTTAATTATACCATTTGTGAGCATTCTGAAACAAAACTAAATTCATACAATAAGGGCTCACTCGAATAAGCCCTTTGTATTCGCTTCGTGCATAAGCCCGACCGGCCAGAAATAATATATTAGATTCGTATTGTAATATTAGACTAGCTTCAGCCCGCGGCTTCGTCCGCGTGGTTTTTGATAAATTGTAGCTGTTATTCTTATTCTCTATTCTTAGCTTTATTACTGTTAAGTTTGATCAAAATCCGTTTAGTAGTTTTTTGTATAAAAGAGTATCAAACATCCATCCTCACAAAGTTTCACATTTATAATAGCAATTTTTGTAGGAATAAGTAGTAGGATTTGTTTCCGTGGTACAAAATTAAAAATTGTATAGTTATACAACGTACTCGTATGTTGTTACCTACTTTCACTGTTATTTAGTTGGTATACCACAAATTGCAGCTCATTTAGCAACTAGGTAACTTTATGCAATTCGGATGGAAGTAAATACTAAGGCAAAATGATAATTGGTCTATAGCATTAGCAGACGATGATAAATGTCTGTTAGCAGACGGCCCAGGCAGAAGTCCTATAGTTGATCATAGATAGAGGGTTTAGAGGTGACCTTTAAAACTAAAAAATAATAACGTGATTGTGGTCTCAGTGACATTAAAGCCGCTAAAACTAAATAAAAAACTGTGTTATATTTTTTTGTTATTTAATTAATTTCGTTAATTAAGAACAACGGCAAAAAGGTGGGCTACAAAAATTTCTCATTAACATTTTAAGTTATTTTCTTAAATACTTCTTTGTACCAAGATTTCTATTTAAACATTTGAGCGTGGGAGAAACAGTACACCTTCGCAAATTTTTCTAGAAATGGCAGCTCTGACGCATTCGTGTTTAAGGTCTTTGCTTTTATTTGGAAACATTTTAAGAGGTAGGTCTATGGGTTGCACAGATTGTACTTACAGCCAAGGAATGGCAGAGTCTTCCCTGCCAGAGCCTGTTTCATAACTTAAGTCTATAGTCTAAGTGAATATTACTTCTAGGCTAGAGTCAAACGCGATTCTATCAATTTAAAAAAAAATAATGCTATGATAAAATATGATTTGACAAAAATGCACTTTTTGTGTAAATTCATTCAAATTGCTGTTGTTTGTGAAACAAAAGATTGTTTAATAATGGTACTGGGTTTTACAACCTGGCAGCTGAAATAAAGCAGCATAAACCTTTCTTTTCCTCTTATTTTCTATTTATTTTAGCTGCAAATCATTTTCGCATTCTTCTTCTTCTCGTGTCACTGACTCATATTTATATTTTTTTGGACCAGGAATTTGCATTTTCGCATTAAGAGTAAGACCTTATATTGGTAGAGCGTTCACAAGTCACAACATAAGTAATGTGTGGGAGTTCAAAATGTCGCTTACATTTGGAGGCTTCAGACCTCAGCGCCCTCGTTAATTTAGCGCCCTGGGCCGTCGCCCCATTGTCTATCCGTTGAGAATTGCCGTTGTGACTGAAATTCGGTCAGGAAGACATTATTATTAGATAAATTGGAATGAGATTTTGTTTGTAGATCACAAGTAACCCTCCTGACTAGGCCAGCTGATTCTGAAAGAAGCTAATAACCTCTCTGCGATTAATTACCTTCCGTCACTGTGTATTTACTTAACTTTACTTAATGTGTCAGTTTACATAGTAAATACTACAAGTAAATAATTCACGGTAATGCTCTAAGTCAATATTTATTTGAGATTTTTTTCCTTAACAATGGAAATTGTTTATCCGACATTAAAAGGACGAGGTTTTTGTAATGCTTTTTATGGCGGCCAGTTTCGTCGTCGCAGAAGAAGAGAAGAGTCATGATAGCCTAATGGTATGACCATTTAACTGACAAGTCAGAGGTCTCAGGTTCGAACCTAAGGCACCTCTGACTTTTCGTAAGTTATGTGCGTATTATAAATTAATTATCACTCTGCGTGCCTCGGATAGCACGTAAAGCTGTTGGCCCCGGCTGTCAATTGTAGATCTTTGACAGTCGTTACGGGTAGTCAGAAGCCCGAAAGTCTGACAACCAGTATTACCAAGGGGTATCGTGTAACCCAGTATCTACTCAGTTGTGGAGGTCTGATAGGTAGTCACTCCATGTAAAACACTGGTATTCAGCTGCATCCGGTAAGACTGGAAGCCGACACCAACATAGTTGGGAAAAGGCTAGGCAGATGAATTTTATGGTGGCCAGTTTCTTAAATATAAAGACGTTCAAAAAAGACATCGTTCCCTAAATAATCAAAATCAGATCCAGCTAGTCCTTAGGGGATATGCCCCAAGCAACGCCCTAAGCCGAGGCCTGAGTCCCACTAGGGGGCACCCTTAGCTGCTGTTTCTTTAGTTTTAGTTTAATTGCTTTAGCTGGCCTTTAGGTCTCGCTAGAAGTCCATTTAATCAGTCTGAGCTACTTAAAGCTTCGCTCATTTGGAGCGACATACGACACAAAGTTATAGTGACTGTACTAACATACTGATATACCTAGCTGAGTAAGCCGTTACTTATCAGAATGAAATGAATCATTAATTGAGACTACACCGTCTTACCTACAATCAGACAAAGGCTTTTTGTTTCTATGTAAATTAATTGTTGTGTTTTAGATCTCACAAGTATTGACATGGAGTTTGTTATTATAACTATATCTCGTTTTAACGAATGCACTGGGAAGGGGGGATTTTTGATGGAATGCTTCAGAACTTCAGAAGCCACCCGACTTTCAGGGAAGAGACCGGGTAGTGTGTTCTTATGCCACTATACATCACCATCAACATCAACATGTTAGTAGGTACAGTCGGCAAAGGAGTTAGGTTGACAGGGACGCTAGCTAAAGTTGTAATTTTTTCAAGAAGTAATTAGATAATATAATTTCATTTTATTTTATTTTATGAAAAGCTGAAGTGGGAGTGGGCCGGCCACGTCTGTCGCACGCCTGATGACCTGTGGGCCAAAATAACTACTACGTGGAGCCCTGACACAGCAAGACGGCGACCCGGCAGACCACGAACGAGATGGCGGGATGAATTGGACAAAACCAATAGTGACTGGTCCACACTGGCTCTGGATCGAGACACGTGGAAGTCAGAGGGAGAGGCCTTTGCCAAGCAGTGGGATGATATGGGCTGACAGTAACAGTAACAGTATGAAAAGGTATGACTGAAACCTATACAAAACTAAACAATTTTACACAACCACATGCAATCTTCTATGAATAACTTCATCCCAATCTAGTGGTCCTGCCACCCTAACTCCTTTGCCGACTGTACATGGAGTGAGACTTGGGTAAGATTGGGAGACGATATAGGTTAAGAACACAACTGGGCAAGTGCAAGTCGTACTTGCACACAAAGGGTTTTATACAAAAACGCCTGAAAAAGACAAATTCCTGAATGGGGACCCCTTCTATTTTTTTATCTCTATTTCATTTTTATAGTTTGCTAGTAGCAGCAGCCATAGTAACACACTCTTAAAAAATTAAAGTGTACCTAGGTACGATTCAAAAGACACATCCCTGGGATAGACGGACGGACAACGGCGGTTTAGATACAGGGTCATATTAGCACTCTTTGGGTACCTACGGTACATTAAAAAAGTATCTTTGTTCAAAATACAAAACACCCAAAACCCATCAACCCTCAAATCTATGAACTACAAATCCCTCAAAAAACTTTTTCGAACGAAAATTCCTTTCTTCCTACTAGTTAACATTTGATTACAAAGTGACTTAGCTATAGGTACTAATCTCAGATTCAGAGCAATTATTGTTGAAACCATGAACCGACGTGTATATAGGAAACCGCCGACCGTGTTTTGCAATCGTTACACCCCGGTACGCGTGCACTGAACGCACTCATCGTGAGTACAATGTCTAAGTTTGGTCCAAGTGATAAGCGTATAATTATCGTCATTTGACGCTGCGCCCTTGGAATTGGGTTATTAATGTCAAGATATATTCCAAACATTTATTTTGACGCTTGATTAGGACTTAGCGTGATTACTTAATTAAAATAATTTATTAAGAACGGTATATTTGATGAGCAAAATATTATCGTTGTTCCTGCAATAAATAAATAATAAATAAATAAATTAGAATGTAACTTTCCCAATGTAGGGCAAAGGCCTCTTCTCATACAGAGAAGGATTGAGCATTAATCACCGCGCTAGCTCACTGCGTGTTGGCACTCTATAGGTACTCTACAAAAATTAAAATACAAGTGCTATTATCATTGTGACAGCGAGCGACGAGTGAAATTTGTAGGAAAATAAATCATAGTTAGGTATTCATAAAATGAATAAAAGCATAAATAAGTACTATAAATATTTTTGTCACAAGGTTTGGTCCGATATCGAAATTAAATATTGGATCTAGCTGATTAGTCTAATAAGTATTAATAAATGTACTTGGGACGCCATGACAGTAAAGAAAATTCTCCGCCTAGCTGCAAGAGATAATATAACTAATCGTAGATACCTTTGTTGTCTAGAAGTATTAGCATACAATGTTGCAAGTAACGTCATCGTCAACATGTTTCGCAAACTTTAACCTTAATGTGAACGATAAAACGATCATGATTTTCTTTCTTCATTTATATATAGGTACCTATTATGATACCTAATAGCATTAGGTATCTAGCAAATAGCTAGATATATTAATTTCTAAGATTCATTGCTCTTTACCATAGGTACTCCAAAAAGGAAATGGAGTTTCCTTCGGAACGCTACAGATGTAGCGTACAGATGAACCCTTAAATTGTCAGCCCACCAGGCAACCGGGCTATCAGTAAGGAGGAGTAACTCTATTTCGATATCACGTATCGATATCGATATCGATATTTCGGCCTCACGTTTTCCAATTCCTTTTGTTAGGTACTAATATCGTCTACCCCGGCCTCTTGTTAATTGGGTTCGGCGCCAAATGTCTTCCTCTTCCATTTTCCTCTATCAGCAATCAACTGAGCATTTATTCCTTTTTATTCATATAAAATCACACAACCCATTCATCTTATCTTTAGTCCCCGTTCTCCCTTCCTCTATCACTCTTTTTAACAAAAAAAGGGGTGTAATAAGTTTGTGAACGTGTCTGCGTGTGTGTCTCTCGTGTGTGTAGCATAGCATCGTAGCTCACAAATGGATGAACCGATTTTGATTTAGCTTTTTCATTTGAAAAGGTAACTGGATCGAGAGAGTTCTTAGCAAAAAAATAGGTTTTTCTGTATCTTTTTTTTTAAATCTGTAATTAAAGTCATACGCAATCGCGTATGTAAAAATTTTACACATTAAAATTTACCTACACACTTACTACTTACACACTTTACTATTTTTAAATGGTACCTATAAAATTACAAAGGTCGCAACAATCCTTTAACATAAACCATCTCCCAATAAACAAACTCGTCAGTCGTCAACGGTGAGTCAGTTCGGATCCATTGTGCAGTTCGTATCCGTTTGTGGTACTCGCCTTTGTTTTTCATAATCTGTTATGACATTTAAACGTTAGGACAATCACTTCTATTTGATTGGTGATCCAAAGAACACCTGGACCACTGCATTAGGTATTGATGTCGGAAAGTAAATGTTAATGACATTTTAATCTTTTTAAATAGCACGAACTGTAGGCAGGACTCATTTTGTATGATGACAATTGTTTTTTATTATTACCTATTCATTTATTTATTTCCAATAAGTACATATAAAATACATTTTTAACGCTTTCCGGGACATATACCGCCTCTCGACGTGTTAACCATACAACTTCTATTGTCTTTCCAAAGTGTTAAATATAAAATATAATTAGTATCCCACTGCATCGGTATCGGGTACAGGGTCCAAGCTGCCGGTGGGCAGGGCTATTTTTTTTAAAATTATGAATAAGGCATGTGCTCTACGAATCCACCTCATGATAAGGACAGTTGTAATTTGCGGTGGGGCATACCTACCTATGAGAACGTAAGTTGGACGATATCTTTTAGATACGTCTTCCGGATAGATTTCACCGAACATTACATATCGGTAGATACATGACACCATTGGCTGCTATTGCTTGTGCGTGATCTGTCATGGCAATGTTAATCTGTTTTTAATTTTTTGGTAGGTGTCGTTTTGTTATAGGTAATTGTCTAATGGTTGGTAAGCCAGCCGCGGTTGAAAACCCATCAAAAGCAGCTTGGTTGCATGTTAGTTTGTGACTTGTCTCATCAAAGTCGAATTTTATGACCACGTGAAGCAGAGGTGTTGCTATTCTTCTCAAACCCACATTGTGATTTGTGTGTGTATCTTTTTTTGTTAGTTTACCTTTACCAGGAGCGTCAGTCAAAACCACTTTTGATCGCAAATTTACCGTGAAAAGCACTATTAACTAATGATTTCCCGGCAAAACTACTATTGACCAACCTGTGCATTCAAAACTACTTTTGCCTATTTTTATTTTCTGTTATAATAGCTTTTGACCGGGTAAGGGTTTTGACTGTGACGTACGTTTACCTATAGCACGCCATAGTAATAAAGTATTTAAGTATTAATCTTAAATTGATGATGTCGCTTTGGTCCTTACTAATGCAATAGTTGTAGCAGTGAGTTGAGCAATTTGCGAAAATTGCCATCAGACATTTCCAGGCGTCTCGTCAAGACAATGTAGAAAGGGAACTTGAAATTCAATAATGACTGGCAGCGACACGATAGCTTAATTAGTTAGAGCATTGCAATGATACGGCGGGGGCGTGCAGTTCATATAGGCCGATACGCCGCAGACGACGAATTAATAAAACTAAGTACGATTTGAATTAACCTACAGCCTACCCTGTTGAAAATGTCTATTATCTTATAAGAAGTCAGAGGTACGTTCGTACCTAGACGAACCAGAGACGGCGTTTGGGCGACCGCCCAGGGCGCTAAATTTTAAGGGGCGTCGAGGTCTTGAGTCTCTTACCCCCCGTGCGTAATAATAATTAACGTAGGTAGGTATGTGGGCGCCAAAATATTATTGCGCAGGGTGTCAGTGGCCCTAACGCCGGCGCTGTTGCCAAGCTAAGCGAGCTCCAGATTAATTCACCTCATTCTAAACCTTGGCCTTCTTTTTAGCGTTTTGAGCCGGTTTTATATTTTTGGTAGAAAGTTTTTATGATTCTATTTGAGTGTGTGGAGGAAGCAACACCTCTACTTTTTTTGGAGCCGGTTATCAACAATACACCATGTAAAATTAGTTGTTAAAAGAGGTTTACTATCGTCCAATGCCAAGTTATCTCCGAAGTTCATCTTCAGATCGTGTAAATTTTTATGTAGGACCAATCGGACAATAATGTCGATTCTCTTGTACATCCTAACCTAATAAACTAAACTAATTTTAGTCTAACTAAGTATATCTCTTTCTAATAAAAACTATTAAAAAAGGATATCAAATTGAACTATAAAATTAAAGCTGTCAAATTAGTCTACGTCCTTGCAATTTACGTGAAATTAGGCGAGACCTCTATGACATGCCGACTAAATTCTCGTTGATAACACGCATATGGACTAGTTTGACAGCTCTAAAAATCTTCTATCCTTTTCTAATGATCTCTGTTAGAAAGAGAGATAGTGAGTGTAAATTAGTTTAGAGAGCGTGTGCAAGAGAATTAGCTTATGTACGGACCTAGATAGGTAGGCTTTTACTCTGTCGAACAAAAAAGATTTAGGTTCAAACACCATCAATCACAGAGTAATCGGTGTAGAAACATCATCATCATCTGCCTGCCCTTGTCCTTATATTATTCGGGGTCGGCGCAAATAGGTTTTCTTCTTCCATTGATCTCTGTTAGCCCTCATGTCACTGCTTACCTACTTTCATGCAAATACATTCAAAATAAAAAAAAAACTTTTAAGTAGGTAATCTCATTTATTGTAATTATACCTAATTGAAGTTATCCAAATTATTTTTGAAATAAGTAAGTAGGTACCTAATATCTATATGATAAACAATCCTTGACCATAGGTTTTGACCCGAACTCCTAAAAATACGTGAGTAAAGGGGGTATTACACTATGATCTTTTTACGAAATCTATTTAGTAAAAAGGAAGATGTAATTGAAGAAAGAGCGAATCGATTCCGATTTAGAACGAAAAGAAGGTCCCGACGCACTGCTTCCTTAAATTGTATACACCTATTACACTATTCACTTTTTACAAAATCTATTTAGAAGCACTCTTAACATCAAAAAGAGGCCAGTGATTACACTAGACTAAGAAGAATTCTTGATATGACAGACGACTCGCAGTAGGCATGAGATGATACTCGTAAAATTAAGTACCAGGTATCGAATACCAGGTTTAAAAATACTTGAATGTATTTGGAAGTATTCGGGCCTGTTAGTAGTTCGTAGGTGGTGTATCGTACGTAGGTACTGTATCGTAGTATCAAGTATTAAAGTATTAGTAAGTAAGTAGTAGTAAAGCTCACAAACACCAGAACCAAAAATAAATACTTTAATACTTGCAAGTAGGTATATATCTCACATACCAGGGCGCCGTACTTTGAAGCAAAGCCCTGGTATTACACCAAAGAGTAATATATTGGGCTTGTGCCGATGCGATGATCGAAAGCAGGTACCTAGTAGTTAGTAGGTACCCAGTGACTTACCGTAGGTAGGTATACAAATTTATTTATCGATATAAGTTGTCGACTAAATAGTTATCTGTAGAAGTATTGACAAAAAATTAAAAATTAAGATATAAAATATGTTTATCCTCATAATCGGCCCGCGCATATATAATTATTTATTTATTTAATTATTATTTGTACACACAACATAATATATAAGTAACAAAATAAGGCATTAGGTAAGGCGATGTACAGGATGATGCTTATTCCAAATGGAATTTCTTCCAGCACACCCGCGATAGGAGAAAGTGATTTGAAAATGTAGACTCAGTGTGTAAGATAAACTATAATTACTAAAAACTACAACTAATATAACTATAATACCTACTATATGGTATAACTACATAATATATAATATATTGAATAAAAGACACAATATAATTAAGATATGATACAAATATTATGATAAATAATTGGTATTTACTCAAAGTACGAGTATTTAATGCGTAACTGCCCATCTCTAAATCATCTAATTCGTAAAAAGAGACCTTCTAAATCGAAACGTCAATTACATCTTCCTGTTTGCTTAAAAGATTTTCTAAAAAGTGAACAGTGTAATAGCTGCTCCTAGTTCCTTAGTGACTGTTGGTGCATCGCTACGCAATTTGCAACCCTATGTAGTTCTACTACGACTGCAAGTTGTCTGTCCTATTTAAGCTTGTATTTAGTGTAGTGTAATCGCTGGCTTTCGATTTTCCGTTTAGAGTGTCTCTAAAAAGATTTTGTAAAAAGATCATAGTGTAATACCCCCTTAAACCACCGTCAAAGTTTTCACCAAAATCTTTCAAATAGGTACAGCCCTAGACATCAGTTGAAAGGTGAATAAACACGAACCTGATTAATAAATTATTTAAGTAAGCACTAGGCACGCGTAGGGTAATGCAATCTGTAAATAATGAAGGAAATTAAATCGAAATAATTATTTTGTGTGAAAAAAATGTTTCTTTGCATTTCTTTTAATTCAATAATTTTTTTTAGCTTTCTTCATGGTACATACATGCCCTTAAGTATTATTTCAGACTTCTGTTACACGCTGTATAACTAGAGAAAGCCAAATAAAATAACTAATTAAAAGATTTACATTGCTAGAACCTTGCCACGATTTTCATTTTTTCTATCGCTTTAAACCCTTTTTGAGAAAATAAGAGATGGCGCTAGCGTAACCATTCAATCACAAGCAAAATTTTTTCCTCCATGATTCAACCAAATTATTTTATAATAATATAATTAACTTACAAGGGCTACAAAACAATACAAAAATTATACCTTTATTTTTTTTTATTTATGTCACTGAATAAGTTCATTCTTGAATAATTTATTGTTAATAATCAAAACCAAACTTTATCTATAGCTATTCTCATAAATGCTTTTTCTTATTAGTTTTTGTATTGGCTATAATTACTTGAGCTTGTGTTGGTACCCCTGCTCTAGTGTTGCAAGGTATAAGAAGATTCCCAATCATCAACCAATAATACAAAATATTGATACAGAGTGCAGACACACATAAATAAATTGTTTAGAAATCTAAATTTAGTATCATCATTAGTCATCAGCTTTTCAAATATTATTTTTATTGTAAATGTGTGCGTGTTTCTTTTAGTAAAATGTGTGTGTAAGTACATTTTAATAGTGTGCTGTGCAATATATTTATTTATTCTTCTTTCTTTCTTTGGTGCTATTAATGGGATGAACGATGATTTTTTTTATAGTAATAATATTCAAGCCTGAAGGTAGGCATGTGTTGTATCAATGTCGACGAACCTATAAATATACCTACGTCTATAAATTTTATCAAATTATCATAACGAATCATTCTGAAAAGCATATCATGTTTACTGAACATAGACGTAGATCTAAGAATTATGAATCAATGTTGAAAATAAAACAAAAACTTTATTTATCATCTTTCTTTATTATAAAGAATGTAGAATTTAAGGGAAAATTATTTGCACAACTAGGGAAAGAGCTAGTCGAGGTAGTTCAATTTGCAATCTGGCAACCTTTTAAAAAGAAAGTGAAGTGAAAGAAATGAATTTACGAGAATAGGTCGCAAGTCGCATAGATTTTTGGTTGATTTCCTTTTCACTTTTCTTTCGTATTCTCCAGATCTAATAAACTAGAGTCTATTTGTGTTCCTCGTTAAATTTTGATTCAACGGACTGGGCGCCGTACTACCATAAACAGGATAAGTACAAAAGTGAACAGCATCTTATTGATTTTCTTCCCTTGCATATGCTTTCAACCAACGCGAAGTGGTGTTGTTATAACTAGCGAAGAACGTGGATCTATGTTTTAACTCATCCGTTTTATATTTTTTGTAATTGGTCACCGATCCTGTGACATTTCACCTAATTTGGTGTAAACATAGAAATAGGAAAAATGATGGCAAATACACTCGACAGCGTAAACGCGAACCAGCCCACGCAAAATGGTAGCAAGGTCCAACCTTGTAATAATGAGTCTAAGACCAACCTTATTATCAACTATTTGCCGCAAACGATGACACAGGAGGAGATAAGATCGTTGTTCTCGAGTGTCGGCGAAGTAGAAAGTTGCAAGCTTATTAGAGACAAAGTGACAGTATTTCCCGATCACATTCTGAATGGACAGAGTTTGGGATATGCATTCGTGAATTACCACAAGGCAGAGGATGCCGAAAAGGCGGTGAACACGCTCAACGGATTGAGATTGCAGAACAAAATTATTAAGGTATCGTACGCACGCCCTAGTTCCGACGCGATTAAAGGCGCCAATCTTTACGTGTCAGGCCTGCCGAAGCACATGACGCAGCAAGAATTGGAGAAGCTCTTCAGTCCTTATGGAACCATCATCAGCTCGCGCATACTTCATGAGAATGTGAATGTCGGTCACTTACTGCAAGTAGGTGGCGACGAGCCGACCATCGTGGGTCCCTCGAGAGGAGTCGCGTTCATCCGCTACGACCAGCGACACGAGGCCGAAAACGCAATACGTGAGTTAAATGGCACTATACCCCCAGGTGGTACAGGTCCGATCACAGTCAAATGCGCCAACAATCCCAGCAACCAGAACAAGGCCCTTGCTCCATTAGCTGCATACCTCGCGCCTGCTGCTGCCCGTCGCTTCGTTGGCCCTGCTGGTAAAGCCTTGCTTGCTATCAACAAAGGTCTTCAGAGATTTTCTCCTTTAGCAGACCCACTCATACAAGGCAATGCTATTGGTGGTTCAGGTTGGTGCATCTTCGTCTATAACATTGGAGCTGACACTGAGGAGAGTGTACTTTGGCAGCTCTTTGGCCCCTTTGGTGCCGTCCAGAGTGTTAAAATTATTAGAGATCCCACAACCAACAAATGCAAGGGCTATGGTTTTGTCACCATGACAAATTACGATGAGGCTGTTGTTGCCATCCAATCCTTGAATGGATACTCACTTAACGGCCAGGTACTCCAGGTCAGCTTCAAAACGAACAAGAGTAAATCTTAAACGATCCAAAATCTAGTCAATAAATTGTAGCTAATGCAAAAATGTTGATCATTACTTTGTCATGGTTTGAAGTTTGACTAATAATACTGAGTGAAAACAGAATAAATGTGAGTCAAATCATGACACAATGTCAGTTTGAACCAATGTTCATACATTATAAGTACAAAAGAAAATCATCACAATATTAACTAGAAAAAATTCTAAATGACTGACATTATAAACCAAGTATTCTACAAAATTGACCTAATTTTAATTTACAAAGTCCATGAAATACCTGTCTAGTGAATTACCTAATAATGTCCTAAGATAGTAAAGTTAGTAACAAGTAATGCAGTATGTGGGCAGATAAGCCTTTTTTATTAATTATATGGCTTACCTGACATACTGAATTGTGAATCAGTTGGATTATTAGCGTAGTCATACTCATAAAAATTTGAGAACAATGACATACATACGTGTATAATTAACTGTATTCTTTTTGCTAACTTAATGTATGTATTAAATTATGTCTATTGGTGTCAGTCTTTTTAAGACTAACCTGTAGAGTTCTGGTATTCTAATAGGATAATGATGCCAACAAGATTCTAATGTACCCATAATTCAGGCAATAATTATATGTTTAACGATTGACAGTGCAATATTAAACTTTTTACTATAAGTAAAAAAAAAAATATTTTATTATAATATGTACATATATTGACATACAGTGCAATTTTTATTGTACCAACAACTATTATTATTTTTTCTTTTGAAAAATAGTTGCAATAATAAAACATAGTTTATGTAAACAAAATGTTCATTGTATAATTATTACCAAAGATGTCAGAAATGCATTGACTGATATATAAAATGATGTTTGTAAGTGAAAATATGACTAAAACCTATACTTCCATTCATGTTGATAAAATAAGGATGGCCCCATTATTATAATAAATGTTGGATATAATATAATTCTGGAGCTTGAATTGTGCACAAAGTCATAAGTAAGGTGGATACATTTTATAGAACAATTATAATTAGGATCATAATTATTATTTTATTATATATAAGTAATTTGAATCCATTATTAAATTCTCCATATAAATCTGACAAGGAAATCTCAATTGAAATTATGTATATAAAGGACCATGACATTACAACTAAATTAGTTATTGATCAACATTTTATTATGACTTGGATACCTTCATGTATCTCATTGGGCACATAATTATTAATTATTATAGTGATTGTATAATATTTAGTGAAAGTCAAAACGTTAATTTATAAATTGGAATTTTTCATGTGCATTTTAAATTAATATTTAAAAACATCAATGCAATTTTTCCCTGAAATTTTGCATATACTTGCACAAAATAAAATCCATAATGTTTGACTTTCACATCATGATATTGTCTCTCTAATTTGATTGTATAATCATCACTATTTATTATTAAATTTAAGTAACTTAAAAATTCATTGTAAACATAATTTATTGTCATAATCGTAATAGAAATTATAGATTTCATTTCGATGTTTATATTAATATATTGAATGTAGTGTAAGTTCAAAATTAGTTGGGTAATCTACTCAGTACTTATACCTTATCCAACGATCTGTATCGTTTCAAATATTCATTATAGTAATTTCTGTAATAGTTAAATTATTGATAGACAAATGCATATCATAATTAAAGTGGAATAAAAAACCGAGGCGAGATATTCACACATACATAAATGGGCTTGTATAATGCATTTTGATTAAGTATTTTCTTTAATTTCTATGGTAAGGATAAATGTTTCATTAATATTAATTATTTATTTAAAGTACTTAAAATACGCGAAACTAGTCAGTTATAATTTTGCGCAACATTTAAATCTTTAAGTATCTATACTTAAGTATTTAAAGAAAACTGTGTTCTCTAATTTAAATGTAGTTTAGGATTTTGGTTTAAAATTATGTTGGTGTGGTGTTTGGTTTAATATAAGTAATATACCCATGTAAAGCACACAATACATAAAAATACTAAATGGTGTGTATCGAAACTAGTCAAAGGTAGATGTACCTCTGAGTTATATTGCTATTTGTGGATATGCTGTACTTGTGCGCGACTGTACACGCCAACTCCACCGAGTGGCAATTACGAGCGTCTTAACTTTTAATTGAAGATAAATTAGAAAGGGTTGATATGAAGTCGAAATTCAACTGGAAGGAAATGGCCAAAGTTTATCAAACCCAATTTATAACTCGAATTTTATAGTTGCTACTGGCTTCAACTGCTAATATGAAACATTCGCGCATATAATAAGCAAGAATCCATTTTACAATTAATGATAGTCTATGTTGTGTCGTCCCTGAATGGTAAAACAAATAATTACGCTTGCTTTCTCCACCGAAAATGATATCAGTACACGCCTGTCCACTTATTCGATTTGTTCAACTTTAGTATTTTGTGTTCTAAGTTGTGGTATTTTATTTATTTAGAATAGTTTCTGTTTAATTTATATAAAACTAACATCTTTCTATTTAGTGTTTATTTATCCCACATTTAATGATTTGGTTTAGTTTTTTTTTTTTCGTTTGTATTTACTTTGGGCAGGTTTGGGTATTGTAGGGTTTGGCCTAGAATGTAGCTAGAATTATAAGACAGAGTACAAATCGCCGATAATGTATGAAAAAGTGTTTGGCTTACTTACATTTAATTTTTGAAATAATGTCAACGAATGTAATCTGACGTAGGGGATATTGATAGAAATTAAATATTGACCTTAGCAATAATACGTATAAAATAATGTTTTATTTCAAATATTAGCATTCCCTTATCCTAAATAAGTTGGTAGCTTACTAAGAATTTCCTTTGTTCTTATCCGTACCATCAGTCGGATTACGCCATTTGCAAGGGTGATTTTCTAAGATGTGGGTTATGATTATGCACGGTCGCCCGGTCGTTACCCACTGGTACAATGTAAATATGCCTGTATACCTACTGTAATGGCACATGAAATAAAGATACGCAGTTGCGCAAAAAAATATTATGCGACAGTAAAATGAACAAAATAAGATAAATACACAAAAAATAATATAACTGCGATATTATAGAAGAATATCGCTCCATCTATCCCCTCGCTAAGTCGCTACTTTACACGTTATTTCTGTCCCGCTCACTCCCAGGAAAGGCCTCAAACATTCATTGTTATACGAAGTAGGAACTGGATCAATATTTGAAACATATTACTCTCTGTATTGAACAAAGAAATTTGGGTACCTATGGACGGACTGCTCAATTTGAAAATCTGCTTCAAGATCCTTGCCTTTCAGCACCTACCTATGCCTAGCTAGGTACCTACTTTATGGACTGTAAGAAGGTACTACATACGCATCGATCGCAACACCACAGACGGCAAGACGCCACGCCTGATATAACAAGTGCCAGCTACTAGAAAGAGACTACCAATTGCTTTCCTAGTACGCATTTACGGTCAAAGGATTTTTTTTCGGCCGAAGGGCGAGGCGCGCAGATTTTTGGGTGGGGCCGGTTTTAGCTATTGCTTATTATTATTACATTCAAAACAATATATTAGGTATCTAATAGGTAGGTAGGTAGTCCTATTCTTTATAAATAAGTAAGTAGGTAATGTAAACTGATCGCTGAAAAACCACGCAAATTTACCTCTCGTTTTTAGTAGCTATTCATAAATATGTAGGCGTTAGTATAGTAACTTGTACCTAAGCTTATAAGAATAAATCAAAAGAATAAATTTATTTTAATTCATTTTTATAAATTTCTTTCTTCGAATCAGTACCTACTTAGCAAACTACCTATGCATAATTTCATTGACCGGTTCATAAATGCCGATGTCAATGACCGACCAACGAATGCAAATGCAACTGACTAGATATATAACTTAAAATAATAATTAGGTGCTGCATTTGGACATTACATTATAATAAGAACACGGACATTAATTAAACCAGGGGGTGAATGTAACCCCATTTTTAAATCACAGGTCAATGACCTCACGCAAGCATGGAACATGATGGAATACATCTATCAATAGCGCCTGCTGTTATTTTTATAGCAACAACACTTACGTCGGATTTCGCAAAATGGTTGCTGAAATCATTACTTACACCTAATTTGCGGCATAAAGGCCTTATAATATTATTTAATGTTGGTTGAGGAAATTACATAAGTAGGTACTATTAGGTAAATAGGTAAATTAATATGACTATATCATTATGTAGGTACTCCTACGGCCTACCTATAAAAACAAAATATATTAATTAAAACTTATTTAGTATAAATATAATTTTATTATATTCTTTACTAAAACCACAAAAGGGAGGGGGAGGCCTTTGCTCAGCAGTGGGACACAGTAGGCTAAGAAAAAAAAAACCACAAAATTGTAAATGACTATCTTTATGAAGTAGGTAAACTAATTATACCTTATTATTTAAATAATCTGCCGATCTGGAAGTCATTGGGGGAGGCCTATGTTCAGCAGTGGACGTCACATGGCTGAAATGATGATGATTTAAATAATCTTTAAATTTTAGCTTTCAGCAAGCCTTTTCTGTAGTTGATTATAATTATTGGATTCTCTATAAATAGTTGTAGGACAAATCATATGCTACATTAGATGGTACGAGCTATAACGTAAAAAAGTTTGGAAAAATTGAGGGCGCTACTAGCGCATTTTTTACAATATTTTCAAAATCAAATATTTGTCGCGCAAATGGAGCCACCTCTAAGGCGCAAACCAGACAGAAGCGACTTAACTCTTAACGCCTTTCCAATGTTCTTTCATACAAAATGTTGGATAGGGACGTGGAAGAGGTGTGCTGATGGCACGCCACAAGCGCGCCGCACCCTCTCCGTATGTGTTTGGCTTGCGCCATAGTGCGCCCCCCACACCTACAATAATAATGAGGAAGTACTTAAAGTAGGTAAATGACCTACGGGTAATGTTGAAGGTTGCACAAAGATCTAACAGTACAAAGTCGATCCCCATATTATGGAGCTCTCGCCTTGTTTTGACGTGTTGTATGGGTTACTTTGCGGCTAAAGGGTAGCAGACAGCAGTGCCGGTGTGAGGTTCAAAGAGACCCTTGATTTTGTCGCAAAGAGGACCTTGGGCGTCGGACACGGGCTTCTACGGCGTCCATGTCGTTCCCATCACTCTGGAACGTTGCTCTGGAATAAGAAGTGACACTGGGGATTTTTTACCGGCTTTTTGCCGGCTACCCTACCATCTTTCGGCCGAGCACCGCATATCCTAAGCATGCAGGTGTGCATTTAAGCAATAGGCACATTTCCTCTTTACAAAGAAAGCCAAGCGAATCAAATAAAAATGTGCGCAATAATAACTTTGATTGGATGCTTTAGATATTGGTAATCAAAGGCGCAATAATAATGTACAGCTTGGAAAAAAAGAGTCTGGAAAAATTGGGGGCGCCGCTGGCGCACTTTTCACACTACAATTCAAAATTACAAGTTATTTAGTGCTTACATATTTCTATGACGAGTTTTTTGTCATTAACTATAATCAAATGAATCATTTTTATGTTATTTTAGTACTCACAAACTTAGTTTTTAAGATTTTTATGTTTAGTTCCAGCTGTCACCGCCTCAGACTCTTTTTTGCCAAGCTGTACTTTGTGGGGGGAAGGTGGAGTCCGATGAAATAAGGATGAAATATTCGCGATTCCTCCCTCAATCGAATCGTGAATCGTGACGCTGACTGTCAATGTCAGTCTTTAAAATCGTTTTGAAAACGTCATTTTGATTAGACGAAATTAGTCATCCCTAGTATGTCTGTGGCACAGATTACTATAAACTATGTATTCTAGTCTGTGGGTGTGGACGGAATCATGTTCATGAGTATCATGCACAGACTTACTAGGGATACTAACGCATGTATCATGACAGATGTGAATGAAAAATAATAACAAGTGTTATAATACAACAGATTACAACAATGTTTATTTAAATTCCGTAAATATTATTTTATATACAAAACCTTTAGCAGTGTGTCTATATCTCCACTGTAATTTATATTGCGCGTAAATATTACATCTGTGACGTTTAAGTAAAAATATTTGCAATTTACTATTAGTATAATCAAGTAATAATGGAATCTTTATCGAAACAAGAGTTGATATCAACTATAACAAAACAGGCTGATCAAATCAAGCGATACGAAGGTCGTCTTAGAGGTGAGTAGATTTATGTTAAACGAAATCATGGAGCATTAAAATAATGTTCCATTTCAATATAATGAAATCTTATGTTGTACACAGCTGTTACGTTACACTGACCGTAAACGTTTTCTTTCTCCCAAACTATACCCAATAACTTAAATCTTACGCTTATAAGATTTGAAAGACAAATTTGAAAGGGAATTTATGTTCTCTCAGCCTAGCATTTCATATAAAGGATCACTGGTTAAGCATTTTATAAGGTACACGATCGTGTTAATGCAGCGTAACAATCTGAATCTTTTCCTGCAACTGAATAATTGGGTTGTTGACCCCCAATGTCGAACTTATTTAGTCCACTTTGTGTTGTGACAAGTCAGCTTAATAGCAACTGCCTGTTTCTCTGTTCGCCAACCAGCTACACCTTCTAATGAGCGCACAAAATAAGTGATGCGTATGAGAAGAGGCCTATGTCCAACACTGGACTGATACAGGTGTATATTATGTATGTATGAGCTGCAAAACAGTCCAGATTTACAAGCAGATTTGACAAATTGATAAAAGCAATGTGATGCTAATGAATTAAAAAGATGTTTTATTGTGAGTAGTGAATATCTGTTATACTTATATTTTCAGATGTTGTGGCAGCATATAAGGGTCTAATCAAAGAGAAAGAAGCTTTAGAGATCAGCTTAAAAGCGTTGAACAAAACTGACAGTCCCTCAGAAGGAGGTATGTAAAATCCTACTTCTTCTTCTCATCGTATGGTTGATGAACAACCTGGTGTCAGAGTTTAAACCGTAGGCCTCTGACATGGCTTTACACACCATAGAAAAATCTCTCAAGTGTGTTGGTTTCATCACTATGTTTTCCCTCACTGTTTTAGCAACTGATAATTTATTTATAATACCTACGCACAAAACATAAAAATCCTACTGACTACAGCTATTGTGCTTTAGTAAGTATTTTATTACCACGCAGAATGAAGAATTGCTACGGAAACCTTTACTGTGAAGGAAAGAAAGAAAACATGCTTTATTTAGCATAAACACAATTATTAAAAAAAATTACACAGTTCTGTTATTAACATACTTCAAATCCCTTTCTTTCAGAGGAAAAGAGAGATGATTCAGTGGCAGCCCTAATGCTGTCTCTATCCACCTTGACAGAGGAAAAGTCACGGATGGAAGAGGCTTTCCAAGCAGACAAGAAACTCACAAGAGATAAGGTTTCGCTTCATAGTTCTTATACAAACTTGGTTATAGCAGAATCGAACCTTGAAGCGAAAGTGTTGTACCTATTCTTACAATTGGATTTAGGACTGTTTAGTTTTAATACCCATACTTAATTAATTGATTGATCATAAAAATCAAAGGTTATCAGAATGGAGTCAAAAGTCTAAGTCAAAAGTTTAAAGAATTTAATTTAAACTACACGAGCATATCTCCTGTCTTCCAATACCATTGCTTACCTACCGAAACCTTTGGTTCCGAACCGTGGTTGCTTTCGCCCACGGCTCGTCCAGTATGCGGCAAACATGCCTGATCCAAACCCACTGAATTTAGCGACATTTTGTCAGGTTTTTTTTTGTGGAAGCAAGTTGCTGAGGAGTAGTACTTAACAGGTTCATTTCTTTTTTCTTTCAGTATGAAAATTTGTTAGCTGCAATGAGGGAAGAGACTCGAACCTTGGTACAGCAACATTTGGCTGAACAAAGCAACTTAAGGGCTAAGATATCATACGAGATACAAGAGAGAGAGAAAGAGAGGGCTGATCATCAAGCTATGATGAAGTAAGTAATATAAATAATAATAATTCAATTTGAATGAACTAAATAAATCAGCCAGTTGACGTTTCATCCATGCTGCAACAGATTATGTTCATCTGATAAACTGGTTGAGTTTTTTTCTATGAAACGTAGAGTCTAACACCCACAGCGAATACCTAGTAGTATAGTAAAATTTTAAGATTACATTTCTAACTTTACCTACTCAGTGTAACATTTTATCTTAGTCTACAGTCTAGCCATATGTACAATCAACCATAAAATTACTTTACCATTTTTGACAAAAACTTCCATCAAAATTAAATGGATGTGAGTGGGATGTGTGCTATACACACAAATAGGACTGCTACGAATTTTTAGCCTTTTACAGCGCAGAGTATTGGTGGTATTTTTCCTCACTCACTGCTAAGTATCCCCGCATATCCCTGGTAGAAAAAAAATATTCCAAAAGAGCCATATCTGGGCGAACAAAACATAGTTTGGGCGCGTTTTTCTCACATCCGCGCCCTTGCCACGCTTGATTCGTTGACGTTTCGCCAAAAACTAAAGCGGAATTTTCGCTCAGATTTATTGAGTGGTGGACTGGTTGCCGAGGCGCATTCAGCTTGTGAATTTTTCTCGCGCAAAAATTTGAGAGATTTGTATCCAAGATTGCCCTTAGCCTAAAGCTTCGTGACTCGCTTAACGATTACGACATCTACTGGTAATCAGAGTCCTATGTCTAACTTGCCTACCAAAGCACGTCGACGTTAGAAATGAAATGCCAGAAACGGTCACCTTTTAGGTAACAAATTCTGCTTCGGTTGGTTGATATGGCCACCTAGGCTGGCGCGCTGACAAATGATGTAAATGTGCCTCGGTGTAAATGAGCCGTATATTGTTTTTTATTCTTATTACAGAGAGCTGCATTTGAAACTAAACAGTGAGAGAAAGACAAAAGAGAAGTTAGAGGATAAGGTTGTGCATTCTTCTGAAGCTCAAGGTAAGTAAACATAATGGTACAGGAATAAAAATAAGGATTTTATTGGTTTTTTTTAGACGTACATCTACACTTTGCTCATTTTTTAATACGAAAAAATATACGGACATGAATTTTTGACTAGGTTTTGAGGTCCACTTTCACCTAATTATCTTAATTTAGAGGTTAGAATTTAACGCTTTAAGTATTATTAATAGATGTCAAACAGATAACATTGTTATTAGCTAATTATTTAAGATATTAAACCTTCAAACACCGAGAAATGAGACACAAAAGGAAATCAATTGTTGCTACAGCAAGAACGCCGGCGACACTTTTAACTAAGCCTTTGAAATTAAGAATTTGGTGGTGTGCCCAAAAAGGTTTTAAAAATCTGTCTGAATTATTTCAGTATCACAAGCTGAATTGGAGAAACGTGTGCGGGATCTAAGCAGTTCCTTAGAAGCGGCACAACGTCGCTTACAGCGCGCCGAAGCGAGGACAGTCGAGACGCCCGCTTTGTTAGTACGATTACAGCAGAAGTTAGCGCTGTTAGAACAGTCACATTCCGTCGCCATTAGAGAGGTAAGGACAAAATAAAATACTTACGCAAAAGTTGAACCAGGAAAAAATATCCTAATCCAGGTCATAGACCTGTGTGCCAAATTTTCATACAAATTTGTTCAGCTATTAAGAGTGATTATTTTCAACATTACATATTCACAAACTCGCTAAGATAATAGTTATTAGTCTGATTATCATAAAAAAAAACAAAAAAGCCATATAGAATTCCTAACGAAATGAAGGATTTTAAGGTGAACTTTCAAGCAAAAACGATAGAGATAAGACTAGAATCATTTAGCACATAAAGCTCCAAAACAAATCCACCTTTCTTATTTTATCTCTTATCTTGGAGGCAGATAATGATAACATAACAGAATCATGAACTAAGTTCTAGATGAAATCATTCAATTAAACTTACGAATTGCTTGAAAAATAGTTTATTATCCTAATTATTATATTGCAAACAGAAACAATGCTTATCACTATAAGTAATACTGGAATATATCAGCTTGCTGATATTAACAAGTACATCAAAGTAGCAGTATTAGCATTTTAGACTTTCAGTCTATTACCCTGCCAATGTCAAGTAAGTAATAATAATAATCCAAGTAAATAAAAAAAAAATATCGGAAATCACACCATGTCTGATAAAACCTTGGATTTCCGACTAGGGATGTAAGTACCCTAAAATTTTAATGGTGTCAGCAAAACACCCATTTCATAGGCATTATGTTTCAAGAATCATGAGATAAAAAGTGCCTATAGCAATTATTTTCCAATTCTGTTTTTAAAATTTCAATTTTCAAAAGCATTTGTTCCTTTTCCAATTTATGTAGTTCTTTTTTCCGTTCCATCTCCTCTTTCAACAACTGCTTTCTTAATTTTTTCTCCTTTAACTCTTCTTCAAGTACTTGTCTTTGTAGCATAACGTTTCCTAATTTTGCATTTGCCAATTGATGAAAAGGTCTTTTCCCTCTTGGTTTACCTGAAAAGTAAAATAATCGTGATTATGAATTATAAAATGTGTGTCATATTTAGCTCAAAATTTGAGAGAGAAAACACTACTCAAGACATTTTTATTAAATACTAGCATCACCATAGTTGAAATTAGATCCCAACAAACTTGGTATATTGGACTTTAGGATCTTGGATCTACAAATCTTATCTTAGCTAACCTTTCGTATTGTAAAACTTTCGTTTGCCTACTTTTATTATTAATATTAGAAAGGTATTAAATTTTGAATGTTTACTTATTAATGTAATGTCACTACCCGTGAGAGACGCTACCTAGGCGCGTTTTCCTACCTTTAGGCCATTCCCAAAACTAAAATACCAATTTATTTATAAAGAAACAAAATCTATATATATATAAAAATGAAACCCGTTTTCCGTTGTCACGACATAGCATGAAAACGGCTTGACCGATTTGGCTGATTTTGGTCTTGAATTATTTGTGGAGTAGGGTAGGGGTAGAGTAGGGTAGGGTAGCGGTATAGTAGGGTAGGGGTAGGGTAGGGGTAGGGTAGGGTAGGGTAGGGGTAGGGTAGGGGTAGGGTAGGGTAGGGTAGGGTAGGGGTAGTGTAGGGTAGGGTAAGGGTAGATTAGGGTAGGTTAGGGATAGGGTAGTGGGTAAAGTAGGGTAGGGGTAGAGTAGGTTAGGGGTAGAGTAGGGTAGGGGTAGAATAGGGTAGTGGGTAGAGTAGGGTAGGGGTAGAATAGGCCTTGAAGTAGGATAATCACGCGTACGAAGTCGCGCGGGGCAGCTAGTGATATAATAAAAAAGTACTAGTAATATTTTTGTGAATTTTTTACATGTTATAGCACATGATAGCTTATTAAATATAATTATTTAATAAGAAAATTTGAAAAAACAATTGATACGGATGGGATTCGAACCCACGATCGACACGGTATGTCGAAGATCGTGGGTTCGAATCCCATCCGTATCAATTGTTTTTTCAAATTTTCTTATTAAATAATTATAAGTACTAGTAATACTTAACGTAAGTAATACTTACAGAGATTAGAATGCTTTTTAAATCTCAAGGAAGCGGGGCTGTCCAACAATTTCTTTTGTGGCATTTCTGAGACATTTTCTTGTTCTATTTCTTTTGATGAAGATAGTATTGCTACATTTTCTTGGTCAAGACATATTTTTTTAGGTAATGGTTCTACAGAAATTTCAACAGTTATGCTATTTGAATCTAAAACAAAGACGCAGTTGTAAATAAATAAATAAAAATGTATAAAAATTTAACTTGTACAAGTGCTCTATTATGTGAAATACTTACTATCTTCTGAAATATTATCAGAAAATGATACCTCTGATTTAACTGGTTGCAAGATAACTTCTGCAAGTTCTAAGGAATCTGGTTCATCACTGGTACTTGCAGTTATTTCTGAAAAATAATAATTATACAAGTTTTTATACAAGATTATAGCAATTATAAGTCTTTTATAGACAGTAGGACAAAAATCTGATCTTAATGTTTCTACTACTTATGTTATGTATGTTATGCTACATAATATGTTGATACTTAGGTATTAACAAAATCACCTATAACCACAAAAAAGAATAGAAATTATACAGTTATTATAATTAAACACTGAAAAATACTATATTCTACAATATTGAGACTTGGAGAATTTGAAATAATTAGACGCTTAATGAATTAAAATGTTTTGAAATTTCTCTTTCTTTTTACAAAAAATTCGAACTTTAGTGATCACATTTTTATCTGTTCATCTTATTATTTACCACCCTTGAGGGTGAGTACATTTGAGAGTCTCTATAGTACTAGCTGACTCAATAGACATGGTCCTGTCAAAATTGTAATTCTTCTACTTATCATATAGTTGATAAACAACCTGGTGTCAGTTTAATCCGCCCATAGGCCTCTGACATGGCTTTACACACCGTTGATGATATCTCTCAGGTGTGCTGGTTTCCTCAAGATGTTTTCCATCACTGTTTTAGCAAGTGATGTTATTTATAAGAATGTATATGTTTTAATTGATAGATTTTATTTTAACATGTGGGGTCTGACCAGTCATAAAAATTACAGGTTTTAATAATCGCATAGTCACCACTGAAAATGTTAAATAATAAAACTCACCCAGTGGGTCCGAGTCACCTTTACCTTCAACGGACAAAATCATTTCCTTGACTTTCTGTTCTATAGGTGTCAAAAACTTTCTGAACCTGTCACCAGTATCACTGCCATCCGTGCTGACCTTAATCTTTCTACGAACGTCTCTTTTGAGCGATTCATATTTAAGTTTAAGATGCCTCGCATCTCGGAAATATTCTGGTGTAGACTTGTTGAATGCTATTTGTATGGCTTTCCAAACCTTTTCCTTCTCATGCCAAGTCGCGGCATCACTTTTTTTATTTTCTAATACATGTATTTTTGATCCTATAAGGGCGATAAGGTTTTCAGTCTCCTCGCGCGTAAAATTTACGCTTCGTTCTCGTTTTAATGGCTTTTCCATTGTTAAATATGTTATTTTTACTTAAACATTCACAACTTGTCTTTGAATAAAACCGTAAAAACTTCTAATCGCGTGTATTATTCACACAATTACAAAACAAAAACATCGGACATCCCTTGTTATCATCTTGTTATGGATAAGTGTGACATGTGACATTACTAATGACAGTGGAGATGACATTGACAGACAGAATACAAACGTCAAAAGCCGATGGCGACGCTTTAAGTTTCGTTTCACGCTTAGTAATGATTTTGTAAGGTTTCATGTAAAGAATAATAAGCTACATATTTTATTTAGGTTAACTAGCTTCGCGTAGGTAAATTGTGAAAGTAAATATACTAATATAATCCTGTATAAGTATACCTTTACTTAAATATTTTAACCATGTTAGTGTAGCTGGAGGTACTCTCAAACCTGGTAACTATAGCCGCGGTAACCTTCAGATAAAGCTTATCTGTAACTTAATTTATAGCAACCTAAATGTTGAAGTAGTACATAGTAAAGAGGTATCTAGTAGATAATGTAATGTAATATAAACATAATTAATAAAAATGGTTAAATTACCATCCTGCTAATATAAAATAATTATGTTATACCACTGAACGGATTTAGATAAGATTTGGCTCACTTGTCTAAATTTTAAAAATTGGTTAATAGTGTATTATATTAACCAATTTTTCAACAAGCCTGTTGTTGTTGTTGTCGATTAGTGGTGACGAAATGTACCATTGGTTTGGTGACTTGAGTTTAAAAAATGAGACATAATGCAAAGAAACTTTTATTAACTTTTACAGGAGCAAATCAAAGCAAAACGCGCTGAAGAATCAGCTCGCAAGATTTGTGCCCGTCAAGAAGAAAGAGTCGCCCTCTTAGAAAGCAAGATAGCTGAGTTGTCAGAAACGGTAGGTCAATATGACTTACGGAGAAGACATGACCAGCAAATTATACAGCAGCTGAAAGACTCCTTGAATGGAAGGCTTATGGATAAAATTGCGGCAAACAATGATTTTGGTAAGAAGATTAATTGACTTGTTAGTTTTTTTTATTTATTCTAGGATTTTACCGTGGATGTCGCAAGTTCGAATCCTGCTTCTAGTATAATTTTTATTTCTACTAAAATGTACATACATACATAGATTTACGCCTGTTTTCCAGAGGGGTAGGCAGAGACAACGGGTTCCCACTTGCTACGATCCTTGCACACCTCTTTTACCTCATTCACTCTCATCACATTCTTCATACATGCTCGTCGGTTTAGGGTAATCCTGACCTGACCTCTCTAGAGGAAAAATTAAACTCAAATTTAACTTTCAAATAATCACTAATTTTCGGCAAAAAAATTGTTTTGAAACACCTCTATCATTTCTAATATTGTGTAATTTTTATTAGAAGATTCTGCAGAAATCGCACAGAAAAGTGAAACAGACAATGAAAAGCTCGCAGATAGTGAATACCTCCAAACCCTCATAGACAAAATACACATATTAAAAAAAGAACTAATAGCAGAAAACGATAAACTAGGCAGTCCCATAGACATTACTACAGTCTTCAAAGTAGAAGGTTATGAGAACATACATCTGAGGTGCAGAGAAGATTATGAGACCTTGAAGATGGAATTTGACATGTACAAACAGCAGACTAAAGTAAGAGATAGTGGAACTGAAATGGAGAATGATGTAGGAGAGTTAAAAAGTGAAATAGCAGTGTTAAAAGAGAAGGTGGACACGTACAAAATGATGTTAGAAGAAGAGAAACAAGATAAATTGGATACTTTGAAGCTTTATGAAGAGGTAAGTTCATCATCATTATCATCATCATCATTTCAGCGGGAAGACGCCCATTGCTGGGCATAGGCCTCCACCAAGAATATCCTAGGAAAATCTCTCAGGTGGTGTTGGTTACATCACGATGTTTCCTCATTGTTGTTTTAGCAACTGATAATTATTTTATATCTGGTCAAGTAAGAAAGAGTGGAGCTTTGTCTCTGATGAGACAAAATATTCACGTATAAATATTATAAATAGTATAGTATGAATGTCAATTCTGACAATGGTGCTGATTCTCTTGTACATCCTGCTAAACTAATTTTAGTCTAACTATATCTCTTTCTAATAAACACCATCGAAAAAGATCAGCAAATTGAACTATCAAATTAAAGCTGTCAAATTAGTCTACGTCCTTGCAATTACGTGAAATTAGACGAGACCTCTATGACATGCCGACTAAATTCTCGTTGATATCACGCAAATGGACTACATAGTTTAACAGCTCCAAAAATCTTCTATTCTTTTCTAATGATCTCTGTTGGAAAGAGAGATGCCGACTCTAAAATTCTTCTTTATATTACAGAAAATTAAAAATGAACAAGAATACCAGAAAGAGATCACATCAGACATGAAGACCCGAATCCTGAGTCTTGAGAAGCAAGTACATACTCAACGCGATCGCTACGCAGCGCTCTTGGATGAAACTGATAATTATATAAGAGCTAGGAACGAACGGTCTCGGAGAGTTAGCGCTGAGGAAACGCATTTTAAGGATGGAATGCTTACGGTGAGTTAAAATTACTTAATGCACTAAATACTGGTTATAGTACTATGAGATAGAGTCGTGAGGGGGGGGGGGAGTATGAGGGGAGTCGTAATAGCCTAGTGGTGGTGACCGTTGACTGGCAAGTCAGTGGTCTCGGGTTCGAACCCAAGGCGCGCACCTCTGACTTTTCGTAAGTTATGTGCGTTTTATAAATTAATTATCACTCTCCGTGCCTCGGATAGCATGTTAAGCTGTTGGCCCCGGCTGTCAATTGTAGATCTTTGACAGTCGTTACGGGTAGTCAGAAGCCCGAAAGTCTGACAACCAGTCTTACCAAGGGGTATCGTGTAACCCAGTATCTGGGTTGTGGAGGTCTGATAGGCAGTCGCTCCATGTAAAACACTGGTATTCAGCTGCATCCGGTAAGACTGGAAGCCGACCCCAACATAGTTGGGAAAAGGCTGGGCAGATGAGTACTATGAGATAGACTTGGAAAAATGGTTATAATGATGTCAAAGTGACTGCTGTTTCGGTTACACAGAAATTACTGTTTCAAGTCACTGTCATTACGTCACTCCGGTTCCAAAAGTTCCTGCAATGTCACGCGTGTGTAGCGTGCATAAATCACACATAGACTCACGCCTTTTTCCCACTTGCTACGATCCTTGCACTCTTTTGCTTCATTCACTCTCATAATGTGGCGTGCGTATTTATGATTAATATAATCTATATCGCTAATAATAATAATAAAAAGTTATAATGCTCTCATACTCACTAATTTCACTTTGCCAGGACGTATCAGCACCGCCGCATATGTTGCACTATGCGCACGAGTTGGCTCGGAAGGACCTCGACATATCACAGCTGAGGAAGGAGAAACATATCATGGAGGGACAGTTTAGGTATAATTAATTATTATTTTACTTACTAATTATAATTACGGTATATTTATCGCGCAAACATCTTGAACATACAGCGGCTTAGTAGGAGAATGATTGCGCAGAACTGGACAACCAATCCACAAATCAACCTGCGCGTTGGAAATTTTCCCTTCCAATTTCCTTTCCGGTCTAATAAGCTCATCCTGCCATCTCCTTGGCAGGTCCATGCGTTGCGTCGTCGCAACGCAAATATTTTGACGCATAGCAGCAAAGAATTGGTCAGTGGCCGCACTGACCAATCTGGAAGTCATTGGGGGAGGAGTATGACCAGCAGTGGACGTCTTATCGTTGAAACGATGATGATGATAGCTGGTTACACATGAGTATTTCCCCGCCCGCTGCGTACCGTGTGTACACTTTGTCAAAAAATTAGCTGTTCCATACATTTTGTTGAGTCATGTGAACATAAATGTATGGAACAGCGAATTTTTTTTTGCGATTCAGGGTTGGTCCCATAGTAAAAATTGTTCATAATAATGAGTCTAATGACCCCTTTGAAGGATGCTGGTGTTTTACAAATAACCCTGTATGTGTTTGTTTACAGAGATTGTCAGAGAGAGGCGACTATAGAAAAAGAACGTTTCAAAGAAGTTATACGGACATTGAAAGAGGAAATTGACAGGTAATGTACCAATATGTACTTATTGAAATAATAATAATTCGTGCTAGAAAAACTTGAAGTAAATCTATAATTACATGTAAAATGAAAGTTTAAACTAAAGTGTTAGGAGTACTCGAAAAATTATTTTTTTTGTACGGGTTGACTGTTCTTAGATGGTTTATATTCGTAATTGGAACTGATAGGTGGGTCTAGTATTTAATTACAACCATGTGGGCGAAGCCGCGTGTAGATCAGCTAGTTTTATATAAATTCTACTCTATTTTGGTTTTTTTTATAGACTCACACCTGTATTCCCCAGAGGGGGATAGGTAGAGGTGTATGCAGTACACCCACGTTTCGCCGGCTATGATATAAGTCCCATGTAATAGGGGGTGAGCCTATTGCCATTAACCGGGCACAATTCCAGACTCCGAGCTGCTACTGAGAATTTCCTAATGGAACAATAACACTTTGCCCGTCCCGGGGATCGAACCCAGGACCTCGTGCTCAGCAGTCGCGCTTGCTACCACTAGACCAATGAGACAGTCTGGAGCCAAACGTGAAATCGCGAAAGAAAACTGCTAATTTTTTTAGCGATTTGCCGTTTGGTCCCGTAGTAAAAGATGTTTATAATAATGAGTACATTGTCCCCTTATTGAGATAACCCTTAAAAATTCACGGTGTATAATTATTGATATTATTTTCTTCCCAGACTACGCCGCATCCAATCCCGGGAAGGAGCGAACTTAGAATATCTTAAGAACGTAGTGATGGCGTACCTCATGTCCACAGACTACGCCGGGAGACGTCACATGTTGAACGCAATAGCCGCCGTGCTACATTTTACTACAAACGAGAAGAACTTGGTACTCACAAACCTATGAATTGTACATATTCAAAGCGCATGCGTACGAAACGAGCTTGAAAGTTTTTAATTTTTTGTTGAAAGAAAAATTCTATTACAGGCTGTGGTCAGAGCGTCGACACGGTACGTCGAAGATTGTGGGTTCGAATCCCATCCGTATCAGTTTTTTCAATATTTCTTATTAATTAATTGTAATCCTATTAAACTATCAGAGCGGGTACTGGCTTAAACAGTAGGTCGTAGGTTCAAATCATGCTTAGAATAGAATTTTTTTTTCTACCAAAATTAAAACTATGAATTGTATTTTATTGTAAAATAATTCCTTTTTACAAAGAGCTGTAAAAGAGCATGACGGCACAAAATATTTGGTCTATCGTCTTGGTGTTATAGAGATATTCAGATTGTATCTCATAATGATTTTATATGTGTAAGTTTATATACAATACCAAGATACAAGAGACCTTATATATTATTAATTTCGTACTGTCATGCTATTTTACAGTTTATTGTACATAATGCTGGTTTTTTAAAAATCATCATTGCAACTGTATTTTTCTAAAAAAGAGTCATATAATACCTTGCTGTTTAGTCGGAAAAAGCGACAAGGTCCTGGGTTTGATGCCCGGGTCGGGCCGTGTTATTGCGTTTTTCCATAAACTTATAATTTCGACTTTCATTGACAGATTTTAATTACTTTTTAATTGTTGTATTTTTTTAAACTATCTTTTAAATGATTAGTACAATCACAACCCCTTGTGAAGTTACACTATTCTAATTATTGTGCTCCTATCAGATCTTACATCAGGCAGCAGTTTAATATGCAATTGCTACCTTGGCTTCAGCATATAAACTTCCTTAGACACACGAAGCTTTCAAAGTGATAGCATTAATATTAATATTTAGTTGTATAATTATTTTGTACTTGAATATTGGGATAAGTATACGTTTATTCGATTTCATACTGAAAATAATAAAATAAAGGTAGAAGAATTTATGGTATATGTACTATAGTGGACAAAGCTGGTGAACCACTCTTAAGGTTAGAATCGCTTTCACCCGGCATCCGAACGTAGCGCTAGCCCCGCCCCTACGCACGTAGCATCGTTCAAAGCATTTTGATCGCAATGTGGTGCACCGTTCGTGTCCGAGATAGTACTTTCTTAGTTAATCTAAGACACCACTGACTAATGATGAATGAAAACATCGCGAGGAAACCTGGACTTAATAGTCAGAAAACGTTAATCCGCAGTGAGCTAGTGTAGTGATTAGTAAAGTTACTGGACTTATAAATAAACTTCTCTAGTAAACAAAACTGAATTAAAACAATTTTGATATAGACTATATTTTTTGGAATACATTTATAATTGTAAACAGTATTATTTACAAAGTGAATCAAACGAACAGACACTAAAATTATAAAACAAAATAAACACACAAAATAATATTCTCAACGAATTGCTAGTAATATTGTGTTATAGACTGTTAGAAAGGTGAAATAATAAGAATACTAATTATTATTTGTGTTAATAACATTCCTGTTATTTATTTAATAAAGTTTATTCAGCAATATTAATGTAGTTTTTTTTTATTAGATAATTTTGTGCCCTATTATTGTTTCACTAGCTTTTGCCCGCAGCTTCGCCCGCGTGGATGTTGAACCAGGATAAAATTTATATTTTTTGTTAATCCAGGAAATATGGTTTTTATGTTTACCGAGTTCTATTCAAATCAAAAGTGTTTAGGTAACAAACATCTTCACAAACTTTTATTAGTGCAGATTAGTAATGTTATGATATGACAGTTCAAGTCCGCCCAAGTCAGTTGTTTTTGCGAGTTTCTTATTAAGCAAAACATGTGCATAAACATTTAAATTAACCAAAATATTTATTATTGAAAACATTATATATTGCCATTAAACATTATCCAGGACGATGCAATGGATAGAGCGAAGGGGAAGCGAAAAACCCGAAAAGCAGACCCCACTATCATGTGGGAATAATTATTGCACAGGAGAGAATGAGAGATTTTTTTAAATATACCTATTGTATTGTATATGTTTTGCACATTTGAGAGCAATTATTCCAACAAAGATTAGTTTTATATTTAAGTCTTACTAATGTATAGGGCAAAAGAAAAAGTTATAAGTGCGCTTCGCATATTTTATTGCATAATTTCTGACCTAATAAAGCGAAAAACCTATGTAAAAGAACAAAAGTTTCGTATCAATATCAAATCCGAACCAGGATATTTAGAAAAACATACAGATTACTTTGTTTGTAGTTTTGCTCTCGGGAGCTAAAATGTACAGAGAGTCAGGACTGGTGACCCGAGAGCAAACGACATACATTCTATGTGAGGAGAAGCTGGTCCTGAGATCGACACTCGCAGACTTCTCATGGCAAAACAAACGCCCACAGGAAACTACACTCGCTTAAATTGAAAGGGATAAATGTGGAGAATTAGTGGTACATGGTGTAAACACTGTCTCGCCAATACCGAAACCTGTTAGAATTTGCGCCTTGATGATTTGCAGATAATTTACATTAAGCCATCAGGCCATCATTTTCTGGGTCCTTTTACACAATTTCAAAGGCGTTAAGTTCCGAAGAAGCATAATCGGGACACCGACCTTCAACTTAATGACGTCCGTCGGAAGTCCACTTGCAGTGAGGGAATTCAGGAATTTCACAGAATAATGAGTGGCGTCATCTTGATTGACAACAGTGTTTATAAATGTGTAAAACACTTCATTCCCTTTCATTTATAAAAGAATGCATTCGTTGATTGCTGCAGCTTGATTATTTTTGGGCGTTTTGAGTTGGAAAATTCTTGAGCATGTGGATTCCTACTCAGCCGCCCATAATTATTGTCAAGCTCAACTTATGAATACAGGATCATAAAAATAATCGTTTCAAAGAACCATTCACCTCATCAGCCCCAGTTCCTCGCGTCACCACAGGCAGCGTTCAGTGGAAATTGCCGCTGAACATAACTGTGACACCACCCATTATGTGTTGGTTCCTACGGATGTCTTGTAGAGTTCTGTGTACCGCATCAACTGCTTTCTGTTTGCCATTATACATTCATCCCATCATACGATCAAAGAACAATTCTTAAGCAAATGCCTGCCTTGTCACTATTTCGTGACACATCACAAACAGGTGTTTCGTTGCTCTGTAAATTGATGGGAATCCTAAACATGGTGTGCGCTGTTTTGTCACCAGAAAACAATGTGGCAGTAATCGCCGAAGACGCTGCTGCAATTGTAATTTTACCCTGCCTCCCTGCAAGGATGCCAGTGGTTATAAATATTTTTCCTGTCCCATCAGGAGTATCCAAGAAAATTCCTCAGATTTAAATCGACTCCTAACGCCATCTAGTTAAGAAAAAGGAAACATTATGTTTTAAATAATAATAATTTTAATGCTTCAAATTAAAGCGGATTTTTTTTATAAGCTGAAATTTTTAAAAGTATAATCCCACACGATGCGCGTTGCTTCCTTCGGGTTTCAAATTGAAATATTTAAAAAAGAATTCCGCTGATCTAAATAGACTCTAACGCCATCTAGAACACTATGTTTTAAATAATATAAATTTTATAAATGTTTCAAATTAAAGTGGTGACGTTTTTTACATACATACATAGACTCACGCCTGTTTCCCAGAGGGGTAGGCAGAGACAACGGATTTCCACTTGCTACGATCCTTGCATACCTCGTTGCATATACGTTTTTTATAAGTTGAAAAATTATTAAAAAGCATGTTTCCTTCGGGTTTCAGCCAGTAAGTAATAAAAGTCATTAAGAATGAAATACCACAAAAATACATATTAATTTCAATGACAAAAAAAAATACAAAAGAATCCACAAAAAGTTTGCGGAACTGGGGATCGAACCCAAAGCCTTACACTTCCAAGGCGTTCGCCCGATCGGAAGGCTATGAAGTCTGTTGACATGTAGATAAAATAATCGTTCCTAAAAGATATTATTATGTTATGTTATGTAATGTTTAGCTCCTTGTGGATATAGCGTGATAATATTTTGTAAATTGAAATTTAATAATATTTTTCCCAACAACAACAACAATTCTGCAGCAAATTCTAGAAATACGCTGCATACTACAATACTGCTCATCCCCCATAATTATAAACGTAATAATTTATACCCTATAAGTTGACTAAGAATTTAAAAAGTATATTTGCCGAATTTCAACTAAATCTGGCCAGTAGTTTTCGCGCCAATCAATTACATATATACTTCGTTACGATTTTATTATATGTATAGATAATAGGCAGTGTGTGGTGTCGGTGTAGTACTCCACTAACTCTACGTGACGTAAAAAGCGACTAATGTCTTTATAAACTCACAAACTAGCAGCTATCAACACCCAAGCTGCTTCTGGCGGGGGCCTTCGCTCGTGGTTGGTTACCAACCACCTATCAAACTTGCGGCCAAGCGCCTCTGTCGTGTTTGTTCCGGCATGATGTTTGGTGAAACCTGTCTGGGGGACGGGTCTGAACGATACTGCGCCATCTATGATACAATCGGCAACCAAGTGGAGCATTCAAAAACCATGTTTTATCATTTTACAAAAGTTACCATATACATGCACAGATGGCGTATTTGACTCACAATAAAATTATAAAGACACCTATTTAAATGTTTTGGATTAATGGAATCGGAATTATTCTTCGAAGCTATTTCATACTGGCATTATTTAAAACTAACTTATTAGGTAATTTACAGCTGTTAATATACTTGACATTGAAATCCCTCCGTACCTAAGATAAAGTATTTATCTTAGCTCCGTACACATAAACAAAGCAAATTTAGTGGCTATGAGAGTTATAAGTCATCCGATGAGGAATTCTGTTCTGTCTCTGAAGAACATTACCACATCATCACAATTTTATATGGGACCTTTTGTAGAAAGCTAATTGCACTTCTTTCAAACAAAATACGAATGATTCTAATCGGCCCACTAGTCACAAAATAGGTACTGTATCTACCAACCAAAAAGTAGCATTTGACTTGGTAGCCTTTTTTAGAAGTCAGTTAAAGCACAGATATAAATTTATATTGTGGTTAAAGTAGGTACACCTCCACTGCTGCAGCCCCAATTTCCTTTTGATGAATGAAGTTTGGTTAATTAGTTACCTGTCTAACTATGAAGGAAAACATTGAGCGGAAACCAGGACATCTGAGAGACTTTTTATAAGCGCTGCAGCGTCAGCGTCAGTGCGCTGGCCAGAAATTTAATATTAAATTAATAAAGGTTAGGTTAACAATGAATTAAGTTGATATTATATTTTATTTAAATTATTATTTAGGCAAATGTTAAACGTATGTTGATCAAATCTTATTTTAATTAATTGTTTTGATATTGTATTTTATTTAAACTATGAATACATGGTTAGTTATAAAATGTATTGTAATAACATGTAGATAATAAATAAAAGAATATCATTTAGGATTTAGTTGCTCTATTGATATTTTTCCATTTAAAATATCATAGACTAAACATTTATTTATGTTTACCCGCAATGTGATATAATTTTTCCTAACTGTTGCAAATGTAATCCACAGTCAGTCTTGTTCGCCCTCTCTCGGTAATAAGTAGTTAAAATATTCTACTAATGTGATCTGTGCTAGAACAATAAAGAACTGAACTGATTATGATTATGTAGTGAGGGTGTGTGTGTGTGTAAAATAATTCTAGTCAGTGATCTAATAGTATGTAAAGCAGTTGGTTCAAACCTTCCTCACCTTCCTTTCTTTCCATTTTGAGCACCAAATCTAGCGCTCAAATGTTGTCAAATCCTAAAGGCAAGAACATTTCATTTCATTATAAAGTATTAGAGCAGAGTGTCTTGGTGTAGAAGCGTTCTCAGACGACATCGCTCATCCATCATCGCTCTTTTGTAGGTGACATCCGTGTAGGGCGACCTAGATTTAGGTTACTTAGAATTTGTATAAACATTTTTATGGCTCTACTGCTAAGTGTTAGAAGAGTCTCTCAAATCTTTTATACTGTCATAATAGTAGAAGTAAAATATATTTTTTTAGACTTAAAACGGTTTTATCATCAGAACTAAAGTATGTAACTATGTACCAAATATCAGATCTATCTGTCAACTGGAAGAGGGTATAACTTCAATTACCTACTAAATTTGAACAAACAGGGCAAGCTAAATAAAACCGTTTAAAAAAGGAAGTCGGGTTATTTATACCATAATACCATTTATAACTCGCGAACTGCTGGACATTTTTTTTTGGTTTTTGATTTGTTGGATTTGTCTCCGCCTGGGTATGGTAAAGTATGGGGTAGGGTAGAGTAGGGGTGAGTACAAAGTCGCGCAGGGCAGCTGGTAAAAATATATTATTCTCAAGTTGTGTCGGATTGACATCCCATTGAACCACAAAGCAATTGCTTCGTGGTTTGCACACACACCTTGTGCACTATAATTTTCACAAGTGACCAAAATTCGGTCAGGAGGACAATAATAACTGTCGGTCAAGCAAAAACTTGTCCCTTGCAGCATCAAATCCATGTGAACCAAGAAAGACTTATAAGAAGTAACAGGTTTTTGAACCTACCATCGTTGACTGGTAGTCCGACGGTCTTACCTAGATAGCTAGATTATATTTTTTGCTATATTTTTTTACGTAGAAATAAAAAGAAAAACCATTCACATTTTGGACAAACGGACACGAGAATAATACCAACCAAAAAAAAAAGGAAAAAATTTGAGTCAGCCCGAAGATACTGGAAAGAACGAGTCTGCCACTGCCACTAAAAAGTAAAACAAAAAATCACCTTATACTTGCAACACTATTACCCCATAGCCTACGAACAGGGCTTGATAATATTGCCAACATTACAGAAATAACTGATGGCGATCGATTGCGATTAGCCAAACAAAACAAATCGTTCATAGGCTAGGCTGCGCAGGCACAGTGTCCACAATTGTGTCTCGTATCCCTACACAAATCTACCGAAATTAGTCTCCTTTTTTACCCTGTGTGAAATCTTGCTACCTGCAGTCCTTGTCAAAAATAACCAAAGTAATTTATTAGGTAGGTACCAAGGAATTTGTTATCATGGCCTTCCTACAGAACATTGAGCGTTTTGCGGGTACGGCGCGATTATATCGATTGTGTCCCAACTCTTTTGTCCCGCGAACATTTACTAATGGACTTCGCGACTTGATTAATACACAGCTACTTACCCCATTGTGTTTTAATTAGTACTTTCGTTCGTATTTCTAAAACTAAGTTTCTATCGTTTCTATAGCGGCTTGAAAGTTATTTTGATTTGTAAAGGTAATTGAAATGTTTGCGGATTTTTAGTTGACGATGACGTGAATATTGGAATGAGTTGCGATTTTTAAACGTGAAGAATTTGATGCAAACTCGATCTGTGATTCTGCTATTTGAAAATTAAGGTTTGGCATACCTACCTGTGCATAGATTGGTATTTTGTCTTGAAAAAGTAAATACTAAGTTTGTATAAAAACCTCTAGGGTTTGTTGTATCGATTCGTCATGTGCTATGCATTTCTATCTGGTGCATCTATCACAACCATTTTACTCGCGGACTACGAACGCTACAAAGCTTTTTGCATGATTAACACTAGGTATAATATATTTATTACGTTAAAAACGTTACACCTAAAATAAATTTTAATAAAAAGATCCCATAACGCCAACAAATTCGTTTCAAAATCTAGAATTTAATTTGAAAATTTGAACACAGAATGATTTAACAGTGCATCAGTTTTGCACGTGTTTCTTTTCTAGACAGGTTTAGGAAAGGCCGACGTCTTAGAAAAGCCTACACTGGAAGCCTTTCTAACAGATTAGCCCAGCACAATGCGAAGTCTGAAGCTTTAAATGAATACGATTGTCCAGCTGAACAATAAAATGAGAAGCAACACAAAAGATCATGGCAAGATGTTTGGTACATCTGCTAAAATTCTGTGAAGTCCCGTATACCTACCGTGTACCTAGTTTCGGTTTTGTAGACTTAGAGCCGATTTCACCACTGACACTAAACGCGATCAATCGAGTTAAACTCGGTTCCAGCGATTAACTGAGTTCAGAACTGCAATTTGTGTAGGGCTGAACTTAGTTTTATTAAACTCGGTTGAAATTGGACCTTATTCTCGTGACATCCACGTTAAACTCTTTATAATAGAGCAGCCCTATTATTTATTACTAGTACCTAGGTACTTATAATTTATCGCAACGTTCATCTAATAACTATAAATTAAAAAATTTAAAATCCCCGGACACAAAATCAACACAAACACCCGACAAAATTCAAAGCTTGTAAAAAACTACTGAACGGATTTTGGAAGTATGGTTTATCTAAGCGGTTTATACCTATGCTCAATGTGATTTTAATTCGAACCTTCTGCCAAGCTCTACCCATCCAGTGTGTGTAAAACAGTGTTATTTTTACAACATTGTTTCATTCACTATACTATAAGTGCCACAAACTCTAAATAGAATTACCTACTTAAGTACATAAAATTGTTAAATCATATTTCTTAGTACCTATACAGTCTTTTTCTTATAGTAAAATTCTATTCAAAATATGAAATTCCTAATTAATTTATAGAACCTTTTACTGGCATAAAAAGCAGAAAGTATTCTGCATCCCCAGGGCCCCCGCCTACCCGGGCGGAAGAAAAATGTATTTTCCGTAACAGACGCTTGAACTCCGGCCACCCAGATGGACTGTTGAGACTTGATGGAGTAAACAATGGGTTTTAGATTTATAACTTTTTATTTTATTTTCTGAGTAAATTAATGTAGGTACATAAGGTCAAGAAACAAGAATATGTGTTGGGTTGCCAACCTATTTTTGGCTAATTATAAGTTCATGTATTCTACTGTATTTATCAGATTATATTATAAAAGAACATAGTACACCTAAAATGTAAGTACCTAAAATCGTAAATAATATAAGTAATTTTTTTACGTAAAACGGTTTTGTCATTAAAACAAAATATGTGTACCAAATATCAGATCAATCAGTCAACAGGAAGGGGGTGAATTAATAACGATTACTAAATTTGAACCAAATAATAAACAGGCAAGCTAGGTAAAACCGTTTAAAAAGGAGACAAAGGTGTAATAATTAAATTATTTAAAATTTGTATTTGTTGTTGTTGTTGCGCTATATTCTTTTACTCATTGAGGTATTTACCTTTATGTACCTATCATAAAAACCGCATTTATTATAAACAATAAGTATCGCAATTGATGAGCAAAGTTCGTCCTATTTCCTTTCTCTTTCCTTCCCATAACCTTTTACCTATATTAGAAAGAGATCACTATGCCATACCAAAAGGACGCTCGATTGCGCGGCGAGCATTCACGCGTTTAAATACAGTGATTACGAGCTAGCTCAAACCGCGCAAGTGAATTAATGAAGTGATGAAGTAAACTAAAGTGCACGCAGTGAGAAAAGTCATCATCAGGTGCCACCGGAGCAAGTAGCCAGGAGGACTCGCAGTAAGTCTCTTACTACCTACCAATACCTAACTCGCTCATTTACACAAAATTGAAATTAAGAAATCTGCTCGCTGATATTTTATTACACATCTTAATATTGTGTGTTGGTCCTTCGTTCACATTTGCAGTATTTTTGTACTTCATAACAAAAGTGAATTATTATTGTTTATTAGTTTTGGTCCATGGTCTCCACTCAAGAACCATGGATCGGTAAATGTAGTGTAGGACGCCCTCAGGGTAGGTGGAGTGACGATCTTCGCAAGGTGGCTGGCCCCAACTGGATGAGAGTAGCCAAATATCGTGCTCAATGGCGTGCAATTGGAGAGACCTATGTCCAGCAGTGGACTGCTATAGGTTGATGATGATGGTTAGTTTTGGTGTTGCAGAAATTATAATCCATCTACTTATATTTTCATTATTGTCTAAAGAAAATCCTTTCGAAAAACTACATTTCATATAGGTATCGTCTCTTGATTAATTTCAAATTATTTCAAAACTGATCATTACAAAATTGACACGGTTTCTATTTGTCAATTGACGCTGTCTGGAGTTTTTTTTTATTAAACATCACCCCACTTAGAACTTTCTCCTGTATTGTGGGTACAGCACAGAATATAATTTCTCAAAACCCAGAGCGGAACAAATTTCTATCAATCAGACAGATATTTGCCTCATGCGGGAATTAAACCCACGGCATCAAACATATAGGTAAGGCGAATCCAATCGTGTCGTCAATGAAGAACTTTCCTTCATGAGCTGTTTGATTTTGAATTTGCTTCTTAGAAAAGCATTGGTGTTTTAGAAACGAAGTATTTGAAATAACAAAGATGGTGTTTATTTACCATTAAGTATAATTGTGTAATGTTATCTACTAAAATTAAAATTAAATTCAACACATTTTGTGTACCTTCGTCTCCTTCTCTAAACATTTGCACTGCCTCTAAATCTCGACATCTTAAGTCTAAGACATTGTATGTGAAAATTATCGTTCAGTTTGTATTTATAGTCCTGAAGTATTTAGCTGCCTGTTTTGCAAAAGAGGTATCTATAGATAACAATTAAATTTTCACTTCCGTGATAGTCCTCCGTGATTTTGTATTAATTTGAGCTTCTGATATTTCGACGCTGTTGCGTTATCGGGAGCTCAAATCTTGGCGCCTATTGCAATAAATGACTAGCGACTATCTCGTTATGAAGATATAAAATCACTGAATATAGTCGGTTAAGGTTAGAGTAATAGTACCAAGTTTCAGCATCACCCTCCTTCCATCTTTCGCTGTCCTAACCGATCTTGGGCAATCCTTCAGGAAGAAGTCCAATCGTTCCGCCCGCGCCATCTCTTTCTGGGCCTAGGTACCGCTCCGCATCATCGGTTCCTGTAGTCAATAGTTCTAATATACTCTTTCAGTCGCGATAATATCCTTTCCACAGTCATGATTTTGATTTAAATCGTGGACACTTTTTAGGTCATAATGAGAGGTAAATTATGACAATATACTTAGTCAGAATTATAGTATAATCTAATCGGGATTTCCCTAATTCCTTAGGCCTGACTGAAGGTAATTATGGAAGCTTATGAGCAGATAAGCTCAGGGGTTTTGGTCCGTATAGCTTAGTACTAGAGAAAACCTTGTGCTAAGCCTATACTTACAGAGAAGAATCAGCGAAAGATATACTTTCTCTTAATTATTTAATATTAAAATTCATAAATGGCAGGTCGTGAAGGAACACCGTATGATTTTTAGTCCGTTCAAGCCAAAGAGTTTTCCTCACGACAAAAAAAAAGGTTTGCTGGAAAATATTACTTTAGAAATATACAGATACCTACCAATTTACTTAATTTCCTATATATCCCGCCATGTTATATGGGTCTACATGAATTATAAAATAAATAAATGATTATCATACCTGCCTATTATCTTCGTGTAAGTTTGTACTGTCTTTCTTAAATAAATCCAAGCAAGTCCGCGTGTTTCACCTAGTCGTAAAATAAATACGACAACATATTCCGTAGCAGTTCCCGTCTAGTGCGTGTTCAAGTCTCTCTAATTAAAATTAAACTTTTGTTAGGCTTATAAATTACGTTCTGCTGCTGTGTTTTAACTGTTTTGTGTTTCAAATGAGTTTGGGTACTCCTAAAGGTTTTATATCCTTGATACTTGTTGTTTTTGTTCAGTGAATTAAAAAAAAAAGAAGTATCTTTAGGTTATTGTTCATCGACTTTTGTTGCTGACTGTATACTTACAGTCAGACTGTATACTAGATAACAAATCATCATCTGCCTAGCCTTTTCCCAACTATGTTGGGGTCGGCTTCCAGTCTTACCGGATGCAGCTGAATACCAGTGTTTTACATGGAGCGACTGCCTATCAGACCTCCACAACCCAGTTACTGGGTTACACGATACCCCTTGGCAAGACTGGTTGTCAGACTTTCGGGTTTCTGACTACCCGTAACGACTGTCAAAGATCTACAATTGACAGCCGGGGCCAACAGCTTAACGTGCTATCCGAGGCACGGAGAGTGATAATTAATTTATAAAACGCACATAACTCACGAAAAGTCATAGATGCGCGCCTTGGGTTCGAACCCGAGACCTCTGACTTGCCAGTCAACGGTCACCACCACTAGGCTATCACGACTCATACTAGATAACAAATAAAAGTAAATAAAGTTATGTGCGTATTATAAATAAAATATCAGTTGCTAAAACGGTGAAGAAAACATCGTGTTGAAACTAGCACACTTGAAAGATTGTTCAATAATTTGTAAAGCCATGTCGGCCTGCAGGAGGTTTCAACTCTGACACCAGGTTGTTAATCAACCATACGATAAGAAGAAGGTACCTAATGAAAACACTTTTAGAGACTTTGCTGACTTCTTAGTTACTCTGCAACCACGGGGACTGCAGTCTCTGAAACGTCAGGATAAAAACTTTATACCAATACACGAAAGTTCATCCGTAAGTAATATAATATTAGTAGAATTTACTGATGACAGATTGACGGTATTCCAATAATAATCATACACAAGTACACAACATCTAACGAGCATGTCAATGACAGTTGAAATACCTCTACCGACAGTAGTTGATGTGCAATACAACCGATGTCTGCAAATGACAGTTGTAGACTACAATAAGAAGCATAAATCTCGTAATCATTTGAGCTATCAATTTACATACACAATTATATCTATCGTTTTGCGGGTCGATTGATGAATAACCGATCGCTTCTGACCGAATTTTGGTCACAGCGGCCAATTAACGGACAACAGACATTAGCTAACTACGCAGGAGATTTATTCATCATTATCATTATCAGCCTGTATTAGTCCACTGCTGAGTATAGGCAGAGGCAAATGCGCGCCACTATTGTGTACATTGGAGGTATTTGCCCATAATCGCCACGCTGGAGAAGCGGATTCGCGATCGCAGTAGCAGATGATTACTGTTACACAGAAGGATGCTGCTGCCAATCCTCTAGATCTTTCCCTTAGTCGCTTCATAGGCCGGAAACCACACGGCATACAAAGATTTATTACAGTGGGCAAATGTGTACGCAAACAGGTGCACTCTATATTCTCTCATCTCACAGTCTGATGTGAGGGCAGATATGCCCGAAATGAAATCTACCCGTAATCTGAAATCGTGGTCACAGCGTTAGTTAAACATAAACTGCTCAAAGTGCCCAAAATCCCAACATCAAAACCTCACAAGTAGACATTCTGAAGCGATTTGTAAAACACTGTGAACACAGAGCCATGGCAATCAGTCAATGTTGCCACAAAGTGGGTGCATAGTGGTGTTCATTTATCACCAGCCACCTATGACGACGGTAGATTCGTAGCCATTGTACTTTGGCGACGCCGCTGAATATAAAAGCGGTATTATGCGGTATGCGACAGGTAAAAATCTCAGCATAATACCAGGGTTTTTTACCTTGGTTTTTCATTTTTTTTGCAGACAGGCGATATTGTTTTACCATAAAGCGATTCATCTTGTCTATTAAAGCGCTTTAAATTTATTTAAGTATATCTAGAATTATAAAATGAAATCATAATTAGGTTCAACATTTTTGTAGACAGAAAAAAATGTATACGACCAAAACTTGAACTACAACCTACTGGTTATAGAACCAGCCGATCTGCTAACAGAGCTAACTTTTAGCAAAAAAAAAAAGTATCTTCTAGAATCTACAAATTCCCTAAACGTATTGCAGAATACTCTACAAGGCTGCATTATGCGTTCTGAAAATGTTATAATATATATTTCGACATGACTTTGATCCAGTTCGATGTGCTAGAGGGCTAGCATACCTATCTAATTTTGCAGTTAGGATACAATGCTTCATTGCGTTATGACAAAATATTTGAAACATTTTTTATAAAGTATTTATGCACGCGATGTTCTTAAGTTCCAAATTCTTCTCAGGCTTGATTTTCTGCCATTCCATCTGAGTTCCAGCCTACAGACTTACTATAAAACTACAATTACCCATCACGGGACAACTTGTGAACATGAGTGACGTGGGTACTTGCCATTCTCGTCACGGCGAGCGCCTAAATCGTTCCATTGTCCGCGCGCGTGTGGCGCTGATCCAAATCCGATACTCGTCATTGTCTTTAAACTTACGATATACCGCCTCAGTGTGATTTCCTTTAGTTTTTCAGGATATGTTTTTATTTTCATGAGGACACTGATGTTGTTTAGGTAGATTTAGTGTTTATATTATATGTATAATAATAATCAAATAGGTTTTTTTTTCTTAGAGATGCGAGTAGTCTAGCTTTTTGCTGAAATTGATTTAGTTTTAGTCACAGACTTGAAAAAAATGCTTATAATATGCATTTAAAAGGGAATTAATATCACAGGTTTTCACGCAATTATAAATACTAGTGGTCCAGTGCAGTGGGTTATTTTTTATTGATAACACTAAAGTTCGTCAATACCTACCAAAACAAAAATATTTTTATACTGTTCTACGCAAGGTGCTTTACAAAATAAAAAAAAGGTATTTTTTTAAATGTAACTATTATCGAAACCTAGCATTCGTTTGAAGTTTCGCTGACTAATTAGATTTAGCCCATAAGTAAATACATTGATTTATTTTTATAATCATTGTAAAGTACTTGACCAGAGAAATATAGAACACGTAATCCATATATTTGAAGAAATGTAGTCACCTTATTTTATCCAGCCAAAATACCCATTCACTCAATTCCTATTGCTACGTGACGCACACAAAACGAGACTTTGATATCGCTTTCAGAAACTGTGAGAACTACATCTATCCCTTTTAGCTTATATAATCATAAACTGTGCTCGAAAAAACACGAAAATTCATAAAACATCAGCTTCAAAAGTTGGTAAAAAACACGAGACATGTGCGCCCGACATGTTGTTGGCCGACAGTTTCTTGGCAACAGAAGGTTTAATTACAATCTGGCCGACCACTCGGGACCACAAACATCCTGGACATATAAGACACTTGGCAACCGCTTGCCCGAAAAAAAGTAAAATTGTCTCGGTAATTGCGATGTGAATTTGTGAATGGAACGTTTTGTGGATTTAGACCTTTTTAGAGGAATTGGCAAGCTGATTTTTAAAATGTTTGGACGCTGTAATGTCGGTCGAGTGCGATGTAGGTTGAAGTTGAATACGGAATGTTTTGCTTGCCGGCTGAACGTTTGTGTTTCATGTATTAATGAAAAAAGCAAGGAATTAAAGAAAAATCTGTGGTAGAAACCTGTTAATGGAAAACTTTAGATTTCAAAAATTTATCATATAAACAATGTAAATACTACAGTAAAAGACAAAATGACATACCTATAGGGTTAAATCAAATTAGTTGGCAAAATTTCACAGGAATGTTAGGAATCGTTATTCGGCATTTGGTACATGACGTAGAACAGAATAGAAAATATTTTATTTTAAGTAAGCTATTATCGATTCCTTACATTGCTGTAAAGATTTGCAGACTAATTTGATTAAATCCTACATTATATTATAATGCTCGACTCACCTCTAGGTACATAACCCGTACGTGATATATACATAAGATGGGGTAGACAAATAGCTTTTATTACATTATTATGTACATTAACTATAGGCGTAGGTAATTATATCTAGTGTCATGAGCGGATCCTCGCAAAGATACGTGCCGTCACTGCTAGTCAGCATTGTCGGCAAAAATGTCGTACCAAGTACCTACGCTGAAGTGAAAATCTTGCTAAAAGGGACAACATTCATTAATTCAAAATTATTAGAATCAACAACGACTGATGAAGACGGAGGAGCTTTTCAAAACTGAATTATCATCCGGTTTTCATACTTTATTAAACAAGCTACCTTACTTCCATATTATAAGGCGGTTTATTCTCTAGCAAGAGTTGCTTTGAAATAGGATTTCCCTGGCTATAAGTCTTTGTTTCGTAGGTATAAGGACAGACAGCTCACGTACTTTTCCTCACATGTATTCGGGACTAAATTGTAGTTTTATATGACGCTTTGTTCGTGCACTAGCTCTTGGATTATGTTCAAAGGATGATTAAGAGTCTGCTTTAATTCTGGCCGGCTTGGATAAGACTGGTCGAAACTTTCTGAATGCGGAAAACTTTTTTGAGGAATATGAAGCGTAAGACTTCTGTAGCGTGAAATTGTAATCACATTTATGACTAAAGCTAGGACTTAAGGCTAGGAATAAATAATTTCTGCAGAAGATATAGATGATATCCTGAAATGTGGTCAGTAGTAGTCTTCTTTTAGTAGTATTGTTATTTATTGATATTATTTTAGTCATGTCATTGAAGCATAAAATAGCTCTTTTAAAACTCTAACCCGCATCATAAACTTGGAATAGAATTGGATAACTAAAATGCATTCTGGGTGAAGTGTAAAAGGCGTCGCTGGTATCAGCGGGCGCACTCAACATGCAAAGTACGCGTCGCCTTCTCAAAGCATCTCTAGTGATGGTACATGCAGTCGCGCGATTTTTAAGACTTGGAAGGGACCAGACAACATTTTTTTTTGTTATAGTTTAATGCTTGTGAAGGAGAGGAGCTGGTCGGTATTATAGATTATGTGCTTAGTACTTACTTTCTATTAACGACCTAAATTTTCGTGTAATAGTTTGTTTACGATGGAGTAATTTCATCATCATCAATTTAAGAGCTACGCTTTCCCGATGCAGCTTTTCAGCTCTACACTTTTTCTTTGATTTGTGCTACATAACTTAAAAAAAACTTAAAGTAACTTACAACCCTTATAAACAGATAGGTAAAGCAAGTAACTCTGACTTTTCGGATTTATAAGTGCATATTAGAAATTTATTATCTACGGTGAAGAAAACGTGAGGAAACCAGAACATCTGAGAGATCTTTCAACGGTCGCAGAGTGTCAAGCCATGTTAGAGGCTTATGGGCGGTTTAAACTCTGACACCAAGTTGTTCATCAACCATACAACAAAGAAGGACATTATATTCCTTGATGTCCCATCCCTACCATCCTTAACATATTAGGGATCGTTCGCTACAGACGCAACACTACTCGGGATTTTTCCGCATCGTCTTGTGTTTGTGTAACTTAATACTGATTTACAAGTAAATTGAAACATTACAGACATACGACTTGTGAATTTATTTTGCTCTTAAGCTATCTTTTAAAGACTAAAAACGTTGTCAAAGAAGCATGTTAATAAATATTTACAGAATAGCATAAAGGTTGAGTACCATTTGAATGAATTTATGCTAAATGAGCATATTTATATTAGTTTAATATTATAAAGAGAAAAGATTCAATTTGTACGTTTGTTTGTAAGGGATGAACTCAAAAACTACTTAACCGATTTCAAAAATCTTTCACCTTTTAAAAGCTACATTATCAACAAGTAACATAGGTTTGTGTGTGTATAAGAGTGTGTTTTTAAATAGAGATCACTACAAAACTTACAATAATGGAACCCAGGAATCTAGTTATCGTCTAAGTCAAAATACCGAGGGCCACTTTCACCAAATTCTCTTAATTAAATGAACGTAGTAGGTGTTAAACAGAATATATGGTTAAAGCTAATTAATTCAAATTAAGAATTTGGTGAATGTTGCCCTAAGGAACTAAAGCCGGCTAGTAGCAATGGGCTCGCACACTATTATATGGGACTTATAACATATGCATTACAGGCGAAATGTGAGTGTAATATCACCTCTGCCTGTCCCTCTAAATACATCGATTGCTTTATGTTCGATGTTCGGATTTGCGATGTTCGCGTTCAATTGTGCGTACCTGACTGTAAGTACTGTTATTTCCATACCAGCAATTAAAACTACGCTAAGTCAATTTTAAAAATTAATGTTGCGAAAATTATTGTTTTTAAATATTTTTCATGCTCACAAAATTTTATAATTTTTTTTTCGGAAAATAAACCAGTTTTCAATTACACAATACTTCTGCAATAACACGATATAAAAAAACCAGCTAGATATAAAAAAAAAAAACATTTTGAAAGCTCGTAAAGCAAGTATTTTAAAAGTTATCACATTTTTCTCTCTACTGTAGAGTTGACTTTTTCAAGTTGGCATAGTTTTAATTGCTGGTTCGATTTCATGTCTGAAAACCACACCAATCTTCGAAAATAGCTTCTTCTTGTCACCAAATCGAAACACAACATAAACACATCCCAAGTTTCATCATTTTATTAACCAGTAACGTTGTCCCAGAGGTAATCCATCAACACAGTAGTTAAAATCCATTCGAACGACGCACGTTACATTGTCGGTTTACGACCGGCGACCGACTGAGTACGTCTTAGTATAACGTTAATGTATACGTTGGTGTTGGTATATAAAATGACTTTGTAAGGTATACGTCACAAAGTATGGGCGATAAAGGTGAGCGACATACTGTTTTGAAGTTTAAAGAACGTCGAAATTTTCTAGATACCTTAGGCTTCTATTTGGATTTGCATAGTCTTAACTTTTGTAAACTTGTAAAATAAATATAAACTTATAAAAGGGAAAAAGTTTATTAAAAGGTTTAAGCTTATAAAAGGTTCAACTTTATTTGTCAAACTTTTTGGTTTCTCGTTTTGTGATCGTACGCTATGCTTTACTCTGGCAATAGTACGCACTCAGTCGTAGCGAAAATGGAAGATCTTTTCTTTGTCATTTTTAGTCTAAATGAAGATCGTTTTTAGTCCAAGCAACATGCAGTGATATATAAGTAGTGGTATGACCCTTAGACTGCTAAATCGTAGGTTTAAAACTCAAGCACGCACCTCTGACTTTTCAGATTCATGTGCGTATTAGAAATGAATTACTACTTGCTAAAACGGTGAAAGAAAACATCATCGTGAGGAAACCAGCACACCTGAGAGATTTTTAAGGGTATGTAAATTTTAAATTTTAGCGTGTTTTCAAACTTTAGCGAATTGGAATCATATTTTAATCATACTTTCGGAATATATTAGCTAGGATTAGGATAGTTAGGATAAAGCGCCTTAAATTGTAACTAATCGGATGTGATCTGCTAATTTTTTATTCTCTTTTTTTCTCAAATTATGTTAAGAAAATGGTGCTAATTCTCTTGCACACGCTGTAAACTAATTTAGACTCACTATCTTTCTTTCTAACTGGGATCATTAAAAAAGGATAGAAGATTTGTAGAGCTGTCAAACTAGTCCATTTGCGTGATATTAACGAGTCGCCATTTAATAGAGGTCTCGTCTATTTTTACGTCAATTGCACGGACATAGACTAATTTGACAGCTCTAATTTTATATTTCAGTTTGCTGCCTTTTTTTTACGGTGTTTATTAGAAAGAGATATAGTTAGACTAAAATTAGTTTTGCGGGTTGTACAAGAGAATCAGCACCAATGTCTTACATTTACGTAAGATATAAAAAATTACAAATGTTTCATGCTAACGCTCCCGTTTCTCCACAATCTGTGTCACCAAAGTTGGGTATGCTGTATACAGGGTGTAGCTGTGCTCCTCATAAAACCGTATCGGGCTCAACGTTCAAGTTTGGACAAAGCGATGCGATAAACACGTGGGACCTTAGGGAGCATGTACTGCTGCTATAATATAATGTGCTTCTAAATTATCTGCCACGGTTGCAATGGGAGAAAGTATTGGGTATATAGATTACAATAGTGAAGAAATTTCGTACCCCATAACGAAAATTTCAGAGGCCTACGGACGGTTTAAACTATGACACCAGGTTGTTCATCAACCATTCTGATTCAATAAGCAACCGCAATCATAAATTGCATTGTACTTATAATACAAACATTGAAAATCACGACAAAACACCAAAATACAAACAACAACAGCCCAAACAGCTAATCCGAGCTTATCCGACACAACCAGTATTTAACCTACGCGATGCATCAATCGTAACAGGTTGCAGCAACCATTACACTAGTCGGACAAGCTATTAATCGAGAACCTACAACGGTGACTGAGCTGCAACCGATAGTGTGTGAAACCAACTATTTATCGTAGGAACACTGTTTAATGAGACCTCCGGGAGGATCGACTATTAATATCTGTTTAGAACACACCATTCTAGTTTGTGTCGTTTTAGCTCGAATTTAGTTGTTACAGCAACAGCTATAAATTGTTACATGAAATGCGTGACCGAGATGTTAAAAACAAAACCATTTATACCAATTCGGGTCGCTGTAACTAAAGTAAAGTAGCGCTTGCTCCGGTCAGTTTATGGATGGATGACTATTTGTGGCATTTCATTTCGTGTATGGAAGATATGATAAGCAGTCAGACCTGATTTAGTCATTGTGTGGTAGAAGTTAAGCCGAGTTGGGTACCTCTTGGTAGAGTATAGCCTGATCACACTCACCTGGATTTGTGAGGGAAAGCTCTTGGCCAACAATGGGACAGTATTTATGCTGATTTATTGATTGATTATTGTCCAGATGGTGCTGGATGGATGGCCAGAATATTGTCTGAAAACCAGAACTATGTCAAGTCTAGTTAAAAAAAAATTAAAACTCTATTCTATAAGCAGCTAATACATTTTTTAAAAAATTAGAATTAGAATGCGTTACTGTGAAATTGGATTTTTTTAAATATTTCACCCGATCTGGAATTCGAACCCTCGACTTCCTGTTTTTGACTTCTTGGCGCCCAAAATGTTACTATTAGCGCCACATGTAACTATTGGCGCCCAACAAGTTACGATCGGTGGCCAACTTATTACTATTGGCGCCCAACAAGTTACGATCGGTGGCTAACTTGTTACTATTGGCGCCCTACAAGTTACGTTCGGTGGCTAACTTGTTACTATTGGCGCCCAACAAGTTACGATCGGTGGCTAACTTGTTACTATTGGCGCCCAACAAGTTACGATCGGTGGCTAACTTGTTACTATTGGTGCCCAACCTATTACTAATGGCGCCTATCTATGTTATTATATATTATCCGATAATTTTCCATCAATATGTATCCGTATAATATTTTTAAATTTAGATTCTTTTAATTTATTCAAGGACATCATATTTAACTGGCCGTTCCTATCCAACCAACCTATGTGACAGTTGACATTAATGTACGGTTAGCGAAAGTAAACAAAACTTACAAATAAAGTGACTTAAACCAATTAAAGGCTTTTAAATTAAAAATATTTTCAGTAACACAAAAAATATAAATCAAATTTACCCACAAATCAATTGCACGTCAAACTGAATACCGTTTAATCCATTCAGTGATTCAAATTGAAGCAGAACTCATAAAACGGATGCACATAAAACAATCGTCGTAGACAGCAACAGTTCTACGGCCAGTTGTACAAATAGAGACAATGGTTGTATAAATTACAGTGCATGAAAACATTCGCGACAGCGATTTGGTTGTGCCAGGAAAGTTGTTGGATGTACGGGCGAATAATGTGGACCGGGAAGAGAAGTTTAAGTTCGTGGCGAAAATGATACACAAAAAACCGCGGCAAGTTTTACAATAACTGATCGGGAAACCATATTTGGTGGATTTATTTTGAACTATGTACCTAATTCCAATCTTAAACTTAATTTAGATTTTAAGTGAAAATGAAAATTCTTGTCAGAGTCGTCCTTTGAATATTGCTGGCTACGCTGTTAGGCTGCCTTTGATATCATGTAAATAATGATAAATAATCATATCATGATAAATAATGATTATATGATATACATTAATAAAAATATTTTGAGTTTGAGTTTGAAATTATAATTATTACCAATTTTTTATTATATAAAAGTTGTAAATTCTTTAAAAAGTGCTCTTTAGCATTTGCTTTTGAGTCAACGTTGCAATGAGTTCGTATATAATTTGGAATTGGGTTTGTTGTTATTAACCCTCCAAGTATTTCCCCTCAAGCCTTTCTATCTTTCGGAAAGGATACCAGTAATGTCACTCGGCTCTGTGTCGGCTGTGGTTTTTTAAAGGAGCTGAGCCACACCAGGTGAGGTAGTATACGATATCAGTGAGATTTGTGTGAGAAGGCCTTTGACCAGTCGAGGAATGATAGATTTTCGGTACTTTGTTTACAAAAATCTCAATAGTGGCGTGCATTTAATATGTCAAAAGTGTCGGATCAAAACCTTGTGTTCTTCTTCCTGCTACTTTCCCATTTACCGTCAGTTTCTTAAGGTTGTCGCTTTTTTCCTAGCTCTGTATTTTCTACATCTTTTAATAAAAGGTTCCAATACTAATTCAGCGTTTTTATTCAAGATTCCGTCCCGTATATTTCGAAGCCGTTTGGCGCTGGTTGGGAACCGCGGCGTTCTGTAAAAAGTGGTTCGTAATTAAATCGGAGCGCGCCAAGAAACTGTCAATATCTGTGCACAGTAGGCTCATAACGGTAAACTTGGCAGGTGCTTTGCCAAGCATAGTTTCATTTGTTCTGTATAAAATGAGCTGGGGTTTGAAATTATTTCATCTTGTGTTATTTGTTTCGAAGGTTATAGTATGTGTAAAAATTTTTATAACGAAAAGAGATACATCAAAGATATAAAATTTAAAATATTAGCTGTAGATTTAACTATAGCATCAAAAAGCTTTCATAGTAACCTGGAAATGGCTGAAATGGCTCAGTATCGTAAAATATTATCGGTGTGGTAAAACATTGGCTCCTAAAATTTGAAACATTGTCAGTTTGTGATACCTTGCTTGCAACCATGTAGCTTATAAGTGTGTTTCTTAATATTTCCTTTGTAATCTTCCTCTACATCTCTCGGTACATCATAGTCAAGGAACGTCTTGTCGTTTTAATGATGTCCGACTATCTATTTGCAGATCAAACGTGTGACTATTGACCATCAATCTTTCTTGCACCACCTAATGTACTAAAGAATCTTCATTTTGGCTTATATGACTGAAAATTATAAGAGTAAAAGAGAGAGTTCTGGTCTGGCGAGCCGTCCAGTTGTTCTCAGTAAAGTATACATTGGATAATGTTAAACAGTCGCGTACCTAGTACTTAACTACAGTGCAAGCATAACAACATTTTTAAAAGTTTTCATTGAAATTTAAAAAAAAAATTACACAATATTAGAAGTTTTTTCACTTTCGGGAATTGGAATCACGTTTTAAATATTATTTCTGGTCTATTCACGCTAAAATATTTGATCCCAAATAAAACAATATACGTAATACTTTACTATTCTTGTTTTATTACATTTGTATGACGGGCTTCGGCCTAGTTTCAAAAAATGTATCGCTAGCACGCCCCTGATATTAATATATTGGGCCTCATTTACGGAAACGCGTGGCGTCGCGTATTGCTTTAGGCAGTGGCCCGCACTGAATTCAGCATAATTACATGGCGTTGTATGAGTGCGTTTTCGGAGAACGCACATACGCCACACGCAACGCGCGGCGCATCGCGCCTTCGTAAATAAAGCCTTAGTAAGGTACACTTTAGACTGTATTAAGAAAAAACAAATACCAAGACGATAATTAAAACTTAAAGCGTCTTTTGGGAATATTTACTGAAACTGGCAGAGTTTATGAACACAGACTATATTTATCGAGTTTCCCTTATTACTAGGTATCCTCTTAAAGCCCATAAAAATGCAAGACTAACCGTTGGGCGAGATAAATATTTTTAACGACTATATTTAATTAAAGTTCGCCGTGATATCTTTGCGTGATACTAATGGCTAATGAGAATAAATTAAGAAAAACTCTCTTTAATTTGTGGAGATAGGTACTTCTGTAAATAATTATTATTTTGCTTTTATTAAGTCTGTGTACTGAATTTTAAATTTGGAATTAAGTTCTGGATGTTTTCATTTGTTTTTTTTTTCTTGTTTCTAGAACCGAATAAGTAAGTTCATGAGTTCTTCATCTTAATGCTTTTTTAAAAACATTGCATATAATATATAAGCCTTCTCTGTATGAGAAGAGGCCTTTGCCCTATATTGGAACAGTTACAGGCAGATTTTTTTTTTTTTTTTTAATTTATGTATAAAATCAATACGTAGACATGTTTAAAAAAGTATATTTATGCATACTATGCAAACGCTAAATTCGAAATTTGTAGAAAGCAAAACTCGATCCGTGACCTATGGGGTAAAGCTTCCAGTCGCTCTGCCACTAAGCTATTCGTGATCCTGTCCGTGTTATTGAAATTTTCTTTCACATTCAACCATCTCAGATGGTAGTTACGTCCACCCTTTGTACGGAGCGCGGGTTCAAATCCTGCTAATGGTCGATTTTTCTATGTACAAATTTCAAACAATAATTATAATCAATATTTCCATTATTGGTGAATTCAATTTTTTATTTGTAGTTTAGTTTTTATTTATTTATAAGTTATTTAGGTTTTAGTTTTAATTTTATTCAAGTATGCGGTATATATTCGTTATTAAATATATTGCTTGGTACTTAAGAATCAGAATGTTGTTAGTGTGTAGTAAAAAAATATTGGTGATAACATTAGGGCAAGGACTTTGATTTTGAAACTGAAAAACGAGATAGGTTGATGTGCTTCACTCTAGACATACATATATCAACCTCTGTTCGGTTATCCAAAAAATAAGGATTGTTCTATTAGGTATTTTAATTTAATCCTAAGTAGTCCTCACGCGCTACTACCAATATCAAACTATAATAAACTTAAAACAGATAAGACGCAGCAACTAGTTACAGTGTAATTATTCCACACAACTTCGGAACTGTCGTTAAGTAATTTCGCAGCCTACCTGCCCCGGCGTGTAGGGAAAATTTCTACACTACATTATACGGAGAAAACTGGGCCCTACTACGAGAACACTTTGCAATGTCACGAAAGTTTTACAATATCTACTCATCCAAGGAGTCGAAATTGGAATTTTGCTGATGACTTTTTAAATTCTTTTGAATTTCGTTCACACAGCCTGTATTTTTACTACATTTAAAATTTATTTGACACATATCGGCGGAAATTAGAATTTGAGTAGAAAATACCACTCGTTATTTAAGTCACAATCAATATGAATTTGAAAAAAAGAAAAACTAGAAACCAGTATAAGTACTCTTTCATAATTTTCTTAAATACGTATGACATTAAAAGGTAGGTATCAAAACCATATGAAGCACGCTCGTTTACCTAAATTTTCTTTCTTCTTTATCCTATGGTGAACAACCTGTTGTCAGAGTTTAAAGCCCCAGTAGGCCTCTGACATAGTTTTACACACCGTTAAAAAATCTCACAGGTGCTATAATAGTTTCTTCACAGTTTCGCAAGTGATAATCAATTTGAAATAAAAAGAAAGAAAAAATGTTATTTTGCAAATGGGCATAATCGTTAAGCACAGAAATCAATATAAAGTAAAACTAGGTACTTCTCAAAGCCAATGTGGAATGGGTCACAATCTCAGTATATATACTAGACGCTAAAACGTCCAGCGCTGGTTTTAAGATCGCACCTCTAATTTTTAATACGCACATAAATCCAAAAAGTCTAAGGTTTGACTTGGCGGTCCAGAACCGTTGGACCGCCAAGTCAAATACTCGTAGGTTTAGCTTAAACCTCTAGGCTATCACTGAAAAATAAAAGCGATAATATTGCGAGTTTCTGTGGTAGCTACTGGCTGGGTATTCATTTTAACATAGCTTGGGACAGTTTAAGAATTCGTGCCAAGATCCATGTATTTGGGACCTTTCAGGTACAGCTTACATTTGGCTACTGATCAAAGTTTTGAACGCTATTTCCTTTTAAGTCTTTGGTGGTCTTAAATGCATCGATTCAGCTACTTTTGTATTAAATTGTAAGGATATTTTTAGTATTTTATGGTGACTTAAATTGGATTTTTATTACTGGTGGCTTCTTGATTAGGTTATTTTAAAAATTTTTGCTATGCTTTAGAATTATTTTTCGTAATCAGTACTAGATATACCTAAGGATGTGGGGAGTGACTCTTGAATATAAAAATAATAATAATAAACCAGCAGGTAACTGTCTCACTGCAGGGTAAAGACCTCGTCTCAAAGAGACGGAACAAGCATTAATCACCACGCTAGCTCACTGCGTGTTGACAATTTCAAATCATTAAGTCCAGGTTTTCTTACGATGTTTTCCTTCACCGTTAGTTAGTGGTGGGTGCCTAAGATTAACTAAGTAAGTACGTATGTCATTTATACATTTATATCATGTCATTGAAAATGTCACATTGGTACATACATGCCAGGTTAGAACCCACACCCACGTACCAACTACCATGCGGAACCCATGCTTGAATATACAATACTCAAATATTTATTGCAATCCACAATGAAATACTTAGGTGGTAAGTTAAAACTATGAGTAATACTTGAATCCTGAGTTAGATTCTGTAATACGACCATACTCCTTCTGAGTTAGAAACAAGTTACTAATAAACAAAACATAGTGATAACTAACCCAATTAAGTAGAATAATTACTATCAAACTACTAATTGACCCTTGAAATGCATGATAAATGATGGGACAGGAAAAGGACCCCATCCCTTGGGTGTCGTAAGAAGCGTCTAAGTGATGATTATAGAAACCCTATCAGTAGTGGACTAGTTTTGATGGCTGGTGGCCCTTAATATATCAAATTGACTCTTACTGGTGTACTATTAAGATTTTCTTTTCAAACTAAGCTGTTAATAAGAAGAAGAGAAGTTCAATTTTAGAGTTGTAAGACAGGTGCCGTTTTCTTCCGGCTTATCTAGACACGCGGCAGCGTGTCAAGCCAAGTTCAAGCATTGGCTAGCCAGCACCGAAAGTAATATTACACGAACCACTTGGTGCCACTTTTGACCCTTCTATAACTCAATATAGAAGTTAATAAATCCTTTTATCACCTAACTCAATAGACCAGTTACGACAACTCACGAACAGTGACGAGGCATGCGCAGTACGAAACTGTAATTTTTGAACCTATTTTATTTGCAGACATTGTATGTTGTTAATTTCCTTGCAAGAATGATGGGATGATTTGTACGTTACTTGAGCGGAACGACCATTACTAATGTCGGGCTATTATATATTCCACCTGCGGCTCGGGCTTTGAATATCCTTCTATAGTAATTGAGTACTTACCGCTCTTGTACTGTTATGTTGCTAGTCACTTACTACAAAGGTACGTATTATTTTATGGCAAACAGCAAGTACTAACCAAGATAACGTTATTTTTGTTTGTCGTACGTAGAATCATGTGATGATCATAAAAACTTTTACTGACTGAGTTATTAGCGATGTTATTGGCAGTAAAAAGGTACTAGAGAGACGAAAACGACCCTTTATTTTATTATTGCTAGCCTAAATTGCATGAAAACATGGTACAAACAAGGTGAAAAATATTTTTCTATTGAATTTACGAAAAACACTATTATTTATTAATGAATGCTATTATTATTATTATACCTATTGTTACTGACGGCGTGTAACGAACGAAAGAATAAGGCGCTGGAATTGATAACCACAGTTTATTTTGAAATACTCTTAAAATGATCTTAATACAAAGGTGAACCCGCATGAATTCCTAGTTTTTACAGTTTAGTAGTTTTTAGTTTTTTAAATAGTATACTCAAAAATACTATACATACCTAAAAACTTATCGTGTGCGACCATACATCATCATCATCATCATTTCAGCCATAAGACGTCCACTGCTAAACATAGGCCTCCCCCAATGACTTCCAGATTGGCCGGTTGGAAGCAACCTGCATCCAGCAGCTTCCAGCGACTTTTATTAGGTCGCCTGTCCACCTGTGTACTGCAACCTCTGCCTCTCTGGGGAATACAGGCGCGAGTCTATAAAAGACAATTATATTATAAAAATAATATTTTTTAGTAATTCCGTACAAGGGATTTCTAAGTTTAACTACTATCTGAAACGATTGAAGAAGAAGATAATTTTGATAGCACGGGCAGGATTACGAATTTTTCAGTTGGCAGAGCTGCTGGTGGCTTTAATCAGTACTTCGCAGGTTTAAACCGATTGATTTGAAGTCTAACGAAACATAATTAAATTTAAGTTAAACAATTACCGAATGTTACCTTGCGAAAGTACCAAAAGTTGATTACTAGATCATGAAAATATTTATATGTGACCAATATTTATTAGAAACTAGCTTTTGCCCGCGACTTCGTTCGCGTGGAATAGTGACTTCGACTCTTGACCAATAGATGGCGCTGTATGTCCGGAATAAATTTTATTTTTTTATTTTATTTTTTGTAATAAAAACTATCCTATGTCCTTTCTCAAGGTCCAAACTATGTCTGTACCAAATTTCACACAAATCGATTTTTAGGCGTGAAGCAAAGACAGACAGACAGACAGACAGACAGAGTTACTTTCGCATTTATAATATTAGTTTGGATTTTACTGGAGGATAAGCAGACTATGTTTAAACGTAAGCTCACCAAATACTTCAGTATTTGCGACTGATGATAATATAGAACTTCAGGCTAATTTAATTCCTATGATAATTTTTATAACTTTAGTTTTATTCTAGTCTTATACAAATATTAATATACCTACACTATTTCAAAGAGACTCTATAGGTACCCACAGTCAAACCGGTTACACGGTTTTGTGGGGCTATGTATAATTACTGTACAATTTTTTGTTTAATAAATAAAATAAATAAATAATAATAAGAAAATACTCATTCGAACAGAGAAAGAATTACTCGAATCAGTCCACTAATCATGGATTAATCGTAGTACGAACATAAAAAACACGCATCGAATTGAGAACCTCCTATTTTTTGGAACTCGGTTAAAAACAAAAGCTAGCTACTCAAACTTTACCGATAAATAACGTTATTTCATGATATACGGTACTTTTCCAGAATGCCCAGTAATTCACGGCAGCTTTGGAAATATTTTAGAGTTCAATGGTGGAATTATGATATAGTGTGCAGCTCCTGAGCAACAAATGAAAATTTACGCACGTTGTGCTGGTATCGTTGTTTATTGCAGCGTCGGTGATGCGATTATGTTATAACAGAGCCACTTTTAGTTAACTGTGATTTAAGGGTGCTTCGTTTACCTTATTTTTTACTACGAATTTTTTTAAATGTAGCCTCAGTAGGCGTACTTTGTAGTTTGTAGTACAACATTTTCTAAAGAGTCCGTCTCTAGAAATAACTATTTAAAGGTTACACAAAAAAATATCGTACGTTTGAAGTTAAACGGTCGTTTTGGAAAAGGATTATTTATTTAATATTATTCTTTATTGCTTTACAAGCGAGTGGGTGTGGGTTCGAACCTGGCATGTACCAATGTGACTTTTTCAATGTCATATGTACTTTCTTAGATATTCTAAGACACCACTGACAAACGGTGAAGGAAAACATCGTAAGGAAACCTGGACTTAATAGTCTGAAATTGCGAACACGCAGTGAGCTAGCGCGGTGATTAATGCTCAATCCTTCTCTGTATGAGAAAAGGGCTTTGCCCTACATAGGGACAGTTACAGGCTAATTTATTATTTTATTTTATATTCTTTATTGCACACCAGTGACAAGTCATACGATTGAACAGATTGTTAAGTCAGTGTACTATTTGCTTAGAGCATTAAACCAACTATTTGATTAGTTAATAATTTTAGACACGGCGGCTAAAAGAACTTAAGTCACTCGAAAGTCAATATGACTTAGGTAAGTACTTACTCCTTCCAAGACTAGAAGTATATCCTATGTTTGTGTATAGGTAAGTCACTCGTAAAAAATATAATTATGTAAAAAAGAAAAATGATTGTAAAAACAATTATTTTTTACTAAAAAAGCGTGGCTTTAAAACTGTACAAAACTAATGTAGTCTCAACTCAAACTTTCGCGAATACTCAACATAATGAAATAACTTTTTAACGGATATAATTCGTCAGGATTGTATTATCAAAATAAAAACGCGAATTATATCCGTAAAAAAGTTGTTTCATTATGTAAAAAACTAAATTATCAGTTTTTAATTATCATTGGGGGAGGCCTATGTTCAGCAGTGGACGTCATATGGCTGAAATGATGATGATAATGATAAATTATCTCACGTCATGCCCTTAAAAAACTAAAATGCATAAAATACAAAACTACCTATGCATTATAAAAAAAAACTTTCTTTTTTCTAATCGCCACCCCTCACGGTAAGAAACTAAGTTCAAAGACGCGCACATTTTAATAGGAGTCATGTTTCACCATAGCTTCGTTAAAACTTAATGAAGCAACAAAAAATATGTTCTAATTACAACGAATTTATCATCATTATTTTAACATTTTGATACCTACTGTCTTGTTTTAAATCTTAATAAATAGGTAATGGACTTTGTTCTCATATTTTATTCTGCAAAATTTTAATTTATAGAAATTTTTAAGCCAAGATTAGACTGTCTATGCCTAGTTAGAATTACGGCACGAATACACGTGTAATTAATTCATTATTCTTCTTCTTTTTTTTTATAGACGAACGCCTGTATTCCCCAGAGGTAGAGGTAGAGAGGAGAGATAGAGAGGTAGAGAGAGAGTAGGCAGAGGTGTATTAAATACACCCACGTTTCGCCGGCTATGTTACAAGTCCCATGTAATAAGGGGCGAGCCTATTGCCTATAACTGGGCACAACTCCAGACTCCATGCTGCTACTAAGAATTTCCTAATGGAAAAACCCAATAACACATTACACGACCCGGGTATCGAAGCCAAGACCTCGTGCTCAGCAGTCGCGCTTGTTATAAGACCAACGAGGCAGTCTGTATCCACATTTTGATTTAAAATAAGAAAAGTTACAAATGCACAGGAACCACAAGCCATAAGTCCCAAAATTAAAAACATTATCTCAAGTTGCCAACTGAAAAATATTCCCAACGTAAAATTTCTCAAAGTATTTGGCATAATGACACAATTTTGGTGAAATTGCCAACAACATGCATAATGGTGGTAGGCCTTGCCAAAATACGCTTCCGCCTGTGTTTCATGTCTTTCAACTTTTAGTTCCTTTTGATAATGTTACTATAATTAATGGATAAAGATTTATGTGGTTTATTTCGATTTGTGGCTGAGTAATTTATGTTGATTTTCAATTATTTTTTTAATGACGTAAGGCCAACATTAGGATTTTATTCTTCTGTATCGTGGCTATGAAATTGATAAAAACTAATCACGGACTAATCGTTTTCTAAAAACAACGTTTTTAACCAAATTTTATTTTGCAATAGCAAAACTAAACGTATATGCAAAAAATTGTATCTGTGCTGTTGACCGTTGAAGAGGTCCTTTATCTGGAGCTAATCCTGGATGTCGATTCAGATCATGCTTAGAAAAATGCATTTTCATCGGAACTGAACTAACATGCAAATATTCAACTCCGTCGCTTAAGAGGAAGTGGTTCTAACTCAGCTTGCAAAATTCAACCCAAACAAACATTGTTATTGCTACATACATTGCAAGTCATATTAAAGCTTGTAAAAAATTAAACATTTAAAAAAAGTGACACAAGGATTCTTCATCAAAAAACTCAATATTTCATATAAAATACTTCTATAATATTATACAAGAAACAATTCTAGTGTTACGTGTAACGTATAAAAAATATAACACCTAATAGGCACCTTGCAATAAACACAAGACAAGACGACCGACAAAACACATTATGGTGCCACGATCAATTCCCACAACAAAAGCACACCTTCTGCCACATCTTCAAAACGTGACACACAAACACTTTGTACAAAATGTGTGTGTGGTAAAAATTTACGTCAAAGACATTCAACTAATAGCCGGCGCGAGGAGAGTAGTTTGTTGCATTAGATTTGTATGAGGTGGGCCGATTATGTTAGCGTGCGACATGTTGTAACGAGGCACTCATTTAATATATAATGGGTTGTAGAGATTTAAACAATTAAAATCGTGGAAAATGTTATGCGATATAGGTGATATCCAGCTGGAGCAATTGTTTAATTCAAAAGTCACCAAAATACTAATAATAATGATTGTAATTGGAAAAATATTCTTGCAACGAGAAACCAATTATTTTACACTTTAGCACAATTGGTTTCAGAATTAAGTGTAAACTAATCAAAAATAAGAATCTAATTAGTGAACTCAAAAACCTTAGAAACTGTTTGATGAAACAGAAAGCAAGAAACGTACCATTTGCCACTAAAATAACCACAAAGGAGTACCGAGTGTTTCCATTTTCATAAAAATAAAAAGGATAGCCAAAAATTCTTTTAAAAGAAATGTTTTATCACGTACATTTTTTATGGACGAGATGTGTACGCAGGCTATCAGAGCGAGTGACAATTGAGTAACAAGGTTTTGCAAATAGACAGGTTTCGTACGTATTCACAAAATGTAAGCCTGAAAAGGTCTGTGAGAGGAAAGTTTGTCACTTCAAGAATTACGTTTCACTTTTTTATTTATAACGACCTTATTCTAAAACCTAAATAAAGATTTCCATGCGTCTGACTTAACAACAATTGAATTACATACAATACAAAAATAAAGATTTCATAAATTAGTACGTCTTACGAAAATTATTATTCATAAAAATAACAACATTAACAATAGCATTAGAAAGAGAGTAATGTAGTGAGAGAAAAAAACCTCCGAGACTTTTTTATCCAAACATACTCTCGAAACGTCAAGACACATCATCTACGTAGCCTTTTCCCAACTGTGTTGGGGTCGGCTTCCAGTCTTACCGGATGCAGCTGAATACCAGTGTTTTACATGGAGCGACTGCCTATCAGACCTCCACAACCCAGATACTGGGTGACACGATACCCTTGGTAAGACAGGTTGTCAGACTTTCAGGCTTCTGACTACCCGTAACGACTGTCAAAGATCTACAATTGACAGCCGGGGCCAACAGCTTAGCGTGCTATCCGAGGCACGGAGAGTGATAATTAATTTATAATACGCACATAACTTACGAAAAGGCAGAGGTGCTTGGGTTCGAACCCGAGACCTCTGGCTTGCCAGTCAAACGGTCATACCATTAGGTTATCACGACTCTTACCTACGCCCTACCTACCGACCCTACGTACTGTAATGATTAGAAAAAATCTCTACTGCTTTAAGAATAGTGTACCTCGTTGCCTCAGTCCCTCAACTCAAGTTTCGAGTCTAAGTTTTTGTGACAAGCTAACTCTTGCCGAAATGTTTGAGTTAGCGACAATTTCGCAGTTCGCTACTGACGACGCGACGCTTCGTAACATTACTACTAGTTAAATTGAGTTTCTCGACGCATTCATGTTGGGAATATAATTAGCAACGTCTCTCTTTAAGGTTTTATTTGAAAGTAATTTGTATGGAAATAGCTATTAGGGTTTAGAGCTATTGATTTTGATTTGAAAAAGTAAAAGAAGGATAGGGTGTGTCTACCATACAATTTGCCGAAGTCATACAAATGTAGTAATAAAACAATATTACGCAAAAAGGGATTGCGCTGTTGTTAGGTACTAGGTACGCCACTGCGTTATAAGAGCAATTAATTATAGATTTTTTTTTCAAACGGGTCTATTAATATAGGTAAATAAGTGATTACATCGCCCAGGCAACACCAGAGGAATTGCGGGCATTATGCCAGTTTTTAAGTTATCCTCTGGAGGGCAGAAGACTATTGGGCTTCTGATGCTCTCAATACCGGTACGAATTTTTGCTATTATTTTACGACTATTTCTAAGAGGACGGCTGGAGAGGGTAGTACCACTCTCCAGCCGACCTATTCTTGCTGAAACAAACATGGCTTTACCACTGCAAAACTGTCAACCACTTAATTCCAAATAAAGCATCTTGGATTTTTTTTTAAATTATATGAGAAAAGTAATGTATTCCTGCCCGAATTTCAATCTTAGTGACCAATCTCAACCGAGATTAGTCAACTTCAAAGGAGGTACTACAGTGCACGAGTATAAGTGCAAACAATGGTGCACTCTCTATTCCCTCATAGTCTCATAATGTGATGGGACGGCAATCCAACAAGGCCGAAGAGACATCAGGCGCAGGGCCAACGGCTTAACATGCTTTCCGAAGCGATAATTATTTTTATAATACACACATAACTTACGAAAAGTCAAATGTGCGTGCCTGGGGTTCGAACCTGAGATCTCTGATTTGCCAATCAACGGTCATACCACTAAGCTATAGCTACTCAATCCAAAAAAAAAAATCTTTAACTTCTACAGTCTTTATTGAGCTATAAATGTTCCACACTAACGCAAAATCTTTTACACAAAACATAAATTACGTTACTTTTATTTCAATATCCCGATAAGGACACAACCGAACCTGAAAGCAAGTCGATAAATCTCCCGGTAATTCACTCTCAACAAACTTGTGCTTGAAAAAGAAAAAGAGTAGCGACTTCACCCGACAATCTAACCGCCCCCAATCACCTCTGTTTACAAAAAAACATCCTTACGTAAATGTACACAAAATATCCACAAAATGAACCGAACACGATTTGAATATCTAAATTGGCAATCCTTCGGTATTCCCAACTTTCCTCATTACAGTCGCGTTCACCTGTTAATTTTTAGGGTTCCGCACGTGAGAGGAGAAAGTGAGGAGTCAATTTTGTTTGTGGGTGTACCTATAAGTTTATTCAGATTCAAATAATTATGAAAAATAATAAAATAAGAAGTAAGATACGAAAGACTGAAATAAATAAACTACATAGTAGTTAACCAAAGGTTTTTGTATGTAAAATTTTATTACACAATGAACTCTTCTGTAGCAGTCATGTTTGCAAAGTTTTTCATTAAATTCAATTAATTATATTTTGATTAAAGTATTAAAGGCTTCATACATATCATCACCATATAATTAAATTTCGTAATTACTAGTCTCTCTCAAATTAACATTATTCGCATTTATTTTACAACTCAAAAAAAATCCTATACGGAACTCAGAATCATTTCTCACTCACACTAGCATCCGTCGGTTCCGACTATCTCCGCGTTTTGCGGGTAATTTTTATTGTAATTTATCGAGTCCACGTGACTAGGCACTTTAGTCACTATATAATAGTCTGCGAGGAGACAGAATTATAATTGTACTTCAAAATTTCATGTGAACACTTTGTGAGAGCGGTTAATGGCTTTTAGTGGGTAGTTTACTTAAGTTTTAGATAGTGTTGTATGTTGATAAAGGTTTTTTTTCCTGGTTTTCAGGGGAAAAGACAAAGACTTGGTGCTTAGTGACTTTGTCGTGTTAACACGTGGTGAACACCTTTATATATTATCACTGTTACAATGCTGTGACTTCCAAATATAGAAATACAACCTAGGACCTCGTTATCAGTAGCCGAGTTAGCGATCTCTAAATCATTAGACGGGACGGGATACAGGCAACATGAATTAACTTATATTGAGATGAGACTAAATCAAGACTTTGTCACAAAAATTACACAAATGTTATAAATGAATCCAATAATAGAATCATAAGAAAGAATCATAGAATTTGTACATAATTATGGTGTAATTTTTTTTAACCCAGTAACATACGCTTCTAAAGATGATAGAACGACTGGTGGCTTTAAACAGTAGGTCGCAGAAATTAAAAAAAATTGAAAACCTTACACAATACTTTGTCAGTATTCCAACAGAGCTCCAACAGACACGGCTTAGACACTTATTAAAAATGCATATCAAACCTTAACCTTGACGGTTGCGAACAACGACCATTTAGTTCACACTTTATCCGATAGTTAGCGTCCTGCAATATGTCAGTACCGCGTAGGTCCACGGCCGCCACGCACGCGCCACGCGTGGCGGGGTCACGTCACATGTAGCAAAAACACGACCGGTCGTTTTAATTTTATTTACATTCCGTGCTGTGATTTGTTTTGATGAAGCGGTAAGTTGTATATATAAAAGATTATTCGCACAGATTTCTTAGAGGTAAATGTGTGTGTGATGACTGCCTCGTTGGTCTAGTGGTAGCAAGCGCGACTGCTGAGCACGCGGTCCTGGGTTCGGGCAAAGTGTTATTGGGTTTTTTTACTAGGAAATTTTCAGTAGCAGCACGGAGTCTGGAATTGTGTCCGGTTAGTGGCAATAGGCACGCCCCCTATTACATGGAACTTATAACATAGCCGACGAAACCTGGGTGTACTGCACACCTCTGCCTACCACCTCTGGGGAATGCAGGCGTGAGTCTATAAAAAAATGTGTGTGTTTGAGGTTATTTTTTTATTTATGATGGTTAGTGGTTACCGTAACTTGTAACGCTTAGAAGGGGGGGGGGGGGGGGCGGAATGGAAGAGGGGATTTGGCCTCCGGTGCATTCATTGATAGTACTAAGTTCGGTAATGTTAAATGTTAAATGTTTAGTAAAGCAACAAGGTGTTTATATATGTTTGTTTACTTCGATAGGCAGTACCTATCGTACGCCACGTGTTCCTTGTAAAATCCTTAGGCTCGACACACACCAATCTATAAAATGTTGTACAATAGGTATATATCAGCCTATATTGGGTCCACAAATTGTTTATCGACCCTAATATTTAATTTATTTTAGGTTTTTATTTATTTGTTTCTTAATTTATTGTTATTTTTTTGAATGTGTAGATAGCAGTAATAGCCTAATGGATGATAGTTGGACTACCATATCAAAAGTCGTAAGTTCATAACCCAGACACTTCCTTTCGGATTTATGTGCGTATTAGAAATTAATTATCACTTGAGAAACGGTAAAGATGAAGGAAAATATTGTAAGGAAACCAGCACTCCTAAGAGATTTTTCAACGTGTGTAGAGCCATATTAGAGGCCTATGGGCGGTTTAAAGTCTTACACTAAACCATACGATAAGAAGAAGAAGAAGAATGATGTATTCATTATTTAGTCAGATGCATTCATTGTGTTCATTTATATATTAAAATTTGTTTGTATATAATGTAGACGCGTAAAATTTAGAAACTATTATAAAACTTACTAATCTGTAAGATGTCTTGTAAGCTAATGGCGTCGTGGCGCATTGGTTACGGACCCGCTTTCCAAGGACATGGATCAATTTTTTTTAAATGTGATAATTATTTACTTTCTTAGTTTTTTTAAAAAAATATTTATTCCAAATAAATAATAATAGATTTATACATTTTATAGTGTAACATAAACACAATACAACAAATAAGTTTTACCATATACTACTAAATTATTCGCCTTTCACTGTAGGTGGGTAATTTGATATCACAATTAGTTAAGTATTGTTGTTATTAATTAGTTGCACAGGTAGTTGTACTATCGCGGACACGAACGGTGCACCACTTTGCGATAAAAATGCTTTGAAGGATGCTACGTGCGTAGAGGCGGGAATAGCGCTACGTTTGGACGCCGGGTGCAAGCGATTCTAACCTTAAGAGTGGTGCACCGGTTTTGTCCACGGTAGTACTTTATCAAGAGAGATAAGGAAGGATAATAGGTTTGGTTATAGGTGTAATAGAGAAACCGTTAATATGTACAAGAATCTATGACCTCTAACTTGTCAGTCCAACGGTCATACCACTAGGCTATCACTGCTTGCCTGAACAAAGCGCCTGAACATTGAACAATAACTGTACTTACAACTTTGTAATCTCAAGAACTAATCAAAGTTGTAATTAATAGTTGGTTAAATTAATTTGAACTTTATATGGAATTACATAGAGTTCTCTAATAAGTGGCCAGTATATGCTCTGTAGTGTGGAGATTTGAGACAGGGCAAGGGCAGCTACTAGAATCGTAGTTGTAACTTCTAGTAGTCGTGCTTGTATAGAAGTAAGCCAGTTTGCGATAAACTCAAGTCTCAAAGGCGATTAGCTAACTTTGCAATAGATATTATTGTGCATAAGTGTGTGGAATCTTGAAAGAATTCATTGACACTGACATACACTTGTACAGTCACGAGCGAAAACATGTAAACATGTAGAGTTTATCAAAAGCCGTTCTAGAAAAACGCGTACCCATTTAAAATGTAAAAATATTGCAGTAAGCATCAGTAGATATTTACCAATACTTAGGTTATATATTTTTTAACAAATTAATACTGTACTTGAAAAAATAATCATTTGAATTCCTCTACATGTGTACATAATTTTGCAGTTGACTGTACCTGTAATTAGATTAAGGGTTTTATTTTTCTTTATTTATTTTTAAGATAGTTAGTTTTATTTAGTATTGTTTACCTGTAATTGAAAAATCTAAAAGTTTATGTGAGGTTGTATGGATGGATGAATGGATGTATGTTACACTTTCACGCAAAAACTACAAACTGATTTAGATGAAACTTTACAGTAATAAACCTTATACATCAGAAAAACACAGGCTAGAATTTATCAACGTACCTTTCGGGCAGAGCCGCGGGCGAAAGCTAGTGGAGATTAATGCTAGATCCCTCTCTGTATAAGAAGAGGCCTTTGCCCTGCAGTGGCATAGTGGTTTATCTATTTATCAAAGTCAGAAGCCTAACTATGACATTAGGTTGTCCTCCTGGTAATTTCATAAGATGAGGCATTCATCTACACGATGCAATCATTATCTGCCTAGCCTTTTCCCAACTATGTTGGGGTCGGCTTCCAGTCTTACCGGATGCAGCTGAATACCATGTTTTACATGGAGCGACTGCCTATCAGACCTCCACAACCCAGATACTGGGTTACACGATACCCCTTGGTAAGACTGGTTGTCAGGCTTTCGGGCTTCAGACTACCCGTAACGATTGTCAAAGATCTACAATTGACAGCCGGGGCCAACAGCTTAACATGCTATCCGAGGCACGGAGAGTGATAATTAATTTATCTAACATCTACACGATGCAATCACTTGTGTGAAATCAATCATTGTGTAAAAGCTATGGAAAGTTCACAAACATGTTCGAAAATGAGTAATTAATTAAAATAATATCGTCTAAAGACAGTGGCACACAGAGGATATGCAAATTGCCACTGTTTACAATGAATCTCCATACGCAGCTGCACAAATATGTGTGTGAGTATAACGTGTTATTGCGACGCTAGATGGCGCTGCACGTTGACGCTCCATCAGGATTAGGAGAGAGGCTAATTAGGGCAGCAGTTTCCGTGATTATGTATTGTGTTTAATACGTAAGCCTGTATTATAAGGGGTTAAATGATGGTGTTAAATAAGGTCGACAGTAATATTTTAAGACCTGCGCTGTGCCTACTGGTCAGGCATTGTATGCAGTATTCGAACTATAACCTTGCACAAAACAGGCTAATGACGTTATAATGATAAAGAAAACCTGTGGATTCTGTGTCTGCTACAGCAGATTGTGACTTAATTTAAAATTTTAAGAAGTTTCAATCTTAAAAATTGAGAAAGCGATTAATTTTTGCGATTCGACAATACAAAGGTAATTTGTTAATTTCTGAGTTCATAGGTAGTTCCAACCTGTATCACCAAACCACCTAAATTTTCGTAGTTTGGCACCATCCATCGAACGTGAGTGCCCACATCAATTCACGAGACGTCGCGATGCAATGCATAATGCAGTATGCAAATCTGTCGACCAAAAACTAGCGACTGACTGATTGCTAGTTCTAACGAATTTACATTTTTTTTCCACGACTCACATTGGTCGATTGGTCGTTTGAAACAATCGGATTTGGTGCATGTTTGCCCCCGGTGTGCCTGTGCCATTTTTCAGTGAGAGCTATTCTCTGACAATGTTTTAGTTCGTTGTATCCAAATCGATAGCACGTTTGCCGTTGCGGTTAAGCGATTTGCCGTCAATGCTTGTTGTCGCGGATTCGATTCCCACATGAGACAAAGTTATTTGTGTGATGGTCAATTTATCAACAACCGGAATTAATATTATGTGGATCAGCCGTATACAAAAGTATACCGTTCACTTTTACACTTAATTGTTATTTTGTGCGCAAATGCAGCTAAATCTGTACACCTTAACATTTGCTGAGTTGGTTCCTTTTACCACACTGAGTGCTTGTGGTCTTTTACGGTGGCAATCAACAAGTTTTCTTTCTTTCATTTTACTCCTCCGGGAAATAGGGATCGAACCCGCGGCCCTTGTCACAACATACTAATTACCTAACTACATCGCTAACCGTGTACATAATCTAGATAGTCTTCTAGCTAGACAAACTCTACAAAAATAAAATTTGTTATGTAATGACGTAACACTTTTAATAAAGAGTGCTTGAAAGACTGCTAAACTTAGTCAAGGCGAGAGTCAACAGGCGACCTCTTCTCTGTCTCTGCCAACAAATGAAACAATAATAAAACGCAAACCTAACCCTAAAATAAGCCAAAAGCCTATACCACTAAATAACACTATTAATAAATTGTACCCTTATATAAAAACCACTGAAACCGAAATTCGAACACTATTCCGTATCACCTACCTTTCCTATCGTTCATAAAACTTCAAATTTATTCGTGTACCTTCCCTTTGGTACTAAATCCACCCCTACCCGATACGTAGGAAGCACATTATCTGTCACACTTTTGGCACGCTGTCACATAAATATGTGAATGTACATTATTGGCGCTATTAAAATGGGTACCTACGCAAATGTAGCCGCGTTTTGTTAAGGGTTGTGTATATTTTTTCGGTGTCGAGAGCTGTTTACACGAAGTATACGTAGGATAGGAGGGGTACGTAGAGCAATGTGAGTTTTGCTTGTTTAGATTCTTTGCTGACCACCTTCACGCAACAATGAACATATTTCTTGAATAGATTTTAAACTTTCTCGCTGAAGCATAAGTTTCAAAGTTGATTGGAAAATTTTGGCAGTTTCGGGTTGCTATAATATAATTTTAAAATTTATTGTACAACAAACAAATTTCTTTTTTTTTAATTTATTTAAAGATAGGAAAACCAACAGCTACATGAAATAGTGTAAGTTATAAGAACATTCAAGTTCGAATTTTTTTTTTAAAGAAAAATTTGATGACTATGGAATCAATTACATCTGAGAGAGATAGTTGAATGTAAAAGAAAATTTCGATAACACGGGTGGGGTTACGAATTAGCTTAGCTTAGTGGCAAATCGATTGGAGTTTTTCCGAATAGGTCGCGAGTTCAAATCCCGCTCGTAATCAAATTATTATTTGTAAAAAAAATCGAACTTTAAGAAGAAAATCTCTTTTATATTAGTTTAAAAAAAGAAACATACTTAATTGATAGCTGTCAAATCAACGCACAGCCCAAAACACTTTGTTTATTCACTTGAAATTGGACTTTTAAGGGTTCACTAAAACAAGATTTCGAGGAAAACAGAACCGGGTTATGCCCGCAGTAACCCAGGCCGCGTTCAAAGAGTTCATATGAAAAACCACACGGTATTATACAATGTCATTTGAACTTTCGCCATAAAAAGGATTCAGTATCAAAAGCCGTATAAAATAAAGAGCACACTAAACATTTCAAAGGCAAAGCCTCGATAAAACGACAATCAAAAACTGTCTTTAGCTAGAATTTCCATGGAAGTTTATAAGCTGTTCCCGACATTACAATAGACAGAAAGTCAACGAACTATGCGCACTAAGGTTCCCATTGTTCTTTGCGATTGATTGCGAAATAAAAAAGCCGTAACTGAACGAATGTGTTTACTCTTTAAGGGTGCTCTGAAATTCAGTGATTATTTGTGACGGGAGAGGCACAGATGGCCGGTTCAACTGGGGACACTTTCTCAAAGAATATCGGCGAAAAGTAATAGTATTTGTACGGGTACTTCTGTGATTCGTACCTTCCATAATAGTCGCTTCTATATTCCTTCTTCCTTCATTTCTCCTCCCGTTCCATAATCCCCCGCTGGGACGGCAACGCGCAAGTTATAGGAACGGTAATCGCTTCCCATTAGGCCATTCGTATGGTTGGTTCTACAAACTGGTACAAATAAGGTATATTAATTTTATGTTGATACATTAAATAACCCGTACTTGACAGTTGGGTAAAAACACAACATTTAGACATAACGTTTATATAAACGTTCGAATTTCGAAAACTAATTTTATTTGCTTAGATTTTTCGAGACGTGATTTTCTATTAAGTTTTTAAGCTATTGACTGCATAAATAAAAGATAAATAAATAATTATAATAGCATAAGTTGATAAAACATGCTATGTAATAGCTTTATTGCTGCAGTCCCCGAGTGCCCTTTATTTTAATATTTTTTTATCTTCCTTTTGAATCGTGAGTACTACAAAAAAAACACTTTATATTTGATATTTTTTTGTGAATTTTTTACATGTTACACATGAGCGGTTAGAGCATCGACACGGTACGTCGAAGATCGTGGGTTCGAATCCCATCCGTATCAGTTGTTTTTTCAAATTTTCTTATTAAAATAATTATATTTATATTTGATGTTCACACAAATATTTGCGGTACCTTACCTTTACCTATAATTATTTTTACACGAAAAATAACTGATATGGGTGGGACTTACATTTTATGATTATGATTATCTTGCACGGTAAGATGTTTCAACCGTGAAGTCATTTTTTACTTCTCTTTTTTTTCTTTAGGTACAATTTTAATTCAATAGGTACCTTTTATCCTGTATTAAATTCTGTCATAACCAGAAATTGTACGCATATCATTACCAAAACCACTTTTCCTTAACCGTCTATCATAACTTACCCACAATATCTTTTCAAGAGAAACGTTAGCGAAAAATTCTAACACAGAAAGGACGTTAAAATAAGATAGGACAGCACAATATTTCAAATACAAATTACTTGGGACACGACATTTTTTATCATTATTTTAATTTATTATGTACCTAAACTACGTTGACAGATGACAGGTTGTGGAGAGATAAAGCTTAGAGAGGTAGTCGAATAATATTGTAATGTAGTGAAGAAAAAAATAGTACCTATTTTTTGATGTTATTTTTTATTATGATTATATTGTAATCATGAAATGCCGAAAGGTACGAGTAAGTGTATTAAAGTAGGAGAGGAAGTTTAAAGAAAAAGTTTAATAATTTCTTAAAACACATTAATCTGTCAAAAATTAAAAAAATAGACACATAAGGAAATCAATTGTTATGCGTTATCATAGGAAACCATAGTAAGAAATATATAAAAACTAGCGACCCGCCCCGGCTTCGCATGGTTTCGCTAATATGCATGTATTATACATATAAAACTTCCTCTTGAATCACTCTAGCTATTAAAAAAAACCGCATCAAAATCCGTTGCGTAGTTTTAAAGCTCTAAGCATACATAGGGACAGACAGACGCGGAAAGCGACTTTGTTTTATACCATGTAGTGATAGTAAGAAATGTAGTAAGTAGAATAATAGATCTTCTGAATTGTGTGTAAAGCCAAATTAGAAGCATATGGGTGGTTTAAACCCTGACACCGGACAATGATCTCGAAACGCCATAATCAACAGAGTTAGTATTCCATTTGACGTAGGTATTACAAAATCTAACGACAAAACTCCAGTCTTCCTACAGTTCGGTTCACAATTCTGGCTTCAAAATTCTGTAACCAACTCTACAAGTACCTACAAATTCAACACAGATACGGCTGTCTACGGCTAATGCCCCCCTCCACCCCTCCCATCACGAGAATTTTGGCAGTGATGCATGGTTTGTTTTGGCTATGAAACTACGTCGCCGCTTCAAAGAACTTCACTGACTAATGGAGTCTGTTTTCACATTAAAAATTTCTCTCGACGAACCGTAAAAGCGTTGAATTTATAGTTGATTTTTTTGGTTGACATTTTTTTAATTTTTTTCCTTGGTATTTGATGTGGTATATTTGCCCTCATATTTGTAGATTCAAGTTTCTTTTCATATACGTAGCTCTTCTTCTTAACCTATGGTTGCTGAACAACCTGGTGTCAGAGTTTAAACCGCCCGTAGACCTCTGACATGGCTTTACACACCATCGAAAAATCTCAGGGGTGCTGGTTTCATCACGATGTTTTCCTTCACCGTTTTAGCAACTGATAATTTATTTTTAAAACGCACATAACTTACGAAAAGTCCGAGGTGCGCGCTTTGGGATTAAACTCGAGACCTCTGACTTGTCAGTCGACAGTCATTCCAGTAGGCTTTAGACTTTGTGATAAAGAAGTTAGTTGCGTGTAGACCTACTACATATTATTTATTATTCGCGCGGAGTAATCTAAACTTTCAGCATTCTGCGTTGCGTAATTATGTCGTATTGTCATGGTTCTTAGGTGGCAGGTCCGAATTATCACTTTCTAAAACTATAAAAAACTTTAATATCTCTTTAATAGGATATTTATATTTTAAAAATCTAAAAAACATCTCCGTTTCTCGTCACAAAGATGTATGGATCTCGTCAAACAAATCAAAATCGTCAAGTTAAAACAATGATCCTAAACTCGATGGTTTAGTGGTAGTAATTGAAAAGTGCCACTATCAACCTCCATTAGTAAGAAAATAAAACATTTTCTAACAATATAAAATATGTTCGGTGATATTCTTCTAAATAGTAGTCTATTCACGGACGACAATAAAAGTTTAGCAAAAACCGGGATTGTAGCCTGTACCTTTTTTATCGATCAGTAAATTCCAACCCTAGTAACAGACACTACATTTTTAATACTGTTGAAAACAAATTGTATATATTACTCAAAAAGCCACATCACAGGCACGGCGATCATTAAAAATTCAACATTTACTTAAAAGACGGAAGCAGCATACCAAGACACCCCAAAACCCACTAATGTAACATTGAAGCGCATCTCAAGACAAAACATACAAGATATAAAACATGGCCGCTCCATCACGCGACGGCGACACCACATTTGCATTTTATTAAAACCACAATTTTATTTTTCAACGTCAGCCTTCAAATACCGACTTTTATGGTGGATTTTGGATGTCTCTCTTAATTAATTCCTCTCCCTGTTTTGGATTTTAATCATGCTCGCTTTTGATTAGGTCTGGCAATAAAGGCAGATCTGATTACATTAAAGTACCAGGGGTTCATAAAATGTGGGATTGTAGAAGATCGTGGCGATTTTATTTCGTATTATGTTGGATCAGAATCTTGTGTCTGTGTTGCGAAAGGACGTTAAATTAAGGGATTTTGGTATTTAGATTTACAGAACAATTTTTAGTTTCTACATAGTAGAGAATATTTTATTTGTGTCTGATTTTGTATCTCGCTACATTTTCGGAAAACAACCATTCTCAATTTTACAATATTTGTTTGTAAATACGTATGTAATATCGGTTTAATAATTGAACCCGAATTTTAACATGCTTCCTGTCATCCGATCGAGATTAAAAAAAATTTAAACGTAGGTAAATTTTATTTGATGATGATGAAATTTCACTTATTAGTAAGATATAAGATTTGAAATAAAAATACTTGGTCACCAGTCTCCGGACCGCGATAGTTTGGTGGACCCCCAATGAAACTAAAGCTCAATTTACACCGCCACGGAATGGAACGGACTTTTGCTACGAAATTGTATATAGCATAATGAACTTTATATCAATTGTATAACACACAAATTAAATACGAGCCAAAAAATTTGACGAGTGTCTTCCGCGAAATCCTCGCGCATTTTCGGCGCCAACTTACTTATCTATTTTGTTTCGTTTCTGAATTGATATAAAGTTCATTATGCTTTGACCAATTCTGTTCGCTTCCATTCCGTTCTGTGGCAATTAAATTGAGCCTAATTCTTGATTCATACCCTACACCTTGTACGTACAATCATACATGTATTTAAGTAACGCACCTCAGTGTTTATGTTTACCATAGGTTAGTTCTGTTTAACTTAGCCCAGATTAGGATAAGTGGGGTCAGGATGGTAAAGGTTAAAACAATATTGAGAGAGGACCGCTGAAAAGTTAAAAAGGGTTTTTTTCGTCTAAGTGTTGTTTGTGTAAATGTATACGTGGTTTAATGACGTTTAGAAGTAGTTGCGTGTATTTTTTTGTTGTATAAGAGTAAAAGCCCAATTTATTATGCAACACAACTAGCTTCCGCCCGTGGCTTTCCCCGCGTGGTATGTTGATAAAGTGTAGCGTTTGTGTTATTTTGATGTATAAGCTATATAACTATGAAGTTTCATCAAAATCTGTTCACTAGTTTTTGCGTGAAAGAGTAAGAAACATCCATCTATCCATCCTCACAAATTTTCAAATTTATAATACTAGCTTCCGCCAGCGGCTTTGCTCGCGTAGTATGTTGATGGTAGCCTATGTGTTATTTTGATATACAAGCTGATGTATATAATGTAAAGTTTAATTCAAATCAGTTTATAATTTTGCGTGTAAGAGTAACAAACATACATCCATCACATTTAACTTTAATAATATTAGTAGAATTAAAAAGAATTAAAATAAAGTCTTTAGAATACTAAATCAAAAGATTTTATTTTAAAATCAAAAGCACATTTAAATAAAATATCGACGTTAATATTGAAAGAGAGTTGTAAAGCAAAACGAGCTTAATTAAATATCTCTTTTAGTTAATAGCAGTATTAATAAAAGAGCACATGCTACTGATGCCTTTCATTCGCAGTGCAAAGAGAAACATTTATGAAAAGGGAGCTCGGTCTCAACAAATTAAAAATGTTAAAAAATAAATGTGTGCGACATTTTGTTTCTGTTGATTTTATGTGTGTGTGTGAGTATGTTTTTGATTTTTACTTAGCGAATTTATTTTCACCAAGAACATCGTTGACAGAACGGTTGCTAAGAAAAAGTAATTTGTCATAGTTTAAGGTTAACAAACTATTTTTTTAAATTGCGTGTCGGATTTGCACACAAAGAGTTTGAGCCCACATCCACGTGCTTGCAGAGCGGGTCCGTAATCAATGCGCCACCACGACATTTAAAACACGACTTTTTCTTCTTATCGTATGGTTGATGAAGAACCTGGTATCAGAGTTTAAACCGCCTGTAGGCCTCTGACATGGCTTTACATACCATTGAAAAATCTCGCAGGTGTGCTGGTTTCATCACGATGTTTTCCCTCACCGTTTTAGCAACTGATAATTAATTTATAATACGCACATAACTTATGAAAAGTCAGAGGTGCGCGCTTTGGGATCGAACACTCGAGATCACTGACTTGTCAGTGGACGATTATACCACTAGGCTATCAGTGCTTAAAAAAAAACACGACGTTCGTTCATTACATAAAGAGAATTCACTACAAATGAATGACGTCATTGCTATGGAAATGCACTTGTCGTGATTCAAGAACATTTGATTCGCCTTTGACTTAACAGATTGTGGTATGTGTTACAGTAATTATGTCCAGTAAGTACCGTATTTACCTTTCATTCGGTGTTATTAAATTTTTCTTTTTTTTTTTTGCGATTTGTTATCGGTTGGCGTGTTGTACGTTAAAGGGTGATGGTTAAGGGCAATGGACGATGGGAATGTTGTGCTTGGACTTAATAATTAGCGTGTTCAGTTCGAGGACGACTTCAGATCCAAAAAAGTATCAGCGCGTGACACGTATTGTCTCTAAAAAATACTTTTAGCACCATCTATGAAATACTTTTTGTGAAATTTTTACATGTTTTAGCACATGTTAGCTTATTAAATATAAATATTTAATAAGAAATTTGAAGAAACAACTGATACGGATGGGATTCAAACCCACGATCTTCGGCTTACCGTGCCGACGTGATGGGATACAGTGGTTCAGCGGTTAGAGCGTTGGCACGGTAAGCCGAAGATCGTGGGTTCGAACCCCATCCGTATCAGTTGTTTTTTTTCAAATTTCTTATTAAATATTTATACCATCTATGAACTTAAGTGGACAGTTGTGTATGTATTGTCCAGAGGGAATAAAACTTTTTTCTCTTTCTGATATAATGATATGATAATTTCTGATATAAGTGAATATGATATAAGTGAAGTGAATATGATAATTTCTGATATAAGTTATCTAAGTATTTAACCTTCTATACGTAATACCTATTAATTATAACAGCATTGACATAGTTATAAAATTTGGCGTCGTGATCAACAATCTATCGTGTTTTAATAGAGTGCCATAGTGATAGCGTTAGTTATGGAATTATTAGGACGCGGTGTAAGTTAGAAGCGAGGAGCGTGTTAATATAGATAATATAAAAAATACAAGTAAAGGAGAAAATGGTGTGGCATAATCTGTAAGGATATAACCCTCTATAAATAAATAAAGCAAAAAAATGCTAGAACACACTAGAAAGATACTACTGTATTGTAAAGAGACTAGAACCTCAACTTCTGTGCCAAAAATGTTCCAAAATTTGGTTAGAAAGCATAATTATTATTAAAGCTAGCATTGCACAAAATTATCGCTTTTTTTTTAGTAAAAGCACGAGGTCGGTGGTGGTTTTGTGCTGTCTATGAAAATTAATTGATGATTCAAAAGAACTAAAGTTAGTTTTAATATTATTTAATATTATGGAGAGTCGTGATAGCCTAATGGTACGACCGTTTGACTGGCAAGTCAGAGGTCTCGGGTTCGAACCCAAGGCACGCATCTCTCTTTTCGTAAGTTATGTGCGTATTATAAATTAATTAACCCTCTGCGTGACTCGGATAGCACGTTAAGCTGTTGGCCTTGGTTGTCAATCGTAGATCTTTGATATTCGTTACGGGTAGTCAGAAGCCTGAAAGTCTGACAACCAAGTCTTACCAAGGGGTATCGTGTAACCCATTATCTGGGTTGTAAAGGTCGGAAAAGCAGTCGCTCCGTGTAAAACACTGGTATTCAGCTGCATCCGGTAAGACTGGAAGCCGACCCCAACATAGTTGAGAAAAAGCTAGGCAGATGATATAATAGTTAACTTTGGTATTAAAACACCAAAGCTTATAACTTGCAACTCGTCCTCAAAGGTTAATATCCCGTACATTCCAGGTCGTAGGAAGTCGAGTAAGCCGATAGTTCGGGAATCCCAAGCGCGCTAAGACGCTCCTCGGTTTTAATTAATTACCCCAACACACTCGGATAATTTGATATGCTATCAACTGTGAACACTTCTTTAACTTGCCAAATTAGTTTTGTTAACGGCAGATAAGTTAGTTGTGTGTTTGTTGTTTGGTTGATTTGTGACAAACTTGACGTTTTAGTAAGTCAAATTTGACAGCTGTCAAATTATTCTTGACATATGACTGTCAAATCAAAAGGTCTCATGTTTGAACAATATTACGAAAAATATTTGTATTTATGGTCACATTTAGTCCTATACGACCACACTTTTCTTTAATCTGTATAAGCCAAACTAAAATGTTTTAGCAAGTGATAGGTAATAGATTTCTAAAACACACGCGAATTCGAAAAGTCAGCGCGTGCTTGGGGTTCAACCTTAAAATGGCAGTCCAAAGGTCATACCACTAGGCTTTCACGTTACTTAAAGCTATTGATGCCTTAGGGCGAAGGTTTTCCTTCAAAAACACATAAACTACTAACTTGACCACTTTCCTTCTTTGTTGTGTACAAACTTCACCAACTTTACGCGATGGCCGGCAGCTAAAATTCATAATATAAATTTTTTGCTCATAGCCCGAAGGCAATTTCGAGACCACTGGGTGCATACCTATTCGGATAAACGATTTGGTGGACACAAATCGGTGTTTGCTTGTAATATTCGATATTTCGAACTGTTTTATGTAGGTAGGTTTTTTGTTGGGTTTGCGGGTTAGAGCTGAATTCATTTGACAAGAACGGGGGTTATTTTGAGCCTATCATGATCGTAACAAAAATCGTCATTTTCCCGAATGGCTAGGTTGAATTTGAACCTTTATTCAAAGGTGATTGGACACGTGTTTAAACTTATTTATCTATAAGTTAAGTAAAGTTATCTATATTTATAAAGTTAAGTAAAGTTATCTATAACTTAAAGTTATTTATTTATATTGTGTGTACCTCAAAACTATTATTTTTTTCAGCCTGTAACTATCCCACTGCAGGGCAAAGGCAGATCTATTATAAAAAATAATCGAGCATTAATCACCACGCTAGCTTACAGCGTGTTGACGATTTCAGATGATTAAATCCAGGTTTCCTCATGATGTTTTCCTTTATCGTTAGATAAACTTTGAAAGTACAAATGACATTTAAAAAGTCACATTGGTACATGATAGGTTCGAAGCCAAACCCACAGGCATAAGCGGGTTCGCCACCAATGCGCCGCTATGACGTGAAAAATACAAAATCATAATTTTGCATAATCTAGGAATAGAACTGAGAATGTCGTAACAAATCTGACGATAATTCCAAAAAAAAACAGTTCAAAATCGAAAACTAAATTTCAAAACCACTCCGATTTCGTAACCGTATTTAGAATACGCCGAGTCCAAGCGGTTATTGAGGGCGCAGTGCCAAGAAATCGGCCGAAACGCTATCTCGGGCCGACACTCCGTATCACCTCAGAGAATTATTCAAACTGGATCACATTACTGGATTGTGTATGAAAGTTTTATAACCTCAAATGTATTGGTATTGATGTGGTGTAGCTTTTCAATAAAACGGAATTAAAGTTTTAAACAGAGGCTTAACGTTCGGTTAACGTTACGTAAAATATATAAAAACTGGCTGTCGTCCGTGGAGTAGTTCGTGTGAATTTAATTTTACCTGTATTTAAAAAATTACCACCCGCCAAATATAGCCAACTTGATTTGTCATCTTCTATCTCATGGTAGAAGATTATATATTAGTAAAAGATATTCAGTAAAACCTATCTGGAGGATAGATCTTGCCTACTGTCTGCTTCATCGCAGACACAATACCGCTTAGTTAGGTTCGTGGCTTAAAAAAATAGAATCCGCGACATCAAGCGCAGAAGAGGAACCGCTTAACCATTATGCCAATCGTATATTTTAAAGCGATCTTCTTTATTGTATGATTGATGAACAACCTGGTGTCGGACTTTCAACCACTCGTAGGCCTCTGAGATAGTTTTACACACCGTAGAAAATCTCTCAGGTATGGCATCCTTATGATATTTTTCCACAGCGTTTAAAAAATGATAATTTATTTCTAATCTTCTTCTTATCGTATGGTTGATGAACAACCTGGTGTCAGAACTTAAACCGCCCATAGGCCTCTAACATAGTTTTACACACCATTGAACAATCTCTCAGATGTGCTGGTTTCATCACGATGTATTCCCTCACCGTTTTAGCAACTGATTAATTGATTTATAATACGCACATAACTTACGAAAAGTAAGAGGTGCGCGCCTAAGGATCGAACTCGAGACCACTTGGCTTGTCAGTCGACAGTCATACCACTAGGCTATCAGTGCTGTTATTTTTTTTATTTCTAATACGCACACAAATTCGAAAACTCAGAGGTCGCAAATCCAACGGTGATACCACTAGGCTATTACTGCTTCTAAAGCCATAATATTTACATTATCTTTTAAATGTAAATATCGTTATTATATTCTCTTTTTCAATATATTTACACAATTCGAATGGATTCGATTATAGGTCGCTCGTTATGCCGACGCTCATCGGAAAATAAAAATATAATAAAAGCCAAATAACCCGGAAAGTTGAGTTTTCAATATAAAGTATAAAGCGTATTGTTGAAGCGAATATCATGTTTATATAAGTCGTTTACAAGTAGATAAAAGCAATGATAGTCTGTTATAAACGTTGACTAGCAAATCAGAGGTCTCAGGTTCGAACTCAACCCTCCGAATTTTACAAACTATATTCGATTTTTCGTTTTATAATTTGACTAGCTTTCGAGAGGCTTCACCCGTGTGATATGTTAATAAATTAAATGTAATGTGGTATTCTAATATATAAGCTTTATGACATGAAAAGTTTCGTCAATATCCATTCAAGAGTTTTTGCGTGAAAGAGTAACAAATCATCTAAGAGTAACAAGGATCCGTCCACAAACTTTTACATTTATAATATTAGTAGGTTTACCCCTTGCTCCATGCCTGTAAGGTCATCGGTCCTGCACTTGATATCTCTTCAGTCATGTCAGATTGCCGCTGTGACCGAAATTAGTTTACAAAACTAAACACCAAGGCACTTCTTTCAATTTTAATAAGCAATGCAGCCTGTAATTGTCCCATTGCAGGGCAAAGGCCTCTTCTCATACAAAGAAGGAACGAGTATTAATCACCACGCTAGTTCACTGCGTGTTGGTGATTTCTGACCTAATGGTCAGTCCAGGTTTCCTCTCGATGTATACTATAACACGTAGACGTACGTAATATAACACGTAGATTATAAAAGTACATATGTCAGAAAAAGTCACATTAGTATCTCACATTTGACCCTGACCTGACCCACGACAAAACAGGTCTGTAACCAATGCCGACAAATACTCATCAATATTTTGTCTGACTGGAAATTAAACTTCAAAACCTTGCTCACAACTACTGCACCAATAGGACAATTCAAATATAAGATACAATATAAACCTTAACTAACACTTTATTACCATAACAGGTCAATAAGACCGCTTCTCCAAATGAATAGTACGAGCCAGCATCAGTAATGCTCATAGAATTATTCATGACCAGCATCTTGGATCATATCTTCATCTGGGTGTAATGGCGGCGGGACGAGCCACTTTCTGGTAATGATACAATTGTTGTAGTTTTGTAGCCTTATGATTCGAGTTTGAAAAGGAACTGATGGAGGCTGTATGTGTATACCCGTATGACTAATGATTTTAAGATTCGGATAAAACTGTTTAGAATATGTCACTCATGTCTGAGAAAAAGTCGTTGTGTCGTTGTTTATTGTATCAATATTGTGGTGTTAAGAAATTAATTTCAACAGGAACGTTGGATCGTACTAGTTTTGTAGGTAAGATTTATAGAAATACATACGCTGTACAATGCACAAACGTAGAACTAAATTAATTAAAGTACAACAAACATCATCATCATCATCATTCGTCATTGTCAGCCTGTATATTTGTATAAGTCCACTGCTGAACGTAGGCCTCTACTATTGTCTGCTCATTGATATTTGCCCCTAATCGCCACGCTGGGCAAGCGGGTTGGCGATCGCAGAATCAGATGATTACTGTTACACAGAAGGATGCTGCCGTCCATCTTCCAGACTTTTCCCTTAGTCGGTTCTTATGACACCTGCGGGACGAGTAGGGGTGGTTCTATTCTTAAGCCGAAAATTACTCGGCACACAACACACAAGATTAAATAAAAGGTAAGTAAATAACCAGCAAGTCACAGGTTCAAATCCTGCTTATAATAGATTTTCTTTTTTTTACATAAATTTTATCTGTTATCATCGTATGCGTAAACGCTTTTTTAATATCATAAAATTTTTACAATTGACTGAAGAGGAATACAATTAATAAATTTAATGACCCACATGTGGAGCACAGCACTATGAAAGGTTTAAAATAATGGCATAACTGTTACTTCATGAAACAATTATTTTAAAAATATCATGGTGATTACATATTATATTTATTTCATTTTAAATCAAATTACAATAAAAATAAAGGCGCGAATGACGAAGCACATATTGCGTAGCACAAGCGTAGCGCCGTAGCGCTCTCGTAGCTCGTAGCAGATGCGCTACGGTGACGAGTGTGAAATAAATTAAATTTTACACCGTATAAGTTCCCAAGTATATTCCCCTCCACTGATCCACAAGATTGAAGCGAGTCTCTTTTAGCAGTGTGACGTACTGATAAATATAGTTTTATATATGCGCCTGCGACCTTTTACCAGAAGTAGGATAGTGTAGGTATATTTATTTTTAAACCTGCCTATCCTTACCTACACCTATTATACCTGTTTTTTATAGATCCCTAATTAAAAGGTGCCAACGGGATATTAAGCCTCCACTGACTGTACGTTCGTATGTTCCAGGGCTTTATCTTTAGAACCGTAATAGGTAACCAGCAATTTAAACTTCTGCTGGTTTCATCACGATGTTTTCCCTTACCGTTTTAGCAACTGATAATTAATTTATAATACGCACATAACTTACGAAAAGTCAGAGGTGCGCGCCTTGGGATCGAACTCGAGACCACTGACTTCTCCGTCGACAGTCATACTACTAGCCTATCAGTGCTGTTGCACAATTACAAGCATCGTTGATACACCCTAGTTAGTACAACATTTGGTAATAAATATACTAATAAAACCACAACTAAAAGCATGTTGATTCTATTTACTTCATAAACATTTAAATCCATTTTACATAATTAATAACAGTTCAACAGGTTCATAATTATGTTAATTAATCAATTCATTAAACAATGCAAATAAAGATTATTTTAAATTACCTATATTAATTTGTACAATTCATTTGAATACTTTTAATGGAGGTTGTTGTATAATGTACATTTGTATAATGACAGCATATTTGGTTCAAACTTAAAGCACGCACCAAATACTTGTTCTTTGCGGGAATCGAACCCGCAACACCAAGTGCAGAAGTACTTTTTTGCATGCATATTTGAACAACGTTTAGCATTTGTTGACCGAAAGCCGAAAGTAGTTTGTTCAGAATCAACAGAATCGATTGCAATGGTTTTTGATCATTTTTTTATTTAGGTCCCAAAACATGTCAAAAATTATGTATAATTATTGTTTTATAAATCCAAATAAATCCTCTTTCTTTCTTCTTCTTTTTTTCTTTCTCATTTTTTTACGAAAATCGGCGCGATCACTAAGAATTAAGGAATTAGAGTTCCTGTTTGTTTTATTCTACAATATTGCACAAAATGATTTAAAACCTCTCGCGTCGAGGCACAAGTGTCCAAGAGGCGGTTTCTCAGTGCAATAATTCGTTTGTACGAGTATAACGCGTTTAGATTTTTACATTCAAGAAAATAATAGCTACAACTGTTTAGATACTGAAAATATATTATTAATTATATGTTGGCTCTTAAGATTAACGAGAAATCACAGTTTTAACGCATCATCACCATCATCAGCCGGAAGACGTCCACCGTTGAACAAAGGCCTCCCTCATAGAACGCCACAATGAGCGACAATTTGCCTTTTGCATCCACCGGCTACCCGCGACTTGCCAATAACGTTGGTCCACCTGGTGGCAGGCCTACCAACGCTGCGTCTTCCGGGTTGTGGTCCTGAACCTTTCTTTTATATAACCGTTCCATTAGTATTAACGCATGCGCAAGTACATTTACACGTGCGATTTTCGCGTGTATGAGAGGTTCGATTTTCTATTTGACATTTGACTAAACCAGGAATAAGTAACCCTTTTTTCTTTGTGGCCGGAAATAAGAATAAGTAATACTGAAATTGGGTTGAAATACTGTATTTTCAAAGTCTAAGTTTGGAGAGCTAAAATTTTATTCAAAGATCTATGTTGAACAGTATGAGTGCTATTTTCAGGTACGTTAGGTTGCAACTTATCGTGTGGTAGAAATATTGGGCTGGCTTCCAGATTTCAGTCTTAACATGTCTGTTATCCCCATTGCAAGTACTAGGACTTTTGGCCAAAATTAGCATGAAAACAAAAAATTCAATTCCCCAACTATTACATGGTTAAAACAGCCCGCAACAAGGCAAAGCGACTTTGTCTACTATATGTAGTCCCTTATTGGTGGCCGTGGGGCGGTCTGCCAAAATTTCTGGCTGCTATCTCCTAGGCCACACTCCTTCCAACGATTTATATCGAAACTTGCTGGCAGGGAGACAACCTGAACGTATTAGCCCACTGTACGGCGTAAAGCCATATAAAAGTGTTCAAAACTTACTTTTCTGGCACGAATTTTTGGTATGAAATTTTTAAATTGTTCTTTTTTTATTTTGGTTGCGGAATTATGTGCAGTTTTAGTATGTTAGAGTTATTTAAAGTGTGAGTATATCGTGCTATTACTCGTATATTAAGTTTGCTTTTATTCTTTTTTACATATGAAAAAGGCACGTGTTTGTCCACGAAACCACCTGATGCGTAAGAGGTGTCGTGGTCTACGGTACGAGAGAGGGAGTGGTGTTGGTCTGTAACGTTCAGACCTATAAACCCCAGATAGGATAAGGTGATGTTATTTTGATCGTCAATGATTAGGCCATAGGTGTTATTTCCCAACAACCAGAATGTGGATTATTTATAGTAATTCCGATATCCACGCGGACGGAGTTGCGGGCACAGCATAACATAAGAATTTTGTATTATAAAACGCGCCAGTTCAATCTAGATCCATCTATTGTCTGAATGTTATATTGCCTAGATTTAGTTCAGACACAAATAAAAGATTTTCCTACCTAGACAGTTTAATCGGGGTCTTGTTTGACCTGAAAGAGATACGAGATATAAGCCTAGATGCTAGATTTGATTGCAAAAGATTTGGTTGTAGATTTCATTGGTTTGAAGAATTTGTAGATTTAAAAAAAAAAAACTTTCTTCTTTATTGTTTAGTTTATGAACAACGTAGTTTTAGAGTTTAAACCGCTCATAGGCCTTTGATATGGCTGTATACACTATCCAAAATGCTTTCAGGTTTGCTGGTTTCCTTACGATATTTTTTATCATCGTAATTAGCAAGCGACAATTATTTCTTATTCTTATTAATTTTTGTTTTTAGTTTTAAAAATCTTTCAAATTCGTATGTGCACGAAAGTAATAAAAGCTTAGTTTAATAGGCACTTTACCTGCGAAAGATGGGAAGGAATATTCTTTGGCACATTAACGCGCTATTTGCAAATAAATTAAATTTAAAAATAAAACAGTTTAAAAAATCTGACGCGGCTTCGCCCGCATTCGAAACCAAGGTTCATAACAGTTTCAAAAAAAGAGAAATAATTCTTCTTTCGAAACCCGGTTTCCAAATAAGAATATAAATACTTTTTCGTAACTAGCAAAAACAGAAGAAAATCGAATAATTACTCGAATGTTGCTACGAAGCGTGAACTCCATCGAACAACGATTCCGAATTCGTCGCGAAGTTACAGAACACTGTAAACTTGTATACAACTTGGCCAAACTTGTTCTAGACACGTGTCATACAAATTCCTAACAGTATGCAGGTCTTGGCAGAATTTTTACGTGTTGCTGCCAAAGTATTGCATAGTAATCTATGGAATGACTAAGGTAAATAGATAAAGAAAATGTTATACAGAAGTAGGTAAAAAAAATATATTTCGGATAGTAGGTGTCAGTAGTAGAAGCAGTGACAGCTTAGTGGTATGACCAATGGACTGCTAAGTCAAAGGTCGTTGGTTGAAACCCTGTCATCCAGAATTTAATTAGTATGACTTGTTGAAACGGGAAGTAGAAAACATCGTGAGGAAACTAGCATACCTAAGAGATTTTTCGTTTTTGCGAGCAAAAACTACGTTTAAGGCTTTTTTTTAAAGGGCTTGATTTTACGTTTGAAACGCGAGAGGATACTACATTGTATACTTTCAACAGTTGGTTTTTTGCAAAGACAATATTCTCCTCGTATACTTTTTTTTTGACTACACAAATAACATTTTCTATTTCATATCCAGAGCTATAGAGTTTCCTATATCAAGATTCTGTAGATCTTAATAAATATTTAAGGTCTTAATTTATAACTTTTTATCTAAAAAGCTAAAAGAGTGTTAAGATGAGCATCCCTGAAGAATTTTTAATTAAGTAATCTACGCTGCTGATTAAAAATTCGCAGGTGTTTTCAAAACTTTTGATTTTTGTTCAGCAGTTTAATGGAAGCGACCTGGTTTTTAACTTTAATGACGGTTTGTAAACTATTATATTCTAGTTTAGATTAAGTAATGGTGATTAGTAGACAGACAACCAAGTTTGTTAAACAGATGAAAACGAGAGGGGTCTGGACTGTACTGTCCAACTTCCATCCCACTGATTTAAGGGTCACGTGGTTCATCTTAGACCACAACTAAGACACAAATAAGTTCGTGGTCAACCACTTGCATTTTTTATAATAAAAGAAACCAATTTTCAAAAAAGTTCGACATGCTTGTATCCGTTTTCGAAAACGCAATTACAAATAAATAATTTCTAAATAATGCTCGTGTAGTATAGAATGTACTTAACCCTCAAGGCTCAATACTTACGCAGAATTGCTTCCGACTCCATCATGAAATTTGCATACACATTAGAGGGTTAAACAATTAACTGGTACTACATCACCATGACGTCACAGCAATGACGTGATTGGCGCCGCACGCACGGTCGTCTCAACCATAAAGAACCCTGGCGCCTCCATGCCAATACTATTAAAAGTACCCATTTAACTAGATCCCTACGTTTCTTCTCCTCCACCCCTTTGGCACCTGTATTTGGTAGGTGTGACAGAGGTGTAGAAGGTCTTTGTAAAGTGGTTGTATAAAAATGTTTATGCCTGTGAGCGCATTCCCCGTGTACTTGAGTACAATGATGCTTCACGTTGAGTATATCTCGTATAGAATGGCGTTTTTAAATTAGAAGGTATTTTTGATTGTTTTATTTTTTGTGTGTGAGGGTGTGTGTGTTGTTGTTGTTGTTCTATGGGTATAAAGCTGATTGGTGTGGATGATGCCACTAATAGTCAATAATAGTTAAATTGGTAAAGCATCAATAGAATAGAATATAGAATAGAACAGAGTAAACATTTTTTTTAAATTTGTTTAATGGTTTTTAAAAAAAAAGGTTGATAAATAACCTGGTGTCAGAGTTAAAACCGCCCGTAGGCCTCTGTCATGGCTTTACACACTATTGAAAAATCTAAATATCTATCTAATAAAAATCTATAATTGATTTATAATACGCACATAACTTACGAAAACTCAGAGGTGCGCGCCTTGAGATTGAACTCGAGACCTCTGACTTGTCAGACGACGGTCATACCACTAGGCTATCAGTGCTATAGTTTTTAGTTTTTTATTTCGTTTTTTTTTTAGTTTTGTCGTACTAGCATTAAACGCATTTCAGTTTGTCGACCTTCCGTTATACACTCCCCAATTCAGCTGGCATAAATCGAATTTTAAGGCTTCGTTTTCTTAATTCAAGCGACTTAATAATAAATATAGAAATTTTAATAAAAATTCACCTAGATTTTTTGTAGTTGTTATTTAGCCTCCAGCTTTTATTGTAAGGCTTTTAAGGTCACGTCTAAATTTGACTTAACTTTTCATCTACTTTCAGATTATCTTTAGAAAGTTATATTTGTAGAATATAAAGATCGCTATCTTTTCAAATTTACAGCAAAATTGTTATCTTAGTACGTCACTAGTTAGAGCAAATTATGTATATTTTTTAAATCTTTGGACTTTTCATAGGGAAGTTTATGTTCTATTATGTAAATGAATTATTTGTAAGTGGGTGTGTCACTGTTTATTTTTAACAATACACAAAATAATTTATGAATTCTTTTCCATTATATGGTATCAGGAATAAACAGCATCAACGCAAGAGAGACTTCGTGTCGTACGTTCTACGTGTTCGTTCGTTCGAATTTCGTTTCTACGTGTCGTAAGTCCACTGATGATGGTGGGAAAAAGGTCACAAACTAGTAGCGATCATGCATTACCATGCGATCAGTGACGTATTTTTCTGGAGGGATGCCTGTGACTTTCGCCTGTGGCTTTTGCCTGTGGCTGGTGGACTACCCACCGGACTAAGCCTTGCCATCAAGCGACTTTTTATGATGTTTGGTGAAAACTATTTGGAGATGGGTCTTGATGTCATCCTGCTTCAAAAGCAGGTGTGGTCAATTGAACACAACACCGCTACTATCAGGTGTTAATGTTAAAAAATAAGTTTTGAATGAAAATATTTAAAAAGAAACTCGCAAAAATAACTGGCAGGACTTGAACCCGTGATCTCTGGCATGCTGTGCAATAATTTTGCTATGGCACGGTATGCCAAAGAGTAAAACATGTTCATAAATATAAAAAAAAATACATATTTGTGCACATGTTTTACTTATTAAATGATAATTATTATTTAATAAGAAACTCGCAAACTTGCACTCGCAACTTGAATCCGCGATCCCTGGCGTGCCGTGTCTTATTAAATAAAATCCTCTTATCAAATAATATCATTTAATGTGCATAAACATGTAAAACATACATAAATTAAAATAAGATTTCGTTTTAAAATTTTCAAATCGCTTATCTTCTAACTCAAGCCATACGGCTGTATCCATAGTGGAGATTGTCCTGGAACGTAATCAATTTTGTACGGAACCCTATCTACAAGGTCTATTAGCTGACTTTGATGCAGATTGCATGTAGCTACTTGTTTAAACCAGTATGGAGATGAAGTCATTAGTGAACGTTGATTGGTTATTAAGCTTGTTAACGGTTTGATGGAGGCTAAAGGTCCAGGATAATTACCTTATGCTTTTGATGACACAGTTGATGTAGGTGATTGACCTTCTGTTCATAAGTGTAAATGTAGTGTACTAGCTGATGCCCACGGCTTTCCTCGCGTGTATGTCGGCTATCAAGCTATCGAACACAAGTAATTCCCGCAACCCGGCTTATTTTTTTCCGACACCTCACAAAACACTACAAAAATTTGGCAAATATTAAACCTTCTTCAAGAACCACTCTATCCATTGATGAAAACAGCATGAAAATTGGTGCAGTAGTTTTTGAGTTTATCGCGATGATAGTTGTAGATGACAGATGTAGTTAGTCATTAATTATAAGTTATATGCGTACTATAATATTAAGCGCTTGCTCCGTGTCTCGAGGAGCACGCTGCACGTAAAGCCGTGGATATAGTGTCTGATCTCGGTCGTGTCTTGCCGTCTTTGCCATCCCATCTGACAATGAGAGTAAAGAAATAGAGAATACATTTTGTATTTAAAGCGCTTTATTTTAGCCTTTATTTTTATGTTCAAGATTTATATGTTCTCGTAAGCATAATTTTTCCTCTATATAGGGTTATTTGTGAAACGCTGACTACCTGAAAAGGGGTCATTAAACTCATCATTATGAACAACTTTTACTATGGGACCAACCCTGAAATCGCAAAAAAAGCAGCTGTTCCATACATTTTGTTATGTTATGTGAACATATATGTATGGAACAGCAGATTTTTTTTTGTGATTTCAGGTTTGAACGAGTGAGCTTTTTACGTTTAGTTTTGATATTCCAATATACAAGTTTAAAACGTTTTTTTAAATAAAACCTTATTTAATGCATCTTTTAACGTTTTTACTAGTATTTTATATTGAAAACTTTATAGTGTAAACACACATTCTATAGGCAAGAGTGCGTTCGAACTGCAACATCAAATCCGGTGTTTCCCTGTGTCACATATTTCCGATCCCTACAAAGCTCCTATTAACGGAATTGACTTTTCGGCTCACCTGCTGTTGTTTATAGTTTCAATTCCGTTGAGAGGCTGCTATGGTGTTTTATGATGGTACACCTAAGGTATTGAATGGGTGCGAAATGTGGTCACATGTGAAAAAATTCGGAAAGTATCGTATATTTTACGACGGGCTCCTACTAAAGATGGGTTGTATATCTTGATCGGTTCGGGGTGAGAAATTACGAGCTGTTGTCTTTTTTTTTGTTTTCTTTTTTTTAACAGTTGATGTTAAGAGAGTGGCAAAGGTATAATGCAAAATAATACCTCGTTTAAAAACTTATTTTTCAAATTAATTGATGAGTTGTTAATTGACTTCACTGTGATTATTGAGTTTGAAGAACATCTTAAGCTCGATTCGAGGGTTAGCGATACAATCCCGCTAACCCTCGAATCGAGCTTAAGATCTAGCCTGTCTCACCCCGATTTATGAAAAAAGGCCTTTGTCTAACAGTGGGACGGAACAGGCTGTTTTTTTAAAATATTTATTGTATTATGTCATGTTGTAGGTATTGCACACCTAAAATTTTTTAGAACTCATATCAGAGGAGCACGAGTGGTTTAAACTTTGATAGCGGCTGTTAATCTCGTCCGAGTATCCATGCCTGTGCTTGCTTGAATGTTTCGGGATAGAGTCTGAACTCTCTCGCGTCATTAACTTGCAGTTGTGAATTCCGAGTAGACGGACTCCGCGTTCCACGTGTGGATATTCACACGGTGTGGATACAAACTGAGACGCGAGAGTGAAATATCGAGACTCTTTGACTCGTGCGTAATAAACCGACATGGGGTGGAGAGCGAGCGAACAACATCGAGAGACGGAGGAGTCATACGTTTCCCTGTATACTCTCCCACTCTGCCTATCTCTGGGTATCTCCGCGAGAGTGTACCGCCGCCATGACACTAAGTCGTAACCAACCATACGATTCAGAAGATAAGAAAGATTTTCGTCCATCGTCATCAACAACGTCGAAAGTAGATACAACTCATTGATGATTCAGGAAATCCATTAGAGAATTTGACTAATGGATTAACAAAACACCAAATTATTTAACTTTATCTCGTTTGCCTCTCAAAATCCTTGAGTACCTACCGTACACCATCACAAAAATATCGAGAATATTGAATAATGAAAGACTTTGAAAAGTAAAAGTAAAGTAACTTGGTGAAACTGAAATGAATAATTCAGTATAAATGACTGGATCGTGATTTGCAACAGAAAGGAGTGGAGTGGTTATATTGACTATATAATTCTGTTGACTTTATTCACGATGCATATTAAACAATTTTAATTTTTTTACTATTCTCCTGACCAGATTTCGGTCACGGAGTCCGATCTATACAAAGATTGGCCAACTACGCTGAAGATATTATAAAGCACAAGTGTGCGTAAACACTATTACACACTCTATTTCTTAAGTCCGATGGGACGGCAATCCGACGCAATTGAAAAGAGATTAAATCCAGGACCACCAGTTTTACTTGATTTTCGAAGCACTGAGCAAGCAATAATTTCATAAAAGGTAATACGCATTTAACTTAAGAAAAGTCATAGGTTTGAGACTTCTGACTTGCCAGTTAACGGTTATACCACTAGGCTATAACGGCTCAAAAACCGTAGGTAATCTTAATACACTAGCAACACCATAGGTACACTTGTGCGTTGCCAACCCTGAAAAAATCTTTGCTCGTCCTTTTTGAACTACCCCATGATGTAATCTCTTGGGAAAACCTCGGAGTTAAAGTGATTCGTGGATAGGGCTGAGCACTGACAAAACAGTTTAAGAAAGTAGTTTCTTTGAAAACATAATGACGACAAAAAAAAGGTTAGCTATGTAGAATATTGTCGTCAAAACTTTTTGGTTTTGTCTATGCTATTTTTAATTTAAGTACGAGGGTTTAGTCTCGTTCTTTTGATATTTTCTTGTTAGAATGCTGTGGATCATACTTTATTAAATGCGGAAGTTGTTGGTTGATATTGTTGGAAATGTTTGTTGGTATTTTTTTTAATATACTCATGCCTGTATTCCCCAGAGAGGGTAGGCAGAGGTGTGCAGTACACCTACGTTTTGCTGGCTATGTTATAAGTCCCATGTAATAGGGGGCGAGCCTATTGCCATTAACCGGGCACAATTCCAGACTCCGTGCTGCTACTGAGAATTTCCTAATGAATAAACCCAATAACACTTTGCCCGACCCGGGGATCGAACCCAGGACCTCGTGCTCAGCACTCGCGCTTGCTACCACTAGACCAACGAGGCAGATTATTAATTATTAGTTTTAAAAGGTATAATTATTTAATAAGAAATTTGGATTACAACTGATACGGATGGGATTTGAAACCACGATCTTCGGCGTACCGTGCCAGTATCAATTGTTTTTTCAAATTTCTTATTAAATAATTATATTTGATAAGCTAACATGTGCTAAAACATGTAAAAAATTCACAAAAATATTGAATTAGGTACTTTATTTATATTAAAATGTTTTAAAATGGCGTCGAAGTCTGTACAAAACATTGTTTAACCAGGTTAAATGTTTTTAGAATAAGATCTAACTGCCATTTTGGTGTATTGCTTATGACGTCAATAAAGAAATTTAAATCAATAACAAAACACTCATTATTTTATTACAATAAATGTCTCAAAATTATAACTACAACAAACCACCTTTTTAAATATAGTTAAATAAAGTCTTAACACATTTACTTCACAATCTAGCAGTATACCAATTAATTTAAGTCGATTTCTCCCAGCGTGTTGTACGAGGGCTAAATACTGTAACAAACCGAGCAGCCTGTCGGATCGGTATAGATAATTCAGGCTATTGTCCGTCTGTGTGTTGCGGTGTTATCATGGTGTTAGGGTCCCGGATTAACACTAGCCTGGAATGGAATATTTATTGGCTACTATCACGTCTTTGAAGGATTTCAGAGACCTTTTTTATATTAAAAGGTCTTTGAATGCTGCTAAATGGTTCACACCGTTTATATAAGACGCATGATTCTAGAACATGGTATCATCATGATAAGATATTATGTGAAAATTTGTAAATATATTTATTAGACATTTTTAAGCATTTATATGTGATGCGAATAATTTCTTTTTCTTTTTGATTTGAAAAAAAAAAGGTTTGGTTTAGAATAGAATTATAATATTACAGTTTCAACCATGCACCTTGTTGCCATTTTTACATAAACCACAAAATGTATTCTATGTTAAATTTTTTACAAGATTTTTCTTAAACTATATATAATTATATAATAAATGAATACGGGATATTTTTGTGAATTTTTTACGTTATAGCTCATGTTAGCTTATAAATTAAATTAATTAAATAAAATTGTTTAATTAGAAATTGAAAAAAAAACAACTGATACGGATAGGATTCGAACGTGGGTTAGAGCGTCGGCACGGTACGCCGAAGATCGTGGGTTTGAATCCCATCCGTATCAGTTGTTTTTTTCAAATTTCTTATTAAATAATAGAATACGGAATATTTTACTCCAACAACTTAAAATCGTAACAATCCTAATAAAAATCTTAGAGGTAACAAAAGGTGATCAAATTATAACTGACGGCTTAAAGGTTCCTTTCAAAATGAGTCATCTAAATTCCATGGAGGGGCCTAGGTGTCAACCTTCGAACCTTCAATTTAAACGCTCTTCTAAATTACAAAGGTCTTCTCATAAATTGTTCCAATATTCTACAACGCCAACGGCATGTTAAGCTTAAGTAGGATGCTTGTCACACCGTCGCGAGTTTGACGAGATTTGACAATTTTTTTATCGAATTATCTCTGCCTGTCAGAACTGTTTGATGACAATGTTTGGTGGTGGTTCGCTCGATTTAAATTTTGAGCTATGTGTGATCGATACATATTTTTCTGCGTATTTGTGTACCTTAAACAATAGTATGGGACTACGTTTTTTCTAAACAAAAAAATGCTTTCATTTTTTAACTTCGACAAAGACATATTATATCAAAGTTAGTAAATAATGCAAATGTACAACCGAATAAAAAAAAATTTTCACTTCTCGTACTTACATTTCACAACACACCAGATAGTTTCACAATCTGAACAAAATATATCTAAGAACCAGACAAAAAAAATAACTTCGCCGTAGTGTACTTCGTAATAGTAATTAATTAAACAACCATTACGATACGGTGTAACACACGGATCTTCAGTCACGTCAACGAATCGAAGTCGAATGCCGATGCGTGCGTTTCTTTCATTAGTATGTCTCATCAATTGCATGTTCGTACTTCCATTACATTTTGGTATAACATATAGCTATTCTCATAATGCGTCACCAAATTGATGTCGAATACCAAAGTGTATTCTCATTACCGCTACCCATCAATTAGGTAGGTTTACCATTACAATTCGGTGTAATATGAAGCTTTTAGTCAAATATTATTACAGAAAGGATTGAAATGATGAAGCGAGCTTATTTTTCTGCAGCGCTGTAAAAGGATAACAAGCAGGAAGTAGCTGAGCAGAACAGAGTCACGTCTTGGCCTTACACTAAGAAATAGTTTTAAGTACAGAAAAGTGATATTTGTCTTTATTTAGTGTGTCACATCAAAATGGTGGATGTTGTCCGATGCAATCGACTAACGATTTTATGAAGTAGGAATCGTCAATCGTCGTTAACTGCGTTGTATTATCAATCGATTGACGTTCATCGTTTGTTCGATTATTTATACGTACTCATACTGTTGGCGTTTACTATGAAAGTATTTTTATTGAGTTCCGCAATGCGTGTCAAATGGAGTATAGATTCACTGGAGCTTACAAGAGAGTACTATACGGCGGTCGGCTTTGTAGACAAAGCCAATTCCACTCGCAGTATGGCGGGGTGTTACATTTCCGTGTAACAGACGGTCTTTCAGTCACGTAACACCGAACGCGTCGGCGGATCGATGCCGAATGACTAAGCGTGCGTATTTTTCATTAACATTTCTCATCAATTAGTTATAGCTGTGCTATTGTGATAGAATAATGATTGGAATAATCGAGGAATTGATTTTGAAGATGTGGTGTTGTATAGTTTTTGTCTTTAATTAAGGAAAACTTAAGAAATTTGAGTTACACTGCAGTCAGCCTGAATTCAAAGAAACAGCGCATTAATTGAGCAATTAGTATAAAAAAAATAAAAATGTTAAACACGAATAGAATAGAAATTGACGATTATAATGACCGCTAGTACCACCTTTTACAGAATGTCGGCATAAAATAACAGAATCCATACTGTTGTTTTTTGTACAGTAACGTCAGTGAGTGCACCGGAGCGGAGGTCCAATCCCCTCCCTTCCATAATCTCATAAGTTCAGAGCCGCGAACTATAGGTAGTCTATAGATCACAAGCTGCCTACCATCAGGCCTTAGAAGTATAAAAAATAGCACTGATAGCCTAGTGGTATTACCGTCGACTTATAAGTCAGAGGTCTGAAGTTCGATCCCAAGGCGCGCACCTCTGACTTTTCGTAAGTTATGTGCGTATTATAAATTAATTATCATTTGTCAAAACGGAAAACATCGTGATGAAACCAGCATACCTGAAAGATTTTTGAATGATGTGTGAAGCCATGTCAGAGACCTTCGGGTGGTTTAAACTCTGACACCAGGTGGTTCATCAACCATACGATAAGAAGAAGAAATATAAAAAAATTGAACAGCTCAAACATGAAATATCACAAAACAAGCTAAAAGAACTCCCATCTCGAATCCCCAGCGAAATCCACAGGAATACGGAAAAGTACCGGCTTTTAATAAACCCGCAAGAATAATCTTCTGCGGCTTAGACATCTCTGAGACAAAGGCACAAAGAATATATTTAAAACATGGAAATAATCAATGAGGAGTCTCGACTTCTCGAGACAACAAAAGCGGGATTGAAAATAACGGTAGGGTTTTTTGTGATATTTTGAAGTAATTTTCTTTTGGCCGAATTTTGGTCACATAGGCCAATCTGAGAGATTAGGGTTTTTGGAAATTCCACTCCTGAGCGGGTAAAAATCTTGCGGACAAGGTCGCGGGCGAACTGCTAGCGTTCAGTCCCAAGCATAATTATATATAGCAGAATTCAATTGATTATTTTCCTTAACCCAGATTGAGTTAATAAATAAATATAAAACTCAAATTTTGATTTATATCTACTGTGACCATAAATACAATAAATACGTTGCTTTTTAAAGAAGTTTTTCTTGAATTTTATTGGCTTTAGAAAAGTTCTAAATGTCCACATATTTCTGCTTGTGACTGTACAGTAAAATTAAGAACTTAAACTTTGTTGCTGTTATATGTCAGTAATCTATCGTCAGTCGAACATCAAACAGATTAATTGAATCTTAATGATAAAGATCAATGAGACTTAGCTAATCTATTAAGTAATAATTAACTCGCAATTAGTCTCTAGTTATGCTCTTTGGCAATAATTAAGTAGGATATGATAGGCATAGATTGCTTCGTTGGTCTAGTGGTAGCAAGCGCGACTTCTGACAAGTCTTGGGTTCGATACCCGGGTCGGGCAGTGTTATTGGGTTTTTTCATTAGAAAATTCTTAGTAGCAGCACTGAGTTTGGAATTGTGCCCGGTTAATGGCAATAGGCTCGCCATTTATGTTCACATGACGCAACAAAATGTATGGAACAGCTGATTTTTTTTTTTGCGATTTCAGGGTTAGTCCCATAGCAAAAGTTGTTCATAATGATGAGTCTAATGACCCCTTTTAAGGATGCTGGTGTTTTACAAACAACCCTGTATAAGTTAAGATTAACTAAATGTAATAGACAGTAAGAATAGTCAAAACGATATTATGTTTTGGTTTAAGAAATAAAACCTCTAGCTTGCCAGTCAAGTGTCACATCTCTACTTATCAATCATTCATCTTCCATTATGATAAAGCCGGAAAATAACACCAGAACTCAACACTATTCACAAACTCACAACACAAGTCAGTCATCGTACAACAAGAGAGGAAGCCGAAAATACCCGAAACCCGTTTACATTGTAGCCGTACAGAATGCACATTCGGTACAAATTGCATGATAGCAATAAATGAAAGTTACACATTATTACGGCGAGCCCGTAATAAATACATCTAAAACAAAGGTCCCTTATATTTCAAACTACTCGCTTTTACAACTGCATTCAATCATTTCGAGTCCAATTTCGTCTCGGTGGCCTTGTAAGCTACAAGATATTACGGATTTGAATAATTTTTGAGTGCGTTTGTGATTTTATAGTTATGAATGCTGGATTTGGTATTACCTGGCGCAGCAATCCAGGGGTTTTAAAGCTTACCATAAACCATTTTAGGATTAGAAGGTGGATTAAAAAAAATATTTTAATAGTAGTCCTGTCTATTTAATTATTCCTTAAGCTAATAAAATTGAGATTATCTATATCTGGTATAGGCTTATATGTGTCAATAAAAGGAGAAATTAAAGGAATATCAATTTTTTAAAAATTGAAAATTATCAACAGAGGCTTTATTGCAACTTTTGTAAGAAACCATTTCTTGAGTTTTATGCAGAAATCATTGTGTTAACATGAATAATACTAATATAATAATATTAATAGGAAAATAAGAAATAATTTTGAAGACTTGCAAGTCAATCGTTTGCCATCAATCGACTCTGTCTAAAACAAATTCTTTACAGAATTATAGCTTTTACTATTATGTCTGGCTAAAACTTTATATGATGTCTGGCTAAAACTTTATAAGATGTCTGGCTAAGTCTTTCCAAGATGTTTGGCAAAGTATTCCCGAAATCGCCCTCGCTCCACACACACGCCACACTGCTAGACGCAAGCGTTCCCTGCTACTCCCTGTGGACTCCTATCGCTGAGAACCGGGCGAGGCTTAATCTAACGAATGTAACCCTAACACAAGTTACTACAAATGGAATTCGATTCAGGATTTAACTAAGAGCTTTTATATAAAATGATATTCGCCAAACGTTGCTAGTAAACACTTTATTTCTTTGTTATGATATTGGTATTTTTGTTAGTAATGAATTTTGGTTAAACCGTGGCTTACCTTCTTATTGCTTAGAAAACAAAGTGAATGCATGCATTTGCATCATATCTTCTTATTTTATCGATATTCTAAGCTTAGTTGGTTATGAGTCAGAGTCAGATATAACGAACGATTTTTGCGTTATATCACACCGAATTTTGAATTATAACACTTAAGCTCTATTTCATAGTCTACAGATAGGCACTACCTACTAGGTAAATTAAAAAATGGAATAAAATTTGTATGAAATGATCTGCCAGTTAAGGTAACAGCAACTTAAAAGAAACTGGCGGAACAGGAACTTTGTGTAAAAGAAAATAAAGTATCAGCACTTAAATACTTTGTGGTTAATCATGCAGATGAAGACGCCACAGTAGATAAATAAATAAAATAAACTAGTTAAAACATTAGTCAATCGGTGACTTTACCTCGTAATAGAGCAGGCTCGATCGAAGAGGTGCCAGGTGGTAATAATGTTATGTTGCTGCGTTTCGCATGACGATTAAGAGAAACATGAAGAAATTGGGTTAGCAACGTGCAAGTGATACTCCTGGTGTTGTCAGCGTCAAGAGAATACGGTGACCGCTTACCATCAGGCGGGCGGCGTACCAGTTTGCCACCTTAGTGGTATATAAATGCACCATCTTATTTGGAGGCATAGAAGTCAATTTTTATTTCGCATAAAATTGTTATTCTGACAGAATTTAATGCTTATTATTGATTATACAGCACGAACTAAATACTCTATCTAACCTAATAACCATACTAATGGAAGCTTGACTCAAATTAACGGAGTGGATAGCCGATATTGTATAGGCGATGTGTACCTACATTTACGTGGATCGCCGAGCGTTTAGTCTAAAACCAATGAACAGAAATCTGATGAGGGTAATTGTTGAGCAAAGATAATGGGGCTTCGGGACTCATTACCGTAATATCCCTGGATGTTGCAGGGTTGTATTGAAGCAGAAGATTAAGTGATATAAACGTTTCGTTGCTAAATCAGAAGTTACGAGTTTGAGTCTAATACAGTTGTTTACACAAGCGGTGACTGTTTAAGTATCTTCAGAAAATCTAAATGGTTGAAGTAATTTTCTTGACATTTATGAGTGATATCTTAGAGGATTTCATTTAGACTAAAGCCTCTAATGGTGCATCAGCTATTTGTTTTCGTGGGATTATTATAGAGATACATTTCTGTATTTCCAATTTGTGGTGAAATTGAAATCATGAGCATAATCAAAATATTTCAGTCTTCCAAAAAGGTACACTTTACATTAAATATTAAAAGTTTCCAAACAAGTTCTGTCCTGGAAATAAAAAAATATCCCCCAAAACCCATTAATGACTAATTTGTGAAGCAGCCGTACCCCAGTTACGTCACTCGTTTGATTTGACGTTATCTGTGCTGACGAGGGTCGGGAACAATGTATTGTGTTAGGAACTCCAGGATGCTGAAGTTGAGGTGCCAAATAAATAAATAGGTTTATATATACCTACATGATTTCGACTGCTTATTTATTTACAATTTTATACCACATTTCGCAAGTTTTTTAAACTCGATTTGAAAGACACGTGGCGCCATCTATTATAATAAGAAAGTTATTATTGTTTTTCTTGGGAACAGTAGATTTTTTTCGGGGTAATAGGTGCCCTATGTCCGTTTGTTTACAGCTGACAATGTATATGCAAAATTTTATGGTAAGTGGTTTTGGCATGAAAAGGTAACAAACTTACTTTCGCATTTATAATATTTATATTTTTGTTACATTTTAATTACTTTACGAGGATCTAATCTGTACGTATATTATAAACAATACCGTGACTGATTAATAGACTAACAGAAAGCGCATAAACAAATAGACCTATGGACATGAAATTTGGAGGTAATATTCATTAAATACTTTAGAGCTGCACTATGAAAATTTTGAGAAAGACCTCCCTTAGGTGGGTAAATTAGGACAAGAAAATCATATATCCACGTGGAAAATGTCGTGGATAAGGCGCTAGTGGTTTTATTTAGCTGGCCCTGTTTATTATTTGGTTCAAATTTAGTAATCGATATTTCACCGCCTCCTTGTTGACAGATTGATCTGATATTTAGTATACAGCTTTAGTTCTAATGACAAAACCGATTTATGTAAATAAAAAAGAAATACTTACATTATTTTTTGGATTTTATATACGTATAACTAATCATTCTTAATGATGATGTTTTTCGTCATTAGATAATTAATATATCTTCTTTTTTTAACATTAAGATAAAGTGTTACTAAATCTCGCCCGTCTAGAACCCCATATTTAAGTCACAAACTTAGCTTAAAGTAATCAATAACTAAGTGACATCCCTTCAATATTCAGGACGCTAAAATAAAAATATATTCCCTGAGACCTAGGTTCCGTATATTCCGAGTGAGCTAACTTTCTATCAAAGTTTGAACAGAAAGTTTTATTCCGCGAATGATCCCAAAAGGCTATTTTACGAGACTCGACCCCTTAGCAGTCTGGGAGGGAGAAATATATTTATTTTACTTAAAATGTTAGCTGTTGGTTTTGGAGTGTCTAGTTTGTGCATACTGGTAAAGGTTATGGAAGAATAATCAAGTTCAAATTTAATAAACATTTTAGAAAAATTACAACAAAAACGAAAATACACGTGGGGTTTAAACCGGAACACTTGCCGTACCGTGACAATGTTCTAACCAACTGAGTCATCAGCATCATCATCATCAGCCTATATTAATCCACTGCAGAACACAGGCCTCTCCCAATGCGCGCCACTTTTGTGCGCTTATTGGAGGTATCGCAGTAGCAGATGATTGCTGTTATACATGGATACATAGGATGCTGCTGCCCATACTCTGGATCTTTACCTTTGTCGCTTCTTACGACCCGTGGGACGAGTAGGGGTGGTTATATTTTTAGGCCGGAAACCACACGCCACCCGGTCAATCAACTGAGTAGGTATCGTAGGTACGTGTGTTTAATTAAAAACACCTCTACCTACCCCCTCTAAATAGTGAATACAAGCGTGAATGAAATTTTACGAATTAAAAAAAAAAAATTAATTGTATTTATCCTGGTTTTTTGTTCACAATAGAAGATGTATATCACTCATCAAAATCAATAAAAAAATTAACATCACCATATACTACAAAAAAAAAACTTATACATCGCGTATTTACAAACAACATAGCTGGCATCGTTCAGTTGAAAGTTGTATCCACAAGCCGACATAACTCGTCTGCCTGTTGTATGCTATCGAAAATAATTTAATACTGTTAAATTCGGAGCGTGCTGCGTTCCAAAAACCGCAAACCTTACCATTGGCTTGTATGCTATTGATATTCGTGTTTACGCTTCTAATATTTGCTGTGCTGTGGCGGGAAATTCTTGATTTGAATATTTGATTTAAAAATGATATTTATTAACTGTTCCAAAAACAGAAAGTAAGTAGATAAGGCGAATACTAACTTTAGCGGATAGCCTGTTTAGCAGTTTTACAAATATTGTTAACTTGTAACCATGTAGTTTAATATATTTTTTTATTGTTTTAAATTTTAAATGTCATAGTTTCATTAAAATTTGCGGTACAGTTAGCAACTGGAAAAACTGAACAAAAGTTTTATAAAACAAACTAATAATGAATTATTTAAATTTAATGTTGTAAACTAAAAGGTACCTCATTATTAGGTACCTTTACCGTACCTAAATCACTAAAATACGTGTGACCGTGTTATTCATAATGTAGAGTTAGATAATTTGGAGAAGATATCTATCAAGTCAAACAAGTTCAAACTGAAGAAGAGTTACCTGGGACAGGGTACAATGAAAAAAGATAGAGGAGGCCTTTGCCAAAAGGAAGAAAGAAGAGATATTTTACAAGATATTAAGTTCTTTTTAATCCCTGACGCAAAAAGAGGGGTGTTATAAGTTTGACGTGCCTGTGGCATTGTAGCTCCTAAACGAATAGACCGATTTTGATCGAGTGTTCTTTTTTAAAAAGTCGAGGTTTAATTGTGACGTTTGTAAAAAAAGGTTTTTAAATGTATAGATAATATTTTCGGAGGCTTTTGCTCAACAGTGGGATGATATTAGCTAACAGTAAGTAAGTAAGATAATATTTATACTTAGTTTCTTTCTTAGTAATAAAAGCTATTTAATTTTATTTATTTATTTACTAGCGAACCGCCCCGGCTCGCACGGGTGCAATACACATATAAACCTCTTCAATCACTCTATCTATTAAAAAAACCGCATTAAAATCCGTTGCGTAGTTTTAAAGATTTAGGCAAACATAGGGATATAGGGACAGAGAAAGCGACTTTGTTTTATACTATGTAGTGATTACACTGCACAACAGTATTTCTGATGATTGGGTTATGTTATATGATATTAGTCCAATTTTCAATGACGATTTCAAATCTGTAACTGAAATTTCTGTATCAGCTCTAGTTAAAAAAATATGACACATTCGTTTTTTTTACAATAAAACACTATCTATTTGCAGATGATCCCAATTTATTTAATTTTAAGTTGAAAAAAACTTTCTTTTATTAGATTTTCTTGCTGAAACTGAAGGCACAGAGCTATTCTGAATGCTTCAACAATATTCAGCAATCATGTGAGCGTTCCAGTAGCCTTGATAGCGTTCCTCCATCGTACGAAGGTTCTGGTGGATTCGCTCGCCCTGTTCTTCACTTAGATCCCCAAGATTGGCGGGAAAATAGTCTAAGTGGTTGTGAAGAAGGTGTAACTTGGTGCTCATGTTACATCCGAGCCTTTAAAAGTGATTTATTAGTTCTTTGACGTATTAAGGAGATTTCGTTCTCTTGTGCGGTAATAAGTAATTTTAGTCCCTTTTGTTACCATGTTCCTTTCTTTTAGAATAGAAGCCAACAGTTCTGAAACAGACTTTGACTGTCCTAGATCTCTAATAAGGTCGTTTAAATCATCTTGGTTGAATAGTTTTGGCGCATTCAAGTCACATTCAAAGTCACTATCACTATTGTCAATTTTCGCCTCAAAAGAGAAGGACCGGCCGGAAAGGAAGGAGGTTCAGGTGATATTTTAGGGCTCAAAACACATATTATATGTGCCAACCGTATGGAAGGATGAGATATTCCCATATGGCTCGATTTTTTTGGTTAATACCAGTTATATTCACCAAGCAAAAATAACAGTCCTCGTGGTGATTAACGGGTTCTTTCCAGATCTTAGCCGTTTCGTACCTAAATCTATTCCTTTTCTTATTTGTCCACAAAGGTAGGAACCCTACACACGTTTTGCATACCTTTTGCGGAATCCAAGGCTTGTTTTTCATTTCCAGTGGGTGACCAAAGTCATTTTTGTAAGCCTCATTTACGAACGTAGTCGCATTCAAACGGTATTTTTTAACAAATACTCTCCGCAAATGAAACAAAAATGATTCGGATCATTCACACAAACTTGTCTTGATGACGCCATATCAAATTATATTAAGAAAACGAAAAAAATAATATTATTATCAGCTAATTAACACGGCAATACATCGATTTTATTGTTAAACCTATAACTTGTAAACAAGAGCTGTTACAAAAAAACCGAGGGTATATCTAGAATCAGCGACGTCAAATTAGTAAACATCATGTGATAAAACTCAATCATCAGACAAAAGTTGCAATTTTGTTGTGCAGTGTTATCTAAGTCACCAATTTGTCACTTAAATTTCATACAGTAGTAAGTACCGGGCATCGTCAGGCGCAAGTTACTGAAACAACTAAGTACCAAACTTAGGTAGCATTTGTAAGACGTTGGCTAGCTTCGCAACTCATCGCCACCGGAGCGTATGATGCTAATTGCACCATTGTTTTTGTGTTAATATGCTTAGAAGTGTCAATGGTGACTGTGTGAGATTGAAAGGGGAGGGGGGGGTATATGCGGTTATTTGGTTTATAGTACGAATACTGTTATTGCAAGTCGGCGACATTCTTGTTAATGTTTATTAGCCGTCATGGGTATCTTCCACTCAAAGTTAAGAATGAAATTAATTGTATTGCTTATTATTATTAATATCACTACATAGTATAAAACAAAGTCGCTTCCCGCGTCTGTTTGTCCCTATGTACGCTTAGATCCTTAAAACTACGCAACGGATTTTGATGCGGTTTTTTAGTAGATAGAGTGATTCAAGAGGAAGGTTTATATGTATAATACATGCATATTAGCGTAAACGTGCGAAGCCGGGGCGGGTCGCTAGTTAAAACATAAAGTACACCCCTGTCAAACCTTTATACTATCATTAAGAAAATTTCAACGTTTTTCTAAGAATTACTCTTTTTGATTCAACCATTCAACCTTTTTTAGTCTACCTCAACAGTCCTATTTACAACCATATCTAAATAATCAAGATCTATTACTTTATGTATTCGAATGTACGATGTAATAAAATTTGTCTTTATAAAGTCTAAGATAAAATCACCTATAGTTCTCCTTGACCTTCAAATTGTCTATTGAATTTACGGATCTCAAACAAAATAAAGCAAAATAATTATTATAACAAGGCTTAGTCTAGTAAAACTAGCACATTTGGTATGTTAACAATTTTTTGGACAGCACCCAAATTCACTTGCCCTTTACCGCTTTCTTATTGATAAAAAAACAAAAGAAGCGACGTATTAAAATTCCAAGCAGGTAGACAATTCAACAACAATACGTACCTACATTCAAAATAACAACCATTTCAAATCTAATTCCAGAAATTTCCATTAAAATAACAACTTCTAAGTCATCCATTCAGCTAATTTATCATAATGTGAAACTTATACAATTGTAGCCGAATTAACTTTGTCCTTAAGCTTTGACGTCGACAATTCATTGTCGTAAAGTGGAGGCGTGCCTGCCTTTCTGCCAACGTAATCCGTACTTACCCACATAATATCTAGAGTGAGACTCGTTTGCTTTAGGTATACATTAATAATTCAGCGGTGCCAGCCCCGCGACAAATACCACTCTTGCATATTCATGGGACAAGAGAAATATTTTTTGCTCACTCCCACAGTCAGCTAATTACAAAAGTCTAGAAAATATTCGACTTTTTCCTGATTCCCATCTGCCTTTGATTGGGTATCGGGACAGAGGAATATGAATCGGCGATTTAATTAAGGATTCCAAGGTTTTTTTCTGAATGAGATCGTTAGCGACCGTTGAAACTCTCTTCAGATTGATTACAAAAGTTGACAAAAATTTTATTCATATATTCATTCGTTGGACGCTACTTATTGTTCTATTTGTTCTTTCTAATAAGTTTGGAAGTGGCAGACGTTTGGGAATGGTCTCGAGGGAGCGAATGATTAATTGGAATAAAAGCAGCGTTTTTACTTCTTCCAGAGATGAATTAGAGAAATAAAGCGAACGTAACAAATTACTGTTTTGATTGTGTGTGATAGCTATCCTGTGAATACAGTTTCTTTTAGTAGTGTTTTTGTGTTTGTTAGGAAGTTATATTTGTATTAAGGAGACCGAAAAAGAGAATTTTACAACAAATAAAAGAGAGTCGTAAGTTTCATTACATTACATTAAAGGTCAAGCGGAGAATAGAGAGCAGTTGCGATCGCTCTAACCGACAAGAGTATATTCACAGCCTGAGTAGTCCACTGCTGGACGTAGGCCTCTTCTCACTCTACGCATCACTTATTTTGTGCGCTCTTTAGAAGGTATTTGCGGTTAATCACCACGCTGGGTAAGCGGGTTGGCGATCGCAGTAGCAGATGGTTTCTATTACACCGTAGGATGGTGCTGCTTTTAATCCAGATTTTTCCCTTTGTCGCTTCTTACGACATACACCCGCGGGATTAGTAGGGGTGGTTTTATTCTTCACCCGGAAACTGTGGTTTCCGGCCGAAGAATAGATATAGAATAGATAGAATAGGCACGATAAGTGTTTTATTATAATTTGGAGAACCCATTCTTCGTCCGTCTATATCTCTCTTGGCTAAAGTTGAGTAGCCTTGGCTATACAGCTTTGGTGGGGAATGTTTTTACATCCTTTCGGGCCTCCTGGCACAAATGTGGTGCCTCAGGAGAATTTTCGCCTTTGTGTGAATAGTCCGCCGTTGCAGAAGATACGCTGCTCAAATCAGAATCAACAGAGATCAGAGACAAGAGCGTAGAGAAGGAAGCTGTATATAAAAAAAGATTTTGTTATTATATGCATTACAATGGCTTGTTTTATCATTTTGGCAAATTCTACATAAAGACCTCTATTCGAAGGTTTTGTGTGTCTTTTCACTGGCTAAATACTTTATTATTAAGTAAGTAGTTTGAACTTTGACATCATGACCATAAGGATGAATGTTAATGATAAGGTTCAAGTTATCAATAAACGTATTATACGCAATAGTATAAATAACTATACGTCCGAAAAAATGAATGCAGATATTTTATTTTCGTATAGTTTTTCTTTGTCAGTTTTGAATCTAGGACTTCAGCTTCGTATCAAACAGCTCGTTACCCTTCCATCCAAAGCTCTCCATAAACAAGAACACGGTGCATTTCCTCAATTTTCTAATAAAATAAGTTTGTTAACAACACTTTCATACATAATTGGTTTGCGGAACCACTTGTTTAGCGAATCAATAGAAACTTTTCTTTTGTTTAACTTTTGTAGTGTTTCTTTTGTATTCTTTGTTAAGCGGAGGTTTTACTGCTATTGAGTGGAATAATTCTTTTCTATTACCTATACAGGGTTATTTGTAAAACACCAGCATCCTTTAAATGGGTCATTAAACTCATTATTATAAACAACTTTACTATGGGACCAACCCTGAAATCGCAAAAAAAATCAGCTGTTCCACCATACTTATTATGTTCACATAACTCAACAAAATGTAAGGAACAGCTGATTTTTTTTGCGATTTCAGAGTTGGTCCCATAGTAAAAGTTGTTTATAATGATGAGTTTAATGACCCCTTTTAAGGATGCTGGTGTTTTACAAATAACCCTGTATACATCACTTAAGTAATACAGTATATTTTAAATCAATTCAAAATATAGGTAGGTATAAATATATCATTTGGAAAATATGTCTACCGGCTGAGTAAAGATGAAAGAACAATTTTTTCTTTGTATAATATTGGAATAGCGATGATTTGTTGAAACAAAAGATAGTAGGCAGGGAAAGTAATAAATATAAGTAAAATATTATGTTATTCCGTCTTCCGTCCCTCCTTCAGTAGGATTATATTACTCTTTCTTCTCTCAAATTGGACTGTAGTTCTGACTGCCTAAGTATAAATTGCCTATTTTCGTGTAGGCAGGTTTAATAGCAAATACATTCCCGTACAAATATATAATGAGGTTTGAAAATACACAAAAAGGATAATTGAAAATATTAAATGTAAGCCAAGTACCTAATTAATAATTACCCAGTGGAAATCAGTGGTTAAAACAACAAACACCAACATGATTAAATATTAATTAGAAAATATTTAACGAAAATTTCACCTTCAAAAATTCGTACATTTCTGCGGAAAATACAATGATTCCAGCTGAAATCCGCTCTCGGCGGGATGTGTTAAATTCCATAATAGAATTCCCAGGCGTGGAAATTTTAATTATGTCCGAAAATGCAAGTTATGTAAACGCCTAGTGTGCCACCGCAAGTCGGCGAGAGCAGACGAGTGGAGAGATGCAAATGTACTTGTGAATATTAGAAATTACCGTAAAGAGAACTTTTTGGAAGATACATCGATGGAAGACATTCAAATTGAAAGTATATTGAGTTGAACATTTAAAGATGTGCCTATTTATAAAAATAGTCATAATTATTTTTATGATGATGACAGTCATTCTAGTTGCCAGTTTCTAGGGCCTACCTTCGAGCAGAAAGAATCTGGCAAAGAACTCAAAGGTTGCTTATTGAAATAAAAGTTTTACAATATTATATTTCGTAATATATTCAATTGTTTTGAAAAGGACTTCTGTAATAACAATAATGTTCATTAACTAAATATGTTTAAAATATTATAAATTACCCCAAACATTCGATTGTTATCGCTCCGTAGAAAACTGATATTCAGCTGCATCTGGTTAGAAAAGAAGCCAACCACAAAAAAGTTTGAGAATAATAAGGCTAAGAGAAAAAAGACCTGTATATTATATCGGACCTAGATCAACAACTATGAGCTGACTAGTCCCAACAGATGGCACCAGCTGTTTATGGGTAAAACGCATCATCATAAAATAACAGTCCTGATAAATTAATTACGCCATTTACAAGTAAGTTTTATTACTCTTACGTTTGAAGTAATCATAGAACAACTTTTTTAAATCAGTTATCAAACTTTTGAAACTAGTCCGGTAAGAATACTGAAAGTGCGACTGGAGTGGCACCCCCTTACTTAGTTCTACCGCCAAGGAATAGTGCCCGTTTGAAGAGTTAGGGAATAAATTCAATTACTGAAATGAGTTGGTTTTATGAATTTAAGCCTCCTAATTGACAAATAAATTACATGAGATTTGAGATTCGATTATCGTATAATTGATGAACCATCAACCAAAAAGCAGGCTATGAGGCTGTTTGATTAAGCCTGTTGTAATACGATCAATAATATAAATAATTTGGTATTATTTATGTTCCAGACTGATGGGACTGACACTTTCTTATAGAATAAAAGTCCCTAAAAAGTCGATATAGGGAGTCAGTATCCTCATAAAATCCTGACATCTAATCTAACCTTAGAATATCGTATCCCTTTGGGTTGCGGGGGTCAGATAGGCAGTCGCTCTGTAGAAAACTGATATTCAGCTGCATCTGTTTAGATTAGAAGCCGACCCCAACAAAGTTTAGGAATAATGAGGCTAGGAGGATGAATTATATGACGATCTCATATATCGAATTTGATCTCATAATTTTCTTTTTTTACGTGTTCACTCACCTCCATTCAGTTCAGTACCTCGAGTACCTAGTATAAAATTCAGAAGATAGGAAGACAAATCAGACTCCAATTGCACGGGTATACAGTTTTATTAGCACTCCACAATCACAACACACAATATAGAGCACAGTCCATACACTTCGATGTTTAGAACACGAATGCCTCTGCTCAGCTCACAATGGCCGTCATCTAAACTCTGACTACCGTCATATTTTTATTATTTAACTTATAATCAAATAAAGGTATAACATCCGGTTTTAATCATTTGAGAATATTTAATACAAAACAATTAAATTCAATATGACAACTAATTTTAAATAATTCATTGTATTTTAAAATTTATAACAGTCGGCCATTCTGAACCTAACGAGTCCTCTCGTGTCTTATTTAGTACATTTCAATTAAATTCTCAAGCCATAATATTTTGAATACAAATCATACAGTCTAATACATAAACAACAATATCTCTACCGCCTCGGCCATCTACTATACTGAAATTGTTCCTACAATTTGTACAATTCTTTTGAGATAAGATAATTACTGACATTCAAAATAAGATCTTATATATACAAAATAAAATTAATAAAAAAAAAATAAAGGTTAATCAATTCAAAAACATTTCATTATTCAACTAATTATATAAATATAATTAATTCATCTACTTTCACTAATTACTTATATATTTTACTACTTTCAAGATCATATTCACATATAGTATTTACACACTCCCTTTAGTTGGCTTATCGGCCTCATATGTGTGTAAATACAGTTTCCAAATATCTAACGTAAGTGCATACTCATTGATTTGGCTTATCGGCCTCATGTATGCAAATACTATCTATAGATATACAGATGCTCCTAAAAGTTGGCTTCTCGGCCTCATGTGCATCTTATACCTTTCCATTTAATGTACTTAATCGTAGATAATGTAAATATTCATCGCAACAAATGATAGTACTCTTACTCATAACGTGTTTAACACGGGCACCATTATCACAAATAACACATCATAATAATTATAATCAACATAATTACATAATATATGCATATCAACGCAATGCCCATGTCAAACACATATAACCAAATTAAATCAATATTTTAGTTTACAAATTTATCACTCAGTCTCAATTTCCTCATTTAATTCAATTTCATTACTATTTCTTTGATCATTGTCATTGCCTAGGTCAGCCTCTCCATTTACAGACTCAATAATATCCTGACCCGATCCATCGTCTGTATCATCTAAATACTCATGAGTATACGTCAACCAAGGGTAAATCTTATCTATGGAAATAACTGCCTCATATCTTCTATTTTGTTTTCGTGTTAGAGGAGTATCTTCTATAACATACCTGTCATTGTTCAAAACTTTGATAATTCTATAAGGACCTTGTACTTTAGGTAAGAGCTTTTTTGATTTTCCATTATTACTTGCTATTTCTCTTTCTATCCTAACCAAGTCTCCTACTTTATACTTTTTAGCCACTTTTCTTTTTCGATCAAATGTTTCCTTTTGTTTGTTCTGTTCATTTGTAACCCTTACATTCACCTCATTCCTAATTTCGTCTAATGACTTAGAGCTGTTCCCATCACAATCTAACAAAGAGGCTATAATGCCATCTCCCTTAGTTCGTACTCTAATACCAAATAATATTTCTGACGGACTTTTACCAGTCGTTTTATTGACAGTTGTATTCAACGCTAATTGTATTTCCTCTAAGTGTTTATCCCATTCATTTTCGGAGAAATTATGATTTTTGGTGGCAAGTGAAGCTAGAATTGTGCGATTAAATCGCTCCACTTGACCATTAGCCCTAGGAGTAGCGACTGCGTTTAGTACGTGACGTATACCTAACTTATTTATAAAATCCTTAAAGCCCTTACTTGTAAACGACGTGCCTCTATCACTAATTATCCTACTTGGTACACCAAACAAGCTGACATAATTATTCAATACTTTTAATGTTGTTTTAGTTTTAGTATTTTTAACAGGGTATAAATTTATATATTTTGTGTAAGCATCGACTAGGACCAGTATATATGTATTTTTAGATTTACTTTTCACAAACGGTCCCAAATGATCTAAATGGATGGTGTGAAAAGGTTGATCAACTTTTGGGATCGGATGAAGCATTCCCTGTTTTTTTCCTCCGGGCGTCTTATGATATGAACACTCCAGACAAGATTGGACATATTTTTTAACAAATTTCCTCATTTTCGGAAACCAATAAAGATCCCTCAATTTATCTAGAGTCTTCTCCATACCAAAATGACCTAGTTCATCATGATTTTTTTTAAGCAATTGCCACCTTACCCCTTTTGGCACCACCCACTTTATTTGATCCTTAACTACACGATAAACCTTCCCATTTTTAATCTTATAATTTTGATAAACGTCCATTACATTTTTAGAATTTGGGTCCTCCAATATTAATTTAATTATTTTTATCTCCTCATCGACATTTTGCATAGTTGTTAACCAGTCCTCGGTTTCGACTGCTAAAATATCAAACACAGGTTCTGACTCATCACCTGGACCTATCGCATTTCTACTGAGCGCATCTACATGACTCATCCGAGACCCGGGCCTATATTCGATACTGCAGTCGTACTCTTGTAGCTGCAACCACCATCTAGCTATTCTTGGTATTATATCTCTTTTAGACAAGGTTGTACGCAATGCGTTACAGTCGGTAACTATGGTGAACTTTATTCCCAGAATATAAACCCGAAATCGATTTAAGGACGCAACTACCGCTAGAGTTTCCAGCTCAAAGGAATGATACTTCTGCTCCTCAAGATTCGTCTGACGACTATAATACGCGACAGCTCGCAACCTACCCGACTCGTCTTCTTGCAAAAGTATCCCTGCTATTCCTGACTTACAGGCATCAGTATGAAGTTGGGTCTTGGCCAAGGGATTATAAATAGCTAGGATAGGTCTTTTTACAAGTTCAGATTTTAATGACAGAAAGGCTTTATCTTGATCTGGACCCCATTCCCACTTAGAATCTTTTTTTAAAAGTTTTGTAAGTGGGGAAGCCATTATCGCAAACCCTTTGACAAAGCGCCTGAAAAAACTTGCAAGCCCAAGAAATTGACGCACCTCATGTTGATTTCTGGGTGCTTTATACAGACCTACAGCTTCTGTTTTCTTAGTGCCTGGTCTAACGCCTTCTTTGGAAATTTCAAACCCCAAATAATCAATGGTAGTATAAAAAAATTTACACTTTGCAACTTTAAGAGTTAGGCCAGCATCTCTCAATAACTTAAGTACCGATTCCAATCGCTCCATTCCTTGTTCTACGCTCTGAGATGGTATAATAATGTCGTCCATAAAAGCATACGCCTCACTATTTCTAGTATTTTTCAACATTTTATTTATTGTTTTTTGAAAAACAGAAGGCGCATTAGCCAACCCAAATGGCATGCGAGTAAATTGATACTGCCCATCTGGTGTAACAAAAGCAGTTTTGTCCTGCGAGGAGGGAGCAATTGGAATCTGGTAGTAGCCTGATGCTAAGTCAAGCGTAATAAAATACTTATATCCTCCAAGACTATCAATTTGGTCCTCTACCCTCGGTAAAGGATAGTGTTCCTTGACAGTCTTTGAGTTTAGGGCCCTATAATCTACACAAAGGCGTTGGTCACCAGTTTTCTTCTGCACTAACAGAATTGGACTAGCATAAGACGAAGTCGATTCCGTGATAATACCACTGTCTAACATCTCTTGAATCATCCCCTTAACCTTCTCCTTTTCTACATAAGCCAAACGGTAGGGTCTGTATACAACAGGAGTTGCGTCATTTAAAGTTATCGTCATCTCCGTTAAATTAGTCAATCCCAAGTCATGTAAGCCAAACGAAAAGCAGTCTCTATATTGTTGTAATAAAGTTTTTAATCTAAGTACCTCATTAGGATTTAGTTCATCACTAAACGATATTTGATCTATGATTGCGTTGCGTTCCTCAACATCTAATTTATTAACTTCTACAATTTTATTATCTTTAATCATTTGAGCTCTTGTTAGTAAAACATCTTTATGTACAAGGAAAGACTTCGGTTCTAAATTAACTATAACAACGCATCCTAAACCACTAGTGATTGTGTAAGCACCGGGCATTATATAATATTTATGAGTATTTACTTCTCGAATGGATCCACGTACATAAACAGTGCAAGTAACAAAACGGTTGACCTTAACCGGCACAGCCGTCATAGAATTTATCAGGGTATCGGAACTAATGATTAATTCTAATTTATCCGTAACAACATCATTGTCTTGCTTATGTAAAATCAAATGTTCATCAGTCTTAATTATAATAATACCAGTTTGTTCAGTAAACGTGTGGCCTAATAATATTGGATGCTTAAGTAATTCATCTCTAACTATTAAAACTTCCGTTGAGGCAGACACGCCCTGGACAGTTATATTAACATTTGATTTACCTAAGGGGCTTATGAGTGTATCACCAAATCCTTTAAGAGATGGCAAATTAGTATCGGTATACGGCTCACCTAACGACTCAAAATCGCTTTGTCTCATCAGGGTACATTGACTTCCAAGATCAACATAACAAGTCATTGGTTTACCATTAACGTTAATAGCAAGAACATATTTATCGTTCAAGGTGCCCGCCAGTTTCACTTCCGATACTACTTTGTCACCATTTTTATTATTATCATTCGTACTTTTCAAGAGCCGCCTACACGAAGCCGACTGATGACCAAGTCGCTTACATATGTTACAAGTCACAAGTGGCTTGGAACACTTAAAACTTGGATGTCCTACTTCACCGCAATTAAAACATTTTATCGTATTCGTTGTTGTTTTATTATTATTGTCATTCTGATTGTCAAAGCGTTTTTTGAAGAATGGTTTCCTAATGTCTTTACTGTCCTCGAATTTAACTGTTTTCAAATAACCTAACAACTGTTCAGGCTGGGTATAGTTTGCTGCCTGAGCACCTAGTCGCATACTCCTATCCTCTAAACCGTTTATAATACAGTCTATAGCTTTCTTATCATATATTTCGCATCTATTTAACAAATTCATCTTATGATAAAAATATGTCTCTAAAGTTTCATTGGGTTTAACTTTCCTATCTAACATTTCTTGTAATAATTGAGCATAATTTTGAACAGTTGGGAATGTTTTAATTAATTTTTCTTTCCACTCTGGCCAAGTAAAATTAACAGAGGGCAGTCCCTGATACCACACCTTAGCTACCCCCATCAACTTTGGTAATGAATAATGTAGTAATTGCGAGTCACTCCAGTTGTACAACTTTGAACATTCTTCTACTTTATTTATCCAAATATCGACAGTTTGTTCCTTATTGGAAGGATCGAATTCAGGAACCGCATTATTATTCATAGAGAAATGATTTTGTGAAGTAGGCAATGACTTGATCAAATTTAACAATTCTCGAGCAGAAATACTAGTAACAGTTTCATCATCGGTTCGTTGTTTAGTAGTTTGACGCTTACAATGTTTTTTACTTGATTTCTTGGAACGACTATTTTTATTAGGCTGGCTTCTTGAAGAGTCACTATCAGAAATAGAAGATGTACTCACAGTTGATGAACGCCTTTTACTTTGCTTACGCCGATGCCGACGCTTCCTGCTACGACGATTCTTAGATGACCCACTTCGGTGTCGTCTACGTGGCGGCGATTCAGAATCGCTCCCACGATCGCGATGCCTTCGCGATGAGCTCCGCTTTGCAGATCTGCGATGTTGATGCACCGAAGTCGGAGTAGTCCTCGACCGCAAAATGCGTTCCGGATCAGTATCCTCAACTCCGGACATCATAAAATCCAACAATCTGAAACTAAATATTCAGCCAAAGCACGTTTGGATTTTATACAGCCACTTGTAGGCGCGGAAGGATTATTTTTATCCTTTTACTATCCCACTTCTGAACTATAAAATTCAGAAGATAGGAAGACAAATCAGACTCCAATTGCACGGGTATACAGTTTTATTAGCACTCCACAATCACAACACACAATATAGAGCACAGTCCATACACTTCGATGTTTAGAACACGAATGCCTCTGCTCAGCTCACAATGGCCGTCATCTAAACTCTGACTACCGTCATATTTTTATTATTTAACTTATAATCAAATAAAGGTATAACATCCGGTTTTAATCATTTGAGAATATTTAATACAAAACAATTAAATTCAATATGACAACTAATTTTAAATAATTCATTGTATTTTAAAATTTATAACACTAGTATGTCGAAATGTTTCTCCCAAAGTATTTAACCGAAAATGCACCCAAAAAATATTTTTTATTTGATAAAACGAGTAGGTACTGTTGACGGAACTGCAGCACACCTTTATCTGTTTCCACCGTGGCAGAAGCAAAACAAAATTTAAACATACATTATGGAATTATCTACAAAATTCATCGGTGTTATGTGAGAGCGTTGGCATGCTAGTAATTGAATAAAATGGCACTAGGCACGCTGTTTGGCAATTAAAAACTGGCGTTTTGTAGTCGCGTGTATTTGAACGTGTGACAAATTATGTTTTTTAGACTATTTGGTTTGTTTAAATGCTGCATTTTTTCTGTTTGAAATGTTGCTTCTTTTACTATATTGTCAGTTTGTGTTATTTAGGTTTATTTATCTATTCTATTGTTAGAATGATAAAAGATATTTTGTTAGAAATCAAGAGCATAACATATTCATCATAAGAATTAAACCTTAGGTAGGTTTAATTCTTATGATGAATATGTATATTATCATATTCAGAAAATCTTTTAAAAATATGAAAATTATAATTCTCAGTTACTTGCTAAGCTAAGCTTACGAGGCCCATCCCTATGAGCAGGAATACACATAATAAAAGTTACAAAGAACATAATATTTTAAAATAATAATTATTTTTGTGAGTATACTAAATATAAAATATTATTACAGCTTTACTCACGGGTTTATTATACGATTAGTTTATTATACACGCGCGACTACACTCGCTCTTGAAAATGGACTTCGTTTGAGTTCGTAACTAGTCGGGCAACCCCGAAATAAACCTGTGAGTAAAGCTGTAAAAATATTTAATAATATAAAGAACATGGTTATGCCCAAGATGTTAATTAAGAAATATTACCAGTTTGTTATATTGTTATAAAATTCAATTTATTTTACTTTGAGCAAAGAATAAGGAATCCGTGTCACCTGTCGCTGAAATAATGATATTGTAACGTTTAAAATTAAAAATGTCTGTCTTCATTAAGTTACTTATAATCTGTGTATTTGATGAAGACAGTTATGAATTTTTATGTTTTCAGTATCTCGTAATTATAGATAATTTTATTTCCATTATCATGATTACGCCGATATAGTTAATAATATTTTCCAATTTATTACTTTCTTCTCTATCTATTTCCAATATATTTATCTATTGCAATGCCAATGGTGAAAAATCTCGGATTATCTCTAGGTTTTCATAATCAACCATACGATAAAAAAGAAGTAAGCAATATTGAGAATCCTTTAATGCCATTTAAATATACCAACTGGTATATCAACTTGAGCGCGCAATTCGTGAAGAAAGATAAGAAATAAGAAATTTGAAAAAAGAAGAGATTTGAAATTTCGACTGGTGCTGGTGGGATACGGTGGCTCGGCGGTTAGAGCGTCGACACGGTACGTCGAAGATCGTGGGTTCGAATCCCATTCGTATCAGTAGTTTTTTCAAATTTTCTTATTAAATAATTATATTAACTATAATTGCGATAATATTTTAAGATAGAACTATTTGTTTGTTTTCAATGAACACTGTATTTTTTTGTGTAAGTGATTTCATTATTCGTAAATCTTATAGAAATAAATAATTCTTGAATCGTAGACTGAATACTTTAATTTCTTTTCATTTAGACTTGCATCTGTGAGGTAGCATTACATTAGAAGGTAAGGGTATGTATGGTTAAGTAGGTTAGGTAAGGGTAATAAGGTTACATTAGAGGTAAAAAAAAATTATTACGTAATATTATTTTGTTATTACATTTGTACTACGGGCTCCAGAAAAATGCATGATAAGCTCGCCCCCGCTTCACTGCATGTCAAATATCATCCTAAAAGTTTGTATAGATTCTACTTTCATTTTCAGAATCACTTTTCAAAGTCGCAGTTCCAAGTCTTTACTAAAAATTCAACGTAAAACTTTCCCTATTTTTAACACCCTCCTGCAACAAACTTGAAAAGCTGCACAAAATTCTTACTAATGTAATACGTCACCTGCTGAACCTATTAGTTGACTCGTTTAAGATTGATAACGGTTAAGCACTCGGTGCGTCGCCGTCGCTTTAAACCCCAAGTAGGTGGCTGAAATCGCTTCGATCAATCAAAATTATATTACCAATAAATCTACGGTGGCTCACGCTCGCTGCACAACCCCGTTTAGAGGTAGCGATCCGATCGAGTGTCATTGTTGGAGATAAAGAGAGTGAATGTTATGCAAAAACCTCGTGATCAGCAATCGCGCTTACTACCACTAGACCAAAGAGGTAGGCAATAAAGAAAATATTTTTAAGTCTATTTTTTTTCCACCAAAAAGTTCCGCTCCCAATATTTTCGAAGTTTGCGGGCCAAAGAATCTGAAATAATTCTCAACAACAGCTGGTTTGGTAAACTTTCAAGGAAAATTATAACGAAGTTTCATATATTTACACTTTTTGATTTAAAAAAACCTGTAAAATTTATATCTCTGCCTTACTTCATAATTATTCATACAAATGCTATTAATTGTTAAAAAATATGTTATAATATCATAAGGAACCCTACGTGTGCGAGTGTCTGACTCGCTCACACTTACCCGGTTTTAGGTTTTCAGATAATTCAATTACATCGAGTTGGAATTCTGTTTCCGTTAGAGCGAGCAATCGACATCGCATCGCTGCCGTATCGCTCATACAAAACAAGACCCAAAAGTTTTGCCATACACTGATTGCTTCATAATAATTTATAGTCCGTAATCTGCGAGCCATCGAGCGTGGTATATTACTCATCGGGAGCCGGTAAAGTCGGTTACGGCTGATATGTTCTGATTTCGCGTTTTAATTTGGATTAATATTTTTCATTTATATTGAAAGGGATTAAACTTCGAATTTACTTGGCCGGTTTATTTTTGAATATTGTTACGTCTATTTTATTCAAAAATTAAATCAAGATATTTCTGCAGAAGCTACTCAACTTTTATAAATTTCTATTTTTCTAAATAGAGAGATAAAGGTGAACGAATGATATGACTATTGGGGCTAGCAAGGCGTTGAGTAAAGCTCAATTCTTCTTATTCTAAAAAGTTTAGCTGTGCTGTGCTGGTGGTCTTTTATAATATTAAATATTTTATTTTATCTTAAACTTTCTCTTGAATTATAATTTAATAAATAATCTAACTAATATAATAATTCAGTTTGTAAGAATTATGTAATATGTAATTTGTAAGAATCACACATCATGGCATACAATAAAATAAACATAGTACAAAATTATCTTTGTAATATGTTTGAGGTATTCTTACAATATCCAAATTAAGCGAATGTACAAATACACCTCGTGTGGTGCCAACATTAGTACACTTAAATGACCAAAATAATAAAATCAAGGCTCTTTTAATTACCTTTGTAGAAATGCGTCATGCGGTGTAATGGGGAGAGTTATTTGAAACCAAATGAAAAACGGAGTGCGTTCACAGCGTTTCTGTTGATATTCTGCATAAAAGCTGTTAATACGCGTACACAAGAGTATTTGTAACAAAGAAGTATAAAACCAATTACCACTGTTTCACACTCGCGGCAAAACATTTAAATCACTACTTGCTACCAAAAAATACGGTTTAATTTTCGCAGTTTCTCAATGAATGTAATAATTAGTGAAATTGCCGCTTGCGAGCCGTATACAGAACCGGATAATTAGTTCAAAGCTGTGAAGTGTGCGCTGTGCCTAGGTGAGATGGCACTCGACGTTCGCGTTTTTCATCTCCCCGCTTTTTACCCCTATTTCACCCTTCTCTGCGGCAACAACCATTACAATGTAAAATTCTAATTCTCTCGTTAAGTCCTCTGGCCTTTTCTGGACACTTTAGCTGAATATAAAACAGGTTAAATGGATTTGTATCTAAGTGTAGGTAGGTAGAAAATTATGGTAATTCACGTTGGCTTGTTAGTGAATATGGATGGCGCTCTGTATTTCATATTATTCTATATTTTATGTATTTTTCTGTTCTCGTTATTTTATGTAAATTTTGTTCGTAATGAATTAATGTTGTTCTTTGCTTGTAAATGGTTATGCTTTGTTAAGTAGAGTACCACATCTGCATTTAAATAACTAAGTTTTTACTTTGTTGCGATTGCAAATAAAGGTAAATTATTATTAGTAGCTATGACAATAATTCAGTTTTTGCCACGAATAAAAAAGATCTTATAAGTTGTCATACTTCATCTTTAAATTACATTTACATCTTTAAAATATTTATACGGCTTAAAAGTGTCCGAAATCCGCTTGTTTATAAACCGTTCTATATAGTGGTTTCGTTTGATATCCATTTTTATAAACACTAATTCCAGTATCATAAGAATCTATAATGACAACATTGTGTCTCAATAATCTCTAATCTTCGTCACTCATAACAGTTTTCACTAAATTTACAATCACTACGAGCACAATATCATTTATTACCGTTTCAGCTTTAACGTCATTCGAAAGATTTACTTCATTACCTATATGTTTATATGGAGCTTGTTTATCATTCGCTTTACATAGTGGTGTTGTTTGAAATCTATCTATTTCAGCACTCACTCCAATATCTATGTTGTTATACTTAATCTCTAAAGCTTGTCACTTCATAACAATATTCGTTAGATCAACTACCACTACAAGCTCATCATCATCAATTACAGTTTCGACTCTAACATTATTCGAAAGATTCACTTCATTACAAACGTGTTTAAATCAAGCTCGTTTATAATCCGCACTACGAAGTGGTATTGTTATTTCGCTATGTATGCCAGTCGGTGCGTCGGCTCACATCGCGCTGTCACTCGTGTTAATTAAACGTTCTATCTGTGGGAGGTACGTTGTATGGATGAGGCCGGACTTTAGATAGGCGGGATTTATACAACATTGGGTAGTCTTGTTTGGAGTCCAATGTCACACGTTATTACAAGACTATTGTTATATACTGGTAATTAGATCTCTATGCTGTTAAAAATCTTTCTTTGTTTGACCCGAGAATTGAGCATAGAGGCTTACCATAACATTAATAAATAGATTTTTGGTACATATAAACTTCTAAGTTTCTTTAGGGGTAAATTCATTAATTAAATTTCACTTGATTAAAACGGATCATATCGTCAAGGTAGCTCATCACATAAGCATAAAAGTCCTCAAAATAGTACAATCGAAACTAAACACTTAGTTTTACAATACGAAAGAAACAAAATAATCGCATTGTCTTTTAAAAACTACTGCATTCAATAAACTTACAACCTAATACAACCGTTTAGAAAATACAATTCCCCTTCCAGTTTCGTTCCAAGCTCTCTGACGTCGCATTTACCGTATCTATATGCGTATACGTTTACACACGTCCGGACAATACTCAGTTGTATTTATGTACAGTTTTTCCGTAATTGGTTTTCGATTTAAAGGCTAGAAGGGTGGCTATGAAGCCTTACACACAGAATTATGTTTTTACAGGTGTCCACTGCGGTTTTAATTGGGGGATTTTGTAATGATTGTTGTGTAACCTGAGTATTTGTTTTGTGTTTCGAGTGCTTGGGTTCTAAAATGTGTATTAGAAATAGAATTGTTAGAAGAGGATTTAGGAGATTTCGGTATTTGTTTGGTTCGGGATTCTGTTTGTATTGGGATTATGTCTGTACTAAGTGAAGTGTTCTTTTGCATTAAGTCTGTAATCCGCTTTGCCGTTGAACGTGATTTTTTTTTCTTCTGGAGAATGCTGATGTTAATGCAAGAATTTTGACTGATTTACGGCAACAATTTAAGTTAGATTGTTTACAAAAAAATTTTAGCAATGTTCTTTAAGTCACTTAGGTACGAGAAAAAATTGGAGGCAATATAATATTAGGCAATACAATTGCTGTAGTGAATCGCTTTCTGCGGTGAACAAATATTTTTGCAATATTTATTCCGGACTATACCTACATAGTTTTTCTTCAACATAATATATGAAAAATTTTAGTGTGAGGCTGTTTCTAAAAAAGAAAGTGTTCTTTTTTTTTAGGTTTCTTATAAATCAGGTTAGCAATAACAGTATTTTCCCAAACTAAAACTTCACCCCTTTATTCAAACCAACACTTTTCTATTCTAAAAACTCAACCCAAGCAAAACTATTTCTTACCGTTTCAAAAACCAAAAAAGTTTTCGACTAAAATTTGTTACCATCCTTGCAACTCGAAGTCAAATGCTATTAAAACTTTTAATGACTTGAAGCATTCTTTCGGCTCTCTGTTCGAAGTGGTATTAATTAAAAAAGAGAGGCTGGATCAAGCACCCGTTGGTTCGAAGTTGGCCCAGCTGTGATCCACGGTTTGCTCGCTCGTCCAACTTTAGAACGCTAAGTTCGCTTGCCAAAAACAAAGTTTCACTGCAAAAGTTTGAGCAAAAATGTTGTTTTTAAATCGAGTGTTCTATTGACTGGCTATTTTTGGCACAGTGTTGGTACCTGTGAGGTATGATAAATAACATTTCGAGTTTGTCGGCGGCATGTATAACTAAAACTTATTTTACAATTTACTACTGCAAGTTGTTTTCCTCAAACTTCATTTAAAAAAGCTTGAAACTAAAAACTGTATCCATTTTTGTCATTGTTACGATAGTACCATCTTATACTTCGAAATATTAGTTAAGAGCTAATTTCAGTTTCTAAGACCAAATGATCTCAATCTATATCACACGCTACAGTACAAGTTCTTCAATTCTACTTTTGTTTTGCAGATAACACAGAATTCAAAATGCGGCAAAATTTTCGTGAGCGATAAAATCAAGCGCCATTAAAATCGATCTTTTCCTTACAAGTCCATGTATTGTGGCGTATGTTCTGCCCATTCTTCTCATTCACTGAACAAGAAAATTCCTAAGTCACGACAAAATGTTCACAGATAATTTAAAAACGAATCATTTTCGAGAATGGAACGCTGCCAGAAATCTGTATGATCTGTGACGCACGAGCGCTTTTACAAGCTCATCGCTGGCTCGACAAGCTACGTGCTCGTGTGTAGTCGTAGTTCTTACTTCACTCGTTTTCAAATGGATCGGGCCTCGTACAGTCATATTCAATGCATTGAATCTAGCCACTTTAGGCTTTGCTGCTATGAAGTAGTGGAATAATAAGATATGAAGGTATATTCTCCAGAGTTAAGAATTGTAATGAGGATTCGATTTGAATTACTGGTGGCACTGTGGGGTCAAGAAGTGCTTGACAGTTAGTCTGTAGATGGGAGTCTATTTGTGGCATTTTGTTTATACCGTCTACATATTTTGGAACGTTAAGCAGTTACCCGATTACCATATTTGGGTGGAAACAATTATCATGCTTCCAAGCACTACTCCGTCAATGTGGTGGAATCTCTCTCACCTCGATTTATCAGAGAAGGCTGTTGCTCAGCTATAGGGCAGTATGGGCTGGATTTGTGATATAATTTCTCACGCTTTTTGAAACTGCATCGCACTATTTTGTAGGTGTTAAACAAATTACAGGTTAAGGTAGAATGGAATTTATTTATTATATTCTTTATAATTGTACACCACTTAATAAAAACACAATATTACAATAACGATTTTTATAAAAATTGTATAATGGGCGGTCTTATCGCACATGGCAATTTTAATTTTTTAATTGGAATGTTTTGGAATAGCTTATAACTAAGAAGATATGAAATATACCGATTGGTCTTTGTCAACCACTTGACTATAAGATCATCAAGCCACAATAACCGGGCGTAATCAAGTTACACTGACGACCAAAGCTCGGAGTAGTCAAATAGTCACCATCCACTGATCTATAACTGCTTTAAGCGCTGCTTTGTCTGAGTGATCATAACAATACCACAGTGCCTCTGTAATCTTATACATCTCAGTAAAGTATTCGATCTACCGTTTGTTTCAACTACTAGTATTTCTTTACTAGACAAGAAGCTATTGTATAAGCAAGGGGGACGTTTTTCAAAGGACTAGTGCATAAATAAAAACTCCACAGGCGGACGTCCCACGGTAATTGGGTTTGGCTGTCCAATTCCGCGCTTCATCCGCTGACGTTGAATAGCCTCTGTACAAAAGCGGAGATAGTCACTGGCATCTGAGAAAAGATCGTTTTAAACTCAGGCGACGAGATTGGCGTGTCGTGTAAGGAAATTTTAAATGTTTTTTGTACACACGGCTATATATCAAGCTACAAAATCCAATATTAACTGACCTCGCATTGTATAGGCTCTTCTTACAACAAGATATCAGCTTATACTGGAAATGTATAGATTGTGTGATAGCCGTGTGTACATTAGAAGAAGTTTGTAGGGCTATTATTAAGGCTATTTTTTATACGAAAAATAAAATGTAGCTGCCCGACTCCTTAATTTTTTATTATAAAATCACTCGTTGCATATCGATGTATAATATAATTTGAGCACTTATGATCTTATTCATATAATTGTTTTATACAGGTCAATCTTGATAGTTATTTCAATATCTCTCTCTATCTTGCATGTTTCTGGCTTGAATCAGAAACTACATACTGACAATTATTATTACAGAATCCAATAAAATAGCATTAAATAAAGTTCAATTAAAATAAATATTCCGAATTATCCGATAATCTCCAACTTCATGGCCCAACGCTATGTTAAAGAAAAGGCGACGGATTGGACGAGGCGAGTAGATTTTGTTTATTCTCTAAAGATGTAAAAAAATTGCAAGCTACATCGCAATCTGGGGAAAGAAAGTAGATTCTACTTGAATTCTTTGAAGCTTCTTCCATTTTAACTTATAATGGAAGTGGAAGTCATAAGTCTAATAAAACTGGTTTATTAGTAGCCATTATCTTTAGACTTGGATTAGACTGACATCTTAAGCTAATCGGGACTTCTTTAAAGACTTGTCCCTTTATTACTTTCAGTCTCTGTTACATAGACTATTTTAAAAAGATCTTATTAAGATCTTGATCATTGTCTCGCATGGATCCGTTAGCGAAAATTCAATTGTATAAAGTATTAATTAAGCTCATTGATTTATTTTTGATAAAAGTGATCAAGTGAATAGCTAGAAGAGATCTCAAATCAACATATGAAACATCAAATGTATGTATTTCTTAATATTGATAAAATAAATCTGTTTGCCATAAATATCAATTTAAAGCGCTCATGACGCCTGCGACACAGGTTAATCCTAGTGCAGGCATCCGACACTGTTAGACCTTTAAGAATTATTCTAAGATTTCATTTTATATTATCATGTACTAATTTAGTTTTGATTAAATGATTTGATTTTGATTTGATTTTTGAACATTTCGCCATAATCGAGTTTGGCTCTACGCAGGGCCATCTTTAACGGAATAATCTTGCGGAAGGGCTTTAGTAGCTTTAATGCTTTATGGTAGAGACCTTATTATAAATTAACAAAATGCAAAAGGAGTAGGTACCTAATTATTTTAAAGTCAGTTTTGTTTGTTCTTAAACCACTACACCGCTTACGATCATCTGATCAAAATGTCTTATATTTATTATTAGATATTATTTAAAAAATCGTTTAATTAAAACTTAGTTCTCGGTCCAATACAACATAGTTTTCGGTCCAATTTTTGCTTCAGCATGATCAGTTACCGAGTAACCTACAAAAATACAAAGAAAATGCTAGGACGAATAAGATTCGGTAAAATATTCAACATACAGTGACGCCGAAAACTGGAGGTAATCGAATATGAATAATTTATATTTTCACAAAAGTCTTGGATGTCGATTGAAAGAAAGGGGTTACTGTGATATCTGTTTGTGACATTTACAATATTTTTGCTCTCATATGCTGGAACTTGGTTGAACTATTAGGTTTTTGCAGAACATCTGTTCTGAGAAGCGTCTATTCTGTGAATCGTCTATTCTGGGAATAATCTTTGGTGTTTGGAGCATTGATTAGAAACTGAATGCTAAGAAACTGCATGTTAAAAATGTTCTTGATCATCGGAGGGCGGAGGTTCAGATCCTTCACGAGTCACCATGGGTGGAGTAGAGTTTCCTTAATAATTCAGTAATCTTAATAGTATAACAAGGGAAATATGGCAATGGTCTCAAAATAGGAATATTTGGATCTTTGCTTCTAACAAAAACTCTAAAGATATATGAAGCAGATAGAAAATCAAGAAAGATAAATATAGAATGGTAACTTTTAACTAAAGCCTTTTCAAAAATAACAAAAAATGTTAGTATTCCCAAAATAGATTTATTTGCTTCAAGAATAAATAAAAAATGTTTCAATGTTGCTGTACAAGTTGGGGGGGCGGGAGAGAGAATTTTTTAACCATTGTTTTATAAAATTCTCATCCTAATAGAATGTTACACTGTGCCTAAATTACATAGGCTATATTACTCGGTGTAGAAGGATAATTAAATTACGCAGATTTTTTGTGACAACAGTACGAATATCTACAGTTGTTTCACATTGAAATTCTTTAAGGGGTTATACTACCCTTATTTACTTATTTTAGATACCTTAGTGGTGCATGTCTTAAGCTCCATTTTTTAACTTGTTATTTCATTAATTAAAGAACCTTGACTGGGAAGTCAGAGGTCTCACGTTCGAACCCAAAACGCGCATCTCTGACTTTTCGTAAGTTATATGCGTATTGTGAAATAATTATTACCTGCTTCGTGTCTCAGAAAGCACGTTAAGCCAGATGTCAGATTTCCGTCTTATCGGATTATGATGAGTGAGGGAATAAAGTGTGCACTTGCGCACTATAATATCTCCTGAGTAGTTGGCTAATCTACATTAAGATTAGCCGCTGTGATCAAAATTCGATTAGAGGGACATTATACTGCAAAGTTATAACTTCTTCTGTTAGATATAGGGCAATCTGATTTCATGTAGTATTATACCTAGTTTTATCTAAAAATATCAGCGTCCATGGCAAAGTTAAATAGACTGCGCTATATGTATATGATATGTAGTAGCACAAAGGGGCATGTAGCCCGTCAGCGAGTTTGCGAGCAATATCGCGAGATACACGGGCGTGGCGGATAAAGAACTGGAGAAAAGTGTTTTGTTTACGTAGTGGACCTAAACGGAACTAAATAGTTTTCAAAGAGCTCTGCCGTTACAGGATCAGTACTTTCAAACTCTATCTTTAAACTTTTTTGTCCCTGTCTTTCATAATTAAAAAGAAAGAAAAGTGGAAGTGTGATCATAATTATGTAAACTTATAAAATAAAGAGGTAGCATAAAGGTGGTTTAGTCCATGTTTATATAGATTTATACCTACTTTTTTTGTTTATTTGGGGAATCCTCCAAAAGGCACCCGGCCTCCGGGGAATGAAACCTGGGAGTGCGGGATTCTAGCACATAACTTTTCGCTGATGTATGGAATATAATTCAGCAGGCATTATGTCAGCATTAAAACTATTATAATTAATCTTACATTTTTGCCCTTTTTCATTTTCATACTGGTACATGGTATTTCACCCACAACCACGCGCTTGCAAAGCGGGTCCGTAACCAATGCGCCACCACGACATTTGATTCAAAATGATTGGGTAAAAATATAAATCCCGATTTTGTCAGCTGTTTTATGTTTCTGTGTGTCGTACCATACAAGACTGGTACCGCCGCCGGCGCCGCGTACAACACTAAGCCTCGTTTAATAATGTGGACATTCGAGTCTCATAAGTCGGTAACTCTGCCATCTGATCTAGACATACGTAATTATTTGTTTCATGACATTGTTGTCTTTTTTTGACTATTAGCTGTAGGTACCTATCGTAATTTTCTGACAGACTTTAACTTTGTATACAGGGTTATTTGTAAAACACCAGCATCCTTTTTTTTGCGATTTCAGGGTTGGACCCATAGTAAAAGTTGTTCATAATGAGTTTAATGACTCCTTTTAAGGATGCTGGTGTTTTACAAATAACCCTGTATAAGTAAGATACAATGTTATGGTGAAAACCAGCCAACTTAGGGATTTGTAGCATGAGTATTGTACCTTTATAATATTGTGATAATAAAAACTTTTATTCAAAGATTGATCAGATTTGGATTTAATCAATTTTCTGTAGGTACCTACCTAATTATTTTATGTCACGGTGGCGCATTTCTTACGGACTCGCTTTGTAAGCACGTGGGTGTAGGTTCAAACCTAACATGTACCAATGTGACTTTTTCAATGTCATATGTACTTTCTTAGCTAATCAAAGACCCAGTGGTCTTTGATTAACTTTCCTAGGAAAATCCTAGAACTAATATCCACCTAACGGCAACCCGCAGTGTGCTAGCGTGGTGATTGATGCTCAGACATACCCTATTATACGAGAAGAGGCCTTTGCTCTGCAGTGGGACAGTTACAGGCTGGTTTTTATTGTAGTATAATTTCGTATGAAAGGATTATTTAGCAGTCTTTTTTAGAAATTTTACCGTTATAATACACCGCCATACTAACAAATTCATACACCCATACTTCTTTAGCTATGTTCAAAGTCCCATTTAATAAGGAGCGAGACTTTCACTGTACCTACTACTTAAAGTTCAAAAGCCAACACATGTAATTAGTTGACTTTAATTGACGTTGTCATTGTTAATTGAAGACGAATTCAAGTTGGAATAGTTTTAGACTTGCCTTTAAGTAGTTTAGTTTTGAGGGAAAGTCTCCTCGGTTATTTCCTCGTTCAATTTAAGTAATTTTTATAGTAAAGCTATAGAATGTTTGAAAAACCTTATAATATCTCTTCTTCTTCATCCTCGTATGGTTTATAAACAACCTGGTGTTAGTACTTAAACGACCCGTAGGCCTTTGAACTGGTTTTACACATCATAGAAAAGTCTCTCAGCCTCGCATAGCACGTTAAGCTGTTGGCCCCGGCTGTCAATTGTAGATCTTTGACAATCGTTACGGGTAGTCAGAAGCCCGAAAGCCTGACAACCAGTCTTACCACGGGGTATCGTGTAACCCAGTATCTGGGTTGTGGAGATCTGATTGGCAGTCGCTCCATGTAAAACACTGGTATTCAGCTGCATCTGGTAAGACTAGAAGCCGTCCCCATCATAGTTGGGAAAAGGCTAGGCAGATGATGAGAAAAGTCCCTCAGGTGTACTTGTTTCCTCACGATGTTTCTTCATAGTTTTAGCAAGTGATCAGTCATTCATTCAATCAGAGGAACTTACGACTTTAAACTTGGCAGTTGAACGGTCATACTACTAGGCTAACAATATTATCTTTATATACATATTTATATTAGCGGCAATGCTATATTTCAGACATTTCAAGAATGCCTCGTCATTATTTATTTAAATTTTATGTAACAAAAGTGTTCATTGGCGGACTTATTGACTTAATTAGGCATTCTCTACCAGTCAACCATAGAGTAGAGCAATGATAAAGTAACCAGTCACTTTAGGACCAAAAGATTGATAGATATCACTGCTATAAACCTAATAATATAATTGCTATAGAAACCTTTTTAAAAAGCCTTAACACAACTTCATGAAATGTGACTTCATAGTAATCGTTTCAACAATTGAAACAAACCTTCGACTTGTTATCTAGATAAAAATATTTTCGATCGCCAACCGTTTACCGATCTAATATTGTAGTGTACGGTGCAGAGTACCCCCAATAAAAAGTAATTAAAGTCTCCGACTAGCTCCAGGCAGATTTGTCTCCACCGTCTACATGGACATATAAGGAGACAACTCATGTTCCACCGAAAAATGTAATTCTTTTTGGCGTTTTGGTTTATTCTTCTAGAATAACATCCAACCTGACTAGTCTGAGGTAAATTTTCAAAAGATCTGACTGAATTTAAACGTCATAGGCTAGGCTTCAGCTATATGAGGCTAGATGATGGAGTGCTTGTATAGCCAACTACGCAGGAGATAATTATTACAGTGCACAAGTGCATGAGCTAACACAGGTGCACTCTCTGTTCCCTCATTCTCATGATCCCACGTAACAGAAATTCGACACTTCCAGAAATATCAGTTGTAGGCCCAACGGTTTACTTACCTTGCGAGGTACGGAGCAAGGTCATAATCTTTACATAACTTACAAAAAGTCAGAGCTCAAGCGCCTTAGGCACTAGGCTATCACTGCAGTTAACGTTATACCATATAAATGAATTCGTGAGCTGCGGGAATGAATATAGAAAAAAGTATAAAACAAACCATAACAGAAACAATACAGATGCCGTATCCGCCGGTTAGCGTTCGTTGCAGCACCGGATTTGGCCGGCCGCCGGCGCAAAGTTGCTCAAATCTGCCGATCCTTCCGGAACTATTATTGAAGCGGATTGAATCCAACCAAATTTATTCGAGTGCCATCGCGTTGTCCATTCATTTTTCTTACCCCTTTTTTAATCGAATTTAATTTGAGTTGGAACTATTTCGGAGGAACTATGCCTGTCAAAATATAGTTGTTTATTTTTGCGTTTACATTTTCTTGGCATTTGTATTGGCTATATGAAGCCACACACACATACATACAGTGGACTGATATAGCCTATATCAGTCCACTGCTGGACATTGGCCTGTTCCCATATGCATCAATTATTTTGTGCGCTGATTAGAAGGCCCCGCTGGGCAAGCGTGTTGGCGATCCCAGAAGCAGATGGTTGCTATTACACAATAGGATGCTACTGCCCATCCTCTGGATTTTTCCCTTTGTCGCTTTTTACGACACTCGCGGGATGAGTAGGGGTGGATCTATTCTTAGGCCGGAAACCACATGGCACACGGCTGGTTTGAGGCCACGGGCGGTTCAAACTCTTACCTTAGGTTGTTCATCAACCGTTCCTCAAGGGGAAGATTGCTACTAAAAGCAACGATTGCGGCGACGAATCCCTGAAATGAGATACGATGTAATTAATAAATAATTAATGGCCATTATAAAGTGGCTTATATTTGCTATACATGGCATAGCTTGGCCTATCGGAGCATAAACGTCTAAACCATTACTTATTCAACCTTAAAAATTAGCCGTTTACTCTCTGATTTGCATTAATCTGATTCTGATTTGATTTAAATTAATTAATTAATTTCGTTTTACAGGTGCCAAAATGGCTGAAGCTGACATAATGTAAGTATTTCTAATTTTTTTACCTCCTCATAATTATACAACCCAGAAAAGGAGAAAAAAATATTTAATCAACCAGAAACATTTAGGTCTTTTTGTTAGATTCGCCTGCGCAGATATCGAAGCTTGTATGTAAACTATGCAGGCGACCAGAGCTAAATCAAAAAACATTATTATTTTTATTGGATAAAATCCGCCGGAAAACTGAGATCACACAAAAGCCGCCGCATGCATGCCGGCGGGTAGCCCGCTCGTGATATAGGGCCGCGTGGATGTGCCGCTACGGAGTTAATGGCCTCTATATGAAAACAGCAAAATGTATGACAACTCCAATCCGAATTATTATATTAATGTAAGCAAATCTTTTTTTGTTGAATTTAAGTACCTACTCTGTTTTGACAAGCCTTTGAGAAAACTTTAATGTAATATTTTAACTCGTAAAAGCTTGCAGCTCTTAGGAATCAATGTAAAAACAAAATGGAATGAAATCGCTTGGGAATGAAGAGAACATTAGATTTATCATCATCATCATCATCATTTCAGCCATAAGACGTCCACTGCTGAACATAGGCCTCCCCCAATGACTTCCAGATTGGCCGGTTGGAAGCAACCTGCATCCAGCAGCTTCCTGCGACCTTTATTAGGTCGTCTGTCCACCTTGTGGGTGGACGTCCTACGCTGCGCTTGCCGGTACGTGGCCTCCATTCCAGAACCTTTCTGCCCCATCGGCTGTCAGTTCTGCGTGCTATGTGCCCCGCCCACTGCCACTTCAGCTTGCTAATCCGTTGGGCTATGTCAGCGACTTTAGTTCGTTTGCGGATCTCCTCATTTCTGATTCGATCTCGCAAAGAAACACCGAGCATAGCCCTTTCCATAGCGCGCTGAGTGACACCGAGCTTTCTTATGAGGCCCATAGTGAGAGGCCACGTTTCGGTTCCGTATGTAATCACTGGTAACACACACTGGTTGTAGACTTTCGTCTTAAGGCACTGAGGTATGTTGGACGAGAAGATGTTGTGTAGTTTCCCGAACGCTGCCCAGCCGAGTTGGATTCGACGATTGACCTCCATCTCGAAACTGGACCTACCCAACTGGATCACTTGTCCCAGGTAGACATATTTGTCAACAGTTTCGAGAGTAGAGCACCCAACTGATATTTGGTAGGGCGCAACATGGACGTTCGACATAACTTTCGTTTTGTCCATGTTCATCCGGAGCCCTACTTGTTGGGATACTCTATTGAGGCCTTCGAGCATTGTGCCGAGGTCTTCAAGCGATTCTGCCATGACCACAATATCGTCGGCAAATCGAAGGTGAGTGATGTACTCGCCATTAATGTTGATGCCGAATCCTTCCCATTCCAGGAGCTTGAAAGCGTCTTCCAATGCAGCGGTGAACAGTTTCGGAGAGATAACGTCTCCCTGTCTTACGCCTCGCTGCAGAGGAATCTCTCTCGTGCTCTGCTCCTGTACTCGGACCGACATAGTGGCGTTTTTGTACAAACACTTCAGCACCTCGATGTACCGATAGTCAATATGGCACCGCTGGAGAGACTGTAGCACTGCCCAGGTCTCGATCGAATCAAAAGCCTTCTCATAGTCCACGAACGCCAAGCATAGTGGCAAATTATACTCCTCGGTCTTCTGTATAATTTGCCGCAGCGTATAGATGTGGTCTATGGTATTGAAGCCTTTTCGGAAACCGGCTTGTTCGGGAGGCTGGAAGTCATCGAACCTACGTGCGAGACGATTCGTGATGACCCTCGAAAACAGCTTGTAGACATGGCTCAGAAGAGAGATGGGTCTATAATTCTTTAAGGAAGTATTGTCCCCTTTCTTAAAGAAGAGTACCACCACACTTCTGTTCCACGCCTCTGGCGTTATTCCTTCGAGTAAGACGGAGTTGAAGAGCCTCTGAAGGACTTTCAGTACCGGTGTTCCACCCGCTTTCAGAAGCTCTGATGTGATTCCGTCTTCACCCGGTGCCTTGTTGTTCTTAAGCTGTTTGAGGGCCATCCTAATCTCGTATAGGCTGATGTCCGGGATATCTTCGGTATAGTGTCGGGTCAGCTTAGCTCTAGGGTCTTCGGCTGAGCTACCAACAGGTTTAGTGACCGACGTGTATAGCTGTCCATAAAACTTCTCGATTTCCCTCAAAACTTCGGCTTTTGACGACGTTATACTGCCATCTTCCGTCTTCAGCTTCGTCAGCTGGCTTTGCCCAATAGATCTGTCTCTTGCGAAGACTTTGGAGCCTTGGTTCCGCTCTATCGCCTCTTTAATAGAGTTTGTATTAAAGTTGCGAATGTCGTGTCGCAAGGACTTCCATATGCGTCTATTGAGCTGCCGATATGCCTTAGCATCAACGGAAGTCTGCAGCGCCATGGAACGTCGTTCTGCCATGAGGTCAAGAGTTTGATCGGTAAGTTTTTGCGGCCTGTCTGTACGACGGGGTCTGAAAAATTTCGACCCGGCCACTCGGACAGTTTCTACAAACCTGTTGTTAATCTCGTCCACTGCCTCACAGTTCTCCAGGCATTCAAAGCGATTTGACAACTCGAGCTGAAAGCTCTCGGGGCAGGAGATATGGGCATTTGAGGGTCGGAGCGTAGACTTCATCAAACGGGACCTTTCCAGCTTGACGTTGATATTCAATGTGCCTCTGACCATTCTGTGATCACTGCCGGTTTTAACCCTGTTGATCACGGAGACATCATTGAATATTCGTCGCTTTGTGGTCATGATGAAGTCTATCTCATTTCTCGTGGAACCATCGGGACTCAACCAGGTCCACTTCCTATGAGGCGGCTTCTGAAAGAAGGAGTTCATCATAAAGAGGTCCTCCCTCTCCAGAAATTCCGCCAACATCTGTCCCCTGGGGTTCCGTTGCCCATACCCAAATTGCCCCACTCTCAACTCATTATCGCCTCGAATGCCTAGTTTTGCGTTGAAGTCCCCCATAACAACATTGAAGTAGGTTATATCAGTATGTATGGCCTTACTTATGTCCTCATACATAGCCTCTACTTCCTCATCTGGGTGTGTTGAGGTCGGTGCATATACCTGGATGACCTTCAGTGAGTATCTTTTCGATACTCTGAGTATCAGGTACGCAACCCTGCTCGACACACTGCTCGATTAGATTTATACGACTTGGGATTTACTCTTATTAAAAATTGTCCTAGTTTGTCCCTCTTCTGTATCGTTTACATAATAAGATACAATACAACAAGCTATTGAACAGTTTTATAGAAACAATAGGCCCCTCTGGCCTCTAGGACCTTTGACAAACTGCCAAATGTAGGCGCCGTTCCCAAGCGTCGGAGTTATAAAAAGTAAAAAAAAAACTTTCACAAACCACAGGTTTATACTACCTACGTATACTTTGCGAATTATTCCCAAGTTTTTTACCAAAAAGTCGAGCAACTCATTAGACGAATGAGTGAAGGCTTGGCCAGGTTGGTTTTGAGGCGTTACTACGGGTTTCTATTTTTAGATTTTAAATCTAAATAGAACCTTATGGTGAACTTTTCGCTGACCATCTATTCATGTAGGTTTGCATTGTTTATGTTTAAAACATGTTTATGTATAAATAGCATTTACTACCGACTGGGTCCAAAACAGTTTAGGAAAAAGCAGTGATAGCCTAGCACTATGATTGACTAGCAAGTCCTTGGTACAAAACCAAGGTACTCACCTCTGACTTTTCGCGTAAATCATGTGCGTGTTACAAATTAATTTTCACATGCACCGTGCCTCGAAAATCACGTTATGCTGTTGGCCCAGGCTATTATGCAGATCTTTGACAGTCAATATAGAGAATCAGTGCTTTCATAAAATCCTAACACTTAAAAGTAAATCTACTTTTAGTCAAACTCACTAGTATTTCACGTGCATCTTTATCTACAACAATTAGTTCATCAGCTGTAACTTAAGTGAACTTTCCTAACAAAACAACAAGTAAAGCAAAAAACATAACCCTCCTTCTGGCGCAGTCGGGTAAAAAATATAAGGTCTCTCGTTTAAGGTGAAAATTTAATGTAGAAAAAACTTCTTTGAACGAACTTCTCCTTCTCTGTATGAGATTTGGCTTTGCTCTGCAGTGGGGCAGTTACAGGCAGGTTTAATAAAACCTCTTTAAGTGGAAAATTATATCTACATAATATTTATACTTTATTTAGATGTAAATAGATTGAAATGTCATTGTAATCTTTGTATTTTTCAGTTAAATACAGAGCTCTGAATGAATTACGGCAAATATTACAACAACACCTAATGTGCTGAAAATTTTAAATATCAAAAATAATAGTGATATTTTTTTGTTATTATACAAGTATTTACAAACTAAATATAACTATTATTTGCATTTGTCTATAAAAAACAATAATAATAATAACAGAAAAAAGGTAATAATGAAGTGCATATTAGATATAATTAACTATTTTCGTTTACATTGGTCCAAATTCCGTATTATATAGTTAAGATCTTTTAAACCTCCCTCTACCCTCTAAATATAAGGCGCGCTCTAAATTATTCATACGCACAGTTACGTGGCCCGATTATTGATGCGGTGGAAATAACAAACTTTTTCACTAAAACCTTTTGTTTCACCGATTTGTATTATTGCTGCTAAGTACTTTTGTTTTGGAAGTGAATATTATAGGAGTTTTGTTAGTTGAAGAAGTAAATCAGTTTAAACTGCCCTGCTACCGGGCGTACTAAGAGTAATTGATTGAAAGAGAATTTATAACACACTGATCCAGTGTTGGTTGGTTCTTCAACTGTGCCCCGCAACCTTCAGCGATAGGTGGATGTGGGACACCGGGATGGAGTACACATATGTATCTCCAAACTCTCTAAGGCGGAGGGTTTAATTGAACATCCCCTTAAAAGAAAAGGTTTGGTCATCCGCTGTCAGAAAAATCATCGTATGTATTAAAAGAAACAAAAGCATTAAGTGTCTCAGACTTATTCGTAATTATAAATGTAAATAATAATCCTGATCGAATATCGGTCACAAAGGCCAATCATCCCAATGAGATCGGCTATCAACGTAGGCAATATTATGGTCTCTCTATTATCTGACTCTCATAAGCTGATGGGACTGCAATCCGACACGAGAGGAGAAATAACTCGCAGGCCCAACGGATTCTCGTGCTTTTCGAGGCACATAGCAAGTTATTATTAATAATTTATAATACGCACTTTAATTTTTGAAAAGTCTGACTTGCCAGTCAACGGACATACCACTAGGCTACGCCTCTCGTAATTATATCTAGATTAAAAATCTGAACTAAAAATATAAGAAAAAATATACTGTTGGTGTACATGGTGTATGCAATTGATATAGGGAATATGATAATATAGGGTATCCCTTTGTGTTGCGCGGGTCAGATAGGTAGTCGCTTCGTAGAAAACTGATATTCAGCTGCATTCGGTTAGATTTGAAGGGGACCCCCGCAAAGTTTAGGAATAATAAAAAGAGGAGGATGATAATGGTGTATACTTTTCTACAAGGCAATATTTAGCTATCTACTTAGGTATATGTTTACAATACATAGTAATATCTAGAAGTTGGACGACATTCTCGTAAAGTGCATTTTTATGACGCGCACCGCCCAACCGTAAACCTGAACCCTTGCGTTAAGTGCAACTCGCGTATTTAACGACGGTACATACCCGTATATGTATTTTGATATATAGTGGGTAGACATATAAACCGTGCCTATAAAGTTGTAAGCTTTAGAACTGAGTATTAAATTGTATTCTAAAAAAGACAACCTTTCGCAGTAATTTAAACTTTACACTTTAGTAATTTATTTGTTTTTAGGGTTTCTTACTAAACCAGGTACCCTTAAAGATCCGGCATGTCTTTTTATCTGACACATCTATATATCAATGTTAGAGAGCTAAAATTTGACTCGCATATACAATATGTTAAGAAAACCCTGTCCGATTTACCAAATTTTAAGTTAATTTGTATAAAAATCACACATTTAAAAAAAATATTACAACGTTATCCTTATCAATAATGTAAATTGTTTATTCATATTTGGTTATATTATTGAAATACCTATGTGCCCCTTTCGGGTCGGACAGGGTTTTCTTAACAAGCTGTATACATTATTATGCCTACAATATTGCGAAATAATTGAGTTAATTTGCCCATTTATTGGGGATCATTTTTTCAGGTATTATTTACCTTGATGGAAATCATTTAAAAGGTTAAAAAACTCTTAGGGTTAAGAAACTATTTTTATATAATATTTTTAGGCTTATTATTTTTTGACTTATACATAAAATTACGCGAAATATTCCCCTTATCTAAGAAGTATACGAACCTAAAAATGAATGGTGCGCTTGCGTTTCGTTTTATACCAATATTCGTGACCGGTAGCGACATAATATTTTTTTTTCAACATGGTGTCAGGTACTAAAGCGGTCGACTGTAGTTGAAACTATATATGCACTAAAGCTTTGTGCCATCGGAGTACCTCTTAGATTTCCACGTAAAGTTTTTTACCCTTTATGTAAACGATACTTTAGGTATTTAAAACGAATGCGCGTTTTAAATATCTAAAGTATACCTAAAGTACCTAAAGTACCTAAAGTACCTAAAGTACCTAAAGTACCTAAAGTACCTAAAGTACCTAAAGTAAAAAACTTTACGTGGAAATCTAGAGTATCGTATATATAGTCCAAAAGATTAAAACAACATGAAGTTCAAATTTTTGTAGAAAGAAAAATCCAATTGACGAGCGGGAGTTGAACCTGCGACCTACTGAGTAAAACCTCTAATCGCTCTGCCACTAATCTATTTGTAAAGCTCGCGCTATGGAAATTCTCTTTCACATTCAATCATCTTAGTTGATAGTTACATTCACCCCTTGTATGGAGTACAAGAGAGCTAGCATATCTATCTTTGCCATTAAGGTGGTAAAACCACCAGCGTGGCTTGGCATGGTGGACCAAAATTTTAATCCTCGCCCTGCTCATCTTTAGTGTAAAAAATATTTGTTACTACAATATTGAACTCTATTACTCTAAGAAAAGATTATGTATTTACTTTGAGCCACCTCTAGCCGGTGCGAGCCAGCGCTGGCCGCGATGAACATCTTTCGGTGTAAAAGGGTAAGCGTGATTTCTATTCACGCACGGATGAAGAAGATCCTGATGATGATGATGGATGGGCATCCATACCGCGCCTCGCCAGTTTAAAAGCACCTTTAGAGTACAGATGCTACACAGATGTAACTCACTGCTTACAAAGTGCTCGCAGTTAATTCATTTGTGCAAAGTTAATTTATATCTATAAAAAAAATTACTTCTTCAACAATATAATTCAGACTTCTAGCAAACATCGCTCCCAATATATTCCGTCAAACAGTGACGATACTTTATAAAATTGACAACGTTTCAAGCAGCCTAGCCGAGGGCATTAAACCGGAGCATCTCACGAGAGCTTTATGTCCCGTTTATGTGACCGCTCCGTGTCTGCCTCTTTTATTTACACTTAGCGACTGACAAACTTTATGGTGTTTTTTGAAAGGCTGATTTTTAAAGGTTGCACAGAGTCTAGCGCAAAATAAATAAATAAATTCAGCTTGTAACTGTCCTACTGGAGGGCAAAGGTCTCTTTTCAAAAAGAGAAGGATCGAGCATTAATCATCATGCTAGGTCACTGCGTGTTGGCGATTTCAGACCAATAAGTTCAGGTTTCCTTATAATGTTTTCCTTCACAGTTAGAACCACCCTATTCATCCCACGGCGGTCGTAAGAAGCGACAAACTGAAAGATCCGGAGGATGGGCAGCAGCATCCTTCTGTGTAATAGCAATCATTTGCTGCTGAGATCGCCAACCCAATAATTTGCTGTAGAAGGTAGACTAAATATAATTATAAATGAGACAAGAACGTATTTGACTTGTTGTTAATGGTGTTGTGGTTGTGGTGGACTTTGTCTTCTTTTATAGACGAAAGAAAAAAGTTAGACGGTATCGTCTAGATTTTGCCCCTAGATTGGTAACAGCGAACAATGACCCGCTTAAACAATGACATAGTCGCTTATAATTGCGGATTTGTTAGGTGGTAACCATCAGCTACGGTCAAAACCTCGCACTAGAAGCAGCTTGGGTTTTGGGTCGCTTTGACCCATCATTAGTCGACTTTTAAGACACGCATGTCACATAGGCAGAGACGTGGGTTCTATTCTTGCTCGTCAGCACACTGTGAAAACAGTTTGACTATCGTCGGAATTTTGTAGCTATTTCAAACTTGCTAGTTAAGTATAATGTTAACTCACACTGAAGTCGCTTTCTTTTTATTTACATTTAGCGGCTGTCAAAGTTCTATTTTTTAACGACTCTTTTGAGACACGTGATAGTGTGATTTTATGAGTTGAAGAGATACTATTTGTTCTCGATTACCATAAAATTTAACATTTTTAAGTCTGTTCGACTGTCATTTAGCTGATGCAATTAAATGGTTTGGAAAAGCTTGAGATCTACTACCAAAGGATTACTCTTAAACCACGAATCCAATCCCATTTTGTATACAAGTTTTTGCACCTTCGTGCTATATTGTAGGTATCTTGTCCTATTAAGGACTTTGCAACTATTCAAAATCAAAAATAACATTGAAATTCCGTTTGTAGACTAAAAGAAATCCTATAGGTTTACAAATCAAATCAATTACATTCATAATCGATCAGTAAAATACATCATTGGAAAATGTCAGATCAAGAAAATGTTTGGGTGACTCAAACTATCTCTTGTGAATTTGAATCTAAAACCCTTGGTAACACCAGCTTGACAACGTCATACGGCGACTTTACGACCGTCGACAGTGATAAGAATTGTTAATTTTATAGAGCAAGCGGCGTGCATCGAATTCAATGTCTTTTGGAGTTCTGAAGTTTGTTTGCAAATGCACGAGATATAGTAGAGGAATGAATTATTAATTGTGAAGATTTGTTTTGATTTAAGCTCCGAGATATTGTTAGCAAATAAACCTCAAAGTTACAGCAATATCAACCGTTTTATATTTGGATTAGTTTATGGTAGTTTTTACGTTGTTTAGAGTAGCTAGCATAATTTTGGAATAATAACTTTTGTGAGTCGTACTAATAATTATTTTTAAATACTAACGGCTTTACGCACGTCAGCTAACGGCTTTAGTTTCGGACCAAAACAGTAGACACATAGACAATGGCAATGACACCAAATTATTGATATTAAAACTTAATTTTTTTTAGCACCAAAGTAATAAAAATAATTGCTAAGAATTTATATATTTTTCTTTAGTTTAAGTAATTATTTGAATAGAATATTTTCACGAACGACAAGCTCTTGACAAAGGTACAGCAGTGGTATAGTATAGCTTGAGTAATTTATCTAACAATCCGTTACATTTCCATACCATTCCCTACCTATAAGACACAAGATAGCTGCACAACAAAGCGTCTCAGAGCTTGCGGTTAGTCGTGGTGCTCGACCTGAGTACGCACTCAGCGGATCAACTGCTCCTCACGTGCCTCTTAATCGATCCGTGTACTACATATTCGAGAATTTAGATAATAATTTAGTAATGAGAAATACACGTGCATAATTATGTTACAAGTTGACGACACGTGTCGTAACTGTAAAGTGCGCCTTCTGCGCTTGGTCTTGTGAAGTTTATTTTCGACAAAAATATTTTGGACATCTACATGTGTTATAAAAAAAATTAGAGTGTAATGTAGGGAGAGGAGGCTGGATCGTGGATCGTGGATCGCCCAATGTGTACATTCCGCCGAAGCGATCGGTTATTCAAATTATTTGTATTGGTGTCCAAACTTGGAAACTTAACTCTGACACCAGGTTTTTCATCAACCATACGATAAAGATTCCTTCGTTTTGTACTCGATACTGAAAAAATATAAATAGATTTCAGTTATATATTCAACCTATAGAAATAAATGATACAATAAAATCATCGCGTTCATGAATTTGAGTAGATATCAAAATGCACAAACAGTGGAAGTAGCACAGAACAGAGAGCACCTCACAACTTTCCGTCGCTTCGCCTCGGCAATAATCGGAAGCACAGGGCTGACACACTCAGGTAAAATGTATGGTAAAATTTAAAAAATATTATTACATAAATAAAATTTTGTCTTAGTTCCCATTAAGAATCAGAAATTTAAGCAGCTTTTTAACAACAAACCACGTAAATAGATAAGAAATAGTTATTTAAATATGATTAACTTTTACTGGTTTTATATCGTTAAAACCATCACGCTAACCCTTCACTACCCTCTATGAAGGTGAGGGATCACTTTTTTAAAAAACGGTTTTGGCCTACTAGGTGTTCATCATAACGTAAGAAGATTGTATTATTAAAACCTCAGAATGTTTACTCGATTTCAGTTAATTAACGTTTAACGCCCAGATTTCAGTCAATAATTAAGTAAGAAATATTAAAATGCAATACAACCTACAATAAAAGAGTAGCAACCCTACTGTACCGAACAAAACAATTGACACTACGTACAAAACTCTCGCTATTGGCGGCAAAAATTTATGAGTCTTGTTCCTCCAGATAGTTCTCATGTCTTATTGCTGTATTGTTGGTGCAATAGTAAATCGTGACTTTTAATACCTACTAGTAGTTTTTAATTGATCAAAAGTTGTTCAATTTCTTAGAGGTAGTGGTATTTATTATAAAAATGATGACGGTATTGGTTTAATATTTTAGAGTACTTATCTAAGTAGAGCTGTTATCTTGGCTTTCATAAACTAAGATTTTTTAAATAATCTTATACTATAGACGCACAGCTTGCTCTGTCAGTGGAGCAGTTACACTTGTGTTGATTCTCTGCCGCTATTCTTATTGACGTCTATAAATAAATCAGTGGCGTGTCTACATACATATTTAGGTATTTTTATGATTTTTTTTACATGTTTATAGCACATGATAGCTTATTAAATATAATTATTTAATAAGAAATTTTGATCAAACAACTGATACGGATTGGATACGAACCCACGATCTACGACGTACCGTGTCGATGCTCTAACCGCTGAGCCACCGTATCCCACCAGCATCAGTCAAAATTTCAAATCTCTTTTTCTACGCCTAGGGCGTATGGTAATCTATCTATCGGAATACATTACGTATCCGACTCAGTGCTCCAAACTTTGCAGTTTTCTTATTTAATAACTATACATATTTAGGCTTAGTTGTTAACTTGTTGGGCTTGCCCTGTCGCTTGTTGTTAGGTGCTTGGTTCGGCGCTAAAATTATTATAAGCTTTGTTTAGAGATTACTATAAGAGATATATAGAACAGCATTTAAAATGTCTTACAAATTTCACTTCAGAGTTATAGAGAGAATGCCTGTAGTCGGTAATTATGTATGCATTACGTGCTACGAACTATAAACTCGATACATCAGACGGAGGAGTTTCAAACGGTATCTATGTTTCTCTGGGCTACTTCGTATTGGTACATGTACAGAATTTATGCTAGCACATTGGTGTATTCGGTGGAGTCGTGATAGCCTAGTGGTGGTGACCGTTGACTGGCAAGTCAGAGGTCTCGGGTTCGAACCCAAGGCGCGCATCTCTGACTTTTCGTAGGTTATGTGCGTTTTATAAATTAATTATCAGTATTTGGGTTGTGGAGGTCTGATAGGCAGTTGCTACTAAAGCACTGGTATTCAGCTGCATCCGGTAAGACTGGAAGCTGACCCCAACATAGGGAAAAGGCTAGGCAGATGGATGATTGGTGTATTCAGAAGAATATGAGCAGAGTACGCCTGTAACATACCCTGCTACATTTTGACTAAGTTGATTGAAGGAGATCACCCTGATAAAAAAAACAGTCTCCTCAACACGATGTAGAAAGCGAACTTGAAATTTGATAGATGCGGGCAGCAATACGATTGCTCAGTTGGTGAGACCATTGCCACGTAATGGCAAAGGTTGCACTTTAAGCCCCGCTCGCATCCTATTACATTTTTAAATTTTACTTAAACTTCTCTAAGGTGTGATCAATCTAATAATTAGTCGTCGTTATTATTAAATTAAAAATAACTATATTATATACTTCCCTAAAAAAAAGAGTAAAAAAATATACCTAGAAAAGGGTTATTATTATGCGTCAAAGTACTCCTCCGCATCACTGTCATCCGACAAAATGCCAGCCCTCTGGTCACGTAACGTTTGTATGAGAAAAATAATTTTCGTTTTTAGATGTAGACCTATGTTCTTTGGAGAAAGTTGTTTAGTTTCATAGATCTTATTACCTCCTAAAATTTAGCTGGTCTTTAAAAATCAGGTTGTATACCGGTGAAGAAGGTTACAACGCTCAGTATTTTTTTTAAATATTCAAAATAACCCTTTCACTACTCACAGATTCTTGCAACATTTTAAACGTTGCAGATTTTAATTCACGCGCAAATCCGCATCCTCATGAATTCAAAAAAGGAACGCGGTATTCCGAGACTACGAGTCGGACGTACGGACGCGTGATTAAATTTTCAGGTGTGACCTATCAGGCAGTTTCACTACGACATTGAATATGCCATCGTTTTTAATTCTTTTTAAAATGAAACGTGGTTACGAAGATTCAGTTCCCTTTAAAAAAATCACCAGACATCAACATTTAGAATATTGGGAATTTCCAGCAACGTTAAAATCTTTTTTTAACTCCATATCAGTGATTTCATGACGAGCTAGTTAGTGATTTTTAAAATAAATTATAAAAATACAGATGCCACTTTTTTACGATAAAAAACTTAAACTACTAGCAGGACAGGTTAAAAAAACGCGGTACATAACCGCATTTACATAAGCTGTATAAAAAGGTTCTAAATGTAATATTGCCTCAGGCTTGAACATCGTACGGTTCTAATTAAAGAGTCTGATTAAGATTTAATAGGGTATTCTTTGCATCGTAAATAATGGAGAAAATGAGGCGATATTCTCCACGGAAGATAAATGCTTTATGAATATTTTATTTATGTTTTACGCTTTGATTACGCTGCAAATACGCAAATTAATTAAGATTATTCTAATTACATCTTGAATTATAAGTATATTTTTTATATTATTTTTTTATGTTAATTTTTTGTTTTCGTTCTTCAAAGGTAAATCGAAACCCTTGTTGAAATTTGTGTTGAAGAAACTAGTTCTCAAAACTGTAGAACAATGTGCAAGCTCGCAAAAAAATAAGAAAAAGAGAACAATATTATCGTTAGGTACAGTGAAGTATTTTGCATAATAAAAAATTGGAATATTTCAAATAATAATTATAATTAAAAGAGTTACATCATAATTCTTTGTCGATGAACCTACGAAACCTTAATGAAGCAAACTCGACTCGCCAATGATTTAGAAGGCTTATAATATTCAGTCAGCCATAATTTTTAAAAGATTACTGACTTTAAGCTCAAACCTATGACTTATCAATTCAAACATCCGCTAAACTACAAGCTATAGCTTTTTAAAAGTCCAACCAAAACCCATTTCCCATTTGTTTGGGTAGCTAAAAACTAGTATATTTTAAACCATGCATTTCAAAGGGTGGAGCGTGCGAGTAAATTCAAATTACCTTGACAAATACCCATTCGGTTTTACATAAAAAGCAGATGCACCGGACGAGGCGCTTTTACAAAAGGCTAGTACAAAACCGACGTGGTGTATATATTGTACAGCTTATTTGCATTAATTTTAATAAAGATTTTGTAAAATAAATACATGACGATGATACATATCGATGACGTAAAGTAACAGTATTCTTGATAGCCTAGTCGTGTAACCGTTGACTGGTGAATCAGAGGTCTCAGGTCCAAATCCAAAGCGCGCACTTCTGTTTCTTCGTAAGTTATGTGCCTATTATAAATTAATTATCTTATACTCCGTTCCTCGAATAGTAAATAAAGAAGATGTTGGTCCCACGCCTGATTGAACCGATCTGTCGGATTTCCGTCCCATCGGACTATGAGAGTGATGAAATAGAGAGTACTCCTGTGTTTGCGCGCATACTTGTACACTATAATATCTCCTGCATAGTTGGTAGATTACTGATAAAATTGGGCTTTTAGAAAGACATTATCATTATAATTATTGCCAGTTTTGCTGCCTGTTACACGAGACCTATTATAGAAATTGGGCGCTGTGAAACAAAATGAGTTAAAAGGATATGATACCTATTATATGTATAAATGGCAAAATATAGCCAATATAATACAGATGCAATGTTCCTGAGAAATTATGTCCTCTGTCACTCTTTGGTCCACAAATTATCTCTATGTTAAAAAATATTTTTGGACCTGTGTGAAAGAAGGACGAACAAACACATTATAGCATTTATAGTATGAGTAGAATAGACAGTAGGTATTATATAGTAGGACATTTTGGCGGTTATTAGGCCAATTCTATTACCATACACCTATTACAATTAACAACCTCAAGCTGCTAAGAATATCCTAACAGAAAAACCAAACAATTTTGTCTGCCATCTGTTTCAATTCCCGGCTGAAACATTAGACCAGTGTTTGTTGTACTTGCTCTCTACCTTCGTCTATTTTCCTTACCATATTACACAACAAAAATGTAGCAAAATAAAATAAAGAATCCAAAATCTACAATAACGAATGCAACTACAATTTACCATGGAACGAACAGAAATAAAGCTACAACAACGTCCCTAATTCATAAACATACATTTTATTTAAAATGAAATACAAATCTTGTGATTTGCATACTGGCACGACAATTCAATTCGCATATTCATACTAAGTCTTCCACTGAAACAAATTCAAAAATATTGCAGTAACATTCAGCTCGCATATGGACGCATCTACTTTCCTATATTAAAATCATTCGTTCAAACCGCCCGAAAAACTGACAAAGCGCTCGGAAATTTAGCTGTGCAAAATCTCAACAAATCCTAGATAACGACGAGGCAATTTTAACACAAAAATACAAGTGCTATTTGAGCGGCCATAAAGCGAGGCCCGAGTTCTGAACGTCTTAATAGTTAGTTGGCAAGCTTTGTTATTCCCGACACCGGAATGTGAATCTCTGTGGAGTGTGCGGTCGTAATCTGGAACATACTGTCCTCTAATTGCAATCCTAATTGTCCCTCCCATATCCCCCTTCCCTTCTTTATTCCTCCTTGTTATGCTACATGTTGCTGTGTTCGGGTACAAGCTGACCGCTCTTGTTTCGCATTGTGTGTGCCAACGGTTGCAGAATTTGATGCTTTGATTATAGTGAAGCGAAGCTTTGCCATGTATTGTTAGATTGTTAGTCTTGTGGGGGATCTGTATGGAAGACATGCATTGTATTGAGTTCTGTACCGAAGTTTATGATTTTAAGATGCGAAACTCAACTCGTTACTGTGCCAGATGGATTCACATGTAGGTCACTACATCGTCAAAGTAATGTTGTCGTAATCATCATAAAACATAATCTTGTACCACAAGTAAAATCAAAACATCATTTAAGCTATACTTATTGTTAGGTCATGGCAGTTGAACGGTTTTTGCTTTACATATCTTAACAAGAGTTTTTCTTGACTGAAATACATAAACCAGCTTGTAACTGTCCCACAGCCAGGCAAAGGTCTCTTCTCATAGAAACAATGATCGAGTGTTGGATATTTCAGACCAATAAGTCCAGGTTTCCTCACAGTTCTTCACCCTTATTCAAAGTGTCTTAGATTAACTAAGAAAGTACATAATGACAATGAAAATGATAGGTAAAACTTCTGTAATCTTCGTTTTTATATTTTTGTAATAGTAACTATCCTGCACAAAAATCAGTTTTCCTACTTCCTAGCCACTTATAAGTCCGACTAAGAAATCAAGCCTGGACCTCCTACTCAACAGTCATGCTTGTAACAATTACACTAGGCCTTGCAGTTGGGGAGAACAGTAACACTAAATAAAATGTATCCTATCACATATCCTAATAGAATCACTAACCTAAAGAGCAAGCAACGATGAAAATCATCTCTAAATCATACAATAACACTACACACAACATTTGGCTCAACACAAGGAAAAGATTACAGATGCAATCTTCATACAAAGCTAGCTATCAGTAGTTCCTGGTCCATGTACCATCTGTTGGCAGGCCTACAACATTCCACTAACGGTGAGATTATAAATCGCGTTCACTCAACCGCTGGCATGGACCGATTTCATACACTATGTAAGTCGGTAGATAGTTGCGCATTGACTCATGTAAGTGAGGATATTTTTAGCCGACTTCTAAAAAGGAGGAGGTTTTCAATTTGATGCCTCCGTGATTAGTGGGCCGATTTGAATAATTCTTTTTTTGTTTGAAAGATTGATCGCTTAGAAATATTATTGTCATGATGATAAACTTTTGCTGTGTGATTTCCGGCGTAACATTCCACACCTATTCGTCCCGCGGGCGTCGTCGTAAAAAGCGACAAAGAGAAAAATCTGGAGGATGAGCAGAAGCATCCTTCTGTGTAACAGCATCTGCTACCGTGATCGCCAACCCACTAGCATGGCGATTATGGCCAAATATACCTCCAATGAGCGTACAATATTGGCGCATTTTGAGAGATGCATACCGCAGTGAGCTAGCGTGGTGATTAATGCTCAATCCTTCTCTGTATGAGAAGAAGCCTTTGCCCTATATTGGGACAGTTACAGGCTGATTTATTTATTTATTTATAAGTTCAGCAGTGAACTAATACAGGTTGATGATGATGATAAACTTCGGAGACAGAGAACGGAGCAAATTAACAACTAATTTTACTTTGTATGTGTTGTTGATAACCGACTAGTGAAAAGTAGGATTAAACCACCTCATCCTAAGGCTTGGCACCGGCTACAAAACGAACTTTTGTGTTATTTTAGTGTTTTACTAGCTTCTTAGTGTTTGAAGTCGGTTTTACTTTTTCGTAAATTTTTCTTTACCTAATATTCGTCTTTTTTGCATTGGAAAATAAGTGCCTCATTCCACAAACTTTTAAACTTATTTATTCTCCGAGACAGACACAAATGTACGCTCAATGAACTAAGCCTTTACCGTAGCTTCCGTTCTTGCAAATGTTGCAATGTGATTGATGTTAACGAATTAAGTTACAAGCAGCCTTAAGTTAGGGGAACTTGAATAATGGCATTTGCTCGCTTGTTTAATTTCATTTTATAGAAGCATTTACAAATATTATGTACAAGGGTGAAAGGGTTTTGGAGAATTGTGCTTCTATGAGTTTATTGACATCGATGTTTGTGTTGGATTGAGTTGTGATCGTTTGAAGACAGAAGGGGTGTAAAATAAAAACGTCATCGCTCTATCAGGTCTGTATTCAAACTGAACCTCCTATAGAGACTTATCCTAAGTTTGTTTATACTAATATCACTACATAGTATAAAACAAATTCGCTTTCTCTGTCCCTATATCCCTATGTATGCTTAAATCTTCAAAACTACGCAACGGATTTTGATGCGATTTTTTAAATAGATAGAGTGATTGAAGAGGAAGGTTTATAATATTATGTATATTGCACCCGTGCGAAGCCGGGGCGGGTCGTTAGTTATTCTATAAATCAATAATATTTAATTAAGCTATAAGTTATTTGCTATGATGAGTGAACCAGGCTGATTTGCTTGTTCAAAATAAATTATTCTAAGTCCATACGCTAGAGTGAAGCACTATGATAAATAGGAGGCCTACAATTTCCATCACGCCGCCATTCACATGGTAATAGGTTTTCGAGAGGAAGGTAAATGATGACACTGTAAATGCCGTTTGCTCGGCCAATGTATGCAAACGTAAATATTTTAGCAGCACCTTTAAAGTAAACTGCTTTTAAGGACCCAATTTTTTTCCAGCCAGAGCTGAAAAATCAATCTTTTGGTGCTATTTTTTGTTGGTCTATTTTCCTTTTTAATTAAAATAAAATAAATAATAAATTAGCCTGTAACCGTTCCGCTGCAGAACAAAGGCCTGTTTTCATACAGAGAAGGATCGAGCATTAATCGAGCAGTGAACTAGCATGCACGCTAGCTCACTGCGGGTTGGCGATTTCAGACTATTAAAGTCCAGGTTTCCTTACGATGTTTTCCTTCAACGTTAGTCAGTGGTGTCTTAGAAAAACTAAGAAAGTACATATGACATTGAAAAAGTCACTTTGGTACATGCCAGATTCGAATCCACACCCGCGTGCTTGCAAAGCGGGTCCGTAACCAATGGGCCACCACGACATCTTTTAAATATATTTGTAAAAAAAACTATCTAACCATATTATGGTTAGACAGTAGTAAAAATAGACTATAATTACTATAATTATGTAGACTAGACACTAGACAGTCTGTTCGTGAGACATTGGGTTCAGCTCCATGTCTCATAAATTATTTATATTTTATTTTATATCTAATATTATATATAGCCTACTGTAATAATGAGTGCTTTCTATGGATTTATTTTTATCTCGAAATAAATAAATAATAATAATGTCTTCATGACCGAAATTCGATGACAGCGGCAAATCTCAAATGCTCAACTACGCTGGAGATATTGTAGTGTTTGAGTGCATACGCAAACACTGATGCACTCTCTATTCCCTTACTCTCTTATTCCGATAGTAGAATTACAATGGCAGACAATCCAATGGGATGGTAATCCGATAGGTACGACCGGAGAGAGATCAGGCGTAAGACCTACGGCTTTACGTGATTTCCGAGGCACGCAGCAAGTTACAATATTTTCTTAATTCGCACATAACTCATAAAAAATCAGAGGTGCGCGCCTTGGGTTTGAAATAATAATAACATTACAGTACTACAGTAATTAATACTTCATTCAACTAACATCGAAACATGAGTCATTTACGTACACAAACAATATCCTCAGAATTCAACCTCTGACGCCGAAACGCCAAAAATCTTACTTACTCCAACTTCGGTACACAAACTGCCTTCGCAAACAAACGGTGCTACAATAACGAAAATCACCCCAATAGCAACCAAGACAGGTGCAAGCCCCAACGTAAATAAGCTATACGAACAATTTGCGGCGAATGGTTAGCTAACAACCGCGATTTCTGGGTTTAAGCAAGACTTGTATGGCTTAAATCCACAGCTCAAGCTGAAATCTGACGTTGGATAAGGTTTTAGATATTTTTTCCATCTTGTTGAATTTTAAGCCGAATTTGGAAGCCAGATTTAGATAAACAGATTTTTAATAAATCAGGCATTAGTTTACGGAAATCCTTATTTTATATTTGTTAGTATAAAGCAGTACCTAAAGTAACCGCATTTATTTATAGCATTAAATGATGCTATTTCGTAACGTGCTTAGAACATTTGGTGTTCTGCATTAAATAAAATAGATTGCCAAAACAAACAACAAAAACGGTTTTAATGAGCCAAAACAGAACGTCTTATCCAATATCTCTAGACCGAAACCCATAACACGGCTTAACAGCATGTAAAAGGAGACCCAAAACACTAAAATAAACAAAGAGATAAAAATTCCCTAAAGGATCTGCGGCAAGTACCCTCAAAATCACAATTCAGCCCTTTGGCGATTACATGATATCGGCTTTTTGCGTTACATTCGCGAAATTCAATAATACCGAAGCTCGTAAAGGGGCGGGGGGTGGCAAAAAAACCGGTATTTGGCTCACTAAACCGTTATTGTCAACCGCTGCAAATAACTGGGATGTTTTTCTTGTTATTTCATTTTAAAAGGTCCGCGGTAAATGTGAGCGCTAATATTGGATGGTTTTTGAAAAGCTTTTTTCTGCCAAGTTACGGTGTACGTGGGTTACGTTTGTACAAATAAGAAAAGTAAGGAAAATTGTAACGTGTTGTTGATGTTTTTTTTTTAAATATTATTGTGATTTTTTTACATGTGACATGTTAGCTTATTAAATATAAGTATTTAATAAAAATAAAAAAAACAACTGATACGGATGGGATTTGAACTTACGATTTTTGACGTTCCGTGTCGCCGCTCTGACCGCTAAGCCACCGTATCCTACCAGCAAACAAATTAGAGATTTTTATTTCGGGGGCATACATTTTTTTTATTTATACTTGTGCAATTATCATTAAATGAGTTTGAAAATAATTAATATTATGATTGTGCTGTGTCAAAGAATCTTGTACCAACTTTGTTTGGTGTGTTTCTATAATTTATATTCTTAAACATTTATATACTTAAGTAACTAATGTCCAATGGAATATTTTCAATCCAATTAGTTTTTATATTGTTTGTAGGTATGGTTCTACTTTACCATTGGAACCTCTACCTACCTACCTCTAGAACTATTGGACAAAACTTTAAAACAGAAACAAACCGAACGGTTTTAAGTCTTCAATGGTGCGTAAACAGAATCCGGTTTTTAGCCGATTCCGGTTCCGCGAGTTACGGACGAACACTGTTGTGCTCAGTTGATTTTTATAACGCGTGAATATTTACAGCACCCAAAAATATGCACGCTCATAGCGTGATATTGAGTCTGAGTATTCTTTTGTGACCATCAGGATAATCAAATGTTTCATAAAGAGGGACAAGGATAGGTATATAACAGCTAGCTTCAAGTAGTATATCGTATTCTATACTAATATTATAAAGCTAAAAAATGTATATGTTTGAATCCGCTAATCTCAGAAACTGTTTATCAGTCCCATATAAAAAAATTCTTTTTGCATGGTGGCGCATTGGTTACGGCTCCGCTTTGTAAGTATATAGCTGGTATGGGTTTTTAATGTCATAAGTACTTTCATAGGTAATTTAAAACACTACTGACTAACGGTGAAGGAAAACATCGTAAGGAAACCTGGATTTTTAATAGTCTGAAATCGCCAACCCGCAGTGAGCTAGCGTGGTGATAATGCTCAATCCTTGTCTGTATGCGAAGTGGCCCTTTACCCTACATTGGGACAGTTACAGGCTGATTTATTTATTTATTTATTTATTCGAAGACCCAAATCGATCCAGGCGGATCGATTTGGGAAATTATTTTTTAATTTACTCTTATTTTAATATTACTGTCGTAATCTTGTGATTAAGTTCAGTTCGAGCTTAAAGCCTTGACAGAGGCGTATGGTGGTCTAAACTCTAACACTAGGTTGTTCGTCAACCATAAAATATGACATCAAGAAAGAAAATGAGTACTTATGGATTCAATTAAACTCAATTATTGGGAGTTTTAATTATATATAATACAGACACCGGCGTAGCATCATCGCTTAAAGCGACGCATCTCGCATTCTGACACCACCTTGCCATACCTAAAACTCAACGATCCTAGTCAGGTACTCTCAGATTCAACTCTTGTTCCCGTCGGAAAGTAATCGTGTTCCTGAAATTGAGTCTGCAAGTTCCAGCGTGACGCGTTATCGGATTTGTTCGGTACGCGCACGGAATCTGCGGGGATGCCCCGCCTACTAGCAAATTGCATCGGATACTGAAAACGTTGGTACTTTTTAGTTCGCTTCTTTTGTGTTAATATGGGGCTAATGGGATTTGGTGGTTTAAAGTGGACGTTGAAAGGAGTTCGGTATGTAATTTGTTGGTTAACCAATTTGTGAGATTAAAGCTCTTTTTAAAGCTAATTTGTTTTTAACCAAAAACAAGATAATGTTTTCCTTCGGCTTTTAAGAAGCGACAAATCCTAATCTTTAATATAATAAATGTGAAAATACCTCTGTCTGACTGATACGTTTTGCACGCCTGAACCACTGTATTTATGGAACATAGTAATTTATGAGATATTGTATGGATGGGACCTCGGATAAGGACGTAGGCTACTTTTTATTCCGGTAATCCCACGAAAACGCAAATTTTGCGGTTAAAACCGTGGGGCACGGCTAATTAATAATAACTAGAAGTTTTTAAATATTCGCGAATCATGTATAATGTTAGTTTGCGCGCAGATATTTCTAACTAATCATTATTGAACTTATCTCAACTTTTTAGTCAAGTTACATTCACTTTTTACATTCGTTCACCGTGTTCATGAGAAAGGATCAAACCGAATCGAGGTACCTAAAAAAAGTAGGGTTATGATTTTAATCCTGGGTATCCTGTAACAATATAACTGTTATGAGTGGGGTCCAAAAGGGTTATATTTGTATATAGTCAGTTTTTTAAATACGAACTTGTTTTTAATCAGTTAGTCAGTGCAAGCTTGTATCATTTTCGGTTTGCCAGTCCCACGGTCTTTGCCCTTCTTGACTTTAATAAATTAAAAATAACTGCAACATCTTACTGTCAACAGACTGTTCTCACAAATAAAATCCTGGATAGAAAATTTTTCTTGTTAGACATCGTAATGATGCTTCTAACTACAGAGTGTTGGCTCCCTCACTCTTGAGACTTCTGCTTATTGTCAGAAAAGTTAAGGTCAGGATTAAAGTTTTAAATTGAGAACAAAATAAAGTACAATCAACAATAAAAAGTAGTTTAACATACTCGCTTCCCTATTCAAAGTAGTTTTTATTTTAATATTAAGATGGAAGATATTTACAATAAATTATTTAAAAAAAAATAGTAGAATATTGTAAGGAAAAGCTTTCTTATAACTTCATCACACACTTAAATTATTTATTTTTTATTTTATTATTACACTATTTACCAAAACACACAAAGTCAGAAAGAAACTACATAAACATTTAGCGCAAAAATTTAAATTCACAATCAGTTACATTCCCATTGCCTGCGATGTCTGGGATTACCATAATTATTCTATATTAAAACAGTAATGTAATATTAAAACTCCGAAGACGTCGCCTGTTTAAAATAACAGATGGCAGCACATGTATTATTCATGGCTTGGTTTTAGTTGGACTCCTGATAAGTTTGAAAGGCGTTGGATAAAGTTAATGGTAGATGGTGACATTTACATTTTAATTGAACGAATTCTAGATGGACAGGTCCTAAATCCTATAATTATAGCTTTTTCAGGAAAATGAGTTTTGTAGAATATAAGCTTTCTAAAATTCTGGAGGGGGTGATTGCTATCCTCTTTCCTCACAATAGTTCTTCGACAGTTCGACTTCGATATGAAGCTACGTACTCACTAGGTAACCGATGATATGTTGTCTCAACGTTGGGCAACGTTGTCAGTCTTCATATAAAGTACACGTTCGTTAGATCATTGACATTGTTGTAAAGAACGTCTACACCTAATGAAACAACTTTTTAACGGATATAATTCGCGTTTTTATTTTGATAATACAATCCTGACGTTTCGAGTACTTTGCAGCACTCGTGGTCGCAGGCAGACTTTCAGTCTGCCTGCGACCCCCTGCGAAAAACGCGAATTATATCCGTTAAAAAGTTGTTTCATTATGTTGAGTGTTCGCGAAAGTTTGAGACTATGTAACGTCTACACCTGTAAACATTTGCTGGGCAACTGAACAAATAACATGGTGCACGTCATGTTCCGCAACGTTGCGCGTCATCTAGCAATGTTGCCAAACATTCTGCGCATCACGTGTTGCGCGTCAAATGTTGAACTTAAGAACTGCACCATGTCGTCTTTTCAAATCGTTGGCTAATCTCCGTTGAGATTGGCCGCTGTGATCGAAATTCAGTCAGGAGGACATTATTATTTTGTATTTATTTTTACATGTTATGTCCATGTAATGCGTTAGAAAAAAATGTAAGAAACTACACAGGATTTAGTAAATGCCATCACGATTGCACAATGTTATTGACGTATATGTTGCAAAATAATCTTACACTACAAAGACAATTCAAATGAAATTCTTCTTTGGCTTCTTGAAGTTATAGCACGAAATTTAATATTTCATGATTTTGAGTTTGACTTCAACAGAATTCTGACAAGTAAAATTTTAGTCGCTCTGTCGTGATACAGAACGACATTGTTTCTGCGCATGTAGGCGACCGACTTATTGCTGTACGATATTGTGTGGGTGACAGATTCTTTATTCAAATATTCCATATTTTCGCCGACAATCGGTTAGTCGGTTGGAATTTCATTTAAAATTTGTGGGATATGCTTTTCTTTAGTTTTGTTGACGTAATAGTGGTTGTGAATTTATACAAACGAGATGTTTAGCTTGCACATCGCACTAAACAATTTTTTTCTCACTTTTACTTCGGTTATAAAACACCATAAAAAAAAATTATAAATGAGAGCTGTCAAAAAAAAATTTAGAAGAAATTAATAAAGATACGAGCTAAGCTTGAACGGTTTCGGTGTATTTACAGTTGAATAGTTGTAGTACTGAGTTTAACAATAATAAATCTTCCTAATAGAAATCATGAGAATGTTGAATTATTCAACTCTAGCTTTTGCCACGGCTCCGCCCGCGTGGATGTTGGTTATCGCGTAAAAAAGTAGCTTAAGTCCTTTTTCATGTTTCAGGCTACATCCCTGTCAAATTTCGTTTAAATCAATTCGGTGGTTTAGGCGCTATAAGGTAACAAATAGAGAGACGGATAGAGTTACTTTCGCATTTATAATTATACATAGTATAGATTCTTATGATTTCTATTAGGAAGAGAGAAAATAAGTCCTTAATAATTTTAGCATGTCCAAGAGAAAGCACCAATAAAATCTTACACAAAAGATGCTTTCTTCTGAAGATTTTAGAATTGAGCCCGTATTTGATTTATGGCCTTAAAATATTATTGATCTAATATTTTGATCAACAGGTTGCAGCTAGACCTGCTCGAGATGGAAGCTCTCAGCGCGTACGAACTCGTTCCAACCCTCCTCGTGCTTGGCGAGGGATACTCATGTAAGTCTTCAAATTAATACCTTCGCACTTGAAACTGTAAACTGGTTATCATGGAACTGTTAAGGAATTCGTCTTTTGCGCTTTGTGCTGTGGGTTCGATTATATTTGAGGTAATAAAAAGATACATTTGTTCCGGTTATGTGATTTGTGCAATATTGTGAAGTTATATTGCCCTAATACACAGGAGGAAATCCTATTTAGGCTATGTTTATTAGAAAGATAAATAAAAGATAGAAAGTTTATCGGATAGTTAGAAAAAAAAGGGTGTCCCATAGAGTATTCAAGAAAATTTTCTTATATACTCTAAGGGGTGTCCATAATATTTTTAATTAAGTTCAGTTCCTTATGAGACCGTCATGGCGCTTTGTTATCAGTGGTAGTCACAATCAAAAGGTTAAACAACGGTTGACGAGTTTAGTCTGTAGATGGGTGGCCATCAAGCGCCTTTCGTATAAAGCAATTTATATCGGCACTACTTACGCCCAATTTCATCATTCAGTTTTATAACTGAGTTTAATAAAACTAAGTTCAGCTATACACAAATTGCAGTTCTGAACTCAGTTAAACGCTTGAATCGAGTTTAACTTGATTGATCGCGTTTAGCGTCAGTGCAAGTGGTGAAATCGGCTTTTAAAGTGATAATCAAGTTGGCACTACTAAATTTATTTTTCTACAAACCAATTGTTTCTTAAATAGTGCACTCAATTTCTAAATCCATACAATTATTGGTTCTCGAACACAACGGGCACGTGCCGTCTGATAGACAGTTAACCAAGTTTCCTTTCAAACAGATCACGGACTCAATCGCCGCATAATACGTGTTTATGCCGTCGGCGTTAGGGCTTGTACACAAAACTGCGATGCGACGTCGCATCGCAAAAACTTTCCTATAAAACGCGGCATTTGCCGTGTAGACTGTAGGTATTCTTTTGCGATGCGACGTCGCATCGCAGTTTTGTGTACAAGCCCTTAGGCAGTTTCACACTATCGATTAGATATGCACATGCCTGACACTTGCATAGCCATGCTGAATATGCGACTGTCTCGTCTGTGTATGGCATTAAAGCTACTTATATACTTTCGTCAATTTGAATAGACCTCAATAATAGATAATAATAGACTCTCCCCCTATTATATGAAACTTATAACATAGCTGGCGAAACGTGGATGTACTGCATAAACCTCTGCCTACCTCCACTTTGGGGTATACAGGCGTGAGTCTTTATTATGTTCTTTACCTCATAAGGTCGCTAAATGATAGTAGGCGCCTATCGCGCAAATCGCGTTGTTTACTTTTAGATATAAAATTATTGAAAATGTAGATAGTTATTATGACAAATCTCAAGAAATCAAGTTTTCCGAACAAACTGAAATTCCGAAATTTTGTAATGTTATTTTCCTTAACTTGTTTTTTTTTTTTTTAATTTTTCATATTTACTCACAACTATAATTAGTGATTTTATATCCTCAATGTGTGTGAGAGAGTATGGATACTACATTCTAAGATATTGAGTTCAATACGACTTCCATTGTTTAACCAAGACGACGAATGTTTATCTAGATTTACACTTACCTTATTATTTTATGAATTATAGAATAAACATTTCAACATTGCGTCCAAACTTTAGTCACATTCTACAGGGCGTGAGTCTTAACTAACAGTAGGGCTCTCTGGGCACAGCTGCTGCCTCCTCTCGAGACGTTGTGTGAGCTCTTTGCACGGCGCTAAAAAGAGCATAAACCGGTATCTAGCCGATTGTAAAGATGTGGCTTAAGATGTGGAAGATAGCGGGGGTTTTACGAAGAACACAAATTTATGATGAATTGAAATTAAAGAGTTTTGTTAAAAATTATATAATGTCGTAAGTCATAAATCATTGTGAGGCTTTACAACATAAAGAGCCGTTTCCACGAATGAGAGAATCGCGGTGTTTTCATACAAAATCACTCGATGATTATAATAATATCACCAATTGTTTATCAACCATACGATAAAAAAAAAAAAACCAATTGGAGACAGCTGCGTACAGTAACTTATTAAATTGATGGCACGCCGAGAATATCGCCGCGAATCTCTTGCTCTTGGAGACGACTCTTAAGGAAATCAATGAAAAAAGTTATGAAAAATCAAAACCAATAGCTTTTAATAATATTTTATTTTATATATAAAATATGTTTCAATTAAGCTGAAAATTTTGCTAAAACTTTGTAATGTTGTCCTTCAATTAGTTTAGTTCAATTTTTCATAACTATATTCATTTATTTTATATCTTTAATGTGCGAGCGAGATAGCAGATTAGGAGTATCTGCGCCTTAATAATCTAAAATTGGTGAACTAGCGTGGTAATGGTAAGCATGGCTTGATCTTTCTCTGTATGAGCAGAGAACTTTAGGGCCATCCATAAATTACGTCACAACACAAAATTTAATCTACTTACCATAACATAAAAATAGTTGCAACTTTGTCTGCACTCGCTGTAAATTTAATATTCTAAATGTAAAATTGCAAAATATGTACTAAATTAAAAATAAGGTAAATAAGTTAAACAGGTAAATAAATAAATTAAATAAATAGGTTTGTCACAAATGTGACCTTCTGTGACAAGGACGGGGAAGGGGTCAAAAATCATGAAATTCGTGTGACGTAATTTAGCATGCAGTCAGGACACTCCGGGCAGTTTTAATTTTAAAACCGATTAGTTTTTGAAAGTGTTGCTACATTATTTGCATTTTGACGCCTGCACTTCTTCAATTTTTGTTCTTGTTTAAACTAATGTTTTTAAATTTATATCTCGTTCTCTTTCACAACTTTCCATCTCTCTCCTACCTTACGCCATCGTTCCAAGTCGAGGACAGCACTAAGTGCTCTCCAGACAACCAGTGTATTGCAGATAGTTGTTCAGATTTACGAGCCCCACTGCTCATCGTAACGTCGGCAACTTAATTCGCACGTCCTGATCTAGTAACATTGATTTGTTAGTGGCCATTTTGTTGTTTGTTGTTATTGGGTTTTTATTTTATGCAATAACATTTTACTGTTAGTACCTCCGTGCTAGACAGTAAAATGTTAGGAAAATAAACTATTGGAATTTTGGTAATTAATTCCAATGATTTACATTTTTTTGTTAGCGTATCACGACGGCACGCTTTAGTCATAATTACATTCCCAAAAGTTATAAATTCAGTATAACTTTGATCTACAGGGTTATTTGTAAAACACCCGCAACCTGAAAAGAGGTCCCCTGATATGTTTTAAAAAAATTAGCCGATTTTTTTTTGCGATTTCAGGGTCAGTCCTATAGTAAAAGTTGTTCATAATGACGAGTTTAATGACCCTTTTTCAGGTTGCGAGTGTTTTACAAATAACCCTGTATAGCTAACCTACCATAAAACAAAAATACAGCTATACCTTAAAAATAATCAAATTGTTTTCAATGTCAACCAAATAATACATACGAATCAATTTCTTACTTCATCCACGTTAGACCACATACGACCTGGATTCTACACGAGTTTGACGATACAAATAATTATATGATAGCTTCGGCCTTGAGCTAAAATGAAGTCACGAAGCAAATCTAATCAATGCATGCAACATTGATGTATCGAACAGTTCTGCATGACTAATATGACCAGACTTCCCGTTTTAAACGGGACTGTCCCTTTTTTCTGCTCTCCGTTACGGTGTCTCCAAAGAAAGCTACGGGACGCAAAATTGTTCCATTTTTTTCAAACCGCACGAAAATTAGCCGGTTTTTTGCCATTATAATTTAAAACAGTTTTTAATTTAATCAATTCGCTATAAAAATTTAACAATCAATCAATTTCAATTCAATCAAAAGTAACTAGGTAAATTAAAATTAAAATTTTATTTATAGAATGGTCATGATTCTCTAATATAAATATGTTATAGACAATTGGCAATAGTATACTTTTACCCCTTTACAATCATCAATCAATCAAATGTTAGATTTTGCGACCGAGAGAGAAAGTCCCGTTTTGAGTCAATAAATAAATGGTCACATTATGCATGACTCACACTGCTTTTATATTACCCTTCCTAGTAATCAAAGATCAAATTCGTAGAACACTAAGAACTTTGAAATCGACACTTGAGTTTTGCGATTATTTCTCAATGTGTGTTTTCAGTTGATCGTATCAAGTGTTTGATTATAAGGCGATTGAGTTTGTAGGAAGTCTCATCATTGGCACGATAAAACAAAATGCTTTTGAGTTGGTAACTTCGAGCTTGTACAACATTTTGTTGAAAAGTAGACAACGTTTTGTTTTTGGCATAAAAAAAATTAAACCGTCAAATACCGAGAAATGAGTCACAAAAGGAAATCAATTGTTACGTGTCGCTTGCATCCTTGCGGTATTTAAGCCCTCCAAAACTGTCATTATCATTCATCTAGTTCTTTTTAATCCTACTCTAGATTTTTCTTTCTTTCATAGATGCTGTACAGGTGAATCTTTTCCAAATAGTGTCGTCGTATATAAAATTATCTATCTTGCCGATTCGAGTTCTAACGTAGTCTAGCTACCACAGTATCGTGAATAAATATTTAAAACGTATAAGAAAATATTATAACCAACATGTTTATGTAATTATAAAGATGACAGCTTACACACAAACATTACAATAACTCACTCCGTGACAACTTGAAAGCGCATGACTCTTAGACACGATACATTCCGCGCATTGTTAGGTGCAAAATAAAACCGTGTGTAGTAAACCAAGCAATAGGTAGACGCCTATTAGACGTGCATGCGGCATGCAAGCCGACTGTTATGCAAGTTATCGAAGATCGAGAAGCTTCATACTTCGTGGCAACGCGCGATCTAAATTGCCCTTTGATGGGCACAATTATTGCTTGAGAACACAAATGTGGTGATAAGGATGGCATGTTGGATTTGAAATGCTGGCTCAAAATTATAAGGTATTCTGGAAAATTCTGTATGCTCAATTGCTCAACTTTTCTAACTAAGTTAGTAAGTAAAAAATTTTTACCCAAACAATAAGCCGTGCCGTGCTAACAATAGTGCCGAGTGGTTTCCGGCGTAAGAATAGAACCTCCGCTACTCGTCCCGCGGGTGTCGTAAGAAGCGACAAAGGAAAAGATCTGGAAGACGAGCAGCAGCATCTTTCTCTGTAATAGCAATCATCTGCTACTGCGATCGCCAACCCGATTGCCCAGCATGGTGATTATGGGCATTTGCCCAAGGTATAATATTTACCTCCAATGATCGCACACAAGTTTGTTGTTTGTTGACCAATACTTATAAACATATTTTCAGTCCTTGCAACTCAATCTAAAAGGCAAACACCGTAAAGATTAATATGTAAATAATTTTGACCCGGTCGCTTATATTTATAAGCATTATAATTTTACAAGGGACACCCTAATTAAAAGGTCGACCGTAAAACTGTATCACAATGCGTGATAATTTTAATGGTGCAGATAAAAATAACTCATTTAAATTATAAGTATGGCATCCCTATTCTCCGGCCCTTTACGGAAACGTAGGAAATTGTAAGTGAGGTCGCGTCACCGTTCCGCTTCCCTCACTTTTTGAGTCCCCGGCCTGGATACAGGTTGTGGCCTTAAGAAGCGGTGAGGCCATAACCTTATATTATGTATGACGCAATAGCTTTATTAAATAAATTGATGCGCATTTTTTTATTGAGTGAATTTTGATAAGTAGGATATTATTACATTATTATCTCAAGTCAAATAAATATATTGTGGTCTGTGACGCATCTCCACTCTTTATAATATGTGGTTAAGTGTAAGGTATTAACTGGACAAAATTCTTGGCCCGACTCAGGATGAGGCTCAAGACTTCGCGTTTAGTTGTCGCAATTGCAACTGCAGGACGAACGAGTCCGTATCATATGCGTTTTCATTTATACAATAATAATTTATGTAAGTAATTTAAAAAAATATATTATTTTCATAATAGCTTTAAGTTTCTTCTATCGAATACAAATCCACAGCCAAAACAGTCATCATCATCATCAGTCTATATTAGTCGACTACTGAACATGGGCCTCTCCCAATGCGCGCCACTATTGTGCGCTCATTGGAAGTATTTGCCCATAATCGCCACGCTGGGCAAGCGGGTTGGCGAACGCAGTAGCAGAGCATTACTGTTACACAGAAGGATGCTGCTGCCCATCCTCCGGATCTTTCCCTTTGTCGCTTCTTACGACACCCGCGGGACGAGTAGGGGTGGTTCTATTCTTAAGCCGGAAACCACACGGCACAAATATTCAAAATAACAAACGGCTAAAACAGTCAGGTTGCACTAAAACCATTGAATTGTGTGTATGTAGATGAGTAAAGCCGTTCCCCCTCCAGTCTACAGCCTAGACGCTGTAAAAAGTAAATAAACGGTGTGGAATTTATACGTTTTGTCGTAAAACCCGGACGGTTCCCCGCGGACGCTGTGCGTTTAGTGGACTATCCGATGAATGTCATACACATTGCAAATCTATGGTAGGTATGTCATAGAGGGTGGTTTGTTTGTGGTGCTGAATATTACATTATTATTATTATAGACTCACGCCTGTATTCCCCAGAGGGGGTAGGCAGAGGTGTGCAGTACACCCACGTTTCGCCGGTTATTTATAAGTCCCATGTAATAGGGGGCGAGCCTATTGCCATTAACCAGGCACAATTCCAGACTCCGTGCTGCTACTGAGAATTTCGTAATGGAAAAACCCAATAACACTTTGCCCGACCCGGGGATCGAACCCAGGACCTCGTGCTGAATAGATGTTTATATTTTGAGTATATGTGTTCTATTTTGTGTACTCGCAATGTAAATGAATAAAGAAATTAAATGGATGATTATTTCATGACATCCAATGTCGTAATAGCTGATATTATAGGACAAGCTAACTGCAAGGTAGAACCCTCTCTCATAAATCTGATGACAGAGATTATACCACGCCAACCAAGCATATAATATAATGGAAAATCCACCGAAATAACATAATTAAAACACATTTCCCATCTCTTTTTTACTTTCAAAACCATAATTTCATCCGTCCATACTTTAACGCAAAAATGTTTAAAGAAATCTGCATTTTTTACGAAAACATACAATTTTCCCGGTGCCCACTGCTGCGACGTTTTATTGTTTTTCAGTTAAAAGTTAAGAGATTAGCACGGAAGCCTATAACTGGGCGCGTAAAAATTCCGCCCAACCGACCGAGCCTCGGTTTTAGGGTACCGTATCGGAATGTTACACAGAATGGGGCTTATAATTTTATAAGGCTTTAAAAATGTAACTTAGTTTTTTTACAATTTCAGCCGATTATTATAGCTAAACCTATGTAGTTAATGTCTTTCTGACCTAATTTTGATCATAGCGGCCAATCTTAACGAAGATTAGCCAACCACGCAAGGTTTTATAGTGTTCACTTAATTAACTATGACAGTGAGAGAATAGAGTCCACTTGTGTTTGCGCACCCACTCGTGCACGAATATCTCCGGCTTACCACAGAGTTACTGGTGTATTTAAAACAGAAGATACTATACGGGATCTCAAAAATATTCTAGGGTTGTGCTTCACCCAGTTTTTTCTCCATGTTGTTTCCATTTGAGGAGATACGCTCATTCGTTCGCGGCGGCCCGGCCACAGCGCTCGCTCCCATTGCTATTGCGTTTGGATTTTTATCGTTTTTTCCTCAATAACCAGTTTTCGTAATTTGTTTTTGTATACCTACATGTTTGGAGAATTAATTAATTATGTTTTGATAATGATTGCAAACGTTGCCTTGCATCATATTATTCAAGTTTTTTCTAATATCTAATATTGACTGCAATGATATTTTAATGGTATGATAGCTTTTGGGAAGCCAAAGGTTGCAAATTCGAACCTATATATCACCGACTTTTCGAATTCATGTGCGTAATAAAAAAAACACTTCTCAAATAAAACAGAGAAGGAATATCGTAAATTTGTAATGGTTTGTAAAACCAAGAAAGAGGCAGGCTACATATATCGTTATGTAGTAAATCTATCAATCATTAAGGAAATGTCATTTCAGATAGGTGTCTTGTAGACAGAAAGAAATTTAAAGGGTATCGACATACTTGGAAAAAAATGTATGAAGAGGATAACGGCGAAGAATGAAGCAAGAAAAGTATGAGAGGAACGTTTAGAGCTCTCAGCCCACACCTCAAGGGACAAATATCCAGATTTATCCCCAACCTAAAGAGTTTCTAGCCAAAATTTAATTTCCCACACTACTTTCATACCTCCCTCCATTTGTCGCGTTTGTGACAAAACGAGTTTTTATCTCGAGAGCCGATGATAAAGGGCGAACGTACGACGGGTCGCTTCAATCTTTACGATGCGGTAAACCGGTGCTAACCAGAAAGAAGCGACGAATCAGTTTTCTTTTTGAGTTTCAGATATTATATTGTCTGGCATGAATCATCTACATCATCAACAGCTTTTGTCTTTTTTCTAAAAGATGGGTACAAAATTATTACTAAAACATAATAAATGGAGATGTGTAATACCACTCTTATAAGTATTTGTATATTCAAAGCAAAATAGTACCTAGTAAGTATTTGTATAAATGTTATAGTCAACGACATTAATCCTTTAGCATGCTATGTTTATATTCCATTGCACTATTTACACGCACAATAATTATTGTGTGTGTGTATATTAATATGTGCAAAAGAATATATGAATTAATATTATTGAAACACAATAATTAATGTGTGTTAGTAATTCATAGGAATTTAAAAATACTAATACAAAATACATACTCGAATACAAAAAAAAGACATTTATAAATTATTTTGGGAAAGGAATTTTTTTTCTGTGTTTTTGTTCTAGAATCTTTATCTTGGGTCTTTTTATACCCGCAATGCAGGTATAAGTGTGTGAGGTGTATCAGAGGCGTTGTAACTCGCAGGCCACAATTAGCAACGCAATAAACTCCGGCCTAACTGCCACAGTCTAGAATTCTAAAGAATAAGTTCAAGCCGAGTATACTGGTATGTCATGTTAACGCGGGAAATCTAGCTCTCTAATTAAGTGGAGGTCACATAATACTGAACTAAAGTTGTGAATAATTTCGTTCATCAAAATATAGAAACAAAAATGTTATAATATTATAATCATAATAAAATAACCACCGGTCACTTTGTTGGTACTAACTAAATACCAGTTTAAAGTACAGTACTCGCAATGCACAATATGCAGTAAAATTCGCTGTTGTATCCAAGATTATGAACATTTGGACATTTGTATTGAGAGCAGAGCCAGCGTAGAGAGAGTAGGCAGTAAAGCGTGTGACCAAATTGAATACTCAGACAGACAAAGTGATTGTATGCGCTGATGCGTCAACTTTTTGTTGATAAATTTTACTAGTTTCCCGCACAATACCTTTCACTTGCATACAAACGAAACACTGCGCCCGCCCTTTTGACGTAAAAATTGTTATGCCTGAATTACCGCGCCTATGAAAACACAGGTATGTTTTGTCGCTAGTTATTATTGGATTATCTTAATATTATGATCTCGCAAAACGCGTAAAAATGTAATAACAATTTAATGAAAGCAAAATAAATTTAAATTGTGCGCCATATTGCTGAAGAAAATTAATCGCAAAAAGAAAGGAAAAATTAAGATTCTAATTATTTTGGCTGCAAAAAATCAGATGGCAATACAATAATTAAATCGTTTTAACAGAAAAATATAGCAATTAATATTAACAATACTACATTTAAGACCATTATTTTCACAATAAACCTACTGCAATACCTACACTGTGGCATTTGCACTTCTCCTTAACATCACACGCCATGTAACCTATGAATTTATGGGCAACGCAATAACATTTAATTATCGATTGTGAGGCGATAAGCTTGTTGTATGTGGAATTGATTGTGCCAAAGATTTTCAAGCACGCACTCGAGTATTGTGATATGAATGGTAGCGGTAAAGGTAGTTAGTTAATAGAGTTATGATAGCCTAGTGCTATGACCGTTGACTGACAAGTCAGAGATCTCAAGTTTGAACCCAAGGCGTGCACCTCCTTTGTCTTTTTGTAAATAGGTAAAAGAAAAAAGGTTTGTTTCAGGAACTTGTACAACTTTTACACTAAATCTTACATAGTGACCTTCTTTTAAGTAAAAGGTTATGTGATATTATAAATTTCGCGCCTCGAAAATACGAAAAGCCAGTGCTACGCCACTCTCTGAGATCCCTCTCCGGTCGTGACTCGTGTCGGATTGCCGTCTTATCGGATGATGAGAATGAGGAAATAGAGAGTGCACAGCTGTGTTTACGGACACACTTTTGCTAATATCGTGCGTAGTTACTGAAATTCGCTCAGGAAGACATTATTATTATATTACTCAAAAATGATAAGTAGCAAGCCTATTAATACAACAGCGTCCTGAGATTGCAGTCTGCAAGACGAACTACGACTAATAAAGGAAATTCGGATTGAAACTACGAATATATACCTGAGTAAAATTAAGAATATTGATTATGAAGAAGAAAGTAGAGCCATCAGCAAAATGGTGCGACGAATAATATCTCACAGAATATCGGCGTGAAAAAACAATATTCGTTCTGTTTCGTACGAAAAGTAAGATAGGGGAAATTATGGAAACGGTTCCATAATTTCCCTTAATCATCCCTCTCCTGCCATAATCCCGAACAAGGTCGTAAAAGAAGTTAAAAAAGTGATTCACTGTGAATAAAGTGATACAAGTGATAATGTTGTGAGAGTTACAGTAACATTTTGCCACTTTAGTAGTTAAAATAGACATCCGTAATAACAAACTTCATGCTCATACCACCAAATAATTATTAGTTATCTTCTGTGTAACAACACTATCGCAATATTGTTTTATTAAAACCAAAAAAGTGTTGTACCCCCTATTAATCTTCATTCTACCCTCGAAAAGCTCTAAAATTTAAAAATACCAGGAGCAGTAATTGAATGCGTGAGGTTTACGAGACATTCGCTCCGAGCCGTTCATTAATCTGTTAGTCCATTTTGTGGACAGTGCGAAAATCTGAAACGGCGTAGTCGCAAATTGTATCCCCCTGGGCATTGTTGACCAACTCACTGTAGGATTGGTAAATGGGTAAATGCTTTATAATCTAGGTTATTGGTTGAATGCGAATAAAAAATGTATATTTACAGTTAAAAATGAACAATAAAGCAAAGTATGTAAAGAATTGATGGATAGCAATGTCTAACATATTGTAACTTGCCCGCAGAAAACTCGCATAAGAAAAACAAGTTAGGTATGCAGTGCGCTATAACTAGTCTTTTTGTGCGCCCGGTGTTGAGCTTCACCCCGCCAAAAGGACTAAAAGACCAGACCCAAAAGATGGTTTTAGTTTTCATCATTTCTGTTTTGAGCCCTGTGACTTAGTACTGCTGGGGCCACCACGGCACTATACGTAGGTGATAACAATCATATTGATTTGGATAATCTTACTAATATTATTATTTTGTACTTCTTTTACGCAGTAACGTGGTGACGTAATTTTGCATTGGGTTAGATAATAGGCTGGATAGTGTCGTGGTTAATTATTCCGGAAGAATTTGACTACGAGACCAAAGTCTCGGGAAAAGATGGTTTCTAATAATAATTTTGTCTTCAGAGAGCAATTATCCCGAACGTTGCATTGATCCGCTCAAATGAATACATAGCCCACCCCATTTTTCCAAACCCTCTAACAACGTGTTAAAAAAAATGTCCGTTACGAATTGTGACCATTCCCCTGGGCAATGTTGACCGACTATTACACAACCGTGAATGGTAAACAGACAAAATGCTTTATTCTCTGCGGTCATTGCCGCATATGATTTGTTAACATTGATTCTGTGGTCCTGTGTTGAATCAATTAAATTATTTACATTAATTCTAGCGAGTTTAATTATTGGAAAGAGATTTTTGTTTGAGAGTTGTGGTTGGGTTCACTACAATAAACTTTAAATTTAATTCAAATACCTAATTAATATTTTCATATAAAGCATTACGCAAAGCATTTTTTTTTTGTTTAAAAGTTTTTTCTACTTTACGTATTTTTCTTGCATGAATTAATCGTTTCAGACTATTTTATTAATATTGGAAATAAAACTCTGGAAATAAGACTGCCTCGTTGGTCTAGTGGTAGCAAGCGCGACTGCTGAGCTCGAGGTCCTGGGTTCGATCCCCGGGTCGGGCAAAAGTGTTATTGGGTTTTTCAATTAGGAAATTCTCAGTAGCAGCACGGAGTCTGGAATTGTGCCCGGTTAATGGCAATAGGCTCGCCCCCTATTACATGGGACTTATAAAATAGCCGGCGAAACGTGGGTGTAATGCACACCTCTGCCTACCCCCTCTGGGGAATACAGGCGTGAGTGAGTCTATGGAAATAAAACTTTTCAATGACTGTAAAGTTTTTACATTGTTATTTGTATTTGTACCTGCGACCTGCTGGTTAAAATCGCTAGCGGTTCGCAGCTATTCGTAACCCTCCTGTGCATGTCTTACATTTAAGTTTGTATTTGGCTTACACTCTGCTAAGACGTCAGGGAATACAGGCAAGAAGTAGGTATGTCATGTTCCCCTTCTCAAATACTCACCTTTCTTATGCATATTGTCTTCATAATATAATTTTTTCTTCCCCTCACATTCTTTGTATGCTCCATCCGTGTCTCATTTTCGCACCAACCCTCAAATTCTAACTCACACACTCGCATTCCAACCTAATTAACTTTGTATACTTTTTGAGTGCATTGAAGTCATGTTAATATTTTATATTGTCGGGATTTCTATTAAACGACATATTTTAAAATTTTCGTTTATTTTTAACTGCGTTGATTTCAAAAGGTATCTAGTGGTTTTAAACCGACTTCCAGAAAGGAGTACCTAAAAGTTTTACGTAATTCTGCATCTGCATAATGTATTTAGAAGAAATCTGTATATTTCTACGATTAATATATTTCTTTTATATTATTTATAAATATTAACAAATTTCGGATGGCGAGCCAATCGTGATGTGACACCGGGGGATAAATATACTCTATAGGTATAACCTACCAATTAACGTAAAAAGGATAACTTTTGTGTAATTGTATAGTTAAGTACAGAAAAGCTATCCGTTTTTAAACGTTGTTAAACAAATTTATAGTCAATGCAAGCAAGTTTCCACTGACGCATTGATTGATTGATTAGAACTGGGTTCATGTGTAATTCCCCTGGTCATAAGTCGATGGGCCGACCGTATCAAGCGCAAATTACCATGATATGGTATTGGTAGCATGGCCAGGTGCAAAAAAAAATATAATGCATCATAACTCTAGCTAACAAACATTTTCAACTCTTCGGTTTATAAAAAAAACAAAAATTCGTCGAGTCTAAAAAATCAGAAGCGACTGACATTTGCAAATGTCCAGTGCCCGTGTTGAGCCATTGTTACATCATAGTCTATTCTCTAGGTTTCCACAGACGCATTGACTGAAGGCCATGCAATTTTATTGATCAGTTTTGTGTTTTACAATCTATTAGTCATCCCTAGTATTGGATATTTGGATAGACAGTCTTACAAATTTATAGTCCTATTATTAATTGTCTAGTTTATGAAAGCCTATGTTTCCTGTCGTATGTATGCCGTGTGGTTTCCGGCTTAAGAATAGAACCACCCTTACTTGTCCCGCGGGTGTAGTAAGAAGCGTCAAAGGAAAAGATCCGAAAGATGGACAGCATCCTTCTGTGTTACAGTTATCATCTGCTACTGCGATTGCCAACTCGCTTGCCCAGCGTGGACATTAAGGGCAAATTCTTCCAATGAGCGCACAATAGTGGCGCGCATTGGGTCATTGACACATTGGCATAATTTGTTGTCAGTCAAAGTTCACGACTGCTACTGCTACCACAGTATAAAGAGGTCTTCTCTATTAGACTATGCTGCTACTCCTGGCTGATCTCTTTATGGTCAGATTATGGTCGTACGTTTCTACCTGTGTTTGTCTAGTCTCCGTTAAAACTGACTACTGTAACGAAAATTTTGTTTGGAATAATCCATACATTACTCCCAAATTCCTGGTCTAACTATCCATTTGATAATTTTCTGAGCAGTTATTATTACGTAACCTGCTAATTGAACTATGAACTCAACAGCTTGCAACCAACAAGACAATTTAATACTTCAATCAAATTAATAATACTGTCATCAAATCTAAATGGAATTCTACGCAGCATTGTGTTAAGATTTATAGTATTCACTTAATTAGTTTGTCTGTCACATGATGAATGAGATAGACTGAATATTCGATACCAACCCAAAACAGAAGCTGTACCTAATTGCTTTGTGCCTAATAAAATTAGGACAAAGGCAGGAAGATGACGATAACTTTTAGTCTCAGACTGGGTGTTTATGCCTTATAAAATAATTTTATTGTGTGTCTACGCAAACACGAAACGATTAGTTTAAAAAAAAATTACATAGAAAAATTTTGGCTTAATTGTGTTATGACCAGTCTGCGTAAGATGCTGACCAATAAGATGAGTATTGCGCTGACTACGTGAAATTAACGATTCAAAAAACTTATCCATTCAGTTTAATCATAATTATATAAAGATTTTTGGACCTCGATTTGTATAAAAAAACGTAGACAAGTTAACATTAATTACAAAACTTGAAAAATGATAAGTGCTTCTACTCTTTTTTTGGACCCTCTTATATGATTGGCAGACATGACAGTTTTTATACCGTAAGTCCACGAAGCTCGCTTGTCAAGTAAAAACTGGACGAGTGATAAGTACCAATATTAACTTTTTCAGATAAAACCGAGTGAAGTGATCGGTGTAAGAATTACGTATATTTTTATTTTATGATTATATCCTGTATCTTAGGTGCAGTACTTATATTAAATGATATTATGATATCAAGCAGTGATAGCCTTGTGATATGCCCGTTGGACTGCCAAGTCAAAGCTCATAGGTTGGAAACCGCATCACCTCCAACTTTTCGTATTCATGTGCGTATCAGAAATCATTTGCTTAAATGGTGAGGGAAAACATCGTGGGGAAACCAGCATTTTTTAACGGTGTGTAAAACCATGTGACTACTGTGGCCTACAAGCGATTTAAACTCTGAAACCAGGTTGTACATCAACCATAATATCATGATAAAGAAAAAAGAAATTATATACCTAATGTGCTTGAAAGTAAAATCTAAGAACCTATCTATTCACGTCACGAATTTCCCAACGGATTTGAAGCGTTTTAAAAGCTAATAGATTATATTACTTAGAATAGTTTCTACAAAGTCCGAACAACTGACCCCTTTGATTACAGAGACTACAAGTAGAGCAACCTTTAATAAATTAAAATTCATAGAGTTATCAAGGTAGTATGCAAATGAGTCATATAAAAATGTTAATTACTCGGCCCTTAAGCCGCCGCTTGCATATGCGAGTGGGTGATATACCAACGCCTACAATTATATACTGGAACAATCTAGAGGTTTGTGTAGGCTTTTATATATATTTATTTAAACATTTTTTTGGTGTGTCGAGACCAATAAGATAAACTTGTGAGCATAATACATGTAACGTCGCCGTTGTGACGTGACTACCTTTAGATCCGTTACTTTGACGATCGAGTACATTCGGGACCCAGGATTTCATTGTCAATCTTTACTTTACAACGCGCGGCGCCCGTGACGTGCGTCGTGGCTCGTTACGCCACCGTGACGTATTTTGTGACACGTTACAACGCCGTGACATGCATCGTGGCACTGGTGGCACGCTACAACGACCGGACCTGCACCGTGGCACGTACGACGCTGTGGCGTACTTTGTGCCACGTTACGACGCTGTGGCGTACTTTATGCCACGCTCGATGCCGTGACGTGCATCGTGGCACATTACGACGGCGTGACTGCATCATCAGTTTTCGCGACACGAGGCCCTAACGTTATACGATGTTACAACGTACGCGACGGCGTCGTGACGTGACGTCGCGTCGCGTCGTAACGTGTATACTTGTGGCAACCCTAAAAGAAAATGAGTTAAACTTAGTTTTAAAATTTGTGTGTATTAAGTATTAATGTAGTAGCTACTTTCATAAGTCAACAAATTAAAAAATCAAAAAATAAGGTAAAAGCAACGTGGAAAGTAATAAACACCGAAACTGGTAATCGTAGGGCCACTGATAGTATACCTGTATTAAAAATTAACGATAAACTAGTTTCTAATAAATCGGTGGTTGCTGACTATTTTGAGCAATTTTTTACAAACATACCCACTGAGACTACTAAATGTCTTCAGTCGTGTCCAGTAGCTGCTGAACTACTTTTAAAGAAAAACTTTAAGTTTAATAGCACAACTAGTTTCGAATTTAGTTCTGTTACATATATTGACATTATAAAGGCATTTAAAACTATAGCTGTTAAAAGTACAGAGGACTTGTGGGGATTATCAATTAAAGCCATTACGCCCATAATAGAAAATATTGCGCCAATACTGGCATTTATTTTTAACAAGTGCATCACAGACGGTATCTTTCCCGACCTTATGAAGCACAGTAAACTCGTACCCATTTTTAAAGCAGGGTGTCAAAATGACGCCTCTAATCATAGGCCAATATCTGTGCTACCTGCCTTAAGCAAAATATTTGAAAAATTAATACTTAGCCAAATGCTAACGCACTTTAATAAAAATGAAATCTTGCACAGTAAACAGTTTGGATTTACTAGAGGTCGATCTACTGAAGATGCCGGTTCAACTCTAATCAAAACTATCTTAGAAGCCTGGGAAGAAGAGCGGGATGCTTTAGGAGTGTTCTGCGATCTTTCAAAGGCCTTTGATTGCGTGGATCACCGCACTCTTATTTTGAAACTAAAATATTACGGTATCCAGGGTAAATCTATTGATCTCGTAAATTCTTACCTGTCGAATCGGGAACAAAGGGTGACAATCGACAACGTTACCTCTACTGGCTCATTTGTTAAAATGGGAGTGCCCCAGGGATCAATTTTAGGTCCATTTCTATTTCTCGTATATATAAATGATCTCCCTCACATGATTAATGATACCATGACAAATATAGTCCTGTTTGCTGATGATACATCACTCATATTTAAAATTAATAGGAAAGATAGGAATATTGTTGAACCAAATATTACACTTAATGCATTATCAGATTGGTTCTCTGCTAATAATCTTTTACTTAATGCCGGAAAAACTAAATGTATCAGATTCTCGGCACCTAACGTAACCCAAATAGGTACAAATATAAAACTAGATGGGAAAATGTTAAGCCTAGTTCCCTCTACCGTATTTCTCGGTGTCACTGTAGACTGTAAGCTGCAATGGGGACCTCATATAGAGGCACTTGCAGGTAAACTGAGTTCGGCTGCGTTTGCTGTACGGAAAATACGACAGGTGACAGATGAGGCAACGGCTAGGCTAGTATATTTTGCATACTTTCATAGTATTATGTCGTATGGTATTTTACTATGGGGATCGGCAGCGGATGTCGACACCATTTTTATATTACAAAAAAGAGCTATCCGAGCAATTTACAACTTAGGCCCAAGGGATTCACTTCGTGAATTTTTTAAGAAGATAAATATACTTACATTCCCATCCTTGTATATATTTCAAAACATCTTATACACTCGCAAAAATATAACTTCCTTCCAAAAAAAGAGTGATATTCACAAACATAACACTCGTCATAAGGACAATCTTGTGGTACCTGGTTATAGACTTTCTAAAACTAAAAACTCATTCATGGGTAACTGCATTAAGTTTTACAACAAAATACCCTCTATAATTAAGGATCTACCGGATGCTAGGTTTAAAACAGTTATTAAAGGTATCCTAATATCAAAGGCTTACTATAAGTTGAAGGATTACATTGAAGATAAAGATGTGTGGCATACTACTCCCTCCTGCACACTGCGACCCACTAGCGCTGATTGAACTTTACTAATATTCAAAATCAATTTTATTGTGCTTTGACATCATATAATAATAGGTACTTAATATTTTTGAATACTCCGACATGTATTTGTATTGCTTACTATGTAAGTATGTTTGTAATTATGTGAGCACCATGTAGTCCTTCCAACTTAGTTTTTATTAACGTGATGATTGCTGTACGGCTTGGGTATGTCATGCTCACAGAAATGTTCTGATAGCGGTGGCGTTGTGTGTCGGGTCGTTTGATTCCCTACAATATGGTTGAGTTAGGCGATGGCTGATGCATGCGTCATACTCGTGAACGGGTGCCGTCTGTTGGGACTGGTCAGCTCATAGCTGTTACGGTAATTCTATCAAAAGCATAAATATATTTAAGATGTACTTGTGTTTAGTCGACTGACATTGTTCTCACATAAGACCTCAGAACAATGTAACCTAAAATATTATAAGCCATTTATTTAAAAGAGCAACCATGGAGTTTCTTGCCAGGTTCTTCTCCATGAAGGGTAGGCTGCCCTAGGAACTGGCAACTAGAGTCACTCTTATAACAAACAATATTAGAATTATGACTATTCATAAGTGCCTAATGGTCTACATGAATAAAAATATTTTGATTTTGATTTTGATTTTGTAATTATAATAAATACTACAAATTATTTATTTCGGTATTACTATTTCATAAATAAGTACAATTATAACCTACTAAATGGTTCCATTGTTGCGAGAAAAAGGTCTTAAAGATTTTGATAGAATTATTTGATTCAAGTAAGCCACCTTTATTTAAAGATAAAGCCATGCTTGCTTCCAAGAAATTTACAGGCGGAGGGAGCAACATCCATTTTATTACGTGTAACGCGATACAGTCTCTAATCCACCGCGAGGGTCGTAATTATGGCTTTATCTTTGGATCTTTGATCAAGGTTATGACGTTCATGATTACAGCAAGTTGAAATTAATACAATCTCGTCCTTGTTTTGTATATTAAAATTACCCTTTGTACGTAGTAGGGTTAAAAAGTGTATAGTTGTATAGACGTGAATACAAATATGTATCCATATACTGAACGTTGGATTTTTAAATTCAATATTTTAATTCTTAGACTTAGATCATAAAAAGCACCACGAATAGAGGTAATTATTTTGAATTCTGAACACAACAGGAAGCTTACTCTTAAACTATAATCCTATAAAATCCTATGCAAAAGTTTTAAATTCCTTAAAACAGCCATGAACCGAGAAACCATACACGTATTTTTATTTTTACAGCAACGTTTGCATTGAGTTTGTGCATAAATTGGTATTGAGATTGGATTATAGTTGAAGAGTAACCTTCTAGTACTTAATATACAATATAAGGTGGGTGCTTGACTTGTTAAAAGTCGAGAAATGAGTCGCAAAAGGAAATACATTGTTACGCGTCCCTGGCTTACGGTTGATAGTTGAAGAGTCACGACCAAAAAGTGTTCAACGCAATCCAACGCAGTAGACGATACAAAAACCATTTGAGAAGATCTAGTACTTTTATAAAAAATAAACTATAACTATAATTTTCACTATCAATTAAAGCTAGCAATGACATCAGCACCAATGGAATCCATCTATACAGTTTCCTATTTTTTCAATTTTCCCTATCCATTAACAATCTACAAAACCAATCAATTATTTAAAAAACTGATTCACAATACCATCCAACTTTGAACCAATAACATTCGGTGTACGTTTTAAAATTGCTGCCATATACTGTATACATTATATACCACTTCTAATCCAAACGGCCTCGGAGGATTTACATTCAATGAATATTTGTTCAAAACATTTTGAAGCTGCACACCACGCCATTGTCAACTTTCTAGTCCAAACTGTGTTATTGCCAAACGATTTTCAACTTTACTTTTTTGGACATAAAGTTGGGTTAGGTTTGTAAGATTTCGGTGTAGAGGTTTAGCTGTGAAGCGGTTTTGGTATAACGCTTTTCGATACTTCGATGTAATGTTTGTAGAATAAAGCTTTTGTTCTATAATGATTTGAGATCAAATATAAGGTTTTTATGATGTGCCATACTTACAAACAAATGTGATCGATAATAGGTATATAAGTACCTATTGTCCCTTTTTTTGTACCTGAGCATAAAATTTTACTCGCGAGCACTTGCACCTCTAAAAGTAAGTAGCGTCCACACACATCAAGCATAATTGCACGCTTTATTTAAAAAAATATGTTTTTGTTGACTATAATGCGAGCAAAATGTAGTACCACAAAGCACGACACAAACTTGACCATAATAATATGCTTGCCACCTTAGTACTTAATTAATATTTAATAAAGCTATACCATGCTGTTAAAAAACAGCACCAAGAGAAAGTACCAACATCAGAAACATGTGAAAAATTCATTAATCTACCCTCTCTGTCGTATTAAAAATCCCGGGACAAAAACAGCTGCTCTACACCTACAAACATGAAAATACTAATAAACTGAGGTAGGCAGGAAAAGTAACAGCTATAAACACAACTTTTACAAAAAAGCTAGATGACAGGCACCGATATAAAAAAGTATATGTCCCCCTAAACAAAGGGCTATCTAACAAAATGAGAAGACCCATAACTCTATACACAGGGCCCGTAATAAAGGCATCATAGCGGAATTACTTTTTTTTACTCCGGATAAGTAACAGGCTGTAAAAGTAAGAAAGGGCGCATACATAATGCTGGTTGGATTAGAAAATGTGTTTTCTCGTAATGATGTTTCCTTAACACCGTTTTTATGGAGTTAGGCAGGAAATTAGGGAATGGTGCGTATTGTTGTGATAGTCATTGACTATACGATCATGGCGATCGTTTTTTTTAAAGAATATTCTTTGACAACTCTCAGCATTATTAAACGGTTTTAAAATGGGTATCAATCGCGTCTTATCTTGCTATTGTATTTTTCGGACTCCCAGCAATCAAAAACTTAATTTCCACAAAGTATTATTCAATAGACACTATTGCGACACATAATTTCATAATATTGTTCATTATTTTTCATAATACCTCATAATATATACATAATAACTAATACATAAGGACTGCCTCGTTGGTCTAGTGGTAGCAAGCGCGACTGCTGAGCACGAGGTCCTGGGTTCAATCCCCGAGTCGGGCAAAGTGTTATTGGGTTTTTCCATTAAGAAATTCTCAGTAGCAGCACGGAGTCTGGAATTGTGCCCGGTTAATGGCAATAGGCTCGCCCCCTATTACATGGGACTTATGACATAGCCGGCGAAACGTGGGTGTACTACACACCTCTGCCTACCCCCTCTGGGTAATACAGGCGTGAGCCTATAATTTTTTTTTCATAATTGTAACAACTTCTATTCTACTCAGATCATATGCCGTCAATACTACCGTATGGGCTGTATTTGTTTATCGAAGTCAAAAGAATTTTCTGATAAAAATAATACTGCAGTTCTTTATTTGTCAGAGTAGTGAAGGTAATGTTTAAGATCCATTGTGTCCAGATAGCGTCTGTCGAATTTAGTATTCAATAATTAATTATTCTATTTTATTTATTTATTTTATGTACACACAATTAACGTTGAAAATAAAAGGAAATTTAATACTATGAGCACAAATTTTGTGCTCATAGTAAAAAATTAAATCTGCATAGTTCAATTAAAAATTTCTCCCAACAGGCCTTCAATAGGAAAAACTGATAAAAAATTGTAGTCACTGCGTGTATGTTGAAACTACTAAACAATATGAAGTATTAATAAGTATAATTGTTCTAATATAAATGTTATGAACTATAATGCCAAAGACAGACACAAACAAATACATATAGGTAGGCTTTAAAGTTTAAACCTATAAAACCCTCTTTTACCGACGTAGTTTAACAACTGCAACAATAACAATGTTGCAAATGATTTTGACCAGTTCACTGCTTTTAGGTACCTATGTGACATTACAGAAGGTACAATAAACATATTTGGTATATAATTATATAGGTATTTATTCAAATGCCAGCTATCGCATCGGATTGCTTGGAACTCCGTTAATCTATGCTACGAGTACGCTTGTACTTCCGACCAACATTACTGGAGGCGTTAACTATGTGAGACACTGTTTCTATGTTTGAATATGAATATTTATGGATTTTAATAGGAATTCGATAAAGTATTAAAGGTGACTACAGTTAAGGCTTTTATGCAATTACAAATTGTAATACTAATTAACTCTGATAGGCATACTAATAATGACAATAAGTATAAATAAAAATAAAAAACCCCCGATACAAAAACTCTAAATCATAAACACCCTCGATCAGGTAACTTTTCAAATAAAAAAAACTTTATCAAAATTGGTTAATCCGTTTAGGAGATTAGATGACACGTATGCACACATGTTATCACTGGCGTGCTCAACTAGCACAGTGCCTCTAATTTCCATGTCTTTCGATTCAGGCCAGTGTGAATCTGCGCCATGGGACCAGACTCTATTGTTAATGAATATAAATATAATATAGTCTCAAACTTTCGCGAACACTCAACATAATGAAACAACTTTTTAACGGATATAATTCGCGTTTTTATTTTGATAATACAGTCAACCTGCGACCACGAGTGCTGCAAAGTACTCGAAACGTCAGGATTGTATTATCAAAATAAAAACGCGAATTATATCCATTAAAAAGTTGTTTCATTTTGAATATAAATATATTTATTTCAACTCAATAATAAATGTATGTCTTTTTAATAAACCTCATGTATTGTAAAATAAACAAGTAAAATAAGTTTTTTACAGTACACCACCAGGATTATTTCAACACAAAATAAACAAAATAACCATTGTTTATTTGCATGAGCCCTTACATTCAGCGGGCAATAAAACGCACTCGGCACTACACGCCTGTGACAATTTGAAGAGATGACCCACAGATAATAAAGTAAGCTGTTTTCTTTTGTAATTGCTTTATTTTTGTTTTAGTATGATATCAATTGTATACAATGAGTTGTCTGACTCGTTTTAAGAACTATGGATGCATTTATTCTCAATTTTAAATTTGATGACATATTTTATGTATGTTTTACAAACATGCTTTACTTATTAAATGAAATTATTTGATAAAAAAAATGACTCGGGTGACGACGACGGTGGGACTTGAACCCGCGAACTCTGGCATGCCGTGCCATCGCTTTACCAACTAGCTACCAATTCCTGCCCGCTTCAGTTGAAATAACGAATTTCTTTCTTGACTCCTTAAAGGCGTGTGGTGACATCTACCGGAAGTACTTACGCATTGCCAGTTCCATGTTCCAAACTTTTTAGCTTAAAAGGCACAGAAACGATGTCACCAATTTTTCTGGGATCGCCAGGGATCGCTGGTCCAAGTCCCGCCCGAGTCAGTTGTTTTTGTGAGTTTATTCTTTAATGGTTTCATTGACGACATAATATTTCAGTGTATAATAAACTTCTCAAACAAATTCAGACTTTTCAATAGAAACTCATCTGAACGAATCACTCTACACATTGGACTATGAAACACAATAAACTCTGATATACTTTTCAAAGTTACAATAAAAAACAATAATCAAAATATCTATGACTAAATATATTTGTAGAGAAAAAAAAAACATTTTCAATTCTCATTTATCAAAAAAGTAAATTTAAAAAACATTTTTAAACCATCAATCAAACTAAAGTCCATTGAGTATTATACACGAGAGATTATTGGGGGCCCATGAGAGGGAGTTGCTGTGGTGACAGAGATATAAAAAAGGAATGGCTTTTTGCTAAGCAACCCCCTAACTAATTAGAGAATCCTTAATAAAAGCTCTTAATACCAACAAAAAATACTCTACAGCGCATTTTTTTAATTGACGTCTACTCTTGAATGTCAAATAATAAAAGATATAATATATGTCAGAAAGAAAAATGTAGCTATTCTCAGCCAATAACACCTCAAAAAATTAAGATGGAAAGTTCGGGTTATTGTACTTCATATAAAGCTTCAAATTAATTTCCAACTATACAACATTTTCACTGAAATTGCTTCATATTAGAGCAAGCGATATACTGCATTATCACAACACAACATCGCGGTACATGCATCTCTTTCTAACAAACTATAACAGAGCGAGACAGATAATGTTCAAAGTGAAGTTTCGTTACAACCGTTGGCTTACTGTGTTTACTTTGTTCTGGCAAACTAGTGGATTAATGGAAAACAAATATGGGAGGTTATACGATATTTTGCATGTATGCGGCAGATAGTTGGATGTTTGGAAGATCTTCAGCATGTTGTTTAGTTTGTCTATGGTATAAAATGGAATTCGCTACATCTTTGTTTTTTTTTTTCTAATTTTGAATGGATAATAAAAAACAAATAAAGGGTGATAAATAAAGACAATTTAAATGTGGTAGATATGGTGTTGAGGTAGATCTACAATAAATTCAATTAGGTTCAAGCACTACTCGTACCCTATCTCTTTTTCAATTTTGATTTTTTATTTTTTCAAGGCATTATATGGCCATAACGTATATTAAAAATCAATATATTGATAAAGTTACTGTATTACGTACCGTGTATGACAAAATTAATAAATGTAAAAAAGAAAGTAATGTATTTAATGCAAGTTTTGCTTTTTAAATGAAAATATTTAATAAGAAATTCGCAAAATCGCGAAATCGCAGGTTGAAGTCTCGCCCGAGTCAGTTGTTTTTGCGAGTTTCTTACTAAATGTTGTCAAGAAAGAAATGTTTATTCAGCAAATGGGCATAATATATCGATCGCAGAAAACAAAATAAAAACTACATCTTAAACGCCCTTACCGAATACGGTTACGATCTATACATGCTGGACGCCAAAAAAGTAAAGTCTAAAAAAAATACATTTAAATTCTATCAGCTTTTAACAGTTTTCACGAAAAATTTTTGCTCGCTCAAAACGCATGGAGATTACACATTTGGACATTCGGATAAAAAAGTGAAACAAAATACTTACCCAGCAAAAACATACATCTCACCCTCAAAACCCCATAAAACAGCAATGAAACTTAAAAAGCAAGCAAATTTCAATTAAGAACATAACTCTTCTAACGCCAAAAAAGGGCAACAGAGCGACGATATAAAAACACATGCAATGGAATAAACTCCGGATGAATTCGACCAATAACACGGGCGCAGACGTGGCAATAAAAGAGTCGTGCACATATGCTGCATGAAGTACACAGTAGTTTCATTTGTACTTATCTTTCTAGTTGGCAGTTTGTATCCAAATTATAACAAAACTTAGTTTGGAAGTCAGAGGTTCTTGCTTAATATTTGAGCCAAGATGAATTGAGTTATGCAGCCACTTCAGTTGCAAAAATATACAAATGAGCAAACGCGTTGTTCAAGACTGTCTCGTTATCATAACAGTTTTGATTTCGCAATACTAATCTCGGTGTATATATAGAGTAAAATTTTGTAATGCCACCTTAAGGGAAAGTACTCTTAATACTGTAGAGAAAAAAATTTACTCAAAGAAAACATTTTTGAATAGAAAGAAAACTATTCAAAGATTTTTGAAAATTTCGTTGCTACACTCGGGAATCGACCCAACTAAAATCTATAAAAATTACACTCTGTAGTTTTCTTCAGGTGGCATTACAAAAATATGGATAGCCTTACATGGATAGTCACAAATTTTAAGCTTTTATTTTCTTCTTTCACATGCCTAAATTAAATCTGTAATTTAAAGTACCACAATTCTAAACACTAATACATTTAAGTCCAAAGTCCGTATTATTGCTGCCAAGTGTAAGTGCGGTCACTGCGCGCCCTGCAACATGTGCCGGTGACTTTTTTATAACCTGTGTTTGTTTCGAAAAGTTGCTCTATAGATTACTAAGTTAATTTGTTTCAGTGGAAACTTTATTTAACTCATTGTTATAAAATTTAGTTAGAATTAAGAAATTTAGACAATATTTTGAGGAATTTCAGAAAAAGCTATAATGACATACATTACTATGTCTATTGAGAGATTCGGAAGCATCAAATAAATTACTTCTAATATTCACAAAAAAAAACAGAATACAATAAAATTGAAAAATATTTATTTGCTTCTTCCGAATATATTTTCTCAGAACCCGAACATTTTCTTTCTGTTGCCAAAACTCGTAGACATTAACAAATGGTTACTAGGCTTACATACTCTATCAAACCCAATTTGTTCCATAAAAAGAATCAAGATAAATGGCGCCATCTTATTTCAGGTATGCTCCGAAATTTGGTTGACACCGTTTTCGCAATAACAAATATGGAGATGCAGGTCTCTGACAAAAGTAAGGGTAGTAAATAATTTGTTCGGGCGACATCTGGGCACTTCCCCTTCGCTGTAGCCCTCGGAACGGCGAGCGAATTGCAAAGCCGAGGAGACGGCAGAATAAAACGGTCACACCCACCATTCTATTGAGTTTTATGGAAGACACACTGCGGGGTCCTTCAATAAGCTATTTTTGGACCGATGATGTTTGATTTCTACTGTGGAAAATAAAGCATAGATATTTATTATCCAAAATTAATACAACCTAATGACCTTCTAATTGTATACCTATATACATCAATCCACAACTCATATAATAGTCTAATTATAACTGTTTGTCAAGATAGTTCAACAATTTGTGAAGTAATTAAGGAAAACTGACTAAGTCATTATCAGATAATGAACTTCACTTGAACTTGAAGTATCCTGAAAACTATTCATTAATTACTGTCATGCTTACGATAGACTTTGTTTATTACTTTTGGCAATATGTTGTTTTTCTATTATCTTTTTGGAAGACGTTTATATCTGAACCCGTTCATCACTTTTTCTACGACATTCAATAGTTAATCACTCTTCATCAAGCTCTAAAAAATAAACTCAAAATACTTTTTGGATTGTATCATTAATCTTTGTTACCGTGTGTCACCAGGTACCTTCACCCCACTGGTCTGGAATTGTGAATATGGATGTAAAAAAGTCACCCGAGGCATTTTTACCGGATAACTCAAAAACGGTTTTTTAAAGATACCTTTAAGGTTTCCTCCTTTTGATGACGACAAACAAATCTGGAATAATAATTTGGATCCCTTTTTGTAAAGCGTCAATTTTCATCGTTAGTATTATTGGGAAAAGGATATTTTCTTTTGTTATACAAAAACTTGGGTATGAAATTGTCTCCGCTTTGTTTTTGAAGTTTTGCCGAGCGCTTATTTGCTAGCGGAGACCATTTTGTTAATGTACTGAGGAGTCTTTAGAAAAGTGTTCTTTGAAAAATAAATAAAAAATAAAATGGGATTAAGTTACGTATCTTGTTGTAAAGATGAAATTGAGAGAGGGGTTAGAGAGTTAGATCTTGCTTTGTAAACATGGGCGATGAAATCCAGCTCTTATTTTATAAATCCAAGCAACATAAACCTAATTCGAATAAAGTTAAAAAGCAAACTAAGGCTGAATTTACCAAAAAATATTTCGCTCATACGTTAAAACGAACCACCCAGTAACAACTCACTTATTATGCCAGCATTCAGATAGTTTGCTCAGATAAACAGCATAGGCTCTACCTTTGAAGCGGAAAAAATGTAGTAATAAATCTTTTGGCTGTCAAGCAAGTACACTTAGCCGTAACAGAATAAATCAAGACTCTTCTTTAGATAGATTGCATCAATGGTAATGTTGGCAAACAGGCAAACTTTGATGAATAGATTTTGATTGTTGGCATTCTTGGATTCTTGACGTTTAATAATAAATGTTAAAAAGTAGCTTTGGTGATAAAATAACTTTGAATACGTAAATTTTTTAGAAACATGGATTTAAGTAAGCTCTCTCTAAAGTAATATTCTTTGTGAAATGCTTTCCCGCTGATTTTGATTGTTCTATCTTAATCAAATGATTTAAGCGAACTGTTTATTGGAAAACACATACGGAAAATTACATACAACTCGCCCAAACAAAAAACAGCCGGGCCCATTTATAAAACTTATTCTGCAATTCGTACTTCACTCTCACATGTTAGTTCGGCAAAGTTCGGGATCGCTCGGCTCGGAGGGATGCCATTAATCTATCTTTATTACCAGCGTTTGATCACGATGAGTCCTCACAAAAGTGTTTATGTGAGCACGATGACGATGCGAGTTCCAGTACTTCAGTTGACAATGCTTAAAATATTTTATTATTTAATTTGTTAGTATTTACGGGGGATTTGCTTTGTATGTAAGGTTGAAAGAGATCATTTTACTGTTACTGAATGATCATGATTTGTTAACTAGTTAGCTTTTTCTAAACAGCATTATGGAGACCGTATTACGTAAAACTTCATGTTATTTTTTTAAGAAAGATATAGTCGAATTAAAATATTGAGATTATGATCCATTATTTCAGGGAAAAGTAGTTCCTTACAAGCGGAAGACACTTCAGCATTTACATAAATAACTCTTTTAGCAATCAATTAGATGACAAAAATATAAATATTGTTTATAAAGCAGATAGAGCCTTGAGTAAGACGGCCATTTAACTACAAACTGATGCCAGTCACCGCAAAACGGTCGTGAGTTTTTCTATCAGATAAATTTTCAAAATCAGCTTGAATTATTTTCTCTTTTATTATAGTGTGGTTGATGACCGACCTAGTTTTAGTTAAAAACCATCCGTAAGCCTCTAACATGGTTTAAAACATCGTGAGAAATCTTTCAGATGTGCTGGTTTCCTAAAGATGTTTTTCTTTACCGTTTTAAAGCAAGTAAGGGACCATCCATAAATTACGTCACTCGATTAGGCTGGAGGACGTCAACATAATGTGACATTACAACAAATATCACCACCTGTGACAAGGAGGGGTTCGTAAATAAATAGGTTATGAAATTTTTGTGATGTATTCATAATACGCACATGATTTCTAACCATAAGTGGTGGCCTTAGATTCGATCCTGCGACCTTTGACTTGGTATTTCAGGGTTAAATAAAATAAATAATGTCGACCTATTACTGCAAACTCTTACATAGACAGCGTTAGTGACAAAAATCAAGTTTTACAGAAGGTTTTTTTTTATTGTTTCTGCCAATAATTATTCTATTGAAATGTTTACCATGGAGTCATAATTTTTGACGAAATATATACATGATATATATACGAAATATACATAATTATTATACAGAAATATTTAAAAAAACCCTCTCCTGTAAAATTTTATTTTTGTCGCATCCGTTAAGTCGGCGATAATGGCTCGATGTACTCGTTTCTCTTTCCACGAATTATCAACATAGCAACTGGTAACCTGTATTTCAAAACGAGCCGTGCCGATTAAGCGGTATGTTAGTCTATGACCCATGCCAATAACTATAACTTATTTCCCTCGATTTCCTCTCATAATGATATATCGACTATTCTGTTTGCCAACGAATAAATCAGATTGGAGATATTCTGGTGCCGTAATGCTGGACGCTTTGTATCAACAGTGGATCGTGCTGTTTGACGCTAATATTTAGATAGGTCAAATAGTTTGACTGGTATTTCATGTTTTTTTTTGTTGATTGAAAACGTTTTAAACTTTATTGAAATTCGTAGATGGAGGCAAATTTTAATCGTTGTTGTTGTTGTCTCTCTTTGGAGAAGCAATATGATCAAAATTTCTCATAATACAATTCTTTTTTTACCCGACTGCGTATGTGTTTATAATAATATCTTCCTGCCCAGATGTCGGTCACAGAGTCCAATCTCAATGGAGATTAACCAACGGAGATTACGCAGGAGATATTACAGTGCTCAAATATGTGCACAAACACAAGCGTAAAGAGTATAGTCCGATCCAAATCCGTCATAACTGAAGCTTGGACTGGACTGCTTTTAATTTAATAATATTGTAATATCATGGATGCTATCAACACAAAGGGTAGTCGATTTTCAAGTCAGTGACCCCTGACTACTATTTCGACTGACAGAACGCATCAAAACGTTTTATCTACATTTTGTCCAACTATCTCTGAATAGCTCCCCGGGTTGCATTAACTTGGGTAGCCAGGTCCGTCCTATTTGCCTCGGGCTTCTTAACTTAGGTATATCAATGCTTTACTGGTTATGACTTACGTTCTTGCTTACACAGTATTGTAACTTAAGATGAATTTTAGTATGGTTTTAGGAATAACAATTAAGACATTATGTAGTGATGTTAACACAACATTGCTCGTGTGGTTAAACGGTTTTACTTAGCTTGACCTGTTTATTATTTGGTTCAAATTTAGTAATCGATTTTTCACCCCTTTCTGTTTACAGATTGATCTGATATTTGGTACACAGCTTTAGTTCTGATGACAAAACCGTTTTATTTAAAAAAAAAATACTTATATTATTTATTTTATTTCAACGGTTTTATTTAGCTTGCCCTGTTTATTATTTGGTTCAAATTTAGTAATCGATATTTCACCCCCTTTTTATTGACAGATTGATCTGATATTTGGTACACAGCTTTAGTTCTGATGACAAAACCGTTTTACATAAAAAAAAATATTTATATACAAAAGCAGGTATATGCCAGTTATGTCGTAGTTTAAAACAATCATCATCATCCTCCTAACGTTAGTATTCCCAAACATTGTTAGGGTTGGCTTTTAATCTTATTGGATGCAGATAAATATCAGTTTTCTACCGAGCGACTGCCTATCTAACCTCCGCAACCCAAAGGGATACGATAGACGAAAGTTAGATTAGTTGTCAAGATTTTATGAGGGTACTTACTCCCTTTGAAGATTATCCAAGATCTTCATGACAGCTAGAGCTAATGGTTATCCTGCTTTCCGAGGCACGGAGCAGGAGATAATTTGTTTATAATATGCACATAACTTACGAAAAGTCAGAGGTCGAACCTGAGATCTCTGTTTGGGTATAAGTAATAATAGTGTGAATACACTTTCAGGAAAATAGCTTGCTGTTATGAAGAAGGATATTCAGTTTAATTTTGTACCTCTATAGTACTATTATTGAGTTAGCATATTAGCTAGTTGGAAGTGTTTAATTAAATCTTAACTAGTTACGAAACTTCGAGTCTCTAGGGTCAGCAGTGTGCTTCAGTAGGTCGCTGGCATTATGGAGTGGTTGCTATCTATATATGTTTTTATAAATAATTTAGGCGTATTGTACTTTGTTTAATGACTCGAAATCGAATACGAAATAATAACTAGAGTAGTGATAATCTAGTGGTACGACTAAAGATATTGGAAAGAAGGGTTTGACAGTTAACTGTTAAGTCGGAGATCTCCGGTTTCAAGCTAAAGTTGTCTTTGACAGTCGATATAAGGAGTCAGTACGCACGTAAAATCCTCACAACTGATCTAACTTTAGAATTACGTATCCCTATGGGTTGCGGGGGTCAGGTAGGCAGTTGCTCCGTAGAAAACTGATATTTAGCTGATAGATTAAAAGCCGATCCCAACAAAGTTTAGGAATAGGATGATGATGCTCAGAATTTTTTATTCATTAAAAATAATATATTTCAATGATTCGGGTTTTCGTTCTTAGGTATATATGACATGCAATGTAGAGATTCAGATAGAGAGGTAGGCAGACATAAGTGGCAGTTGAAGACACAACTAGGACAAATATTTGTGAAAATTTAAATAATTTTTTTCTTTCATAAAAATTAAATGTCTGTAAATCCTACTCCAAAAAATCCTAATGTGTGGAGCAAAATAAAAAAAAACCGAAACAATTTTGCTAAACCATAGCCTCGCTCGTATCCCATTTATTTTTCAATTTCTTAAATTTTTTTAAAGCATGGCCTAAACACAAATTAAATTCCTATACCTACCGGTGTTGTAATCAAACCAATTAATTAAGTTATGTATTTCATTTAAAGCCCACCGAGGCTAGAAAACCACACGATTACGCAAGGTATAATTAACCTCCATAGAGCAGTACGGACGGCTGCATCAACTAGCCAAATGGTCAATCAAATGCATGATTGACTTGACATTATTTTTGCGCGCGGGGCAACTACCGCATTCTTTCGGCAAACTCAAGACACACTACGTTCAAGGTATGAAAGCCACGGCCATACTGCGGATCCCAATGACAGACTTTAAAGAACGCCATCTGCGTAAGCGCGTGCGTTTTGGTACGTTCTATTACTTAACGTACTAATAATACGTTAGTAGTAATAATGCAGAGCGAGAAATCCAACGTTCATTTTGCTAGATATTTTTTGTACTCGTTTGCGATGTTTCATATAATTTTGTGTAATCCATTTTTACGTGCCAATAGAATGCCGTGAAATTGCGTGCCGTCTTTTGGAGGTCAATTCTCTTATATCTATCTATCTTTTAAGAGAAATAAAAATTCAGAATAACTATCTAACAACCTCTTCTACCTTGTTAAAATAGCGCATGTGTGTTTACCCCTCAAAAAAAATCACAGAAGATTTTTTGAATCGAAATGCTCCCCCTTCGGTCGCGGTGACCGAGGTGCTCCACGCTAACCCTCAATAAACTCACGTTGCGCGTATTTTTCCAGAACCACGTGAGCGGTGGTTTATCACCCCTTTTCGACCCTTGGAGGGTTACCCTACGTAAATATCACTTCGAATAAAGGTTTACTAATTATACCTACCGAATTGTTTATGTTCAGTCTTTTGATTCAATGGTTAAGGTGTGCATTTATATAATACCTTGTTTAAATATACATTCAGAGAGTCCATTTTTAATGTATAGATATAAATTGTAAAAGCGTTCACAAATATCTAGTTTTCCTATTTTTTATATATTCCGTGTCATAGTAATGAATCTTGATCTTAAATGTTCTATTTAATAATTTCCTATATTTTGTGCCTGCTTTTTTGTAATTAACTGCCCTTTTTGATTTATTTATACTTTATGCACACAAAATGAACAGAGGAGGACCTAATGCCGTAGGCATTAAGTAATTAATAAATGGCTCCAGGCAATATTTCCATCATACAGGTTTAGTTGTATAAAAAAGATATTATCCATTATTCTTTACATTTATTTATTCTACATATAAAAAGTAGTATTCCAATTTGAAATCAAATTTAATTCAATTCTATATTACTGTTACTGTTACTGTTAGCCCATATCATCCCACTGCTGGGCAAAGGCCTCTCCCTTTGATTGCCACGTCTTTCGATCCAGTTCTATAATAATATCTAATATATAATATCCAATTCTATATAATTAAATTAAATTCAATTAATTTAATTACATTACCATTTGCTCCAATGTAAATTTAATGTTAAAATAGGCACTTAATATTTACATGTAACGACAATGTACTGTAAACTATGGGGTAAATAAATAAATAAATAAATCAGCCTGTAACTGTCCCAATATAGGGCAAAGGCCTCTTCTCATACAGAGAAGGATTGAGCATTAATCACCACGCTAGCTCACTGCGGGTTGGTGATTTCAGACTATTAAAGTCCAGGTTTTGTTTACGATGTTTTCCTTCACCGTTAGTCAGTGATGTCTTAGATTAACTAAGAAAGTAGAATATGACATTGAAAAAGTCACATTGGTACATGCCAGGTTTGAACCCACATCCACGCGCTTGCAAAGCGGGTCCGTAACCAATGCGCCAACATGACTTGGGGTAAACTATGGGGTAAACCTGGGAAAAAATGTTATTTATTTATCATGATTTACTTGATACATGACTTTTTTTAGTTTCTTTTTTGTGTGTTTGTGTCTTTTGTACACAAAATAAATAAACAGTATCTTTGATTCTAGCGCGGTTCGGTGTAAGGCCCACATTCATAGTTTCGCGATGCGGTCACGATATGGCGATAACTGATCCCTTCCATAATCGTCCTTTATTGCCCACCGAGGATCAACAGAAATGTATGGACGGTTTGTTCATTTTCTGAAGATATTATCTTATCAGTAGCTTTTGAAATATTGCGGTATTGTATTAAGATTTGAGGTTTAGATTGTTTTATAACATATTTTTTATGTATATTTAAGATTTTAATTTTTATTGCTTGCTTTATTTTAAGTAACAAATTCGATTTAGTACCTAACGTTTTCTTCACATCTTTTTTCTATTATCAATATTTGTGCAAACAAAATATTTTTTTTAGGTGTTAGTTATTATTAATTATATGCATATAACTACATACAATACAGATGAACATCATAATGCGGAACTCAGTTTGGAAATAAATACTACGCATCGAGATTTTAAAAAGTAAGTAATGACACAATGTCATCCACAAATATAGGTACGCATTGTAATTTTTTGTCTGTTCGTCCCCTAAAATACAGTTAACTGCGAGCGCTTGACATGTTTTGATTATTATTAAAAACCTTAACTTATTTTTTAAATTTAAATAAAACTTTCCCGCAATATTTATTCCACTTTCCATTCTTATCTATCTCATTACATTGTTCTGTTTGCTCGATAAAAAACGAATAACTCACCTCCACAGAAATTCATTCGATTCCGTTCATCAGATAGCATCGAGCGTCGCATCGCGCCTTCATTCATTTATTTTTCATTCTATTTCATCGGTCCCTTTTGTCACCTCATAAAATATAGCTATAATGAACCAATAGCGGCGAAGATGCGATTTGATTTTAATATTATTGTTGGAGAAGTTATCATATTATTGTGAAATTGAATTTGGAATAGGTTTTTGTTGTTAATGTTTTGTTTTGCAATTTTATCTGATAAAGGTTATGCTGTTGTCTCCTTATTTATGGCCTAAATATGTTATCTTTGTCAACCTATTCCATTTTTTGTCATTAAGGCTTACGGTTAAGTCACCGTGCGTAGGCACTGACTAGACTTTTTGTTAGTCTCTACAATTTTATCTATTTTTTTTTCAAAACCAACAGCGACATTAAATATGACTATATCGGACACCTAATTAAAAGCGAGTTAAATTTGACATGTACCTTTTTAATAGGGGGTTCTGTTCTCACAAACATAGATAGCGTTATAATGTATAAAAATGTGTGAAACGCGACACGTCTATAAGATGACGAGCGGTGGTGCGGGTATAATGGAAATCAATAACCTACCGAGTCCGAGCCCTTCTCTTAGCTTTTTGGGGAACAATGGAATATGTGGAGTAGAAATAGATATTACAAAAATTAGGTCAGAGATAATAATGTATTTTAAGCTGCTGTTCATTCGTATCTTAGATACTTTGCAAAAAAAATATTTTTCCTTTTCTATACTGTGCTGTGCATTCGACCACATTTCTTAAAAACCAAAATAAAGAAATTCGGAGAGTCGTCAATGTGATAAAAACTGTTTTAATTATGTGGTGTATGACTGTAAGTGTAATGGAATTAAATAATGAATAGTTTGAGCCTTATTTTGGAGAACATAAGATTAGGTACAGTCACGAGCACAGACATGTAAACACAAACTTAACAAAACGTTCCGATAATATTTCTAGTGTGTATTGCTAAGAAAATTTGGTATGTAACACAGATAGAAGAATTATCCCTGCTACATAATTATAGACATACATTAGTGCTTCTATATTATTCATATAACTACATATTTATATGAAGTTTCAAAAGTGCAAATGTTATGTCTGTACTGGCAGTTTATAATGGTGATACAAAAGTTAGTATGCTTAGTTAGTAGTAGTTAGTATATTTTAATACATTCACAAATAAAATAAGGGCAGCTCCACACCTTCCCTTAGCTACATCACACATCCGTCTCTTTTGCCTTAAACACGACGGGGACGTTTCGATAGCTCGACACACCCTGTGTTCAAATCCTTAGCACGAGAATGTACGGAAAATGCCGAACTATTTGGTCATCGATACCGATCTTAGGGACAAGTGGAGTTGGTTTGGACTTTTGATCTTCTGAGAGATCATACAAACTTAGAGAAGTTTTTCCTTTGACACTTTTGCGAACATTGATTTGTGATAACGGTTGCCACTGCTATACTTATAGCAAAATTTGGTTGAAATACTCGTCATAATACAATATTTATGGAATATTCCTTGTGTCAAAATTGTGACGAAATTAGAATTTTTTTTTAAAGTTTTGAGTAAGAATGTCTTTGACATTTTGTTTATTTTTTTAAACACTGCCGTTAATCATTACGATAAATATTATATTTATTATTCAATGTTGTTATGTGTATCTATGTGATGAGTAGTGATAGTTGAATTGTTTAAAGGTCGCGGGTTCAAACCCAGTCAAGCACCTCTGAATTTTTGTGTATACAGAAATAATTATCACAAAACAGTGAAGAAAAACATCATGAAAAAAAAACTGTATTATTGAAAAATATTCTCTATCTCTAACATCAGATTGGTCATGAATCATATCACGAGAAGGAGAAGATCAAAGCCTGAACGAAGATGAGAACGAAGATCAAATTGCTTAACACGGTGAAGGAAAACATCCCGAGGAAAACAGCACCCTTAAGAGTAATACTCGAGGTTGTATAAAGCTATGTTGAAAGCCTACGAGGGGTTAAAACTCTCATAAATAATCATCATACAATAAAAAGAAACTATACCACTTTTGGTGCAGAAGGACAATATTGGTATCTCACAGGAGTGAAACTGCAGGCTTTAGCTTCTTCTTCTTATCGTATGGTTGATTAACAACCTGGTGTCGGAGTTTAAACCGCCCGTAGGCCTCTGACATGGCTTTACACACCATTGAAAAATCTCTCAGGTGTGCTGATTTCATCACGATGTTTTCCTTCACCGTTTTAGCAACTGATAATTAATTTATAATACGCACTTAACTTACGAAAAGTGAGAGGTGCGCCTTGGGATCGAACTCGAGACCACTGACTTATCAGTCGACGGTCATACCACTAGGCTATCAGTGCTACTACAGTACTACAGGCGTTAGCTAGTATAACATTATATTTTTACCCCCTAAAGTGCGCAGGAAATACAAGGACAAAGTTAACTTGTCAGTTTGATTCTTATCTATTAATGTGCTAGTATGTTAGTAAATTATTTTACTTGTAAAAACAATACCACGCTTGAACACCGATAAGGGGACTGGGATTCTGATTTAGTGGTCGTTATATATTTATTCATTTATTTATACTTCGTACAGAAACATGTACAAGGTGGACTTAATGCTTTTGGCATTTTCTGCCAGTCGACCTTTGGGTGATGCAGAGATAACATGGTAGATGCACAGAAATATTATTAGATAATTTACATGAATGAAATATATAAGTGACATTAGAATGACGACTCTTTGTGTCGCATACATTACATGATTTTTGAAAGTATTTATATAATATATTTGACTAACAATCTTTTTAATATTATAAAAAAATATATGAAGATACAAAACATTTTGTAACACAAGTTGGTTATGACATAAATCATACACACACAGAGATATATAGCTTGAAAATAGATAGGTCAAGCTTAGGGCCTTATCATTTATCAATAAAAAAAAACAAAATAAAACAAAGAAAAATGTACCTTACCTTATAGTATATAAAAAAAGAGGAACACGTGACACTACTTAGTTGATTCGCCCTAAGGGAGTAGGGACGCACCTATGCTAAGAACTAAAAACTATCGATTATTTCTCTACTAGACTCACCCCTAATGTTCATTGGGCCCCACAGTTCAATGACCTTCAAACCGAAACGAATCAGGGGTGCGTTGTCCACGCGCGAAGATTTTGCCCAAACAGGTCCTAACTGGTTTCAATCGGCTAAAAGAGGGTTGGCTTGGTGATAAAAAATAATGTATTAATGACATCCAATGGGTTCATTGTTATTTCTGACAGCCACACAGTGATTGTAAATCGCTTTATTATTTTAGATGTATGTATGTAAATTAAATTCATTTTTGAAAATGTAATTTATCTTAATAAAATAATTAGGTATTTGATCAAGCATTGCTAATATTGATGAAGAGGATTAGACAATAAGCGCAATCTACCGTTTAAAATTAATAAAAAACAAAAAATAATACTAAAAAATAATACAACCAACAACATAAAAATAATATGAAAATTAGTTTATCGCTTTCTAAATTCACTAAAGTAGAAGAAAATGCTAAGTTTAAAAAAAAAACTGTTGGCTAGATTATTATGTATTTGTCTAAAACAGTAAATATTAACGATGACGTCGACATTACATAAAAGGATAAGATAGCAACTCAACCATACATATTGAATACAATTTCCATACACCATTGATCATACCCATTGTGATACAGTTAACCAATTTCATACCGTTCCTCATTCTATAGCAAATGACTAGTCATTGGACAATTGAACGCAAAATAGAAGTGACGTAGCAAAAATCCATTCAAGCAGGCATCTGGTCGCAAAATAGCGAAAGTAGGGGTGAATAACTCATTGTTAGGAGACGTCACTATTATTGGATACGTAACTATTATTCTGTGTCGAACTGTAGGTGAATTCTGTGTTTTTTTAAACAGAATTTATTTTAAAGGTTGAATATAATTGTCATTTGTTTGTATCTACTTTGTTGTAGGTGTATTTTTGTTAATATTTTTTAAATGTAGCTGAATCTTAAACTTACAATATTTCGATTTATTAGATAAGTGTCAAGTAATTCTATACTTGTAGTAAGATAATGATGATGTGTGTTAATAATAAAGGCGCCGTAAGTGGAACTGGACTGATCATACCTAAATATCCATATTTGAATATTTGAATATCCATATCTGATGGAACCAGATCATATCCCTGAAAAATAAATATCATCATCATTTCATCAATTTAAAAGCTATGCTCCTGTTGACTCAGCTTCTTTTAGCTCTCCATATCAAGAGCCAATTCTTTGACCTCTTTATACGCCTCCTTTCCTTTTTCTAGGCTTACCTCTTCTTCTCCTTCCAACGAATTTTCATGATGCAGGTTTGAAACTTTTTTAAATTACTTATTTGTCTTACAAAAGTCAAGTATGTCATTCTAATTAAGAATCTAACTGTGCCTCGAAAAAATCAAATAAAATCTTCGCTTCGGCCGTATTCGTAACTAAGGTTTCATAATGAATATCAAAAACGGAAAAATGATTGTTCTTTCGAAACCCAGTTTCTAAAGAAGAATATTAATTATTGTTTCGTAATTGGTTAACTATAAAAAAAAATCCTGTTTTGAAACTATTCGCGAAATCGCTAGGACCGCAACATAATAAGATTAGGTGGATCTTTTAGTTATAAAACGCATACCTATTAGGTACTTAGTTTTGTTTGTTTTCACTTGTTTCTCAATCGATAAACCAGCAATGCTTATATCAACGTGCACTTCCATATTCTCCTAATCTGCCAACCCTATTACAACTATAATAGCACTTCTGTTCCCTTATTTATTCATACTACTGTACTTAAACACCATTCTATCTTCGCACAACTACGAGAATGCGTATTCTCTAAGCCGTCGTTATAATTGTAGTGTAGTTGCTCAAGTTATTGGTCCCAAGACAGTGGTCTGCTTAGCCTTAGAAACTTGTGCAGTAAAATGATAAGCCTCGGGCATGCGATGTGCTGTTTGTGGATATGAGAAATCTGTTCTTGAGGAAACATTGTAAATATAAAAGATGTTTCTAACCAGTCGTTCAGCGTAAACCGTGCTATCGAAATTCTTGTCTACTTTCAACTTCCCTAGATGGTAGTTATCAGAGCATCTGGCGGCTGGATCCTAGGTTCAAATACGTTAATTTTTTTTTTCACAAAAATTTCGAACTTTAGTGCAATCGCAAAAAGTATCGTTATCGGTATAAGTTCAAAATAAAATCAATTATATTCGTTAGTCAAACTAAATTTTAAAATCATTATAATCTATTGTTTCCTTATATCATGACCAAATCTTGAACGAAAAGCACATAAAAATAATGGACCTGTAACTTTGCGGATAGTTTTTTTTTCTAATGAAGAAGGTTTGTGTTTGATTTTCTAAATACCATTCGTTTAATCTTTTTTTGTCCTCATTGTATTTTTACTTTTTTGTTTACTGTAATTTCAACTGTAATGTGTGTCTTGTTTTGTACTGAATAAATGTTTTATCTATCTACATAAATGATTCATGCTATTGTTATTTTTATTGTGTCCGTTATTGGGACAGCAAATCTGTTAAAAGAACCTTCTAATTTTGAAAACTTCAAGCAGCATGGATTACTATAAAAACAACTCAAAAAATTCAAAACCATTTTCTAAATATTTTTAACAAGGAATTAAACAAGGTTGGTTAACTTAGGGGTACTGCCCCTTTTGTCCCGAGTAGTAAGCACATAAGAGTCGGGGAGTATTTAGACAGTTGTGGTAACTTGTACCGATATTCAAGTCTTGGTCATAAGCTTTGCCGGTTCGCTGGTCGTGGTTGATTCTGCTAAATTACTCCCAAACTTGGCTTGTTAGTTACGTAATTAAGTTATTTTGGTTTAGTTAAGAGTCTGATAAATTAGTTTTAAATATAAATGTGTTTATCAAACTTTTTAACAAAAAACAAAAGCAACTTGTAAACACTAAAAAGCTAGAAAAAAAAATGTAAAACGTCCACACTACTTAACCTAAGCAATCATGGGATCCATACCTATCATTTATTTACTTACCCAAATATATTATGCAAGAAAAAACAAAAATTACTTAATATATTTTGACGCAAAAATTTATTTAAATCACTAAAGGAAGTACTGAATACAAACGATAGCAATTAACATGGAAAGTAGCCATGAATCTTATTAAATTACTTGATGTTATTGAACGAAAATATATACTTTAGAGTATAACTTCCTTATTTTTGAAACCAGTATTAGATGTCAGATTTTAGATGAGCGACTATTGATTATATCAACTTACTTACTTACTTACTCCGTTGATTCAGCGACCCAAAGCTTACCCAAAGTGTGTCATTACATCAACTGATTTTGACATTTTCTGGTCATTTTCTGGTCAACATTAAAAAAATGGTGATATTGTTTCTATGACTTCTAAGCTGAAAAGTTTGGAACACAGGACCGGCAGTGCGTAAGTACTTCCGGTAGATGTCACCACATACCTATGTGGCGTTTAAGAAAGAGATTCGTAATCTAAACTAAAGCAAACAGGACTCGGTAACTTAGTTGGTAAAGCGATGGCATGACACATTAAGAATCGCGAGTTTAAGTCCTGCCCAAGTCAGTTGTTTTTGCGAGTTTCTTATTAAATATTTTTATTAAAAATATCATATTATTTTTCACACGGTACACTCAACGTTCTGAAACATTCACACTAACAAAAGCGCAATGAAGGAATGAAAGAAGTTGTTTCTTATCTGAGTCTTTGTTTTCTTTAAGAACTCCACAAGGTACAATTATGTGAGGCAGAATTACTTTAAGTTTTTCGAAATTGCATACACAGTTTGTTAATGTCTAATATGACTCCCCAAAGATGTGTTTAATTCATTTTAGAGGGACAATAACACTGACTTGACTAAAATTAAAGAAGCGCGAAAATGAGGATGCTAAGCTCCTTTGGAAATTTCGAATTGTGAATAGGCCATATAAAAACACATTAATATTTTTAATATTCAATTTCTGGTCCATATCTTGAAAAAAACGACCAAACTTTCTACTCAGCCTTTTCCTGTATTCAGATCATTATCAGCCTGTATTAGGCCGCTGCTGAATATAGGTCTCTCCCGATGCGCGCTACATTTGTGCACTCTCATTGTATCTGCCCATAATTGCCACGCTGGGCAAGCAGGTTGGCGATCGCAATAGCAGATGATTACTGTTACACAGTAAGATGCTGCTGCTCATCCTCCGAATATTTCCCTTTGTCGCTTCTTACGACACCCGCGGGACGGTTCTATTCTTAGGCCGGTATTCAGATGTCTAAATAAAATTCTAAAACAATGTGAATACAGTTGAAGCCATTATGTTAATAACGACACGTGTAATGGTCCTCCGGATTCCATGTCATTGTGGTATTTTTACGACTGTATTCCGTACTCTGTCACCCTTCAACCCCCTTCCGTGCCGCGTAACTATAAAATCCTTGCCGATAATTGTTTCAGCGTTTATTACTTCTATGTACTGGGGAAAAGCCTATAAAGTCCCGTAAGTTCATTTAGTATTTAGCTCAATGTTCAGTCGTATATTGAAATTATATCTTAAAAAGTTCATTTCATTATTGTTTTCATCAGGAGTTTAATTATAAAAATTGTAATAGAACTTTCACTGAAAAATTACGCACAAATCTTATGAATTTAATAACTATTCAGAGGGTAGACTAAAAATAAATGAGCAGTTCTATAAAGATCGTATATAAAGTTTGTCTTTTATAAAAAGATCAAGGCCAATGTAATTTCCATATTTAAATATTGATATTTTTTATTATTATTAATGTTACTCAACTACAAAGGTCTGATAAAGACTAGACAGTAGACTTAGCTAAAGCTTAGTAGAAACTATTAAAACAGTCTGGCCACAAGTCTTAAATCATTTTTAGGGATTGATATTAAATCAATTCATACCTTAGAGTTATGAAATAGGTTTATTCTAGTGAACTTTGATAAAATAAAAAAATATGAAATAAATTTGATGAAATAATTGACTACAGCTACTAAGCTTATTCATAATGTTTTCTGTATCCGATTTTTTACAAGATAAAGTTTAATCGCATATTGATTATATCGACACCCAATATGAATAACATCGTAACTCAATGTGACGTAATTTTTAGCACAGCCATTTTAATTTTTTTTATACTTAGTTTATTATTTATTTGCAGCTGTAGTATATAGTTTTTCTAAACAATTGTAAGTGAAATATACTGATTTTAATTGCTTTTTAGAGACAGAAAATTAAGTCTGAAAGTTGTACAAACGTGTAATTAAAGTTACAATGTTATTCATATTGGGTGTCGATATACAATTCAAGTTTAACTATTATAACTACAATGTCTCGACCCTAATTGGTTACATCACATAACCCGTCACTCACATGCTTCACAAAAGGCGCATCAAAGTTGAATAAGATTCCGAAGACAGTTTCTACCGCAGTTAGCACATAGCCTTCTCAAATATTCAATACAGAATGTTCGATAAGTAGGTCGTAGACCCTTTGTTTAGTTTACAAAGTTCAAGAGAGAATCTAAAATTTTGCGGGTATGACGAAAATATTTTGAGATTGTCTTGCGAGAACTTCAGCAGATTTTAAAATTTTGAATTCGTTAAAGAACTATTGGAAAGAAAGAGAAGTCCCTGTTTCTGGAAATATTTCATTATAATTATTAAGATTTCTAATATTCAAATTATTTTGGTCCTTTAAAATTTTTTTTCAGATTTAAAAATATGGGTATTTTTATGATGTTTTTTCATGTTAAAGAACATATTGTTAGCTTATTTTATTTTATTTATTTATTACAATAAACATGAAAATTATAGTTAATCAATCAGAACACACCATATAAACTTAACAAGGTTTGTAGTTGATGTGTTATTCCTCAATATAAAATACAAAAATTATTGTATTATAAAATAATTACCTATATTAAAAATATGGGTTTAATTTTTTTTTTCAAACATGCGACCTTTCTTTTTTAATAAACTGGTTTCAGTGTTCAAACCGCTCAAAGGCCTCTGACATGGCTTGCTACACTGTTGAAAATTATCTCAGATGTACTGGTATCCCCACGACATTTTCCTTTACTATTTTAGCAAGTGGTAATTAATTTCTAATACGAACGTGAATTTGAAAAGTCAGAGGTGCGTGCCTGGGATCTTTGGCTTGGCAGTCCAAAGGTCATACGACTAGACTACTATAGAAATGCGATATGCAAATATTTTCTCTCACAGAGAAGTAAATTTAGAGTTGTTCATTTTATCACAAAATATAATAAGTAAACTAAACTATCTCAACGTCAGTCTACTACGTACGTAAGTACTATATATATTCTGTTTGTTTGTCGGTCTTAAAGCCTCGTCGGTTTGGCCGACGGGCACCGCGTGCAAATGCGGTTAACATCGAATATCCTCCGTTACACATCAATGTATTAACAGTATTAATCTATTAGATTACAGATACTGCCTTTTTACTAAAACATGTTTAAACAAGATGCATAATGTAATCGTAATTTAAAACCCACGACGAAAAAAGAAGGAACTTATAATTTTAACTTGTGTATCTATGTATGTGTGGTGTCGTAGCACCCTTACAGATGAACCAATTTTGATTTAGTTTTTATTTTATTCAAAAGGTTAATAATAATATACTCTTGACCGAATTTCGGTCACAGCGGCCAATCTCAACGGAGATTAGCCAATTACGCAGGAGATATTATAGTGCACAAGTGTGTGCGCAAACACAGGTGCACTCTCTATTCCCTCACTCTCATGGTCCGATGGGACGGCCTTCCGACACGATCGGAGAGAGATCAGGCGCAGGGCCAACGGCTTTACGTGCTTTCCGAGGCACGGAGTTAGTGATAATTAATTTATAAAACGCACATAACTTACGAAAAGTCAGAGGTGCGCGCCTTGGGTTCGAACCCGATACCTCTGACTTGCCAGTCAACGGTCTCAACCACTAGGCTATCACGACTCAAAAAAGGTTACCTAATCAATAGTGTTGTTACCTAATTTAATTTTTGATTCTTTTTGATTCGGGTGTTTAACTGATGTAACTCAATGCATATAAATTTCTTACTTTTAAATTAATCGCTAAAACATTTTTTTTGTTATGTCTTTATTTACATTATTTATGAGGATAACATTGTTTTTGGTCCTTCGGTACCTATAGCAAAGTACAAAATATTGTTACCAACTTGAAATATCACAATTGAGTAAAAATATGTATATACCTATGTTTCTCTGAATTCATAAAAGTTTATCTAATAAAACCCGAAATTCAGATCAAAAACGTAACATTCGTAAAATCAAAATATCTAGCGCTTGGTCAAATGTTTGCGGTCTACAGAATTTGGTCGGGGTTCGCATGCGACTGACATTTCGGGAGCACGAGACCGCACCAAACGGCCCTAATTGATGCACGGTCGCAAAGACCGCTGACATCTATCTGTGTACATATGTTGTTAATATTTACTTTTTGTTATTAAGTATTTGTTCAGAGCTATGTACGTTTTCATTTCGAACTAGGGGAGATGTGTGCTTCACGCCAGTATGCCCATATTGCGGTTTTATAGGTTAGATCAGGGCTGTCCAAACTATACACCTTCGCGGGCTAATTAAATTTCATACAAAAGCTGGAGGGCCAGAAAAATATTTTCAGTTGCAAGACTGAAGATAAATAATTATACCAAGTATTGAGTACATGTTTTGACAACGAATAATATTATCCAAACTATTTGTGTCCAAAACTATTTTTAGATAATGTGTGTCGCGGGCCGCATGAAAACAAGCCGCGGGCCGCATGCGGCCCGCGGGCCTTGGTTTGGACAGCCCTGGGTTAGATTATAGCTATTATAATTACTTTTGGAACTAATTTATTAACATTGTTGTTTTCTTTGGTCGGTTACAAATTTTATGTGTACGTAATCGTGGTCGCAAACATTGGTGCTGAGAAAGAGTTGTGTTTTGAGAGTTTTAATTCCGATTTCTATGTTTTTTTTCATTTAGCGCTTGTGAGATCGCTCATAGTTCAGTTCATCAGTTGGTTATGGTGACTGGTGTAGTGAACTAGGTCACAGGCCCTGCGTCAAATTATTCTTTCACAAAAATAATAATAAACTTGGTCATTATTTTCCCATACGTCATCGCGTTATTAAATTCGCGTGTTTGTTGGTATTTCCTTCTTCCTAGCAGCAGAGCGACAAATAAACATGTTTTTTTTTACTTAGAAATTACTCATGGGCCGTAGAGGAGTATGTCATATTTTACGAAAAAAATAATCTAGTCTGCGCTTGCTTTCAAGCGGCTACGCCACGCCCTAAAAATAAAAAAACACGACCATATTTTTGTGAAATTTTTACATGTTTTAGCACATGTTAGCTTATTTTTTTTTTTTTTTTTTTTTTTATAGACTCACGCCTATATTCCCCAGTGGGGGTAGGCAGAGGTGTGCAGTACACCCACGTTTCGCCGGCTATATTATAAGTCCCATGTAATAGGGGGCGAGCCTATTGCCATTAACCGGGCACAATTCCAGACTCCGTGCTGCTACTGAGAATTTCCTATTGGAAAAACCCAATAACACTTTGCCCGACCCGGGGATCGAACCCAGGACCTCGTGCTCAGCAGTCGCGCTTGCTACCACTAGACCAACGAGGCAATCTGTTAGCTTATTAAATATAAATATATAATAAGAAATTTGAAAAAACAACAGAAATTTGAAATCCCATCCGCATCAGTTGTTTTTTCAAATTTCTTATTAAATATTTATATTTAAAACACGACCACTATTTCACATTTTATAATATTAATAAAATTTATATTATCAAAGAAATACATGTATCTATTATAATATAATTATTCTTAAATCTAAAACATACTATTAAGCAGGTTTAGAATATTTTATATAATATATTATTATATAATACAAAATAGAGGTTATAACAATACTTTCAACAAAACCGATCGAACCTAAATTAGAAGTGTAATATTGTTCGTATACATAAAATTTTAGCATTGATGGATAGAGTAATGACCGAATAATTGAACAATATCTGTTTGCTCTTGATTGAGTGATTAAATTTAAAAGCAATTATTTCGCTTTTCAACAATGTTTGTTTTGGTTGTATGTAAATTTAATTCTAGAACATATCAATATAAAGTACAGTTTTAAAATAACGTTTATATTATTTTTTATTATAATATATTTTTGTATTATATTAAATTACATTAATTCATTATGTAAGTATTAACTGTTAAAGATGACTGGATGATTATTTAGTAATAACAAAATACAAGAGCTCAAATTACAAAAATAATATATTAATTAATTGCATAGATAAAACATAAATGATTAAAACGTAAAATAATAACAACAGTATTATTATATCTAATTTAATTAATTTGTTTAAATTAATTAATTACATTTTTTTTACATTAAAATCATCATCATCAATTTCCACAGGATCTTGTCATATAACGGTTTGCAGCACATTTAGGTTTTTAATTTTAATTTATGGAGTATATCTCCTCTTATCTCACATCTCCTTTTATGATTAAATAATTAATGAATTTAAACAAGTGCAAAAAGATCTTAATTCCCGTATGAAACCGCAACAAATATAATATAATCGAATTGAAAACCTCCTTTTTTGAAGTCGGTTAAAACTGCAACGCTGTTAGATCCGGACGTAAATATAGAGTAAAATCTTAAAAATGTGAAATAAAATAAAATGTAGAAGGAAGACATCACAGTTATTAATAAAAAGAAGCTAGTAGGTATATAATAAATATTATATTATAATAAAGCTAGTAGTATAATAACAGGAATAAAACATTATGCAATAACGTTTATTACTCCTTTTAAGAGTCACCTCAAAGTAATGAAACCGTCCGATATACGCACACACCCGCTCCAACCCTTAAATAACATAGGTACGCACGATATAATAACGGACATTTCTACCTCCATTATTAAGTCTTAGAAATTTTCATATAAATTTCACACTCCTGTTAATAAATTTTAAAAAATCTACTTAACTCTCAGAGGGTTTCCTTTTTACGTATTTTTCTAAACAGCTATTAGGAGTTGCGTGCAAAGATCATCGGAGGCTGAGGTCTGAGGGGCGGGGTGAAGGGAGGGATTCATCCCCTTCGCTATTTTTGGGGCTTGAATTATAGCACGACCAAACATTGAAGACCTTTTACCGAATTTGGCATTGCGTTTTACGATCTACTCTTAAGCGTCGGGAGGTTAAATTATTCAGCACCAAACGTTTTTTTGGTTCTAACACTTGATGCGGGTTTAAGCTGTGTTTATTAATAATGATGTTGCTGCTTAGTAATTTAAAAGGCTTTTTTTTACTAGAAAAACAAGTGTATTTTTAAGCCAAAACAGTAAAAATACACGTAATTAAAATTGTGCATAGGCTGCTTTAATAAAAACTGAGTTTAAACATTCTGGTAACTTTCAAACGGAATTTAAATTTTTAGAATTCAATTTAAATTTTTTTTAAGTAAATATTAACGTCTACAACAGTCTCTTTATTTCGTAAAATTTAACCTACATAAACATTAACAATATATAAACATTTATTCTAAACATTTTTATCGTCTAATCATGGAATTATTCCGTAAAAATATAAAATTGTAAAGTTTTCTTTTTAATAGAATATCTAGATTTTACGCATTAATCAAAATAAATAAACAACAAGAATGTGTAGAATATTCTACATAATTCTACGATAAGACTGTACGCGTCGAGACACCATCAATGTAATAGCAAAACAAGAAATTTCAAATAATCAACCTATTCACACAAAGCGAATTTACTCGCGTATCTGAGGGTGAGTGAAAGGGAGGTTTGTATCAAGACTGGAGACTCCCCCATGGCGTGTGCTATGAGGGGACCTCGGAGGGAATTTTAGGTTAGTGGACATGTAGGCATATAGACGGGAACACGGCAAATTTGTTGTCTCATTTAGTTCGTGTTTTGTGCTTTTCGTTTGTGCGTCAAGTCATGGTTAATCGTCGTCAAGTGCTTATTTAAGTTAGTTAGGTAATCTAGTGATTAAGTGTGTTAGTAAAAAAAATGTACGATTTTTCGCGTTAACATTTTTGAGTGTACAGTGACAAATTGCGTGTGAACAATCAGAGTTAAACGGTGGAATAAAAGATAAAAAAATATTGAAAAAATAACGTGTGTCGGACCGCGGTTTGTTTGTAAACAGAGCCCTGCGCGACGCGCTCTCGCTAAGTAAACACTGACTAACATTATACACTTTTTTGCATGTGAAAAAATAAACTCAAAAACAACTTTCTCTAAAAGTGTAAACATTAAATTTACAAACAAATAGTGTAGAAAATTAGCGCTCAAAATCTATGTTTAAAGTTAGCGTCGTGCCAAATTTTTCGTATCGTTAAAAATAAATTACATATAATAATTATTTATTAAGTAAATGTTTAGAAATAAGTGTTAATTAAGAAATAATTGTAGTTGAAATCGATGTGCAATATAAGGTACTTACAAATCTGTTAAATAATATTATAAAAAAAAAAACAAAGAAAATAAAATACCGCTCACAAAAAATAACATTTAAATAAATCCGCGTCAGTGAGAAAAACGGGGGGACAAGTGAGCCTACTACTGTTACTATAGCGATCGATAATATTACGCATTACAGGGTGACTGTGAGAAGAGACGGAACGCACACAGACACAGCTCCAACGCACACTCACGCACACCACCCCCATCTCCCCAAACACTCGCCCTCCGCGAAAAACGAAAGTAAACACGAGTGAGCTTTAAAAAAACTTGCAAACCGAATTTATAGATTAAGTCAAACGGAGTACAAAGCACTGTGATTAAAAATTTGTGTTCATTAAAGTCTAATAACTGTGATAAACATGATTGTGGGAGCGAATATGCGGAGCGTTAACCCGATGTTGTATGGTTATATGCCAAGTAATATGCCGAATGTGAACATGAACATGAGTGTTCCTCATAGTAGGGAGTCTAGCGTTGGTACAGCGCCATCAACGCCGGTGCACGGACCTAGTGAGACGATGCGGGCCTCGCCGTTGACGCCGGCGGAGAAGACTGGCGCGCCACCGGGCGCCGGCAAAGACGCCGTCAAACTGTTCATAGGCCAGATACCGCGACACCTGGAGGAAGAGGACCTCCGCCCCATGTTCGAGGAGTTCGGCAAGATTTACGAGCTAACGGTGCTTAAGGATAAGCACACAGGCATGCACAAAGGTCGGTAATGATTTATAGTTGATATTAGAAACATGTTTCGTGGTAAGTGTTGATCGGAGTTTATAAATTTATTTTTGTGCAGCGACTATAAAATACAGCCTGATTTAGGGTATATTATAGACATTTTTTTATGCAATACGTTGAGTTAAAGATAAGAACTGGAATTGGCTCAGCCTAGCCAAGGTCGTGTCATATGTATAGTTTTTTGTTACGCAAATGACGCAGACAGAGACAAATTTGAATGTTCAATGTCATAATGAAATGTCAACCTAATGCGGATAGCAGTTTTGATGTCGTGAGCATGATGCGTGGAAAATGAGATGATTTCATTTTATTATTATTTTAATGCATTTTGTGTCGAAATTTGTTTTTTCAATGTTTACAAGAATATAAATAAACTATGTGGCTTTATTATTTTTCATTTCAAAAGATGCACAATGTTAATTTTGCTGCGTATTTTCAATGGATAGATAGGTAAGTCAAGTATTCAACAAGTTTAAAAAACATCCATGTTGATTTCATTTTTAGGTAAAAATATTTTACGCAAATAAACAGTGATATTTATTCTATTATTATTTTAGTTTATTTGCCTTAAAAATATATAATTATACACCGTACATCACAGCATTGAATATTGTGTGGAAATCTCGACATTTTCCTTTACAAATATTACGACGACCACGAATTTGCTCAAATTATTTCAGGGTCTAAAATATCCATCGTGTTTATCCAGGCCAAAGGCTTCCTACGAGTTAAGTTTTATCCAAATCCATTAGCTATGCAAATATTATGTTACAAACATCCAAATCCAAACTAAAAAACATCGAATTAACGAAATATATTTTGTAACAATATTATAAAGATTTATTTTATTATACTGAAATGTAGAGCTTTTATCAGTAAACACTAAAGCGACGTGAAGCAAAAATCTATCGATCTTTAAGTGAAAGCAAAAGTAAGGCAGTACATCGGCTATTTATCTCAGCAAGTTGTAAAACTCAATGGGGGAGAACGGCTTCTTATCGATATCCTACATGTTCGAACTGTGTGCAGCACTATTGTTTCTATGATATATGGCCAGCTATTATACTGTTTTGATCTTTAAGTGGTGCTCAATGGAGCTTGAATTGCTATGAAATTTTATATTGAGTGTTATTTTGATACTTTAAAATTATTGTACTTCCTACATCTCAATTTACATTATGTATTTATTCTATGGTATTTTCTTCTGTTTTTCCATGATCGGTCAATCATCTAGTAATACGTTTCAATGTACATCTACTTAGTTTAGGAATTAGTAATAAGGTAGTTTAGTTGTTTTTTTTTTGTTTTTGAAAAAGTTGGTGTTTACAAGAGTCACGATGAGGGCTACATAGCATTTAAAACCCTATACAATAAAAGAAAAAGAAAAAGATGTGCGAGAGTATTTCTATCAACTAACTTTTTTTTATTATATACTACCGACCTACCCTGGCTTCGCTCGATGGCTTTTCTCTATTATAATATACTTGAAAATTCCTAAATAAAACTGTATCAAAATCCGGTGTTTGGTTTAGAAGTAAGCGAAGAAACAGGCAGATGAAAACAGCGACTGATTTATAGGTAGGTCCTATTTAGATAAATGGCATTCGATCTCAAACCTACCCGATGTATGACCTAGTTGTGTTTAAATCTACAGTGGAGCACGCTTGCCTTAAAGATTTTACTCTTGATTTGAAAATCTTCAAATTGTAGAGTTCTAGAAATATTGCAGAACAATATGGTACTCTTCAGTTGAGCGCATGATAAACGTTTAAGTCCAACTATACTACTTCTTATAACATCCCCCTTTTTTAAAAGAGGAATGCTATAAGTTTAACTTGTATATCCATGAGTGTGGCATAGCTCTCAAACGGAAAACTGATTTTGTTTTAGTTTTGTTTTATTTAAAGGTTTACTTAGCAAGAGTGTTCTTAGCAAAAAAATACAAGTTTCTTGAGTCGAATTTTTTATGTATATACTTAACCGTTGTATATATATATATATATATGTCATAAAAAAGCTATATAATATTAGCTATTAGATCGTTCCACTGTACCGTAGCATTGGTAGTGCTGTTTGGACTATCCAAAAATATAATTTAAATTATAAAAAAGAAATGCTGTTAGTTGCAATGCATCACTTGAGAACAATTGGACAAGTTTTCATAATTAAAAAAAAAGTTCCATAAAGTCTGGATACAGTTATAAGGGAAAAAGAAATTGGAAAACTTGCCCAGAATATTAGAAATATCGGAAAAACTAAAACTGATTTTTCCGATGCTGATTTTTGACAGAAAAACGTCTGTCGGGTAAGCTAGCGTAACAAAACACAATCCACCTAGAACAGGGGTTCAAAACCGTTGGCAAGCGGACTACAAGGGGTACATGAGAATATAATCTAGGTCCACGAAATAATCGACAAATAAGGAACTCGGGGGCAGGAAGAGGGAGAGGTTGCAGTTCGTTTCATTTTAGAATACTTTTTTTAAAAAGCTTTTGGCACAGAAAAAAGTCAAGGTACCGTTGTAATTGGAATATAATAAAAAGGTTGAGAACCACTAACCTAGAGAGAATAGTGTTCATATGATTTTTGTACCAAGTCACTCGCGACATTTGTGACGAATGTCACATGTGACGTCATAGCACGCTGTGATTCGTGTTCTTTTATTACTCTTTGTCCCGCCATAATCTTCGGGTGACGTGACTCGGGTGCCGTATTTATAGTCCGTTTTGATTTTTCTATGTTTTTTAGAAAGGTATTGTTTTTGTTTGCAGTACTAATGCGTGTGTATGTTTGTCTGAATCCTGATGATTGATCTGATTTGCTTGTAAGATAATCTACTATTTTATGCATGAAAGCAAAATATTTACAGAAAAAGAAAACGTTTCTCTTCCATTTTTACTCTTTTGTAAGGATTTATTTTTAATGGTAAGTAAAGAACCTGGAGGCTTAGTACGAGTTTGCAAACTATGTGATTAGGTACTGTTAGTTTTAGTGATAAGCAATATACAGTCTCGTTTTTATTCTTCCGGAAAGACAGACAGGCTTACGTCGAACTACGTCTATTACGTTTACTAAAACTGTCAGTATTCACATAGTTTTCAACCTTATACTAGTCTCCTGATATTAGAATTATTTAATGGGTCCTATAGTTTTCAAACATGCTGGTTAATCGATTCACAAGCTGAATATATCACCAATATCGGAATGAGCTTTTTCTTCCTCTGTAAAGTAGCTAATAATCCTCCTAGCCTTAATATAACTCGAAAATAGGGATAGTTTCTAATCTAACCCAATTCTTAGCAAAGTGCTTATTCAATCCCTTTAACCCAAAGATATTTGATATTCGAAGACCAGTTATCAGAATTTCATTAAAGTATCGATTGTCATGGATCTTCATGATAACCTCTACCGGTATCGGCACGTGCTCTCAGAAACGAGATGATAATCTATGCTATATTATATAATCTATATTAACATTTTTAATGAGAGAGAGTGTTTGTTTGTCCTTCTTTCACGCAAGAACAAATCGACGGATCGATGCGATTTTACGCATAATGATAGTTTATAGGCCGCAAAATGGCATAGAGTATTTAAGCCGGAAAAAATAACCACGTGAACAAAGCCGCGAGTAAAAGCTAGTTTAGCTAAAACAAAATAAAAAAGTAAAGTTGCCATCTTTCAATTTATTTGGTCATTTGTTATTGAAAATGCAATAGGAGTTCGAATTATAAATCGGGGCATAGACAATCGACCGGCTGTTGTAAAAAACAGTCGTAAAAAATATTCAGACATATATATCAACGTAACACAATCCAGAAAAATAGCTTCATCGTTTTTTCCTCGCGTGCCGGTTGCAACGCTTTTCAAGTTTCGGCTTCCTACACTTTTATTTGTACAGTCACACGCAAACGGTGTTATGACGCCGAGTGAAAAATTTGTCGCGGACACACTTTTGTTCGTTTTCTGCTGTTTCGTGTTTCCCTGTTGTTTGTGAGTGTACTGTAGTAGGATTTTGACTACCCTCATTATGGTTGGTATTCGTGTAATGATTTTTAGTGTGATGTTGCTTTGAATTGTTTGGTAGTGGTATGAAGAGTTGGGGAAAGAAATGTGTATGACTTAATTATGTTTGAGCTCCTTATTTATTCTTTGTGATTTGGAAAATTTGGAGAATTACTTTATTCGACTTAAAATGGTATGTGAATATTTTCTGTATACTTTGTTTTGTTAGACTTGTTTTTTGTATTAACAAGTTAATATTACGTGTTGTAGCGATAATTATTATGTTGTAAGAGAGGGATGGCGCAATGCGTCTTGTATAAGGTCTTGTCTTGTATACTTTGTTCTCTTTCCTCACACGTAAGTTGTAAGGTGTATGTAGTAAGCACCCAGTCAATTAATCCCCATATTAGGACTTTTTCCTTTATAAAGCGGTGTAACTACAGACGATAAGTTCATAATACATCCAAATCAGTTAAAATTACTGTTCTGATTATTTAAATATTTATAGCTTTACGACGCTTCGTGTCGCAAGTAACGACTAAAATTCCATGGTTTATGTATGGTTAAACCATGGAGTTTTAAACTATTATAATTGAAGAGAATATAGCCTTTTAGAAGTCGAGGATTAAAGCCGCTTATAAGCACCTGCGCTCAAACTAGTGTATCCGATAACTATGGCCTAAGTTTTGACTCTTATGTCATTTATGGTTTAGAACTTTGAACTAGCTGTTGCAAGTTGTGAGTAGTTTAGAAATCTAAGCGCTTTCAATGTTAAAGCGTCATTTAATGATATAATATATAAAGTGTCATATAAATAATGCAAAATATTATAGTAGATAGACCTATAGGTCACTAAAATGCTCTGTAACAGAAAAAAACTTTTTTATATAACCTTGTGACCTGAATTTAAGATTTAATGCTATTAAAAATTTAATTTAGGTAAGTAATAGGGATAAGAAGTAACTCTTCATTCCATAAACTATCTTTATATTACGTCATTCCGTTGCTTCGTTAAAGAAGGGCAAACTAACAAACACACCTTTGCACTTAGAAAATTAGTAAGGATTATATACCAATACACCTAAACAAAATTTACAAACCCCTTCAATACCAAATCTAATAAACCCATACCTATAAAACAATGACTCTTTAAAAAGACATTAAATCAGAACCCTATGGGTCACAATACCACCATTTTAATATCCCCAACACAAAGGGGTGACAATTTACACTATAAAATTGTACACTCAAGGAAACCGCCTTTTTCCCGTCACCCCTAAGTGTCCTTTTCGGCGCGATTATTAAATTTTATGTGACAGCCCTACTGTACTGGCACTTATTGTAATTACAATGTTCGAATATTAATGACTGTAGCAACCCTGTAATGACAAATGTAATTATCATTTTCGGTTTATAATTTGTAAGTATCTTGTAATTGTATTGACCGGTCGACTCTCGACGGTCCATTAATTCTTATACTATTGGTTTATTGGTTTGTTGGTCGGTTTTTATGCAATAACAGAACAATTATTTTAATGATTGTAAAGGTAGTTTATGGGCCAGAGAGTAACAGACACTTTTTATTTTGGAAGAATTAGAACCACGAGAGAGAAGCCTTTAGAAAAAGTTAGTCATACAGAATTTCTTTAGTATTGTAGATTTTAATACTTGTAGTTTGGTCTCCGGGTGGTTATGAAGAGGTCAAAAGTTAAACCAATACCCAATTAAGTTTTATGTAATCAAATACAAAACAATTATTATAATAACAATTATTTTAAATAATTTTAAAGTCCCGCAGTAGAATTATTTCCAGTTTTGTGTGTGCAAATATATTTTTTTATTATATGTTTATTTAAGATTTTATTTTAATTATGATCAAATTAGACATTATGAAACTGTACATCCCAAATAAAGTATAATTTATAAAAAAGTGAGTATTAATATCGTAATGGTACATAATATATCATTATAAATAACTCCTGTAGGACATTGTTCTTTCTTACTTTATGTAATGGTTGATAAACAACCTGATGCCAGAGTTTAAACCACTTGGAGTCCTCTAACATGACTTTACTTACAGCTGAAAAAATTCTCAGGTGTGCTGGTTCCCACACAATGTTTTCCCTCACCGTATTGGCAAGTGATAATTTCTAAAACCTAGCCTAGATTTTGAACCTAGATTTCGACTTGGCAGTCCAACGGTCATACCACTAGGCTATCTCTGCTTAGTCATCGTTATTAATGAAAATAGCTCCCCCTATCACCCATCACGATTGCAAGCCTGTCACCAATTATGCGTTGCAATATTTCAGCCGTATTTTACTGCGTGGCTTACATTCATACTGGCTTAGATCTCGATCGGAATAACCTACTTCCATGGTAGCATAATTACGCCTGATAATAACAGCATTCAATAATAACTCATTTTATATCAGTGACTGTACCAACGGTGTATAGAACAGGTATTTGCAAAGGAGGTGATACGATTATTATATTCTAAAGGAATACATTTACATGATATCGGCGGTCGAATGCAGCTCATCAGATGCGTGATAGATGACACTGACGTCACCAAAAGGTACCTATGACAAAAATAGAAAAAATTAAACACTGTATGCAGTCCATAGATTAAACCACTGCAATGTAAGCAACTGGTGTATGTAAAGCAATGATAGCCTAGTGGTAACCGTTGGACAAGTCAAAGGTCGTAGGTTCCAAACCTAGGCACGCACCTCTGACTCTTCAAATCCATGTGCATATAAGGAATTAATTTATCAATTCCTTAAATGGAAAAACATTGTAAGGGAACCAGCACACTTGTGAGATTTTTCTGACGGTGTATAAAAGCCATGTTAGAGGTCTACGGGCAGTGTAAACTCTGACATCAGATAAGTAAGAAAGAAGACCAAAAGGTCGTATGTTCAATTCTGGCATACTATAATTTTATTCGTTATTATTATGATTGTCTTTAACTTTGACTTGTAAGAGGTCTTTAATTTGCAGCAACATTATAAAATCTTTAAACCTAATACATACTTAAATAAATCCTAAAGTACCTGCGCCCTGGGCACAGTTCCTGATTCTGCAATAAACAGGGATTTTGAAGACAAGGAAGCCCTATGACTGAAAAACCAAAAAATAAATAATTACTTATATTTTACAAAGGCTGTTACACACTTCATGAACACCAGTTTTCATCCAGTCGAGCAGAAAACGTGGCTACATTTTTTACCTTTGCTTCTTTTTAAGCCAAAGGCTGTTCTTTGAACCGGCCTATTCGTTCGTTAACGTACCCGTCAATTTCACAAACTTTTGTCTACCGTTTAGTAACAAAGAGCTTTAGAAAATTAGCCTTTATGTAGAAATTATAAGGTTGTAGTTTAACAATTCAATAGAAGTGTATGTCAGCCTTTTTTTTATTTTTTGTAACTTTTTCCTGTAATGCCGCATTTTTACCAAGAGCATTTTTTATCTGTAGAATATAATTATTTATATATATGTAGAAAACTGATATTAAAAAAATCCATTTCCAATTCATAACATTGTCCTTCTTTAGAATTCGGTAAAAATAAATGTTAAAGTCCTGAAAGTTTATTTTTACTTTTATTATGTAACATATATTCTGGCCTACATACTATGTAAACAAGTTTGTTAGTTATGTGTAGGTAGTTAGTTATAATAAGCATACTTGTTAACATCAAAGAAAACAAGATGAAATAAAAATTACAGCCTTTGAATAGCAGCCTACAAAAATATAAAGTAGAACAAAACATACATGCTTGTGGTTTATATGAAACTAGCTTTCATCTGTGACTTCCACGTAGATAGTGTTGTTAAAACTATATTTCGGGTTAAAAAAGTAGGTATAATAATATCTATTTTTTTACCCTGGGCTGGATTCAGCTCGGTAATTATTATTTTTTTAATTCGGTTCAGTTGTTGAAGCGTAAACTCAGAGTTATGTAAAGCCAAATCCGAGGCCTGCAGGTAGGCCGCCGACGATAATGGGATTCGCCCACTCAAGCGGGAGTACGGTAAATGCGCAAGTGAGACCCATACTTCCCAGAGGTTTATGGAGGACCACCATGTGGTTTGTAGTCCAAGCGAGTTGAACATAACTTCCTCACCAGCTCTCGGTGATGGGGTACAAAGGTTTAAAGGCAGTTTAAACTCTGACACTTCGTTGTTCTTCAACACGATAAGAGAAAATAGACATAAGCGGTTGAAAAACGCATACGTGTCTTCGATTCTCCAAAGTATAGCCATGGCCACGTCTCTCATTTCCACGAGGAACTCAACTAGTTGCCTTTATTTTCACAGAAACACTCGGATATTATGATTCCTTTTTAATATCCTACACAGTCCTTCATTTCCTTTCCATCTGCGCAAACGCTTTTCATTTACTTGCTGATTAGACTCTCCCTGCGGGTCCCATTATACTAAACTGATTTCTATTTCTTTTCCTTGTTTGTTCTGTTTTTATGGTGGTAGTAGAGCTATGCTGCTTTCAGCATGTATGGCCCGGCTAGACCGTTGTAGTACCACCATCTCATAGAATATCGGCGTGAAATAACAGTATGGTACGTTTATACGTACGGTTATGTTTCGTGCGTTTATAAATGAGTGAATAAATAGATTAACGGCAAAAAGTAATATACTTACGTCATAAAATCAATTTTAGAGATATTCTTCACAGTTACAATACATAACCATCGACATACAAATAAAATAGAGCCCGAGAACCTTACTCTTTAATTTCCTGAACTAATACAAAAATCCATGAAGCATGTTCCCTAATACATATTGCTAAGTCGCGCGTAAACATCTTAATAGTTATTTTTTGCCAAAAAAAAAATATGAATCGAGGTCGATCAGGTCGGACGCATAAAAATTAACGTCACAACCAAATCTGGCTAATATCCAAAATCGTTGTCTCAGATTATATTTTAAGAAACTTGACACTTTGTAAAAATTTTGACATAACATTTTTAGCTTCAAAAAAAAATGTCATTCTAATTATTTAATCATAAGATTGTTACAGCTACTCACACCCCTTCTCACGTCACCCCTCTTTTTTCGTAGGGGGTTAAAAATACATTTTGATATATTTGAGTGTTTAACCTACTATGTTGCGATCACCAATATAAATTTTGTTCGTCATAACTTGTTACAGAATATCAGCAGGCAATTTCTTAAAGTGGATACGGGTGCCTAAATTTTACATCCCATCTGCGGGGTCGATCTCATCCGTGAGTGGTCTAAAGTATATGAGAACGAAGAAGCTATATATCGTTGTGAAGGCTCCGTCTGAACTAGGATCTGTATTTCTCTGATCTATCTATCTGACTTATCTAGGACGATTCCTTCTTCTTTACCTTACGGTTAATGGTTAATAAAAACACCCGTAAGCATCAGTGATATGGCTTTTTTATACTGTTGAACCTGGCTTGTTGACAATTTCTATGTCATAATGTACTTTCTCATCACTGTCATGTCATGAAAACATCGTGAGGATCTGGACCTTAGGAATCCTGAAACCGCCAACACATAGTGATCTAGCGTGGTGATTAAAGCTAGATACTTCTCAGTATAAAAGAGGCCTTTACAGTACATGCTATTTTTTAATTTCTAGTTTGTTGGTCAGCAAAAAAAGTGAGAGTAATAAGGCAACGAGGTTAACATTGATTATGTTTGTCCCATAGCCAATTTAGTGTCTAAGTTGAAGCATCCCATAAATGTTTTTTATTGCCCATAACATAAACCATATTAATGAAAGTAATATATCGTTAAAGAATCCACATAAAGTTAACGAAAACCAAGATTAATTTTCTACTCTCTCTACCGTCTCGCCCTGGGATTTTATCACACTGGGAGTTTAAATGCAAAATACACCTTTAAGTCAAAAAAAAATTAAACTTTTTTTTTTACTTTTTTACAGGATTTTTTTTCCGTTGCATAAAATCATTATTTTTCTTCAAATTATGGGCACTGAGTGGTAAAGGCTCTTGACTTTGTGTCCTTGCGATTTATAATTTTGAAAAGCAGCTTTTATTAGAATTAATTTTGACACGTCAAAAATATTTTGTAACATTCAAGTTAGATCTTATATACAAATTTTTATTCATACACAATATTTTCGAACTACTATTTTATAACCATGACGGAAAATTGTAATTTAAAATGCGCCCGTACAACGCCATCTATTGATAAAAAATCAAACTAATTTACCGCTGTTATGAACTAATTACCGCTGTTACACAATTTAATTAAAACACAATATTCACATCTAACCTTATGTTTAAACAGAACATTCTTCGTTAATCCGTTGTAAAATAAACAGCCTTTACAAATACGATCGACCCTTGAAACTGTTATGGCGTCATTGTCATCCTACCCTCAAACAACCTAATCAGAAAAGGAACGTACGTGTGCTCACTGTTGAGTCAATTGAATAGAACTTTAAATTGGTTGGATTATACTAGGATTCGAGTGGTGGTTTACTTACTTCTATAGTGGTATGGTATGACTGTAAACTGGTATGTGGGTCTCAGGTTCTAACTCAAAAGGGATGTTGACATTTATTTTTTTACGGAAGTCGCCATTACTAAGTCTTCTTAATAAAAATTAGTGAAAAAAATAATTTTAATATTTTAAAAAATTATTAAGTTAAAAAGGTTTGAACATTCTTTGATTGACAGATACGGCACAGTAAAAAGTTGACGTCATATGTTCCAATGACAAAGTTAAAGAATTTTAACTCCATACTAAACCCCTTCCAGAATTTTAAAAAGTCTATAACTTTGACATTGAGTTAAGCCTCCGCTGTCCATCTGTATGTCTGTAGTAGCTGGCTGTAGCTTTAAAACGGTAGTAGGCAGAAACTTGAAATTTTCACAAAGAGTTTTAAACTATGGTATAAATAATAAAAATAAAAGACTTTAAAATAAAATAAAGGCGGTCTCCATGCAAGAAACGTGATTTATTTTCGGCGTTTCTGTATAGAACACAAAGATGTGCGAGTTTTTTTAACCGACTTCAAAAAAGGAGGACGTTCTCAATTCAATTGTATGTTTTTTTATGTTTGTTATTTAATTAAAAGCTTATATTAATTGCAATGTATGTATGTTACTATGTTTGTTCGGCTGAAATCTTGCAAGCAGAATTTAAACCACCTCCTGTTTATCCTATGGAGTTGAATTTTTGCATGTTATTTCAGTTCCTATGACAATGCATTTTTATGATAAGATATAACTCAACATCCAGAATTAGCTACAGATAAAGAAACTCTTTAACAGCTAACAACACAGATATTTTTTTTTGTAAATACGTTTGGTTTTAATATTCCAATATAAAAGCTTGGTTAAAAACATTGTTTTTACAAATCATTTGATGGCATATGGTTACCATAACCTTTTTTTTAAAATTCTATATCAGCGATATTAATTGCGCGTTGCCGACCCTGTGTGGGATTACTGAAGGGAAGGGGAGAGGGGAAATTATGGAAGGGGGATTGGGTTTTCAATTCTCTTCACCTATCGTACGAAACACAATAGTACGAATATTGTTACTTAACGCCGAAGCTCAGTTTAGGTAACGTAGTATTCTTTTTTTAATTTCTTCGCAATTTTTTTTTCTATTCAAATTAGGATTCCATTTATATAGAAAGCAAGTCAAGTACATTATATTATTATCATCAGTACAAAAACTCACAATTTCGTTTTACATACGCAGATGTCGCTTGAGGGGAGTTTAATTTAGTTGAAACGTTACTTATGTTTTATTTTTTGGATTCTACAGAACTCTATTTACTTTATTAGAACAAAGATAATTTTATGAAAATACGAACCAACCTACATGATTTGAACATAAAAATATCTCAATATAAAAATAAAATACGAGAAAAGCGCTTTACATTAGGATACAAAGAAATCAAAAACTTTTATTTTCTATATAAATATTGTGTTAATATTTTTATAAAAAAATATTTTGCTATGCGAACGGTTACTAAAGGGATTTGAACCCACGATCTTACTGGGTACAAGGGGTGAAAGTAACAAGGGCATGATGCTCGGTGAAACCTATGTGGGGGGACGGGTTTGGACGTTACCGTCCAACTTTCATCTTTCAGCTCCAAAAGGTTTCCAGGCTAAGAATAGAACCACCCTTTGCTCATCCCGCGCGTGTCGTAAGAAACGACTAGGGGAAAGATCCCGAGAATAGGCAGCAGCATCCTTCTGTGTAACAATAATCATCTGCTACTGCGATCGCCAACCCATTTGCCCAGCGTGGCGATTATAGGCAAGTACCTCCAATGAGCGCACAATAGTGGCGCGCATTGGGCCTATATTCAGCAGAGGGCTAATACAGGCTGATAATGATAATGTGTTCCATGACACTCTACAATGCTGTTAACCATCAAGTGGGTTCTTTTAAAAAGACTAAATAATTATGCATAAATTACAAAACACAAAATAGTTCAGTTAAATTTTTTATTTTTCTTTTGTTTGTAATTAATTTTTTTAGTAGCTTTTGACGAGCTTTAGTGACATCAATAAAAAAAAATTAAAAAAACTACGAGTCGAATTTCGACAGATAGGCAACACAACTCAAACTCACACCACTTATGAACGAAGAGCTTTACCCAGAACTGGACAACATGTGTTGATGTAATATCATCCTTTATAAATTGGCAGTCACATGTCCTTAACTTTCTGTATCTATACCACTCACACATACAAACTGCCAACACAAATTCGTATAAGGAACACGTTCCACGCAAACATTCACAAATTCCGTGTAGCTACAAGCTTATCTGCGTGAGCTACACGCACACATCTATACTTTTTCCAATAAGAGGTGTATCGGAAAGGTGTGATCCTATATTGGGGTCGCAATGATTATCACATTAAATAGATTTTGGTCTAAATTCTAAGTATTAAAAATATTTAATTATTTAATTAGACCGGTTCCTTATTAATAGAACAAATATTTATTATTTATGTAAACAAAATGAAAAAATAAGACCCAGAGTTAAATCTTTATCTAAAAAAAAAACAACAAAATTATAAAACCAACGTTAAAGCTACAAATAACAATATATTCTCAATTTTCAATGAAAACGTAGTCATATACCATCACAGGCAAAAATATCCCTGTGACTGTTGGGGACACTATTTTTAGACTTTTGAAAACAAGTGAAAAACATAAAAGAATTTGAACATTAACGCCATTACCAAAACAAAATAGTAAATTTAAATAAAAAATGTTTAAGAACTTGCTGCTTTAAGCCTGTCATATGCATTAATACCCAATATAAGCACACCTGAAGGTTGTGTTTCTTCTAACACACACACGTTCGTAAGTATAACTACCCGCACGTGAGGTAGGTAATTAAGTAAGCCGGTAGCTGATTGACGGCTGCCTGATTGCGCCCGACCCGATCTGCGACCTGCAGTGATCTTTGCTCACCCCCTTTGCTCTACATATGTACATGAATGGTCTTTGAATAGAAAGAGTTTTAATTATCAGTTGTGTTATCATTAGGTGGAAACAGTAGGCTTTACTCGTAGTTTAATAAAAGATGCCGTTTTTTCAATAGCAAGTCTTACTTAGAATAATAACTTTCGTGAGTCATACTAATATACGAAATATTGATACGGCTTTACTCACGTATTGTTTTCAGTCTGTAAGTTGAGGCAGTTGTTATCCTACACTCGTCAGTGTATGGCGACCCAACAAAGATTATAACTGCTTCCATATGTTATGTAATTTATGCCTCAACTTACACACGGGTTTACAGTTATAAAGGTAAAAAGTGTAATTAGCTCGTCAGTGCAGTGACACCTATATTCTAGATAAGTCAGACATTGCGGAAACCAACTTAAATACTTAGGAAAAATTATGATATTTTTGTATGATTTTTATTTGTATAATATTATATTGATTCTAATGATTGACCCCTAAGAATTTATTTTTAATAAATTAAAAACTATGGCGTTTTTTCGTATAACACGGAAACTTAACCTATTTGAAAACTCTTAAAATCATATTAACTTATAATCTTGATTTTCAGAGATGATTCACTATTCGTGTTAAAATCTGCCTCCAGTAACATTTGTTCATATTTTTTTCATGAAGAAATCAAGTACAAAAATCTTTGCCCAAAAATCTTAACGCCAAGCCAAGTCTCTACGAAAGCCGGTAATATAAATTAATAGCTTAAGATATCACAAACAACTAAAGAGAAAACAATGGAAAGGGCTTAAAGCCATCAATAATAATTTACACCAGAGAAAAAGTTCATTCAACTGTATCGTAGCAACGTGCTACGCGTTCGTAGTCGCGTAGCCGCGTAGCAGCTGTAGACATTTTATTAACCGTTTTGCGAGACAGACAACTACGTGTTTGATATTTTTATTTTCTTATCCTTAAAAGATGCGAATTGTTATTGGTATATAACTCGTTTATTTATTATTTTTTTTTTGTTAAATATTTATATGCAATATTAGGATTATTAATTTTGAAGGTAAGAAAAATGTTGTCTATTTTTTAATAATATTATGTAATTAATAGAATTCTAAATAAAATTTATCTTGTGCAGTATTCGCTTAAGTAGTGTCACCGCAATTAGAGAAATTAATAAATACTTTGCCCAACCCGAGGACTAAACCTAGGAACTAATCGAGCAGTCAGTCAGATACAACAGACAGTATAAAAAGTTTTTTTTTTTTGTAATGCATTTAAACAATATGCAAAAATAGAACCGGCTTCAAAGGGAACTAAAAAGCTTGAAATAACTTTTAAAAAAATATTCACGGTTTTTAGTGGATTAATCTCCCAGATCCCAGACTTTAGTGAGGCTAATATTTGAAATCTTTATGAAAAGTCCTTTCAAATGATACATCACACGATATTTTTATTCTTGCATGGTGATCGAAGGTAAAGGGGGGGGGGAGACCAAGTATCCCCTCTCTTCCTTATTACTCGTCAGCCATCGAGTGCACGTATAAACAACGCAAAATTACTTGTTACGACATTTCTGCTATTATCCTACGAGGAGGTCCGTTCCATATCTCCTAAGTCATTAGATCATGAGATTATTTTTATGGGAACAATTTGTAAATACTTTTTCAAATAAAAAAGAATTTTCAAAATCGGTCCACAATTGACTGACAAATCGGTGAACATACAAAAAAATACATACAGCCGAACATAGAACCTCCTCCTTTTTCATCATCATCTGCTTAGCCTATTCCCAACTATGTTGGGGTCGGCTTCCGGCTCCTCCTTTTTTAATACGGTTTAAAAAAATTAACTTACAGAAAAAGACCTCACTCTACGTACTGTCAGCATCATTAATTTGTGTGGGCTTACTAAATTAAAAGCTCGTTTCAATCCAAGATTTAAAAAAAATATTATGATTTTACAAATAAAAATTTTCATCCCATTTTAACAACAAGTAACAAAACTGAAACACTAAATAGCAAGCCAATAAAAATAGCAATTCAATATTATAGTTATTACTTTAACATTGAATTAGCTTGATTTTTTCCTAAACGAGGGGCCACCTATTATATTGGCGCTGACTGTACTATACTACTGTATACGACTGTACTGTACTATAGGTAGTTCTATCGGACTGTTGTATGCTTGGGTAGTTAATAATGCCCTTTGTAACTCTACGTGCGTGCCTCTAGCCTGGGTCAAGGCCTGAGAAAGGATGTGTTTTGGCTCTTAACGAATATCCATTTATTTTTTCTTTTACCTATCTTTTGAAATGTTTTTTTCAGATAATTGTGTTGAGATTACCAAAGAGTCGTGATAGAATAGTGGTGGTGACCGTTGACTGGCAAGTCAGTGGTCTCGGGTTCGAACCCAAGGCGCGCACTTCTGACTTTTCGTAAGTTATGTGCGTTTTGTAAATTAATTATCACTCTTCGTGCCTCGGATAGCACGTTAAGCTGTTGGCCCCGGCTGTCAATTGTAGATCTTTAACAATCGTTACTGGTAGTCAGAAGCCCGAAAGTCTGACAACCAGTCTTACCAAGGGGTATCGTGTAACTCAGTATGGGTTGTGCAGGTCTGATAGGCAGTCGCTCCATGTAAAACACTGGTATTTAGCTGCATCCGGTAAGACTGGTAGCCGACCCCAACATAGTTGGGAAAAAAGCTAGGCAGATGAGATGTGTTGATTATTACCGAACATTCACAATACATGTACACAGAGCTATTGATGTTTCCAGATACAATGTCAAATAAAATTTGAATTGGGTATTGACTCGACAAGAAGAAAAACAATACAAGTTTAAATTATACGATAGTGTATGAAATTATAATTAAATACTTTCATTATAATACCACTTAAAATTAACATTTAATAGCACTGATAGCCTATGGTATGATCGTCGACTGACAATTCAGTGGTCTCGAGATCGATCTCAAGGCGCGCAATTTTGACTTTTCGTAAGTTGTGTGTGTCTCATTTTTCATTGTTCCAACAATGATTAAAAAAAAACATTATAAAAATTTTGATAATAATGTTATCAGATTCTATTTTTACATCTCACCACCTCCGTTCAGAAATCTGGCAGGTAATCAAGATACATTTTATTTTGCTTATCGGATATTTAAGACCATTAGAGGCCTTACCTTCTAAGAAATAGACCATTAAAGTTTTAATTACATACAGCTACAATGACTTCAAATTCCAACTTTCAGCTTCGTTTGCCAGCCCACACCGTACATACCTAACTTTCAAACTTATATATAACTAAGTTTGCGTAAGACGCACACTATCTGTCAATCGTAGACACGTGCGTCTCGGGGTATTATGTGTGTGTTCACGCATGCGCTGTAGGGTCGCGAGGCTGAGTCTGATGTGACGTCACGGTCGCCTCCAACACCAGTCCAGAGCCAACAACGGCCGCGCCACACGCCCGCCGCTCCGGCACAACGCGAAACCACGCGCGTAAACAAAAATAATAACAAGCCAATATGAACGCACACTTATGATACTACCCACGCGCTAAACCTTCGGTGTATTTAGTTAACATTTTGATGTATTCATTTCAACGTCGATATAAATATTAATAAAATAAATTATAATATAAAAATTGTGTTTTGTGTGTTGACGTTCGCCGGCGGTTATTGCTGTGTAACAAAATCGATTATAAATCGTGTCTTTTTAGTGCCATTTTTAATTCTAAAAAGTGATATAAATAGTAGTAGCGCTAACGATACTTATCGCCAGTACAAAGTTTAATATTTCATTGCCTTCACGCCTATAATATAGAATTTAAAAATCTCTTATAATAGCCAAGCTTCGAGTTAGACGCGCTAGTTAGTAAAGAGACATAGTCAAAGATATATTAGTCTATTTTATAAATATAAATCAAAAATTACCTCAATGGCTTTGATTTGTGGAGGTAAGTTTGGACTTCGAGAAACAAGTCCATGAATTTTTATACGTTAGCCAAAATCAGGGTTTACATTATACATCATAAAAATGACGACATTGTCTGGCCCGTGAGTCATAACATGAAAAACAAACAAATTATCACACTCACACAGTGATTCAGTGACTGACATAATCCAGTCAAAAAATATAACAAGTGTAATATAACAAAAATATAATAAAGTGCTAAAATATTTTTGTTCTTAAAATAATGTTGAAACTTAAATATACATTTTTAAGTTAAAGTGACGGAATGGAAATGTGTTCAAAAGGCTTAAAAGCTTTCTTGAGTTAGCAAGGACGTTAGGGAAATGTAAACGGAAAATATAAAAAATTAAGAGTAGCGTGTAGAGATCTTCACTTTGGCGGTCGTCCTATTCTGTTTATCTTTTAGTAAGACGAATATTTTAATAAAAAAATATTATTTTAAAAATATATAAAACAAAAATTGAAATTCATATTTTTTTTTAACAAAAAAATCCTTTAAATATTTTAGCTTTAAAACTGCTTCTTATACATTTCTTCCATCTTTCAAGTCCAGCAAGATAAGTGACGGAAAATAAATTTCGTGATGTACTGCCCGCTATCTCAGTTTAGCCTACCGACTCCAAAGTTAGTCAGAGATTTATGGCTGTACCAACTATATTTGACCTGAAAATTAATTAGGGCCTCCACTGAATTTTGCTGGAAACTGTTTATAAATGAAGTTTTCTATTAATTAAACTCGTAGTTTCAGAGACAATGAAAATTATGTCTAAAGAAAAAGACAGTTTGAGTTAGGGAATGTAAAGATAATTGTTTTAAATTCCCGAAAAAAAAGAGAGGAGTTATAAATTTAACGTGTGTATCTATGGCATCGTAGTTTCTTTAGATGAACAGATTTTGATTTCGTTTTTTTTATTTGAAAGGTGATTTTATCGGGAGTGTTGTGTTGTGTGTAAAAAAATAGAGGTTTTCATATCGGAGTTTATATATTTTTTAATTTATAATTGTTTAAAAATTTTTTTCATCTATAAAAGTGGATAGCCACATTTGTAAGTGACGTGATACTTAAAATAATGTGTTTAATGATAACTTAATATTAAAATAAATAAATAAAATACTTACTAAAGTAGGCTACAAAATCAAAATAAATTCTCTACAAAATCAGAGCAGCCAAAAATAAATTTCAAATATCAAAACAACATTTCATAAGCATATATCTCATCTTAACCACTGTGCAATAATGAAAACTTAATAACAAAACAAACGTTATCTCCAAAGTGAATGTTTTCCTACTACACCTTCATAATAAGATTTCAATTAAGATAGAGTTATTTAAATGTAACGGATGCATCTAACAATAATTCGTGCCGAGTTTCTTGGCAGATGCGACTGGACGAAGTCAGTTACTAGTATTAAGTGTTATTATTGCAGCCAAACGATGGAAAAATATTTTAGAACTTTTATTCCGTTATTGCACAGTGTTTGAAAGCGGTTGTGTGAAAAAAAAGTGTTTTATTGAACTGTGGATTGTTGGGAAGTGGTGCAAATTGAGATAGATTGCGTAAAATATTAATGAAAATTTGTGTGTGTGTACGTTTTTTTCTTTTATCATGTGATTGTGAAATAAACAAAATTATAGCAAAGTGGAAGTTAATACTAAAAAAACATAATATTTTATTTATTCACAAAGATCAATTTGCTTTCCTTCAAATTTATTTGATGTATCAATATTTGTTATTCCATAAATAAATAAGTGGGCTTAAATTTATTATTCTTTATACGAAGATTTTTTATCTAAAAAAGGCTCGAGGGACCTTGATAAAATCGAAGAAATCTACCGTGTTCGGTTCAACAAAGCGATTTAGCTGGGACCCGTCTTTACGAAAACTAATTTAAAAGGTCAAATAGATTACTAAATAAAGTTCCATCTTCCGAAACGCTTCAATAAAAATAATTCTTTATAGTTGCAAAAGATTTTTGTTTATAATTTTGAATGATTTTAATCACAGTGCAGTGAAAAATGTGGTTTAGTTACTAATAAATTTTTCGAGGTGCGTAAGTGATTTGTAAGCAATTAATATTCAAAAGTTTGTAAAAAGACGTTGGTTTATTAGTGATTTAAAAATGGTAACAAATAAAAATTTATTAAAAAACAAAAATCCTGAGATAAAAATAAAAATATTTTTTAAAAATAGAATACTGAGGCACAGTGTGAAAAAAAAGTATAATTTAAAAAAAAGGAACAGGCAATGTCATTTATTAAATTGTCACATTTATCTAGGCAAAAGCCATTCGTGTATAAAACAGTGTTTTTAGGTACACGAGGTAATAAATACTGATATGATAATATCATGTTCATATTCATACAAGCCTCTCGTGAGATAAGGATCGAGCATTTTGTCCAATGATAACACAATAAGTGGCTAACGTATAAAAAATTCACGGCAAAAGCTTGCATACCGTATTTTAACCGACTACGGCGAAAGAATGTGAGTAAATTTTCGTTTGTTTGGTAAATAAAATTGAATTGATTTTGTAAAAATTGTCCCTCTAATAATTTTTTTAAATTACATTAATTGTCATTTTTTAATTGTGTACAGAAAACAAAAATTTTATTTTGATTAATATAATAAATTAAAGAAGAAATAATTAACTTTTTTTTGTTATATTTGAATACTAACTTAGTAAAAAAACCTAGCTTGTTACTATCAATATTTAGTAACTAAGCAACTTAGTATTTTTATGTAAACATACTTATCAGATAAAATCATGACATTATAAAACTAATTTTGTCAACAAAAGTCTTTAGTAGGTACAGTTTCGGCTAGACTTAAAAACATGTAGCAATGTAGACGTATACTTGCTACGACGTAGCAGCGTAGACCTTGCGCGTCTACGCTCGTTTAATCCGCTACATCTGTAGTCTTCAGTCTTTAAGTTTACTTCAAGGACAAAAGCTAGACTGCCAAGTTAAGTAATATAGTTTTACTTTGTAGTGATGAAAGTAGGCAAATACTTTGAATGAGAGTTAGCTAAGAAGTATGTTTTGTAGGTGGGTAGGTTTAGTTGCGTCAATACATTTAAAGTGCCAGAATTCCCAAAATCTGGAGGACTGGCTCCAAATATTTGAGCGAAGTACGTTTTAATAACGACTGCTCAATAATTATCCTGACGTTTTAATTCTACCGCTCCGTGACCTTTTCATAAGACATGAAGCAATGTACACTATGAACTAATATTTTCTTGAAGGTTTTCTTAAAAGCTCGCGGTGAGGATGCTCTTTTACAGAAAAAAAATCAATTTTATTTGTTACAAATAGTTAACTAAACATCTTTTATAAAAACAGTGAAAGTAAATTTTATTAAATTTATTTTTGAGTTGATATACAAAAAAAAATTCAATACATCACAAATCGCTGTAGTCGGTATAAAAAATCTTTTTCAGTTTGAAATACAGACACAAACATTTGGTTTCCAGAGCCGAGCGGCCCACTGATGTCAGAGCCGATATTGAGCCTATACAAATCCCCTTTATCAGGTACGATAGTATATCATGTATTATCCACCTAAATATATTAAGGTTTAGATAAAATAAATGCTACTTTTTGTTATTCGTTATTGTGTATATTTTAGTCATAAGTATGTAACATAGTATAATGCATCTAAAAGTGTATAATGTGACGTTTTGTTATATTTTTAATTTATTATAATTATATACTGACTCACGCCAAGTTTTTGATTGCACAAACACATACAAAAATTAAACAAAACTTTTTTAATTTAATTTTTGTTTACGTGTGTGTATATCAAACGCAATTTTTTAGAATCTTTATATTTTTGACTTTATAAGACTTTTTTTTAACAATCTTTATTACAAACTTCTTCTTTATTTCTTTATTTCTTCTTCTTTATTACTATGAAGGAACTGGATAGAATAAAAAAAATAAGAAACATTTAATATGCATTTTTACATAACATATTATATTAATGCATATTTTTTTTTAAACTTTATTAATTTGATGTTTGACTTTTATTTGTCAATTTTCACAATCTTTATTTTAATACAAATTAGTAAATAACTTTTAAAATTTCACATTTTTTACACTTAAATTTACCTTCTTCTACCTAAAAACCATATAAAAATCACCGAGACGAATATAATTGTGAACTATCATCATCCTGCTCAGACACGACTTTTTAATTAAAAAAAAAAAACCTTATAGAGCTTCCTTTAAAAGTTTTTACAGCGAAAATGTAATTCTACAAAAACCGAAAGTAAATCCCTAGTTTGACTAGACAGATGACCCTAAAAACTAAAGAGTATTTAGGGTTCCGTATCCGTGAGGTCCGAACGGGACCTTATTATTTCGTCCATCTTTTTTTGTCACAAAGCTGTACCTTTTTAAACATAATTTATTTGTACCCTGCATTTATAATTATATCACTATGACCGCTTTTGTGTCAAAAAAGTCATAACTCGAGAGTGCCCATAACTCTCATTGCGCAAATCCAATTCACACTTGGACGGTTAATTATTCATCAGTTTAAACATTGAATACTTAGTTAGTCAGGATAATAATTCAATTTAATTTCAGTAGATATCATGTACGTTTGTTTATTTAATTATAAATCAATCACACCAATAATATTGTTAAAGGTCAAAGAGGATCAGATTTCATCTGGTCATATCTATATGCCTTTTCCATAAACAAATAATCTGCAATAATAATGAATACAATTAAGTGTTGTAAGGAGTATTTATACCAAAATATTAAAACCATAGCGTTTGACATAAGTCAGTTGACAGAAGGTACGGAGAGGTTGTCACGTAAAGGATTTTTTTTTGCCTTTGTCAGGTTGTCAGATCGTTGCTTGCTCCGCCCGTTCTTCTTCTTATCGTATGGTTGATGAACAACATGGCGTCAGAGTTTAAACCACCCGTAGGCCTCTGACATGGCTTTACAAGCCATTGAAAAATCTCTCAGGTGTGCTGGTTTTATCACGATGTTTTTCCTCACCGTTTTAGCAACTGATATTAATTTATTATACGCACATAACTTACGAAAAGTCAGAGGTGCCTTAAGATCGAACTCGAGACCTCTGACTTGTCAGTCGACGGTCATACCACTATCCGCCAGTGTTTTTTTATTACCCGTTTTTTTTACACTTGAGTAATAAAACTGATAACCGTAGACCATGATTTTATTAGGAAACCAGCTTTTACAGGGTTGGTGGCTAGCAGGAACAAACAAAATACCCAGTGGCACGCAATAGGATAGGATAGACTTAGAAATCCTAGCGTATCCTACATTTATAAAAATCCGTATATTTCGTTGAAAAATACGAGGTATTTTATACCTCCTCGACATAAAGCAACAATATATCACAACTTTTCCCAACTATTTCCCGTAAAAACATTCCCTTTTCCCCCAATATGTACATGTCAATCACATAATGTGCAATGTAAATCATTTTATTGCCTTTATTTTGTATAAAAGTATACACGCTGGCCGTCATCAATCACCAACCCTTTCAATTTATAACAAAAATGCCTAAACTCGTTCACGTGAAATTTTTAAATTTTGCTGTCGCCATCTTTTTATTTTACATTTTTTCGATGGACGTTAGTTTTTAGTTGGTATTTTTTCTGTTCTTGAATAATTTAGTTAGACATTCATTGTTTTTGTGTTCTTTGTTGTATAAAAGGCACGTAATATATGAATACAGAAGTATTGTAACTTATTTAATTTGTACCTAAAGTAGTTTTTTTTATAACAAAACCGCAAAAGCTTACTATCTCCAAAAATCATTAAAATATAAGTTTTCTATACCAATATTATTGAACCTATGACGGGAAACAACAAAAAGTTTGTACTAAAACAATATTTAAACGAAGTTCCACTGACACTGACTAAACATCTTGTACCTCTCTCCAATGGTACCTATAACTAATTACTGTACTTAATTCTTTCAGTTGCGAATAAAGTAATGATGACTAAAATACAAATAGACAGATTCTAGATAGAATTTCTCGAGATTCCAGATTTATATTATACTTAGATTGGTTTGTTTTATTGCAAGATTTTAAAAAAATTACTTGACTTTATTCTCCTACGGTACTTTACGAATACTTTTGCTGGCAATTCTACAACCGGAAAAAATATTAACTAATGAAACTATTAGCTTGTGGATCAAGAATCTGTATTTATAAATAGGCCTAAACGAAATAGTTAAATACTATTTTCTTTTCTGTTTATGAATTCTGTTTTAATAACTGTTGACGAGTTTTAAAGTGTTCTCGATTTAAATAATTGAAAAACAATTTCGATTGATAGACAACCTCTAGTTAACTTAAAACACTGAAAGAAACGCTTAATATTCCATTAAAACTATAGGTATTTATTATCCATAGACCATAAATATTGGACGTGATGACAGTGGCAGGAGTACCGCGGTAATCATTGCGGTGGGAGCACAACCACCTCAAATTGACTCCATTCATGAAGTATTGCAAATTTGATGACACGTCCGCAAAATGTATTTATTGCACAGTGGTCAAGCGTTATTGGAAAAAAATGATGATTCTGTTTTTTTTTTGATTGATCGAAAAACAAGGGTTCTTTTTTAGAGTTCATGTATATGGCGAGGTAGGTATATCAGTTGTGAGTTGAAATTTTTTTTGAAGATTCCGCAGTTTATAATTTTATGATGCTTTTATTTAAAGCGATGGCGTTTTGTGTTGTTTAAGTTATAATCAGGATAGCAATATTGAAAAACTTTTCTAGAGACTATAATGGCCTAAACCGTGAACCATGTTAGAAAAGCTTGATTTAATTTATATTATTTCTTAAAAAATATTCTAACATTCTGAAATATATTCTTTTTTGTATAAATATATTCTACTAAAAATGTGTTTTTTTTTTCAATCTTGACCGTTCAATCCACGACTGATATATATAGATCCCATGCCGTATGTACCGATAAATCTAGATACGAATGCTCAACGACAGCCAATAAATACGAAACGCGAATTGCCCTCAGTTGGAAAATAAATAAGACACGCTGTGTCTGTGGTTACCGAACGGATGTAGAGTTATTTTAATGACTGGCCGTTAAAGAATGTTCTTGAATTTGTAAATCGAAAATCGATGGAGATAAAAAAAATCTTGTGCCAAAGGTGACAGAATAATTAAGATAACAAAAATAGAGCCAAAGTATGAGAACATCTGTCAAGATTGTGATTAAGAAACCTTATTGGAAAACCTGCCCAAGATTAATTTGGTTGGATTAGCCGAACTTTGTGCGTATTTTTAACCTACATGGAAATTGCGAAGATATTGAATTCGTTAGGCATCAATGATAGTTAAGTTTTTAAAACAAAACGTCCTATTACGTCATAACTGAATTATCTGTTCCTAAATCAAAAATCCAACCATTTTTACAATACTACGCACGCCCAAAATAATTTTCAGCTAAAACTCCACGTAAATCTCGAGCACTCACAATCGGAAACATTCCGTTCGCATCCCAAAAATCCTAGTAATTTGCAATAACAACCGCAGAAGCATTAATCTCCATCCGTAACTTTTTGCGAACCACTCAGGTTTGAAGAAAATTTTCAATTATCGCACGGCCCCCCAGGTCGGAAAGTCACACTGGGATTTACTCGCATCTGAATTAAAGCACAAATGGAATCCCATTTTATAATTTTCTCCGATTTCCAGATAGCAGGACGCTTTCTTTTTATTGCTTCTGATGTAAGATTTGCTTTTTTTTATTGAAATAGAGAAATGGTCGCGTTCACATTTGGTCGTAATTGTATTCATCCTCTTAGCCTTATTATGACAAATCTATTTTGGGGTCGGCTTCTAATCTAACCAGATTCAGTGGAATATCAGTTTTCTACGGAGCGACTGCGTTTCTGACCCCGCAACCTAAAGAGATACCTATGTCCTAAAGTTAGATCAGTTTTCAGGATTTTATGAGGGTACCTAATGACTCTCTAAATCGACTGTCAAAGATCCTTAGGACAGTTGGGGCCAACTGATTAACGTGCTGTCTGAGGCACGGAGCTAGTCAAAACTATTTCATAACACGCAGGTAACTTACAAAAAATCAGAGGTTCCTTGGATTCGAATCTGAGGCCTCTCACTTGCCAGTCAACGGTCATATCACTAGACTATCACTGCCATAATGCTGCAAAAGTAGAAGGTATTTAAAATCAATTGTTATGGCATACTGTTCTCAGTATGCCATAACATAGTCGATTCGGTTTGGTATTTTCGAAGAAGTCACGATGAAATATCTTCTAAACTGCCGAAACAAATGTGCCGAATCGACTATGTGTGTAGCAACCTTAAGTATGAACATCTAATCCACTTAACTTCTATCCCATATCAGTTGCAAAATAATATCTTACAACCCCGCTTTATTCTTTTCGGAAAAAGTTTCTCCAAGAATTATACCTAAAATTTATGTTTCGGCCATTTAAACTCTTTGCTTAAAATCTTCATTTAGAGCGGCTGCTGCAAGGCGCTATCTCAGTCCGATCAGACCTTCTGTTGCCAGTGTAAATAGAACCTTTTTTTTATTAAAAAAAGGCCGTTATTACAGTCTTTGTAAATATTTTGGGACTCATTTCGTGATGAACCTTTGTAATTTTAGTATTTTTCTTTGTTTATGTTTAATTAATTGGCTTGTTACTCTTTATGTTTAATAACTTATTCTAAGGTTGGTATAAGTTATGTGTCGTGTCGTGATAGCCAAGATATCATAGATAGACCTAGATAGAACTAGTCGTGATAGATAGTGGTGTTGCCCGTTGACTGGCAAGTCAGAGGTCTCAGGTTCGAACCCAAGGCGCGCACCTCTGAATTTTCGTAAGTTATGTGCGTTTTATAAATTAATTATCACTTACTCCGTGCCTCGGAAAGCACGTAAAGCTGTTGGCCCTGCGCCTGATCTCTCTCCGGTCGTGTCAGATTGCCGTCCCATCGGACTATAAGAGTGAGGGAATAGAGAGTGCACCTGTGTTTGCGCACACACTTGTGTACTATAATATCTCCCGTTGTTAATCTCCGTTGAGATTGGCCGCTGTGACCGAAATTCAGTTAGGAGGACATTATAAGTTAAGTTGATTACTTACACTGAATCCTACTAATATTATAATAATGTGAAAGTTTGTGAGGATGTATGGATATTGGTACTCTTTCACACAAAAACTACAAAACGGATTTTGATGAAACTTTACAGTAGCTTATACCTAGTTTATACATCAGAATAATATGGCTATCCCAAACTAAAAGACCAAAAATGTTAGCTTCTTCAACCAAAATTCGGTTTCAAAGTTTACGCAGACTTCGACATCAAAAACGAACAAAAGCACTAGCAACACTTAATATATCAAAACTTTCCCCGATCACATAAATACATTTAAAATCATTCGACAGTTTTGATCTATTAGTTCTACTGGCGAACGTTTGTCATAGCCGAGGTTCATAGTAACCCCCAGTTAATGGCTGAACTTTTGTGTATCTACCATGTTCAAATTTGCCGATTTTCGCTCCGGATAACCTCTATTATTTATGGCTTGATCTTGTGAGTGCTAATATTTAATGTATCTTGGATGTAATATTCATTTGTCCGTTAAAAAGTTTTCGGAACGACTTTTTTATAGTTTGGAGAAGTTGGGAGTTGGATTCTTTGAGGAATTATTTTTTCGTCCACGCTGGCGTCCTTATCTCTTTCCATAAATAATAATGAATGAGTTTGTACCGTCATATTGTTGAGTAAAACACCTACTTTCTTTTGCAAATCTGAAATAATAACGTTTTGTTTTTTTTTCTTGTAATTTTATAATTAATTTATTTCATTACTCCATTGTTTTTATTAAAACACAACAAAACTACAACTAATATAAAAAACTAACACTAAAATTAAAAATGAATTAAATGTGACATGACATTTTAGGGGTTTATGTATAATTTGTGACACTAGCTTTTAATAATTTTTCTTCTTCTTTTTATCGTATCTATGGTACTTTTAGCTATCATAAATTATTTGGGCTCAGTAGATAACCACAGTGATTGCGGCATCAATGGCATTCTTCAAAACGTGACGTGTACAGGTGTTGGACACCTGAGGCACTCCAGTAAGTAGGACATTGTCTAAACTGGAACACTGCATTCTCATTTGGTAATGAACGGATCTATATTACCCCACTTTGCCAAATTATGTAAAAAAAAATGTGTTATTGATTTTTACCGTAGCTAGAAATAAAATACGCAATAGACAAAAACCTCAACTAAAGTAAATTTAATACGCTACGCCGTAGAAGTGGCTACAGCGTAGAAGTGGCTACGTCGTAGCATTTATTCAATCCCTTTCATAACACTACGTACAAGTTTACAACGGAGCTCAATCTACGGTCAAATATACCCACATACATACTACCTTTGTATATCGTCTCAGACATTCAAGGTCGCCTCGACTTCTTCTCTTCAAAATTTTCGTTTTCTTCACTTGCATGGCCATTTGTTTGCACTCTAGTTGTAATTACCAGAGTAATTACGTCCTTTGTAGTCGTAACAGTGCACTTTAATTATTGAATGGCGCTGTTGAATGCCCCCACTTTGTTGGCTCTCAAATTACTCGTGAACGCTGAAGAAGATGGGAATATATCGAAAATATATTTTTTTTTTTATTACAGGGCTTGGAAACGCAAAAACTATTTGATAAATGATGAAATTGTATTTGATTGCAATTTTAGAGGGTTAAACTTAAAATTTCACGATGTAAGCGAAGCCTTAGCTTAACAACAAAATATTTAATATTAATAGTTTTTTCTTTTCATAAATACCTTCTTATAAAACAGTACCATGACAGACTGATTGACAGACAACGTCTAGCTCAAACCAGTGGACTTAGACCTAGAAACTTGAAATTTAGAGAAAATACTTCTTGTGTATTTAAGAAGTGTATTAAGAAAAAAAAATTGGAAAGTCTACCCTCAATCGGGTAAAATAGCCCATGTTACCATTTTGGTCGCTGTGTAGGAACTGTTACCACACAAAATGGTTATCTAAAATCTAAAATCTACCCAGGCAACGTCGCATCTGAAACATTATTGAAAGCTTTAATCAAAATAAAGCAGTTTTTATTGTTACAAGTTAAAAGTTTAAATTATTGTAGGTAATTTAAACTTTTTCACTAAACATACAATAGAAAAAAAAATAACAAAAACATTTACCTTCCAACCAGAAATCTATCAAACTGTCTGTATTGACTTTGTCTGATTGAAATGAATTGAAAACAATACATCCAATACTCGCGTATACTCGCGTATTGTTATAGTCAAATGAGAGTTACTGATACTGTTGTATATACATACATTAGTGTTGTATGTACGTACATTGGTAGACCACGTACAAAACGAGTGTTATATTTGTAGGTCGCAATGGGTATTTAATTATTTTTATTTTAAAATTTATGTACAAACATAATATAAAAGTAAATAGGTTATAATAGAAGATAGAAGGTACATAGGTACAGTTTATTTCAAAAGAAATCTCTTCCAGCAGACCTGCAAGAGGAGAATGTGAAAAAGTTGCTATTTCAATTTAGGTCGTGCTTACCATAAAAATGCATCGTTATTGGAACTGAATCAAAATATAAAAGTTCAATTCCATAGGATAAGAGGAATTGGTTCTAATTCAGCTTGCAAGATTTGACTCCGACATAAATACATACATTACAAGTTGAACAATAGCTTGTAATAATACTGGACTGATCAACTCTTAAATTTGAGCACACCATTTGGTCACATCTGAATACATATACTAGCGCACAAACAAGCTTTGTTGCATCGTCTATGAGTTTCAGTTATGACTTGCTAATGAACTATCTGTCATTACATGCCACTGATGTGTGTTTCAGAATTCAGGAGGCATCAATGTACTGATTACACTGCCTTGGATCGTAGTTTCAGATATAGCTCTTAAATATTAATTTCTCAATTAACTGTCTTTTAAATAAAAATATTTGATAAGAAACTCGTAAAAACAACTGACTCTTGGACGGTCTTTGGCGTGCCGTGCCATCATTTACCAACTAAACCACCGTTTCCTATCCTTAACCTTAATATTCTAAACGAAAATATACATAAAATACAAATAACATAATTATATAAATTATACAGAATGTTAACTAACAGAGGCCGTTCTCGTTAACTTATAACACTATAGCATCCGTATTATAAAAAATATTTTCATCCAAAATAAAAATGTTTACTTTAAATATCACAAAAAATAGCAAAAAAAAAATACTTTGAATTGTTTTGTTGAATTGTAATTTGAACCCCCTTGTTTTTAAATGTGACGATTTGCATGACTTTTTTAGCAATTCTTTCACATTTCAAGACAAGTTTACATGTACAGAGTTTATCTCGGCCTTAGACTTTACATATACTACTTTTGTTTTAAATGATTATATATTTAACGTAAACAATCACACAACAAATGAACCCGCAACTCACTGAAAACCTTTAAAACTTAGAATGAGATTACATTCAAAAGGCCTTACAATACAAAGTAAAGTTTGTCTCGTAAAAACTTCTAACTCCAAAGTACTTTTAGTTTTTTACAACGCTTTAAGACGCAAGGTTTGGGCGTAAAGAAAGAAAAGTCTATTATAAAAGTAAATATAGTACCGTAAAACGTATAAATTGACAGTATCGTTTTAAAAATTACGAAGTTTCACACTACAAAAAAGAAAAGACAATCATTTGTTAAAAGACAAGGCGATGGCACTTAAATTAATTTACGAATAAGAAAAAAAAAAGATAAACAAGAACTATATAATATAAATAATTTGGCCAGCAAGCAGCCAGTTGTAATAAACCTGAAAATATAAAAACAAATGAAAAATAAATTTAATCTAATGGTGCGGTCTAGGCGGCCTCCAAAAGCGCATAGTAATTCTTTGATTTTGTATTTTTTTATGCCATTACCAGATGGCAAACAAACATACGGCCCGCCTGATGGTAAGCGGTTATAGTAACTATTAGTTACCTATAGAAGCAACACCAGGAATGTCACTTTCCCGTTGATGTGGTGATTATAGAAGTGATCACCCGTTCTATAACCTCCCCATTCCTTGCCCGTTCGAGCATTCAGTGCTCTCACTGATCGTGCAAATCACAGCAGTACGAATATTGTTATTTCACGCCGATATTCTGTGAGAGGTAATACAAATACAAAATAAAGCAAATAGTAAAAAGAATTTTTAAAGTCGGTTCACAATTGACTGAGAAATCGGTGAACATACAAAAGAAATACATACAGAAGAACATAGAACCTCCTCCTTTTTGAAGTCGGTTAAAAATAAATAATAATCTTATCGTAAAAAGAGGTAGGAACTACCCCAGTTAAGCTGGCTCGATCTTGCATTGTTACTGTCCGTTATGGCATTGCTAGGCAAAAGCCTCTCCCCTGATTGCCACGTCTTTCGATCCAGTGTGGACCAGTCGGTTGCAAGATGGTTGGTTGGTTCTGCCCAATTCGTCCCGCCATCTTCTTCGTGGTCTGTCATGATGCCGTCTTGTGTTATCAGGGCTCCCGTTGGTAGTTATTTTGGCCCACAGCTCATCAGACATGCGACAGAATTGGCTGGCCCACTCTTATTTGATTAGTGCTTCAACTACCAAATTGTATGTTATCGATCTAAAACTTGACAAGCTATATAAGTTTTGCTATTCAAACTTTTCTGTCAATGTATCTTTATGACGGATTCCTATGTTTGAAATAGTTTGTCCCCGAAAATTGCAAGAGGGGGAACTCTGATGGTGTCTTCCATTGTATGCGAGAAGTTTGGGTTATAAATAAAAAATGTTCGTAAAGAAAAATGGCACGTTCCTTGTATTACACTATAGATTGTTGTTTTCTTGTATATTTGTGATTTGGTAAAAACATTGTTTTTTTTCGTTTTTTATATGTAATATATATTATGTCCACTGCCATAAATGTCCATAAGTAAACATAATATACAATACTGCGGGATCCTACAGAAACAAAAAATACATTATTTTAGATAATTTACAAAGTATTATTTGTGTGTAAAAAATCTAAGTCTATCTGAAAACTTTGTTTGTACATTTGGTTAGACTATTCGTCAAAAACAGCGAAGCATATAAAATATAATCTCTTATATTAATACTTCTAAAATACCGATCGATCACCACAGTCCCTTGTTAAACACTAATTAAAGATGCAATCAACCGCTACTAATTGTTCGTTAATTACCGTGTCAAGTGACGTCACTGGCACGTAGGTACGTACCACTTTAGAGCGAGTGGTTCAGGTATCCTCCACTCAGGGTCGCATTTAGGGATGTCGATGAATTTTAGGTTCATTGATGTAAATTAATTTAAATGACTCGAATTTATAAATGGAGTTTTGTATGGTTGTCATACGAATCTCTAATAATTTATACCGTACTAGCCGTTTCCCGCGACTTTGCTCCCGTTTATTAATATTAACTGACTTCCAAAAAATGTATAAATATTTTTATTCTTTTTATGTTTGTCCGTTGATTCCTCCTACGTTTGAGATTAAATAGTTTGATGAAATCTGGAACCCAATTCACTTGGTACCAACTTCAAAATAAACGTTTTTTAGTTAAGATTTCTAGCTTTTTAGTGTTTTGAAGTCAGTTTATTATTTTTTTTTTGGTAAAAAACCTATGTCACTTTCTAGCCCAAAGCTATCTCTTTAGAAACAATCACGTCAATCCGTTGCTCCGTTACTGCGTTTAATAAATATACATACAAGATACGCGCGAAAAACATAACCCTTCCTGGCAGTCGGGTAAAAAGGCCAAACTACCAAATCAACCAAAACGCTTTCGTTTCATATAATTTATTAGTAGAATTTTCTATAAATATATAACCGAAATACCCCGTTAATTGTCAGCTATTAATGATATCACACCGCCCGCGCCGTCACTTATCGACGTCAAGTGGCTCAGGTATCCCGACGTCCACAATTAGGGACGTCAATGGCTCTTTAACTCGGGTCTCAAGAGCGATTCAAATGCTAGGGTCTTATTTTAGCGATGGGTTGGGGCATGAACGTAACAATGGGGACATGAGTGTACCTATTCACTCAGGGTAAATAGGATGATTTGTGTCGTTATTTCTCGGGTTGGAATTTCGTGTTTACCACTGAGACTTGAGATGGTAGTATGAGCAACTGAAAACGCGAGTAAACAGTTTTTATTTGATAACGATAAAAAAGGAATAATACAATATTTATGTGTACGAATTTGATATTAACGGGGATTGTTGTTTTTTTTATTGGCAGTTTTGATTTCAAGACTTAAAACTTGAACATGGGACGTAACGCGTTTACAAAGAATATGAGTGTGAAAATCGAATGTTTGCTTAATTAATGCGCGGAAGAATTGAAATGCAACTCATTATAATTTAAATACAGAGTGCGATGTATTGAATTTGGACATTACTGAACTGTGACATGTCTATGGCTTGTTTGTTGTTAAATTACTATACTTAACCGCATACCGCCCGTTCGAGGATGAACGCGGTTATGTGGGACTCTCACCCACTAAAAAACATTTTCCCCCTGCGTGTTCTTAGCACTGTATCTGACCAGGCCGGGTACTGCAACCGCGCTTCGCAGCTCTGTCTAGTGCCTGCCTGTAGGTCTGCTCAAATGGTCACTAATCCAGACACTCCCCACGTCAAACGCTGCTTAATTTTAGTGATCATGACCATCTTCCCATAAAATAGTCGTATAAATAAATAAATATACAAAAATATAAGTACAATACAATTTTTTCTAAAAATATACTATATATTATACTGTAAAAATGTATAGTATTATACTTGAAACCATGCGTAACTTTTTAAATTAAAACACAGACGTTGTCTAAACGCACTTACAAAATGAACTTCGTTCAGTGAATACTAATGCGCGCAAGCAACACTTTGTTTGTATATTATTAAGTTTGACTAAAGCGTTAAAAGTTTAGCTTTGAACAGACATGTTGTTTGAAGAGTTGTTTAACTCACATCTTACACGTGAGCGCATCGGAGTCTTAATTGTGAATTTATATGAGAAGGCTTCATTATATTCGTTGTAGGTCTTAGTCTATTAGTTTTTTATGAATAAAACTACGATATATTTAATTTTCCTGAATTCATAGCACGGGTAGGAATACAAATCTGCTTTAATCAGTAGGTCAATCGAATCCTGCTCATAATTGATTTTTTTTTCTACAAAAATTCGGAAATTTAAAATTTATGTAAGTTTTTTCAAAGTCATGGAATCAAACTCGAGACGTTGACAAGTTGTCGATGTTGCAGTGTGATCTACAGATATAAATGGTCTGAGATTTTGTATTTTGTAGAATTATAACCTAGATACAGAAAAAAATTCTAAAGTTTCAAAATTACGTAGATATACATTTGAAACGTTATATAAAATCCAAATTCAATTATGCTACAAGTTTAACTTTAAGAGTTTTCTTTTATAAATTTTGGTAAATGCTATAAAAAAGAAAAAATCTAAAAGCTACGTTAAAAAGAAACGGAACTAAGTAGTTGTTATTATTATAAGAATACCTTAAAATCCGACATAAGACTGGTAAAGCTGAAAAGCTTTCGTAGGTAAGTAGATAAAAACAAAATCAAATAATTATACAGAAAGTTAAAACGACGACGAAAAATAAGCTTAAACCAGTGTAAATCCAACCAGCCAACGCTTCAACATCATTAGTGAAGGAACCACAAAAACTCATGGTATTGAAAATGAAAACATGCATAATTTCATTAATCCTTCTTTCAAGCCAGGCTTTCCATTTAATCTCAACCAGAAACCGGCATTACAATTTAAAATTCGAATCACATTGCCAATCGGTACAAATTGTGTAACCGAGAAATATCAGTGAATTAAAGTAAATACAAGATACTGTTCAAATTCAAGTCACACTGTTTAAATTTGAAACTATGGTACAATATGAGAAGTCCAATTCACTTATCATCGGATTCTATTTGCTCTGGCAAGAGTGGATTAAGGATAGAATGTAGGTACTAGAAGAGACGGTTACAAGTGCTGTAAATATTGGAGATTGAATTTGCTTTGTGGCTGAAAATAAAATTATAATATAAACAACAATGTTATAAGTTTCAGAAATACTGTTCGATCCAATTGTGAGTTAAAGATTGATGGCTAAAAAAATCAATATATTTGAAGTATTTGTTATTTCTATGAATTGGAAATAAAAGAAGATGTAAATATAAAGGTAATGTCTTATCTTGCAAACTTAGAACTGGCTTGTGATTCCAAACAAAAAAAAACTAGTCATTTAAGAATACATTTTGGTAGCTTAAAATATGTAAAAGGGTAAAAATAACTTTCGCTATCTCCCCCAGAGAGTTACGTACGTCTATTTTATATGGTCGCAATACAGACACAATAAGGTTGCCAATTATACGAAAAAGACGAAAACTTATGTTCAAAAGACATTAAAAATAACGTTCTCTGAATAACATCAAAACATTGCAGAATAAAACCTTCACAAGAATCCGTAGCTTCCAAAAAATGAAAGAAAAAAAACGTTCCATTTTCATAAATATTTAATTATTTCTCTTCCATTCCTTCGTGCATCGACGTGCTCGTGAAATTCCAAGATGCCTTAAATTCTGGCGACCCACTTGCTCCGAGTTCATTGTAGAATGACACCTGAAGTCAAGACCGCCATCTCGGATTCCAGTGGAAATGCGCTATGATAACTACTCTACTTTGTTACGACGACGGATTTATTAAATTTTGTTGTGTCACCGAGATATTTTAATTATTTCAGAGCGGAAAAGTTGGATTTGCGTTGGTTGGAAAAAAAAATTACAATTTCCGCCTGTTTTGGTTTGACTGTAGCCATGTTAACCAAGAATGTATTTTTAGGTAGTTTTTTATAAGAAGTTCGTAGTTCATCTTAGACTTAAGTTTGTGACTGTTTACTTGATACTCTAATGTGTAATCGATTTGAATCGGAATCGTAATCGTAATTGGTATTTTTAAAAAAATATAATATGGTTCCATTCATTCATATACAATACCTACATATAAAATACATATTTAAATATATTATAAAACATAAAAATATTCATTTAAAAATATAAAATATAGTAAACCCACCAGTATCGGGAACAGAATCCAGCTACGGGTGTAATATGGTTATTATTATTTTCACTGCGCTGTACTGACAATTATGTCCATATAGAAAGTTAATAAGCAATTAATCCATGTGAACAGTAACAGTTTTTGAGACCAACTTGTAATATAATATGTAGTGTGTACCCCAATTACGAATTTTCAAACTGCGCAAATTCAGTTTTGTTGAGAAGTTACGAGTATTATAACTGTGTCGTTACATTTACGTCTCAAGACTTCGGCAATTCGCAAATTTGAACTAGGAATACTGTCTGTATCATAGTAACAAAAAATATGTCTGTCCATTCAATACTTCTTCAAATTTGATTTTCAAACAGCCATTTTTATAGAGGCACCCCTGCATCTTACACCGCCCGACATCTCACTTATGGCACGCAATCTACTTCGAGCTATTGACGTAGTTCTAGCCGTCAAATTGACGCCCAGCGAAGAGTATTACTATTCTAGTGACGCTAGGTTTCGTTTTAGTTTGAGTTTTGATTTGATAGCCTATATTCAGCTGAAAACTTTGACAGGCAGGGTTGAAATATTTAGTATAGGTTGGCTTAAAATGTTTTGAAATATTTTCGTTTAAAAGGAGTTTAGCGCGAAAATACCGAGAAGGGACCTGGTTTTAATTGATGGTGTCTTTGATAAAGGTTACTGAGTAGAGTTGATTGACTGGCAAGTAAACCATGTGAACACTAAGTATTAGGCTTGTAACTTTATCAAAAATATTGATTTTTGCAATGTTTACTTCGCAATTATGAAGCATGATTGCAATAATAAATTGGTAAACTTACATTGTAACGTTTATTGATCTCCGCTTTTAAGTTTTCAACTTTTGAGCTTCAGTCAGGTTTGTTATGTTTGCCTCAGAATATAGGACTTAGTTGGTAAAAGCCATGGCCATACACCAGAAACCGCGGATCCAAATCCCGCCCGAGTCAGTTGTCGTTGCAAATTTCTTATTACATATTTTCATTTAATAAGCAAAACATGTGCATAAACATTTAAAACATACATCAATTATATAGGTTATCTACTTTTTGTATTTTTAACCAATCCCTTCATGAGTTTTTTTTGTTTTTAATGGATAATACACTAAAAAGTTTTGCTTCGACTGCGACTAATCCGCGGGTATTTCGATTTTTTATTTCTTATTTTACCTATAAGAGAATTCATTCCTTAGTATATAACTAGGGCACTCTACATAGAATTAATGTTTAGAGGGTTTTTTTTCTACTTAGGTGGCAAAAAAGCATACCGCCCATCTGACGGTAAGCGGTTTCTATAATCTATAGACATTTTCAACTTCAGGAATATCATTTTTGCGCGTTGACGACTCTGTGCGGGGATTATAATTATAAGGTGAGAAGAGATTAAGAAAGGGGGATTATGGATGAAGGGAATTGGGCATCCAGTGCTCGTCACACGCCGTGTTGTTACACGCTGTTATTCTGAGAGAGGGTAATACTACCCCGCGAGAAACTCCCATTTATAAATGGGTCTACCACTTTATGTACATAGTTTATTAAGAAGAAAGAAGGAAAGAGGAAAAAAAAGAACAAGATTGCTTGAATTGTTAACAGTTTTTCGCCAAAATTCTATTAAAATTTGTTTAAGTGTAACCATACAGAGTTCTAGTACAATGCTATCCAATCGGATGCAACAATCGTTTACGTTAACAACAATAATATGTTTATAAAAAGACTTGGGCATTAGTTGGCGCTGGGCGTAATAGTGTCATGCATTAGGGCCCGCACCGGGGAGTAATAAAGGGGTAATCACCCCTCTACGGGAGGGGGGAATTACTTAGGGCGAGTCCGGTGGACCGAAACAAGAGTTGTGGCGGTTTTGTTCCAAAGAAATTCCTTTGAGACAGCTTTTTCTTCTTTGTCAGTGAACCTGTCATATTCAATTTTCCATGACGCTGTTACAGAGAGACTCACTCATGTAAAAAATGATGAAACGATCGAGGCCGTTTTTAAAAAAAAAATTTTAGTTTTATTTTTTTAGAGAACATTACTGTGACTGTGTAAAAAAATAGTCAATTACGTTTTTTCCACAAATGTATAAATGATGAAATTACCATATTTATTTATTATTGTAAATATTACTTTATCTGATTGTATATAAATAAACTCTGAATGACCTCTTGTAACTGCCGTTAATACTTTATAAAGAACACAACATATTTTTAGATTGTGTTCTTTGTCACGCTAGTCTTATACTTTATGTCACGCTCTTGTCAGGGTAACGTTTAACTCCAACAGGCACTGGCCGCGTATTTATTGTATTAAATGAAACGTATAATTTCTAATACTATTGTCGCTATCAAAACTGTTTTATTATTAGTTACTGACCTTGTCCGCTTGTAATTACCCGTTATAAAATGTTATTGTCTAATTAAATTTAAAATTGTATGATCAAGAAAGTGGTTCTTGAAAGAGACAGCTAGAAGATATGACATCGATAATAGGATCGATCTTTAATTATAATTATGAGGCTAATTAAATGACTGTCATGAACGTTATCAAAAGAATGACTGGTGATAACAGAGTTCTGGGTTGAAACTACGTGACAACAGGCACACTTCTGTTACATGGGACTTAAACCATAAATAAAGAAAGTTGGTTTGACTGTGTAATAATCTCTGCCAACTTATCAGTGTAATACAAAACTGATGTTATGTAAGTTCAGTTTCTAAAAAAAAAATCCTTCTTTATATATCTCTTTTATTATTGTATGAAGAATCATGAGTGACTATTTTTCTTGTGACTTGACTAATTTTGCTAAACTTGCTATAAACGATCTATTGCCTCTCTTGTATCTTCGAATAAATGGCATCGATTGATCGAAGTGTTTGTTGCCATGTTATTATTTTGATATTCTAGTCTCGTACTCTTTGTCACGCCCCGGTCTTCAGTCGAGGCTGCCCATAACACAGTATTATTAGTATAAGATGAAACGTATAATTTTCTGATTCTCGCTAACGACGATATTGTGTTGTTGGTACTTTAGTTTGCGATATTTATTTATAAATATGACATGATGTGCATAGTGGATAAACAATTTGCCTTTTGCCCTTTGTGACGCATATTTGATCTCAGCTCTAGATAAATATTTCAGTGATTCACAGATATTTATATCGTTCCAGATGCTTGTATATCCATGTAAAAATCCTAGTATGGAGATTTGTTTAAAATTATAATGGCCTAGCTGAACGCCTACATGTTTTGGTATTATATATACGGTTATGTGGGGCTCGCACCCACTAAAAACGTATACGTAAACGTACATTGATTCGGACGGGACTGGGTACTGCAAGCGCGCTTTGCAACCCCATCCAGTGCCTGCACGTAGGCCCACCCAGTTCCATCCCTGCAACCCAAAAGGATACGATATTCTTAAGTTAGATTAGTTACCAGTATTTTTTAAAGAGTACTGACGCCTAACATCGATTGATAGAGACTTTCATGTCACTCAAACGTAATAACTTGAAGAATTGACCGATGGACTAGCATTTCAAACGTCGGAGGCTCAAACTTAGGATTATATCACTGACATTTAGAATCATGTGCTTATGAAAAATTAATAATTATCAATTGCATAAAAAAAAAATCCATATAGCATATATAGTAAAGGAATAATCGTGAGGAAAGTAACACATCTGAGATATTTTTCAACAGTGTGAAAGTCATGTCAGAGGCATGACAACTTGACACTAGGTTGTTCATCAACTACACAATAAGAAGAGAACATCCGAAATATACTAAATGCTACAACATAGTGTACACAAAACAAAACATCACGTATGGATTATAAAACCACACACCACTGACACAATATTCCACTTTTTTACTATTTGCACAAAACACTAACACGTTGCACAGAATGACGTCACAACATGATCTAACATCAACAAACATAATGTATTCGCAATGAACGCTGTCACAATACATATAGCAATATATTGTGGCCGGTTGGCATCGCGGGATGCGAATTTAATATCTGTCAAGAACAGAGTGTCCCGCGAAGGGATGCCTCCTGTTATGGAGGACGCATTTGAACCAAACGTGCAGATATAATTAGAATCGTGATAATATGTATGTGTGTACTTTTGTCTGTTTTGTATGCAAGAGATGTAGAGATGGCTGGCAAAATGTAGGTTATGTTTTGGACAGCAAAAGGATTTGTTTACAGGAAAAATAATGTTTGGTGTACCTAACTGTAAATGTATGAAAACATTTTTAGTCACAAGATTATTGTGTTTAGGTAACGGTTTATTTTAAATGCCAGAGTTTTACGCTTATTGCCTGTCAGTAGCAGTCTGTTAGATTAAAACAGTCTTTTTTATTAATTTTTATTTAGTGAGATTTTATTATTTCAGTAGGTATTTCTATTTAATTTTATACTACATATACCAAGATATAATATAACAGACAACTTTAATGGTCCTACAGACTAGAAATCTATGTTGTATCTTCTTTTTAAATTGTTTTTGCAGTTTTCTTCATTTATTATTAATTTGTGTCATTACTATGTTTGTTATAAACTGTTGTACTATAAATAGGTACATGTATTTCTTTCTTTAAACCTACAATATTTTTTAAAATTTTTAGAAAGAGGAATTCTAAAAGAAAGAAAAATTGGTACAAAAATGCTTTGAATTTTATTTTCACTACGTTTTAAGGCTACTTCTCGTCAGAATAATAGCACGATAGATGTTCTTTGTGAGGATAATTGTAGTGGTATGTAAAATACCACTGCTATCGTTCCGACAAAGAGCATCTAACGCGCTATCATGACAGCGCGCAACGTTTCCCCACGTACCGACTCGTATCCCAGTATTATGAGACATCTCATTTCACGTGTACCCTCCTATTGTGCCCTATGGGAGAGTTCTTGTTTACTAAACGATTTTGTAAGCTCACACTATTTTTATGTTACGCTTTTGGAGGTAGGAAAATTGCTTAGGGATCGGTGTTCAAATAATTTTCAGTGTATTGGCGTATTGGTATCTTTATTCGCCTACAGAGCTTAGAAAATATTGGTAAGAGGGTATTTCGTTCACCTTGTTATTGACTCCTTTGCGGTCTAGGTGTGGATGCCAAACGTAAATCTTAGGTTTAAATCCCAAGTCAGTAAATGAAGTTTTCTTTAGTTTTTATTTATACTATTGCGTAACCCAATTTGTTTAATACAATACATGTATTGTAGTTGTTGTTTTTAATATAACATTATATATAGAAAACGAAACGTGAGATGAAGCAAGAGAGACAGAAGAAGAAGGGAGCCTTATTATAGCACACCCACGACAGAGGGTTCGTAGAGGTTCGTGCAGGAACTCCATGCGGTTTTTAGTCTGTGCGAGTCATACATTACCCCCTCACTAGCTCTTAGTGATGAGCCATCCATTTAGGGTTTTCCACACGATACAAAAAAAGGCTACAATGTTAAACAAACTTAGAGCTAGGCCTACAGCTAGCGTGCAAGTGACGCTTCTTTTCGTAGTAATAGTTAATGTTCTTTGGTTGTAGTCTGAAGTTTTATACAAAGAATTCAGAACTAGGTCAAGCTGAGGCGATGCTGATTTGATACCGGAGTGACATGTGTGTGTACCTTTATCAGTTAGTTTTTGTCTCGGAGTCCTTGTGTAAGTAAAATTAGGTGGACAAAGCTAAACGGTGTAGCCACTGCAAAGCTTACTTCTTTATATTACGTTAACAGCTTGAACTTTAAGCAGTTTAGATACACTTAGCATTGATAGTGCTTGAGAATTTCCCTAAAAGATTAAACATTTTTAAAGTATTTTTTATAAATTACTTTTATTATTTATACATATTATATTATAGAAGAAGATATTATTTATAAAAGCTGTAATTTTAGCAGCAAATTTAGTCTTAGTACAAACAATTTTTTTAAATGTTACATCATCAGATCATGACAATCATAGTCTAATAATAATTATTCATGTATTCAATTATAAAACGAAATAATAAAAATATACACTAAAAAATTATGTATATAAATAATTAGCTCTCCGGTATCGGGATTAGGGTCCAAGTTACCGGCAGCCAGAGTTCTAGAAATAGGAATCTCCTGGCTATACGCACTATCCAAAAGTTTCGCTTTTGTAATAATTATTATTATGGGACTAATCTAAGAATACTTTCTTCGTATCAAAAACGATTACTCAAGTCTGTTTAAACAAAAATAAAATTTCATCAAATTTAACACCTACTCTTTTTTGACAGTCGACCCTTTCGGAGTAAAGAATTTAAAAAGATTCTTAATACAAAATCCTAATACAAGTACAGACAAAAATATTCTCACATCGTTGAGCTCGCGCAATATGTACAGTCGCATTGAGAATGTCTTTACATTGACACTAAAAGCACCTTCAAGCCAAGAGGTGGGTCAAAGGAAGTGGATTACATTTTGTATCGAAATGTACTTTGTTCAAAATATTCTGATACACGAATTCTCACTGAATTGACAACTGTATTTTATTTTTTGGTGCAATTTTTTTAGATAGCGTCACTTGTCAAGTGTAGTTTATAAAAGAGTTTAAAATTTGTGCGTATTTTTTTATAAAAACCAACATTCGTGACGGTGAAACTGCCCAAATGGGTATAGGTGTATTTATTTTAATGTGAGAAAATACCATATTTTTTGTATACTTCAAAGGTTACTTAAATATTAGGGTGGTATACAGCCCGGATGATGATCAGCGGTTAGTGTACCTGTAAAGAATACTCGGTCAAGTCATCTTTCAAATAAAAAAACTTAATCAGAATAAATTAATTCATTTAGAAGCTACGATGTCTTAGACAGCAACACAGACATAATACAGGCACGTCAAATTACAACACCCCTCTTTTTGCGACGCGGGTTAAAAAAAATATAACTTTAGAACGGCTGATTCACGTAAAGCCTGAAAAAATAAAAATAAAACATTCGAATGGGCAGCTCGAACTTTTTACTGGAAAACTTAACTATTGAATTAAAAATCAAAATTATATACCTTAATACTACCAATCACACATCAAATTAATATTATGATCCCCTAAAATTTAAATCAGAAAGCTTACTTTTCACTTCTTAAACCCGCAGGTTGAGATAAAACCCTACAAAGTCAGACCTCAACAATGACGCATAACACAAAGCTTCAAAATTTTCCACTCAGAAAACTTGAAAACATCTAACCTCATTAATGTATATATTTTAATTCATCTCAGTAACTTGTATCGTAGATTTTCATACAAAGCGTTGGCGGTGCGTCTCGTGAAACTTTTCGATCCAGAGAACAACTTGCCGGATAAAGGGAACATTATGTAAATAGGCACCGAGGTTCATGATTAACTTCGGAGTACATAGGATCTTATCTGGGGGACGCCTTGGTACCGTTTTAATACACGTCTTTTAGTCCCGCACTGGTTCTTTTTGGATTTGCTTTTTTATTTGATGTGTTCCCGATTATAATTATACGGGTTGTTTGGTTTTGGGGTCAAATATTTTATTTCATATTATCTAGAACGTTACAAGTTATTGGATGATGATGTCCTTTTCTAAGAGATGATAGGAAGTAATACTATGTTTAGAATTGGAAACGAGATTTCATGCAAGTATGCTCAGCTTTTAAATGTTTGGTAGAATTAACTTATCAGTAATTTAGTGCATAGTAATTTGAATTAAGATTGTCTGTGTTTTTGATTATTCAAAAGTTCTTAGTACCTATGTATAACTCAATCCTATTTTTTACTATGCAAAAACTAGGAAATTATGCGCGCATTGAAACGGTTTTTTACCAACGTTCCTATAAGTTTGTATATAAATTGGGATTAGAAATAAGATTTTACTTCAGAAATAGCCCCCTGATTAAATTAGTGAGCTGTCCAATTTTCAACTCAAACATAACTACATCAAAGTCTAGTAGAGAAGTTTGCTGCTTCCACATCAACCCCATAGTTTATTCAAAATAATTTAAAAAAAACCAGCCTGTAATTGTCCCACTACAAGGCAAAAGGTTCTTCTCATACAGAGAATGATCGAGCATTAAGCTACGCTAGCTATTTGCTTGTTGGCAATTAAGGACTATTAAGTCCGATTTCCTTACAATGATTCATACCGTACAAATAATAAGCACTTATTAATATCACACTACCCATATTGCAAACTAGAAATGGACCAAAATCGTCTACACTACTCCTTATATTATATTTATGTCGTCTGAATTAGTAGCCAGCGGATTTAGCACGTTTACCTAATTTGCATTCCATTAAAGGTTTTATTATTTTCTTAGAACTTTGTGCCGAATTTGGTGTTTTTCTAAAAACCATTACTCGTCTTAATGCTTGTAGATTTTAATGGTATATTTGAATGAAGTAAACGAGCATATTTTTTATGTTTTAATTTTGTCTGTGAATTATGGTAATGGATTAACTTCAATACAATTTGAGTTAATCTTTTAGAAGCATAGTAACTTCTAACTACAATTTTGAATAAGAATAGAGTTTAAAAAGTAATCTTTTATATTGAACAAACGTTAAAAGAATTTCATTATCACTATCATTACTATCAGTTAGTTTGTATATTTATTCTTTTATGATTTAAGAAACTTTAACGACATGGATTCTAGCTAACTGGTAGAGACAAGACTAAACTACTTTATCCAAAAGTACTTCAGACAAACTTGTATCTTGGGCTAGTTCAGCTATATATACATTAGTAAGAAGTTTGACTAACTGTGGATACATCTTTGCCCTTTCGAGACATATTTTAAATTCGGGTTTCAGTTAGCATTTATTTTTATAGCGATACTCACGAAGTTTGGTCTAAGGTTCCCAACTTAGATCATTCATTTGTACCTTGATTTGTAAGCAAACGCCTTTGCTCAGCTGTGGGAAAACGTATAGGCTCATTTAATTTTATTTAGTCCAAATTACAACTGAATTTTTTTCGTTTTTTATTTTTTTTCTGTTTTAGTAATATTTTGAAGAGGACCACCAAATACTTCGTTATTCTAGCATTTTCTATGAGGTATTACTGTACTGAAGAATGCGTTGCTTAAAAAACGATAAAATTTATCTCCTAATATATTGTTACCTAAAACCACTAGCGGTCCAAAATTACCTCTACAAAAACAAGACACAGAAACTGAAACAAATTCAATTGGTTTTCAAAGGCACGCATCAAACGAGAGACCGCGTAAAGAATTTCCAATCTAGCGGCGTATATAAGCCCAACATTTACCACAGAAAAATATATATGGTAGACGTGACAGAATTTAGAAGATAGATATTTTTTTTTACATTTTATTTTTCAATTAAGTCGAAAGTGGCAATTTAGTTAAGATTTCGAGTAGGTAAAGTTAAGCATGTTAAGTTCACAGATATAATTAATGGCAACATTTTTAGTAATGACCAATAATGATATTGATTTGTGTCACATGTTACGGGCATTAAAAAAAATTGACAAAATTTTAAAAAAGATAGGTTACGAGAGTGGCTTGAACATGCGATACTCTACGCACTGTAGTAACATACTTACTAACTGAACTACTCTTATCAAATTTCAAGGTTAATTTTTACATCGTCTTGAGGAACAAGAAATAAAATAGCAGCAGCATTTTTTGAGCAGCGATTCAATAGCTTAGTTAGTTGGTAAGAGTATTGCCACAGTACAAGTGTCACGTCTTCAAGCTCCGCTCGTATCTCTCTTTTCATCATCTTTTTTTTAATATCCTCAATTTTTTACTGGCTAATAAGTTGAATAGTCTTACAATCAGATATATTATTTAAAAGTGGTATTATTAATAAAAAATGCTTTAAATTATGATATTAACTTGTTACTTGAACTCGCCTATTAGGAAAGCTGATTAAAATAATATTATCATCTACATAGACTATGAAACTACAATGTATACTTTGGAAACTCTATGCCTACCACACAAGTAAAAAGGACTATCAGTCGTTTATTGAGGTGGTTAGGTCAGCAAAAACGTGTGTAATAAACGTAGTACGAGCCTATAAGGGGACCTTCAGACGAGTCGGTGAGCCTATAGCGATTTGGTAATATCCGCACAGTTGATCCAATATGGAGGTGATGGCTTTAATGTTATGAGATAAGGCTTTGTATTGTTGAGCTGGTATGTTGTTGAATGTTCGAGTTATATTTTTGTAGTAAATTTCCTTCTTAAGATCTTTCATAAGAAATAAAACATAAGGTAAAAAGGAACATTGTAAGTTTATTTTGTGATTTATGTAATAAACATAAATAAATATTCAAATTTATCACATATTGTCATAATTACTATGTATTTTAATTTGTTTGTGTCCAATGTAAATTTATCGTCAGATACAGATTAAAATGAATTGAATAACATAACGTCAATACAAACCCATTGAACTGTCATTCACAATTCCAATTACCTGTTCGTTACAGCATAAAATACTCAACACAACTCTGAATACATTTCTGTAAAACCTATTCGAAATATAAAACCCATTTCTATGCATCGCACGATTCAAACGCTTTTCTAAACCGATACAAAAGTGCAACACGCGGCCGCCGTACACTTCCGTCTGAAGCGCCCTTAACAATACTATTTCATTTCAACATACGTACTATGGTCGGTCTTCATTTCCCGTCCATTGTTTCATTTTTAAAACTGCCAGCCTCCGCACCGGCTGACCCGAATAGGTGAGCGTACATCGATGATTTTGCATAATTAAAACTGTCTAGTGTTCTTTTAATAGAGAACTTTAGCTGCCGTGTATAGGAAACGCTGACAGTACTATTGTTTTGAATAGCAAACGAGGTATTTAAATATTAGCCGTGACTTTTACAGAGATTTTTTGTCTTTAACGCGAAAATTAATTTAAAAATCTATGTTAATCAGAGCTAAAAGGAAACTTTATGGTAGATTTTTTGACATAAGAAGCAATTGTCTGAAGATATCAAGGATTTTAGGGTTCCAAAAAAAAAACATATTTTAATAATATAATTATAATAATGACTGTGATAGCCTAGTGGCCGTTAACTGAGAAATCAGCCGATAGTCCTGCACCTAATCTCTCTCACGTCGTGTTGGATCAGCCGTCCCATGCTACTATGAAAGAGAAGGAATAAGTGCAGCTATGTTTGCTACGGTATAAAACAAAGTCGCTTCCCGCGTCTGTCTGTCCCTATGTATGGTTATATCTTTAAAATAAAACTACGCAACGGATTTTGATGCGGTTTTTTGTAATAGATAGTGATTCAAGAGGAAGGTTTATATGTATAATACATGCATATTAGCGTAACCGTGCGAAGCCGGGGCGGGCTGCTAGTCTACAATAAACAAATGGCTGCTCTGACCAAGCAAATTCTGGATAGGATGACATTATTACTAATTTTCGTTAATATACCGACACAAAAAAAAAACTTTTACTAAAAGGGTTTTATATTCAAAAATGTTTTTTCGATTCATTTAAAAATAATGTAGTTTTAAGCACACTACATTAACCAAAAAATACAAGGGTCTCAAGTGTTCTTGCAAGTATTGGTAAGGCTGGACTACTTAAGCATAAGCTCGTTGGCCTAAGTGGGGTAGTAAGCAGGCTACTTAGTAGTCCATCGCCTGAGTGCACCATTAAATAAACCATTTCCTCACTTGAGTTAAAAAGAATGTCTAAGAAAGCTTGTTGGTTGTAGACTATTGTTGTTTATAAAAAAAAGGAAGAAAATTTTGCTATTAATAAGATATTGTTGTTTTATTGAGACTTAGTACAAAGCAACATTTAAAAGATATGCATTTTTGTTAAAACGTTGGAACACTAGGATTTTCTCGTGTATCGTGGGTAGCCAAGACTAGATCACTTAGACCGAAACAAATATCTGTGGATCACACAATTATTTTGTCCCGTGCGGGAATTGAACTCGCGATACCAACCGCAGAAGACGAATTGCTTAACCACTACCGCTATTCATGTCGTTATAACCGTTTATGATGATGCGGATGTTATAAGAACTATGAAGCAATTATTAAGAGTATTAAATATAAATAAACTAGCCTGTACTGTATCAGGGTTACTTCTTCACAAATTGAGGTGAAAAATACTAAGTCATATTTCACCACTGACCAAGTGCATGTTGGTGAGGCGAATAAAGTTTGTAGCCACCAGCTGTTGCAATTTTTTAAGCCAACCTATAAAGGCTCTAGCTCAACTTAATGATAACAAAAGTAATTACCGGGATCCATTGCTTGTTATGTTTTCAAAAGAACAGAGAGGCTCAAAATAGTCTACAAATGGTCACCCATCCAATAGTTTACCGCATCAATTGCTGCTTAACTTAATTGATCGTATTAATTACAGCACTATCACTGCTCCACGAGCGCGTCAAGACTTCCTATATAGTTACTTTCTTAAATTTTATTGTTTGTAGGTACTTTAAAAGTTAGGCTTAGTAAAAACCTTAGCTTATGTATATTGAATATACCTATAAGCCAGTGCTTTTTAAAGTTAAACTGCCCATAAATTTTATTTCTATTTAACTTATTTTTCTATTTTATTTCCGTACAACTATTCGGTGGTACTACCCGGGCTTCCACCTCAAGGCGCGAGCGAAGCGTTAACTTTTGAAGATATTACTAGAAATTCCACTTCGCGTACTGAATTCTGTTTCGTCGTTCAACTAAAAAGGCTCTACTGGCAAGTTTCCGTCAAGGAGAATAAAACTTACGCCAGATTTTGTCTCGCGTCTTCCCGCATGGGAAATCTGCTGACTTCAAAAATCTATATATTTCGTACTATTTCAATGAAGCACTGTGTAAAGCTTATATTTGTTTAGTACTCGATTTTTCTATAGAAACGCATTCGCCTTGTGTTAGGCAAGAATAGGATCAACGCCTCTCCCTCTGCGTGTCGTAAAAGTCGACTAATGGTGGAACAAAGGTCATAAACTAGCAGCGATCAACACCCAAATTGCTTCTGATGGAAGGTCTTGGCCGTGGTTGGTTACCACCCACCGGACAAGGTTTGAGGGTTGGTCCTGCTGCTTGCTTAAAGGCAGGTGTACTGCGTCTTAGATCATAATATCGCTTCCACCAGGAGGTTTGGTGGTCATACCAAATCATTTTCTTTGAAAAAAATATATGTTTTAAAACCTTAACCAAACCAAAATCAAAAACCGAAATCCTTACTAGTATTTTATAAAATGCGAAAATAATTTTGCTTGTTTGCTTGCTTTTTACGCCTAAGCTGAAACCAATCGACCTGAAATTTTGGATAAACGTTGTCAGATGTACAAAAACGGACATAGGGTATCTTTTATCCCGAAAGAAAGTATTGTTCCCGAGAAAAACAACAATAACATTAATTAATGTCACCATGTGTCTTTCGAATCATAATTGAATTTTAAATTTAAGTATCTAATACATTTTGTGAGTGTGGATAAACCGGTTTCTCATTGTGAATTTTATGTGGATAGTCTGAAGTCTGGGGAAGGACACAGGCTCCTTTTTTATCAGCAAACCACGTGGACAAAGCCACGAGCGGAAGCTAGTAATACATAAATGAACATCCAATCAATCATTTTATTCGTGGCATTTTGACATCCATAAATTTCTCACTGTTTCACATTTCAACACAAATATTTCACCAATTCCATTGATGTGCAAATTGGACCAATACTATATTTCCATTTAAACTCAAATCAACGGGGAAATAAATTCACGGACACTATCCATGTCAGCATACAGGATTTTCATTAAAAAATATATAAAAACATCTGCTACTCTGTAACGGAAGCGGCCATTCATAAAACATACTGACGGACATTTTATTTTATTATTGTTATTTCATTTCATAACTGCTCTTTCGTTTACAATTTAACATAGAATCTTCTTTGCTCATTTCATCTCGCAACCAAGGGGAGAATTAAGTGCTTTGTAATTTACTTTGTATAAGGCTTACGATTTTTTTGGAATTGAGCTAGGTATGAGTAATGGTGCCAGTTTTCGTTGATGAAAACTTTATCATGTAGTTCATAAAGAATGTTCAAAGTTTAAAATGAGACAAAGTAGCATAAAATTCTAGAAGTTTTTACGTAACCTTATAATAATAAATAAATAAATGAATCAGCCTGTAATTATCCCACTGCAGCGCAAATGCCTCTATATAATAATATATATTTTTTATATATTTGTCTGTAATTTTTTATATTAAAAGTTGCCCCTGACTAGGATTTTTAAACCCCGACACTAAGAGGGGTGTTATACGTTTGACGTTTTGTCGTCAGTAGTTAATTAACTATAAATTTTGATTCCAAATTAAATGACATGTCGATATTTTTAAAATTCATCAATTTCATTTGCAACATCTTATAAATCTAAACATTAAAAACTTATCGTGAACCACTGTTTAATCCACTGAATCTCCCAATAAAAAAATTCTATCTAAAATCTGTCTACTGCTAACACCCAAAACTTTTGTTTAGAATATGGTTTGTGTCCCTTACATGGGCATCGACGTTGAAATATGAGGAGCCGCTTCCTTTCTTTGGCCTGAGTTAGAACAGGACAGCAAGCACTGAAACCGTTTGTTATATGTTGTCGTCACCGGCCACGGCTTTGTTGGCTTTCGGCTTCAAGATGATTAATGAAAGAAGGAAAATTTAAAATGTACACGAGTCCGGCTATTTTTCTGTTTTAATTACTCTCAATGGGCTGGACCTTCTTCAATCAGAAGGGTTTGTGGAGTTGATGATGTAGGAAAAGATGGTGATTTATTATCTTAAACCCATAATTTATTATAAATGGTAATTCTTTTATTGATTCCGTTAAAAAAATCTTAAAATAATTGTAACATTAAATTAGAATTGGAATTATCCAATTATAGGGTTATTATTAAAAAACCCTATATTCTCAAGCTCTTAGATATACGACATTAAAGCGAAAACTTCAAATCCTTTTTGCGCCCGCAAGGAGTGTTAGATTTAGCATAAATTTTATAGAGAATAAGTGCTGAAAGCTATATACAGCTATTTATTACATAGATTATTTAATTATATTATGTGGTTTATTTTTTTTAATTATGGAAGATTTTCGTCCTAGTAATAATAAATACACAAAAGCATTACTAACACAAAACTCAAAGCTAACACTTTATAACATACGTTGTACTGGCGACGAAAAATTGACTTTAACATTATAATTAAGTCATAAAAAAACTTACTTAAACTAACAGCCCCATATTTTACGTTTCAAAATCACCACCTTTTACCAAATGTACCTACACTGGCTAAGTTTTTATTAGCACAATAATAAATTCTACAAATTTGGCACACAAAGTCCCCATTAAACTAGAAATGCCAAATATAAATTTTGTAATTATTGCAGATTTTAATGTAGATATTACGTGATTAGATACTATAAGTTATAGTAATGAACATCCGATAGACATTATTTTTCACAATAAGGAAATCGGATTTCAGTTATTTCTTTCTGTAATTCAAGAAGTTTTATATATCACTAGCTTTTCCCGCGCCTTCTCTTTCACGGTACTAATTATTCTTTCCCAAATAAAAATAAAAAAGTAGTCATGTTGGCGCATCCATTGGTTACGGACCCGCTTTGCAACCGGGGTGTACCTTCGAATCTGGCATGTACCAATGTGACTTTTACAATGTCATATGTACTTTCTTAGAATGTCCAATCCTTCTCTGTATGAGAAGAGGCTTTATTACTATAACAGCTAATATCTAGGTTGGTGCAATCACAATAGGATTAAAATTTATAACAAAATATTTATTTAAACTAAGCATAGGATTAAAACATCAGCTTAAAACGCTAAAAGCGCTTCATCTGCATTACTTTGTGATATTATATCGTATTCATTTTAAGATATTCAGGATTTAGTAGCGGCAGCCAAGTCATGAAGTGGAATTACATTTATAACTGCTTAATCTGAAAGAGATTTGGCGTGAAGATTGATTTAGTTGCTCTTAGCACAAAATGAATTTCAAACTGTGTGCCAACAAATTACAAGTTGTACTTGACGACGATGGCATTGGTTACGGACCCGCTTCACAAGTATTTGGGTGTGACTTCAAACCTGGCATGTACCAAGGTGACTTTTTAAATGTCATATGTACTTTTTTAGTAATCTAAGACACCACTGACTAACGGTGAAGGAAAACATCGTTAGGAAACCTGGGCTACGTATATACGTACGTCTAGCGGGGCTAGACAAGCTCACCTTTGACTTTTCATAAGTAATGTGCATACTGTAAAATAATTATCACTTGCACCGTGCCTTGGAGAGCACGTAAAGACGGACAGGTCTTGCGCCATTCACTTGGGTCACGTCAGAACAATTCAACTCAAACCTTCACAAAATCGGTCTAACTGCTTTTAAGTGATGCGATGACAAACATTTGTGGCAATTGATTTTTATTCATACAGATTATTCTTGTACTTAGATATTACTATTTCGACTAATCCTTATTGCCTATCTCTATCGCCTAATTCCTTAGATACCTTTATCGATTACGTCAGATCACGTAATCGTTGTGGCTGCCAAAAAGATAAGAGGTCTAATATATTATTATTAGAATACGGTGTTTGTCTGTACAAAGCCTTTTTGTAGCATTTTCTTACAACACTGTTCCGACGACGCTCGACGATACATTCGTCCATATCTTACAACTTAAATCACTTAGTCCTTAATGTCTCTTCCAACACCGACATCTAAGTATCATTGTGATATAATCAGACGGAAACTTCCATTTCTCCTTTATTTTATTAGTAATAGTCAATAAAAACGTTCACAGTATTCTTTCGCGCGGACATAGCAGTTTGACACTTTTATTAGAGCTATCGATATTAAAAGCCTTAGTACTGAGAGCAGGATGTGCTAAATTAAACCTTAGGGTGTCCGTTTAAGGTTTGGAATCGCTTGTGTGGTGTTGATTGAAAGCAGGGTCAGTAATGAGCCGGTCAGCAGTTATTGATTCACGTGGCACCATTAGGCCGGTTGTACACTGTGCGAATTCAGCGCGACTGCGAACTTAGTAGATAGTGATCATATATGTTTCTCAACGGGGGGTGGTTTTACTGGCTACCCACTTTTTGTTTTAACTGCCTCTTTCTGCTGATGCTGCTACCTATGTTTTTTGTCGTTACGTGTAAGTACTTTAATGGTAGTTTACTCAGAAGTTCGAATTAGATTTTTGCTGATGGCGGCAAATGAGAGGAGTGAAATGTTTTTCGGGGTTAATACTTTTTTTAGGGTTTGTTTTCGCTCAACCTAAAGAGAAAAAGTTTCTTCAATTTACTCTATGATCGTAATGTGTGCTTACATTACGTTTTATACCTTCTGAGATATGAGATTGCCATTTTTAAGAAGATTTTTAACGGTAAAAAAAAATGTTGTTAGCTTTAAAAAAGAAAGAGTGTTTTATTGTTGGTATATTATCTATTTACATATATCTATTTTCATCATTCATTTTCATCTTTATAATTTAATTAAATCAATAATTATTCTGACAGTTTTGAGTGCTTGAAGGGCCCAAAGAACATTTTTGATTTTCTGTTCAGAAGGTCAGAAGGGACCAGCAAAATTTATAACCGCGGTAGCAGACTGGGCAAGATTGTGGAGCTGCAATAGATTAGTTACTCTGTGACAAAGATAAACTAGTCCTTTGGATGTCGTAATCGATCAGTTTGAAACTAAAATTATTCATTCATTTAAAGTTTAAAGCCCAGTGGTATGACCGTTGGACTGGCAAGTCAAAGGTTCCAAGTACAGGCACGCACCTCTGACTGCGTATTAGAAATTAATAATCTCTTGTTAACACGGTAATATTGTGAGGAAACCGGCACACCTAAAAGATTTTTCTGGAATGTGTCAAGCCTTGTTACCTACACCTACCTACCTACGGCTGATTTAAACTTTGGCACCAGGTTGTTCATCAACCATATTATGATAAAGATGATATAAAGGTCACTTCAGGCACCTAGATACATTACTCTTGTACATATTTTGTGGACTTTAAACGACACTTTGATTCTTGAGTTTGTTATTCTAGTCTTTTGTTAGACTAAAGATCTAAAATGTATTTTAGTTTGTAACTTTAAAATTACAATTTGATTCTTAATCGGAACTATTGAATTAAATACACCTAAACTTAATCATCATAGCACTCATGGCTAAACATAATATCACTACTTCAACGGTGTTCATTGCCAAAATGCTAGCGACGATGTTAGCCAAATATAATTTGCTACAAATTTTCATGCAAAAGCCAGATTGGTGGTGGCCTTCAATGAAATAAGTAACAGTGATTTTGGAGAATGAAATACCTACTTTTTATCCCGGAATAAATTTAAAATCCGAAGCGGAGCAAGGAAAAATCTAGTTTACTATAAAAAACGAATAATTTCACAATCAAATTAAGCTAAAAATTAAAATTAAATTAACAAGTTTTCTATTATGTGCAAATGTAATCCTAATTAAATTATACAAATTAATTTGCAATATATTTAAAACCTAATTACTGGGACGTCTTTCTTACATCCATAATAAAATTAGCGACACCAAACACCATATAAAGGTATAATCCCTTCCATAAACTTGTACTTAAAAGTACAATTAAGGATAATAATATGATCCGCCATACTTAATCCGGCCAGTGCACATTATACCTATTTAACGGAATACCCGGGATACTCCGGGACTGTTATGAGTCCCGGACGTAATCCCTGTATAATTGTTGTCCGAGAAATGCCTCCAAAGTTGGCGGTTGTGGCGGTAGTAATTGAGGGCATAAATATGCGGGATTCGCACTTTTGAACCCGGGATTTTGGGGTTTCGATAATTTGAATTAAATTATAGATTAGATTGTACGGGCATTAATCAGCTCGCCAACAGCAATTACGAGGGAACATTAGGGAATGTTCCAGAAATTGTTTGCGAATGAACGACAAATAGAGCTTTGGAAGTTTAATAGATATCTTTTGGTTAAATGAAGTCATTTGGGAATAATGGAATAATAATTTTAACTTTTATATATTATATTATTATGTAACCACTTTAAATAAATGATCTATGATTATTTATGACAAATGTATATTAAATACTGCTTTACTCACGGTTTGATTTTGTGGTAGATACAAAAATGGTTTAAATAATATTCGATTTATAAAATTTTTACTTCGAATAACCACGCGAAGCATGCGAAGCGAAATTTAAAATCCAATTTGTTTAGGATTAAAAACGTTGATTTCTTATACGATTTAAACTTAGGTTACATTCATTTATTGATTTAATATCGATCGATCGATTTTGTGGCTGATTAAATAAAATACAATAATTATGAAAGAATGACATGTTTGACACTGACAGATATATGACAAGTGACGGTCAGTGTCAAACAGTCGGTCATTCGAGGTGAACGTTCGAGTGTGATGCATTCATTTATTTCTAGAAATAGGGTTTTACAAGACACTTTTTTTTAGCTATAATAGATAGCCGTCAATTCTTATCTGGAACTAAAATCAAAGAACTAATTTTCTTTTAGAGTCCAGACAATATTAAGAATTTTAAGTACGAGCGAACAGTTGGATAGAAGATCTTTTGAAGAAAGAGCTATTTTAGTTTTGAGCTGAAGTCTCGAACTCTACACCTAATGGGCTGAACAAGTCAAACATCGCAAAGCTCAATTGTATACAATATTTAAGTACACATACATAAATACACATACAGTTTTAAAATAAATAATATCTGCCAATCATTTAAATACTTACTTTTTCCTGCGAGAATCGAATCAAACCCTAAAGAATTCAGCACAAAATCGTTTAGACACTACGTTAAATGGACGTCGTCCTAGATAAAAGACGTAACAATATCATATTCCGACAAAAAAAGAAAAAAATATATCTCGAAAAATTATAGGTAGAGAAATATTTTCTTTCTTTTTATGTACTTTACGTGTAATGATCCGGATCTAAGTATCTCGCTTAGAGGAGGCTAATGATTTAGTATACTTCCTTTGTTAGGATCATTTTGTAGGCCCGTTTATGGATCTTTTAAACTAATGGAGCGGTAGATGATACATTATCTGCAGATCATTTTGTTTTTTTTTTATTACCTAGACGAGAACTAGCCAAGTAGTAGATGAAATGAAGCCTAAAGAGCTAACCGTCAAACACCAAGAAATGAGACACAAAAAGAAATCAATTGTTATGCGTCTCTGTGGCAACTGTCACGATAAACTTAATATTACTTTCAACAATATTTATAAAATCTTTAAAAGTATGTGTATGTGTATATAAATGTAAATATTTTGTTTTAATTGCAGCTTACGGCCGCGGCGCCAAATAAGGTTTAAGTTTCTCACGAGACAAAATATTTGTGGCATCCAAACACATTTTTTTCTATGTGATTTATTTCTTTTTTTACCACACCTCGGAAGAAAATCTATGTTTGCAATGCTTTAATATTTTTTTTTTTTTAAATCCATCCAATCTACTCAACCTATACCGTAGTCTACAATTGGACAAAAGCCTTTTCTAAGTTGGGCCACAGCTCCTTGGTTCCTCTTTGGCATCCAGACTAGCATATTATGTACCAACTAATATCTAAATTGTCGTAGTGCGGAGCGAATGAAAGGGGAAGGAAAGAGGGAGGCGGGGTTACTTTCATTCGGAAGTCCTATTCACCTGCCTTTGAGTGACTTCGACTATTCAAAGAAAGGTCTTAAAGGGAAATGTCTGCATCGAAATTTATTCAGGCTTGGGACCAATTTAGGACGAACTCTAAGTTAATTATTAGTATTGGGTTAAGCGAGTACAATTTTAGCATAAATAAAATAAAATTTTCTTTATTTCCAAACATCTTTACAGAATATAATTATTTAATAAGAAAATTTTAAAAAACTACTGATACGGATGGTATTCGAACCCACAAACTTCGACGTACTGTGTCGACGCGCTGACCGCTAAGATATCCTACCAGCATCATCTTTACAGAATATAGTAATAAGACTACAAAACTGAATTCCGACAAACCCTAATTCGACACGATTTTATTTCGACAACACGGAGCTACGATAAGTTTTGGTCTCGGGCACGGTGTTCTGATTACATTTATTGATTTTTAAAGTTATTAACTATAACATATTTAGCGATTTGATAAAAATATAATCTGACGACTGGTAACACATTTTTACATCAGACTAAAATGAGCAGGAATTAGGTGGTTACAAGGGAGCTACATAAATTGTAAACTGATGATATTATTATATAGAAATAAATAGAGTATTAAGTTATAAAAAAGTAGTTTTTTATCAAACATGTTTAGTAATGATATTTTGCTAGAAAAGCAACGTCAATAATATTTTTAAGATATTATCGTATTAATAGCTTTCTTACAATAATCGTTTTAAATTTTATTTCATCGTAGATACAACACCGCTTACCATCTTGTGGGTTCGTGGTCAAACAGCCGCCATAATTATAAAAAAAGTAGACGGATTTAAAAAAAAAAGATTGTTCTCCGGATTTAAAATCGAAACATGATTTGATCTCTGATCTCATGATCTGATGATGTACTTTAAAGAAACAGAAAGATGTTTGTCATCAGATAGTAGCATACATCACATAACAACTAATCTCTCATTGTGTTTCATCTTCACTAATTCCATAAAAATTTCTTAGAAATTCAGTCGCTCCGTATTTATTTACAAATAGAACTGGGACAAAACAGAAAAAAACTATTTTTTTTTATTTATATTAAAACTCTTTTGTAGTCACAACACTGAATCAAACTGCAAATATATTTAATTTATTCCGAAATGATTTATAAGAGGTTGGCATTAAAAATAAATCAGCTTATATAAATAGCTTCCCCCTCTATTGTGCGCCGTGGCCATAATAATTGGAGTGAGGCGTTTACAAGACGCTGAGCTTTCTCGTTGACACGTTTCGCATTATAAGAATTTATGTTTAAATATGGATGTATTTCTTTCCTTATCGTAAAGTTGATAAATAACGTTAATAGTAGCTTTACACACCGTTGAAAAATCTCTCAGGAATGCTGATTTTTTGACAATATTTTCCCTCTCATGGTTTGGTTTTTGAGGTGCGAGAAGAGAGTGCTTGTTTTTTTTTCGGGATTCTCTGTCACTCGATGACACAACATCTCTCTTTAAAGTAAGATAACTTTGTATCTTTTAAAGAAAGTAATAGGCCGAAGACTGACATTGGGTTCTTTTTAAGCCGGAAACTAGAGCCATGGGAAAAATTATATTATAAAGAGAAAAAGATTGGATATTTTTTATATTTCTTTGTATTAGATAAACTCAAAAACTACTTAACTGATTTCGAAAATTCTTTAATTTGTAGAAAACTACATTATCAGCGAGTAAAATGAGTTGTATTTTAATTTGAAAATATTAGAGGACCCTACAAAAAATTCTATTCGTAACCCATCTTTCAAAAATTTTACAGGATAGATAGGAAAATTCAATTTTACTTGGACAAAGTCGCGGGCGACATCTAGATGTGTTTAAAAATATCTTATTTGCTCAAACTTTTGTTCATATAATCAAAAGATTTTTATTAAAACTATGGGATATAACTGTCCATATAATTTTAAATTACGCTTATCCATTAAGAAAATGGCCCCATTCCCAATTTAATATCAGAGAATGCATAACACATAAACAGTAAGAAGTTGTACCGATAAGCAATACGATTAGTGTTTAGAGTTGGCAAAATTTTGACAATTTCTGCGGTCACACTGACAGCGTTTTTCCGTCAAGTTAACGAAACAATGGCCGCTGTATACTAAATAATTTTCACATAAGACTTTATGAGTAAAACTAATGTTATGTGCATTAACTTTAATTAATTATCACTTGCATCGTGATTTGGAGACGACGTAAAGCCGTCGGTTCTGCACCTGATATCTCTCCCGTCATATTGGATTGCCATCCCATTGAACTATGAGAGTGAAGGAAGAGAGAGTGCGTTTGGGTGGCAGACACACTTTTGCACTATTATATCACATGCATGGATGGCTAATTTTTCAAAAGGTTGGTCGCTATGACCCTGATTAGGTCAGGAGGATTATTATTTATTTATACCACGAAAAAATAAGCTGTTCAACAGTATTAGTACTATTACAACTAAAATACGTAACTAGTCTTATATCACTTATAATTTAAAGGCATTTTGGAGATATTATCTCCTAAATGCCTTTACTTATAAAAATGCGAAACTGTGTTTCAAGGTTTGACAAAACCACGGGGGGATTGTTTTAAAAAATATTCCAAATAATTTAATTATCGCTATCATTGCCACCTCGCCCTTTGTTGCCCAAACGCTGATTGTATCACAGGCCGGCTGAACGCCGAATATTATCAGAACAAATTGGTACAGTCACGGCATATCATTCGTTATTTTTATTTATATTACCAATAATGTTTTCGAGCGCGAATGTATAGTCGACAATATGGTTATAGTTTTATTGGAAAAGCGTACTTATTACTAGAGTGTTAAGATGTAGTTACTATTGGTGTGGTATTGACCGTACTACGTTGACAATAAATCTGTGAGTTCAAGGTTGATGGTATAATTTTGAAGGTATACGGCTTTGTAGGGTTGAATGGTGTCAGATGTTTAGCATAACGTAAGGTTTATTGAGACTGAGTATTGATGACGTCAATATAGTTTACAAGTTGATGCTAGTGGCTTCGTTCGCGTAGTGTAAAAGTTCAAGCTATGTATCGAAAGTAATTTTTATCAACTTGGTTTCGAATTTTTGTTTTTTTTTCATTGTTCTACTCATTTAAGTCCTGTTTCACAGCCTTTGGATAGGCACTACCTACTAGGTAAATTCAAAAATGTAACAGAACTTGTTTAGAATTATCTGTCAGGTACATTAAACAGTCGACGGTAAAATACAGCTGATGTGACTTTATAAAACATTTTATTTTAACAGTGGGCGTTGTCATCGCGCATCCTGCTAAAACATTGTGAATGTGCCCTTAAGAATTAAGTCTATCTTAAGTTTTACGTTTATAGTCTATTTCAGAATAATAAAATTTTATGAATTACGTTAAATTTCATTTTCATATTATTTTATGCTGAAAATTTTTACAACCACACTTTCAAAGTCACTGTAAATTATAAATAAACATAATAAAAGTTCAAGGGTTCATAGTAAAGTTATTTTCTTTGTAAGCTTCAAAAAAAATCTACTATTTATACTAATAATTGTAAGTGGCAGCAACTCACAGTGCGACTATATAAAAGTAGCACGCACGCGCATGCGATAAGGCTCACGCACAACGCATTTCTTTTTTTAATTTTCTTTTTTTTCTGCATCGCAATGCAAATGCAATTCAGTGGCAGATCATATCGCGCTTATAGATTGCCAGTGCAAAAAATTGTGCGTGTTACCACTGTAAGAAATGTGTTTTTTAATTACTTTACATAGTAGGAAATATGACTAGGGTTTCCATAAATTATGTGAATAATTAGGATTTAATTTATTTTTGTTATTAGGGTGGCAATCAAGCATAGGCTCCGCCAGAATACTTTTTATCATAGTAATTCTACTTAAAAAAGATATTTGCTGACGGCAAAATTTATTACCCTTACAAAATCTGCTCTTACGGGCAGAAATAACTTTGTTTTTCAAAAAGAAATCAACGCCTGACCTTTTTATGTGTACCTATAACTAGTAAGCAAAATTTTTTTTTCTTTCCCCGCAATACTGATCTTCTTGTCTATATCATAACTATAAAATGTATCTATGATTACATTTTTAATCGTTGGAGAAGTTTTCAAGATTATCCCTGACGATTAGTTGATTAACAAACTAGTTTTCCTTCTTATAGTAGTTTTAAAAGCTTTCAATAGGTAATAATTGATGACCAGTCACTATTTAAAATTAATTTGGCTAAAATTTACAAAATTAATTCATGCTCACACATCTTTATTCTTTATTGATTTACTGAGTAAAAGGCAGACCTATACAGAAATGGATGGATTATATAAATGGTTATATAGAATATGTATTTAAAGAAATTAAAGTATAAGTAATAAATGGTGTGTCTATAACTAATAATAGTACTGGAAAATTGTTTCGTATCATAAAACGAATGTAAATTGTTGAACGAAACTCTAGCCATTTGGCTAAGTAAGTTCTGAACTGCGATGAAGCCGTAACTTGCGAGATTTCCACTTTATTAAATAATAAACAATGTAACTACATGTTATATGGAATTATTTTCAGCTGAATTATGAACTGTTTGCGGGGAAAACAGAGAGTATTATGTTGTAAACTAACTTATGTAGTTACTTTTTGACTACCTTGTGAAGAGCTGTTGAGAAATACGACCTAATTTGTGCAGTGGTTAAGCAACTTATTTTCGACAATTCTTGATTTTATTAAACAATGTAAAGATGTGGATCTTCATAGTAAATAATATTTGTATCGAAATAAAATAGCTCGAGAAAAATAATAAAATGTATAATTAGAAATAAAATTAAATAAATATGCCCGTAGCGCACACACAACCTCCATTTTGGTACAAAAATAAACTAGTCGACCTTGAACTAAACTAAATAACTGTAAATAATTATTAATTTCACTCCATATTTTGATATTTACGAATTCTGCATTTGAAAAATTTCCTTTATAAATTTGCTTTATCATAATCCGGTCAGTATTCAGTTTTACGTCAAGGAAAATATGCAACTTCAACATTTTAAGTCACACTTTTACCGCGTAAAGTCGCTAGAAGAATATCAATTCCCGAGGCGGGCAACGGGGGATTAACCCCCAAACCCAAAATTGTTGCCTCTATCTATAGTGTGAATAAAACCTAGCGTTTTGCACTATACAGAGACCCAGATCAGTTTTCAATTTCCAGTACTTACTTTCTGGAACTATTCATTTAGACTTTTTTGTCTTTCCTGATTTAGATAAGCTGTGTGGTTTTGTTGAAAAGATTGTGAAGAGTAATGTGGCAAAATGTAGGTCACTTTAAGAAGTAAGTACAGAGCAGAAACTAAAACATCTTATAAACAAAATGATCGTGATCATTATGAACAACAACAAAAACAATATAAAATAATGAATAAGATTAATAAAACCACAAAAAATATATACTACAAGTTTGCTTTTGCGTCAGACTGAAACTAATCACTGCATTGAATACCTATAAACAAACATAACTTCTATTTTCAATTTTTAGAGATCAAAGACAAGAAATTACCAGAAACAATTCCGAAAACAAAAAGAAAGAATGTGGATGGCCAGAACTTCAATCTGGAAAAAGGTCGACAAAAAGAGCAAAACAAAGTCCTGCAAAAAGACCGGGCTCTGGAATCCACTATATTATTACGTAATTAAACAAGAAAAACGTTGGCCACTGTAGTAAAAAAGCCAACAAATCTGCCGCCAAAAGGAAACGCAAACAGCAAGGTAGCTATGTGCAAATTGCCAAGAAAGAATTTAGCTGGAAAAGACCAAGCAAAAAGTTTAGGCTGTTGGACGTTGCAGGGTAATAAACAAATGAACGTACGACCCGCGGCCGATCAACTAGATTGTGGATTATATTTTACTGGCCACGAATTTTGTTTTTACATTAAAAATGAGAATACAGGCTTACAGTGTTGTGTCACGAACGTGTGTAGTTTCGGGGATATAAATTCTTTTGGTTTATTGAAGCGGTTTCGTATTTTAAGTCGAGTTGGAAGACTGCATTTGATTGTATTGAATTTATGTGCGCTTGTAAGATAAATTTAAAGGTAAACAAATAACTTTTAAACGTGTAAGGTAAATATTCAGTCCAAATTATAGTCAGTGTGTAACTGGAATAAATTACTCTGTCTACACCATCTAGTGCCGCGTATGTTTATTCTCCCATATTCTATTTCATATCCTCACCTTGCAATCTAAAGGCTACATCAATAATTATACAAAACACGCCTTACTTATACTTTTCGAAACAAATAGTAATACACTTTCGCCACCTTGTTATAATGTGCAAAATTCTTTAACAATGTTAACTTCAACAAGATTATCCTGGAACAGTTTTTGCAGCTCCTCATTTGTCTGTAGACCGGAGACTGCAATAAATTCAGCGACGAATTCTCTATTAATTAACGTGCTAATGGCAAAGTGTCTTAATTCCGTGTCTTTGGAATTATTACTTGCAACTTTCGTTTTAATTTGTCCTAAATGGGATAGTGTAAGTTTATATTAGGTTTGTATCTCCATGTAAACATACATTGTTTTGAAAAAGAATAGGGTTGAACGCGGGTCACTAAATGGTGGATTACGGACGCATTTAGTGCGGACCTTAACGGAACAATAATAATCTTTATATTTATATCAGAAAATCGAAGAAAAGTGTGAATCTATCTGCCAAAATTTCATTTAAATCGAACAGCAGTTTAGGATTAAACGGGTGACAAATATTCATAAACCAAACGTAAACATATAGCCCCCTCTCTTATAAACGACGATTAAAATTAAATGACACAGTACATGTCATTTAAGTTACGTAAGCAGGTGACATGTTTTTATAAGAAAGGTCCTTACCTAGTAAATTGTTATCTACCAATCAGACCGCGATAGCCTTTTATTCTAACTTCCTAACTAATATTATAAATGCGAAAGCAAGTTTGTTTGTTTGTTTGTTTGTTACTTTTTCACGCCTAAACCACTGAACGGATCTTCCTGAAATTTTGCATAAACGTTGTCAAATGTACAGAAACGGACATATAAAAAAAAATTGTTATTATTTTTCATCCCGAAAAAAGTACTGTTTCCGAAGAAAACAACAATAACGATCTCATGATAGAAGATGGCGCCACGTGTCAATCGAAAAATGATTTCGAATTAAAATTCTAAATTAAAGCTAGCGAAGCCGTGGGTAAAGCTAGTAATTTATAAAAAAAGACTCTCAGTAAATCTAATTGGTAATCCCTGAGGTGTAAAGGTCTGAAACTCTTGTTTTTGACCAAAGAGACTTAATACTACCGGGTGGGCGTCAAAGTGACCAAAATCTTAGTTTTAGCATCAGTGTCACTGTCATCCAGTTATCTAGTGCTAACGCCCGCATGAGACAACGAGTTGACCTTTGAGATAAAAATTTTTGTATGAAATTTTGAACTTGCCCACTCAATAATTTTTTTTACAACTGTTTAATTTTTACTTACCTATATCTAATAAAATTTTACACTATTTTTGATTTTAGTTTCAAAAATCGCTAGCTATCAAGTTTTTGATTACCATGTCACGTTAAATTTCCAAAAACCTATTACGGTCTCGTTGGAAAAAATCTATCCAGTTTTATTTTCTTTTATCACAATATTGTTAGTATTTATTACGTCGTTAAAAACAGCCTAGCATTTTATATTTAGAATGAAAATCTATGGTGTGTGAAGTGACAAATGAGGTTAAGGTTGAAACGAGAATTTATGGAGTGTAAGAATATGTTGCTAAATTAATTCTTAGATAATCTAGTTCCTTCTGTGTAGGTGTAGCTTTGTACTTAATGCTTTTAGGTTAAGCCTTAGTACTTTACTAAGTACTTTTGTTAACGCAATCTCAAAATACTTGGTTTTCAAGAATTGGTTCTTTTGTTTAAAATATATTTTAGTTTTTTGATTAGAACTACCTTTTTTATGGTCTGGTTGTAAGTTGCAAGAGCGACTGTAGTTCAAAGCTTTGTGTAATGAAAAGGTTTTCTTAGTAGTTTATTTAATCAATTATTTTGCTATCATACTTCAAAATATATTCAGTTTTAGAGTTATTATTCTTTGATTTTAGATTTACAACTTACAACAAATATTTTTTTTTTAGTTTTCACTTATATTAAAAAATAACTATATTAGCTTGTCCAATTTAGATTCCAAAAATTGCTAATGAAAACGTGTTCTGAGTTTTTAATGAAAACAGTACGATTACAATTGAATTTTCAATCAATTTAAATAATTTCTTGAGAATACTGTATTACAAAACCTTAACAAAAGAAAACGTAATTAATCATGAGAAATCTAAACAAAGGGCTCGTACGACCTACTAAGGAATGTACATTATATGAATACATATTTTCCACTTATATGTACATGTACACGTATATGTACAAGAAACGTATATACGTTTCTTTGCGAGGGTCTAATTAAAACGTGGTGATAATGCAATTCTGCCTGAGGCATCGAGCCTTGAGTCAAGGCGCGACCCAAGACGGGCCCGCCTCGAAGCACGAGGGTTATTCCGATTTGAAGAGACGAGACTCGAACGAGAAACTAAAGACTAATGCTTCGTTTACCATTCTCACTGAGGCGTCTTGTATCCCAAATCTTTCGTCATCATGTCAAATGATCCAACTTTAATAGTAGGTTGATACAGCCTGGAATGGGTCCTAAGCAATACAAGCTACCTAGGTATCTGTCAGAATATAATACCCTATATCTTTCTTAAAGCTGTGGTACCCACAGCTTTCCGAAATATCTGTGCTAAATTATGTTAAAATTGAATGAATTATCTAACTATCACACGCTAAAATAAACACACTTTCCGATTTATGATTTAATAGTTTAGCTGTGTACCCAAATGATTCCGATTCATTTCAAGACGATAAATGACAAACCAACTTTTTGTCATAATTCATCCGTTGCTCTCGTCTCGTAGAATCAGAATCGCACCCCAGTCCCCAGATCGAATTACTTTTAAAAGAAAACTGTATTATGAGCTTTTAACTTTCTCTGTTTTTTGCTGTCATCGTTTTAAATGGAGAACTCTAAAGCCGTATACGATTTCTTTTCAAAGAGAAAGTTTGATGGAAATATTTTTTTCATATTTGGTATAGTTTTTACCACAGGAATGATTTAAATAAAAACGTAGTAATTTATTTTAGGCTTTTTCATAGTTTTCTTTGAGCATCGAGTGTAGGGATAACGTTGCGTGCTCTATATCCAATATCTAACGAAGTCGCTGGTACAGCACTATGTCTAGTAGGTACTTACATTATAATTATATGACAAGTCAATGGTTAATTAGATAGATGTTACTTACAACGTCAGCGTGTCGACTAATGGGTAGTTAGATGTAATTAGAGTGGAATGTTAATTAATTAATTATGCTTCCTATATTCGAGGGTTATTATACGTTTTGTCTAATATTGGAAGTGTTAAGTCATGTAATTGCTATCACATGTGATTGGATTGTTAGAGACAAGGATCACCTAACTTACATTAGAGGGTTCAATTCAAATTATACATGATCATACAATAAATAATCCGATATTTGACATAAATATTCGGCATTTATTATCTCCGATACAAATATCTGATGCAAATTTTGGATGTAAGTATTACAAAATATATATCCAATGAATACAATCATGTTAATATGTAGTCAAATTGTATCTAAAGAAAATTCATTAATATCTACTTATATTATAGAAATGATATTGTCTAATGATAAGGTTTGTGGCTGGTACGAACTAACCGAATAAAATATTCAAAACCGCCATTTTCCATACTTAAATATTCTTCAAAAACGCTCCATATTGACATTTCAACCCACCCTTGAAAGCGTGCGCAAACACTATAAAAAAGCCAATATGGCGAAAGTAAACAAATGATGACGTGCTATCTATAGACAAAATTATCGGCTTCCTGACCGATCATTTCAATGCAAATAGACCGGTAGCCGGCCAGCACGCAAGCGACGAACTAGATAGAATACAGTTTATATCTCTTCTGACATTCTACTGGAACTAATTTCACCCAACAATGTAAACTTGAAAGCGAACTTTTGCACTACCAACAAAAACGACATTACTCCAACCGTTCCACAAACCAAAATAAGTCTTAAAATCAAAGAATTAAGTCACTTTTTCTTGTGTCAGTGTAAAGGAGTTGGAACGTATTTTTAATTGAATATTTTTGTACAGAACGCCGCAACGTTGCATCTTTTCACTTGTCTCTGAAGGCAAGAAACTTTTCCTGAGTGTAGATTTCAAATATTCATTTTTTTTCTCATTAATGATTTAAAATTCATGAGATAGGAATATTCTCATTAAAATAAACTTAGTTGGCGTTCTTTTGATTGGACTTAATTGCACTAGACAGCTAACACTAGTTAAAAGTTCTTTAAATGATTAATTTTTATGTGTATTATGTGATGTGTGTATGATGACATGTTTGTATGTTACTCTACCTTCTACTAACGGCTTCGACCGCGTGGTATATTGATACATTGTAGGAAACATATGGCGCCATCTATTATCATAAGAACGTTATTGTTGTTTCCCTACTTTTCTTGTATTTTTATTAGGGATAAAAGGTATGCGAAATTTCCGGATGATGATCAGTGGTTTAGGCGCGAAAAGGTAACGAACTTACTTTCGCATTTGTTATTTCAATGAAGATTAAGTTATTTGAAATAAATATAAATAAACTTTATATTTCCATCAATTGTCTTTTTTCATTACTTTGTTGTATCATCTTCCTATTATCATATTCCTGACTCGCTATTATAGTCAAGTTATATAAGTTTAGTCAATAAATAATACCCAAACAAAGTTTACTCCCAAAGTAGTAATTTGTTCTGGAGTCGTCTTTTGCCCTTATTTATAATTCGGAGTTTAACTAATTATGAAAATAACAATTCCGAATACACGAAAACAAACTAAAAAAGATTTCTTTCGGATCGCCGACTAAATCGAATCCGATCTGTAAAAACTGTTTATACCTTGGAAAAATTAAGGAAAAATGCAGCGTACTCCATAGTTAGCTAATTGTATTTCCTGAATTCATAAAACTTATCTCCATTTGTTTACGTAATAAACACTGAGTTTTAAACACACTTAAACCAACTTGAAACCGTAATAATTTTACTTATAGTTGTTTTCAGTTTAAATTTAAGATGCTACTGCTGACTTTAATTTTGTGTTGTGGAGACTGAGTGCACTAAGAAAACTAATTAGAACAAAACTTTACCTGTAGTTTCAAGTTTCAGTATTAGTACTATTTTATTTTAAAGAGGAAATCTCCATATTTCACTTAGGAATGGAAATCAAAATTATTATCAACTGAAGTTTTCTGAATTAATTATTTTTCGCTGGAATTTAATAGTAAAGGAACGATTTAATATATGTACATAAAATCATACCTTATGTAATACCTTATGTAATTTGTTCATATCAAAGTTTAAGGATCAATTTCACCAAATTCTTAATTTTAAATTAAATGTCTTAAGCCTACTTTCACCAAAATTCTAAATTTGATTTAAATATCTTAAATGAATAGAATAGAAATTAAATATTTAAAAGTTTAATTTAGTGAAATTGGGCCTAAATAGATGAAGAAAAATGTATAGCAGGCACGGCAACACAATTGTATTATCTACGAAAAATCCAAAACAATGCTACGTAAAATTGCAACTTTTTTTGCAACCAAACCATATGTTAACCGCATAGGCACGGCTGGGCGTAACAATAGCAGATTACAGCGGCTTAGATAACGCTGGCTCGGAAATAAAAGCCGCCTAACTACTAATTAGCAGCGTGTGGTTCGTAGCGGTCGGCGTCGATGCAAATTCGACTGGCCACTGGTAGCGTAAATTAGCGCGGAGCGCTAATCGCGTGCTATTGCGCTTATTTGATACGCTGCAACCGGTTTATACAAAATCGTGTTATCGTAGATGTGCAGGTTGGTTGGCGTGAATTGTACCTATGTGCTATAAATTTTGGTGAAAAAAATAATAATGGGAAATTGGCTTTTCTACAGTAATTAGACTCAAAGAAGCAATAAACAACATACTTTGAATGTATACTCTTTCAAAAACTGGGTTTACATTTTCAGAACTGTACATGATTCCGAAAATATTAAATCATTGTAATCAAAACAATTGCAATCTACTGAGAAACATAATCTAATGACACCATTACTCAGCTCACAGCCATCCTTACAAATTACAGCTTAGAATATTTTGAACACGTGCAAAATTTAATAATAAAACAAGACTATTATAATTCTAGCTGTGGCAAAGCTTTGTGCTTAATCAAACAAGTCTCATTTGTTTCCGAGCTCAACTAATGAAATGATATTCAAAATCGTGTCAGGATTCCTCTCCGGAGCAAATTAGGCTATATTTATTTACAGATTGTATGAAATTTGAAGCTGGTTCACTTAATTTTGGAGAGAACTGAATCTGTGGGCGTAGATCTTTTGTTTCTTGTTTTCTTGTGTTTAGTGAACGACTTACCGATTAAACTCATTGTAATTTTTTTTTTTTTTAAATAAATAATCTATTGCGAGCAGAATTTGCAAGACAAACCTGAGACGTATTTGCTGTTCTGTCAACACAGCTTTATGTAATCCCACACGTGCTATTACATTTATTTATTTCGCAATGGCGTGCGATTTTCAAAATCAGTTTAGTAGAAGGTAACCTGGAGACTGAAACTAGAAGGTTCTAGTAGTGAAATCAGGTTGTAGGAGGTAACCTCTGGATTACCTCCTACAACCTCACAATTTGGAATTAGTAGTAAGGTAGTTTAGTTGTTTTTATATTTTTGTTTTTGTAAGGGTGAGTATTTGGGAGTGTCACGATGAGGGTGGCATATTTTTTTTTTAAAAAAGCCCTCTATAAATAATAACGATTAAAAAAAAGAAACCTCACCAAACTCACTAACTTTACCTCTTTATAATATGAGTATAGAAGTAAATACGTATTTAAACGGTTTTATTTAGCTTGACCTGTTTATTATTTGGTACAAATTTAGTAATCGATATTTCACCCCCTTCCGTCAACAGATTGATCTGATATTATTTTGGTACATACCTTTAGTTCTGATGACAAAACCGTTTTATATAAAAAATATTAACCCATTTACTACGACCGATCGTTATAAAGATCAAAAAAAAGTGCCGGGAATACCCTCAATTTAAAAATAGTAATAAGTGGATAACTTTTGCGTTTTGTTTGCCAATCACCGCAGTGATCGTTTGTCAGTGTTTCGGTGCATAGGTAATGCACTTATGATCAAAACTTTGAAGTGATTTTGTATTTTAATTTGTGTTAGCGTAATTAACTTTCGCTATGTCTTCAAAACGGTAAGTGTTTACAAATTAGCTTGTGATTGAAAATAATTTTATGCGCGTTTTTTATAAATTTATAACCTATCTAACAAAACTGTGAAATAAAATTTGATCTTGTCATATCTTTTATAAAAATTAGATGATATTATATTTGATGATCGTTATAACGATCGGTAGTAATTTAGGGATGTATTTTTTACTTTCAGGCCCAGGAATATCAATAAACCATTGTCTCTCAATGAAATAATTGACGAATTGGAACAATTAGATGATGATGCCCCATTTCCAAGAAATATATCCATTTTACCACCAGATAACGCAAATGCTGATATCACAGATGAAGATTCTGGTGATGAGGAGTTTGTAACTCTGAATAATCTTCCAGGTTTGATATTATATAAATGTTTACGTTATTTCCTTATGTTATCTTATGTAGTTGTTATATTATACCTATGTATATTTCTGTCTAGGTTCTCAGCTAAGAGCTCCTGCTGAGATAGAATACATGACGTGTTCCGACAGTGACGAAGACAGTGTACCTTTGTCTTCTTTAGCAAAAAGAAGTCGAACCACTGAAGAACCCCTCATTGTAGAAGGTCGTCAACCTGAGCCATCTACATCTAATTTAGCTCCAGTTATTAGTAGTACGTCAGCCGTTCCTTTTCTTGATCCAACCGTACCAAAAAATCAAAACTATACATGGAGAAATCGCCATAATCATCACGACCATCCACAATGGCAAGAAAACCATGGGCCAAGACATCTTCAAACGCCTATGTATTACTTTGACTGTATGTTTGATGAATGTGTTATTGAATTATTGGTCAAATATACAAATATTTACGCGATTCAAAAGAACAAAGTGGGCAATGTTACAACGAGTGAAATGAAGTGTTTCCTTGCTATACTTCTTTACAGTGGATATATCGTAGTTCCCCGAAGATACATGTACTGGGAGAAATCATCAGACACTGATTTTAGTATTATATATAACGCCATGTCGAGGGATAGATTTACATTTATCATGACTCACCTCCACTGTTGTGACAATGCTCAGATAACTACTGCAAGTGACAAGTTTGCAAAATTGAGACCGCTTTTCGATATCCTGAACGGAATATTCCTGAATATGGCTCCTTTAGAAGAAATGTACAGCATTGACGAGGCTATGGTACCTTATTATGGAGGACACAGCTGTAAACAATTTATACGTGGAAAACCGATCAGATGGGGGTATAAGTTCTGGGTTGGAGCGACTAGATTGGGATATATACTATGGTTTGATCCGTACCAAGGCCATGCAGCAATTATTCCACCGGCTTATAGGCAGTTAGGTATGGGAGCTGGTGTGATTTTGCGTTTTGCTGATCATTTACAATTTCGTCACCCAGGTGTGCCTTGTCACTTATTCTTTGATAATTTCTTTTCTTCTATTCCACTCTTCCACGAATTGAGTAACAGAGGGCTCAAAGCTACTGGAACAATTCGCGAGGACCGTACAAAAAAGTGTCCTTTGCCATCCAATAAAGAATTCAAGAAGACAGAAAGAGGAACATTCAAGTACAAGTCTAGCCAACCAGAGCATATTTTGGTTTGCAAGTGGAATGATAACAGTGTGGTGTCAGTAGCATCCAATTCAGAAAACATCGAACCCTTACATAAAGCTAAACGGTTCTCGCAGCAGCAGAAAAAATATGTATACATCGATCAGCCTGCAATTATAAAAAGCTACAATGAAAACATGGGGGGAGTCGATAGGTCCGACCAAAACATTGGTCTTTATCGTACATCTATACGTGGTAAGAAGTGGTATTTTTCATTGTTTTGCCACTGCTTGGACATGGCGACTCACAATGCATGGCAACTTTACAAATATAATGGAGGAGAGTACGATCATCTTACATTCCGAAGAACTATTGCCAGAGGTATGTTGGAAACATACAAAAAAAATGAGAAACGTGGTCCTTGTCCCACTCCTAGAACTTTCAGGGAAACTTCACGCTATGATAGAGTTGACCATCTAGTAGAGTACAATGACTCTCAGCTTCGCTGTTCACTTTGCAAAAAAAATACAAACTTTATTTGCCAAAAATGTAAAATCCATTTGCACCCTAAAACATGTTTTGTTGCTTATCATACTTCCACATAGACTCGTTTGTTAATTCACGTATTTCAATTAGATAATAAAGCCTTTTTCATAGTAATTACTGTGTTTCTATAATTTAAAATAAGATACAATCAACAAAGTGGTAGTTATATGAGCGTTAACCTACCTGCCTATTACTACTGATCGTTAAAACGATCCGCATTTTCCGAGTTTTCCTGAAAACTTAGATTTTTTTTGGTATTTTTCCATGTTTACTCTATGTATCAAGGTAACAATACTAAAAAATTACTGTGATATGAGATAAAAAAAAGTTTCAGTAACAACTGGGTTAATTACTTTTATTATTTAATAATAAATATTATTTGCTTTTATGAACTTTTAATGTTACATACATGCTACATTACATACATACTATGTAGTAACAATGTGTAATTTTACATTTAATTTTAAACAAAAACGTAGTACAAAAATAAAATGGACCAGTGTTTGGGGGTTTTATTCCAGTAGCTGTTCCCATTATCATGTGACAGCAGCATGTCACACAAGTGACGGGATTTTCCGGATTGTCGGTTGCGTTTCAACGCTAACAACCTTCAAACAGCCATGTTTTGAGTCCTACGTATTAGCTACGCTATTCGAATTGTATGGAAGGATCGGAATTCAGTTTAATCGTGCAAGTGCAGGACAACTTTACAATGTCAAATGTTCAAAATTTTCTGTTTCATTATTTTCTCTTCATGTTGTTATTGATATTTCTTATTAATATTTATAAATGATTATCCTATTTAACTAAGTGATGGTAGCCACGGATGAACATCCGCCAAAGTTGGTATAGATAAAATTATTTGAATTAAATCTAAAGGAAATTTTACCTTGAGAAATAGCCCATGTTCCCCCACTGAATGAGATATACACTTTTGATTGTATTACAAAGTGATTCATGTACTGTTAAGTACCAAAATATTCCTTTCTAACAAAATAACGGAAGTTTCACGTATAATTCCAAATCTATCGTAAATCTGTATCGAAGTTATAAATCAGAGTTAGCTCTTTAAAAGCATTGCAGCGCATTACCATACGTCATAATAGAGAGCATTTCATTTGCTATGGTCCAGCAACACGAATAAATCGGCTGCCCAGCTTCCTGGCAGCCATCTTGGATTGCGCTAACGGGTTCATTTCCTGCGCCTATACATTTCCGGTCCATTCGATGTTGCCAAGTCATAATTTTTAAAGCTCCCAGCAAAGGTTGTCGCTTATTTTCGCAAAGCATGTCCCATTTTTGGGACATAATTATCTCGGGTATTAATTGTAAGGGTTAAATTGTGTTTATTTGTTAATGTAAGGGTTGAAATTATTCGAGTAAAGAAACCATGAAATAGAGATTATTTGTGTAATGAAGCTATTTGGGTTTTCTTATTAGGTGTTAATTTTGGGTCTACTGCCCGGTTGTTTAAAGGAATACTTATTGGATTTAAAAGGTATACCGTTATTTGAGCTTTATTTTAATGTTATACTTGACCTTTTAAAAAATAAGGAAATGTCATTAATTTATTATTCAAAATTCCGCGGCTTTTTTAAATTTATTTTTAATTGATAAAATTAAACCTCGTCAATAGCTTTTCAACAAAAAAAAACACAAGAGTGACACAGGGTACTTTATATCCCGGAAACATCGGATTCATTAGAGAAGTCTCGGGAAGAAGCTAATGTCATTCTTGTAAAAAAAAAACTATATCCATGTATCACTCAACATTCATTGGTTCCTGAAATCTAACCTGAAACTCAGTAAAGTTTACTCGTTGTACATACAAAATGGTATTACTGTATAAATGCAAAGTTTACTGCAAGGCTGCCCTTTTAAAACGTGACATAGACAAATGGTTGGGACATTCTACATGACAGTGCGATCTTCTACGTCCCTCGGCACCGGGGCTTCTCAAAATTATTAAGTGACGCAACTGTTATCACGGCTTTCTTTTGTTTGTTTTGATGGTACTTGTGTGAGTTTGAATTTAGAATATTTTTTCATGATTAAAATTAGTCAGCGGTTTTTTTTTAATACAGTTACAAGCAAAACGGTCGTTCGTTATTAAAGTTACGTGATTATGCGTTCTTGTGAAGTGATAGCTTAGTGGACCGTTGTTCTGGCAATTCAAAAGTCGTAGATTTTTTACCAGGCTACTGTGATTTTCCGAATTATTGTGCGTAAACATTAATTATCACTTGCTAAAACGGTGAACGAAAATATCGTGAGAAAATCATCACACCTAATAGATCTTCCTTGATGTCTTCTCCCTTTCCACAATCTCGCACAAGATCGACAACGCGCAACCGATTTCACTAATGTTGCATTGCAGGCATGTGTGACGTAATCGCCTACTATCAGGCAAGTTTAGTAACCACTTTAGTAGAATAAAAAATAAAATGTCAATCTTGGCAGTTACAACAGTGTTCCATGAATTCAGTCAATACTTATCACACAAACCATGTTGGCTATAAAGGTGTACTTAGACCTAACGGGGCGGCAATAACGCGATCGCTTCATTCCTATTCGATCGACATCGTCGCCTACAAATAAAGCTTCAAATGTAATTTGAACACATATCAGCTTGCATTCGACGCGACAAACTGCAACGGAATTTTAATTTTTTATTGTATTTTATCGCTTGTGTTGTCGCTGTAATTCTTTTCATAGTTTATTCTTGTAAAATACAACGGATTAATGAAAGTTTAAGAGCCGATTTCACCACTGACACTAAACGCGATCAATAAACTTTAACTGAGTTCAAAACTGTAATTAATGTATGGCTGAACTTAGTTTAATTAAACTAGGTTATTTAAGTAAATGGTGAAATTGGGCCTAAGTGGTATGGTATGACAAATTCACATTGACATTTCATGTCACTGGATCAAATGCAAGGCACTCACTGTTGACTTTTCAAAAATTATATTAAATTAATATAAAATTATTAATATTAAAGTGAGGGTAGTTTTGTTTTAAATGAACAGTTGTAGTAAAAGATTTTTGTCAGTGAATTAGTGTTCGTCGAGTAAGCCAGATTTGTTCCTTGTGTAATCAGTGTATAATTGTTGTGCAATTTATGTTCAGATGTGATAAGATTTATATGTACGTTAGTGTTCTTAAAAGGTTTTACTTAGCTTGACCTGTTTATTATTTGGTTCAAACTTAGTAATCGTTATTTCACCCCCTTCCTGTTGACAGATTGATCTGATATTTGGTACACAGCTTTAGTTTTGATGACAAAACCATTTTACGTAAAAATAATTTACTTATATTATTTTATAGATTACAATAAATTGTACTCTTAATTACATAATCTAATGTGAACGATTTCATGTTATTTTATTTTTGTGTTTTGAAGTAGGTTATTTATTAATTTTTTTGGTAGTTGTTTCTTTTTTTTTTAAACAAAACAAAGAATTATATTTTTTATTGTAATTATTAGGTATTTCTCATATAATAAAGGGTTGATTTTATTATATTTTATTATTTTTACACAATAACCAACCAATTTACTATCCTAACCTAACTTAACCAATATTTTTATATTTTTTATATTTTTGTTTCAGGGTGTGCATTTCTCACATATTTTAATCCGGAGAGCGCATCAAGCGCTCAATCGGCGCTACATGAGAAACGGACACTACCAGGGGTAAGTACGTTAGCATAATTAACACAGATAATATTTAACATTATAAATACTTGTATAAAAACAACGGCATTACACTGTCATGAGTAATCACGTACTCCGTATCACGTATTTTTTAATCACGTTCAACTAAAAAAACACTCATCAATGTTATTAATAAATTCACAAATACGAAAAACAACTCAATAAACTTGTTATTTTTCATGTTGCATTAATTTTATTAAACATTTTAAAACCATAAACAAAATACAATAATTTACTTCACGAAACTTGATGAAAATGAAAAAAAAATACCTACACGCATGAAAACACGCATAAGGATGCTTATCGGGCTCATAATTATTGATCTCAGGTAATAATTGAATCAATGTATTATAAAAGCTACTAAAATCCATGAAAAAAAAACATCCCGCAGCTAACTTCATTCGCTTAGAGATTCATGACGCGTAGGTAGGTACTCTACTGTATTTGTAATATTTGGTCTCACACAAAAAAAAGTGTCTATCTGTGTTTTGCATTTGTAAAATATGTTATTTTTATTAATTGTCTCCTTGACAATTAATAAATCTGTTTTCTGCGCAATATTGTAACGTGTGATGTCCTAAAAATAAAAGATTTCCTGTCCTTTCTTTCTAAGTTTGAGTAGTAAACATTTAAAAGCTACGATAAAGATTACAAACGGCGTTCTAGCTTTTAAACTATACGAAATAAGGAAAAAAGAGTGATAGCCTAGTGGTATGACCAAAGTCAAAGGTCGTAAGTCGAAACCAAGGCTTTGAAAACCACTGACTTTTCGGATTCAAGTGTGTATTAGAAATTAATTATCACCTATGAATATTTTCTCAATGGTGTTCAAACATTGACATCAGGTTGTTCGTCGACAATAAGATGAAGAAAAAGAAGAACTAGGTATACGTAATTTATGAGATTTTGATAACAACAACACATTTTCCTTCAAATGAAGCTTCATTATTCACAAAAAGCTTTAACTTCATGAAGGTTCTTGCCGAAAATGCTAATTAGCTGTAAACTCTATTATGCTTCAGGTATTGTACGACAATGCAGCAGTCTTTGTGTTACGTTGCAGTGACGGATATCTCAGACGGTTACTATACTAGCTACTACTATAGCACTGATAGCCTAGTGGTATGACATTAGGTGTCTACTACAAAATGTCATGTTATCTACTAGTTTTTATAACCAAAAACTCATAATCGTTACAATTCTCTTCATACAACATTATTTTATTATTAGCATACGTCATCCCATTCGTATGCTCGTGAATGATCCTCGTAAAACGCGACGAAACGCAAACGATACGGGAACGTAACGTATTTTAATTTTTGATCTCATCCCTAATCTTTCCATAAAGTCATACTCCTGAGTTCTGAACGTCCGCTCTGAATATAAATTGTGTCATTTTAGCGAAACCGTAATGGAATAGCAGATTAAATAATTCAAGCGTAAGAAATTTTGAGCCCATAACAGCATTCATAAATAATGAGGTTAACACATCGGGCGCGTGCGGGCGTTTTCGCATTATGCCGCGTAGTCTAAGTGTGTTCTGGAGCCGAGTGACGCTCGTGAATTTATGGGAATAAAATAAATTAATCCTTATTTGAGTGTCATATATAATATGTTGATACATATATGAAATTCTAGAAGGGACATTCTAAAGAAGGTATTTACCAAGATAACGTTATGGAAGTGTGTATTTCATATAAATGTCGAGCCAACATGATCATTATCGGATGGCCCGCTTTTCGTTTGAAAGATTCGTTTGTCCCATATGTGTGAATAAAAGGAAGCAAGAAAAAAAATCATTGTGTTATTATTTCTAATATTCAAACTTGGTTTCTTAGTATTCCTGGTATTTTAAAATGGAATTAAAATTACTTCAACTGCAGGGGCTCTGTAAACTTAAACATAACGTAGTTCTGAGTTAGATGCCTGGGTCGAGCAAAGTATTATAATTTATGGTATTTTTTAAAGATATCAGAGTACCTTTATGAAGTATGGAACTGTGCCCAATTAATTGCAATAGGTAATACCTAAACACTACTGACTAACTTTTTAGATAATCCACTCATAACAGTTGTGATGTTATGTTATACTCGTATGTCGTGCTCGTGGCTATTTCATAAAATTTGCCACATCATGAATTGGTTGACCATTTTATATTATGCCACCGATTCATGATATGGCTTATTACAACATATTTTATTGATTTATCTAACAACGTTGGGCCAATAAAAATCTTGCCGATAAAAGCCAGTAAAAGTCTGGCCAACCAGTTCCTAATATGGTCAATTTTACGAAAAACACTAACTGCAATTATAAGGCATAAGCTATCATATCAAGAGCTAAGAGTTTTCTCGGAATGCAAGCGGTACTTGGGCGTGCTTATTGCTCGGTCCAATTTTAGCACTCCTCTTACAAGAGGTGTAATTACGCGGCTTTACACAATCGCGTCTTATAGCACATTTCCTTTAGTAAGAATAGTTTTAAACGCAATCTTTTCAGCTTTATAGTGTACCTAGTAGTTATCCTATATTGCGCGGTAGGTACGTGGGTGCATTTTTTCTTCTGCCCTAGTACCATATTATTATATAAAATCGGCGTAAAATGTCATCATCTTCCATTCTTTTCTACCTTCTTCTTCATAGTATGGTTGATGAATAACCTGGTATCAGAGCTTAAACCGCCCATAGGCCTCTAACATGGCTTTACACACCGTCGAAAAATCACTCAGGTGTGCTGGTTTCTTCACGATGTTTCCTTTCAAAATTATTTTATATAGTTTGTCATTTAAGCCTTCGTTCCTTTTTAAAATTCATATCATTTCTTACACAATCTACCAGGTTTTTGATTTTTTGCATCCGTGGTCACTTTTTTGCGTAGGTCCACTTTATGCATATAATTATGATTTCACAGATTGTAATCACTCAGACCGAAAGCAATCAAGATTCCCGCTCGGATGATCAATATCATACACTCTTGTGAGGTGTCAGGTGATAATATTGTGATGAATTGTGCCAGTAGTAAGGTAATAATAGTCGTTGCATACATGAAGAAAATAGAAAGTGCTTCGTGGTTGCACTTAATTAGGCTGGATGCTACAATATGGACTAAAAACGTAATTTGGTTATTTTTTTTAGTTCAAACCAAAGATGGTACTAGTGGTGGACTAACTAGGCTGTGTTCACTAATTAAATCCTATGAAATAGTACCTATCACAATTTTTAAAATTTGAAATTTATTGTTTAAAATGTAAACGACAACACAAACAAACAGACACGTAGGTACAGTAATTCAGACATTATATGCACATCCCAGAAAATGCGGACATCAATTTTCGCAAACTATATATCTTTTGTCGCGTAAAATATTCCCTATACACAAAAGTAGGTAAAATAAATCGTGGAGATAAAATTTTACCGCAACCAATGATTTATGGAGAAAATTTTGGGATGAGCATTTTTTGTTTAACGCTTCCCCTCTGTTCATAATAAGGCCTCTGGAATATAGTTTGGTATTTGTTTATTCTTATCGTGTTTTGTGTTTGGGAGTATCGTGTTGAAAAAGTAACAGAATTAGATGAGATGAGAGAAAAGGTGTAGACAGCAAAAAATTATAGGAATTTGCTTAAAGTCCATCTGTGAGTCCCTCTCGCTTATTTTTGCTTCTAAGCCATTTGTGTTACACGGTTTTGTTTTAATTTGAAGAGTTTAGTGTGATTGTTTTATCAAGCGACAATTTATTAGTCTCAAACTAGTAAAGTAGGTATTGTAAAAAACTGATTTAGAGATGTTCGATCAGTTTTTGTAATTTGAAAAAAAAGCCCTCTATGTTTTTCTCTAGTAATGTGCAGTACAGTCATGACAAAAGTGTTTTAGTTATTACATTAGCAAATCCATATGGATATTAATTGTCCAAGATACAGAATATCCTATTTTATTATTTATTTTATTTAAACTTAAAAGAGAATGGTCTTATCAATTATAAAGTTAATTGTTTTTATGTGGAACCAAAACTTGTGCTAGTCTACATATTGATCAAAATTTTACAGCACGGCCACTATTAAGATCGATGATATAAGTTTAAAAAATCAAAATGCTTCCACTAAAGGTATGCAGTAGTGCCCTCTAGTCTGGCTTAGTCTTTCAGAGATACTTTTGCCTCGTGTCCCCTGACATTTTACAAAACAATGTTGCTAATATTGACGCTGTAAAGTAAACGTCAACATAAAATAAAGTAATTCCGTCTCTTTTTAATTACGTACACAAGAAAAAGACGGCACATATTAAATATATTTATTATCGACTCCAATATTAATAGGTATTTAAATATAAGAATGAACCCACGACCCAAAAACGCGATAGTTGAAACCGGCCAATGTATCACATTTGTTGACTTTAACTGTCTTCGTGTAACTCTTAAAATAGTTTACCAATATTTATAGTTATTAGTTCTCATTATAGCTATATTGGGGACTGCGGGCTAAATATATTTATCGTAACGCAGTCCTACTGCTTTTATTTCATGAAACCGTCCTTCTGTTCAGCTAGATAGAGTTCAAAATAGTATGTAGCGATTCCCGCGTTCTTGAAATTACCAACTATATAGTGTTAATCTTTTGTGAGTTAGAGAACGACGCAAAATGTGTTGTTTGAGAATAAAATGGATTAAAATTTAAAATTTTATTATAAACAGGCTTAGAATTAAGAGTTTTATTTTATAACTGTGAGAGATATTGGTCTAAAAACTACAAAGATAACATAACATCAATATGTATATCGTACGGCTACCATCCATACCATGTTATTAGCACCTAATAATTAGGCAAGCTCAACAAACTTTCTAAATCTTAGATTGAAGTAAAAAAAAAGTATTACGTCGTGTAGTATTAGGTGCCATATTTATTCTACGCACCCTACCCAGTATTGAAATGATGTAAGAAATCATCGTAAGGCAGCTTAGACTGAATAATCCTCAACACGCAGTGAGTATAAGCGTGGTGATTAATACTCAATACTTTCTTCTTCTTCTCTGCAACAGAAGAAGCTCATGCCCTACATTGAAACAGTTACAGGCTGATTTATTTATGACATAGAAATATGGTAGGTATGTTTCGATGATGATCCAAAAATTCGAAATCAATACAAATAAAAAAAACTATAAGTCATGATCGAAAGAAAAACTTGCAAACAATCTTTCGCATTCACAAATAAATATAGTTTCGAAAGTCTCTCGAAAGAAAAACGAATATTCTCCATTTCCGTAGTTGTTTACCTAAACCAACTATTTATTTACGTAAATAGAAGATGTTACTACGATCACTCAGTACTACAAAACTATACCAGCACATGGAAAATAAAATATTTTCATAGGTAAATTTGAGGCGAAGCTTCGAGCCATCTCTAAGGGATTGAGTCGAGAACAGCAACGCATACATATGGTATTTACGTACGTGGCGTTTGTAAAATCATACAAACAAATACGTGGATGGATTGTTAATGCTGTGTGGAAGATTCTAGAAAGATTTAATGGGTATTTGAAAATGTATAGGTAGCACGGTTTGAACTAGCGATAACATAAAAACATTTTAAATACACGATGATAGAGCGATCAGCAAAAATGGATCGGCTTGACTGAGATTGTACCATTTTATTAGAGCATATCGGCGTAAAATAACAGTATTATTTGTACTGTTTTAACTGTTAGTGCAAACTCCGGAGACAATCCTCCCACTTCTATAATCTCCCCAACCGTCCCATAATCCCGCACGGGGTTGTCAACTCCTAAGGTATATCCCTGATATTGCAAAATTCTAGATAAAAGGTTACGATAATTGACCATGGCTTGTTAGCACTTTAGCAATATTAACAGTTACAAGGGCGGTAAGTGTAAAATTCCTATTGATTAGACATTTAAAGCTCGACTCACAAGTGAGATATAATTGTCGTACCGCTGCGCCCGAGTGACATACAATGTGTAACAACCTTACTTGCAAGGACATAAATAAAGTATAATTATTTAATAAAAAAAATTGAAAAATAACTGATATGGATGGGATAATTATATTTAATAAGCTATCATGTAAAAAAAATTACAAAAATATTAAATAAATAACGAAAAAAATATAATGTAGATAAAATAAAAATTGCCAGTTTCGTACCATGCACATTGCACGTACATGTAATGCTTTTTCTACATGTAATGGCTCTGTTTACGAGCAAATAAAAAAAGAAAAACCTTTTGTCATACTTTTTTTGAGTGAGTTTGAAAAAAATAGCATAGCATAGCATATTAATTACGTATGTGTTACGTATTAAGTAGTAGTACACCACAGACTACCCGCGTAATAGCTTCCTCTTTCTCGCAAATCCATCCAAAGGTTGTCTGTAAGACATCGCTTTTAGCGATAAGACCGCCCATTGTACCTACCTGTTAATATGTTATCATTACTTAAATTTGTTGTATGGTGTACAATAAAGTTTATTCTATCTATCTATCTATTTATTTATATAATACACCAACAGCATACACATTTTACATTATTAAATAATAGAAATTACAGATAATAGTTCTGATGTATACACAGATTATAGGCGTACATAGCTTATACTAGTAGGGACTGAGGACAAAAATCAAATTAACTGTTTTAAATTTAAAACAATTGAAAATTTAAATCTTAAAATACTTAATGTAAAGGACTGTGTTACTTAAAACTAGAATTAGAGTGTGTTACTTAAAACTAGATAATATCTTTTTATGAATACTACCCAATGTGTCATGAAATATAAATATAAATCTATCTATCATAGCAAGATATCTATACAAAAACCAGCTTCCATTACAATATATCCCACACATTTTTATATTCAATCCCCAATTTGTCATACAAATTCATCTGAAACAAATTCCGTTACTTCAGACTTACAATTGTACATTACGAAACATAAAACCTCGAAACGGCCATCACTGAATCCCGCGAAATAACGACACGACCGAACAATAAAAAAATTCACTTACAAAACCTTAATATTCGTGCTTATTCTCATAAAACGATGAATAAAATGCCAACAATTTTCACGCTATGAATCCTACAAGAGTAAAATTGTAGTTAAAAATGTTGTTGAGTTCAATCCGTGTGGAGTTTTGTTGTTGCAATTGATACTTTTCACGCGATTACTACAACGTTTGGCTTAAGTTTTTAGTTAAATAGTAACCGTAATCACAACTTTTTAAACCTTTTTTTGTTGAAGGAATATTACAGTTTTTCCAATTTACAAAAAATATGGCCAAGTGCGAGCCGAACTTGCACTCGAAGTGTTCCGTACAAAAAATGCCGAAAAATCCTTTTATGTGATCCCCTTTTGCAATAGAAGTATTTAAATTTCGTGAATTGGAATCATTGTTTAAATATAATTTCGGGTATATTCGCGCACAGATAAAAATTAAAATTATATTTTTTTAAAGTTAAGTAGTTTAGTTCAATAATGATTATTTTGAATTATCTGTGTGCAAATAGATCTCAAATAATATTAAAACATGGGATTTCTTTTATTTTTAAAATTAATTTTGTTACCTACTATATAAGTGACAATTAATTTCTAATACGCACATTTATACTAAAAGTCAGAGGTGTGTGCTTGTATTTTGAACCTATGACCTTTGACTATGCAGTCCAACGGTTATACCACTAGGCTGTCACTATCGTATGATTCTTCTTAATTTTTCTATGGTCAACCATATAACCTTAAGATATTTATTAACCTGACAAATAACTTCACATAAATAATTTTCTATTTTTAAATTTATCTAGTAATTATTAACTACCCGGGAATTAAGACAGGCACATTTGAAACGCCTTAAACACCACAAATAACAACAAAGTAAGCCCACATTCTTGTAAACTAAAACCAGCGCAAACGCCATTCCTCATCCCCCCTACCCGACAAAAACTAGCAATATTTGTTTAAAATTTTAAGAATTCAATGCAGTTACAACGCACACTTGGCACGAAGTGGCTGTGAATTGAAAAATGTAAATGATAACTACAAACCTTTTATTTGACTATATTTCACTTAAACACTGGAATGGATCCAGTTGTAACTGCAACAGGTCATGCGTGAGACAGGATTCAGGAAGGAGTGAATGTGGTATCTTTAACCCTCGACAAAAAAGAGGGGTTTTATAATTTTTTTTGTGAATTTTTTATATAGCACATGATAGCTTATCTAATATATAAAATTCTCGTGTCACAGTTTTCGTTGCCATACTCCTCCGAAACGGCTTGACCGATTTTGATGAAATTTTTTGTGCTTATCCGGTATCTATGAGAATCGGCCAACATCTATTTTTCATCCCCTTAAATGTTAGGGGTAGTCCACCCCTAAATTACGGAAATTATTTATATGGCAAAAAGGTTCAAAAGGTGAGAAAAAGGGGTAGAGTAGGGTAGGGTAGCGGTATAGTAGGGTAGGGGTAGTGTAGGGTAGGGTAGGGGTAGTGTAGGGTAGGGTAGGAGTAGTGTAGGGTAGGAGTGTAGGGTAGGATAGGGGTAGATTAGGAAAAATTTTAAATTACTGCCCAACGAAGTGGGCACGGGTTAGCTAGTTAAATATAATTATTTAATAAGAAAATTTGAATAAACAAGTGATCCCATCCGTATCAGTTGGTTTTTCGAATTTTCTTATTAAATAATTGCAGGGGTTTTATAAGTTTATTGTGTGTATCTGTGTGTCCGTGTATCTATGTCTCCGGCGCCATACGTCATAATTATTTTGATTTCGTTTTTTTTAAACGTGTCTTGACGTGTCGAGAGCATGTTTGATAAAAAAAAGGCTCGGAAGTTTATTTCTCTCACTACATTTCTTTCTTTCTAATGTTATTGTAAACGTTGTTATTTTCGTAAGTTAAATAAGGAAAAAATATTTATAAATAATAATTTTCGTAAGACGTACTAATTTCTGAAATCTTTACTCATTGGTCTTTCTAGTGTACTTGATTATTTGGAATTCATCGATTTTGATCGTCTAAACTAATTGGGACTAATTGAGCTTTCCCGAAATCAATCAGTTTGTTTATAATATTGTTATTTATGTAAACGAGTAATTTTTTGAAATATCGTGTTTTTATTACTTTTGTTTTTTTATTACTTATCAATGCAATAAAGATTATTTAAATAAGTATGTAACTTAATTAAGACTTTTTTCCTGTTCATCTGCTAATTTCTGAACGGAAACTATACGATTACAGTAATATGAAATGATTAGGGATTAACAAATCGTTCTGAAACATTTCCTTAATGACTGTATAATGTTGTATAGCGCGTTCTCGCGATTAACAGCGGATGTCGCACGTTAAGTTTCACGCATGCGTGGCTAGATCGTATCCGATTGGAGCATGAAAGTTCCATTTTCAAAAATATTTTAAGATTTATTTTAAAGTGGGATAATTTATGATTTTAGTTTGCTTTGCAGTGGTATAAATTAATTCAAGAATATTTGAATTTATTTCAGTCTTGAATGACTAATAATCTTAACAATAATTATAAATGCGAAAGAAAGTTTGTTTGTTTGTTACTTTTTCACACCTAAACCGATTAACGACCTAATTGAACCGATCATTTTAAAACTTTGCAGGTCTACATAAACTGACATAAAAAAGGACTGTTTCCGAAGAAAACAACTATAACGTTCTTATACCTAATAGTAGGCACCACGTGTCTTTCGAATCATGATTGAAATTAGAATTTATGTGAGCTAAGCCGCGGGCAAAAGCTAATTATGAATAAATTAAAAGATTGACGTCAAACAATTCCAAAACCGAAAACAACTAAATATAAACATCACCACAACAATGCGATTAAATGTGCGATTATAAAATCGCACATCCACCATTTTCTAAGCGAGTGTGGTCGAACGGGTGCGTTGCCAGACCGCATCCAACGATCACGGTGCAATAAATTGCCACGATGTGGTATGTAGCGTCGGCTTAGCGGGACGTTTTATATTGCGAATGTCTTGCTTGTTGCATAGGCTTTATACAGAATAAGGAGCTACAGAAGGCTTACTTGAAGGCTTAATTAGATTCATGGATTATTTTTGAACTATTAGTAATAGACCTGTAAGGCGGTTGTCTAACTCAATACAAAACAAATCGCAATTTTTGTAGCTGTTAACATCTTACTGCCCTTTTGAAAAGGGACTATGTTTATCCGGACATGTCATCTGTTTTAACTTAATTTAGTACAAAAACATTTATAATTAGAATGTACATTGCTACATTGAACTGTACCTACTAATGGTTGGTCAGAGCTGATCAATGGATGAGACGTATTTATTTTTTTATATCGAGAATATATATAAATAATATATTTTTTTAAGAATTGCGCAAATTTTGGTAAGTCAAAAGACACAGGTTCTTTATCCGTATTTTATATACATAGATATAGGAAGCTCTTTAAGTTATATGCAAACTAAGAATTACTCTGTTTGTGATTCCAAATGAGAATTTAGTAATCCGATAGATATAGGCGTAAAAAGAAGTTTGAAATTTCAACGATTCTGGTATGATACGGTGGCTTAGCGGTCAGGACGTCGACACCGTACAGTACGTTGAAGATTAGATTTTTTTTTTTAATTTTCTTATTAAATAATAATAATTTATAAGCCAACATGTAACCATAAAAAAAATCTCAAAAAAATATGAGAATTTAGTTTTTTTTTTAAATTATACTTTCAAGTGTCGTGCCTTGGGTTCACACCTAAGACTTTTGACTTAAGAATACCAACAATTTGATTAAACTAGAAATTCTGTATCTCTTTTCTCTATTGCTGTAACATTATAATACATTTGTTCCCGCATCTGCGATACCTACATGTGTTGTAGCATTTTCGTTGTATTTTTTTTTCTAGTTGTGGTTGTGGCGACGAGGGTGATAATTCTTTTAGTAATATTAAGCTGCCCGAAAAATTGTGACGTTATTTCGTAAACTAGGGTTTTCATATATGAGGGAAAAGTTGCACATGTATTTAATATTTGAATACGGCTTGGATTAAAATAGATAGATTATGTGTTTGTTTCTATAAATATATTTTTTTAGGTTCACAATTATACGTAAGTTAATAAGTTCATCCCGTAATTCTATATAGTGGCGTACCTTGTACCTAGCAAGAGTTTGCACTGAAAAAACTTTTCAAACCTTAGAGTAACTCGTGGACGCCGGCGTCGAACAACAATTGATTACGTTTTGTGTCTCATTTCTCGATGTTTGAGAGTTGAAAAGTTACATTTATGTAAAAATTAATTAATTACGTAATATTCCTTTATCAGGCTCCTTGCTCTTGCCAAGTCTTGAACCTATTACCAGTTGGTTAGGTTAGGTTAGTAGGTTAACTTATAAACCTTCTAGCTGAGACTCTTCTTCTTATTGCATGGTTGATGAACAACCTGGTGTCAGAGATTAAACCACCCTTAGGCCTCTGACTGCCTCGTTGGTCTAGTGGTAGCAAGCGCGACTGCTGAGCACGAGGTCCTGGGTTCGATCCCCGGGTCGGGCAAAGTGTTATTGGGTTTTCCATTAGGAAATTCTCAGTAGCAGCACGGAGTCTGGAATTGTGCCCGGTTAATGGCAATAGGCTCGCCCCCTATTACATGGGACTTATTACATAGCCGGCGAAACGTGGGTGTACTACACACCTCTGCCTACCCCCTCTGGGGAATACAGGCGTGAGTCTATAAATAAATATAATAAAAAAAATAGGCCTCTGACATGGCTTTACATACCATTAAAAAATCTCTCAGGTGTGCCGGTTTTATCACTATGTGTTCCCTCACCGTTTTAGCAACTGATAATTAATTTATAATACGCACTTAACATACAAAAAGCCTTGGGATCGAACAAGACCTCTGACTTGTCAGTCGACGGTCATACCACTAGGCTATCAGTGCTATTAGCCTTATAGTTTATACTTGGGTTACATGAATGATACTAGTATAAAGTATCTTAAGTGTGTAAATAGAACCCAAAGTATTTAAACTCTGTGTGAAATTTATGGTTCATCATAGACAGACTGAATTACTTCCGTGATTTTACTAAAGCTTGCCTCTACAACTGATACAAATCAGAAAAAAACTCAGAATGCGTAATTTGAAAACCCAGTGATTCAGATACTATCTAGAATACGTACCTGTATTCAGCAATTAAAGCTATTTATTTTTATTGCTCGCGTTTTCTGCGTTACAGACTTTTTTCATAGTCTGTGTTCACGTTTATACAGAAACATGTAATAAATCTAGACAGGTAATTACAGATAACGAGAAAAAGCACCGACTAACATATAAATTGAAGACCGTTTGTATAGTTTTTAGGGCGTTGTTTCAAATAGTTTTTTTTTTATAGAGCTGATAACTACCCCTTTTTGCGTTAAATATTTTGTTTATGTAACAATATTTTTTCATTTCATATCTGAATATTATTCTTATAGTTATAACATAACAGGTAAATATACATATTTTTCCAAAAAAAAAAAATGTTTAACAGAATTCTAACTAAAATAAAATTGACCCTTATTCGGACTTTAAAGCTTTGCCATTAATGTAACGTAATATAATACTGTAAACACAACTTACTGAAACTTAATTTCAATTTAAACAGCTATTAAAAATCAAATCTATTTAAGTAGTTTATATTTAGAAAACCGATAACGTTAACCGAACGAAAACAAACTATTGTTTAAAAAAAGTACATTTCTATTTCCGCTTCTCTTCGGAATAAATCGTACCGCAACATTTCCGTACGTAAATTAAAAAATAATAAAGCCACTAAGAGCGGATAAAGCTGCACCCGACTCTTAACAATATGAATCGGAATAAAAAATTCCGTGGAAATTATAAAACAGCCAACATGTTTGAAGTAACTCATGAGTCGGGCACACGCTATAACTCGCTTCCTCTTCGAGTGGGATTCAATGAAGCTGTGCGGGTGTGACAACGAAAGTTTTAGTGTGTTCCTCATACAAAAGTTGATACATTTTGGAGTTAGAGTTTTACAAACTATCACAGTTACATTATGGACATTTGTGACTGTTTCCATTTTAGTCTCCACTTTAAAATCAAATAAAAAAAAAACATTACCCAGCAGTTAATATTTCATTAAAATTATAGTGTAACACCTAACGTAAAATATTAATTTTAAATAAGTCCGAGATAATGGATATGGATAATGCCATATCCTATTTTAAAAATACGAAAAAAAATGCACTTCTATAAACTGAAACAACATTCCTTCTCACATAAACAATTTTATTTTTATTCACCATTCATCACCGAACAATACCGCCAAGTCATCGGTAACAACATCTCTATAATTATACGTTCCAACATCAAAGATTTGTGTTTAAAATTTGGTCTTAATTTAGCTTTACAGGCGTTTGTACGTCAGTGTAGTCGGCCAATGCGTCTTATATCGACTGAACGCACGGGGAACATACGTTATTTCAACCACACCACCAATAGAAAAGCCTACAAAAAATTCAGTGATATAGTGCTGTGTTCGTTCATTGAAAGTTTTGTTCGTCAAAAGTGTGATAGTGTAAGTGCGAAGGAGACAATGGATTACGATTCGCTGATATATTCGCATATTGCGAATTACTACGACGAACTGGTGAGTCCTTAAAAGAATAAAAATTCGTTTTAAAAAAACAATATTCACTACAAGTTTATTTATACATTAGGAACTTTTTTCTACAAGTAGGCAACTTATAACTAAAGAGTTAATTTATAGGAATCAAAACTAGATTTAACATAATGTAAATAACATAAGATTTAGGTCGACATCAATTAGATTTATATAAACAGTGATAACAAAACTAATTTAATTTTCATTTATTGGTAGGAATACAATGCCAAGCTATGCCAAGCATCTCTGAGTTCATCTGATCTCTAAGATTTCGCAATATAAATCATCATTAGTGACCATATTTTCCTTTCCACATTCAACCTCATCATGTTTTTTTAATCCACTATTTACAAGCAAAATTCTTCTAATATTCAATCTTATTCAATATATATATATATGTTTTGTATATATATAGTTTTATATAGAGATAGTTTTATTAAGTATTGTTTATTTGTATTTTAAGTTACTTAATTAAAAGTATTCATTATCATCTGCAATCTTATTTTATTCATTGTTTTGCCATAGCAAAGATGAGAAGAATTTTTTGATTGTAGAATAAATATATTTTCTACAATCACGAAATTAAAATTCCCATCGTGTTGTTGACCAGATATTTTGTATTTGACAAATCGGACTGTTTAAGTATAAACCACTTTGACTGTCACGTTGGAATTCCTGATTTCAATTCTGTCATTTCTTATATTTTACATATTTTATATAGGAAATACATAAAAACCGATTGTTCGGAAGCCAGATGTTAGTCAAAACACTATATATTTGATGTAGTAATAACTATTTTTGATTTGAAATGTGTGTGAGCATTAGATTTTATCGAGGTCAAATTTGAGTTGAAAGCAAATTGGCATGTATCAACAGCATTTTAAACATTTGTGTGATTAGCTAGCGAAATTAGTTGGCTACCAGATTGTTTATGCGTTGTTGTGATTGGTTAATAATAGTACATTTTACTGTTCCACTAAATCAAACGTACAGAGCACGTCCCTTAGAATTAATAGATTTTGGGAACCTTTTGAGGCACATATCGCCCTAAACCGCTTAAAAAATCATTACATACAGTTTAAAATTCCTAAAAATAAAATTATTTGAACCAATTTTTATGTATAAAAACTTGTTCCGATCAAACTGATATTTTTGTTGAAACTTTGAAATGTTGTTCTACTTTACTTGATTTTCTTGGGATCATAACTATATTCAGTAATTTTGTATCTACGATGTGCAAGTGAGATAGAGGTTTAGCGCAAAAGGTGCCTTAAAATTTGGCTAAGTTTTCGGCCTAAAACAATAACTTTTGAAATAATAGGTACGCTTCAAGACACTGTTTCAAGCTATTCAAAATGTTATAAATCTGTTTGTTTTAATATTTGATTTTTATGCCTCTAAATTACCGAATAGATTCCAAAAAAGTTTCAATAAACAATTTTTTTTCTTTCCATAGCTTAAATTTCCAGGGGATATAAATGTAGATCCACGAGAGAAAAAACTAGTTGGTGAAGAAAAACATGATAAAAAATGTGAGCTAGACCCTTTCCTCTAGAGGCTAGCTTGATAGAACAGATTCGATTTATTAACTCTAATGATTAATTAACTCTTCTTAATGATTAATTGTACCTACTCCAATTTTTCTTTTTTTTGAGAAAATAGTAAATTTCGCTACATTATTAACTTTAATCATGTACAGACTTAAAGGTTAAGGTACTCTGCGTTGAAGTTAAATTTAAAATATCATAAATGTAAAAGTCAAATGTTTTGTAAAGGTGCATGCAAACTGAAGCATTTTCTTATAACTTATAAACAAGCCGCGTAAAGTCAACCATCTTGTCACAATTTGGGTTTACAAACGGAATTCTTTATAATTATTGGCCATAGATACTCAAACACTTTATTTGATGTTTAAGTTAATTAAGACCTTAAATTTGATTTTACGTGCCACTCTTGCCATAATTGGTTAATGTTTAACCTTAAACCAAAGTTACAAGGACCCGTAAACCTCTGCCATAACTTTACGTACCAGTGTAAACATCAGTATGTCAGGTGTGTTAACCGATAAGTAAAGCTATCCTTCGCGGATTTAAGCAAATGAAAAGTAATAACTATATATAAACTAAATAATAATACTGTAAAGTTTCATTAAAAACCGTTCAGTAGTTTTTGCGTGGAAAAGTAATAAACATCCATCCTTATAATTTTTTTTAATAATAAATTTAATAAATAAATAAAATACATTTATTCTCATAGCCATAGTTTACAGTACATTGTCGTCACATGTAAAAATTAAGTGCCTATTTTAAATTTACATTGAAGCAAATGGTATTTTAACTAAATATTAAGTTGGATAATACAATGTCTATGTGCAGTACAATGTAATGCTCTAATGTGCACCTACCTTTACCAATTACCAATATAATATCGAGTATCAAACTTTTGTTAGTAATTTTAGAAACGTTGTTACAATAGCCTAGATTCGAAAATATTGTGCCGAATACATTGCTAGCAAGCAACATTGAAAGCAGTGTCTGTATGTTTATATCTGGAATCTATCTTTTGGATCATAACATTTTACGAGTAAAATTTAATATTGAATTTGCTTTTAAAAAATGGCGATTATGATGGATCTAATTCAATTTTTTTTGTTGCTATGTTCGGTTTTTGTTGCTAAGTTTTGTTGTTGGTTTTTGTTCTTAAATAGGTACTTATTTGAAATTATCAGTAGCATCACGGATTCTAGGTACTGGGCCCGGTAGATGGCAATAGACTTACCTCCTATTACATGGGACTTATAACATAGCCGGCGAAACGTGGGTGGGCCTACCCTCTCTGGAGAATACAGGCGTGAGTCTATTTTATATCCTGTATAATTTGTCATTTTATAATTTTCTTTGTGATATTAAAATTATCGCCTTTTTATTAATACCATCCAAAAGTCAAAATAAAATAATCTACTTCCGTTCCTTGCTGTGCAAAATCATGGTTAACCATAAAATCAAGCCATTACTGCTACACGTGTTTTCAAATAGTGCCAACACTTAGCGATATCGTTGAGTTCTCACCTCGTTAAACTTTTTCAGTACAACTGTAAAAGGTTATTTGTAGGGTTGCCAGCCTACCATAATGTAGGAAATATTCTTCTACATACTTTAAAATGTACAGTCGTTAAATTGTGTGTAAGTACCCAAAATTTTAAAGTTTTGCAAAATATTTAACATGTTGTTTTAATGAAAAAATGCAATGCAAATGCGTTTATTATTGTTATTTATTTGTTCTTTTTTTTAATAGCCTAGGTGATGTCTCACTGCTGAGCAAAGACCTCCTCTTTTTTTTCCAAACCGGGACTATCTTTTGCAATTTCATGCCACGCCCGTCCCGCAAACGAATTTTGAATATTTGTTCTATTGAATCTTTGAATATTTGTTCTATTGAATATTTGAATATTTGTTCTTATTTTAATAAAAAATGCTAGTTTAGGTTGCAAGTGTAAATATTCTTAAAAAAAAAACTTTATTAGATCGACAATCATATCTACGCAGTAAGACAATTAACATCAGGCTATTATATACCTTGCCTGCAGCTCGGGCTTGCATACGACTCATCCTTATAATACGATTTCACATCAGCTATATTGCGCTTACATTTAAAAATTCTATAATATTTCGCACCTAAAAACTGGTAACCTTATAACAACGTAAACGAACTGCGCTGACGCATGGTGTGAATGGCGCAGTGGCAGCTACACGATGTGTTCTGTGGTTCAGATATTCCCGCATCCGGCAAATATTTATATGGCATGTTTTGCTTGCGTCACTCAGAAACACTTAGTCATTCTGTTGCAATTGAGAAATCCATATTATACACTCATATTTAGCCCAACGCTGCCGTTACTCGACGCCGGCGGCACCCAACTGTCTGTCTTCTATGGCTGTATCTTTTAACCTTAATAAAACTTAAGGTTTGATGTACTTAAGCTTGATGTAGGATCAGTAGTTGTAGTACCTAAAACAGTGCAAGCCCGACAACCTTTACAAAGGTTACATTGAAGTAAAAAAAATGTGTTACGTAATATTGGTTTGTAGGCACGGCAATGTAATATGTATTCATTAGGTTAGTTAGCGTGGTGGAGTATGATCTAATCTCTTTCACGTCGTAAAGGCCGTGCCTAGCACTGGGACAGTATAGGCTGTTTATTAAAAAAAATTGTCAAAACACACGGAACTCTTAAAGCAAGCCCAAGTCTGACTCGCACTTGACCGGTTATTTAATATCTTATCTAAAAAACATAAGGAAAATTCGCAACGCAACGGCCACAGTCTAAAATAATAACGCACACGTTTTCTAAGCAACAGCCTTCCATTGTTTAGAGGCGCACTGAGTCATTGTTTCGACGCCTCCGCCCCGGGTGAGTCTCTAATTGTTATTGAACCCGATCAGTAACTCACGGCAGACTAATTGTGCACTAATTATACCATTGTGAAAGGTTCCATAGGGATTTGTTTACACTGTGGTATAGAGGTTGGATTGTCTATTCTGTTTTATGATTTGGGTTTTGACCTCTAGGTCTCTATACAAAAATGTTAATCGAAAAAAACGATTATTTCTCCTATTTTTTTTTTAAAGTCGGGTACCAACAAGGTTGCATGCCATAAATGCATAGTTCCTGCTTATGAATCACTAAAATTTATAATATTTTATTAACTCAGCAAAATTTTCATAATACTTATTTAACCAATATTATACGTAACTTTATTCATTTATTTAAAGAATTATTAAAAAACATGACAAGTCTTTTTTATTTATTTATACAATTTATTGGCATTTATTTACGAATAAAAATTTTAATTTAAATTATTATTGTCTCAATTTCAGTGAACGTAACATAAAATGTTATAATTATTTACTTTAGAGTGATTTCTTCTTCTTATCGTATGATTAATTAACAACTTGGTGTCAAAGTCCAAACCTCCCATCTGGTCTCTTAAGAGGACCTGGGACCTCCGTCCTCCATCCATGCGCTGATAGTGATCACCGGGGTGGTTTTAGTGAGCTAAGAATCCCACACTCCCCGGTCTCTTCCCCGGAGGACGGGTGCCATTTGAATGTTTCCCCCCGTAAAAAAAGGCCTGTAACATGGTTTTTCACACCCTGAAAAATCACTCAAGTGTGTTAGCGTCTTTATTATGTTTTTGTACACGGTTTTAAAAAGTGACATATCTGATGTTGAACGTAGAACCAAATGTATTTAGTAAAGGAAATTGAATAATTAATGATCATAGGCGACTCGCCAATAACCTGTCACTGTCCGAGAACTGTCACGATCTTTAATAATACTATTAGTATCTGTTGTACCAATTAGTTGTTTCATTAATATTGCACATTTTAAAATCAATTTCAAAATATTCTTTGTTTATTTAGGATATAAATAGACGGGCTTACTTTCACTCATTAGTATTCAGATAATCTTTGGAGCATGAGTTACAAATTAAAGATGAGAATCTACCTGGAGAAGAAAGAAACAATTGGATTGCAATTTGTAAATAAAAATCCAATTGTAACTGTCCCACTGCAGGACAAACGCCTTTTCTCATACAGAAAAGGATTGAGCATTATTCACTAGTGTCACCAGCGCAGCACCACGCTAGCTCACTTTCACTTTTTTCTCGAGCTAATCTCATCCACATATTTCCTGTAACTTTCCTGTCATCGATCCAACGTGCTACTGACCGCCCAACACTTCGTCTAATACTTTAAGACCACACAAAAAGTAACAATAAAATCGAAAGTGTTGATAAGAAAGAAAGAAAAGAAGAAAGAAAGAAAAGACATTTATTTGGACATGGCACATAGAGACACAAACAATTAATTAAGTAGGTACCTATAGACATATTAAAAAAAATATATATATATAAAAAAAAATAACATAAAAAAAACTAAACTTAAAGCTAACATAATATATGTGGCAAAGTATACGTGGGCAAGTGTCTCACGGCCGGACCAAATGGGTGTCCAGATCAGCTTCATGTCGGGCACATATTACCTATATGCCCGACGCTGATTTTCATCTGGAACCCTTTGTGCTTCACGGATGTCAGTCAGCTTACATGTCTCATGTGAGATACCTCATAAAAAAAAACATACATAATCATAATAAATAAACATTAAAAATAATATTTTTTAAATAAATTACTTATATACCAAATTACATATCAAAGCAAAAAAAAAATTAAAAAATAAATATATAAAATATTCTACCGTGATGGTAAAACAGGTTTCGCTCGGAGAAACTGCCTATACCGACGCGAACGCGTCCTCTGCACAATCGAGTACGAGTTGTATAAATGAGTGATTGACATGGAAATAAATAAATAAAAATATGAGAATATTATCATGTTTCAGTTTTGAAGTGTGTGTAATATTGGATCATTAATATCTACATAAAAGGTAGGTAAGTAAATTAAAAATATCTTCTACCCATTGCCGGTGTTTTCAGACTATATTAAAACTATTAAAAAATTATTTCATCATTATGCTTCCTATTTTTCTTTTAGTGAAAGACTATTTCTACGATAAATGAAACCACTTATTGCAAGGTCATCCAAACACACTTGGAATAATAAAGATATACTGCCAGAAGATGAGGCAGGCAGACATCATATCGAAAGCAGACCAGACACAATAGGTAAGTACATTCCAAGAATAAACTCGCGAACCTGAGTATTAATACCCACACTACGGTGTATGTTTGAAGACCTAGCACAGGATTTTAGTAATTATTATTATTAACTACATATTATATTCGTGTCTTAGGTCTCCCAACAATGGACTGTCTACCCGTACCTATGCTCGGCAATCACACAGCAATTAACCCCTCGATGCAGACTACTATCAGCTATAAGGACTAGCAACTGAAAAATGTATGTTGGAAATATAACCTATATATTGTAACTTTTAGTTACTCAGCACTGTAAAGGTAAGCCCAACAGTTAAGCCCCACACGCACACACACATCATTCAGATAAACGATAGATCTGCATTCACATCACCCAACTCACGCTGTGTGTTCAACAGGTAAAGCCGCAAGCGTGTTCTAAATGTGTTTAGATTTTTTAGTTGCCTTATAGGCGGAGGCAGGTTATTCCAAATCTTAGCCGCCGCATAGCGAAAGCTACCTCTGAACGCAGCAGAATTGTGTGATGGAATGGATAGTTGCTGCGCACACTGCCTTACAGAGCACATCCGCCGACTCGTGACCCAACTAAGCTTGTTATACAAATAAGAGGGTTCTTTATATTTAATGACTCCAAAAAGCAGACATGCTAGGTGCAGCTTGCGGCGCAATTTCATTTTGAGCATTGAATGCTGGTTCAAAAATGATGTCACATGACTTCGGGGAGGTACAGGGAAGCAAAAGCGAGCACAGGCATTTTGAACCCTTTGTATCAAACGATCTGTCCTAGCCAGTAGACGTGGTCCATAGACAGTGTCAGCGTAGTTAAGTTTTGATAACACTAACGACTCAACAAGTTGCATTCGTAACTCCACAGAGAGATAGGGTCTCATTCTGTACAGAATCTGTAACCGGTAAAAACAGTTTCTTACCGAATCCGCCACATGCTTCTCAAATGTCAGTGCGCTATCAACACACAAGCCCAGGTTACGGACTTCATTCACTCTGTCAATGGGCTGACCCAATAGTGTCACACTTAGCGTTTGGGGAAGTGCTGCTAGTTGCTGTTTTGTGCCAAATACAATATATTTAGTCTTTATAGGATTAAGTACTAAACAATTATTATCTGACCAATCCGATATCCCTTTTAGATCTGCATTTAAAGAAGCAAGTGCGGACTCATACATACTAGGTTTAAAAGAAATGTATACCTGTACGTCATCCGCATATATATGATAACTGCAACTCTTCAGACAATTAGCTAAATCTGCGCAATACAAAATAAATAAAATCGGACCCAATATTGAGCCCTGCGGTACTCCCCTTTTCAAGTAAGCCGGATCAGAAATGTTTGTGCTACCATCGTTTAATCTCAATTCTACAAGCTGTTTTCTATAGTCTAGGTAACTGTGAAACCATCGCAATGTAGAATCATCAAAACCGTAGTAATTTAATTTAGAAAGAAGCAGAGAAACATCAATACAATCAAACGCGCGGGAGAAGTCTAGTAGCACCAAGATTGTGCACATTCCTTTATCCTGAGCAGCCAGGATGTTATCGGTCACATCCAGAAGTGCTGTAGACGTACTACGACGTTTCCTAAAACCCGATTGTAACTCAGGAAGGATCGAGTTTTTTTCTAGAAATTCCCTAAGCTGGTGACTAACTACCTTTTCGATCACTTTGGAAAGACACGGCAAAATACTAATAGGTCGGAGATCTGAGATAGAAGCTGGGCTAGGCTTTTTTGCAAGTGGTTTGACTATCGCGACCTTCCATATGTCAGGAAAAGTTGACGTTATTATTGAATGATTTATAATATGGGTAATAACCGGGAGCACGTGGGGCAGAGACAATACTACCATCCGACGACATATATTATCACATCCCACAGCATTTGAATGAAGGTTTTGGATATGTTGGGAAATAACCTGCTGATCAACTGGACTTATTTTAAAAATCGCATCGCTGTACCTATTGAACTCAAAGTATGTTAAAAGGGATATAGAGGGATTAGTCCTACCAGGCACTCTTAGAAATTCTCTGTTAATGCGGTTAGGATCTGTAAAATGAAGTGGAAGATCCAGATTTTGTCCCCGCTGGGCAGGTAATAAGTCGCGCTTAATATTTCTCCACAATAACTTAGGATTATTTTTTTTATTATTAATGTTATATTTAAAATATGCAAGCTTTTCTTGGTGAATAGAGTTAACAACAAGGCATTTTAAATCCTTAATAAAAGTATTCAAATATCTTATATTGGTGCTAATTTTTTTGTGCATCATGCAAAACTAGTTTTTGTCTAACTGTATATCTTTCTAATAAACACCATCGCAAAAAGACATCAAATTGAAATGTCAAATTAGTCTACGCGCTTGCAAGGGACGTAAAATCACACGAGATCTATGACATGCCAACTTAAATTCTCGTTAATATATCACGAAAATGGACTAGTTTGACAGCTCTAAAAATATTCTATCCTTTTGTAATGATCTCTGTTAGAAAGAAGAGAGAACGAGAATTAGCACCACTATCTTTAAATACATAAATTAATAAAAACAGTTTATTTATTAAAGGTCAGCTGATAAACAAACAAGCTTGTAACAAAAACTATAAAAAAAAGAAATAAAAATTGCCACAGATAAGATACTTTTGCCGATATTGATTTCTGCTACCCCAATTTCACAACGGATATCAAACTCAAATATAATGCAACACATCTGAAAGTAAAAGCACTCATGTTTATGTGCTAGATTTGTGCTTATACTCTTTCATCGGTCGGCAACCGTAATACCAGTAATACTAAATATAAACCAAACTTATCAATGTAAAGATGTTTACACACTGACGGTAACTGACACAGCGATTTGTAACTGCACTGTTTGGCTTACACAATTTTTCATTGAGCTTTTACGTTTAAATGTGTTTTATAAATATTTTATATTATTTGGTAACTAATTGTGAATTAGGTCGCGGATTTAAATCCCGTATGCAATAAATTTTTTCTTTTAACAAAAATTTCAAACTGTATGTAGATAGGTTTTTTATAAAAACGTTTATGTATTTGAATGCGATTTTATTTTTCAAATTTAAGTAGTAAATCATACATTAGCATAGTTTTAGGATGATGTATGTATAGTATTAAAACAAAATTGAAAGCTCTATTTTTGCATTAACTCAGAGCAAATTTATTTTCTTTACATTATTATAAAACCATAGCTTCGTACTAGGACTTTTTTCATATATAGTGGGCGCAGTTATGTAAATAATTTCGTAATGCACTTTATACACTTAAAACAAAATAAATTTGTTGAATATAATATGAATATTTGTCGCGTAAAATACTGGTATTCAGCTGCATCCGGTAAGACTGGAAGCCGACCCCAACATAGTTGGGAAAAGGCTAGGCAGATAATATGACATAAATATTTGTCGCGTACGGGAATCAAAACCGCGACATAGTGCTAAAAGACAATCCGCTATTCATTAAAAATTGCTACGCATATTTAATTTAGGATTTAAGTTAAGTTTAAGTTCATTTAACGTTACGAGTCGATGTAAGTACTTAACATTAACAGGCCATAACATTTTTTACATTCCTGTAACTTTGTAACCCATTATTGGTAAAACAAACAACCCGAAACAGTTTCAACTATAAACAGAAAGTTAACCCAAAAACACTGACGCAATTATTTCCACATTGAGTTGAACATTCGTTATTCTTTAATTAGCGTCGCGGTATAGTCGCGCACCGCAGTGTAGTGCAGACGGAATGTTTTGAGTTCGGCAGTAGACCCATCAAAAGTACAAACGAAACCAAAACACTTTTGTGTACAAGAAATGGCTTAAAAAGAACACAACAAAAGAAAAGCTTGGCTTTCGTAACGGTTAATCGACTACGAAAATAATAGATTTAAAGACCCAAAGAAACCAGACAATTCGTAGGAACACCTTGCATAACAATGTTTATTTTCCTAACCTAACCTAACATAATCTAACCTAACCGTATTTTGGTAATCTCAAGACGACTAAGCCAACTGCTTAACACTGGTGCACATTTTACTCCCACTTGTTGTCCACGGTTATACTACTTGGATATGATTATTTTGATTTAATACTACTACAAAATTTTACCAGAATTTTCGGTTTACGAAAAATTTTATATCGGTTTCGGCTAAAATAAACGGTTTCATTCGGCCTACCGCAGTAGTCTGTAAGGGCCGTACAGTCGTATCATAAACAATTTGTAGTGATGTGCCACGTGGCTCAGTTATTATTAATCTTTTTATAGATTTATCGTTTTGATTCTGTTTAGTGGTATTTTTAGGTCCGTTGCTATTGTGCGAGTGGTTTACGTTGATGGATTTTTGTTTGAAATGTTTGTGGTTTTACAAAATATTCAGTTGTTTTTATTGCCAGTGTCTGTTATATATTTCTGTTATTGTTATTTTTAATATTTATTTTATTAGTTCATCGTACAGGCGGTACCTGTACCAGAGTCACCTGATTGTAAGCGATTAACGCCCCATTGCAGATGCGTTGCCGGCCTTTAAAGGGGATTGGACCTCTGGTTCTGTTCACTGTACCAAACACAACAGTAGGTACAACAAATACAACAGTTATTTAACGCAGAAATTCTGTGGTGCGAATTCGTGCTGAAGCCAACATGGCTCTATCACTATAGAAAGTTATTCTAGAAGCATGATTATAATGTCTTCTAAAAAAAATTCAGGGATGTAGATTTCGCTACTGGGTCATAACACTCACCTTCACAAATTATAAAACTCGTTTAAAAACAACAAGTTGTGTTTAAAACTTTTTTCTATATTTTAAAATATAGTTCAACTCCATCGCAACTCAAACAAAACTTCCAACGCTTCATTCGAACTATTTCATCAACATTTTATTATAAATTTAATTAAAAACAAACCGTTTTGTTTGTCCAATTATCAGTTGATATTATATTATCTTCACACAGATCTGATTATCGTTGTATAATACTGGCTGAAATTAAAATGACTTTGTTATTGGAAAATTTGATACCAACCTGGTAATTGGGCGAATATGACATGAAACATTTATATGAGTACAAACGATTTCAGTTATGATTGGGCTATATTTATCCTTTTTTTTATGACTTTTTTAAATCTATTATTTGTCGAAGTTTTTGTCCACAAGATTAATAATTCAGCCTCAGATGTACACTCATTAAACAATAACTTACTATTTATTATATTTATCTTGGATGGCAACTTAGTTTTTTTTTGACACTCCAGCTTGAGTAGTATTCTAAGTCCACAACAAAGTGTCACTTTCTTCTTTTTTATCGCAGGGTTGATAAACAACCCAGTGTCAGAGTTAAACTACCCATAGGACTCTAGGTGAAAAAATTCTCAGGTGTGCTGTTTTCTCACGATGTTTTCCCTCACCGTTTCATTAAGTGATAATTAATTTCTAATACGCTGCAAAAGAATTCGAAAATTCAGAGGTGCGTCACTTGGTTTGAACGATGTAGGGGCGAAGGCCAAATTGCGTAGACGCTAGGACATCGCCTCCCAGAATGCAAATTTGAGCAGGCCCACAGGCAGGCACTAGACGGGGCTACGAAGTGCGCTAGCGGTACCCGGCCCCGTCCGATACAGTGCAAAAAAAAAACTATCGCTGCTTAGTAATGTTCCAAATTAAGTAACACATTTGAACCATCTCGTTACAGCAACCTTGGACCAAATCACTAATATGAATTTACGTGAACACTCAATAGTACTTACCGTGGCCTCGTTACACCAAATAAGAGTGAAAATATAAGGCGTGAACTTCCACACTAATGATATTTGATGCTTATGTACTTTTTACATTCATTTTGGTTGAAGTAGCTTTAGGAAAAACACCTTACTTTGAATAAATCTAAATTACATAGGGTCTCACTTGTTCTTAGAATTTCTCATTATTAGGAAAGAATCTTATCAACAACGCCATACAAAAATGCAAGAATTTATGGTCAAAGGATTAAACACACACTTGTTTAGTGTTTTGGCTTTTCTCATAATAAAAAAAAAAAAAAATTAAGCCTAGTGGTATGACCGTTGGACTGTCAAGTCAAAGGTTCTAAACGCAAGAACGCAACATTGACTTTTCAAATTCATGTGCGTATTAGAAATTGATTATCACTTGTTAAAACGGTAAGGAAAACATCGTGAAGAAACCAGCACATTGAGGGATCTTTTAATGGTGTGTAAAATTATGTCAAAGGTACGGGCACCGGCTTAAACTCTGATTCCAGGTTGTTCATCAATCATACAATAAATAAGAAAGAAAGAATATAATAATAATAATTTTAAAAAAAGTGTTCGATTCGAAAATCAATACTTCGAAACTTGTAGTCAGAAGCTTTTATTACAAGTATAGTGTAATTTACTTACTATAAATAAAGGTTTTAAAAGTCATGTCGTGATCGTCTCGTGGCTCTATTTCGCGAAGTTTTTCAATTGGCCTTAATTAAAAGAAAACAGACGTACGTGGTCTAGCTAGGAGGTAGCGAGTAACGTGTACATACGGTTCAATTTATAAGCTGTAGCGATTTTAGAACATTAGAGTCTCAACTCTCGCGTTATATTATAGTTCAAAATAAAACCGAATATGAGCTATTTGCTGAAAATCCACCGTTTACCAAGTTTATGGGTTATTTATTTAGCTTTTTATAATTTTTATTTAATAAAAACATTGCTAAGATATAAATTTTCAAAGCATATTTGTACAAACAGCGATTGGAACATTCAAATTTCAGTGATATACAAATAGTGTTGCATGCGGGCATCGCACCCGCAAAATTCTTCTATCTTCCGTCTATTACTTAACAAGCACAATTACTTTGTAAAATAGCAATAAGCCTTTACTAAACTAAGATCTGTGTTTGTAGGTAACTTGAGAACCAATTGCTCCCTAATCCGCTTATAACTTGAGTCCTATTTATCTGATCTTCATGTGTTTTTCAAACTACATTATTTAGTTTGATCTTACACTGGTCTTGGATTAAAATGTTTGTTTGTCGAATGTTTTAAGATAAGATCTGTTTTTTTTATGCGGATGTGGTTATGTTAAGTAATGTAAACAACCATTATTTTTACTTAACTTAAATGTGTCGTTAGTTTAATTAAAAACAAAGAAAAACTAATAAGTAACTTTCAATGTTTCTAATGAAAAATTGATTATAAGATCAAGATTTATTCATAGTTTCATCATGAAATCCTTAGTGTTATTACTTGTTTGCATTAAATAACCTATCTTAGTAGCTAAATAACTTAAAAAACTAAAGTTTTTGTTAAATACAGCATCAATAACCAGTATACAATCACCAAAAACCCTGCATTACCGCCAAAATAATTTTCAAACCCTAGAACATATAAACGCAACGTCTAGCAATCTTGCACTAACTCTACGTACATTAATTTATTTTTAGCGGTAACACTAACAACAGTGCACGTTCGATTCTACAGAGGGATAATTTACGACTTACTCTATGGGTCGTGATTAAAATAGAAATAGTGGCCATCGGCAGCCGGCTTTGCGAGTACGGACGATCCGCCGGTATTACTCATGAGTAACGGAACATGTTACTGTTGCACAAAGCACGTGTAAATACAGCGATGACGTCTGTGTTTATATTACCAATCATTTTCGAAATGCCCACTACCTCTGAATATATGTAGGTACGCGTATGACTAGTAGTATTTAGACTCTGTAATTCATAAATGCTTTGTTAAATTTATCTATGTTTAACCGAAAATAAATGTAAAAATATAATATATAAATAAAATAAAACTCCAGTATTACTCAAAGTAACGAAACATGTTAGTACTACTACAAAGATACTATGACAACTAAGTAACAAAATAAATAGCTGCAAAGATAACTACTACAACTGAGTAACGAAACATGTTAGTAGGTATAATTATTTAATAAGAAATTATATAATTATTAAATTATTATATATTTAAATATATTTAATTATTAAATTGTATAATAATTTAATAAGCTATCATGTGCTATAACATGTAAAAAAAATTCACAAAAAAAAAAAAAAAAATGTTAGTAGGTACTACTACAAACATTGATTGATTGATGACGTTTGTGTTTTTTCCAGTCCCTTTTAACACTCAACGGTACACTGAAGACATGTAACAATGGTTTTCCTTTTGAGTCTCATATTTCGATGTTTGACAAACTACCTTCATTAATAATACTGTGAAGAGTTCGCCTATTTGGTGGCTAACTCCTTAGAAGCAGGCAACTTAAGGTGTCAGTTTTTTTAAAATATGAATTTTTATACTTGGGGTCGGCACAACAAAATAGGCTATTATAATATATCAACATATTTACCATGCTGGAGAAACCAGTGGAAAGTAGTTTGATAGCAATATAGTTGTTAAACTTACAGTATACAATCTGCTTAACCTCAAACACAACTCATAAAAGTCTAGAGAAGGAAATAACTGCTAATGGACTTCGTAGGTCGACGCCCGCCAGTCACTAACCCATTTTTAGTCGTATTTATAAATGTATTACAAGCCTGCAACCTATCTCTAGACAGGAGATTAACTATTGAGATCAGAGTTATTTTTTTTATTGTATGGTTGATGATCAACCTAGTAAGTGTAAGAGTTTTTTTATAGAGGGTTTGATCAACACGATCATGTCATCCTCATTGAGCCTCCTTAACTTACCATCTAGTTTTCTTCTTCTGAGCGTGTCGATGGCAATCTAAATTATGTCAGCCCAGAACTGGGCTACGAAATTGGCACCTTCAGTAGCTAGTATTATCTAGTTGTAATACCTAATTTATACAATAGTCTGTCTGTCCTCGATCGTTGAGCAGACAAAATACTATTAAATAAGCCAACATTATATAAAACAAAAACATTTAAAAGGCTTTCCATTTAAAAACCGTTAAAAAATCTATTAGATATATTGATTCCTAATAATATTTCTCTTCAACATTTTTAGTTATTGATAGATAATTAATTTATTATAGGCATAATGGTTTCGGTAAGTTAATGGTTCATGCTTGAGTTTAAACCTGCAATTTTTGTCTTAACTGTCGAACAATCGTACCACTAGGACTTAGTTCAACTGCCAAAACAAAATATCGTCGGAGGTATTTGCCTGGGCGCTTGACCAGCTTGGGTTAGCGATCGCAGTAGCAAATGATTGCTGTTATACACAGAAAGATCCCGCTGTCCATCTTCCGGACCTTTTCCTTTGACACCCGTGGGATGAGTAGGGATGATTCTATTCTTAAGCCAGAAACCACACGGCATATTTGTACATTTCTCATAGCAAATATTACATGCATTTTCATCAAATTTATTTTCTAATGAATACTGAGCGGCCATAAATAGAACTAAAATTGCAAGCGAGTTTTTTTTTTTAATTATTAATAGTGGAATGATATTTGTCTTACCAGCAATATTAGTAACTGCGTCAGCTTAACCATCTTGGCAAGGAACGGTTAAGCAGTCTACTGTTTAAGATTTTTGCGAATAATATATTTAACAGTCACAATAATTATATTATGCACTATTTTTTTTTTACCATAGACTAAAGTTCACGTCAAAAAAGAAACCACGGTCTACAAAAAAGTATGTTTGAAAGCAGTAGAATGCTCCCTCCAAAATAAGAATTTAACATAAACAGGCTCACTATCCATTAGTAGCCGCAAAGTTAGGTGGCGTGAAGAAACTAAATTCCCCAAGTGGCCAATCTACGTAGGCGTTACTACCCGGGTAGGGTTGGGCTTAGGGTGTGTCCAAACATGACGATCCTCGCGCGCGGCATTCGCGGCATTCCTTAGAAAAATAAACGTTACTCAGTTTTGGTTTAGATATATTTCTGTCTCCGTCTTGCAATTGGAGTTTGACAGTTGCGCTACAGTGACAGAGACACTAGATCTAAGCGTAAGCCCGTGTTGATAAAACTTTTATTTATCTCGGTCTCAGTGACAAAATACGTAATAAGCCTTGGTTCAACAAACCCGGTTTTAACTAACACAGTGTTTGTATGGACAAGGGCTTATATTACTCTTATAACCATTTTGATTGCTGTGAAGGAACTGTTACCACAACAAGGGTAACGGTCCTTACACATCGACCAAAATGGTTGTATTTGTATAAGTTACCAACCGACATTAACAGCACAGTCTTATGGGTTCACCGTCAACGTGTGCCCGCGTGATGTCCATTCATTTCTCGCACGCTGTTCACCGGGCTTAAGGGACGCGCTCCTCTCTATAAAAACATTTAACTAGTATTTTTGCCAGCACGCCTGCGCTGTTTATACTTGTGCAGCACGGTATCAACTAACAAAAGCACTAACAAGTTTACGGCGCGCTTTTTCCGCGTTATTAACCAGTTACTTTCCTATCCACTGGTATTTTTACTTACAATAATATATGTAACTACAAACTGTATGTAAGTATATACTGTATGTCACACATTTATCTACTTTTTATAAACAAGGACCATACCATGATCAGAACCAGGACCATGGTATGAAACCGAAAAAAAACAAAGCAATTGCTATTTATCGCTAAGTTTGAACACACCCTTAGAGTGTGTATGTATCTGCAGCCATTTCTATTTATTAGGGGCAACTCGGGTAAGGAACCCTTTGAGTTTCTTAATACCCCAAGGTCCGTTCTCGGGTCATCCCTAATATTACAGGATTGGCATTGGCGCTGTGGATGTAAGTGATAGCCTTGTGGTATGACCGTTGGACTGTCTAGTCAAAGGTCGTAGGTACGAAACCCAGGCACGCACCTCTGACTTTTCAAATGTATGTGCGTATTAGAAATAAATAATCTTTCTAACACGGTGAGAAAAAATATCGTGAAAGAAACTAGCACACCTGAGAGCTTTTTCAATGGTGTGTAAAACCATGTGAGAGGCCTACGGGTGGTTTAAACTCCGGCACCACGTTGTTCATCAATTATACAATACAAAAACAAAGAAAATTGTGGATATGGTGGTTTTTTTAATTAGCAATCATAGATTTTTATGAATTTTATATAGCAGTATAAGTATCACTGAGAATTTCTAAAAACACTTTCACAACAGGTGAATAAAAAGCTGCTATTTAAATAAATAAAATAAATAAAATAATATTGTACTCATTCTGGCTTAGTAGTAGAGCTTACAGTTACCAGAACAAGACAAACCTAGATTAAAATTTTATTAATATTCAAAAATAACGACAAAGTCTGAGTAAAAATGTCTTTATTCACTTAATTAATTTTAAAACTTAACAAGTTCTTTTGGACTGTACATTTTACTTATAAAGAACCTAGAAATAGGACTTGGGTCGCCGCTTCCTAGAGCTATTGATAGCGAGTTTCTCAGCTCAAGAAATTCTCCAGCAGCACGCTGTCAAAATTTGCTTAAGGCGACAACATGTTACAATCATGTTTACTTTACTACCTTGACTTTATAGTTCCATTAACTCAACACAGTCAGTTATTTTTTTTAAATCTTCTTTCAAATGACTAAATCGTGTTTCATTCTCTGTTTTCCTTTAATATCTCAATTCTTTTCTATTTCCATTACGTCAGTTTCCCCGCTAGAGTGCTTTCTCATTTATCTCGGCTGGCTCAGTCCTCGCTTAGCTGTAGCTAAGATATTTAGCTAGACCTACCGAATTCTATCTCACGATGTACACGGTATTTAAGTATTATTATAACCTTGCCATTTTGTTGTTTGGGTTAAGTTGTAATAGAAAAGCGATGTAGGTGTCAGTTTTATTTATTTTTTATTTTTGAATGCAAAGTGATATACTTAGTGTCGGAGTTGAAATAGACAGTACTCCTAGTACAAGTTTGCCAACTACACAAACACCGAAGTGAGAGGAAATATATCCGTATCTGTCTTTTTCAAGATGTAAGTACGAGATGAGTATATTCAAATTTCTTCTCACTAAAACTGCTAACACCAAATTTGGTTTCTCAAAACCATCGAAAATAATTTTAAATTTACTTTGCTTATAAAGTAGTGCAGTGGTCTCAGGTTCGAAAAGCCTTAGACTTTTCGTAAATTATAGTTATATCTTGTCCACATGTAGTGCATCGCTCAAATATTTGTCGTACGGGAATCTGACTAGCGACACTAAGCATAGAAAGCGAATTGCTTAACCTCTATACCAATATCTACTTCAATCATCCTCCTAGCCTTATTATTTGCAAACTTTTTTGAGGTCAGCTTCTAATCTAACCAGATGCGGCTGAATATCAGTTTTCTACGGAGCGACTGCCTATCTGACCTACGCAACCCAAACGGATACGATATTCTAAAGTTAGATTAGTTGTCAAGATTTTATGAGGATACTGACTCCCTTTAACGACTGTCAAAGATTTTCATGACAACTGGGGCCAACTTGGGCCTTAACTTGGGGCCTTGGGGCTTAACTTGGTTTCCGAGGCACATATCTACACCAATATGTCAACATAAATAATATTTATATTAATTTCTACTCACGGTAACAGCTAATAAATAACTAGCTTTCACATTTCAGCAAATCACCTTTTCTAGTTTAAACACGGTAATTATATTAAAGAGTTCGTATCGCATGCACTTATCAATGCAATAAAAGGCCATAAGTTTAATTATAACTCCACGCTTAACTGTTAAATAAAATTACGGCTAACCTGTTCCGCTTTGTATATTAAACATAACCGCTTTTATGAACTTTAAACTTTTTATTCACTCGAAAATAAATACCAAATAAACACACGTTTGTAGATAAAATGAAAAATCGTTTTGCAGTTAAGTTAATCGTTTATCAAATGCATGTTTATTGTTTTAGGTAAATTACACAAAGCGAAATTAATTGAAATTTCCGTAATTTCACAATTTCATGAACAAGTGCTCCAGTGAGTGGTCGAAATTCGACCGTATTTTTTAATACATATTTTTAGCTTTCTGCCAATCTCAATGGAAATTGGCTCTCAATGCAGGAGATTATATTGCACAAGCGTATGCAAACATTTCACTTTTCTCTTTCTATTCCCTCACTCTCATATATATTAATTCGATGAGACGACAATCCGAAAAGACCAGAGAGAAATCAGGAGCTTGATCGACGGCACTACGTGCTCACCGAGGCAAGGTACCAATACAAATGATTTTATAATACGCAACATATGAAAAGTCTGAGTTGCGTGCCTTGCGTTTGAACTTGACATCTCCGACTTGGCTTTCAACAATCGTACTATTAGGCTATAAAGTCACCCCATAAGAGTCCATATTGCGTACACAGAATATAATTATTTATTGTGGTAGAGCCATGCTGGGTTTAACACAAATGAGTCGGCTCGACTGAGATAGTTTCACCCTCTCAGAATATCGGCGTGACTTATGACTTGTGACTTAACTTGTGATCTCTCTTAAACCCGTACGCAATCCCAAGTTATATAAGTATTTGTTTATATGTGTGTTATTGATTTTTTCACACAATATTGTGTGCGTATTTTTTCACACAATATTGTAGGCTATAATATTATAGGCCTTTATGACCGCTTCAGCTTATCACAAACGACTTTATAATACGTTTACATGCCCCAGATCACGCTACACTGCCTCTCTTAGCCTCCCTTTGACTATAATTGCAATTTTGGTAGGTTATGTCTAGAAATAAAACTGTAAGTAACCTTTTTATATTTTAAATAATTAAAATAAGAAAACTGGAAGCACAGAGCCCCCCCACCCCTTAAAGGCCGGCAACACATAATAATATGCAATACTTTTGGTGTTGCGGGTCTTACGGGTTAAATTTTAGTTACAGATAGCCATACAGGTCCTCTCGAATAAAAGTAGAACACATTAAAATATTAATTTTGTATTTACGGCCCGCACCTAAAATCTTGTTAAGAGGCATATATTTTCCCATTTCCTTACAACAAAAATATCCCACCACGTCTCACATAATTGCGTTTCCACAATTCTACACCATTGAAGAAAATTATTAATATGACAGTGAAGCGTCACGGCGTCATTTCGGTATGCGCCCCCATTCTTAGATCGGGATGCCAGGGCAAGCAATACCCGCTTTATTAATATTGCTATAATAGGCTATGTGTAGGGATGTTTGGAAAATATATCGTCGCTAGATATACGTGATAATATTCCGTAATGACTAAGAAATTATCTTTTTTCGGAGAACGTATTTTTGATGTTGGCCCGTAGACTTCTGGCATAGTTTTGTACATCATGAAAACCATTTCTTATTATTGAGTGTGCTGGAATCTTTAATTTTTTTTTTTCACAAAACATAGCTGACAAAAAAAAAATTAGAAATTCTGTTCCAATTTTTTATTTCCCTAGTAGATAGAGCCTTTCCATAGACTGTGATCAAGGTTTTATTTTAACTAGAAGTCAAGTGGTCAAAATTCGACCATAATTCATATTTAGCTACCAAAAAAAAACAATTTCATAGACAGAAGAGAAATGGTGTTTAATTATTTAATTAATAGATTTTAAAGTCAGTGCTGTATGCCTTAAAATTAACACTCCTCTGTCCTCTTAACTGAATTTCAGTCACAGCGGCCAATCTCGACGGGGATTAGCCAACTACGCAGGAAAAATTGCACGAGTTTGTGCGCAATCACAGGTGCACTCTTTATTCGCTCACTCTCATAGTTTCATAGGACGGCAATTCGACATGACCGGAGAGAGACCAAGTGCAAGTCCATCGGCTTTACGTGCTTTCCGAGGCACGGAGTATGTGATAATTAATTTATAATACGCATACCACTAGGCTATCACGACTCACACCTATTTGTCTGGTTGTGCTTACCTAAGAATTGAACGCTTTTTTTTCATCCAAGCTGACGTTAATAACTGATCACTCCTTTAGTTAAAAGGTAAAGAGTTATAAATTTATAAGGTCCACACTTAAGAAAACAATCCTGTCGAACTTAGCCAATGATTCACCGGACATTCCCCTGAATCTTAGCTGACAAGATGAGTAAGCGAAACGAAACAGCTGGATTTTCTTAAAAACAGACTGATTTCTTCAAACAGTTAAAGTTTTATGGTTCGTTGCTTATTATTGTTAAGTTTTAACGACGATACTGCTGGCAAACGGATCGTAAATAAAATTTATATCTAAAAATATAAATACTGTAGTCCGTAACTCGTAATTCTCATGAATTTTGTAGTTATGAATATATGTGCTGATTTTTGACTGAGGTAATTGTGTGTGGACCATGCAGTGGTCGAAATTCGACCATAATTCGTTCTATAAATTATATCTAATTTAAAAAAAAAAGTATCCTATCCTATTTATATTATAAAGGTGACAATTTGTGAGGATAGATAGATTTATATTTACATATATATAATAGTTATAGTAACTTCAGTAATTTCCAGTTTTTTCCAATATTTATGGATATCTTCCTATCTCTATCAGTAACTTAACCAAACGAAAATATCTTCTGCAATTTTTTTCTTCCCTTTACGACAATTCATCTATACACTTATCGTACGGATCAATATAATATAATATTATATAGATATCATTTATTGTATTTGTCTTAAAGGTAACCCCTCTGTTACCATGTTTCTCTGTCAATCCGTCACAATTTTCCAAATGTCTTACACCAATCGTCTTGAGTACAGCTTACGTGGCGTTTATTTAATAAAAACGTCATGTTGGCAAATAACGCGTGGATATTGATTAGGGTTGTACGCTGTAGATCTTAATATGGTACAAGGAATGGGATTCAAGCGGTACTTAATAGCTTTTTTTAGTAATACTTTGTTTATACCATGCATAGCTGCTGCTAACAACCTGCAAATTAAACCGTTTTTTTGATTACCAAACTTCATTTGTGATGTTGGCTAAATAATACAGGCATGGCATAGGTTTAAAATAAAAAAAGAAATTATATATGGTATAAAGTTACGTTAACGTTACTACGTTAGGTACTATATATCAACTTTATAACTATAAATTAAAAATTTAAAAACCTCCAATACAGAAAACCCTTACTATTTTTAGCTAAAAACATTCTTGATCAAGCTACCTTTCAAATTAAAAAAAAAACTAAATCAAAATCGGTTAATTCATTTAGGTGCCACAATGCCGCAGACAGACACACAAAAACACACACACATGAAACTTATAAGACCCCTCTTTTTGCGTCGGGGGTTAAAAATATTAGTCTAATTACAACTTCTAAGTACGCTCTCCCCTATTATTCGTACCGCAGGTCCACAGAAACTCCGGGTGTGGCCTATCTGCAGCGTATATCGCCGGAGGCGTCGGCCTTTGTAATTGATTGATACGTCCAACGGGTTGCCCCCGATGTTTTGTTTAGATCCACACTTTACAACCACTGAAAATTGGATTTTTTTTATAAAAACCCGGCTTTCAACAGTTAATTGATCGAGTGTTATTCGCAGGAAGGGAAATGGAGTTTGTCTTAGAAAGGAAATTACGCGCAGGTTTATTTGAATGGGGGTGAGCGGTTGAATAAAGCATTTAAGGCTTATTTCCAACTAGCTATTGCTCGCGGCTTTGCTCGAATAGAGCTTGGATCGAGATATAGAGCATCCTATGTGTTAATTCTATACATATTTTCAAACTACCGTGATCGAATAACAGACTACGTACAGCCTTAATTGAGTCTTAAAATATTTCTCGAGGTCCCTAAAGGTACACCTGAGGAAATATTTTTGGAATTCCCCTTAACGCGTATGAAAATGGATGAAAAATTTGAAGTTAAGGCGGAAAAGTCACTTAACACGGCAAAGCAAAGGTAGGATAGTAAAAAGAAAGGTAGTAGAAAGTAGGATTCGTTTTCATATTTTAGAATAATCTGGTATTCTGAGTTAGACCACGATCTTTGCGCGGGACTTCCCATTTCTTTTCTGGACTTAATCCAAAAAAGTAATGTTCTCATGTACCAGCCTTATCACAAGAAATTTTCAGCAAAAGAATATACTGAAAGTCCGTGAAAGTGAACTAAAATTCGATTCTTATTTAAGTGTGGTAGTTTCGGGAATTCTTGAATGTATTATATTTCGCTATTTCGGCTTAGAGCGACGAAGGCGGGATTCAACGCGTTAGCTTTTAAAATGTTGTTCGGCGCGATGTCAAGGGAAGCAGGCTTACCTAAGACTGTCTAGATTCTTTTATGTATAGTCAGAACTAGCTAGAATCTTAGTTCCAAGCCAGGCTTATAGTTGAAATTCTATTTTGGTGTTTCAAGAAAAATGTTATGAGATAAAATCTGTTATTTTCGATGTTTAGTAATGTTACTCGTACATAATTATATAATATGTTAAATAGTCACGGATTTAAATACACAATAGAAATAGTCACGTAGAGGATATCTTCCGTAGTTTTATTGGGACTAACTCTCGATATTTCCCGATTAGTAAATCCGCGATCATGGCATAAATGTCAAAATTTCGGGAACACCATCCCAAACAATAATCCAATATCTTGTAAGTGACTGTTTCTTATGCAATCTTGTAAGTTTTTTTAATCTTCTAAAAGAACGGAGTTGCGGGTCTGATCAAGTTTTCAAGTTTGTATGTAGGAGATCTCTAAAACTACTCATAAACATTGAAAATTGTTTCTCTTGTAGAAAGCTACTTATATCTACCTTTTTTTGTGAAGAGGAGAAGTGCGCTATAAGCATACCGCCCGGCTTGGGGTATGTGAGACGGTTAATATCGTGCTATCCGATCTAGAGATCGACTAAAATCACTTGTCACTTTTATTTCATTCTTTATTTAGATTCAATATTGCCCTTAAAACACCTAGGCTACTCTAACGCGAGATCCACCCTAAAGCACACAGAAGCGGTGGCCGCGCGGCGGCACTACCTCAGGGTTCCACTTAGTCACCGTAGGGATCCATACCAAGGCTACTAAGCCCCTCCCCCGCTATGGCAAGTTGACCTATCCGTATCAGTTGTTTTTTCAAATTTCTTATTAAATATTTATATTTAATAAGCTAACATGTGCTAAAACATGTAAAAATTTCACAAAAAGTAAGTTGAAAACTTCCTTGGAGGGGGGGGGGGGGAGCTACATTATTCTTGAGTGATACACTTTGTCTATTTTAGTTTAATACTACCAGCCTAAGCAGTTCCTTAAATAATCTCTTCTTACAATAAAAATATAGACAGCTAATAATTTCTACTCGAAGTATTCAGCGGTTCCACGGAAGAAAATATAAGTACGAATTCGTTTATATTTTCAACATCAATTCCACAACCCCATACATTTGGAGCTAACAAAATAAACCCATTATCCCTTTTGTGGAGTCCGCGTCCAGTTCATTCATTACGTCATGTGGACAAAAGATGGACGAAACGGCCAGGGACGAGATCACTCCCTTGGGTTCTCGTGTTTATGCCCACTTCTTCATATGCCTTTGTTGACCTGGTCTACTATAATTCTACTAGAAACTTGCTCAGAGAACTATTTTATTTTCAATTCTGTTATAATATTATTTCTATTCTTCTTTCTTTAAAGTTATAATTATCTAAGTTATCTTACATTGCCAATATTTTTTGTCCGGTTCAACCCGATTCCATGTCGATAAATATAGGGACAATGCATCCTTCATCTCTTTACAAAATCTTAGTCTTAGGACACTAGGATTATCTCCTGTATTGTGGGTACTGTACATTACATCACTCAACATGTCATGTACGGTGCATGAATCGAGTATCGAACCTGCGACAGCAAATTCAATTTTCTTATAACCTCACAAACTACCTCCTTACTTTAAAAAATATAAGCACACTTAATTACAGCAAGCAAAAAGCTAAGTGCAAGCAATTAAATTGGTTATCTAGGTCAATTACCCAGTTCGTTGCCCAATATCTCTAGAAGTGTTAATGATTCCCCTTAAAGTGTTAATTAGGCCCCATAAAAAGGTTAGTAAAATACCTGATCACGAATATAACACTCGTTTTTGAACCTCATTAAGTATTTACTAACATGAAATTTACAATTTCGTGTGAATATTAAGTTTTTGTACTTAAAGACCAATTTTACGGTTATAGAGTAAATAGGTTAAACACTTTTAGGTGAGTCACACGCCTACTTTAATCCCAAAAAGTTAACTAGATGCTCATTATTAGCTTATCATTTTGTATGTGCGAATCTATGTAATAACATATTTATATTATTTTTTTCTATATCCTATTTTTCTATTGTAGAAAAAAAATCAACCTGAATTCAAATCTTAAATGTTACTTTAAGTGCTAAGAACTATTCAGATTAGGAAAAAGACTTGGGGATTGTCACTGCACAGCTTAACAAGTGCAGAGTTTACTTTTTAATTAATAGTCTACAATGATGATGTCTCGTAAGTTCGTGGTGACGAAAAAAAAGGTGTAGAATAAAATAAAATAAATAGATTAAAATAATAGCCTTAATCGTATCTATAAGTTACATGTCATTGACATCTTGGGTGACATTTTGCCGATTTTTTATCGAACGTTTATCAATTTTAAATGTCAAGTTTGACATAAAGTTCATTAAATTGTGTCAAATGTGACGTTAAATATTAATAAAAAGATCCATGCTTGCGCTACTTTTTCTTTAAAGTTATTACAAGTAATTAAATTCAATTTACTGACCTGTAATTGTAATTCTTGGTCTTAGTTAGGTAGGTCAGGTAATTTAAATTAGGTCTTGCTTTTCAGCACGGGCGTCCTCAAAGGCTTTCCTAAATGTAAAATTTCATTTCTCTGCTACTAACCTTTGAAAAGTGCTTTCGAGGTCTTGGGTTTGATCTTCGGGTCGGACAGTGTTATTAGGTTTTTCAATTAGGAATCTTTCAATACCAGCACGGAGTCAGTTAACGGCATTAACGTTGGTGTTCTACATATACCTCTGTCTACCCCCTCTGGGTAATACAAGCGTGTGTCTATGTTTATGTATATTATCAATAATTGCTACCAAAGTTACCTACACATTGTAAGCCTCAAACATGTGCATGTTCTTCATTAATATTTTTGTTCACTGTTGCAAATAATCGTACAGAAAATGTTCAAGGCCTTTCCTTAGCATGCCTCATGCAATATGAGTGTAAGACTCATTGGCTACCGTTTGTTCGTGGACGATGCACCTTGTCAATATTTAATCACGATGTAATATTTAAGTTTGCTGTCGCATGTGACTTTCAGACATCTTTTCTTGTTTCCTTCCTTTATTTGTAATTCTTACTTGCTTCCTTTTTACTGTTATGTGAAATTGATGACGGAGAGATACGTAAGATTCATTTAAATGAATGTGGCTGTAATTTTTTTTACGTAGATGATTTTGTAAGGAAAAAGAAACAAAACATGTTTGTTATGTGAGGAAAGGAGAATGTAACTTAAGTACATTTTAGAACTACCGCACAAACTATTTACAATATATACTTAAGGCTGTTTACAAAAACCTTTTCTTAGTTAACTTTTCTTTTCAGTTTACGATTTGTAAACTCAACTTTTACTTTCCTTCCCCAGAAATTTAAAGCTAAAGGCCTCAAGAACTAAAAGTACGGCACCACAAACAAAATCCCCCACTCCATACAAACAAAGAAGTCAACTCAAAACTTCAGAATAAAGAACCACTTCAGACATCCAATCGATCGGATTTCATACAAGCGTTAATACCGGGCGGTACATTCAAAAATCTGTAGCGGAATAAAAAGGTTGCCCCCATTATGCGGACAACAATAGCCCGTCTGAAAAGTACCCCGGATGCCCGCTGCAACATTATAATAAAAGGTAACTGCGAATAGGTTTCCGGGATAAAATTTTATTGTGAACCATCGACAAAGGACCTCGGAGCGAACAAAAGTCCGCAGAGATCCGGGAACAATCCGGACCTCGGCGACGAAGATATCGCGTTGTGATATTATAATTATATGTATCCTGAGTGCGGTGTTATTGAGTCCATTGCGATCAACGGGGGATCCTTGTTTGAGATATGATCGCGTGGAATATTTAGCTAATGTTGTTTCTTTTGGAGTAGAGTAGGGTTGAATGTGCGGTGAAAGCGGTTTTACAAGAATTTATTTCAAAAGCCACTTATAAAAAAAAAACTTTATTTTATTTGACCTTATTTTACTTTTTTTTTTACTTTAAGAGAGTCACATTGATATCATAAAACAATAGAATTTTCATTGTGTCTGAATGACGAAGTGTTAAACATACTTTCAATTAAAATTCTTGGAAAATATATAATTTGTCATAGACACCACATTTCCTATTTCTAGTAGGCTTTCCCCGTCAAGCCATTTAAAATTTCCGTATTATACTTTTTCTATCATCATTTCACTAACGCCTTTCCAGTCGGCCTATTATCCAACATTGGGTTTAATTAAAACTCATACATCACACTCCTCCCGTGTATTTAGTTTCGTAGTTATTACTCTTTTCCTCGCCTATAATGACTCTAGTTTGTACTAAAAACGTACAGGGAAATTCATATTTCAACCCCAAATTATGCACTTAAAAAAATTACTTCATACCATTCGTCGGCTAATAAAATATAATAGTTGGTTGCATGCTCGTTCGCTAACGTTTCCACACGTTATTTTGATATCATACATAGTTGGTCTTAATATTTTTCAACAATGTTATCACGTAAAGTTTTTTGTAAAAGTTTATTTTTTATAACTTAAAAGTCTAACAGGCATTCGGTTTGCCATGGTAAGCGGTTACCATAACTTATTATATTAGACGTTATATGGGTAATATAGCAGTAGTAATACTATTATTTTACCCAATATTCTAGGAGAAGCTCGTACGCAGTAGGTACCTACTAGTAATTTCTATAATTATATTAAAATTAATTTCTCGAGCTGGCCATTCTGAAACTAGCACGGTTCTACCACTCAATTGAATTTGAAGTTTTATTCCGTCATTTGGATCCGTTGGCTGACATGCTGCCAAAAGAACCAACAATGTTGTGGGGTAGCTGTAAGTTTAAATCTGTAAAAGGACAAATCTTATGTCACTACCATATCTCTCTCTCTATTTTGTAACCTACAGCGTTGAACAAAATGCGACTTGCAGGGTTGCATTATTGCAAAGCTATTAGGGATATTAAGAAATTAATCACAAAGAGGAAAATACATTGTAACTGTGTGCCTAGCCAATAGCCAACCCTAAAGAGAATTTTGACAGCGTGCTGCGTGAGAAATTGCTGCCTGAGTAGAGCCGCTTCTCTTTTCAGCAAAAGCTCTAAGAAGCAGCACCCGGAGTAGCCGTTTTGTGGGCGCTGTCTATGACAATTGACTATTCAAATGAGTTGTTCTTTAGGATAATTTAACTAGGAAATATTTGACTTTGATTAAGAGACAGTTGGGAATAATAATGAAGCTGCTAGTTAAATAACTGAGTTCTAACCCAGTCTGTAATTTGAGATGCAAAATAATCATCGCACTGAGACACAGTTATTTTATTTACAATAAAATAATAAGGTCGGGCACAATAATAATAACAAACTAATAATTATGTACACCTAGAAAAAAACTAATTAACAATATAAACTTAATATAAAAGACCGCTACCTGTAGTTACCAATACCAATACCAGTACCTGTAACAATAAAATTGTTAGTAGGTAGGCAACCATTTTGTAATAATGTTTAATAACATTACTAAATAATGTTGTCAGAATATTTTAACAATACGTGCTATAAACGGCTGCCTTCGTGACTTATTAGTCAATTATGTTGGGTGTGTCAACACCAATCGTCAGCTGTCGCGTAAGCCTGATGGCGGAAGTGCCAGTAATGTTGTTTAAAATGTTTTGATAGAACTAAGTACTTTATTATAGCAGGTTTTATATATACATTACAGGGTTATTTGTAAAACACCAGCATCCTTAAAAGGGGTCATCAAACTCATCATCATAACCCTGTATATATATATATATATATATTATATTATATATGTATTATATATAAATAGTAATATTAAAGTCTGATAGAACTTGACCAGCAATTATTCTAATCAACCCTGGCTGTTACTTTTTTTGTGGATATTCGATAGGTAAAAAGTATGATTGGATTTTTCTTTTACACAAATTAGAGACCGGAGTTGGAATTGTGCCCGATAATGGCTGTGGCATTTATTCCGTGGTAATGGTCGCGTTCCATATCATACCGCAAGGTGAAAGAGGGAAGTATTTTAAGAAAAATACCCGCAGGAATACATTTTGGACAATCTATGTCCAATTGACTCAATAAATAAATAAAATCAAATTGTAGGTATATGGTTCTAAAAGAAAATAATTTGTTTAGTTATAAACGCGAAAAAATGGGAAAAATATATTTATATTAAATAAATTGAATAACTGGCTACACAGGTTCTGGATCGAAAGACGTGGAAATCAGAGGGGGGCTTTGCCCAGCAGTAGGATAATATGGGCTGACAGTAACAGTAACAGTCAATTGAATAAAAAAATCTACAAAATACATAGAAGTTAAAAGTGATATCTACAGAAGTAAATTTTTAGTACATTTTATTTGTAGGCAATATGCCTACCCATCTCATTTTCTTTACCATTTTATTGCCTCAAAATAGACCTAAATATAATAACAAGTATTTATATAAATGTAAAAGGAGGTTCGAGAACTAACGATAACTGTTTATCAACCATTGTGGCTGTATGTCACGAAACCTATTCCGATACTTAATAGGCCTATTCCCAAAAGAACAGGCACGCACGTATCCATTTTGATATTAGTGATCACACACCTAAATTATTAAGTCACGACTCTAGGGAATAATGTGGATAAAATATCGTTATTTTAGTTTAAACTCTACAGGGGCAAATTTTAATTTGATGATAGGATAATATCATTACTGTATTGCGTTGTGTTATTTCAAAACCTAATTATAGTCCACTTTTTTCTTTCAACAAAGTTTTCGCAAAGTATGTAGTTAAGTACATTATAAAAATGTTTACATACATATTTGTTAAATAATATTTAAATTATATAACTGTATGATAAGAGCTAACATGATATTATACAAAATCTATTAGACCTACTTCATAATTATTATATTACCCAATATACACAATTTCATAAATTGCATTAATTTGTTAATTGAGTACCCAGAAATATAAATAATCATTTGTATATATATATTTATATATGCATACTATGCAAACATTAAAGTTCGATATTTTGTACAAAGGAAAAAATATTATGAGCGGGATTTAAACCCACGATCTACCGGGTAAAGCTCCCAGTCGCTCTGCCACTAAGGTAGCATAGACTCACGCCTGTATTCCCCAAAGAAGGCAGACAGAGGTGTATGTAGTACACCCACGTGTCGCTGGCTATGTTATAAATCCCATGTGTGTGACCCTATTGCCATTAACCAGCCACAATTCCAGACTCCGTGCTGCTACTGATAATTTCCTTAAGGAAACACCTAATAACACTGCCCGACCCAGGGACCGAACCCAGGACCTCATGCTCAGTTATCGCGCTTGCTACTACTAGACCAAGGAGGCAGTCAAACTATAAACACTAAACAATAAACCAAGAAATATGAGAAATACTCGTATTATAAAATAGTATTAAACAGTTATAATTTTTAGTAATGGTTACAAGATTTCTAGCTTCGGCATAAAGCATTTCTACAAGATACTAAAGTACATAAAGCTGTTGTCTATTATTAACACGAGAAAGGGTAACTTTGCATGGTGAAGTTATGACAAACAAATTGTATGAGTCACGGTGACTAATACAGGGAGGTCATGAACTGTCCTTTATTTTACATGAAATTGAGTAAACTTTATCGTCTGACGTAACGAGGCCAAGAATGTCTGGAGTTATGCCGACAGTTGATTGATAGCAAATTTGTTGAACAAAATTGTATTGATGTTTTAATGATTTTGTAGAATTTGGGTTGTATTTAGTTATGTTATGAATAAAATCATAAACTGATTCTGATAGAATGATAATTCTGACTACCAATGTAGTGTCTTGCCGCTTGCTTGTCGTGCCTTTTTTTCTAACAGCATTCAGATATTTGTTTTATGATCATTAAATTAATTAATCAAAGGTCTCTAGTTTCAAGCCAAGCATTACAGACTTTTCGTGATCATGTTCAAATTAAATTATATAAAAATATAATTACCACTTGCTTCAAACAAACATTCACAGTCACACATCAAAAATATGCCGGTAAAATTCCACCCTCAAGAATCGCAAAGCAACAACAACAAACGGAACTAATCCAAAACTGACCGAATCCAAAACACTTCGCCGCAACATCCGCTATCGTAACAATTTATATCCAAACAATCCAATACGAACGTAAAATATAAAACCAGAGAGGCCAGATGCAAGACTCACAAAAGGATCCCAATACATTTGCGTGTGCATCGCTTATATCGCCTCCGTAATAGACTTGAACTGATGCCAAGAATGCACCAATTGATTATTGATATTGCTATCGTATTGGTTTTCGAGAAAATGAGCCTCAATCTTAACGAAGGGTGCGATTGAATTATTTCTTAAAATTTTTGAGCTTCACGGTTTGTGAGCTTATTGGGTAAACAAGATGTTTGTGCGCGGGAAGACAATTCGTTTATGGAATGTTTTTGTTGTGTTGTTTTTTTATTGTTTTCGGATATGAACGATGTTCACAATAGTCAAGTTTTGAGATAGATTCATGTTGTTTAAAGATCTTTTTGAAAATATATTATATATATACATTGTATATATACATTGTGTATATACATTGTATTACTTTATTTATATTCTTTCCAAAACGATACAATATTCACTACATTTAGGTTTACCAACAAAACATTCATTTACTATATTACCATCTACTTTCATATTCAATTCCACCCGTCTATTTCGTTAGTACCTCAATTTGGCTAACCAAATTACATGGTAGACGTTATCAATTACTAACCTAGGTAATAGTCCAGAATAAACGTTGATCGTAAGCGTATGTGTTGGGTTTATGTAAATATACCAAACCTACGTCCGACGGAACACTGCCAAGAGCCGGCATCTAGAATCAATTTGCAAATTACCTAGTAGGTTATCTACATAGACGTTGAAGTAAGTAGAGTATAAATTGCTTGGATGGACATGTATGCTTAAATGTTGGCGGAAATTAGATATTATTGATTTAATTTTTTGTGGAAACGTGAGCGGATTTTTTAGGGTCCCAATATTCATGTGTTATATAGTTTTCAAATATTTCATTTTGAACGATATAATATGGTTATATTTAGAAATATAACTTTTGGGAGTCATACTTATCATATTATATTAAACAATTACTATTTTGGCTTTGGGTTGATTTTGGGGTTATTTGAATAATTTTATACTCATACAGAGTTCAGTTACAAGAGGAGCAAAATCACGTGGCGGCGAAGGTCTTGTCAGGTATTGCCTAATTGCCAGAATAATAATAGATTTTAAATTAAATTACTTATATTGGTGCTCAAAAAGTCAATTTAGCTATTAACGCTAGTATTAATTAAAGAATTGATTTTATGTAACGCTTTTCAGTTCAGCTTTTGTGAATGAAACAACAACAACAACATTGTTTCAAATGAATAAATTTATATTACCTATTCATTATTGTTATTTTTATTTTAGGTCTGATTATGACTATAAACGAATAAAACTAAGTATATCAAACTATTATTCTTTAGTGTAATTTTGTGTTGGTCTAATAAATAATTTTCTTTCTTTATTTAATTCTGCTGACTCCCTTATATTTTTACCCGACTACAAAAAAAAGGAGGGTTATGAGTTTAGCAGTCTATGTATGTATGTATGTATGTATGTTTGTATGTATGTAAGTTTGTTCATCTGTTCCCTCGTAGCTCCTAAACTATTTGTTGTAATTCAATAAATAAGGTGTCTATCGATGCGTCTTAATGGTCTGCGGGTTATAGGATTTATGAAATTTCGTAAAATCAAATAAGGTGGATTTTAAAAATAAATTAGTCAGCTCGAAAAAAATAAAGTTAAGGTAAATTTATCGTGTTTGATATCAAATGGAAGGTCTTGATGAGCACATTCAGAATATGTATATATTATCTATATATTCTGGACCACTTCTTAGAATATCAGGCTTCTAGCTACCCGTTACGACTATCATAAATATATGTGATTATAACACTGCATACAATGTGAAAACGTGATAACAATAAATATTTACTAATTAAATTAAAGTTTCTACACATCACTGCCTATTAAATTATGATTATATTTTAAAATAATGTTAATTAAATTGAGATTTCTTTTTCGTAACTAGATGGCGTTGGTTTGCGGTTTTGTGGAAGTAAGTAACATAGAGTTAAAAATACCTCCTCAAAAATCCCGGAATCGTAAACATAACAATTAAATCCCGGGATTTTATTAATATGGACTGGATTTTGACCTATAGTTTTTATAAGAATTAATTTTATATGTAAAATAAAACTCATTAATTTAACAGTTTTAGTACCGAACTACTTAAGTATTACATTATCTGTTACCGATGTCTAAAAACATAATAAAGACTTTTTATTGTAATAATTTAGTCCATATGTATTTAAAACGTTAAATTAATATTTTGGGGAATTTATTACATGTTTTAACACATGTTTCTTATTAAATATAATAAATTATTTAATAAGAAATTTGAAAAACAACTGATACGGAAGGGATTCGAACCCACGATCTCCGACGTACCGTGCCGACGCTCTAACCGCTGAGCCACCGTATCCCATCAAAATCAGTCAAAATTTCAAATCTCTTTCTACGCCTAGGGCGTGTGGTAATATCTATCGGTGCCTTCTAAAAACTGCAAAGTTTAGAACACTGAGTCGGATAATTAATGTATTCCGTTCGATATTACCACACGCCTAAGGCGTAGAAAGAGATTTGAAATTTCGACTGATTCTGATGGGATACGGTAGCTTAGCGGTTAGAGCGTCGGCACGGTACACCGGAGATCGTGGATTCGAATCCCATCCGTCAGTTGTTTTTTCAAATTTCTTATTAAATAATTGTACGTAAAATTAATTTCTTATTTCCCGGGAATTAATTGTAATGTTTATGATTTCGGGATTTTAGAGCAGGTATTATCAACTCCATGTTACTTACTTCCTCGAACTTTAGGTAAATGTACTCTATCTATGATGATATCCCACAAAAAAGGTTTCATGTGTACTTATACAGCTTGGCAAAAAAGAGTCTGAGGCGGTGACAGCTGGAACTGAAAATAAAAATCTTAAATAACTACGTTTGTGATTACTAAAATAACATAAAAATGATTCATTTGATTAAAATTAATGACAAAAAACTCGTCATAGAAATATGTAAGCACTTAATAACTTGTAATTTGAATTGTAGTGTGAAAAGTGCGACAGCGGCGCCCCCAATTTTTCCAGACTCTTTTTTGCCAAGCTGTACTTCTTACTACTTTTCATGTATACTTCTAAGAAATATATGAGGCCATGTTTTAATAGCTCGAAGTCGCGGACGACACCTTTGAAATAAATTTAATTTAAAAAATACATGACATTGACTAAAGGTTTGAACCGAAGATGACAGTTAAAGAAATCTACCTATTTAAGAACTACCACATTCTAAAAAATTGTGATTAAAATGAATTTTATTGGTTTCTTTACCACTAAAAATCATTGAAAAAAAATATAGTATAAAAACTAAAACCCGACTACTTAAAAAGATTTTAAATAAAATTCTGTAGTCGGAGGCCTTAATGTATTATAGGTAAATAGGTACTAGATAATCTTCCAAGGGTAAATACTTTGTAATTTGGTGGCCTCCGACTACAGAATTTTATTTAAAATCTTTTTAAGTAGTCGGGTTTTAGTTTTTATACTATATTTTTTCAATATCACAAATAGGCCGCACCTTTCGTTCGGCTGATTGATATTGGCTCGCTTATTTCGGTCTAATGTTTACGACCGCATCAAGGTCTGTACGGATCGCGTGAAGTGGGCCACAGCGTTTTATAGATGTGTTAAAACTTGCAGTTTCTCGTGTCACGGCGTTTTTCTCGATTCTTGGCTTTTCAAGATTCAAAAAATTAGGATAAATATCTTATTTTTGTTGTATTGTATGAAGTTTTTATTTTATTAAACAATATATTTTATCTGTCTTTCTTGTATACGTTTATATATTATTATAAGCATATTTTGTTGTTTTAATTTGAACATGCTTTAGTTAACGTGTACCATCATCACTATTTTCTGTTCTTTTCATAACTTAGCTCTTATATTATACTCAGCTATAAAGTGCATCAAAGTTATGGATGTAAAGAGCACTATCATAAAATGTGACACTTTTCTAGTCTATCAAGTAAGAGCACCGATAAATATTGGCCACGTTTCGCCGATCCATAAAACCTTAAAATATTAGGAGCTGTGTTTAGTTTTGCTCTTGTTATCTATGAAATATTTCTCAAACAAGTTACAATTATGAATTCGAATCTCAAGTTGGGCATAGTTTTATGAACTCAAGTTTAGTTTTTGCATTTGGGAATTTGTAGTAGTACCTTAATCTGAAACACGCCAATATTGCCCAAGATTTTTATTCGATATCATAACTGAGGAAATGTGGATGTAAATACCTCTACCTATACCTTCAGTGGCGTGATGTATTATTATTTTTGTAATAGAATATTAGTATTTCGGAAACACAAATGCATAGACAAAATCTGATATAATACAGTCACTCTATTTAGAACAGACGACTCTTCGATTTGAATAAGACAACCTACCGCAAGCTAATGATAATAATCGTCAAAATTAACATATGATCAAAATACTACTACTAGTAATATACATTAAAATATAATAGCTTAGAAAATATGAATAATAACATAGAATATCTGATACAAAAATAGGAACCGCAAAGTATACTTGTAAAACATTTAGCGACAACAACAATATGTAATGCCGCAAGGTAATATTTTTGGCCCACACAAAACTAAACTTCAGGTCCAGTGCACATTATTTTGGCATGTCCAAATATATAAAACTGGTGTTTAAAGGGGAAATATAAAAACACGTTCTCGTCTGCCACAAATTTAGATGATACTATAAAACGAAATGTAAATATTATTACTGTGGGGATAAACGTAAAAATGACATAAAATATTGTGGCGCTATCTTTATTGCTTTAATAGACAAATTATTGGCTAGACATAAGCCAATGGCGTTATTTTAGGGAAATTTTGAAATATTAGTAATTTTTAATGTTTGTTGAGTAATCTTGATATGAGAAAAAACTTTTAAATTTATTAGATTTTATAAATGCAAATAAGTCTTCAATAGAAACATATATTATTGACAATCTTAAAAAAATAACTAATTATGATGAACTATTGGAATGCCAAAGAACTCTTTTCCAAACCATTTGACACTAGTTGTGGGACTACAAATTGTATAGTGCTAAATTGAGCCTTCAGTGCAACGGAACTTATAATATTATTACAAAAGTACTACAACCATAGTGAAAGAGGGTAAATATTGCAGTTTTATTGTAAAGCAAGGATTTACTACATTTTATCTCTGCATCACCCAAAGGTTGACTGGTAGAGAATGCCTATGGCATTAAGTCCACCTTTTACACTATATAGAACTAGAATACTGTATAAAAGAATTAAATAAATAAATAAACGATTTAATACAAAATTACCTAAGACAAAAAAAAACTATAATCTTTAACTTTAAACAATTTAATATAATCTTTAACAACAATTTTTAAAATATTAAGGCAGAGAGGCAAAAAGTCTTTGACTAAATGCCTACTAATCTTATTAACGTTTCCTAAAATATTTTATAACTGAAGAACAGCATTACTATCAGAATCCGAACTAGAAATATATATAATAACGACCGTCACAAAAGATTTTTAAGACCAACAAAGCTAGATTCTACAGAAAAATACTCCAATTTATACCGGCCGATACTTTTATATCACAATAGATATACCGTGAAAGCTGGGTAAAAAGCCATTTCCTATTTATCTCAGTGCCGCAACTGGGTAAGCAACAAATGTAGTATAACTGAATCGACACATCCCTCGGGTGCAATTTACCGCTACGGTCCCAGATGTTAGCAAACTACAGACAGAGGGACCGTCTTACAAGCAAATTTTTTTGTTCAAACTTATCTATCGTGGATTGTACTTGAATATTCTTTAGTTTCTTGTTTCTTTGATGTGCTATCCTGCAAGTTGTTGGAGTTTGTTGGATTTGTATGTAGCTTGGTTGATTGTTACCCTTAGGGTATACGTCTCTGGATCTTTTTCAACTTATAATGCACTTATACATTTTTTCAACGCTAGTAATTAAATAACTATTTTTATCATTTTAAGTCGCTGTGTATGCGTTAAAGTATGATAAAAATATTAGTAATAGTAAGCAAAATTTGTACATCATCGCATTTATCTACATATTGTTAAAGCTCGCAATTATTAAAAATGTTTCTATCTTGACAAATCTAAATAAAATGTCTAATCTAAATACATATGAGCGTTAATTCTATAATTAATATTTCTTTATCAAGCAGGGATGCATTACCCACTCCACACTGCATCACAAAAATACACATGGAGAATAAACAAATTATTAAAGCAAAATTCAATTCCAAACCGATTAATCGGTTTTACTCTTCCACGAGACATTTTCAGGAGATGTTATCTCGCCAAGACCTGCATCCGCAATATTGTTTTTGAAATTTTAAAAGATGTATTAAAGCAAAATTCAATTCCAAACCGATTAATCGGTTTTACTCTTCCACGAGACATTTTCAGGAGATGTTATCTCGCCAAGACCTGCATCCGCAATATTGTTTTTGAAATTTTAAAAGATGAATGTATAATTTAAACCTAAGTGACCTTTATATGTATATAATATGAAAATTCTCATCGCATCAGAAAATATCTGCTTGATTTCCATATTTGCGTAAAAAGCATTTCATTTGATTATATTAGATACGCAGATGCAGCAGAAATTCTTGTTGTAGTACTAAGAATATGAAAATTTAAAAATATATCTTAAAGTTCCTTGAAATATGGTCGATGAACTGCCAAACGCGTGTCCAACAACATCTCTGAATCAATGAACCTGATGCAACTCAGCCGAAACGTCAGAAAAAACGTCAGAAGAATCTTTTATACCAAAATTTCAATCATAGATACTGGTGGCAAATATAAATAAGATTCTCTGCAGACGTCACTGAGATCGAGAATCGGACAGTACAGGATAGTAAAACAGGAAAAGTGTATTGTCGAGGTGCCGTCGCAACATTTGTATCAGAAAGTCGTTCCAAAGTCTAGAGTTACGGTGTCAAACCCCTAGAGTAATTCTCCACAGTAGATGTTCTAAGCCTTGTATTGAAAACTTGTAGAACAGTTCCATTTTCTATTATGAAAAGTAAAGAGGATTTTTAAAATAGATTTGTAAGGAATTAAATGTCACCCGTAACTTTTTCCGCGTGAAACTGATTTTTCCTGTATATCCCATTAAAGTCTATGTCCAGTTGTCTACATATTCATAAAATTTTCGATACCTTTAGTTATTGCAATTTTTGCAAGGATCTTATTTTTTTCGGAGTAAGTATAAAATATTGCCCATGTTACGTAATTATAATGTAGCTTTTTATATATCAACAAAAATTTTATAAATCAACAAAATTGATGATAATATTATTATTAAACATTAGTGTCATAACTGTTGCCACATTATTACATTCTGTAATTTAATGAATACTAACAGTAGGTAGGTAGCAATAAAACTAACATCCTCTCACAACAATGCCGTAAACGGCAATAACTTTGAGAATTTTCAATTACGCACACAGAATTTCAATTTAGAAACATCCAATACTTGCAGGAACGCTGCCATAACAAATACCCTCATTTCCATAAACACATCCAAAGTAATCGACGAAACAAACGCCTGCGATGATACCGACAGAAATACATTGTTTTACTAAATTGCCTTATTCTATCGCTATCTGTTTATTGGCATAATCTAAAACATTTTCTTCTAAGAGTTAAAGATACAAGTCGATTGGAACGAGCCAAGTGACCGGTCCCCAAGTCCAATTTAGCTTTGCGGATCCCCCATTGGCGTGTTCTGTCCTTATAACGCCACAAAGTGCAGTCTGAATGTACATGTAAAGGCCTGGTGTTATATGGAGCGACAAATTGTTGCGGCTTTTGTGTGATGTCTATGAAATGGATGTGCGCGAAAGTGATGAATATTGTGATTACTTACAAGGCCATGCTCTCATGTGATTTAGACGGGAATTAATATCATTTCATGGCTTTGATAATGTAATTAGAAATAATCCTAACATATTTTTGACTAGAGTCGTGATAGCCTGACCTGACTGGTATGACCGTCGACTGGAAAGTCAGAGGTTTCAGGTTCAAACCCAAGGCGCGCAGCTGGGACTTAGTGTACCTAATTATGTGTATTCTTACGATGTTTTCCTTCAGCTTTACTCAGTGGTGTCTTAGATTAACTAAATTCGAACCTACACTAACCAATGCACCACTACGATACGTATTTTATTACCGATAGAGAGATTAAAACCTAATCAAAAATATTTATCTGTGTCAGTTTTTAATCCCTGCACTAACTCCACACAGTTTAATATATTTATTTGTATGTAATATGTGATTATATGATTTTGAGTTAGGGCAATGGTAGAAGCACAGTATATTGAAGACTTTTCCTAGCCTTGCATTATAATAAATTAGGATTAGGAATTTAGGATTTCAACAGTATTTGTGACCTCTTTTTTTTTAATTGGCAACTTCTGTACTTTTCTGTTATTGTCAACCATTACTTAGAAGGCACGCTGACCGCTCACTACTTTCCGATTCCCGGCGGTCGAATCGGCCACACCTCGTCTTTTTTCTGTCCATTTAAACGGATAGGCGCGGTGTCGCATCGACCGCGCCGGGGATTTGAATCACGAATTACAGATTAACTACTAAGTAAAATTGGCCGGTCTCTGTTTGTGTTTTGCTGGCATCGTCTGTGTTTACATGTTCGGGGAGATTCGTTTGCTATCGGCTTTTTTGCAGTAAGCATTTTAACGTGTTAATAATTTGGATGAAAATGGTAAATGTATTATCGTGCATTTTTTTTCTAAGCACACAAAGATTTAATTTTTAATTTTGCGTTACCTATACTTATAAATTGATGTCTCATTCCGTGTGAAATTACCTTTTTTTTTAAATTAGTGAGCATTTCCAAGTCAAAAATAAAAAGAATGCAATTTCAAGCCTTGAAGATGTACCTATCGATTTTATGATAGCGTCAAAAAAAATTGTCAGAGCGGAAGGTATTATAATTGAAATACCAATTTCATTAAAAATAATGATTATCAACCAATTACAACACAGATAGTGATATCCGGTAAAGACAACCTAATGTGCAAAACTGCAAACAGGGGTAGACTAATAATTATAATATATTCTAAGCGTCTAGTTGATGAAGTAATAAATTTCAAAGCGGTACCATCGTAAATTTCACAAGTGGTCTTAGAAGTCGCAAAATAGGCTTAACGTATGGGGCGAAGCACCTCATCCGTGCATAAACAGTACAGTTTACTGGTTCCCCGCCTACCGATATCAAAGTAAAGCGATTCCCTCAGAAACCGGGATGCAACCCAAAATATTCCATATTTTCCCAAGTTGCTGTGGGTCTCGGGTTCTGTCATATACTTTTATCTCACATAACCAGGCTGGGGTTCGAGTGGTGCTTTCAATTTATGCCAAGTGTCATTATAAATTCCACCCGAACGAGTTTCAAGATGTACCGATTATGAAACGCTGAATCCTCTATTTTTAATTTTATCTCAAGTACCGGAGTGGTTCAATGTTCTATATAGATAACCTTATATTCAATACTAGCTGTGCCCGCGACTTCCTTTGCGTGAAAGTTGAAAAATAACATGGAGAGAAAATCATAATCCTCTTTTTTGAAGGTTAAAAAGTAGCCAATCCTTGTCTCCAAGTCCCAGGCTATCTCCATATAAATTTTCATCACAATCAGCACAGTGGATTGTCCGGGATTATTGGCCAAGGATCAAGACCCCTGTGTTCTAGGAAACTGCATACAATAGAGGGATCAAGCTATATCTCATGATATACTTGACCGATTTTAATAAAATAAACACCAGTTTTTAACTTAAGCTTATACCTACTTATTACTAAAATTTCATCAAAATCCATCTAGCCTTGACCAATGATGATCCAACCAGATTTACGTGATGAGGTAACAAACAGACAGACAAACAGACAGACCGATGGACGGACAGACAGACAAGAATTCTAAAAAATGATTTATGTCTTGTTGCTTATTTTTAGCCACCCTAGCTGATTTTTGCAAAAAAAAAACATGAACTGTACAATTTTATTATAGTATAGATAGATAGATGATGATGATGAGATAGATAGATGTAAATTTGAGTGAACGAACTTTGAATCGAAAGGTGACCTGAGTCATAAAGATATCGGGTGACAAAGCAGTATTGTGAATCATAATACCTACTAAGATATTTTCAAAAGATAAATCATTCTTCAACATGAATATCAAAGGACAGTAAAAATAACAGCGCTAGGTATTTTTAATGCCATATTCTTCTAACTCTATACCGTTTCAAGCTAAACTTCTACAAACAAAAAGAAATCCATTTAAACATAGCTCCTAAAATAACAATAACGAAATAACACCCGGAGCTTTCATTCAACTTTTACTTTTATTTACATCACGTTTAGGTTTAATATAGCTTGTTAATCTGACTGCGAGCAATGATATTATAAAAATAATAAATGTTGTCTCTATTTACAGTCATATCTCTCTAAATTTAGATATCAATTTTGAATGGAACTGCCCGATTTAATTCTGTGCATATATTGTGTCAAGCCACTAAAAGTAAAAGTAAAGTAAACTTTCAGCTTTCTACGGCCCTTTTATTTTGGAGAAAGAAAAAATCAGGTGAAGATATTATTAATTTATAGTGTTCTTTTATTATAATATACCGATTTTTTTATAATTCATCTTTCTGTAAAATCCTTTTTTTATTTGCATTTAAGATCCTTATTATATCAACAATATCTCATAAATACTCTCTTGTTATTTAGAATTCAGCCATATTGACAATATCACGTCAGTGATACAAATTTTCGCTATCTTAATAAACACGCAGACATAAAAGCCTTACAGGTACTAAAACAAACATTATCAGCATCTTTCAGGAGTAATTATAACTGCTTTATAATTAAGCAATCGAAAGTCCTTATCTACGGTGACTATTGTTCTGAGAAATCGATTGCCTGCAAGGTTAGTTCAGTCTTTTATGTCTTGTAATGTTTTAGCGCGAAGGAGTTCACAAAAGACTGAGATTTACGATGTATCATTTTGTTTAATAATAGCCTTTACATATCTCTTGCTCTGTAAGTACACCCTTACACCCCTGAATGCCGGGGTGTATGACTATTATTACAGCATAGGTTTTGGAATTTGAAAAAAGAACTGTCATACTCATACTGCACGAAGAATATTTTTAAAAAGTTAATTTTTTTTCTTAATTCTATCTATCTAATTTTAATTAAATACACATTTTTTTCTTCTTAATAAATGCTCATTGAAACCTGCTGTCTTGTTGTTTACTTACCTCACAATCGATATGTAAAGCAGAGTATTTATCTCGGGCGTAAGCATCAATTGCATACTCGGGTTAATTAGCCTCGTATGCAATTGATGTCATACAGCCCTTGGTTAATAATCTACTATTAGTTTGATTACCATTTCTCTGTTGTTGAAAGGTTGAAAAATGATTTGTGTAGTTTGAGGACCATGTGTGGTATTATGTTCAAATTTTTCTTCTTCTTATGATTGATATGGTTAATCAGTCGCCCCGAGACCACGGCTGATGTTACTTAGCCGAAACGTCGGGAAAATATAATTACAAAGTAATGACGCGATTAATACCAGTTTTATTGTAATTTAATCATGAATTCGAGTCACGAAAGTTTGAAAAATAGTATGGTTTATAAACAACAGAGTTTTAACCACCCGTAGACCTCTGACATGGTTTTATACACCGTTAAATAATCTCTCAGGTGCATTGGTTTCCTTACGAGGTTTTTCCTTCGCCCGTTCAAGCAAGTGATAATTAATTTCTAATAATCACATAAATTCGAAAGTACCTGGGTTCGAACCAACGACTTTTGACTTGCCAGTTCAACGGTCATACCACTTGGCTATCACTACCAACTACTAAACATAAATACTATATGTTTTAGTTGATTAATATGTTACTGTTACTGTCAACCCATATTATCCTACGGTTGGGGAAAGGACTCTGTTGATAAATTAATATCTAAGTAGACACATTTATTTTGCGTAACTATTTGATTGAATTGAGAACATACTACTTTATGACTAGGATGAAAACATATTTTCATTTTTGATAGAAGGTTCAAACCTGATGTTTCAATATATTTTTTTTACAATGCGCATAGCTTTTAGTGAAATAGAACCGACCTAGTATAAATAAATACCTAAATAAAGGTCCAGAAATCAGGTCAAAGAATCCAGCACATTCTTTTCGATATTTTCCAAATCAGGGCGTAAAGTGATATATTTATATTCATATGCCATTGGAATACATATTTTATATGTATTCCAATGGCAGTAGTGCTTGCCTAGATTTGAACGTGAGACCTTTGACTTGGCACTTGGCAGTCCAAACGGTACAATAGAATACAAATTCGCTTTATTGCAAACCAAAAAATACGTTAAACAGAAAAGAGTACAATTATATACGGTTATATACCACTGTATCATTATTAAAATCTCGATTAAAATGAAATTCAATGAGATCTTGTTGGTTGATTGAGTGCTATTCGATAAAAAATCGAAAATGAAGGTTTCATTAAATTTGCCAATAACAAAACATACACGTAGTTTAGGGCTCATTTAATCTAAACTACACTACTCTACAAGCAATTACTTCTTAGAAAAAAATAAAAGGATGAAGATCGATTGCACGTTGAATTTGTTTACACATCTTTTTATTTATGCGCAAGGCGAGCTAGATAATTAATCAGCTGGACTGTTTGGTTTCCGTCTAACAGAAGCTTGTATATTCTGAACTAATTTATTATAGGAATACCTATCTTGTACTGGATTCTGTATTTTGTTGTTTAAACTAGTACAGTTAATACTCCTAAATCTATGTTTTTCTTTGGTTTAATGCAATAAATACTATCATTCGCTTTATGCCAAAATTTTAAGCTTCTGGAGCCCGTTATTGATATCTTCTTCTCGTAAAATAGGACATGTATGGAGACTTCAACATTTAGGCACATTACGTCATCTATTCAAAGTGCTATCTCTGTCTAATAAGGAATGTTCAAACCCTTTAAACTTTTTGGAATATTTAAATAATTTTTTCACTGATTATTTTTCTTTTTGCAGAAAAAATTATATATACCTAGCTTAAAAACTATAATCAACATTTCTATTCAATGAAGTTCTGTAGAGGCGCCAACAGTAACAAACCTATTTCAATTGTTTTAATACTTTAAACTTTTTCGGAACAAAGTTATTAGTAAAATTTTGTGTTATTTTATTTCATTTTATAAGTTTTATCGTTCCATTAATCCATCTCTTGATATAGTTAATATTCTATTAAGTTTATAAATGCATAAATTTTAACCTAATATGGACCATTTTCCTACCTTGTGTCTCATTTTTCTTTTGCTGATTAATATCAGCAGCCGGCTCACTCCACTGTCCTTCAAATATCAATACCTCTCCAAAAATACGTAAGATAGTATCACCTCCGTCCCTCACGTCTCCTCTCCAACTTTTTCCAATAACCACATCTATCAAATTCCCAAAAGTATCACCTGAAACTTTGGCAAACGCTTCGGAACTTCCGAACTATAAAAAGTCACATGCAATTACTCTTGACAACATGAAGTCGGACTCCACTTGTCAAACTCCGAAGCACCAGGCTTAGTTTCTAATCGAAGTTTGCCTATCTAAAGAGACAGGAAGTTTTCGACGTATTCCTGCGCCTACTGAATTTCTTGCAAGCACGTGACTTGGGACATTCTTTGAGAATCTTGTTGGAGGACTTACATTATTTGGGTCTATTTTTAGTGTAGAGTTTATATTGGGAAATGAAGTTGCTTGATGTTTTTGAATTATTTATGATGATGTGTGTGTGAAGGTAGGTTTAGACAAATGTATACAAATTATTACAAGATATATTATTACAAGGAGCATGAAATAGTGAAACAATATTTGTAACTAATTAAAATACATCGGACTCGTTCGGACTCCTTTTACAAAAATTGCGCGTATGAGTTTTGGTATCTATAAGTTAATATGAAGAAGAAATGCAGAAAGCTAAAATGTCTAAATAATAAATGTGTTTCTTTTTAAAATGTATAATTAATGAATAACGGTAGAATTTCGGCTCTTGCATAGACAACGAGTATAATTAAGAAGTCCACTAAAATGTAACTTAATATAGTTTGTAGTTTAATAAGTACTACATCATGTTACAAAATAATGCTTTCTATTTTTTTCAAACGAGTGCTGTTTTTGCTTGAAGCCAACGTAGGAACCATTTGCTAGGGAACATTTTGTAAAGCAGCATTAGCTCTAAGTAAAGATCGTTAAAACTTTAAAGTAGCAGAGTCCATTAGCCGCCGCTGTGGCTTGTCGGCGAGTTGTGAACCTGTGAAGTTACATGGTCAACTTATGGCAATTCTATACATACATTAACTAATATTAATGAATTAATGAATAAATTAAATTTATTCAAAATATTTATGTTATGACAGCTGGACTAATTTTACGGGATAAATTTTATAAATTATACAACTTATAAGTATATAACGTTCCATTCTTTATCGATCACTTCTCTTCCAATTGAGATATCCCGCTCGTGCTATCAAAATTATCTTAAATATTAAACTATTCTCTAGATGATAGTGAGTTAATAGATGCCAACCCTTGTACGGAGTACTAGAGGACTAGCTTGTCAAACTTTGTAATTGGAAAACAATGCTATAATTACAAAGCATAAGATAGGCCAAATAATAAGGCTAGAAAAATTTAGAATTTCAAACATTATTAAATTAAAAAATTATTATCTCTTATTAAAAAAAATACTTGTAACTGTCCCACTGCAGGGCAAAAGCCTCTTCTCATTTAGAGAAAGACCAAGCATTTATCACCATGCTAGCTTACTACGTATTGGCAATTTCAGTCTATTAAGTCCAGGTTTCCTCACTAAGTTTTGTTTCACGGTTAGTCAGTAGTGTCTGATTAGCTACGCAAGTAGGTACATAATTTTGAGAAAGTTACATTGTCAGATTCGAACCCATACCTACGTGCTTGCAAAACAGGTCCGTAACTAATGCAATACGACAAAATTATCCTCTTATATTTATTTTAAATAAAGATTGTAATGGAGATTCACGTAAATGAATTTGGTGCTTTTAAAATGTCATTCGAAGTAATGATAATAATAGTCACTTTTAGATTAGTAGCCAGGTAGGTTAAGTACCTTTCTCATGACCTTATTGGCAATTTGACTAGACTGTAGGTACTATAATCGATTCAAGTCACAGACACAGATGTAGCCAGTTGAATACTAATCATCATGTTACGATTCTGAGTGGACATTAACTCGAAAAGGTCTCAAAGGACGGAGTGGTTAAATTTTTAACGAGAATCGATATTGGAGAAACAAACAATGTAGCAACTATACTAATAATAGTTGTAATTAAACATAACATAGACTCATGCTTGTATTCCTTAAAGAGGGTAGGCAGAGGTTTATGCGGCATTCCGGCTATGTTGTAAGTCCAATAAAATATGTAAAATATGTAATTATAAATTGATGTAATATTTATTATTTTAATTGATATAATAATTGAAATTTAAAGACAATAATATTGAAATTTTTTGACCTGTAATTTATATTACCAATAAATGTGTTTATCTGTTTATCTGTTAATAGGGGACTAGCATATTGGCACTAACCGGGCTCTTGACTCCATACTGCTACTGAGAATTTCCTAATGGAAGAACTCAATAACACTTTGCCCGACCAGGGGATCGAGCCCAGGACGTCGTGCTCAGCAGTGGCGTTTGCTACCACTAGACCAACGATGCAGTTTGTTGTAATTAAAAAAATACCTTATTCACTATACTTATTTTTTAATGCAATATTAATTGCGTAGTTTTCACTAAACTACGTAAAAAAAATATAATACACGTAAAAATAATATAATACATAGTAGGCCACTGACATGGCTTTACACACTTTGAAAAATCTCTCAGGCTCTCTTCCCTCACCGTTTTAGCCACTGATAATTATTTTTTTATACGCACATAACTTACGAAAAGTCATAACTTACGAAATGGGATCGAACATGAGACCTCTGACTTGTCAGTCGACGGTCATATCACTAGTCTATCAGTGCTATTTTTTTTACTAAAAACTTTTAGTAATAAGCAGAAACTAGTTGGAAAGAGAAAAAAAATGAAAACCGAGTCTGTAGGCTCGAGCGGTACCGTCAGAGAGCCAACTTCTTTATTCAATTAAGGTTCTACAAAAATTACTGCGGGAGACATAAATCAGGCGTAACTGCTTTCAGTATTATTTATTTATGTTAAATAGGCTTAAGTACGTACGTACGCGGTATCAGGCACCCTTTATGAGCGAAGTACCCATTCTATGTAGAGAAACAACACGTTTGTGCACGTTTAAAATATTTATCTCAATGTTTCGTTGGTTTAAAAGTTTGGTAAATTGTTTTATGGGGTAAACTTGTTACTTGTGTACTTCTTATGTGGTGATTTTAAGTTTTTTATGGCCTGTAATAAAATTGTGGTATTCATTATACTTTATTACCATTGTGCTTTTACCATAATACAAAAGTTATATTTCACATTTTATTATCAAATTATTTTCATTTTATCTAAAAATTACTAGTTAGATTTATAAAAAAAATATTTTGCCATGTCCAACACTCACAAAAAACAATGGTGGCAAGCAAGCATACTGTCCACTTAGCCCTAATTGTAAGCAGTTACCATTCATTTGCGTATTATTATTGTAAAGCCATAATTATATTATTTTATTATCAATAATATTGTCTAAAACTTTCGCGAACGTTTAACATAATAAAACACAACTTTATAACGGATTAGTCACATAAAAGATTTATTTATTTGTCAAAAAAGTTTATTGATAATATTATTATAATGAAACAACTTTTTAACGGATTAGTCGCGTAAAAGATTTATTTATTTGTTAAAAAACTTATATTATCAATAATTTAATGAATTGAAACAACTAAACAAAATATCAATTAAAACAAAAAATAAAATAAAAACTGAATTACTAAACATTCTATCACAATTACAATGTTCTAAAACCAAAAGAAGAACGTGTAGCCAAGAAAATTGAGTTAACCTCATTATTTATTCACGGAAATCTTTATTCGAGTGAACCTTTATTGAAGGTCCTGATTATCTGCGTATTGTTTTGGTGAAAAAAGATCAGAGATGTGTTTTTAAGACAAAATTCACTGAATACTGTGTCGAATTTACAAAAGTTATTATACCTCTGCTAGGCAAACTTTCAAAGAAAATGTGAGCTATTGAATTTTATCGTCATTTTCTTCTTTTTCTTTTTTGTATGGTTAATAAACACGTCCGCGGTTTAAACTCAGGCCAGGTAGGGCCAGAGTTTAAACCGCCCGTAGGCCTTCGACATGGCTTCACACACCGTTAAAAATCTCTCAGGTGTTCTGGTTTCCTTACCATGTTTTCATTCACCGGTTTGGCAAGTGGTAATAATTTAAGAGGGAGCGTACTGATGAGAATTGGTCTACATTTAAGTTAGCTAGGAATAGATGCAACCAGATGATACGCAATGCTAAACGCCGCCACATATTCGATAACATCTCGTCTTCTACTTCTGCTGATATCTGGAAGTTCTTAGGGACCCTTGGTATTGGTAAGCCGAATGGTGTGGTTCTACCTCAGACAATTGGCTTGGACGATATCAATAATCATTTCACCACAACAATTACAATGGATCGTTCAACCATTTCTAGGACGGTGGACTACATCACCAGCCTGTCTCGTCCAGATATCAGTCCTTTTCACTTCTCACGAGTCACCTTGGGAGAAATCAAAAAGATCATCCTCTCCATCAAATCCAAGGCTGTGGGCTATGACAATGTCAGTCGCAGTATGATTATCCCAATTTTGGATTTCCTTTTACCTCCTATTACACATATTATAAATTTTTCCCTTGAATCTGGTCAATTTCCTTCTCTATGGCGTAAGGCCTATGTGCGTCCCCTACCTAAGATTTCCAATCCTTCCCTTCCGAATCACTTTCGTCCTATTTCTATCCTTCCTTTTATGTCTAAAGTGCTTGAGGCTTGCGTGCATAAGCAGTTTTCCGGGTTTGTTCATCATAACAACCTTATAAGTCCGTTCCAGTCTGGTTTCAGACCCGGACACAGCACAGTTTCTGCTCTTCTCAAAGTGACTGGCGACATTAGGCAGGCTATGGAGGAGACCAAAGTGACGGTTTTGGTACTCATTGATTTCTCGAATGCCTTTAATGCCGTCAGTCATGACATTCTCCTGTCTGTCCTCTCCCACTTGATGGTTTCTCCTGAGGCACTTGAATGGTACTCTTCCTATCTTCGAGGACGTCAGCAGTCGGTACGTGTTGACGGCACATTGTCTAGTTGGTGCAATATTGACGCTGGCGTTCCTCAAGGCGGTATTCTCTCTCCTTTGTTATTTTCTATCTTTATTAACTCCATAACTCATTGCCTTCAGTGTGCGTATCATCTGTATGCTGATGATCTCCAACTTTACACACATGTGCGAGTAGACAATTTACCTGATGCTATTGACGACATAAATAGGGATTTAGAAACCATTAAAGACTGGTCTAGTAGATTTGGGGTATCCGTAAATCCAGCCAAGTGTCAGGCAATTTTCATTGGTAGCCCGAGAATGATTAATAGAGTGGCGTCTGCATCTCTTCCACCTATTGTTTTTAATGGTTCAGTCATCCCAGTTAGCTCCACAGTTAAGGATCTTGGTTTACACCTCGATGCAACACTTAGTTGGCAAGCTCAGATCTCGAGTGTTAGCCAAAGAGTCATGTGTACATTACGTTCACTCTATCGGTTGCGCAACTTTTTGCCATCCAGGACGAAAATAATGCTTGTGCAAACATTAATATTCCCTACTATCGACTATGGTGACGTGTGCTGTTATGAACTTAATGCTGACTTACTTAATAAGCTCGATAGGCTAATTAATAACTGCATCCGGTTTATTTTCAACCTGCGTAAATACGACCATATCTCGGATCATAGGTCGGAACTTCAATGGATGCCCATCCGTCAGCGCAGGAGTCTGCGGGCTTTAACTACCCTTTTCTCTATTCTTAATTCTTCAAGTCCTCCTTCTTATCTAGCTCCTCACTTTCAGTATCTATGCTCTACTCATTCTAAAACACTACGATCTTCAAACAATCTTCTTCTTGTCTGTCCTTCTCATAGTTCCGATACTGTTCACTCTTCTTTCTACATCCAGTCTGTTCTTCTTTGGAATGAGCTACCTCTTGAGATCAGGATGGCTACTAGCAGAGACTCATTTAAGAAGAAACTTCGCAAGTTGTTTCTCAATAAAACTTTGGCAGAATCATCTCTATAAAACGTACTGTTATTTATTAATTATAATATAATATGTAATTATTTATGTATATATTTTTGTATTATATATATTTATGCATCATATTTAATATATATTTGTGATATATGTATAAGTATATGTATATTTTGTTAAGTTAAGTATTTGACTGTATGTATCTAATAATGTAAAATTTTATTAATTTAAGTAATTATTATTATTTACATATACTAGGATTAGTTGTATCTTGATTTATATAAATCGCCTACCACTTCATCTCTGCACCACCCTATGGTTGACTGGTAGAGAATGCCTAAGGCATTAAGTCCGCCAATGTACACTTTTGTGACATGAAGTTTAAATAAATAAAAATAATCACTACATATTATAAAACAAAGTCGCTTTTCCTGTCCACATAGGGATAAGTCCCTATGTATCTTTAAAACTACGCAACGGATTTTTAAGCGGTTATTATTAATAGATAGATTTTGAAGAGGAAGGTTTATATATTGCACCCGTGCGAAGTCGGGGCGGGTCGCTAGTTCATTTCTAAAACGCACATGAATCCGAAAAGTCAGAGGTGCGGGGCTGAGTTTTGAAGCTACGACTTTTTACTTGGCAGTCTAATATACCTATAGGCTATCACTGCTGACATTGTTGTTTCATCATTTTGAATCATTATACCGTTGATTCATAGCGTCACCATCCTTCGTCCTGCACCATTATCCTTGCCTTGTAAACCATGCTGATAAATAAAAAATCAACCTACAAATTTATAATACTATAATAATACATAAGCCGCGAACAACCAGAACGTGTTTATTGCAATGTTTGATGGCTTATCGCTCAATGTTTGCGATGCAGTGTTTGCAAACATACTAGCTGTTGTGCTCTGCGAATATAGCTCATATTTTCGTACAGCGTTCAGTACATCTCACGAAAGATATTTAAATATTTTCTTAAACTGATCTGAATCAATAAAAAAATGAAATTAAAAGAAAAAGGGTCATTATAATGCATCAAAGTACTCCTCCGCATCACTGTCATCCGGCAATGTGCCCGAAGACTAGTAGTAATTTGTTTTTTCATATTTTTTTTATTGTTTTTTTTTTATAGGCATGTGTATAATTATAATAGTAATATTTATTTTTTTTATAAATAAAATTGTATAACAATGTAAATAAAAATTTTATAACTGTAAAAAAATAATCTCAATCAACGATCGCGGACTACCAAAGCGTCAATGTCATTTAGCTTTTGACACGGCTGCAACAATTGCAATAATATAAAAAAAATACAGATTGCAGAACAACAGCTAACCCTATGATTAGTAAGGTGAATGACCTTTCAGTTTACAGATTGCGTACTTATAAACTTTATTATTTTACTCACCAAACCAGTATTTACCGTTGTGAAAAAATTTAAGCACCTATTATCACATATTTGGGTAAGACTTGGGTCCATAGTTCAAGAGTTAAGGCATAGTCGAGTATGGCCTATTCTCTCTCACCTCAAATTGTGTGCCCTTGCCCAGTGGACAGTGTGGACTGATTTATTATAACCTCAAAATGCCTTTAGTTGTTGAATCTAACCACATGCGGTTTTGTTTCCAACACATTCTACTTTGTTTAGACAGATATTTACACCTACACGAGCACTGCGGGTTAGAGCTCCATTAAAAGTAAAAAATTTTGTTTAACTGCGAAATGATCAAGTCAAAAATAACCATACTTAAAAAGCAATAATGTTAGTTTGAATGTCTCGTATGCCTTTAAAAATAGCTTTATATCCAGGTGTCATCATTAATCCCTATGATGATTTCCTATTTTTTTTTAAATTCTAAGTTCCCAACCTGTTCTGCCTGAAGAGAGTTTTAGGATGAAATCACCCAATACTACATCCAATTAATGTAGCCATCCTCTTTGCTTTACCCAAGAATTTCAACCCTGGATAAACACTATAAGTTGATTTCATTTTTTTATTAATATTTTATTTTTCAATTTTGTGTAGCATATTTACTTAAAAGGGGAGAGCCACATCACACCACTTTTCCGGAAGCTGATTATCGACAACACATGGAAACAAATAAATAAATAACAAATAAATAAATTAGTTGTGTTGTAAGGAGTTCCGCTCTGTATCTCCAAAGTTCATCGTCAGATCATGTGAATTTTTATATGAGACCAATCACACATCAAATTTTTTCAAACCATAAAATAATAATAACTTAAATTGGCTCATTATTACGGAGTAATCAGTGAACAATTTTTTTTTATTCGCCTTGAATTTTGAACCATTGGACCATTTGGGGTTTAAAAGAATAAATTAACTAGTTTAAAATTGTAATAGTAATTATTAGAAAAAGATACAGTAAGACCAAAATTAATTTAGTGCGATGTGTGGAGAATCAGCTCTATGCTAGTAATAAGAAACCAACGTCCTATAGGTGAGAGTTTCAACCCCTTCTGCCTACGGTACTTAGTGAAGGCTTCAAGGCTATGAATAATTTAGTGTTAGAAATAGGGCGCTTGGCTGACCACCGTGATAGACGGGTGCGAAATATGGACAACGAAATGAAGGGTTAAGTTTCCTATTTGTTTCCATAATTTGGGGAAATAAATGGCTTGGGATTTGCGTGATAGCGTTTGGTTTTTGTGGTACATATATTTTTTAAATGTTTATGATTTCACCATAATCACAGGTATATTTGATGTGTTTCAAAAGTGTGTTTTGTTTGTTTGTTATATCTTAATGCGATAAATACCAAACCAAATTGAATGAAATTCGGAACATGATCCGATAAATTATACTATATGACGTGCAGAGTCGTAGGTGTACTTTTGTCTATCCATACAACAGCACAATTTTATAAGACAGCTCTCAAGATTGTCTTCTTAGATCTAGCTGTATGCAAGTCTTAGTTAGGCAAAATAAGGACTATATTTATTTTTTAAGGACAACATAACTCCAGAAGTAACTATTTGTTGCCTCACTATCGGGCTCTCATTATGCCTGTCCCGATTGTTCTATCAGCAATGTTTTCTATAGGCTGTTGCTACTATCGCAAAATCTGCTAAGCAACGCGACAATGACATTTTTTTATCTCCTTTTTTACTCTGTTTCTAGCCCTTTAAGAACGTGTGTCACCAATGACAACTCTGTCACCGGTCCAGACTGCGACGAAATATCAAATTTTCATTAGTTCGGAAAAAACTTGTTTAACTGGTGTTTATTTATTCAGAAACCTCGGGACTGTTTAAAGACCCCGCTTTGATTTGCTTAGGAAATATTAATTTGGTGGCAAAAAGGTTTGGGTTTGAAGGTAGCAATATTTAAAAAAAAATTGAGTTTGTTGACACGATTGGTGTAGCAGTAAAGCGATTCGCCTTTTGCACTTGATGTCCGTATGAGTCAAATATTTATTTGATAGACAGAAATTGTTGTTATTTATTTTTTAATATGCTATGTAAACTGATGGTAAGTAGTGTTATCGTTTGTGTAGGAGCACACCTATACTAAACAAAATGGACAGAAGTTGACGCTATCGTCACCCAGATAAATTTTATCAAACATAATGCCCAAACACGGCAAAGTAGCCGGCAATACTTTGTCCGATAACCAGCCTTGGCCGCAACCTCGTTGAAGCGGCTAGCTTGGGTGTTTTTTCCTGCACTTGTAACTTTTATTCATTAATTACTAGTAATTTTTACGAACCACAAAGGGAGAGGAATGGTGTTCTGTTTTCTTGAGATCAAGCAGCAGTATCTGTTCCGAACTGGATATTTAGCGATATGAAATTATTTGCCTATAATTGCACGAAACAGGAAAAAATCTCAGTGTAAGGCTATAATAAAAAAAATCCTTTTTTAAACTAAAAACAAAGCGTTGTATAATTATACCTGTTCATAAATAGCCCGCAGTTGTAATTACTTGAGAAACAAAGACTACGCCCGTGGGCCGTAAAACAAGAATCAAAGTAAAACAAAACACAAATAACAATTTTTCCTTTAATTTTTCGGTTTATGAACATCTCAAAGGCATTAAGATGATACGGAAAAATAATACAGCACTTGTGAAATTTACATCAAAAGAAAATAATAGGAATACTTTAAGAAATACGTTATTACCACCGAATTGTTTCTGGCGATTTTTTTTTCGAATTAGACTTAAAGGAATTAAGGATGTTACCGGAGGCCTTTTGTATAATATCATTTATAATTGGAGTTTCGTTTTTCCGATTTCGTTTTAAAATTTAATGAGATTAGGCTTTTGTTGGTATTATGTTTCATAATGATTGTGTTAGTGACAAAGTCTTTTTGTGTTATAGCAACAATCTGCTTCTGCGATTGCCAATCCATTTACCCAGCGTTTTTCGGTGCTGAAATTAAAGGGACTTTTGACTCTATATCATCTATACTTATAAAATGGTAACGTGACTGACTGACAGACAACGCACAGCCTAAACCGGTGGACCTAGGGACTTGAAATTTTGAGACAATATTCTTTAACTACCGTAGGGGTGCACTAAGGAAGGATTTTCTGAAACTCCCCCCCTAAGTAGGTAAAAAAGGGGGTAACAGTTTGTATGTAAAACCGTCGTTCTTAACGCTAAATGAACGAAACTTGGTATTCAGCTTTTCGGTTGATAAATGAAAGGATGAGCATTGTTTTTTTTTTAAATCTACCCTTGAGTGCATAAAAAAGGGGGTGAAAGTTTGTATGGAAAATTCGTTATTTTTTAAGTTACAGATGTAAAAATTAGTATTAAGCTTATTCGCTAAAAATAAGAAAGACGTGTATAAAAAAAATTGGATTTTTTTCCCTCTAAGGAGATATAAAAGGGGACTAAAGTTTGTAGTTATGAAAATCCGTCATTAAACTTGATAATTAGCTTTTCGTTCAACAAATAAGACGTGTTCCAGCTTTTTGAAAAGTCTACCTCTTAGGGGGGAAGGGGGGGGGGGGTGAAAGTTTGTATAGAAAATTCGGTATTAGTAAGAGACATCAAAGTGGCAATACTAATGCACGTATATCTCGATAGTCAATGACTATGGCGAGAAAATATAGAAGATTTTTAAAGTTGAAGTCATGAAAATTAGTAGATATGTACTCGAGAAATGCTGGACCGATTTTCATGGTTTTTGATTTGTTGGATTAGTCTCCGCCTATAATAGAAGTATCGAAGAAAAATAAAATGGAATTATACCCCTTGGGTATGGTAGGGTATGGGTAGGGTAGGGTAGGAATAGAGCGGTAGGATAGAGGTAGAGTAGGGTAGAGTAGATGTGAAGTAGGGTAGAGTAGGAGTTGGGTAGGATAGGGGTAGGGTAGATGTAGAGTAGGATAGGGGTAGAGTAGAGGTTGGGTATGGTAGGGGTAGGGTAGGGTAGAGTAGAGTAGGGGTTGGGTATGGTAGGGGTAGGGTAGGGTAGAGTAGCGTAGGGTAGTGTAGGGTAGGGTAGAAAAAGCGTAGAAGTAGAATAATCACGCGTACAACGTCGCGCGGGACAGCTAGTTCTATATAAGAATATAATTAACGTAGGTTATAATTATATTACATACGTTTTCCTGAAAATGCTCTTTCTTTCTACAATTTTGTGTGTTTTGTGCTAGAAAGGTTTAGTAAATATAATCTCAATATTTTTCTGTTTTTTTACATGTTGCACATGTCAGCTTATTAATTATTTTTTCAAATTTCTTATTAAAAATTTATATTTTAAATAATAACTCTTATTTAAAGTCGAAACAATTACTTTAATTAATTGAACCTTTTTTTTTAAACCATTAACTGGCAAATCAAATGTCTCAAGTTCAAACCAACGCACGCACACTCTGACTTTTTGTAAGTTAATTATATTATTATTTAATTAGTTAATTATCACTTGCTCAGTGCCTCGGAGAGAACGAAAAGACGAATAAAGAGTGCACATGTGTTTGCGCACACTCTTGTGCACTATAATATCTCCCGCGTAGTTTAGCTTCGTTGAGATTACCCGCTTTCTGTGCAATACTGTATGATTTATTTCTAGATTTTGACTTAAACAAAAATCCTATTCTGTACAAAAATAAATTAGGTATACTTGCATCTCTTAACGTTACATAATAACCGCTTAGCTCGCCTGCCTACTACAGAATGGACCCTCCTATACATCCAAATGTTTCGAAACATTTCAGGGATTGACAAAGTACTGCTTGGTCCCAAAAGTAAGAGCCATCGTTGGAATATAAATTCATAATGAAGTTGGGTGCGATCCCTTGGAACTTTAGCTTTAAGGGTAGGATCAGTACATGAGAATTCGTTTAGAAAGTAGCTATAGTTATTTGACTTAAGAGGTATTGTATTCGTGTGTATGTAGAGTAATTCCACTTATCGATTTTGATGATGACGTGCGACGATCCCAAAATTAAGAAATTACTTCCTAACAACAGCCCTTATTTGATAATAAACCGTATTTATTTTTTAAATAAATGATAAACAAACAAATGGTTTAATAACATTAAAGATAGCGGAAGTAACAATTGCGGGCTAAAGTGCTTTATTAAAATTTAGTTTATGATTGTTAGATAGTTTGATATGAGATAATAATAACTGGTATAACATGGTACAACATATAGAAAATTTATTCGTTGTACCCTATGCAATTTTCTAACTATTTTTTTTCTTAAAATAGCTACTATCAAAGTGAATAGTGTAAAAAGGTTGCAAAATATCCCAAAGTTTAAATATGAAAATTAAGATATAACTGCAGCGATTGTATTTACGCCTGCTTGATACATAAACCAACGAAAGCTATTGAAAAAGTATTGTATTAGTATTTTTAAATGCCATTGTAAATCATGAAAGTAAATAAACGACTATTTTACATGCAAATATCCATTTATAGCCAGACAGAAAAAGAAACGCATGCAAGTTGCACCGCAGTTTAAATCCAATGAGTTATTGGAGAACCAGCTGTTTCATATAATTGTTTCTCTTAGCTATAGGTAGATCACAATAAAAGGTGCGTTTTTCAATCGAATACATCATTGATTGTTTCCTTGGTAGTTGGAAAATGATGTAACGTATGACTAGATTTCTATAAATTGTTGTGATTTAAGCGCCATTTGCGTCTTAAGGCACGTACCGTATCGGGCATAAAAATATTGTTACATACATCATAATAGACATTTTGTATCTAGAGAACGTGAGTGGAACGTATGCGCAAAGACACGGGTTGTCATTTTCGGTCATTAATGCTTCATAAATTAAACTCTATCATGTTTATCGTAGAGTTGGAGATGGATTGACATCTTTTCTGCATCGAGTCTGACATGTTACGTGTCTGTAGATATGAATAGAGCTACGTTATCGAGATTTTGGTCTTTTAACTAAAGCCTGTAACAAATAAATTGATTTAATCTTTGCTGTCGTTCCAAATAACAAGAACCCTGAAAGCCCAGATATAAAAAATTTGCTTTGATGAAGGAGTTTTTACTTGCGTACTCTAGAGGTGCACTAAGACAGAATTTTTGGAAATTCCATCCTAAAGGGGGTAAAATAGAGAATGAAAAATCCGAAACATACGCGGGAAAAATAGCGGGCAAAGCGCTAGTATAGCATAAAAATCCAAAAATGCAAGTTTAATATAAAACATCAATAGTTAACCTATTAGCACACCTTCGTCCGTTTCATTTTTCGTACGTATAAACATTATTGGTTCATTTATAACATCCATCTGGCGTCCCGCGTCCGTGCGAATGTCGTAAATACGTTAACGTTTACAGATTTTAAATGAAATACATTGTTTGAAATATAGACGTATTATTTTTCCGAAATGAATTCTTTATTCTCTCGATAAAAATGCAATTGGATTTTCGAATTTTATGCTTTTTGAATTGAACTTCGATGGGCCCATATGACTCTCAGCACGAGGTCACGCACAGCATGTTAACCTGCCGTGAAAACCTAGTGGTAAGACCGTTGACTGGCAAGTTGGAGGTCTCAGGTTCAAACGTAAGGCGCGCACCTCTTAATTATGCGTGTATTATGAACTAACTCTCACTTGCTCCGTGTCTCAAAAAGCACGTAGATTCCTTGGTCCTACGCCTGATCTCTCACTGGTTGTATAGGATTAGAATTCCATCGGATTATGAAAATGACAAAATAGAAAATGTACTTGATTTATACTCTCTACACCACTTGACAACTGCAAGTAATTCTAACAAAAATTCAAAAACACAGTTCATTTAATCCAGCAAGGTCTACTTTTATTCAAATTGAATTTAACTTAAAAGCTTACACATATAAAACATTTTAAAATTGCCCTCGAGCGAACTCTTTAAACAACTGAATCGTATTATTTTGGTTACACAGCGATTAATTGCGTAACGATTTAAAAATCGCTGTGTATGTGATGACTGTGTGTGACGTGAGAAAAGAATTTGTGTGAAATGAATGACAACTTTTGTTTTTAAGGAAGGAATTTAATTTGTAGTATGAATTTAAATATAAACAATTTTATTAGCCACCTCATGGTTAAAACGATTATACTACGACGGAGATGCTGACGGGGTTGTTACGACTGAAGTTAAACAGTGCTTGATGCGGTCAGTCCGTGGATGGGTTACCGTTTGAGGCGTTTTAGTTTGAATGTCACCATGTTTCGTAAAGCACGTTAATCAGTGTAATCAGGCAAGTATCGCAGGTACGACCCCGTTTGGATCTCCCTTTTACCTCCTCTCCTTGTCCTCTTTTATTATGAGATTACATAGTCGTAATCAGTTCGTAATGATCTTTCTTTTTTAATCTTATATTAACTTAAAATACAAATAAACAATACTAATTAGTGAATTTTTTACATGTTATATGTTGTATGTTAACTTATTAAATATTTATATAGAAACAATACAAACTAACTATATATACCAAACTAATTACCTTAAAAATAAATAAAGAAAATAGTAATCTTGGTTTATAAATTTATTTATAGAAACATAAAACCAAAACATGAAAAACTTAAAAAGGCAACATACCTACTTATAGGTTTTCTAACTTCAAATTTTCGAAAGCACTGTTGGTTCTGGCTTTCTCGTAATCCGACAATAATGCCACTAGCCTTGGCTTACCAGTTACTACTACAACTTTAGGACACTTTTGGAGAATCTAGTATATTGTTAAATTAAATTAAGACTGTGGTATTAAGACTGTGTGTTTTATTATTTTCTGACTTAAAGTACAAGTTTCTAATGTTATTTATATGAATCCAGAGTCCAAAATGAAAGAATGAAAAATGTTGTGTGTTTGCCTGATATTTTGTTTCGGATTGTGTGTGTAAAACTCCTAGTGCTAGATCTTTGCCTTTTTTGACATATCAGTTCATAAGAGTATAAGCTTTGTTGAACTACTATAACCACGATAAAAAGTAGCCTCTTTTTTATTGTGCCTTCAGAAGACGCAAGGATAGTTATTTAAAAGGTACCTACCACTAATTGCACCCAACAGATTTGTCACAAAAAATGCTGTTTGACCATAATTGCCATGAAATCACATGTGCTCACCCTGTCAATACTTGCACCTTCAACATAGTATTTCTATTCATAGCTTTAGAGGATTCAACTTCAGTTTAACGTCATTCGCCTTTCAAAGAAGAGCTTCCTATCTCATTTATGTTGCAAATGTCTCAGCTAAGGTCTTGTACACAGTAATCCTTCGTTAGTGTAGGTCAACAACGTAATTACGTTGCATGGCTGAAATAGCAATTTGTTTTGAGTTTCATACTAGCCTTCATCATAACATTGTGATTGTGTTTCTTCATGGGATAGTGCTACTTTTTTTTTCTACCACAGTGGTATTGGGTTTTAGGAGTCATGTAAAGGGTTAAGTTGCAAAGAGATATTTTTAACAATTAACAACCAACCAAGACTCTTATTAAAAGCATTTGAGAAAATATTATAACTATTTATTAAGAAAATTTGAAAAAACAACTGATACGGATGAGATTCAAACCCACGATCTTCGACGTACCATGTCCGAATCTCATCCGTATCAGATTTTTTTTTAAATTGACATATGTTTAATTTACGCACAAATATTGCCGGTGAATAAAATTAAGCAAAGCCATTCACAAGAAACAAATTAGTTTCTTCCTGTTCCTGGCGCCGAGATCAATTATAATAGTGTCATATATTTGAGATACTTCAGGGAATAGCGTGATTAGGATGATTCTGTCATACAATTAGTACCGTTCCACAGTTGGTTGTCAACTAGACTATATTTAATTAAAATCAATAAATGTCAACAAAGTAAATAGATACTTTTTTCATCATTTAAAAATAATTTAGGAAAAGGGACCCGGATCTATAAAGACGACATTGTAAATCTAAATAATTATCAAACTCAAAGCGATAAACGGATAACAACTATCGTAGCGGTAAAAAGGTGCGCGCCTTGGGTTTGAACCTGAGACCTCTGACTTGCCAGTCAACGATATATCTGCTAGGCTATCCATTAATAGTCAACAATTAATTATTTAAATTATTTTAACTGACGTCGACGCATTATTTAAACCTCCTTTTAGATAACAGAAAAACAAATAAAAAAACAACAGAAAAAAAACAAAAATAAACTCTAAACAGTCGACCAATGAGACAGTAAAACACTTAAAATATAATTACTCCACCGTCTCCCATTAAACTTGAAAATATAAAACGGGCAAAAATATTCTGCTCCTATAAAAATGCTATAACGATGATACTTTTAATGTGACCGCATTGCCGTCCGTCCATATTACATCAAGCAATTACTTGCAAAACAGTACTCTATCCACGTCGTAACCCGTTCTGAGATGACCTCTTGTAAATATTTTACTTTTCACTGCAATATAACACGAAATACTCGTAGCTTGGTAGACTACACTGTATCACCGCGGAGTATTAATATGACTTTATATTAATGGACTAAGATACTCGCAATACTCTAAATCTTTTTTTTCTTATCGTGTGGTTGATGAACAACCTGGTGTCAGAGTTTAAACCGCCCGGAGGCCTCTGACATAGCATTACACACCATTGAAAAATCTCTCAGGTGTGCTGGTTTCATCACGATGTTTTCCCTCACCGTTTTAGCAACTGATAATTAATTTTTAATACGCACATAACTTACGAAAAGTCAGAGGTGCGCGCTTTGAGATCAAACTCGAGACCTCTGACTTGCCAGTCAACGGTCATACCACTAGGTTATCAGTGCTTAAACTATAAATAAATATGTGTAAATATACTATCTTATTGCTGGGCAAAGTCGAACACCAGCTGCAGCTCCGGGACCCCCCATGTGCAATGCCTGTCAGGCATATCCCTAGAAAGCCTGTAAAGTTCTCTCCCCTGAGCCTCACTGTGAATAGCACAGCACGTGACCACTGTGCTAACATTATTATCTACTGGAGTCACTCAATGGGCGGCCAGAGTGCATGTAGGTGGAGACGAGTTCATAGAGGTCCATTATAGAAATATATCTATCCTACTCAGATTAATGACTGCCACATGAATAGGTTACCTGGATCCACCCTTACTAGCCTATAAAAGCGCGAAGACGTTCGAAAAGAAATGCCACAGTAGACTCATGCAGGACCTTAGTATCTCCAGTAACCCCACAAAAAAACAAATCTTGTAATATTTAGTGATGGAATTAGATAAAGATATCGGCCAATAGTTGATAAATTATTACAAGAACCTACCTTCTGCTTTGTAGGCAAAAAGCAGTTTGCATCATATTCTAATAAAATATACCTAAAATACGCAACAGTTTTCAATAACGTTATTGTAACAATTATAATAATAGCCAATAATTTTCGAATTTAAAACGAATAACACGCAGGATTTGTGCGAGGAATACCTTTATTATTTTAATTCTCTCAATGAGCGTCATTAAATATTTATTTTGAGGGCAACACGGCGACCGTTTCGTTTGTGAATGCACACAGCACATTAACCATATAATAGTTATTAACGTGTTGTTTCTGTCAGCTTTTAATAATTATTTTTTAATTAAAAAAAGATATTATGTTTTGATGGATGTATGGATGGCGAAAAATGCTTTTTTAAATGGTTCGTAGCTCTTTTAGTGCGTTTGTGTTTTTTACTTTTTCCCACGGCTTAGCTACCGTGGTTAATTTTTTTCCGGCATTCCGGCATCATTTAAAAAAAATAATTATCACTTTCTAAAACGGTAAGGAAAACATAGTGATTTTTCAACGGTGTGTAAAGCCATGCCAGAGGCCTATGGGCGGTTTAAACTCTGACATTACGTTTTTCATTAACCATACGATAAAAAAAGAACTAAATTCTTCGCCGGAAAGTATAATTTGTCTGTCCGTTAGTTGACCCACAGACGGCGGATGGCCTAAATTTATGCTAGCTTCACACGTTACAAATTTTAATACTTGTGCAAGTTTAGACTTGTACTGAAACTTGCAAAATTTGGTCCAACACGTATGTTGATTGTTGATTTGTCCAACTGTATACTTGCGCAAGTATAAATTTAGGCAAGTATTTCGTAATGTGTTTGGCTAGCATTTGCAAAAGAGTCCCATTAGCGCCCTTTGGGTGCAGAACCTTAAAAATGTGTTGATAAATTAAAAAATGATTGTAGTAGTGTTATTAAATTAGCATGAAAAACAAACGAAGGTTCTCATTATAATGTGTAAAAATTTTAATGTAATTACTTTTCCACAGTTAATGATAAGCGTTAGTTAATATGGTGTTCAGTCGACGCCTGACACATTTAAGTTGATTAATTGTGACTTTGAGGCCATAATGAGATAGAGTTCACGCGATATTTAGCACAGTCTAAATAATTAACATAGGATTGTTATAAAATTGAATTTAACTTTTCTATTTACATTTCTATCTTTATTACACGCCATCAAAGGGGAGGAAAATTATTCTGTCAGAAAAGAGCTGTCAAATTAGTCCATAAATTCACTCATTACACGTATATATGCGATCGGATGCGATAGGAGTCGTGATAGCCTAGTGGTGGTGACCGTTGACTGGCAAGTCAGAGGTCTCGGGTTCGAACCCAAGGCGCGCACCTCTGACTTTTCGTAAGTTATGTGCGTTTTATAAATTAATTATCACTCTCCGTGCCTCGGATAGCACGTTAAGCTGTTGGCCCCGGCTGTCAATTGTAGTTCTTTGACAGTCGTTACGGGTGGTTAGAGGCCCGAAAGTCTGACAACCAGTCTTACCAAGGGTATCGTGTAACCTATTATCTGGGTTGTGGAGGTCTGATAGGCAGTCGCTCCATGTAAAACACTGGTATTCAGCTGCATCCGGTAAGACTGGAAGCCGACCCCAACATAGTTGGGAAAAGGCTAGGCAGATGATGACACGTATATATGCGATCATATAAATTGTTTTTGTTATTTATACACATAGTATTTTGTCTTTTTTTACTTATTCCAGTCAAGTCTATAAATTTTCAAATGTTTTCTGTAAAAAGAAAGATAGGTATGCATGCGATGCAAATACTAACGTTCAAAATGTTTGTAGGAGAAAAAAAAAATAACGAGTGGAAATTGAACCCACAACGTACTATGTAGTTAAAGGCACCAGTAACTTTGTCAACTATCTATAACCCGAAATGTATATCAAATAATAAAATAGGAGTCTTTATTTTTACTTGATTTAAAAACTTAGAAATTAGCACCACAGTAGAACAAAATGCTACCGATTGTCCACAATGCATAGATACTTAATTGAGTGTAACAATGAATACTTGGCACCATCCACATGCACTATAACACATATATAATACGTAAATACATTCGTACAGTAGTAAACATGATTATGTGTGAATTCCTATTTATTGTCTCTGAGAATGTGTTTACGAGTTCACAGATTAACGCGCATATTTCAGGATAACACGAGTAGATTCACGTGACAAGAAAATTAGATATTCATCGCGTTTGGGCAAATGGGCATAAAGGTTTTTATCCCCCAAATGAAAAATAGGGGTGTTATAAGTTTAATGTCTGTAGCTGTGTGTATGTGGAATCGTGGCTTCCAAACGGATGAATCGTTTTTCAACTCAAATCTTTTTTCTTTAATTAAAAATGGCTTTGCAATTATATCCGGCATAAGCTAAGTGTAGACTACCAAGACTGGGATACTCTTGCAGAAACAAAACAGCGTGGCGCTTAAGGGAAGGTTCATATCTGACGGAACATGCGTCGAGTATTATCGGTCGCGTAACGCCAGAACAGGCAAATGTATAGAAAAACACTTGACCGTTCACACTCAACCGATGATACGTTAAAGCGACTGATGATACGCTCGGCGTATTTTACGTCGGATATGAACCTTCCCTAAGTCTTCCAGATTCATCACCGGAAAACTTTTGCGCCATTCTGTACGCCTGGTTCAGAACTTTCGCCAACAAGAGCAAAAAAACATAAAGATAAGTTGGCATCTACCGCCGCAAATTTTTCTAGTCAACCTTTTGATAGATTATGCACCTCTTCCATAGGTTTGTTTTGTCACCAAAAACGCTGCCTCTCGCACTACTTCTTAAATCATCTGTAGTATGTAAATACAAAAGCCTTATATTTAGTACTTCTCCTTCTTCTTCTTCATCGTATGGTTGATGAACAACCTGGTGTAAGAGTTTAAACTGCCCATAGGCCTTTGACATGGCTTTACACACCGTTGAAAAATGTCTCAGGTGTGCTGGTTTCTTCACAATGTTTTTCTTCACCGTTTCAGCAAGTGATAGTTTCTTATTAGAAACTATCACTCAAACTATCACACGCACATAAATCCGAAAAGTCAGGCGTGCCTTAGGTTCCGAACCTACGATCTTTAACTTGACAGTCCAACGGTCATATCACTAGGCTAACACTGCTTATATATATTTAGTAGTAAGATTCCATAATGCATTTTCTTATAAATTTGTTTATTTAATAATGTTAAGTACTTATTGTAACATTCGAAAACACCTTAATTAACGAGGCAGCGAAAAGGGCCACCAAGGTGCAAATGATTGGTTAGAAAGAATATGAGCTTTAGTCAATGAAAGAAAATAATGAGAAATTATTGTTTACTATCAGAATAGACGAAATTTACACAGCTATATATTATCACCTGACTGCCAAAAAGCATTATGTGCTCACAACAATTTCTCCACAACCACAATCGCGGCCGATAAGTTTATCGCATAATCAAACCTCCCGCACTAAATCATAATTACACGAAATTCGAAAATTTTCGACTAAACTGAACATTATTCAGCTAGCTCCACTAATGCGAAGGACGAGGATCAACTCAGGACTGGAAGGGGTAATATTTGTTATTAATATTGTTGCATAACAAATTATTATTGTTTAGTTACATAGATTTTTTTACAAAATGCAGCGAAAACTTTTATTAATTAATGCCGATATTTACGACGGTATCCGTACCCTGAGATACTGAGACGTCATCGCTGGACGGCTGGACGAAATTGATCATGGCACATGACCGGGAGGAATGGTGAAAATGGAGGGATGCCTTTGCTCATTATTGGGACAGCGTGGGCTGAATAATCATAATTAAAACAATTTATACACGATTGAGAAAGATGATGAGAGAGTAAGCGGTTCTGTCCCGGTCGAGCATATTTGTACTGAAATCAGCAGGGATCTATCACACAAAGCATGACTGTACCACACAAAGATTAGTACAATTAAAAAAAAGTTCTATACAAAATTATCTTTTGCAAATATTTCGCAAGTTGATAGATGACTGTTTTGTACCTGTAATCCTGGATAATAATTTCTGCTTATTTAAATTATGTGTCCAATATAATTATATAATAAGAAATTTTCAAAAACAATAAATACGGACAGGACTCGAACCCACAATCTTCGGCGTACCGTGCCGATGCTCTAACCGTTAAGCCACCGTATCCCATCAGAATCAGTTGACATTTCAAACCTCTTTCTACGCCTAGGGCGTGTGGCAATATCTATCGGAATACACTATGTATCATACTCAAAACTCTACTAGACTCAGTGGCTGCTTATAATTATATTCATGATTAGTCTTCGAGCTCTTGATATAATTTACTATGTAGTCCCACTACTTTTACTGTATGACACGCGAATTTCAGAGGATTCAATCCTGAAAATAAAAAAGGTTGCGCTGGCAACACTACCCAGCTTACGTCATTCACTATTTTTTCGCCGTGATCACGCGCACGTTATTTTTTCCCTAATTTTTATTTGGGTGATAAAACTGAATATTATTGTTATAAATACAATTACATTACAATATTTCCAATATGCAACGTGAAAGACGGGTCAAGGAAAGAAATAATATGGAGAATACTAAGGAAAGCAGCGAAAAAACATGGACGTCGAAACCGGCTATTATTTATTACACCACCGGCACCGTTACTGGAACAAAAATGTCAATAAAAGAAATATCATCATATCAGTATATTTCTGAGAAATAGATTCAGATTCAGGTATGTTATCTATAAGAAAAGTTTCTTAATTTTCAGCAGAGGACCCATCGGTGTCGTGCTTTTTGTACATGTAAGTTCATGTTACAAAGTTTTCTCTAGTTGAGAAAATAGCACAATAAACTGGTATATCTAGAAGTTCTATGATATACGCGTACCTTATTATCCCACGAGGGAAATATTGGATACGTTTAAGATCAGTGATCTTGTAAGTTGTACATCAGACTACGATATAGTTATCTAATAATGTCTGTGTTATAGAAGTTCAGTCGAGTAATAGAATGGAACGAGTCCATATTACTAGCATTGGGCATAGGTTGCCGCTGCTGACTGATATGATTTATGTAGAGGAAATTCACTCAGAAGTGATTTAACAAATGTAGAAAATGTATTTACATGTTGCTAATATACTACTTAATACCTACTACTATTAACTAATAAATGAACATGACACTGGCAGTGCCAGATAAAAAGAAATGTACCTACAATTCATTTACTTCAAAGTTTACATAAGAATTATTGTATTTACCGCTACCATAAGAGAGTTTGCAAAACTGTTGGGACCTGAACATCTTGTTGTCTTGCTGTGAGCTATTGTTTTATTTATATCAGCCCCTAAATGAACACTGACAAGATCAAAGTATTAGAAGAACAAATGGTATCAATTATTTGATCATATTGACTTTCTCAATTATAAAAATAAAATTATAGTGTGTAAAGGATGATGGCAATGACTATAAAAACTGCAAAAAACCCTATTTGACAGTTTAAGTGGTATAGAAAAGAGTGTAAAGGATATCATCTTATAGAAATATAATATAACTTACCCAAAAATGTATACTGTTAGAAGCGCCTAACTCAATATCAAGCGTGCTGATTGATAATATAAAGGGTAAAGACAAAGGAGTAGAAGAAAGTCAGCAACAGTTGGGTTTAGCTCTGTCAGCAGTGCTGAAAGTAGTAAATAAGTTGGTATTTAACCAACAAAAATGCTGATGTCTCTAACATTGAGATATTATTAAATTTATTAATTAAGATGTCTTGAGAAGAATCAGTGTTTACATTTACTGACACAGTCATTCGCAGTAAATTGATTCCAATTAATTTGGATAAAGACATAGTAAAGAAATAAATTTAATAGAGCGGGATAATTATCTGTTTAGTGAAAAATTCAATGAAAATGTTAAATCTATAAACGCAGTGTCAGAGGAAGATTCTTTAATGTAAAGAAGTCTATTATTACATGGAGGCTTATTAGCCTGTTATATTGTTTCTGCTGTAATCAGCAGGAATAACATTGTTACAAAAATAAGAATAACTTCCATGCCATGCCTCCTCCCATGTGTGAGTAGACTCTAAACGGGGGGGGGGGGGGCAATATCATCAGGAGTACAGGAAAGGAAAGGAACACCAATCCAAGACCTCAGGCAAGCGGACAGGCACATCATCACAGGTCTGTGAGACAGACTTAAAGGTAAAGGCTTTTACAGGCCGCCTTATATATTATTATTCTTGTTGGCAAAAAATTACACAGGATAAAGTTATCCTATCATAGCAACAAGGTTATCATAAAAACTATTCCATAATATTTTACATGTTCAGTCTTAACTGAAAATATGGACTTTTTAAACAAATAGATAGACTATTGAGTTTAAGTGTTTTTAGCTTACCAAGCTGTTCAGAGTACTTAAATTGTTAAAAAACATTACAGTGACTCCTATTGGCAGTATGAGACTTATATTAGTATTAAATTTAAAGTGCCTTAATAAGTTTATTAATTTTGAACATTTTAAATGACATACAAACACCTTGTAATCTAATCTTAAGATTGAATCTTGATAATCTTGATCACATCACCATAGATTGGAAAGGTGTAGGTATATTTTTAATACCTATTGACAGTATACAGGTATACTTTGGTTTTTACTATCATAATATTATTTGTGAGTTCAATTTCATGTGTTTTAGCTGATGTATTGATCCACTGACTTTCACTAAGATACTTACCTACTAAAATTAGTAATATCCTATCTTCAGAGTAGAGATATTTAAATCAGTTATCATGGTGATAGTATTTGTATTTTAATGAAGTTACAGAAACACCATTTAATGAATGGTTAGAAAATGGTAGTTAGACTATGTTCCTGTTAAAATAGGTATCTTGTTCTTTGCATAAATATGGAATAATAGTAAAAAATATTCAAGTGCATCTTGTATTGTTGAATATTTTATAATGATCAAGTACCTACCTGATTAATGGTTTTTGGGACTGAGGAGGATAAGAAAAATCACATGAATATTTAGAACTTTTAGCTGCAATCATTATGTGGGTTTACAATGTTTTGTCAAAGAAATTAATTCTTGCCACAGCAACGCTTATATATTAATAGGATAGATGGTATTCATTTCATGAATTTTAATAGTTTGTGGTATCTTAATGGTGTACCTAAGGCTCGCAATATTTGTATATTTGCATCCTATGTAAAGTCTAAAGACAAAAAAGCTATCTTAGTCTAGAAATAGAGGTGTTGATTATGAGTGAGAACTATTCTATGGTTTTATGTGAGATAGTTACAATTTGGTACTGTCAGCCCATATCATCCCACTGCTGGGTAAAGGCTTTCTGTTTTATCTGAGGTAGTACCTAAGATTTAAAAAACCTCCCACAGATTTATTTGTTTCTAGAGCCAGCACAAATGTCATAATATCAGTCTTTGGTTAAAGATCTATAATTATGCGGAATATAGGGATACTTTTTACAGTTAACTGAAAAAATTACCCATTGTTTTATGCACTACTGTTTGCATAATTTCAAGAGTTAAAATTAAAGAAGATAATGCTTTTGGCATTTGACTAGTCAAGACAATTATTATTGTCACCTCCCAAAAAACCACATCCTTTTGACAGCAGTCTTTCTTTTGGGCAGGTGTATTACCAGGGAAGCATTAAGATGACTTTATTCAGGTTATGATATCCTCATTATCGCATTCACAATACAATATACAGTGACATTAAAAAAGTGGTAGGTTTTCTCTGTAAGGATGAAAACAAATTTGAATTATTTGTTTCAAAAGATAGTAGAATTTCTCACAAAGCATTTTTATAATATATAGTTCAACATACACTTCCTTTATTACTATTAAATAAGCTAAGTATATCATTGATCATAAGTTATGATATAGGCACAGATTCACAGATAAAAAGATTTTGAAGGAATTTTCAAATAAAGAGCGGCTCATCCTAATGATACTTAGGATCTGTCGCTAGTAATGAACTTTAAAAAAGGTAATTTTATATAAGGTAATTAATAAATGAACAAGAGTTATACTCAAAAAATTCTGTTAGCGTTTACAAGTACACAGAGAATACGGGAATCTATATAATGAGATGCATAAACATAGAATTCAGTGATTCATTTGTAAAGATGATAATTATTGATTTAATTAGGACATCAAAACAGTAAAAATAAGAAATTATACTTCCTTAATTTTTCAAAAAATCTTCTATTTGTCCTGTGATTACTTACTCTGCTATATTGTATAAATGATAATTAATCATTTAAAAAGCTTGAATTAAACACTGAAAGATTATATTGTTTAGTTATAATTATGTCAGTAGGCCAACAAGTCGTTAGCTAAAACAAGTAATGTTGAACAGGGGGTATACATTAATAAAAATTAAAAGATTCACACCTCATTTATAATGTGACACTCATCCACCTCATTAGCAATTAGAGGTGCAATTTTTAAAACTGCTGGTTACTGTCAGTGGGATCTTAAGTTTTCTTTTGCTAATCATTATAATAAACCTTTAGCTAGGGAAACTGATAATTACCTACCTACTATTTATTTGCAAAGGCTGTTTGAAATGTTCAGACTGATTAATGTGATTATTTAATAATAACACAAATGATTGTTCAGTACTGTTTGTTAATGAGGATTGTGATGTTTAAAGGGGGTTTGAAAACACTGATATAATTATTCAGTATTATTTTAATTTTCATAAAAAAGATTCATGTACTTAATTGAAATGTTTTCTTGTCATAGGAAGGATTGTACCTATTTAATTATTTTCTTTTTCAACTTCTTCTCTAAACATCTACATAGTAAATTATATCAAGAGCTCGAAGACTAATCATGAATATAATTACTAAATTAAACGAACTTACCTTAAGTGAAGTTCTATTGTAATTATATGAAATGATTAGTCTTCGAGACTAACAACCCTCCCAAGCCCTAAAACAATTGAAGTTTGTTTTACCCTGGAATTGAAGTTGAAAAAGTATTTTGTATCCTAAATATATGACCATACATGATATATATGTGTATATATTTAGTATTTATTCCAGAATTGCTCTAAATAGAATGACGTAAGCTGGGTAGTGTTGCCAGCGCAACCTTTTTTATTTTCAGGATTGAATCCTCTGAAATTCGCGTGTCATACAGTAAAAGTAGTGGGACTACATAGTAAATTATATCAAGAGCTCGAAGACTAATCATTTCATATAATTACAATAGAACTTCACTTAAGGTAAGTTCGTTTAATTTAGTAATTATATTTTCTAGTCCTAAAAATTTCAACTTTAATGTTTTTATCTACTACGCGGCTTACTAGGAGCTACTACTAGGGCTTACTAGGAGGGACGGGCTGGGTTTTCATTAGGTAATTTATCTTAAAAAAGTACCTAATTAAAACCCTTCCCTCCTCTCTATAGCTACGTCCCTGTTTTTCATACCTAAGCGTGCATTAACTAATGCAATAGCATTCCTCAAAACGTAATTCGGCTCAATCAGCCGCCCGCACGCAATTCTTAACTTGCTATTTGTTAGCTTTCATTATGAATGTAGTGTTGGCATTGTTTAGGAGTTTGGGCATGGTGATTAGTAGGGTGTTTTGCAGCGTTTGGAGTTATGGGCTTCTAATTTAGGAAGTCGGGTTTTTGGTAAAGTGTTGTTTGTGAATATGGAAATAAATGACAATTGTTTTTGTCTAAAGAATGGTTTGGAGTTATTAAACGGTGTTATTTAGCTTGACCTGTTTATTATTTGGTTCAAATTTAGTAATCAATATATATACCCCCTTTCTGTTGACAGATTGATCTGATATTTGATACATACCTGTAATTCTGATGATATAACAGTTTTACGTAAAAAAAAGTTTGAAACGGTTTTATTTAGCTTGACCTGTTTATTATTTGGTTCAAATTTAGTAATTAATATCTCACCCCTTTCTGTTGACAGATTGATCTGATTGGTACATACCTTTAGTTCTGATGACAAAACAGTTTTACGTAAAAAAAAATACTAATATTATTTTCTCTGTGATAATTATTTTTGTACTATATTACTTAAAACCCCTCAGTACTATTAAATATTCTTCTGTCATTCCATGTTATTCATATGAGAAGAGTCCTTTGACCTGCAGTAGAACAGTTACAGGCAGATTTATTATTATGATATAAGTAGATATATGCACTCCATTTTTACCTACACTCGAAACAAATGATATAAATCACAGAAAATGTATCGTAATTGAGCCAAATTGAAATGATTTAATAATGACAGATCAGCGGCGCAGTATATTAAGATATTCATTGAAATAAATAATACTGATTGTGAATTCGATGCAATTTCATTATGACTCGTAGTTCAGCGTAATTCCAAGCCAATTTGGATAAATTAAAAACCAGAGAGTTATAGCCTTGGGAAAGATATATCCATTTTTATTACAATTTTTAAAAAAATATTTATTTAAAGGGGGATAATCTCTAGAACTACTGAACTAGTTTTTTTAAAACTTTTATTAATAGCTATTAGAGAGTTGTACCTACCAGTCCTTAGTAAGACAATCATATTTTTAAAGTACAATTTTATAGCCATAAGTTAAAGTTACACAAATTGTAAAGTTAGATAGTACCTAGATTAAAAAGTGTGAAGTGTGTTCTTTACAGTTACGTGAATCGAAAATAAAATTGATACGAGCGGGGCTTGAACCCGCAACACCTGCCGTATGTACCGTGGCAACGCTTTTACCAACTGAGCTATCGTATAGTTTCCCACACCTATCCAATTTTGATTTGCTTTATACGTTTTTTTAACATTACATGGCCAAAAAATTTATGAAAAATATGAGTTTTGTTTTCGAAATACCTTATTTTTTTACAAAAAGCAAAGCTAACATGCTGCGAAAAAAATCACAATCTATTAAAAATAAGTACTTAATCTATTGTAATAAACTCATTTCAAGTTTTATATTTTATCCTAAAAACCAATTCATAATCGTAAATTCAAATTTCGAATTTTATTCAAACTTCATTCCATAGACAAATAACGTCCACAATATTAAAGTACACACTGGTTACATAAAAACAAACACAACACAGCTACACTTGAATAGTGTCACTTCCATAAATTACGTAGATGCAACAAAAAAAGGATCAGCACATAATACAAAGGCACACACAGAACTGTATTCCGAGTGTAAACTTTAACAGATTAAAGGAGAGTTCTGACACAGTGTTTGTTGTTGGAAAACGTTGTACCGAAACATCCAAATGAACCCATTAAGGGGATGTTCATATAAATCATCATAATACAGCCAGTGTAATGCCGGAACACCATTAACTGATTGATGATTGAGCGAGTTTTTCATTTACGTGTCTTTTTTTCAGGTAAGTGCTTTCGTCTGTACGTTGGGAGTATTGAAAGTGTTTAATTTATCAACGAGAGTTGGGTAAGTAGTTTTTTTTTTACCAGCTTTTATTTAACTTAACTAATGTTTGTATGTTAGCATGTTTAGGTCAAAATCTTACAAGTTGGATAAGAACTTCCTCTTATATTATAGGGTTGAATTTTTACCCCCCGGTATAAAAAGAGGGTTTGTAAGTTTGACGTGACCGTGTATCTGTGTATTTGTGGGTCTGTCTGTGGCATTGTTGCTCCCAAATAATTTATTAAAATATAAATACATTATAACTCAAGAATTATATTTTCCGACGCGGTTTATGACTAGTAAATATTTAGTAATCTGTGCTACTGGTAATAGCAGCTACATAACATTTAACTTAATTATTAGTTTAACAATCTAAACATCAATTTATTCCTATCACAGATAAACGTTCAAAATGATCTCCATTAAAATCGACTAAATCCGATTTTGAACAACTAAACGCATTTGCAAACTAAACGCATTCAATAGCCATCGTCATTAACGTTTCACATAAATTATATTTGAAACATAGATAGTTTTAACGTTAATATTACCAATACTAATATTAAACTAATTCGGGATTGGAATATTTTAGTTGATTTGGAATACAATAATTATATTGTGATCACCTTTTGAAATGATGAGAGGCTTTTATTGGTAACACTGGGCACGTTTTGGTTGATAGATTTTAAATAATAATAATCTAGTATATATATTATTGTCAAACAAAAAGGTTTTACTCATGTAAGGACGAGTAGGTATATTGTTTTAAACTTCTTAGACGAGCGGAATTCTCCTGATTTTTTTTTGAAAGTATTCTATGCCCATGGTCTTATTTCGTTCATAACTTTTTTTTTATATAAGATCATCAGTCATCACCTTGTAATTCCTTTTTTTACTAACATTATGATAATGGATGGAGGATGGATGCATGAATGTTTTTTACTCTTTAAAAAAAAATCCCTGGGCTATAACAGTACCTTAACAGTTTATACAAATGTACCCACATGCATAAGTGCATAACGTTAAAACGGTGCGCGTCGGCCAGTTTTCCTCATAAATAGATTATACAGTTGTCAGCGCACTTGTGAGCCGAAGCGAATCTATTAAGCGCGTTATTTCCGGCGCACAGGCCATTCACGGATGTAAATGACTGGATGTGTTTAAAAATGGACTTCATTTGTTTTATATTTTTGAATTGTGAGATAGATTATTGTAGGTTGTTTGTGTTGATTTGAAATATAGACAAATCTAGATACATTTCACTATAGGTTTGATTCAGATTAAAGGTTTTATTACCAATTAGTCCCATATTCTATCTATGTAATTATACATAGATATAATATGGAAAATATTGTTCGTATTAACGAGCAGTATAAGCTGTTTTGGGAAGTTATTTATTAAAATGAACAGAAATAAACTCAAAACAATCGAACTATTTTATTTTTAAAAAAATTAAAAAATTCAAACATCTACAGGGTTATTTGTAAAACACTCGCAACATGAAAAGGTCTCATCGAACAATTTTTACTATGAAACCAACCCTGAAATCGCAAAAAAATCAGCTGTTCCAAAAATATTTTGTACACAATCGACAAAATGTATGGAACAGCTGATTTTTTTTTCAGAATGCGGGTGTTTTACAACTAACCCTGTATAATTCAAGTTCAAAAGGCAGAAGGACGGATTGATGATAGAAAAGGCTTAGTAATAGGTTTCCTTTAGCATATTTAGCACCCAAATGAGCCTGAAAATGAGTGATATACAGTGACTTGTAAAAGTTTTTGGAAAATAATTTTCAACCTTTTACAAAACGTATCCAGTAAAAGTACATCCTCGCAATTTTCGCCTACAATTCGAACATAAAGCTTCCAAAGCAATCGATTTCCGGCCTATTCGACTTTAAACGGGGAATCAAACCCGATATCCGAGCGGATTTAGTTGCGGACTCCATAGACAGTAATGAATAGACTCGAGTGGCCCACTTCGATTCAGTTAACTTTATCCTTTATAAATTAATCACTGAGATAGGATTTGAAGGTTAGAATGAGATTTTTTCGGAGTTTAAAGATTTCGATCGAGTCTTTTTCTTCCTTGATTGTCGTGTGGGTGGAATGGTTTTAAAGATTTACGTTAAGGGTTTCGAAGATATGTAGATTTACTTTGTTACGGACCCACTTTGTAAGCATGTTAGTGTGGGTTCGAACCTAGCTTTTACCAATGTGACTTTCTCAATGTTATAATTATGTACTTTTTTAGATAATCCAAGACACCACTGACTAACAGTGAAGGAAAACATTGTGAGGAAACCTGGACTTAATACTCTAAAATGCAATGAGCTAGTGTGGTGATAAATGCTTGAACCTTCCCTGAATGAGAAGAGGCTTTTGCCTTGCAGTGGCACAGATACAGGCTGGTTTATTAACTACCTTGCCAATCATATAAGTTAAAATTTGTCGTTTAATAGTTATTACGACATGTACCTATCGCTAACCAGAGTCCATTGATTAACAGGCCTTCTAAAGCACAAACACGATGCTACTAATAATCCACGCATCCACGAATGAAATATTAATGGTCAGTAAACTTCTAACTTATAGTATTGTGATTATCAATAGATGTTCTCAAAGGACCAATATTTAAACGTCTCAATATCAATTTAGATTAAACATCATAGATGTATAAAGTTTTACGAGTCCGATTGGCTACTTTTATTGGCTAGCCGGGCTGGTCCTTATCTCCGCCCGCCATGCATGGGCAAACGCCGGGTTATTATTAAACCTCAGATAAGTCGGTACTATTGTAGCTATCGTAAAACTTTGACTGATGAAGGTAGTAAATATTATTTGTTTGTGGTCTTTTATGGTTTGAGTTTGATTTGTCTTTTGGTTATAAATGCTAGTTTATTTATATAAGGTTGTTTTGAATGTAGAGAAAATAGGAACCTTAATATTCGTGGTGAAGTGTTACCAAAAAATATCATGTCGAGTTTTAAAGTTGTATAAAGAACCTAAGCTGTGTGGGTTATTTACAAGTTTGGAGATACCTATGGTGTAAATATTTTGTTAATCGATACTTAAAACATGTTAATATAAAGTGTACAATTCATTGTCCATCGTAGCGCTGAAATTAATTATTAACTTTTCGTACTTCTTCGTTCTGCTTAGAAGTACACCGAAATTTTTAAATATCTTTAAAAAAAAATGAAATAAAAAATGTATTAGGTGCTAGATTAGATTAGAAGCCAACTTCAATAAAATTTGGAAGCCAACTTCAATCCTTATTGTTTAGGATAAGAGGATGATGACATTTGCTCAAAACGTGAAATAAAATGAATTATAACATTATTATTTTTACGCGGTTATACTCCGCTGGTACGTATCTCTTCGGTCCAAAAATAAAAAAAAGCACGTTGACCTGTTGCTTTCTTTGTTGATGCGTAATCTAGGATAAACTGACAAACCAACAAACATTATCTTGCATTATAATATTAGAATTATTATAATTGTCACATAAGACTTTTTTTCAATTATATACATATTTCACACAAAAAATAAATTTCAATTTCACCACCGGACATAACCTAAGATCATATCTGAACTTCGAAATAATACTTAAAATTACTTCCCAAAACTCATTGTGCCAAAATTAATTCAGTCGCGAACCCAATATTCGACCCTTGTCAAGTCCATCCGAATCCTCAAAAGCCAATACTAGAATACGTTTCAATCTGTGTTCAGTGGATCAGGGGCTCGGCCGTCACACATCGACATCATACCAATGGTAACAGTTATAGGATAAACGGTCTTATTTTCATTGACACAAGGTGCTGATGATGTTTCTACTGATTTGCTGTTGGCCGCACACATTGACGGGTATCGATCGATTTTTATGGGGCAAATGGTCCTCCCATTCACCATGTCGATTTGGGTTTGGGATTCAAATAAGGTTCGGATTTCATGCCGGGTGATAAGGGTGAGAGAATAATGATGAGGCTAAATTATAATAGGGTTACGGGAAAAGAGTTTTCGGATGTGATTCTGAATCTTGACTTACAATTTGAATACTCTCATGATGATAAAGCTTTTTAAAAAGATTAAATAGAAGCTTGTAAACGTTTGACTTAAAGTTGTAAAAATCTTTTTTAAGTTTCGACAGTATAACAACGTTATTATTATTTACTAGTTTCCCGCGGCGTTGTTGATAAATTGTAGCCAACACGTGGCGCCATCTATTATCATTAGAAAGTTATTGTAGTTTTCTTCGGGAACAGTACTTTTTTTCGAGATAAAAGATACCCTATACCCGTTTCTGTACACCTGACAACGAGTATGCAAAATTTCAAGATGATCGGTTCAATGGTTTAGATGTAAAAAGGTAACAGACAATCAAACTTACTTCCGCATTTATAATATTAAAGTTAGGTTAGGTTAGGTTAGGATTATTAAAAATTCAACCAAAAACATCTTCCAGCTAACATACTCATAACACAGGTATCGGTATCGATGTAGCGTCCAATATTAATGTCAGTTTCAAAGTTTACACGTCATTAACTCTTAGTGCTAAAGTTGTATGAAATTCATCGATTTTGCACTTGTGTGTAGTTTATGTGCAATACATTGTAGATGAGTGGCGGTGTGAGTTATATATTTTTCTTAAGTTTGTAAAGATAACGCGAATATGGGATAGTAAGAATTTGGTCTTTTGAGTCGAGATGTTTGTAGGTTATCATGATCAATCGATTGTGCTTGGTTTTTATAGTATCAGGTCACGCTCAGTATGCTCATGACAGATTCTGATATCTTTTTTCTATTAAGTTTAGAATATTTTGACATTATTCATGTAAAGTTAGAAATTTCTCTCTAACTCTTTCACGCAAAAACTTCTAAACAGATTTTGATTAAACTTTAATACATCAAAATAACACATAGGTTACAATTTATCAACATACCATGCGGGTGAAGCCGCAGGCGTAAGCTAATATTATAAAATAAACGCGAAAGTCAAAAACCACTGAACGAATTTTGATCAAACTTTACCGTAATATAGCTTATAGGTATACTAGAATAACACATTATTATTATTTAGCCTATATCGTCCCACTACAGGACAAAAGCCTCCATTCCCTCCTTCCATTTGTTTCGGTCCAATGCTATTTAAGACCAGTCCTCTAGAAATGAGTCGAGTTCATCCCGAATAGCACATAGGCTACAATTTATTGTTAAAACATGAAGGTAAAGCCGCGGGCGAAAGCTAGTATGTCTATAAAATTATTGAGAATACAATAGAACATCCTAATATGGCAAAACCTGAAAAAACGCAGACATATTATTTTAATCACAATAAAGCTTAAATGAGTTTTGAAATGAACATAAAAAGGAGAAAGTAATTTCACATCTTGTTATAAAAGAACAAATTTTTGCTTTAAGCGCTCAAGTTCTACTTAAACTAAATTATATCAAGACAAATCTAATTACTGACTAATTAAAGCTCTCGAACTATCCGACAAAAAAGTCTTAGCGGATTTTTAATGCGTTTACTATAGCGATTATTGCAGTTAGTAAAGTTTTTGATAGTGTTTTAGAGATAGGGCTTGTGTTTTTTACAATTTTTTAATTTTACTTAAAACCTAATTGTAAAATAGTTGCCCCTTCAAAGTTTTTTTTCTTTTTACTTAGTGTCAGAGTTTAAACGCACCTGTAGATCTTTGATAATGCTTTACACACAAATGTATCAGGTTTGCTGGTTGCCTCACAATGTTTTAGCAAGTGACAATTAATTTCTAAAACGCACATGAATCCGAAAATCAGACATACAAGTACGTGCCTGGGCTTGCACATACGATCTTTAATTTGGCAGTCCAACGGTCACTATGCTATCACTACTTACTATAAATTATATGCTATTATATGCCATATTATCTCTTGTATCGTGGGTCTTACATTAGATTGATAAAGTGCTAGGTATATCCCAACGTTCAAGTATTAAAGGGGTATGACATTATCTGCAATACGTTTTCATTCGTAAAAAAGTAGAATATAAAAGAATTTCACAATAGACAAATGATACAAAACCAAAGTTTTCTCAGAAAACCTTTTTCCATATTCTGGCCAATGTACTTTGCTAGCTAAAACTTTTATTTTAAAACTTTTTTAAAACTTAAAACTTTTTATCCTAAAAAGGCTATCGTTTTGCCATTACCATCTCTAACGTGCCTGTATCAGCTCTTATGAAGTTTTACCATACACTTGCTTACCATTATAGCTTTTTTAATGATAAAATTACCGTTAAAAGAAACTACCACCACTAAACGAGTAACACGGTTTCATTACGTATTATAGCTGTTGAGTTAGTTTTCTTAACGGGATTTTTAATAGAGAGTTTTATAATTTTTTCTCAGTTAAGCTCGGGATTAGGGATGACAATTATTTAATTTTAAAAGAGAAAATTTTAACGAAAGTTAATTTAAATAAAACTCTGTAAATGTAACCCTAGACTATTAATTTAAACTATTAAAATGAGACTTGATTTTAGAGTAAAGATTAATCGAGATTATCCAGAATGTTCAGAATTTATTTTGGTCTTTATTTTAAGTATTAACTACTTCCTTTTTTTCCTATAATGACACTTTGTTTATAGATTAGCGGATTACAGCGACTTCAGGTTCACGTGTCAAGTATGACATTATGCTTGTTTGGAAAACTTACGCACTACGCGGCTGACCATTAATTAGTGCTAAGTGCACTACGCCACTAAAAATATTTAGTGAAATTTAAAATTCGGCTCCATGGGCTTACATAAAAGCCGTCTCCAACAAGTTTGGTAGTATGGTTTGGATTATTGATTTAATTACTAATCTATTATCAAAGACACGGCCTGATAAGCTGACCTTCATTAGATAATTACTTCTCCAACTGATTACGTATTAATGATACAAATCAAGGCATTAATTGGCTTAATAAGAACGGATTAGTTTAGAAATTATGTTTAAGGAGATAACTATTGTTAATCTAACGATTGCGGTACAGATTAATTAGCTATGCTAATTTTATTATAATAAATAAATAATGATTAATAAAAATCTCTTTATTATCGATCTACTGTAGCTCATAGATTACATACCGTATAGACTAACATATATAAATTTATAATACAGCTGTGTTAGTATATAAAAACTTAAATCTATGTAAGTAGACACTTCACTTAAGCAAAAGCACTGTGATTGTATGATCGTGTGGCACTTGTCCGCGGAAGCGACGGAACACCACGCCCTTCGGTCAGAAGGTCTCTTCCATGACGAGATGCAGCAAGCAAGCATTATTATTGCCAGCTCATACTTTTTTATTTCTGAGCTAGATCTTACACCATTTTCGTCATTCAAGCTTTGCTAATCTTTTTGGAAGCTATCAACCTTGTCCCGCCATCTCCATTGAGGTCTGGCGCGACTGTTGGTCGCTATCTCAGGGCGCCAATTCTGTGATTTGCCGGCCAATAGTTCACTTGGCATGCAGCAGACGTGTCCTGCTTAGTCCCACTTTGGCTAAACCTTTGGGCCACGTCAGCAACTTGGGTGTTGGAACGTAGTATTGTGTTTCCGACTCTATCTGTTGACTTAATAAGTTAAACATATAATAACGTTAAGTAGCGCTTGACACCAACCCGCTTGCCCAGCGTAGCGATTATGGGCAAATACCTCCAATGAGCACACAATAGTGGCACGCATTGGAAGAGGCCTATGTTCAGCAGTTGACTAATATAGGCTGATGAGGATGAGGATGAAGAGCTTTTGACGAGGTCAATCCGTGGTGGTCATTTGTAAAATTTAATTTCAAGCGTCTCCATGGTTTAAGAAGCACGATATGTAATGGACTCCACCGAACACTTCATAAGAGCAACATTAGTAAATTTACCAAAGAACACGTAAAAATATCAAGGTCAGTATATTCGACGCATATTTTATTTAAATTACAAAGAGCTCTAGCAAGTGACGCTTGTTGGAGCGCATTGGTTCTCGCATATGGCACCATGAATAGATTGTGCCGTGCGCGAATGTAGTCATGTAATGCGTGTAGTTATGCGCGCGAATGTAGTTAGTTTATCTGGTAATCGTTAAGCAGAATTGGAGGCAATAAGGCGCCTTTACCCACCACAACCAACACGCACTGTGTCAGCTTGGTTGAGTATGACTACGAAACAATGTGCAATTACAAGTTTCTAAAAAAAGTGAAACAATCTACTCGTACCTCGTACTTCATACTCGTAGATATCATATACATTCAACTCGAATGCATTAAAATCCAACGGGCACAGATAAAAAAAACCTTTACGCTATTTTATTATTTTGATAAACGCCTCCCACATATCATGCACTCCTATTATCTGTCGTAAATAAAAAGCATTTCCCCTCAAATAAGTCTTACTTACCCCTTGTGACTCGCCTAACTTCATCCACATCTCATTACAGAGTCAAAAATAAAACTGCGCGTTAAAACATACCACAGTGCACACAACTCTTAACTCCAACAAAAATATTTCCACGATTTTTTTTCCACAGCATTATGATAAAAGGGACGTCCTGCACACTGTGCAAAAACATCGCGCGCCGTTCACAGGAACACTTTTGCATAATATACGACCGAAAAACAATACAATATGACAGTTCAAAAAGTACTCATAAACACGGACAGTGGTTTGAATGTGGTTTCGCAAAATTTAGTAATAAGAACCAGTAATAAAGTGGGGGAATTATGGTAATGATGCTTGCCATAATTTTGAGCACGGTGTGACAGGATGTAGAACAATGTTGTAATAATAATCACGAGGCTACTTGTGTCGCAAACTTATATTTTTGAATTTCGTGGTTCAAAAATGTACTTTATTATGTTTGGTATAAGGTCATGAATTGCGAACTATCGACAGTAGCCAAACGGAGAAGTCAAAATATGTTTACAACAAATTCCAATGTTGTTAATTTATTACTCTATGACTTTACTAACGTCAAACTTTTGCAGCTAAATTGCTAATAGGTAATGTGAAAAATAGTAGTTTTTAAAAGTAATTTTTGTTGCTTTTCTTAACACATAGAATCACATTTAAATGGGAAAACGCACTGGAGATTGAAAATGTATTATTAAACTAATCTTATTAATAATAGTCACAATAAAGCAACTCTAAAAACAAGCGCTAAAAATAATAGATTACTAAAAATTACTAAAAATTATCCTTAAAAAAAACAAACACGCACTTGGGTCTACAGTACAGTCCGTTCACAATTTTGTCTGAGTGCATTTTGAATATTTACTACCTATACAAAAATATAGGTAATGAAAAATTCGAAATCCACCACACCACTTAAGAATGAAACCAAAAATCCTGAACCCAATTTCCAAAACTTTTACTTCAATAGTAACAACGGATTTTCAATTCTAACTTTTGTCTTAACCTGTAAGAAAAGTTTCATAGTATATTTTCAAATGACAGAATTTTATTCAAATTTTTTGACGGTTTTTCCAAAAATCCTACAATAATTTCATGAACGTCTATGACTATGTCATAAATTTAGGATAAATAAAGCGGTTAAGCCTGTGCGTTGATATGTTGGTCAGTTAATCAGTCAGATTTTTCTCTTACATTTACAGAAGGATTGATAAATGAAAACAATAAAACAACCTATGTTGTGTTCAACAACAAAAACAATCAACAAGCCTAGTTTTTCATCCCGAAATCCGTATCGATTTTGGATTCAGCCGCGATTTTAGTTATGTAACTAAACAACGTACTGCCGTTACATAAACTTTGTATTCAATATAAAGTAGTCCAAACATTGCTCTTTAAGCTTATTAAGTCAACTTTATATACTAAAATTCGATCGTTAATATGTAAGTTAGTCCATATTATGTCCTACAGTATAGTTCAGTGGTCGGGCTGCTGCATTAATGGTACACATAACATGGTGAGGGTCCGAAGGTTGGATTTATTAAACCTGAGGTACCGACACTATTTCTTAAAAAAAAAAGGAAAACCGAAGAAGAAGGGAAACAAAAAAAAAGTTTCAGACAAACCTATAATATTTTAAAATTCACAAACACACAAAATGTATGTCCCGCCCGTGTCGTCGGATCCTGACTCGAACCCATGACACCAAATAAAAAAGACGAATTGCCGAACCGCTATGCCAATCGTGTCGTCAAACATTATTAAGCCAAAAGAACTGATTTATATCAGCCGAAGTTTAGAGTAGCTGTCCGAATCCCTTTAGTTTACACACTACACCTTAGTTTAACAGGGACTACTAGCCCAAGAGCTCGCGATTATGGGCAAATACCTCCAATGAGCGCACAATAGCAGCGCGCATTGGGAGAGGTCTATGTTTAGCAGTGGACGAATACAGGCTGTTGATTGATTCATTGATGACAAAGCATCTTTTTTATTTACGTGCAAACTTTTAAGATTACTCTGATCACTTTAAGCTTGTTTGAATCCTAAATTCACTTTCCCATAACATTTGGCAACAAAGAACCATGGTTGTCAACTTGAATATAGAATTGAGATAAGCTCAAATTATTGTTTAGAATTACGATCAGAGTTATCTCTCCAAATTTTCACACTCCTTAATAAACTTTCTTGTATATTTAAAGCTGATTTTATAAACCATTTCATGAATCACACATTTAAACTTAGCTTTACTGCGATTTTAAACAAATTACTTGACTTATGACAGTTGGTCCTAAGCTTTACAAACAAACAAAACTCGCAGAGTTCACGAGCATATCAAAAAGTTGTGTTATAACAATCTCCTATACAAGCTTGTGTAGAAGCTGATATAAAGAGCTGTTTGCTCGCCCACTGGAAACCGTACGAGAGGAGCCTTGAAAATGGCGTTCATTTGCTTTAGTAGGTAGTTACAATAATTTCTCAAACGATTATTTTAACTAGCGTTTTATCAAACGCCACAGTAAAAAAAAATCAATTGATTACCGTGTTACGACTCATTCACTAATGAGTGATCATTATGAGAGGCGTGCCTATGATATATTTTTCCAAAACCAGTAATACAAAAATGTCATAATAAATCAATATTACGTCATACATTTTTTTTTGCTTCGGCTTGCGCTGTCGTTAGATACGAGGCACGCAACTGTTCATCATTATTCAACAAATCAATTTGTCAGTTTTAAAAGTTCATCATTTTTTAACCAATAAATTATTTGTATGTCAATTGGGAAAAAAATAATTAAATTTGATAAAATTCAATTATATATTTTTTAACATTTAAGATAATTCCAACTCTTGACCAATTGAAAACTTGCTCAACTGTGGGGCTTTGTCATATAAAGTAGGCTGATTGTTTACCAGAAATTGCAGCAACTTCGCCCCTCGTGTTTTAAGGCCCAATGGTTGTCTGAAATGACGTCGCCGCCACAAAGTTGCCTAACAAGACAATAAAGCATAACCCGGCCTACAGGAAGTGTTTGTGTCTATTTCACGCGAGAGGGACCTGCGAATAGAGCTCAACTTCATAGCTAAATGCTTTATGTCTGTCACACAGTCCCACTGGTCATACGTTGTTTCAAAAGTTTAGTTCTCAATAGTTAGTTGTTTGTTTTTTAACCACGGTCTTATTGTGAGTTTTTTTTTATCTATAAAATATAGATACTGTACCTGTTCATTTTTTATTGATTTTGTTTTTATTTATTTATTTGTTATTTCTTATCTGTAATATTATTTGCTTCTGTTGTAGCAAAAAGAATTTAAAAAATATAATAAACTATAATAACAAGCAAACAATTATATTATTGGTGTTTGAAAAATAATAAATGTACTTAACTACTTATATAATAAGATTTTTTTTTTAAAGGGGTTAAATATCGATTACTAAAATTTGAACCAAATAATAAACAAGTCAAGCTAAGCAAAATCGTTTAAAAATATCAGACTGATAGTCTCTTCAATACTGACTTAGAGAATTTTTGTGGAGAGTAGTATTTTGAAGTAACATTAATGTAAAAAATTAAAAAAAGAAATAAAGAAATTACAAAATTAAGTTTAATTAAGATAAGTCTTCTATTTGAAGTTGTATTAAACGAATAGTTGACTATTTAAAATATGGCGCCCAACTGCGTATGTTCGCTGGTGGTAAGATAGCAAGTCTGTCACTCAACCGTCGCGTCGTCGTCGTCGTCTTCATCGTCTTCCTCGTCCTGCGGCCTCGCTCGCTCCACCGCTCCGCGCCGGAGCACATCATTTGCGTAGACATGCTCCCTGGTTGAAGAGGAATCTTCAAAACTTCACTGCAACGGCAGTGGACAAATGTTGTCGAAGGCACGACGAATTGTGCTGACACCATTGCCTGGAATATATATAAAATATCTCTGTCAATCTGTAAACCTTGTTAACAATTTTAACATCTACAAATTGAAAAAACCTTGTACCCCACTTCCCATCCCAACGTGACGAACAACTGAACATATTTAATCTACAAACCCATTGTCTGCGTAATCTCACGTCGTATCCATCGCGCGTCCCGTGCGCGTCACGTCACAAATGGTGTCCGCGTCATTTGTCACCCAGCTATTGATTTGCAGTTACCCGCTGACAGTTGCGTGGGACTGGTAACGAAGAAAGAGGCTTGATGAGATGTCGAGGAAATAGAGCAAGCCATTGTTCGCTCTATGAGGACGTGTGCTGATAAATTAGTGTGTTTATTATGAACGTAAGGCTGGGTAGAGAAAGAAAGTTATAGTTAGGTTGTTTTAAGCCTTTTTTTAAAGTTAATAGGGTTCAAAACTTATAAAGCTTTCGAGCCTAGCTTTGTCTCTTTTTGAAAGACAAGGCAAGAACTCATGAAAATATAAGGTTTATATAAATTTTTTTCTCAAATGACGTTTTAGAAAAGACGGCTATCGGATGTATAACAAAAATCTTGCTTAATGTAGAACTATAGAAATGTGCCTGTAGGTTTGACGCAAAATATAGGTCTACTTAAAAACGAAGAACATTATCAATATCGACCTGAAAGGGTTACTACTATTATAAAAATGCTATAAAAGATATGTGATTGTCATACATTGGTTTATACTTTAGCACAAAGATGCAATGAACAGAAAATATTTCCATCAATTTCATTGACCTAATTAATATGACAGTTTCCCCCTCACATATTCATGATATTAATTCAGAACACTCGCCATAGTAGGTAATTGATATCTGGCACTTTTACAGCAATCCACTAGCGGGGCATTCGTCAAGTAGCTGTCAACTATACCCGTCAGGCCGTCAGCCTCGTCAGGCTAGTCCCCATTCGGTGCCATCGATTTCGCATTAGCCACCTTTTGCTTTATCAGCGTGCCGTTTTTGTTTTCGAATGGCTTCAAGGGTTTCAAAAATCTTTTTTGTAAAAGTTTTGCGATTTCGTCAAATGTCTTTATGCTTTTATCTTTATCTTTGTCGATTGTCTGGGTTTTTTCTCAAATTTGCTGTGTGTCAGCTATTTTGGAAGATTAAGTACTTATAATATTTTTAATGTTTGAATACGGTTAATCATCCCACATCATACTTTAACCTATGTGTTGATCTGAATTGAACGAGGTACTTAAAATTCTTTTGTGGGACTAGGGATAACCAGTTGAATTGTATTGATGATCGGAACAAACATATTTAAGTAGATCATACATTTGTCAAGTGCAAAATCAAACCTTTTGTTTTATTTTAACCTTGAATATAACTGGGGTCATAAACAACTTTAGTGTTATTATAAAACACCAGACAATAGACGATTAACTCAATAGAATATAACGTGTGTGCATCTTCATCTGCCTAGCCTTTTCCCAACTATGTTGGGGTCAGCTTCCAGTCTTACCGGATGCAGCTGAATACCAGTGTTTTACATGGAGCGACTGCCTATCAGACCTCCACAACCCACATACTGGGTTACACGATACCCCTTGGTAGGACTGGTTGTCAGACTTTCGGGGTTCTGACTACCCGTAACGATTGTCAGATCTAAAATTGACAGCCAGGGCCAACAGCTTAACGTCCTATCCGTGGCACGGAGAGTGATAGTTAATATATAAAACGCACATAACTTACGAAAAGTCAGAGGTGCGCGTCTTGGGTTCAAACCCGAGACCTCTGACTTGCTAGTCAACGATCACCACCACTACGCTATCACGACTTTGCACATTAACAGCTTAAAGCGTTAATCATACAACATAACATAATCCACTAAACTTTGAAACCAACAATCAGTATAATTACGATAATCCTTACACGGAAATCTGATATAGCACTAATGCTTAACAGAAAGCAATTGATACCTCATCGGCTTATCAATCAAGCATTATGTAATTTCAATTAGCCGGCTGGTTGAAGAGGTAATTGACCAAGCTTTGTCGTTTACATATTAAGCCTGTCATATATAGGTACGACAATACGACAGTACGACCTACTCTAAATGTATCAAGAAAGTACAATAAATTCTTCTTAATAATCTTCTTTTTGCGGTGTTTCTTCTCTAGTATGTGTTGACTATCATAATTATGATTTTTTTTTATTACTGCCGCTCAAATTGACTCTATGCTGCTGAATTATAATGATTTTTATTTGTGTCGTAATTTTAATAGTTAGCGAGATTTAATATGAGGTATTAACCCTCTAAAAAGAGGGGAGTTTAAAGTGAAAATAGAGTCTAACATGGTTAGGTCGCAAACGGTTAAAAGGATTTTGATTTAGCTTTTTTTTATTTAAAAGGTGACTTGGAAAAAAAAACATAGCTAAAAAAATTGTGACTTTTATATCGGAAATTTTTAATTTTTTAATTATTCTTGGGGGTCTTATAGTAATTGGAAATCAAATAGCAATTAAAAAATACACGATTTTATTTCTACTTTCAAAAAGACTCTCCCAAAACATCAATGCAATTAGGAAGAATATTGAAAAACATAAGCGATCTACATGCATTTATGCATATATTTACATGTTAGAAGTACGCACATGATTTTGTATGCTAATGGAACGCTGCATAACCCTGAATATAGATTGCTGCTACTAAGACAGGATGCCAGTTAAGTGGCCACTAACATTTATAGGGTTTTCTTAGGAGTAATTCCTCTGTTTACTGGCGAGAAATAAATTGGATCGGAATAGAAAGGCTTTGATGAAATCGGGGATTGATTTTTATGTTTTGTGGTAATGAAAAGAATCCGTACAAAGGTTGCGTTCAAATTAAGAAATAAGCGCACGTACACATTATTATTGTTATAAAAATTTGGGAATGCATCAAAATATGGCACGAGTTTTCGTGTTTATGTTGGTGATATTTTTACTGTCATACTCAAAACCGTAAGACTCTAGCATGAAATTGTTATTTTTTTAGGTATGTATCGTCAGAGTTCTATAATTTTTATATTTAATTGTAGGCCTTGTCTATAATCTCTTTTAAAAATAATTACCATTTCTAAGTAACTTTACGTTTACCTTATTGATATTGTTCCGTATTTTTTTATTGTTTAATATTGAAGTCGGTAACATTCTTAATGTAAAATTTTAATACAATCATAGTATATACTACTGAATAATATCAAACTACCAAAATTTACAATTCATAGGATTTAACAAGGTTCTAAATACAATAGCTACAAATCTAACCACAGATGTCCAAACCATTGTCAACGGCTAGCAATATTTCACAGCCAGAGGCTACTTGAGTTCACGCACGCATTGACTCGTTTGTCATGTCACACAGACGCCTTCAACGATGCACCATCGCCTACTAAAAGGCTTGATATTACATCGTTCTGTAACATTAAAAAAAACTACAATCTTGGCCGGGTGAAAGCAACCTGGAAGTCATTGGGGCAGGCCTATGTTTAGCAGTGGAAGTCTTATGGCTGAAATGATAATGATGATGATACGTCACCTTCGTCGGTGGTCTGCCTCTGACAGGCTTCTTTCGGGTAATCAAGGGTCTCACCTGGCAGGGTATGACCGCCGAAGCCACGGGAAACAGCAGGCAGTTGCGTGCGACGCTCCCTCAGTCACTATCCAGTTACACACATGACAGAGATGCCTACGCCACAATAACTGGCCATGTTTTCATGGCCAACGATGGCAGACCTCGTGAAGTCGGCTAAAAGGCTGAGAAATACGTTTCCTACCAGCTCTAACGGTCGGCGAGACAACCTCACAGGAACATTTTATAAATGTTCAGCTAATAGCTCTGAAAATTCAAATATTGCTCACATTTCCAGACTAAAAAGGCTTAAATTAAACTAATTTTACACGATGCACCCTTAATATCATGTAACATGGCGCGGTTGACGTGTGTGCACGTGGCTCGCAAGATTTATTACACGGCCGCGGTATGTCTCGAGTTCCCGACTCGCTAGAGAAAGTTGTTCATACACCAGCTGTATCTTGTTTCTTTAATGTTTGTAGATTAATTGTTATATAATAGCATTGTAGTGAATTATTAATTGGAGAGTAGCTTTTGATTTATACTAGAAAAATATTTAAGGTTCTTTCTTGTAGAATTCAGGAAAACTGATCGTGAAAACCATTTTTTTTTTCTTAAAAAGTCTGGTAGAACCAACTTGTGAAGTTCCCTCATTTTTACACGTTTAAATGCATTTGTTAGAATTCGTTAAGATTAGTTATGATTCTAAACAGTCATATCTCTACGTGTGATTATATTTGACAATACGATTATAAGCGACGAGCTAATACTCCTGAGTGTACATCGTCGAACATCTAGTTCGACACTCAATTATACTCCCCTAGGGTATATTGATGCACAGTGATACAATATAGTTACACTACGGTGTGATAGTCGGTTAAAAATATTATGAAGAGAAAATGTATTTTATTGTACTTAATTTGAATATTTAACAACCAAGATAAATTAATTGAAAATTTAAATGTTAGAGCCATGTAGGTATAAATGGTCCGTCTCGATTGGGGTAGTGCCATTGCCACAGAATGTCGCAGTGATGTAAAAGTATTTGTAATTTTATGTTTAGTAATTAATAGTACATTTGTTATAAGGATCAGGCCAAAATTATTATCGTGGGACATTCAAAGGCCGAGTCGCAAGCAAGGGCCTGACGTTGATAATAACACACGGGTGGTACGACAACAATATTTTTTATCGTAATTGTGATAAATAAACAACAAAATAACGCAAAATATTTGTAAATATTAAACAAAATTACCTGTTCGTACCGCGGAGGCCTTTTTTACTTTGACTCATAATACAAAAAAAATATCAATGGCCTGCCACCCAGCATGCTGCCATATTTCCAAGCTTTGTGAGGATCAGTTTCTAATTTAACCAGATGCAAGTGAATATCAGTTTTCTAAGGAGTGACAACCTATCTGACCACCGCACCGCAACCCAAAGGGAACAATATACTAAAATTAACTCAGTTGTCATAATTTTATAAGGGTACTGACACTTATTAGTACTGTTTAGTACTATTCCTGAGAAAAACAACAATAATAGAGTGCGCCACGTGTTTGCGAATCATGATTAAATTTTGAATAATTTCAAATTCCAAATAAAAACGAGTGAAGCTAAAAAGCTAATGTTCTATATTTTAGTAATATGTAGATGAAATTTAAAGCTAGCTATATTGACGAAGGGCACGCAGCTACACATCGGTGTGACAGCCACCAGTCACTTACGCGGCGTACGGAGCGCCAGATTTATCGCCGTCTGCCTCACATGCGGTGGACACGTCTCAGCTTGAGACGACCCGATTTATGACGACATTTATTGGACGAATTAAAACTGTGTAGACAATATCTCTGTTTACGAGGAAATATACATGTGTTATCCGACAATACGAGAGTAGATAGAGAGAGAAGAAAGAGAGAGTAGAAAGTACAAGAAAAGTTTACATCCGTAAAGGAAATCTTTTCTACTACTCAATTTAAAAGTTCGATAAGAAGTTGGACATATTCTTCTTAGTGAAAATATTAAAGATTTTACATAAACATAAAATAACATTAAATTTCTGATTCGCATTAGACTTGAACAGTTTGAAAATGATTAGATTTAAATATTTATAATAACCAAAAAACACACAAACACAGGTATGACAAGAAGCCATAGGAAAATGTTTTAAAATGTGTTGTCCAATGAAATTTCCAGTCCAGTGAATATTTTTTAAGTTTTAGTGGCATTTTTTTTATATAACCTTTGCCTACTATTTACAGATATGTAATTTTACATTCGTAAACTTCCAGACCGAAAAAAATATCTAATAAATTATGTATAAGCCACGTTACTGTAAACTTTCATCAAATCCGTCCATCGATCAATACATCCTCACAGCTTTCAAATTGGCTACGGGAGGCTAATTAGTCGTCTTCAACCGTATTGTCAAACATTACTATTAAAATAAAAGTAAACAAACACTTGAGGTTGGTCTGCAAAGTAAACATAAACGTCGAAATCCCAAAGTAAATACGACGAATCTTACATAAACTCAGCACATTCACACCAAGGACGTACTCATATAGACGCTACACAGGGTGTTACGAACACTCGTCTGCAGTTCGCAAGAAAATATCGTGGGAATCTCACCACATCCCTACAGGTGTTTGCAACGCGATTTTCTCTCTTTTTTCCACCACCAACCAACCGCATTTCTCAAAGCAACGCCCTGTTTTTGCGAAAAAAATTTCGACGGTTTTACCGACGAATTCAGCTTTCGGATGCGCGGAGTTTTAGTAATGATCTCGTTATAACAAGTGTTATTTGGAAGTGATTTCGGATTTCCGGTATGGTTTTATATTTATTTCTTTTGGTTGTAGTTGCTATTGATAGTACCTAAAGGTATAACTTAGTCGTGATAGCCTAGTGATGTCTGAACCTAAAAGACTTTTCATAAAATATGAAACAATACATCTTATTTATAAAGTTTTGCGTATAGTGCGATTCACCAGTTCAATATTACATTAATTGTTCCTAGAAACAAAGATTCAAAGATTAAAATAATCACCGACTAATCATCCGATTCTCATTCTGCAAATTCAATTACACTTCACAGTACCTACAGGGCTCTCGCACAATATAATCGTCATAATCATCTGAATACAGTAGGAATACATTATCAAAGTATAAACAGTGCTGAACCATCACGCAAAATGTTTGCTAGCGAATAATTGAAGCGGCCAGTGATGTAGCTGACTCAGTGAAACCAAATTTTAGTTTAGCAAGCGCGGTATATTTTTGGAATATTTTTATGGAATATTTGATCACAAGCCTAGTCTTGAATATATTATGAAAAATCTGTGGAAATATGTATTATCAAATTCTAACTAAAAGTAATATTAACTAAGTAATTCTTACCTAGAAAGAGATGGTGGGACTCGAGACGAGCTGTACTTTTTCGGGAAGGACTAGGCCCGCTTTGTTCTCGTCTGATAGAAGTGGGAAGAGAGTAGAAAACCCTTTGCACAGCTGCGGGAAACTTTAGGCTAATAATAATTATAATGAGCCCTGGCCGCCCGGTAGCTTGGACTCCCGGATCGAGTGAAGTGTTATAAGATTTTTCCATTAGAAAATTCTCAGTAGTAGCACGGAGTCAGAAACTGTGCCCGGTTAATGGCAATAGGCTCGCCCACTATTACATGGAACTTATAACATAGCTGGCGAAATGTGGGTATCTGCCGGCCCCCTCTATGGAATACAAGCATGAATCTATGTTATGTTATATTATGTTAAGCATACATAATAACATTTATTTTTAGGTAAGTATATTTAAAAATGTATTACATTTTTATAAAATTATTTTATAATAATATTAATTGTACACAAGGCAGATCAACTTAATTGTAGCGGCGTGTGTTTGTAAGATTATTAAGTCGACGTTATAGTCTTGATGGTGATGATTTTGTGTAATAGTAACCTGTCAGTGGTTTTCAAACTCAAACTCACTCACACAAATACGCATAATAGTACATCATAATTATTTTATGCGCACTTGAAACTGTTATTGCGCTGATTACTTGAAATTATAATTCAAAGAATACATTTACTTCAGCATAAACTTAAGTAGGGAATCTACTTAAGTTTACCTCCTACTTGATTTTAAATATATTAATCTTCATTTTACTGTTATTAAACACTCAAAGCTGTGAGAGCTTCAAGATATTGGTCCTCTAGACATGTCGATATTGAAGATATTGAACATAATTGGCAATAAAGTGAATAGGGATCTTCAAGCAAGCGTGCTCTAAACCAAGCCACACTATGGCGACGTTCGCCTTTGATGGATTACTAACTACATTGAAGGACCTCTTGTATATGAAGACGTTCCAGTGTGTGTACAATGTGGGACAAATTATGATAATATGTATGTATATGTGCTTTGTCGTGATAGCCTAGACAGACCGTTTTATGTTTAACTTAAAAGGGTAATAGCAGGAGCAGTTATATTGTTTTTAAATATGTAAGTGAATATCATTATAATATAAAAAGATGTAGCCTGGAATGAGGAGACATAGAAAATAGTGTCTATAATTACACAGTAATTGTATTTTATTAAAATAAATTCATCGATGACCGGACAACGTAGCACACCATTGCTGTTTAGATGTTAAAATCCAGTCATAGGTATGCCACGCGCTGCCCGGCGGCAAGAAAATACTATAATATATTTAAAAGACTAAATTTATTTATCAAAAAATAATCTGTTCTGTATACAACTAAATCTTAAAAACAATTTTCTTTTTTAACACATTCCTTTTCCACTAAACCATATGTGTTTGAACTCAAGTGTAATGCAATATTTTGGCCATTATTAAACCAGTAAATATTATTGACTCAAAACCAAAATACTATTGTGGAGTTTCAAGCACTCTACATCTAAATTTGCGTCTGAACTGTTTCGCCCACAATATTTCCTCATAAATTTAGTAGCTTCGATGTAGCAACACTACGCATGAAACTCGTGCAAAGCGGGCTGCAGCTGACAGCCAACTGAATTATGTAGCGGGACGCGTCACTCGCAACTGTAATGATCGGTTTAAATACGCATTGTTTTATTTCGTGCTATATGTTGTGGAAAACGATATGACAGCCAATAACCGAATCCAGAACATGACTCAGTATATTTTATTCGGAAAATTGATTTATCTTTTAATTATTTATATTTTTTAATAGCTACAAGGTTTTTTTCCTGTATCGTTTTCATGATTACGTATTTACGTAGTAGTATAATAAATCTGGAAATCATTGGGGGAGGCCTATGTTCAGCAGTGGACGTCTTATGGCTGAAATGATGATGATGATGATGATGATAATACAGATTTATGATTTCGTGTGAGTATGTTTCGGTATATACTTTCGAGCTTCCAACATAATGATAATTCTTATTGTACACAAAAAAAAAGTAAAATGCCATGATGTGAAAATTTGACTTTATTATCTCAAGTAAACTTTACTTTAGCAACAAGGAAAAATTATCGTTTTATTTTTTGGCCTGCAAATAACATTTTTTTCTTAGTTTACTTCAACAAATTACCTGTCACTGCTGGCATTATTGCATCTTTAGACTCATGTGGTAGCAAAAATATTTCTGTGTGTAGTTTTTGTTAGAGCTGCTTGGACTGAAAAGTTAAGCAAATTACAAACTGAGAGGAAAAAAATGTAGTAGAATTTTTACTGTTTGTATAGTTTTCACGTGGCTAATTTTTGTAGGAAGATTAGTCCGGTATAGGTAAAAATGTTAAGGTAAAAATATTATATTTATTTTGATGTATTAATGAAAAATACTTATTCTTTAAAATATTTCACGACTATAAACATTCCTTCTATTTATTTCTATGACGCCAATAAAGGTAATCGATATTTATGTCAAGTGAATACTTCATAGATATTTGCTTGTGCCAGATACGCCATTACTCGGATGTCTTCGAGTGCACTCGGGTTACGATAATCCTTTCTGCGCATTTCTGCTTTCCTGTAGACCAGCCAACTTAATGGAACGCGCGAGGATTCCAGCGTACTTTCACTGCATAGCACTGGATACGGTAGATTCTCCAAGCATGCGCAAGCGTTTGTTTCAGTGCGATTCCCTCTGCGCCGCGATGCGTTACGTCAAGTTTGAATCATATTTTTGTGTTAAGACAAAATGTATTATTGTATTTAATAAATAAAAAAATCGTTAACACCAACCAAGAAAATATAGCAGATATGGATATTGGATATAGCAGTATCTAATATAAAAGTGTCTCGTACGTATATTATATTACTTTTATTCTTGAGTCAGTTAAGAATACCAATAAAATTCAACACACGTCTGAAGAAATTCAATATCGAATAAAATCTAAAATAGAATTTACAAATTAAGGGGAGATGAGCGTAAAATATGAGACGCAATTTCAATAGAAACTCATTTCCATTCATTAGTGTTACTGCTTACAAACTGTTCAATACCCTCTTCAATAAAACTGCTTCGAACTTTCCATTTAATTCCGATGCACTAAGATTTCACTCACATTGAAATTCTCCTGGCGTTTCCTCACAAGATCTGTTGCAACGTCTGGCAAACACAAAGATACGTACGATCTTAATTCGAGTTAATCCGGGTAAGAAAGCGAGCGTCGCAAGGTGGACACACTATGTGGACGAACGTGTGCTGAATTTTAGCGGGACTGGGGCAGAAAAAAGGCGATTTAAGACAAAGAAGCGGAACTAGATTTACTTGACAATGTCAGCAAAATTTTAAGTTTAGATGAATGGATTGATTAAGTATCAAACTACATAGGTACATATGTATAATACATAGACTTACTCTTGTTTTTCAAATGGGTAGGCAGAGGTGTATAGTACACATATTTTTCGTCAGTTATGCTTTAAGTCTATTACGTAAACCTATTGTAGGGCACAATTTCAGACTCTATAACTGGAAATTTCCTAAGTAAAATTAAAATAATACTTTACCCAACTCGCTAATCGAAACCTCGCACTGAGCAGTCACAATTACAACCGCAAACAAATATGAGTAGCAGATCATTTACAAACTAGTTTCGAAAACAGAAGTGACTAAAATATATTATTTTGTAAGTCACTGGAAATATCACATCTGAAAAGTGCAACAATTACAAAGTAGTACATCTGTACTACTCAGAGCTCCATTAGTTGTGTCCCAAGTACACAATTTTAAAACTCATTTCTTTTTCTCTGCAGTCGTCCTAATGGCCGCAAATTTAGTCAAACTTAATTCGTTCTACCTAGTCTAGTCACTTGCGTCCTTAACACGTTGTTTGGTAACTGGATTGTAGAATACAGCTCTTGTTTCAACGTAACGTCTTTGTTTCTTACAAATGTACTTTATGTGCCTTCTTGAGTAAATAAATGATGGAGTTTTCGCAAGAAGATAAAGTTTGGGAATTACTCGCGAGTAAATATTTAGTTAGAGAATTTTGTTTGAACTGATTATCTTATACGAGATGAAATACATGTTTTATAAGATACATAATATGCTTTATGAGTACTGTAATGGATTGGTTAATGTTGACTTAATATTCATAAGTAAAAAGGGAAGGGTATATCATACATGCATATTCATTTGTAAACTTTCTTTCCATATCAACATTTTTCTTCATATGACCTTATCATTATCATCATAATATCATATCATATCATTGTTATGACTGAACTGACATTTTTATTACTTACCAGATTATCACAATAAAATTAACTGCAGTTGTTGAAAATATAATATAAAATTTTCAACTGATTACGAAGTCGCTTTCAACTTAAACCATCGTTTTTTTAGTCTCATTCCTTACCTTTATTATGCTACAAACAAAAAGATATGAAAGATAAACAGCTTTCTCAACAAAATTAAGAAACAAAAATATCCACTTTGGAATAAATTCGACTGTCAGTGTCACACGAAACTCCTAACTCCATTCAAATTAATCGTTTTAAGTACATTTTAAATCGATTTAGAAAAGTTGGATGGCACGACAAAAAACAATTTTAACTCCGAAGAAAGGAAAAGGGGAGGTATTTCGATACAAAAAGACAGCCCAAGAGAGCTGACGCTAAGTGAATAAGTGAATAGTTAAAGTCTCATAATATTTACATAAACCGAACATTAGCGGAGTGTCTTGAGATGTAGGCTTTAGCGGGCTTGATTGATCTTTGGGGTTTCACCAAATGGCGATGATGGAGCAACTTTGTGATATATGGATTTAAATTGGCTCTAAATTATGTTGGAAAATACTTACCTACTAAACTCGATTCAAAGAGTAAGTATTATAAAATGTATCTAATTTTAAAGCGGAGTAAGATGATGATGATACATCATCAACTTTTATTTTAGCTTGATGAAAATTGTTTTTAACCCTTTTTGTTTATAGTACAAATCTTTATAGTATTGCTAGTAAATGTATTGATTAAAACTTTATAAAGGGCGATAATGACCATGTAGATAATAATAATGATAATAATGATTAAGTGCATTTATTTTACCCTACAGTGGCAATAACACTGTAAAAAATTGTTTTAAAGAAAAAAAAGATGGTAAAAGACTAATAGCAAATCAACTCTATAACAAAACGCTTAACCCCATATTTTGAACCATAAATATAACAAGGCGAAGCGAGCGTATGGATCGTGGTAAATGAACCAAAAAAAAATACACAACCCGCGTTGATCGAATACTCTCTTTGATGTAATACCACCCCCACATTCCATAGCAGCATGACTGTGTGAATATGTAATGACGTAATAGAATTGCCAGCTAAATGCCGTGAAAATGGCTTTCATGTAATATCCTACATTTTCTTTGTCGATTTGAAATGTTGCAGTCGCTGTTTTTTGTGTAGATAATAATATATTATGTATTGGATGTTGGTGGAGAGCCAAGTAATTTAAATTTTTCACAAAACGCTTTTTTTGCAATATAACAAAAAAATACATTTAAAAAAAGTAAGAGTTTTCTGCCACAACCAACTGGCCAGTATCAAACATGTAGTTTAATTGGAAATTTGAAGAGTGAAGGACATTCTTGGTCTTACATCTTAATCCCCTCCCTCCCCCTATCCCTATTTATAGTTATTAAACCTTTAGGTAATGCAAATAAGTTGTAACTTATGATGTTCATTTTATAATATTACACAATACTCTATTAGCTAACAACATATTCATTACATTTCTTGTAACTTCCATTATACTCAAAATATATTCAAACTTTACAACAATAACATGGGTTCAGCTTTCCTAAATGATGACCATTTACTATTCAACATTGCAACCCAATTCCTTATTTAACAACTGCCAAAGCTATCAAGAAGTTATTATTTATTTATATGAGTTAATCTTCAAGACGGGCCCCTTTACGATGGAATTATTACAACAGATTACAGCCAAAACGTTTCAATTAATTTTAAAGATGGCTGATAGTCCCCACAGGAAATTTGCCAAGTTGCCAGTCATTATGAGGGGCACAAAATGCGTTGGAATTATTTATGGCAGCAGCCTTGCTATACTTTCAATGTGCCCCAGATGGTACAATAGTGCTAAGACAAATAATATTTGAGAAGAGAGTTATGATACAAGTGATTTTAACAGCTGCTCTTCCTTTTATATATTTATTTCCTTAGTTTATACATAAAACGAAAATGTTCCTTTTATGTATTTAAACTAAGGAAAGAAGAAAGACGGTGGAAGTGTAATTAGACTGGGGCTTTTTTACCTTTTTAACCTCCATCGAAAAAGAGGGATTTTGTAAGTTACACGTTCGTGTCAACGTTTTGGAGTCGGTTCCAAGTCAAGTTCTAGCCTCTTTATTCTTCTAATTAAGAACTTGACTTGGAACCGACTCCAAAACGTTTTAAAGTTATTTCAAGCTTTTTAGTTCCTTTTGAAGTTGGTTTTTTCTTTCCGCAAAATAATGTTGAACTTCAATATGTTGATATTAAACACCATTGTTGTTACTATCATCATTTAAATATTTAAAGATTAAACATTGTTGTCAGTTTTGACATTTTGATACTGAGTTTACATTTTAATATTTCAAGTATTACCATAGTACAAAATAATGTACAATTATTATTATGCATTGCTGTCAGTTTCATCATTTTGGTAACTAAAAATACACAATATTATACACATGATTATTGGTTTCCGTTTGTTATTTATTAATTAAGCATTGTTGTCATTTCAGTAGCATTCAAGACTAGCTCTTATTTATAGGACTTTTAACATACTTTGTAAATTTGTAATATACCTTCCTTCCTTTTTTCACGGGAAGAAAAAGATTTTTCTCAAATTAATTACAGAATAACTGGTATTCGATCATCCACGGGCAACACAACATCTAATTTACCTCGATGCCGTCAACCTTTGTTAACTGCGTGGGATACAAGGCGTAGGAAGTAATAAATTGCTCCATTCTCCTTTTTTTACACATAAAAGTTTCATTTTTTTTTACCCCCGACGCAAAAAGAAGGGTGATATAAGTTTAACGTATTTGTATGTCTGTGACTGTGTGTTTATTTGAAAGGTAACATGATCGAGAGTGTTTTTAGCTAATACAAGTTGTCATTTTTACCTATCAGGGTTTTTTAAATTTTTTTTATATATTGAAATTACCAATTGATCTCTAGCAATATTATATTGATCACATAGACGCAATCTTATTCCTTTTCTCTTATAGGCCTTTTAATACGTACATAGCTCACACATATACACACAAAAGTGCGTAATTGAGACCTTTGTTAGAGTCACAATTTTAACCGTTGCTTGCAATGCACTGTTGCTTTGTATCGGGGTTCATTTCAAAACTAACATGTTTTAAACTATTCTATGTTTGATCTTCACGTGGCTTTGCCCGTGTGGTTCTAATTTTCCGTCTACTGGGTCCAATTGTAAATAATTATAATCTATCCGGGAACCTATTCCAACCCACAAAAAAATCATAAAAATTTGCCGCTGCTTTGAAGTGATGAGCGGACAAACGTTTGTAGGAATTAATTTTTAATTTACACCCAGTAAAATCTTTTCTAAACGAGGGTCCAAATCCAGAATATCATCGCTTGCAATCAATATTCTTTACATAATTATATAATTATTAACCCCATTTGCATAAAATTCCTATCTGACTCAATCGACGTCTGGAAAATCTGTTTGAATTTTATTCTCTCCATATTTTTACTGGACAAACTGATAATAAATACTCAGTAAAAGTGTGTTCGTTTAAATTTTCATATTCTTTTCAAGTTAAATCTCCACATTCGTTATTCTTTACGAGATAGTATGAACGTATTAATAGAATTTCAAGCGTTAAAATAAAATTATCGGCCGATCCAATCATAAAAGGCTTGTAAATATGGGTTGCAGGATTATATATGAGTCTCCTTGATTTCTTTTGCATGGTGGTAGAACCATTTTCACGAATTGGTTGGCTTAATCAGAAAAAATAGAAAAATAAATCCCGTAAATGAGCCTCGTATGAAGTCTGCATCAGCGGTACCAAACGGTACTATTAAGCGGTACAAAAAAAGGAACCAAATCTTAACTTGGGACCTGTCATACAAATTGACCTTCCACAATATCATAACGCCGAGGTTTTGTTGATAAAATAATATTATAATACACATAAGGTACATCGACTACAATGTATGGCCTGTGTGTGCTTAAGAAATGCCTTGTAAAAGGCCTTGAAGGATAAGCTATGAGCAGTTGAAGTCCGATCCCACCTAAAACTTGGTGCACGAAATAATATATTAAATAGAACTGTCTGCGAAGAGGACACAGGAGTGAGACACTTTAATATACCGAGTATTACACAAGTTGAAAGTTTTACAAAAGGCATTATTCGGCTGCGACGGTACACGCCGGTAGCCGCGGGGGCAACACGGACGTTTTCCAACTGATATATATAGGATGACACTGTGTTAAAGTAGAATTGTGTGGGATTTTGTTTAGTGTTTTGAGATTAGAGGTCGGGTGTCGGAAGAATTGATGAGATATACTATTTAAAATGTTCTGATTTCTGAAGTACCTAATGTTATGATTGAAACTATAGGAATAATAATAATAATGGCAACAGTCACTTCATTACATAACAGACACTTAAAGCCAACAATAAAATAAAACAAATAAAAATATCTCCTCGATTTTGCCTGCGAATATAGGTATTCATAGCAGTTTATCTGTAATCTATAAACAGACAACAATTGGAATCAGTCGACACAGTCCATTGCCAACAGTTTCTGAACACGACGACACACGACAATGTTTCGCCAAAGTCTCTCGTACATATTCAAAGTTTAATCCGAATCAGCTTTCCTCTTCTTGCGCGGGTTTAGCTCGGGTGGTGTCGCTAAGTCGCGTGATACACTGTAAATTTGGATGGCTAGTGTTTTTGTTGGACTCGATGAAGTTGTAGAGGAAAATGGGTTGATTGTAATCTGTGTAATTAATTTTGTAACATTAATATCAAGATCAATCCCTGTGTTATAGCAGAAGTGTGCAGATTTGATCCATGATGTTTTTTTAGCTTCGCACTTGAACTAAAAACATTAAGCTCCAGAGCGGAATTGTGAAATTATAATTATGTCTGTAAATCGTAGTAACAATAAAAATCTTTGCTGCGAATCAATAATTATATTGCTTATTATTATTAAAAAAACCTAAACTAACAGTAGAAATACTTTGAAATAAATTTCAATCCTGAAATCTCTATGATGGTGTAGTTAAAAAAAAGTTTAGTTACATTTTTCATAGAATGACCCAAAAATATTCAACAAACTTCGTGTCATACAACTTTAAACCCCTAGAGAATGAGATACCATCCAAATTCCCAACCTAACCCCCTTAATCCGTGACACCTCATCATCAGCTCAACACAGATAAACTTGTTCTAATTAACACTGCGTCGCATCACCTGCTCCAACTTACTGCATTCCACTTTGACACTACCCCGTATTGCACTTAGTGTCAGTTTTGTATCAAATTGTTCCCTAAAATAATTAGTAGTGTAGTGCTTTTACGTCTCGCTAATGTATATTTTCTCGAGTTTTCGAGTAACAGCGTTTAAGACACATTTGTGGAACATTTTATGTTTAAAGTGCAGGTGTAGTTGGAAAGTGTAGCCGTTATTTTAGTGTGCATCTGGATTGAGGGCCCATTTTTTAAATCTTTGCCAAACGAAATAAGACTTATAGGGCAAGCACTTAGAAATAAGTAAAACTTAGGGCAAGGGGCCACGAATTTCTAAAACGCGAATTAAAACTATTATGACTAAATAGCTTGGGCCCTCAGTCCAGACGCTTGCATAAAGTGGCATATGTTCAATCTCAGAAAGTACTATCTCTGGGTTCATATTTTTTATTTAAGAATCTACTTAGGAATATGTAACATATTTTCAGAAATTTCTAGATCTGTAGAATATGACATTACAGATTTATGGCGGTTTGCCTTGGGCCCTCAGTTCAAATATGTTTGAACTGAGAAATCTGCAAAACATGAATTTATCTGAAGAAATACATAAATACGACTTTAATATATGTTACTTGGATGCCTCTGTGAATTTCTAATAAAGAAATAATGACACAAAAGTTCATTGTTAAAAAGTAAATACAAGTTGAAAATTCCTAAAACGTCTGAACTGAGGGCCCAAAACTTTTGCCTATATTGACTAAGCTTAACCTCATAGACTAACGCAAATTGGTATAAGTTTTCTTACAAATTACTATCTAAAAGGTTACGTACCGTCCGTTCTTCTAAATGCCATACTTTAAAAGAAAATTTCATTTTTACATTTTCTATATGTAATAATTATGTAGGGTGACCATGATAAAATTATTCATCATTGCAATAAGGCAGTAGGTTCAAAATGCTTTGAACGATGCTACGTCCGGCTAGCGCTAAATAGCTAGCTCGGTCGTCGGGTGCAAGCGATTCTAACAGAGTGGTGCACCGGCTTTGTCCACGATAGTACATATCTACATAATTATTATATCTATATTATATAACTAGCTTTTCCCGCGTGGCTTCGCTCACGTAGACTATAGAATATTTTGAACATAATTTATTTATTTAAATCGAATTAGTATTATAGATACCTAGAAAAATGATAAATCAACAAACTGTACTGCCCATAAGAACAAATTGTACTACTCTGAGTCGATACCACTACTTTTAGCGTCATTGTATAAGCAGACTTAGGTACAGGGCAAATGACAGTCAATAATATCGTCGGTATAGCAATTGCAAATATTCGCTATTATATAATAATATAATCTAAGAGATTTCTAAGGAATTTTCAAAGGAAAATCAAGATAGGGATAGGTACTTATAAGGCTGGTAAGTTTTTCTTTCCAGTATAAGAGAACAAATAAATTTGAAAGGACATTGACAGGGTTTGGACCAAGTGCTGCCCAGGAATGAAAGTAGCTCCAGTGGTATCATGGCATTAATTTACATCCAAAACAAATATTTAAAAAAAAATCGTCCCAGGAAAAAAAAGTTTTGTTGTTAATAATTATTTTTCATTAAATTATGAGTATGGGATGTTTTTCCCTCCAAAATACATAAATCTACATCTAATATATTTTATAACATTGTCCTGTAGCACCAAAAGCGGTACAGGAATGGAAAAATCGGGACGGAAATATGCCTAACCCTTTTATTCAAAATCACAGATTTAATTGGGATCAATCTCATTAATTAATTGGGGTTGGTTTTTTTTTTTTCAGTAGGGCTGAAATGCGGGATATCCCGCCAAATCGGGACATCTGGCAATATTACGTAGCATGCAAAACACAAAAAGCTGTTCTATTGTGTCTCGTTTGCACCATGCCATTATGTATATTGGTGCGTTGTTTATTTAAACTTGTATTGGGCACCAATTCCAGTATTCTAATATGGTAGTTGAGAGTAGTCAGTACAAATAGTGAGGTGGCGTTATGTTGCATTCCTATTCAAGTTAATTTTTGTGGAGCAACATTTCAGCCTAATGCTTGTTCTTGTAATGCTTTGATTTCTTGATTATATTTATGTCAAAAATAATGTATATTTTTTAATGTTCATTAATGTACACTTGCTGATAAATTACATTATTATTGTAACATAAAAAGTACAATTAATACACTCACAGTTACATTGAAAATAATTCTTAAGATTGTTTTTTTCATATAAAAAATGCATAACAAAACCCTGTTTTTCTCTTGACTCCTGGGATAGATTTTGATAACTATTGGCCTAAGGAACAAATTGTACTATGTGTTCATTCTGGGTAGCACTTGGTCCAACTTCCATATAAAGATTGGCAATGTCCTTTCGAATTCTAATCCGATTTATATTTGACATTCCAATTTTAAAAGGTACCTAATTACATTGCACCAAGCCAGTTTAAATCAAAAGCACTAAGGAGTATTGATATCAACTTCGATGCAAATCACCCCCAAAATAACTTTCTACCCCTTTTTAACCCTGTTAGGCGATGAGATTTAATAAAATACGAAACACGTGTTCCATCATTTCTAAAAAAGAATGTTTATGCAAAATATGAAGTAGTTTGGACCAAGGAATCCCGTTGTCCCATACAAACTTTGCCCCTGTTTTTCACCTCCTTAGAGGTAGAATTTCGAAAAATCCTTTCTTATCGGATAATTACGTCATATAAAGAACACACCCTCCAAGTTTCAGGTCTCTACGATCAGCGGTTTAGGCTGTGCGTTGATCCGTCAGTCAGTCAATCAGTCAGTCAGTCATTCAGGACAAAGCATTTTATATGTACAGATAATTTTAAGGAGAACATTTCCGTCATACATGATTTCTATGTAGCTTTAGCCATTAAGGCTGCACACGCGGCGGAAGCTTAAAAAATGGAGTAACTTCTCCCGTTTTCCCAATATTTCGCTTCACTGCTCTGCTCCTATTGATCGTAGCGTGATGAAAAGTATACTATAACCTGCCCAGGAGTATGAAGAATAATTGTGCCAAATTTCGTTAAAATCCCTCGAGTAGTTTTGGTTTCTATAACGAATATACATACCGACAGACAGACAGACAGACAGACAGACAGACAGACAGACAAAAAGTTTACTGATTGCATTTTTGGCATCAGTATCGATCCCTAATCACCCCCTGATAGTTATTTTTTAAATATATTTCATGTACAGAATTGGCCTCTCTACAGATTTATTATAAGTATAGAAAAATGCTGTTTTTAGTCTCGCTAAAACTCGAGAACGGCTGGACTGATATGGCAAATTTTGATCTTGAATTATTTGTAGAGGTCCAGGGAAGATTAAAAAAAAAAAAAAAAAAAAAAAAAAAAAAATTATAAAAAAAAAATATAAAATTATTATTTAAATTATTTAAATTTAACAAAAGAACACATATTTTTGATTTAAAAAAGATGACGTCCGTCACTTGAATAAAAAAGAAGAAATGGAGCTGCTCATTGCACTATGTCTTAGCGCAAGCAGGTTCGTAGCTCTTCATGAAGGTCGTATAGGCTTCCCACAGTACTTACTTATGACGAAAATTATGGTCACCCTACATAATTATTACATACAGAAAATGTAAAAATGAAAGTTTCTTTTAAAGAATGGCATTTAGAAGAACGGACGGTACGTAACCTTTTAGATAGTAATTTGTAAGAAAACTTATACCAATTTGCGTTAGTCTATGAGGTTAAGCTTAGTCAATATAGGCAAAAGTTTTGGGCCCTCAGTTCAGACGTTTTAGGAATTTTCAACTTGTATTTACTTTTTAACAATGAACTTTTGTGTCATTATTTCTTTATTAGAAATTCACAGAGGCATCCAAGTAACATATATTAAAGTCGTATTTATGTATTTCTTCAGATAAATTCATGTTTTGCAGATTTCTCAGTTCAAACATATTTGAACTGAGGGCCCAAGGCAAACCGCCATAAATCTGTAATGTCATATTCTACAGATCTAGAAATTTCTGAAAATATGTTACATATTCCTAAGTAGATTCTTAAATAAAAAATATGAACCCAGAGATAGTACTTTCTGAGATTGAACATATGCCACTTTATGCAAGCGTCTGGACTGAGGGCCCAAGCTATTTAGTCATAATAGTTTTAATTCGCGTTTTAGAAATTCGTGGCCCCTTGCCCTAAGTTTTACTTATTTCTAAGTGCTTGCCCTATAAGTCTTATTTCGTTTGGCAAAGATTTAAAAAATGGGCCCTCAATCCAGATGCACACTTATTTTAAAAGGGTATGTAGTAATGGTGATTGTTATCATTTTTAATTATTGTTCTTTTGAATAATGAGCAGTGTTTGTTTATTTTTTTTACAATCAGTGGCATTTGCAACTTGGAAAAGATATTTTGTGAGACAAGGAAATTCGTCGTGAGTGTAATTTTTATGATTCTTAATACGAATAACAGGTTCATATTCCATTAGTGCTATATTAGTAACGAGCTTCTGCCTGCTTATTGATAAATTGTAGCCTATGTGTTATTCTGATGTATAAGCTGTATTACCATAAAGTTTTATCGAAATCTGTTCACTAGTTTTAGCGTGGAAGAAAGAGTGCGTGCGAGAGTGAACAAATGTTCACATTTATAATAATAGTAGATCACGAGATTACGAGATCCAACATCAGATATATTTTAGAACTTCTTTAGCAACTTTGTTATAATTGTCTACCATCAGTAATACATGACTATTGCTATTATAATTACTAATAAAAAATCTGTGAACACAGTATTTTCTACTTTTCTAATTAATTAATTAATTAATTTTTGTTTGTTAGTTATTTATATTATCACTACAACTTTAACGTCTCTATTTGCAAGTCCACATATTTCAATTATTGTGTGGATACCTACTACATACAGCTATCCATCATTCAGTCAATTTCCAACCACATCGCCTACAAGAAAATGAGATTTTAGTGTAAAAAAGGGATGAGGTACTTAAAGTACACTGACTTATAAAACATAAACTGACGTGATCATAATAAGGAGCCTCATGCTCTGCCGACGGCGTTAATTCAGCTTCTTTTGTTCCACAAATACCCTATAATACTTTAATAAAACCTCCATATTTAATAAACGCAACTCAGTGATTTAATAATGTAGCGTTGTTCTTTAGCTGCTATATATTTTTTAAATTAAACTTTTTATTATGAGGAGCGTGTGTTACGGCTTGATGAAATTTGCATTCATTAGTAGAGTGCCCGGGCGACGGCCGGCCGTGGACAAAATGTCAACTCGGCGTTTTTTCTTTAAAAAAATACCCTCATAATATTAATGTGCGGTGTTTTTTCTTTTTGTAAAAGTTTTGTATTAACTCATGTTGCAGATTCGCGGAGTCGGATAGTTTTTTTTTTTAATGTGTATCTGTGGTTGTTTTTTGCTGTATGCTAATTAACATGAAAACATCAAACTGTTTCTCGTATGAGTCAAAGAAAAATACTGTTTACATATTTATTCATTTTTTAATAGAGCTTACTTAAAAGATGCATCATTTTATCCTTTGCGCTGTGACAGTAATTAATATGAATATTTTATTGCAATTTTTTTTTTTAATTTGTTGCTTGACTCGAATATATATATCTGCCTACCCTTTTCCCAACTATGTTGGGGTCGGTTTCCAGTCTTACCGGATGCAGCTGAATACCAGTGTTTTACATAGAGCGGCTGCCTATCAGACCTCCATAACCCAGATACTGGGTTACACGATACTCCTTGGTAAGACTGGTTGTCAGACTTTCAGGCCTTTGACCTCCCCGTAACGACTGTCAAAGATCTACAATTGACAGCCGGGCCCAACAGCTAAACGTGTCGCATGCCACACTATTCGAAAATAATTCGTTAATAATAATTGTTATTCCAAGCTTTATCCAGCTTCGACACTCATGGGACATAAAAGGGTACTCTATTTCTAGATGAAAACCATTACCTACCTAAAAAGCTTATCTCTTCGTTCCTAGAGGACCATTATCTAAAAGAAGTAGAACGGAAAATTGAAAAGAATTTCCAATGAAATCCAAATCAAAACTTCTTTATGAAAACATTAAAGCTTGTTATATACAAACTTAATCTGGTATATAATAAAAGTCGATGCATTTCATCCGTCCACCCCCTAACCCGTTCGACCCCCTTAATAATCAAGTTTGCGAGTTGTACGTCCAAGATGTCGCTACGGACCGAGAATATTCAGACAACATTGTCCCTTCTGAATATCTTAGAGTCTTGGCTGAGTAAATTAACATACAATTTACGAAGACTTATAAGTTCAAAAAGACAGTTATGAGCATTATTTTCTTTTTACGATAGAAGGGAATTTTTATGACCATAAGCAATTTTGAGATAAGGTACTAAAAACAATACAATGTGCAATGTGCATTGAGTGTCAACAAGAAGAATTATTTTATTTACTTTCAAATACTAGTACTTATATACGATTGTGTACTTGAGATATAGTTTCTCACAGAGATAAGACTAGTGATGCAATTAATACGAGAACAAGAACAACTGTATTCCTTCTTAGCTTTATTATTAAAGATCGAAAGTTAAGCAAGCAAGAAGTTAAGCAAAAGCCACATTTTTACATGTTTTAGCACATGTTAGCTTATTAAATATAAATATTTAATAAGAAATTTGAAAAATACCATCCGTATCAGTTGTTTTTTTCAAATTTCTTATTAAATATTTATACAAAAGCCATATTATTAATGTTGATAAATATATAAATATTATACTTGATAGCTAAATCATGATTATAAATCAACTGTTATAAATATAATACTGTGATAATACTACTATAAATAGTTTGTATACAAAAACTTTTCCTTATGCTCAAACATTTCTAAATACTGCCTACCCTGTACATGACAGGCGGGAAATGTTCACAGCTCTTCCTAGATTTGACGCACCCACGCCCTAACTAAATCAATTCGGTTGGAAAATATTCGTGAGTCAATCCGATGTCTGTGAAATTTCATCCGTCTAGGAGATTCTATCTCTATGCTAATATCGTTGTTAGTTTTTATATTACATATTTCGTTGGTTTTGATATCACTTCGCTAGTAGTGTTAAAATTATTACAAAAGTAAATGTGATTTGTAAAGAGCACACTTTTTTTGGAATCGTCATTATTAGATTGAACGTAGGCGTAGTCGGTGTCTACTGACATTTTGCTGGGTGTATAATTTCCTATCACATTGTGTAATTTTTTCTGGACTAAGCAGATATTATTCAAGTTTTTTTTTAAATCACATTTTAAATTAAAAGTTAGCAAACTTTTAAGTTTTATTTTGTGGTTATAACATTTTTTTCGTGTCAAGCTGCCGCATTTCGGAACAAACTGTAATATTTTAAAATGTAACGTTTTATAATTATTTAATAAGAAAATTTGAAAAAACAATTGATACGGATGGGATTCGAACCCACGATCTTCGACATACCGTGTCGACGCTCTAACCGCTGAGCCACCGTATCCCATCGGCATCAATCGAAATTTCAAATCTCTTTTACACGCCTTAGGCGTGTGGCAGGCCCATCCGTATCAATTGTTTTTTCAAATTTTCTTATTAAATAATTATATTTAATAAGCTATCATGTGCTATAACATGTAAAAAATTCACAAAAAATATGTAACGTTTTATTAATTAAATATATTATTATGAGGTCTTTTTTTAAAAGAAGAACGTACAAAACCTTCAGTACATAGAATTTCTTCATTTCAAGTGTAATACTTCGTGTAAAACTTTAATGAAATTATTCGTTGATAAGTAAAATGTGTCCGTTTTTTTGTCCTCCTTAGCTTCGTTGAAAATATTGCTATTTAGCTTGTTACTTCATGAAGTGGGCACTGCAAAGAACTTTAAAAATCTTTTACAACTTTACAAAATTAGTTTACTTTATCAAATTTATTAGCATGAAGTATGTGTATGTGCAATGGTTGCAAAATACATAAAGATTATTTTACACACTTTATTTATATAATATATAATTATGAATATAATTACAATAATGTTCTACAATCCAAATTTAAATTTACTATTAATAATTGCGATAGTAATATTTAGTAGCTTAACTTAAAATCATCAAATCAAATTAAAATGGTTCCCAGGATCCATAAACTATTATTGTTATTTATTGTGTATGGCTGTTTCATCCAAATTCATTCAGTTATATAATCGATTAAAATTAACAGTCATAGCCTAGTGGTATGACCGTTGGATTGCCAAGTTAAAGGTCATAGATTCGAAACCCAGGCACCTCTGACTTTTCGGATTTATGTGCGTAGTAGAAATTTTATTATCACTTGCTAAATCAATTAAGGAAACACTGTAAGGAAACCAGCACACCTAAGAGATAAACTGTTTAAGGTCATATCAGAGACCTATGGTTGGTTTAAACTCTGACACCAGGTTGTTTGTCAACCATACGATAAAGAAAAATATCGATTAAAAAGCACATATTCTGCAAAATCATTAATTTTGACATTTAATTAAAACAAAATATTCTGTTTTGCATGTTTGTTGAATGGTTCAACAAAAAATCCAATCTGACCCATGTCTTCCTCTATATTTGATAACTTTACCAACAAAACACAGACTAGAAATTCCTTGTAATTTCGTTAACAGCGTCGCAACAGCAAACTCGGTGACTCGTAAAGGGGTCAAATCTTAGTTTTTTTTTTCATTTAGTATTCTGTGGATGTAGGTAAACAATGTTTTGTCTCACAGTGAGTACCTAAATATTTTTTTAAATATTATTTTATGTTTTTTAACGTATCAAGTAGTCCAGTCATTTGTCGAAATTCGAAATTAATTCTTTTTTTTATTTATTATTGACTTTCTGCACTTCTTCTTTCATTAAATATGTATGTAGTTCATTAATTGTTGTGCCAATTTCACTTGTACGATTTAAAGATGGCGCTGGTGTTTCTACATCCCGCAAGTCGTAGATTACACGTCGTAGTTTCCGTATTTGTTCAGAGATGGCGCTGTGTTTTATTTTTAATGAATTTGTAACACATAATAACATGCCAAAATCTGACACTCCTCCATTTACAGAATATTCTTAAAAAGGGTCCCGAAGTTTTCGCATTGCGTATTAATATAGAGATAATGGAGTTTCGTTTAAGTTTACTTATTCATTTTATGAAACTACAAAAATATTGTACTCTCATTCGTTACATGTTCCTATAGTAGATATAGTTTGACATATTTTCTGTTATTATTGCACTAACATGTGCCTTATTAGCAGTTGCATTACAAACAAATTACTGTAAAACAATGACATTATAGTTTAATAATGCCTGTTGTAATCCTCCCAATTTTTCTCTATACATCGCTGGTGTTCAAAAGCGGCATTGTTGTTGGAGCATACAAAAAGAGTAATGCACAGTCATACGTCTCGATCGAAAATTTTATTTGTTGGCACGGGCACACTGAAGTAAAACGCTTTGTATGTCGTATGATAAAGATATAGAGTTGACAAATGTGAAAGTTGAGGTGTCTCCTCGTCTAGGGTTTCGTTTGTTTAGCTTATATTCATTGAAAGAGGAGATATTGTTTGTCTAGCAAAAAGTAATTTAGCAGTTTGCCTACGGATGCCGCAAAATTCGTTTTTTTTTCAAATATATTTTTTTAGCCTAAAGCAACATCGGATTATTTAAACGTTTATACTAGGTCCTCGTCGTATATGTATAAGTTTTACTAAAAATAGATTAATTGTTACATTCAAATTAAAGGCCTAATAATTAATCAGAAGATATATATACAGATATATTTTATTGTAAGATGTGGGTAAAGAGGACGCTGGGCAAAAGCAGTAATGCTCATGACGCGGTGCCATGTAATCATCATCGGTTATGATGCTACCTTAAATTTTAAGAAAGAAAGAACAACCGTTTATTCTCTTTTGGCCAGAAACAAAAACCAAAAGCAAAATCGAAAAAAAAACAATTTAAGACTCGTTTAACATCGAATTCAGTAAAAGCAAATCCTTTTAATAACTACAAATTTCTTTCTAGAAATCTTAACAAAAAATCTGAAGACAACAATTTTTTAAAGCTCATGACGTCAATAACAATGAACATTCGTATTGTTATTGGTTTTGTCCCAACAATCAATTACAAGCCAAACAGAAGCCACATCTAGCCAAACAATATCCTTGTACCGATTCATCACGTGTATTTGTACAAAATTGTTTTTGTTCGTCATTGTTGTTTTATTAGCAACAGTTAAATTGATGACCGCCATCGTGTCCTCAGGATTGCGACCATCGTCTACGTTGATCGATTGCCCTCCTCCAGACGTTTCAATGTAATCACCACTTAAATCAAAAACCTCTATTTTGGTACAATTTAGTGTTTATCCTACCTTTAGCGTGTACGTTATTGTATGCTTGATAAACAACCTGGTATGAGAGTTTAAACCACCCGTAGACCTCAGACATGGCTGACACAGTTAAAAATCTTTCAGGTGTGCTGGTTTCCTCGCGATGTTTTCTGTGGCCGTTTTAGCAAGTGATAATTAATTTCTAATAAGCACAAATTTTATAAGTCAAAGATGCTTGCCTAGGTTTCGAACTTATGACCTTTGACTTGGCAGTCCAACGGTCATACCATTAGTACAGAGTAATTTCAGAGTAGTATCTGAAATATTAAACTTAAGGAGGCCCTTCCTGGTCCTTTTAACGTCTACGCAAAAGCTTTTTGTTTTGTCCATTGCGCTAACAAGCGAGTGAGAACACGATAAAAACCAACAAAAATTGGCGTTCCAGGAAATACGTGTTCTTGAATGGCCTAAGTTCAGGTAAAATTTGTTAAAAAAAAAACTTTCAAAAGTCTTTTCTGTGAACATCAAAAAATATCTGTATGTTCAAAATATTAACAGAGAGAAAATTTGCTATAATGCTTTCGTTCGGTGAAACTCTTCTGAGGGATGGGTCTGGACTATACCGGGCGACTTTCGTCCTCCTGGTTTTATGATAATGGTAATAGTATCACGTATGTTTTAATACCTAATTATCAACAGTTGTATACAATACTTTATCTACACCCATAATATGAATTCTCTATAAAAGAATCTGAAACAGCTTAACGCTAACACTAAAACAGTCAGTCCTAGTAAGTATAATCACTATCAGTATATTATACAAATAAAGTAAGTATTCATGAAATAATTATTTATTGTAGTAGTCATTAACACTTTGTATAGTGCAGTTATTAAAATTCACTTGAATATGTTAATTACTATTACAATAAAATAGCTCTTTCGTCAATAAAAAAAAAAAAATCGAAGAAAAATGGCAGGGATTCGAATTAATTCGAATAATCTTCGTTCTGGTGGATGATTTTTTTTTTAAATCCATCAGATACCACGCATCATGCAGTAAGAATGTGGCTGTCTGCTGGCGCCGAAGTGATCTAAAAAAAAAACCAAAGGAGTGTTATAATGAAATTCAGTACAACATTGTAATTATTATTCGTCTGGACGATAAAATGGTTATTAGGACATTGGGTGTTTTAACATTGGCAAAAAGCTAACGGTTTCCGAACCTTTTATAGAGTACTTAAAACATGGGAAAAGATAAAATAAATTAATTGCAACAACTCAAAAACTACAATACAAAGAAACAAAAAATAACTTCACAGTATTTGGAACACTATCCCTTTGTCAACAAGAATTGAATTAGTTTGATAAGATCTTTACTAACTAAATTACGCTTAGGTCTACGTTGCTTGTACGTTATGATTTATTGTTAAACTTTATTAATTATAATCTGTTCCGCATGTTAGTTTATCTTGTGAGACATATAATGGAAACAAAAGGGTATATTACCATGGTAGATGTTTATGAGTGAATGAAGAAATGGAAGTTTAATTTAATAATTTTCTTCTGCATCATGTATGGGATCATAGTCCACGGGTAACATAAATTGGCAATAACATATATATTTTTGAGTCGTGATAGCCTAGTGGTATGACATTTGACTGGCAAGTCAGAGGTGTTAGGTTCGAACCCAAGGTGCACACCTCTAACTTTTTGTAAGTTAAATGCGTATTATAAATTAATTATCACTTGCTCTGCGCCACAGAAAGCACTTGAAGTCGTTGACCCTGCACCTGATCTCTCTCCGGTCGTGTCGGATTGCCGTCCCATTGGACTATGAGAGTGAGGGAATAGAGATTGCACCAGTGTTTGCGCAAAAACTTGTGCACTATAATCTCTCTCTATATAATCTCTTGCGTAGTTGGATAATCTCCTTTGAGATTGGTCGCTGCTACCAAAATTAGTTCAGGAGGATATTAACATACATTAAATTACATTATAAATAAAATAATGCGTAATAAACAAATGTGTATTACAGTATAATTTGCGAAATGTAGCTCCCACGCAGTAGATGATTAAGTTAGTCCACCGATTTGAACTCTGCTCAGGTCACAGCTGTATTGGTTTGATTAGAAAATTATTAGGTATTTTGCATAACTTAGATTTTAATTTTTAAATCAAAATAACTTTATTTATGGGTAAAATATCAATTACTAAATTTGAACCAAATAATAAACAGGTCAAGCTAAATAGAACCGTAAAATATCATTGGAATTTGAAATCATTATAAGTAATTATTACTGGATATTTTAAGTAGTTAAAGTAAAAAAAAAATATTGTAGAAAAAAAAGGACTACTTACTATTTGATTTGAACCTGCATTCTTCTGGTTTCATAGGTAGGTACACCAGACGCTCTGCCAACTGAGCTATTGGTAAAATATGTAATTTTAGATTTAATTTTATTTACGTTACATAAATACAATAAATATTTACATAACTACGTAAAATCTTATTTAACTATTTAATTAAACGACAACCCAAATATAAATTTTACATTAAAACCTCAATTATTTTAATAAAAAATTTAATGAAAGCGCTTCCAATTTACTGTGATATCGCAGCGATCCCCAAAATGCTTGCAGGGACCAGCATTAATCTGGCAACAAAAAGGAGCTTAGCAGGCGTCAACGCGGCCACCGTAGCTCGTTATACTACAGGGTTCGTTGCCCGTTAAAAGTCACTTTCGCCAACACAATTTCAAGATACGTCGCTTGCTACAATTTATGGCTCTGTCTCAAAGAGTCACTCACTTTTATAAGAATTCAGAAGAGGGATAACTTAGGTTTTTTTTTTTACTTTTAATAATACATTCGATGGGGGACCCTAAAGTTGGTGTCAAAACTTTAATGAAAGATGGATGCCGTGTTTATTTAGGATTTTAGGGTGGCACTTATAGTTAATCTTTTTCTTTTGCTATCGTGTGTACAACCCAGAAACTTGGTCACTCTAGTATGAACTTTATGTTTATAGTCATTGCTCGCATATTTGGATGTTGGACTAGAATAAAAAGTATTAATATAAGATATGATCTATCTGTGTATATTTCTCGGAGACAAGACCACAGCCTAGCACGCGTGACCAGAGGGCTGGATCATTCTGCAATGATAATGCTGCCAGCCTCTCTCTGGACATGCTACCTGCTGATTATTGTGATGAAGAGGAATTCTTTAACGCTTAAGCATAACTTATACTACTAGTATCTTTAACTACTAATATTATTTCTATAGTCTAAAGGAATTTCTGGATGCTAAACATTAACATTTTTGCGTGCTATGTATTTATTATAACACTTTTTAATTATTTTTAACACTTATATACCATATTTTATGCAAATAAATGATTTATTATTTTATTTAAATACTTGTAGGAAAGGATTAGGTAGTAAAATAATGGAATTTTTTCTGCAATTTCATGGAAATAACGTCGTCGTTATAACTTTTGCAATCTTATTTTGAACAGAGTATAGATAAATTAAAAAACAGTAAACTTTATAATTATGAAATTACGTGTCAAGCTACTTAGTACAACTAAACCTGTAAGCGGTGAAACAGGGCCTTAGACATATATTATAATAAACGTCTTTTCAATGTTTTGCCAGACATTGTCAGTTTTAGCTTTTTTATATTATTTTCAACCTACTGAAGAAAATATAATGCAAAGGCAAGAATTTAAAAGCTGAGCTAAAAAACACAACTTACCTGTTACGAAGTTGAGATGTTTTCAACAACAAAACAATTTGAAACTTTCAACAAACTCATGCATAATTAATATTTACGTTTAGTGCACTCAACCAACAAAATATTCAGTTAATGGATTAAAGCAATCTTTGGACTCTTTTGAGCTTGCATGTTTGCGTGTAGTTTCGTAAAGTATTACACTGTTTGCTCAATTAGGACCGTGACGGGTATAAGATGCATGTATCGCGAGCACTTTCATACGGTAAGCAACCATAATTCGTTGTACATTGGGCTTGATAAGTAAATTTATATCAAGACTAAGTTTTAGTATTTTGCTTCTTATACCCTAGAGTTTTCCACGTAATGCTTTCTTTATCGTGTGGTTGATGAACAACCTGGGGTCAGAGTTTAAACCACCCGTAGGTCTCTGCTATGGCTTTATATACCATCGAAAAATCACCAAGGTGTGGTGGTTTCCTTACCGTTTTAGCAAGTAATAATTAATTTCTAAAACGCACTTGAATCCGAAAAGTCAGAAGTGGTAGTCCAACGGACATCCCACAAGGACATATTACTGAGCTATTACCACGAGGCTATCACTATTACTCCAGGTAATAAGCAAGCATTATATCTAGCTTTGTTACAACATTGCTATCTCCCTCTACAATAGGTATATGTCCACTGTGTATTCCGGTTCTAGCACCACACCTACAATCTAATACACTTAGAATTCCCACAGCTCGTAATTTTTAAGCAATTCCCGACCTGTACATTCAATTAAAAATTAGAGTACTTAAAACAAAGGGGCTTGGAGAAAGTGGAACGAGCTCACTCCACGTTTGAAACGCGTTTTAGTCGCGTTTTCTCAGCTTCTCGTGGTGCAGGAAAACAATTAAACCCTTCGCTTGTTCCAGGGAAAGTTTGTGGGGGAACTGCTGCATCCGTCTCCTTTGTATCTAAAGTGGGCGACCTGTGTGACAGGAGCCAGCGGCATTGATTTATTGGCGGACATTTTTTTTATAAAAAATATGCACTTTTTAAAATTTGTCCAGCCTATTTAATTTTAGATTGTTTTTTACTGTTCCAACGTCAATATTTGTTGTTTTATTAAGGTATTTTAATTTTAATTTCAAAATATTGTTACGATCATGCCAACTTTGTCATAATTCTAATCCTAACTAATATAAAATGCGAAAGTAATTTTGTTTTTTTTTGTTACCTTTTCACAACTAAACTACTAAACTGATCATTCTGAAAGTTTTCATAAACGTCGTCAGGTGAATAGATACAGATATACCTAGTACCTTTCATCCTGAAAAAAACACTGTTTCTGAGGAAAAAAAACAATAACGTCTTTATGATAATAAAATGTGCCTCGTGTCTTTCGAAACATGATTTAATTTTTAATTTTAAATTAACGAGAATGAAACTGCGGGCAAAAGCTAGTTTAGGTAAGTATTTTGCCTAAAAAAATACTCAGCGTCAAAATCCACTTGTGTAAAAATTCTGAGCCAGTGCCAATTTGTGGCGAGTGCCAACACTTGATAAATCTACATTATGCCTGACCATGTCTCTCTAAAGTAACAAGAGTTTAGCCTCTTACTTTTAATAAAGATGATGTATTTTCCACGGAGAAAATATATATTTTCCGAGAAATGACACTTTGGGAATTTAAAAAGGGGTTGGGTAAAAGGCAAGAAAAGTTTCAAGTGTTTATCAAAAGAAATGTTTTATTACTAGCTGGATTTGAATCTGCGACCTATAGGATGACGGTTACCAGTCACTTTGCCAACTGAGTCATTAGTAATCTCACTCACGTTATTGAAATTTTCTTCTACATGCCCCTTGTAGGTACGGCGAGAGACCCTTTCTTGTAATAATATGAGTCAAAATTGTTTTTACGTAAAACGGTTTTGTCATCAAAACTAATGCTGTATACCAAATATCAGATCAATCTGTTAACAGGAAGAGGGTGAAATATCGATTACTAAATTTGATCAAAGAATAATCAGGTCAAGCTAAATAAAACCGTTTAAAAAAAATAATTGTAGAGTATTTTTTTTGTAGAGTATTAATGTATTAAAATAGTTTATTCTCTTCTTAATCAGGCCATGACAAAGACTAGAAGCGCTCGCGATGAACATTCGCAAAATACAGCTCTTCCCTCACCTCTCGAGTCAGCGTTGAGCGCTCATAAGTTGAGCGGACTCTTGACAGTTACATACGGATTTACGAATTGGATCTCAAATATTTTTATGATTAGTTGCTTTTAGCACATTTTGATTTTTGAATTTTCTGCAATAGCATTCACGAGATTACGCAGAAGCTAATTTGTTGGAATAGTATTTATTACATTAGTTTGAAGCATTTTATTTAAGCAAATTGGTATTTTTATCAATGATTTATTGGTTTTTTTATCTAATTCATAATTAGCCTTCTAGCCTTATTATTTCCAAACTTTGTTGGGGTTGGCTTTTAATCTAACCAGATGCAGCTGAATATCAGTTATCTACCGAGCGACTGCCTATTTGACCTCCGTAACCCAAAGGTATACAATATTGCAAAGTTAGATCAGTTGTCAGGATTTTAGGAGAATACTAACTCCCTATATCGATTGTCAAAGATCGTCATAACAGCCGGGTCAACGGCTTAACGTGCTTTCTTAGGCACGGAGCAGGTGATATTTAATTTATAATACGCACATAACTTTCGAAAAGTCAGAGGAGTGTGCCTTGGGTTCAAACCTGAGACCTTTGACTTGCCAGAAATGTCAATCAAAATTTATTTGAAACAGTTCTATTTTGAGATTTATTTGAAACAGTTCCATTTGAGATTTATTTGAAACAGCTCCAAGTAAAGTAAATATAATAAAAAATCGAGGGCTGAAGTCAAACTCCAAATGGTAAGCTATCACCGTATCCTACGAGACGCTTGCAACTCCAGGGGTAACCAACGCGTTGCTGATCTTGTGCGGCATTATGAAAGGGGAAAAGGGGGTTATTCTGTTATTTCATGCAGATATTTTAAAAGAATTATAGTATAGATAGAGGTTTGAAAAAAAAATAACGCTAAGATTAATCCATTTTATGGCATAAACAAGATCCCTAAAACTAAAAGGTTAGTTTCCTAAGTTTCCTCCATTAAAAATGTAATGACTCAAATCTATTACCACTAAAACATCTAACTCCATTAAAAATCTTTTATTTTCTACACGGTTGCAAACCGTCACCCATCACACCGTCACACAGGACTGTAACGACTACTCCGTTTTCAATTACACCGTAATTGTGGCTAAAGCTGTAATAACGTCGGGACCCGGCAATTTAGTACGTCGAACGTAAATTGCATTTGTTTTTTCGCTCTGCAGGTGGTTAGTCTCACGGCATGCAATATTAGTATAACATAAATAAAACAGCAATGATATTCCTATTTTACAACAGCTGCAGGTTCTAACCTAGGCTCGCACCACTAATTTATCAAATTTCTGTACTTGTATTAAAAAGAAACTTTCTTTTTTTTAAGCTTTATTTATTTAAAGGATTTTAGTACGCATTATAAACTGTCTTAAAACAGTGTAGGTGAAACATATTTTTATTTTATATCGAGTCTTTTACTTTTTATACCATGTGAATAGTGATAGCCTAGTGGTGTGACCGTTGACTGGAAGTCAGTTTCAGGTTCGAACCCTAGGCCTCTACTTCGTAAGATATGTGCGTAATATTAAAGTAATATAAAGAAACACATAAAACCGTTGGCCCTGCGTCTGATATCTATGGCTGTACGTACTGCCGTTCCATCGGACTATGAGAGTAAGGGAATAGAGAGGACACCTGTGTTTGCGCACAAGCTTGTGCACTATACTATCTCCTCCGTAGTTGACTAAACTCCATTGAGATAGGCCGCTGTGACCGAAATTCGGTCAGAAGAACATTAATAACCATATTTTTTAGCGTAGTCTTTTCCAGTAATGTGTATTCCCGTGAAATAATAGCGTGACAGTACAAAATATGTACAGAACAATTTGCTACGATTACAACCAGCATTTCAGTTTTTATTTATAATATAATGGTGGCAGCAATGACACTTACTGAGAGTTTCTCGCCATTAACTCTAACTATAATAACCGTTATAATGGTAACAATATATTTCTTAATGCAGTCGCTGTTAAACGTTATTGCTTTTATAATATTATTTGTAGGTTGGTAATGTTTCAATTATGTTTATTTTTAGGAATATTTATGTAGTGCACATACTTTGATGGATAACGTTGTTTCTGATCCTAAAGAATAACTTCGACTTATTGTTGCTAGCAACACAAAGTTTATAAGTTAAACTCATTAGTTTTATAGCTTGCTGGCAGTTTACAGTACAATATATTTTCTAATTTTTCCGATTGTTATAAATCTTTTCTCTTCCAGTCTACCGGCGCAGCGCAGTGACAGCAATCAGTAGTGAAATCTGAAATTCTTAATACACTATGAGTTAGCGTGGTGATAATTGCTTGATTTTTCGTAGTATGAGAATAGGCCTTTGGCCTGCAGTGGGACAGTGACATGCTGATATAGCACACCAGTGATCAAGAGTGAACACAGTTTCAAAATTGTATTCCATAAGATTTGCTTAACGTTCTTGTTAAATTGTCTTTTAACGAACCTGTGTTGTTTAGTAGGTAGCTCTAGAAGTTTCTAAACTTTCGGGAATTGGAATTTTGTTTTAAATATAAAGTAGCTCAGTCTCTACATTTCTAGAATTTTATTAGGTACCTGTATTATAATTTCGAAGTAAACTTATTTCACTAATGAAAACTTTTCTTTATTTCCAGGTAAGTTTAGTGGCATTAGCAACCTTCTCGAAAGTCTAAATTCCGGTGAAATTAATCAACATTTCTCCTTTTTGTCTTAGTAAGTATTAATAAAAAACTTTAACCAACAACTTTTATTCATAAAGTCAAAAATTTACTTCATCCAATATAATATTTCGTCCCGTTTCTCTTAAATACAAAAATATTTTGTGCCTCATAATTTCCAAAGTTATATAGGTGGGCTGGTCCACGGTCGTACCTCGGAGTGTATTTACTTAAAGTGGTCTACAAAATTATTTAAACTTAAAACCGAAGCAAACTTTGGGAGCGGTAATAACTCCAGCGAGCGTTTGTCAGCTACTATTGATGTAAGTCGAAGCATTATCACTAAAAGATGTTTTGTAGAATTAAAGCGAATTTAAAGTGAAATGTATATTTGTACTATAAGTTTCAAGTTTTGTAAAGTATAGTTAATTTTGCTATTATTCATTGCTTTATTTAAACCTTATTTTTATAATTTATTATACATTTTCATATTGTTTACATATGGTATTTTATATACAGTATTTGTATAGTTCCAACCATGCACGCCGTTAATATTAATATTTTTATTTTGCACATACGCAGCGAACTCTAAAGTTGATCATAACTATGATGTTACACATGTCATGCTAGCTGTCTAAGACAGTTAAATGTAGAAGCTAGTTCGACAGTATCCGGGGCGTAACTAGGCGGAGCGACTAACAAAAGTGGCTCTCTGCTCTTAGATCATTTTAAACATGTTTTGTTACATACTTTATAGAAGTTGTTTAAAAGAAATCAAAATTTAGTGAATTTAAACGATGACGTTGAATCAATAAATATTAAAATCAATGCCGCGTTTACAACTAGTTTCTCACTTCATTATCACTTCACTTTGAATATGTATAAATTGAGGTGACTCGTAGTAATCCCAAAGTTTGAACTCACTTACTAATTCAAACTTAAACGAAAAATCTTTTAATTTGGCATTGCTGTTACGGGGCCCACATCTAAGCAAGTCTGCAGTTCAACTTTCCTTTACGACTTACTTAGTCCAGGGACAAAATTTTGGGGACAGTAAATTTGTAAATTTTACCTGACGCCCGTACTTTATGTCCCCTGCCTTTTGAAAGAGAGTGCTATTAAATAAATAAGAGGGTTCACAAAAATATATTTTTGGATTTATATTAAAATTTTCATGCGCAAAGGGTTGCAAAGACTAGATTAAAAGAGAAATGAAACAAGTTCGCTCTTTATAGTACTCTGCATATTTTCTTTGCTTTTACAAAGATGGGGAAATGTGTACAAAGTTGTTTCGGAATATACTTAAACATTTCAGGGATTTAAATTTTCTTTTTCGAAGAATACTGCTTTATTTAAGTTGGCTGTTATATTTTTTTGTTTATATTATTTTGGATACATACACAGCTAACTCAAAGTATTAAAAAAAAAAATAGTTAGGCCAGCTAGTGGACTATGACCTAACATCTTGAACCTCGAATTGTGAGAAAAAGTCTTTTTTCAGCTGTGGAACAGAATAAGCTCATTTAGCTTAAAGACTATCTCTGAAATTTGTTTATTCAGTATCACCCAAACAATCTTTATTAAAACGTTCCAAAACTGTTAGCAACCTTTATGCTTGTATACCGTCCATCACTTTAGATTTCCGTCCCACGTCGGCACAACCCGCGACCGCCAATGTATTACCGTCAAATTGATTTATAATTTTCATCATTTGCTCAGTCAGCTGTATACCACGGGAATTGATTTCCATTCAAATTTATGTTACGCATGCGTAAATAACTCATAAACGAATAAAAAGGATGGTTCATTGGACACTTTTAGAGTTAATACAACCGAATTTACATTTTTATTATAATTATTGAGCGTTGTTGGCGTGGAAAGACTTATTTGGGATTATGTTTCAGGTGGATGAATTCGTGATGAATATTATCATAATTTTGTATAATAATATAGAGTATTACTCAATCATACATGTTGATAGTGAATAACTGTGGTGAACATTTTTTGTATAAATTCATAAACATTTTTATAAATTATGCACTCTATGCGAACACTAAGTTTAAATCTCATCCGTAACGAATTTTTCTCTCTACAAAATTTCGAACTTTCTTTTTTGTAGGTACAATGTGTTAATTTATATTCATTCTAATAAGTCAACGATACTATTTAAACTTATTATCTTATTTTTTTCTCCTGAGAATCATATCTTAATGTTATCTACAAGTCTTATAATTTATATAACCTTTAATTCCACAATATCTTACGAAATAACGTTAAAATAACAACACGAATGCAGTAAAACTGTGACTTCATCTGAACACGGTTTCGCCTAGTAATGTAGCATTAACAAGTTTATTACTCCACTCCGCTCTTATGACTGAATGCTACTTATTATTCACCTGAAATTCCATTTCAACAGTCACGTGCACAAGTGATAACACCAACTAATCTTCAGAAATTATGTATCTATGAAAATGTAAGTACTACTTGAACCGCGGCTTTAGGAGCAAGTTTTGTCTCAGTTGCAGCATTCCGTGGAATTGACATTGTATCTGATGACTTTAGCTAGTGAATATACCCTCATAAAACAAGTACAATAATAACCGTGCCTCCAGATTGAGCCGTTATTCCAACGCGCGGGTCATTATGTAAATTCGGGTGGGAATTTTAAATTTTCCTTTTATACTTATTTGATTAGGGTGCACAAATTGTTTCATCCCTTGAGTTTACTTAGGCGAGTTCAGTATGCCGACGAAAATCCTCTGCCAGTAGATTATTCGGGTTTTATAAGGGTCCCAAGTTACCTTCAGGATTTTCCACGGTCAAAACAAATTTTCTTTTTTATGGTCCCATAAAATTGATGGCTCCAAATATGCTATATCTTATTTTCTTAAGCGTGTTTTTATTTGCGTTATTACGACCTGAATATTGATTTATTGAGACGTTTCCTATTTTATATGTACGGGACTGGACAGAGGTATTTTATTTGCAAATTTTATAGCTCTCGAAAATATGGATGGAATGAAAATTGGCGATTCACCCTTACATAATTACATTTTATTATATCAACTTGAGCTTGCACAGTTAGTTAGGAGTTTTAATTTGAAATATTAAAACGATGTCATATTTTCCAAACTTCAATTTGAATTAAAACTTTGTCCCATCTAGCAAGTGCAAAATTACTACATTTTTTCTAACTTCATTCTAGAATATTTTAAACTTGCTGACTAACACTTTCAAACAAGTTTTCTATCCCGAAGCAGACTTAGAATTTTGCAATCGAATCCAGTCCTCAGAACTGTCTCGGTACAAGTGAAAAATGGATTATTGCCGTTTGGCAAGCAAGTTACATAAGCTGAACTAGTTCATATCAATCTGCAAGTTTAAACATTTATAGCTGAAGAGAACTGATTGATTTGGAACAAGAATCATCTGCAATCTGTATCAAAATATATGTGATTGAATAGGTTTTTATTGCACGTGTGCCTCAAATTATATAGTATCGTTGTTTAGTGGCATTCTCATTGCAATTTGTCAAGCCAATTTTGCGTAACGTACTAGTGGTGTGTTTATTTTTACAAAACCATTTTGAGCTAGTTTTAACCACCTTTTAACTCGAAAACATTTACCTATTATATACAATTTTTGGTAAAAAATCACACTAATTTTCTTTAATAAGTATAGATAATCAAAACTTAATACAATTTTTTTTTCGAAAAGAAAAATAAACTCCGGTTAAGTAGCTGTGGTCGTAAACTGGTTATGATTGTGACGTAGTGATTTTTATTTTATATTTTAGTATAGAAATTGTTCCTGATATTTTATCCTTGAACAGTTACTAAAAACAGCAATTGATTCCTTAAATTGAATCTTCAGCCTCACGCTTAGCAATTGCGCTTACCACCATTAAACAATAACGCAGTCAAAAAGCGTGAAGGTACCCATATTCCTGTATTCATCATAATTACTTTCTGCTTCAAGAGAGAAACAATGTTCACCCAAGTGAACCCGAATCAAAGCACCAATTAATTTCATTGCTCGAGCGTCAAAATTTATAATCAAAGTGAAGAATGCTAACTACGTCAAAATGTTTGAATTGAAGTTCGAAAGAGATTTTATCGAATAAGAGGTCACCTTTCGGCAGGTCAAGTTAGAAAGGTTATGTCGACCTTATCTATTGACCCTCCAACTAATAGGTTTCATTCTGATCACAGTTCGACAGTTTGGGAGGGACGAGCCTGTTTTATATCAAAGTTAGTGCCTTAAGTGATAGGACAAAATTCAATTACATTGCTAATTTTTAACTATATATGTGGATGATATTTTGATATGTAGTTTGATTATTTTCTGCATAAGTCTTGAAGATTTTAACAAGCATTATTTTGTCAATGATTACAATGTTAAATGTCAATGACCAGAGTAAGATTTGAGTTAGTTAAGACTTTGATATCGAATCCAAATTAAATAAGTTTTTTTGACACTATAATTAATTATCTCAAGATGTGTCAAAATGGACTTGGTTATTAAGACGGTTTTAGAACACAAATGGCAAAGAAACACAACACAAATGGCTAAGAGCCAAAATCGATATTGGATCCTAAAACTCTTACTAGAATTCAATTACATTTTTTTATAACATTTTTATCACTACGACTTATGGAAGAATGAATTTTATTCTACATTTAATGCTCAAATTTTCTTCTCAATTGGTAGGAAATGAAATGTGTGAGCTTGGTAATATATGAGTTCTATTCATAATGCTGCGAATGTGATATCTATGAAAGTATAAAAAATCAAAGAGTTTTTCTCTCTTGTGATATTGAGGTCAGAAGTAGCTGGGAAATCATTTTCATGTATCTTTGTCCAATTGAAAGTTTTACTGTTCTCAAGTCTGCATTTAACTGCATAAACATTATTTAGGTTAGAAATCAAAACGATTGTAGGATGAAATATGTCGTTGACCAATGACTTACAATAATGCCTTTCGCCTTCTGCTTCTACATTTTGTTTAAAAACGCAATTATTTTATCAAAAAACATACAGCTATACTTTAAACAAAGCCGGGAATAAATACAGGCGCCCGTACATTTTCATCGCCTATATCTTAAAATCTCTGCTTACCTTTTAGAAATACATCACCCTAATGCACCGTATAAAATATGTCACCACATTTTACCTCACTATATTTTAAAGGCAAACATTTTAAGCTAAGTTTAAAGTTACGAAACAGCCTTAACAAAAGCTTAGCGTCCAATATTAGGTGCTCGAAATCAATTACCTGTCCACTGATTGGACAATTTGTCGTCGACTAATCCCTTGCAGGCGATCGATATTAACTAAATTATCTCGTCAGGTGGCCCCACCGATAAACGGCTTAATCGCTTTTGAGAAATAGCCGGTTTGCATAAAGTAAGTTCTTTTTAGTTAACTAGAATAATGGACTCACCTGTATTAGAAAAGGTAATGGACTCGCCTGTATAGATTTCTGTGCTTTTAACACTACTGTTTGAGCAAATATTATTAATAATGGAGATGTCATACACTTATGATTCTTGTAACTTATATTATACTAGTTTTTTCTGTGGTTTTTCTTTCATTTTTCTACTCGTATTTTCTCTAAAATCTAAATCTAAAATCTCTAAGGCACTTTCTATGTAAAAAATGAAGTCAATCGATTGTTTCGAGGCTGTTTAAAAGAAATACTAACTAACAAACATGCCAATTGCCTTATCAAGCATTAAAATAAAGGCTTGACCGCTGCCGGCACAAGATCTATGCTTTGCATTTATTTTAGAAAGATGAAAATATTTTATATTAGAAATCAAATTGATGATATATTTAGCAGGATTGACTTTAGTAAAAAACTTCATAGTAAAGTTAAACACAAAAATTCTGTTATACACATACGCCTGAAAAACTAATCAAACTCGACCTCTAGTCTCTAATAACTTTCACTAGTTTGGGACAAACATAGGTTTTTCTAACCACAGATTAGGGTCAGATAACTGTAATCAAAGTTTCAGAATGTCTGTAATTTGATTCTCTGCAGCTGATTATAAGGGTTTAACCTTAGTTAGACCCCCAGACAACTGAGGGTGGCAATCAACATTCTTATGTAAGGATAGTAAAATCTACAGATTTCATTCCTTTGCAACTTACAACAAACAGTATATCACTAGTGATGTCACTTTTTCATTTTAAAGAAACAAAAAAAATACCGAGGGATAAATTGTCACTTGATGCATGAAACTATGCAAGAGTTTATGTCTACGATATTTTCTTTGTTTATTATATACTTCGTTCAACATTGACACAATATTGCTTTTTTAAGCCAATTTTCTAAATATTTGCTACTTTAAATGTTACAAAAAAAAGAAACAATCTCCATATTGAGGCCAGTAGCATCGTATTTGCTTACTTCCTAATACGGCAAAATCTTAGTAGCCAGTATTATTTTTGCATCACAAATAAATAAATTAGAATTCTCAAGATAAAACATGGCTATAATTATTATACCTACATCAAATCCTAATTTTTTGAGTACAAAGCCATATTTTTTGTTCAATAAACACTCAAACTTCTCTAAACGTATAGAACCTGCATTGCGTCTGAGGGCGACCTCAAGGTCACTCCTCCCGCCCTTGTGAAGAAAGGTAATCCTTTGCTAAGTACGAGTGTACAGTATATATGAAAGCTGTATTTTGACTGAATGCCAGACTTATGAGTACGATATTGTGGTTTATCGATATCAACCTGTCAAAATTGATCGATCATAATACTCACCTGGTCGATAGATTTATCAATCATTAAGTACCATTGATTGACATCCAATCAAATTAGTACGTAATTTGGAAGTTTTTGATCCGGGTGCCATGTTTGTTTGCTTTTTTCTATTTGATTTGAATGATCGATTTAAAATTGATCGACACCGATAATTGTGATTGATTGATATCGACCGATGATAACAACCACACTGTAGTTGCTTCTTATGTGTTTATTGAAATATAGAATTAGAAATTACTTTTTATGGTAGACGGCCGCAGCATGCGGTATGTGACTCTTCGATTTCTGTTGTCAATTTGATTGACAACATGTTGCATGCACCCATGATGCAGAATAAAATCCTCCTATATAGGGTTCTCCTAGTATAGGGTTATGTAAAAAAAAAAACACTGATTGGACGGAATAAACTACGACGATCATTGACAATCACGTGACGGTTCAACCGATTTATTTATTTATTTGAAGTTACAGCTGAAATAATAGCGTTTATTTGAGTTATTTGTTTTTTTACTTGAATCAGAAGTCACTTATCTCGATGAGGATCATCTTCAATTGAATCTAGTAACCTAGTAGTAGTGCCAAAAGTCTAACCCATCTCATTCTGAATATTAGCAAAACTCACATAACTCGAGCACCTCAATAGTACAGGAATAACTAATTCATCTACATAAACTGTATCTCTTACATGCAAATTTCCACTAAGCACTCATTGTAAAATGTCGCCAGAAATACACGAACATTCATTATACATAAGATTTCACACTTACAAAGGAAGATGGCCAACAAAAGGTTTTAGAAAATTTGCCTCTCCGCGTTTTTCGATGTAAAAAGCTATACGGTATAACAAAAGTCATGAAGTTCTCTCCGACTCCTTTTTATTCGCTGGGAATAGGGAAAAAGTGTTCCGAAAACCGTTCGGTTCGGTGTTCGCAACCATTCCAGATATACTGGGAGTATATACTTTGTGCAAACGAGCGTTTGATAGGGGCAGGCGTGGATTTAAATGGTGTTTGCTAGAAGTGCCGCCAGTGCCGGGAATGCGGACGACGTGACGAGAGGGATGTTGTTTGAGAGTATGATGTATCTGACTAAGTTTGTTTTAATTAAATGAAGTATGTCGTTGCGAAAGTTTGGTCAAAGATGGAAGTTTTGATATATAAGTTAATGGTATTTTAGCAAGCGTTAATTTTTAATGATGTTGCAAAGCTTAAACAGTTTTTTGTGTAATGGTTAAAAAACGTTTGTTTAGTTTACTTTCATATTTCAGTTATTTAACATTTTTGTTTTTATATGTGATTAATGGTATAAATTTTTATATCAAATTATGAGCGTAACACACGTAATAATATAGGCATGAAAACACAGCTGTAAAAAACTTCAACATATTTTTAAATAACAAAATAAACCTACATCATTGTTTTTATTAAAAACCTCAATCAAGGCTGAAGATCCTTAAAAAAAGCAAGTCTAAATATAATAGAGATTTTCATTTACGCCTCTCCAAACAAAACCATGTAGGTTGTTCGTTTATTATCTTCCCAGCCTTAATCGTTTCCATTTTCACAACATCGTTGTTCGCCTACATAGTATCGCTATCGGAGGGATTACCAGTCAGGATTATATCTTTTATGATAAAATGTCGGGTAGTGCCCTAATAACTATGTGATTAATTAATCTTCCTCACAATATTTTCTTTTATCTATACGTTCAGGTTGTTTGCGTTAGGGTTTAGTCTGTTTTAGTTTCGTTGGTGTTGGTGATTAATTAAAATTGAATAATCAAAGCTGACAACTATTTCGTTGGATTAAAGATCGTATGCGTAACGGATGCGATTATGGATTTAGGTTCAAACCGATACAGAAGATTGCAATGAATAGATGTGTGATTGATTGTGATCGAAATAATGCCGTGTGGTTTCCGGCCTAAGAATAGAACCAACCCTCAAAGGGAAAGATCCGGAGGATGGGCAGCAGCATTCTTCTGTGTAACAGCAATCATCTGCTATAACTGCGATCGCCAACCCACTGGCCCAGCGCGAGCGTGACGATTATGGGAAAATACCTCCAATGAGCGCACAGTAGTGACGCACATTGGACGAGGCCTATATTCAGCAGTGGACAAAATACAGGCTGATTATGATGATGATCGAAATAAAAAAAAAACTTAAAGCAAGTTAAGTTTTGTGTGGCTAAAATTGAATGTGATTTTTTTAATATCAGTATACTTTCTTAGTTAATCTAAGGCACCATTGAATAACGGTCAAGAAAAACGTTAAGAAAACTGTACGTAATGGTCCAAAATTGCTAACGCAGTAAGCTGGCGTGGTGACTATTGCTCGACCTTTCTCTGTTTGAGAAGAGGCCTTTGCCCAGCATTAGAACACATATAGGTTAATACAGATATCTACGTATAATAGATAAGTATAAGATTCCAATTAGTGATTTAGTAGTTAATCTCCGTTGAGATTGGCCGCTGTGACTGAATTTCGGTCAGAAAGATATACATGCTATATATATATATGCTTTCAGGTTTGTTTGAACATCTATGACTTGCCAGTTGATATCACTTGGGCTTTTATTATACTCACACATGTGTGTGTACTTTATACCTACCTACTCTCCCAAGGCAAGGTGAATAATATTGGAGCCACATGAATTGGAGAGGTACTCTATAAAATGCCTATCTCTCCTAGCAATCAGAGTCCCGGGCAAGACGGATAGAGGTAATATTGGGTAAGTCGACGACGCAGTGCCAAACCACCACTATTTGGCGTAATTTTTGAATATTTTCCAACGAATCCGGGATGCCGTTTCCTTATTTGGGAACAGGCTATCACTGATCGGGTGTAGTAAACTCGAAGTGCAAGAGCAATTCATATTTTTAAACGGTTTTACTTATCTTGACCTGTTTATTATTTGGTTCAAATTTAGTAATCGATATTTCAACCCCTTCCTGTTGACAGATTGATCTGATATTTGCTACACAGCTTTAGTTTTGATGACAAAACCGTTATACGTGAAAAATTTTTTACTTATATTATTTAGTTAAAGTTTCAAATGTGACTACGATCAAGATTTAAACCTGGGATCTTTTGGACAGATGTAGAAGATAATTTAGTTAACAAGTAAAGATGCAAGTAACTAAGTTAATAGAATGGCTGTGTAATCCAGAAGATTCCTGGTTCAAATCCCTATCTTAGTGAGTGTTTATTTTACAACTTTAATGTGTAGTAAAAATATTGACCCTGTCTACTAGTAATGTGGTCTTAGATATAGAAATAGATAGATAGATATAGATGGATAGATAGATATAGATATATAGATACGAAGGTATAGAATGAGATAGATACACAATGGATAAAGGCCTGTTTGAGATGGTTAAATGAAAAAGATAATAAATAAAGGCACAATTTTACATTACAAATAGCTCTGTCAACAAAAACTTACAACAAACAAAACAAAAATAATTTTGTAACACACAAACATCCAGACATAAAAATATCATCTGTGAAATTAACAAATATTTATCCCGTGCGGAGATCAAACCCGAGACACATCGTAAACGTACCTACATAGTTAAAAACAACGACACGTCCTATAAACTCTATCTACACCGTTCCGAGGAAACGTGATGCATATTAAAATAATCTCACAAAATTTCTATTCTGTTGAAACCAGCGCTCCAAAATTTGCATACATGCACATAATAAAAATACAGGTCCTTTTTTCCGAAATTCCCCAGACACTCTTACACAGCCGTACGGTAGTCTGAAATAAAAAAAATCATCCTATCTTATCCAGTGGCGGCAATTTACTCCAATTTTTCGCGCTAGATATAAAATCTTTTAGCATTTAAACGCCAGCCAGGAACGACGCTTTTACGAATATACCAGCTGTGTGATAGAAATGTCGGTCTGTGGTGAAAAAAATAGGATTTTAATTTTTATGTAAGTTTGAAAGCTAGGTAGGTACTTAAAACTTATTTTATTTATTAATCCATTGCTATTATCGGCCGGTTGTCCCACTGTGTCGTAAAGGGTTCTCTACACACTTTTCACTTCACCTGGTATAAAGGTATTTGTAATCCAGTCTTTTCAGGACACATGTTTATCCTGCTGCTCTGTCTAATTTCTTTATTCACTAGGTTTTCTAACCGTTTAAACTCGGGCATAAAAGCTAAAGATCAACTAAAAGAAAAATAATTTATAACTCTTATTTAGAAAAAGAATTCTTTTTATCAAGAAATACCTGGCCCAATATCTATATTTCAATACAACTCCACAATAATAATAAAATCACCCAGATGCAACCAAAGCAGCGTGCAGAGCACGTATTGCAAGCGGCGTATTATGCGAAATCTTCCGTAAAATTGACGTTTCAAGTCACAAGTCTATTCTAGCTTCGCGTACGTCGCTTAATAGCAAATTTAAAAATCCGCCCCTTGCTTTCAGCGCGGATATATTATAAGCGTTTTAGTTATGAATTTCGTTTAAAACTGTTAATGGGTTGTTGTCGAATGTCGGCTTATGTTTTTTAATTACAATGGATGGTAGGATGACATTTAATGGTTTTGCATTAAATTCCGCATCTAGGCCTCATTAGATTATTGGACCTCTTTCTTTGGCTAATATGAACTATACTATTATACTATTCACGAGCCTAATAATAGACGTATTCAATGATGTTCAGATAACCTAGACCTGAAGTCTTGGGTTTAAAATCTGTTTTCTGTTTATTTTAATTAACAGTGGCTTGCAAAGCGATGAAGGAAGAATTAAAAAAAAACCTTAAAAAGAAAACTTATTTTAGCTTCAAGGAATACATAAAATTAATATATTTTTTACGTATTCCCACTCTAGGTCTTTTTGCTGTATTGTCTATGCTGTTACATCATAATATTAATATTAAATAGGTATCAAAACAAATATTACACCCTGTGGAAGTCGAACCTGCGACACTTGTGCAGTAGGCAAATAACTAACTACTGAGCCGTGAACTAAAAATAAAAATCTTAAAAACTAAGTTTATAAGTACTAAAATAACTTAAAAGTGATTCATTTGATTATATTTGAAGACAAAAAAATCATAATAACAATATCTAAGAACCAAATAAGTTGTTATTTTGAGATATTGTATGTGAAGTGCGCTAGTGGCGCCCTCAATTTTTGCAGACTCTTTTTTGCCAAATTGCAAGTACGTAATCGGCAACACATTTGCACTATAGCAGTGTAAAACTTGGTCCAATAATTCTGAGATTTACACAACAGTTGTTACCCATCAGGCAACCACTGGACTCTGGCCTAGTGGACTTCTTCGTTGGTCTAGTGGTAGTAAACGCGACTGCTGAGCACGAGGTTTTGGGTTCGATCCCCGGGTCGAGCAGTGTTATTGAGTTTTTCCATTACAAAATTCTCAGTAGCAGCACGGAGTCTGGAATTGTGCCCGGTTAATGGCAATATTGGCAATATGCTCGCCTCCTATTACATGGGACTTATAACATAGCCGGCAAAATGTGGGTGTACTGCATAGAACTCTGCCTACTCTCTGGGGAATACTAGCGTGAGTCTATATATGTTTATGTTGCAACCCTACCATCAAATATTAGAATTTTAAAGACGTTAATAAACCAAAAGAAACCGCTACTCCCGCCTATCTTACACCACATCCACGACGAATCGGTGTGCCGCAGCAGTCCGAACGTTAGCAAATTACTCCGATCAATTTCTGTACGGTGCCCTAGGGATTTGCAATGTTGCAATCTTCGACTTGTCATTGTCATGCTGAGGTTTTCGAGATTGACATGGGAATCACTATCTGGTGGTCCCTGTACCCCGGTATTTTAACGGCACCCATTCATTTTGAGGGATCAAATTTAGGAACTTATGATTGTTTAAGAATATAAGGCGGCAAATTGGCGGGACATTATTTTATAATTTAAAAAACAAAGTTATAAATCAGCCTCTGTCCCACTGCAAGGCAAAACTCTTTTCATACAGAGAAGGATCGATCATTAATCATCACGCTAGCTCACTGCGTGTTGGCGATTTCAGACTATTTAGTCCAGGTTTACTCACGATGTTTTCCTTCACCATTAGTCAGTGGTATCTTAGATAAACTAACAAAGTATACATAATTATGTCATTTCAAAAGTCACATTGATCCATGTTAGGTTCGAACCCACACCCACATGCTCCCAAACCAATGCGCCACCACGACAAAAAACAAAGTTAATGTCAAAAAGCATAAAAACTATAAATACATAATTCTTTTCTTATAACAGACTAACTTTTTCCCGCGACTTTAACCAATTTACCCGTACAAAAATTAACCTATGTCGTTCTCCGGTTATAAACAATATTTTAGAAAAGAGGCACGTCGATTCCTTGCTCTGTTACAGCGTGAAAAAAGGACAAAAAAACAGCCAATAAAAATTCTAAGTTTGATTTTTATTTAACTCCAAGTTATTGTTAGAATTTTAATTTAGTTAGGTTTATAAAGAGCAATTTTGGATCAGTAAAACATGATAGCACTTCAGCACGAACTTAGTAGTCTAAACCCTGCATCCACTCGTGCCTATCAAACAGAAACAGCTGAGTTACCTACAAAAGCTCGGAATGCACGCCATAATGCAACAATAACTCTGTGGTGCTCACGTCGGCAGCTCGCGTTTCGCATGACAAAACCTCGTGGCATTCTAATAAATTTCTAAATCGACATCAGTCGTTTCGTATTCACTGTGGCGACGGGGATTCGCGAACACAATAAGATCATGTTACAAAGGAAAAAGGACCGTGTTTTGCATATCTGCGGAGATCGTTCGTAGACGGTGTTTGTCGTAAGACCGTTTGTTCCGGATTTTTTTCATGGTTTTAGTTTTGGCGGTTTGTTGACTGTCCTCACTTTTCTTGGTATAACTACAATACCGAAGAAAGCAATGGTTATTAAGACTTTGAACCTCGTCCGGGTCACAACGACCCGTTTGAAACAAAGTTTGAATCAACAATACATACTGATGACAATATCATTTTATATTTATGCAGTGGATTGAATTAGATGATTATTTTAAATAGTATTTTATCAATATTTTTAAACATTTAGCTTTTTCAATTTAACAATGCTTCCAAACTAAAATGTTTATAGGTAAGTAATAAGATGCAATACTTTCTATTGTAAAGCGCCTTTTCAATGGTAACTATTATTCTCCTTATCGTATAGTTGATGAACAACCTGGTATCAGAGTTTAAACCGCCCGTAGCTCTCTGATATGGCTTTACACACCAGTATCTATTATTAATCGACCTACGTCAAGCATATCAAGCACGATGAACAGTGTATAAAGCGCCTAAGATTTGCTCTGCTACCAAAAGTACCTGCTATATATTCAGCTACTTTTACTAAAGGGAAGACAATCACAAAATTGTGGCAAGATAGGTACTTATGCTAATGCTAGGTGTGGGTCGTAGTTCCCCTTCACTAGGGCCTCGTAAGGGGAAAGAGATTAGAAAAAGGGTTTTACGCATATAGGTGGGCTCATCCACGCGTTAAATTACAAACGTCATTCTGCATCATAGCGTCATCCCCTAAGATTATGTAAACTAGAGGATTTTTTGAATTTTGAATAATCATAAGTACACATTACACATTATATTTTGTGGAAAGAAAATTTCAGCTTAAACTGTATTCGAACTTACATTTTTCTAACCTGACTCGATATCAACCGTTTAATAAGATCAAATTCACAGTATCTAAATTCAGCTCTACATCTAATCGTTTTAATCGATGAATAAAATTGATCATATTTAATGGCAGCAGCAGCATCTCGAAATGAAAATTCGATTAAAATATTTTGAAAACAAAAAATATCTTTCAAATTCTTAAAAACTCATAATTCTGGTCTTTCGACCAAACTTTTCGGTGTACGTACCTTTGCTTTACTTAAAATTCTTTTAACCCTTAAATACTCAACGGTCTTACTTACTTGGTAGGCATCCCAAAATGAACCCTAAAAAATATTTCAAACCGTTATTTATCCCTGCAGTCGCTGACACTGATTCCCTACCTCAAATATACCTAGTAAACGCTTCCACTACGACACAGTACGTCGAAGTTGCTCCATTAAAGCTCTTTTGCTTCTCCACCTTTCCTCATTTTGTGCTCGGTATATTTTTTCTATTTGATTTTCTTACTAAGTTATTTAAAAAAATATTGTTAGTTTTTTTTGTGATGCTGCAACGAGTAAATAGTTGTTTCTTTGTTTTTATAATAGGCAGTATTAACCAGTCAGCGCCTAAAATCAGCCAAACTGGAACAAACTTAACCCAAAGCAATTACCAAGAAAACATGAATTACGCAACTTATGCTATTCTAAGCCCGCGTCCATTGTAGGTATAAAGGTGTTCAATCCTGATTGAATAGAGAAAATTGCGGCGTCAGCCGCGCCACCTTATACAATAGGTAACAAAAGAGGTATGGGAACACGGACAAATGTTTGCCCCTGTGTCTACCGTTTGGCATTTTCTAACTGGCTTTTGGCATTTTCCTACGATTGGTGCACGTATACGGTAGTTTGGTATTTTGTTATTGAGTTACACGAATATTAAGGAGAATGTCTTGAAGACTAAGACTATGTTTCGTTTAAATTCTTGCTTTGGCATTTTGGCTTTGAAAGATTAGTTTTCAGGAATAGCATAAATTGGACTAGTTTTCAGGAATAGCATATCTAGTCGCGAGCAAAATGGTTGTCTTATATAATTTCCTGCAATATAACTGTCTTAACTGTCTTTTTAGAATTATTAATTTCTAGCTTCCACTCGCGGCTATGTTTTATTCTGATGTAAGCCATATTACGGTAAAGTTTCATTAAAACCGTTCAGTAATTTGCGTGAAAGAGTAACAAATCCTAACAAACTTTCACATTTAAAAAAATAGTAGGTTAATAAACTTGGGCTACGACAAAAAATTGCAGTGAAGAAATAAATAAACAGAAGACAAGCTTTATATGTTGAGAAAAAATAATATAAAAAAAACTCACGCAACTCCAGTTTTTCGTTCTAAAACTCGTAGTATGTACCACAAGGTCGAATTGGTTCAGTGCCTCGAATAGCATCCTCAAGTGGGAGCCTTCAAATACTCTGTTTGCTCACAATTTAGGGTACAATGGCACCCTTTAGTGCGTGGATATTACCTCGAGGAATTTCTTATGGAAATTTCAACCCTATATATCAATAAAATTATGATCTCGTAAAATATGGACTATAAAAGGTTTAATTTATTCAAAATTTGAATGAAGATATTCGCAAATATAATATTTAGGTATAGTTTATGATTTTCCTACTAAATGAAAATACTTACCATTTCTCTCACGTAAAATATTTTTGGTTTCACCTGACGTTCCCTAATTCATGCATAATTAAAAACAAACATAGTTTCTCCCGAAAGTTATAATGTGAAACTTTATACCACCACCCAATTTCCGACATTCGATCTCTAAATGGCATAGACGTGTCAATATGAACTTTGTTTAAATAGGAGCATGACAATGGGCCTAAATGCCACGTGTTAATCACTAATACCCCGGCCTTTGTCTTGGATCGGTTCACGCTGCTACGTGTTGAAGGGTAACCGATGTTTTTGTTAAACAGTAGGTTGGTGTTTAAATTAATTAATTTTATATTATGATAGATGGGAGGCATGTCTGATCCGTATAATATTTATTAATGTCACAGTATTATCTTAATCATAGTTAATATTAAAAATGGGAAAGTAAATTTGTTTTTTTGTTACCTTTCACGCCTAAACCACTGAAATGATCATTACACCCTAGACCACAACACCGTTTGCCACATGGTCAAACTCGTACCTTTTACATAATAAAAAAGTTATATCAGTAATTATAACTTGCGTTTTAAGAGTATAATATGGCTTCTAAAGCCTTAACGTCAAAAAAGGATTGGTGTTTACTGTAGTGGCAATTAAATGCCTGTATAATTTGCAAGTATCAAGAAAATAATGCATCAATTTTATGTCATCATACGCATTTAGGTCATCATATTCGTATTAAGTAACGAAGTACAGCGAGGATTATGGTAAAATTGATTGCATAATGACGTTGAAAAGTGAAACGAGAACTTTAGTGTACCTACAAATACTAGCTAGACTTCTGTTGAGTGATTCATCACTCAACAAATTAATTACTCAACAATCAAGTACTAATACTAAAAATTAAGCTGTGGACATCCAAAAACCTAATCGTCGAAACTCCAGCAGTAATGCCTCGGCGACCGCATTCGGACGCGGATTTATGTGAACGAAACACGCGCGGAATTTGGGCGAAACGGACACCAGCGAAAAACGTCTGGCGATAAGTGTGGACCGACACTAGTTTGCATAAGGTTTTTTGGTACTGTTTATGGGTTTCTGTCAGGAGGGATTGAATTTTATTATATACGATATGTTTTTGGAGGTCGTAATAATTGGATTCGTTTATTCTTTTTGTGTCTCGCTGACTAAAACTAAATCAAACACAATAGTTTCATTCGTTTAAGAGCTACGATGCCACAGATAGCAGTGATAGCCTAGTGGTACCTTTGTATTGCTAAGTCAAAGGTCGCAGGTTCGAACACATGCACGCACTACTTACTTTTCAGATTCATGTGAATTTGCACCCATATAATATAAGTGGTTTTTTTTACCAAATAATAAACAGGGCAAGAAGTTCAGAAGAACAAGTTTAAAAAATCCTATAAAACATTTTATTTTAAGTTTATAGTCCAATTAACTAGTAATTTCTTTGTATGTAGGTACAGTCACGAGCAAAGACATGTAAAACGAACTTTTAACAAAATTACCAATAATCTCAAATCTCTCACAATATCTCAAGCGTGTATTATTAAAAAAATATATAATTAATACATCTGTATTACGTATTTAAAAAAAAAAATATTATGAAAAAAATAGAAAAAATGGTTATTCCATCTGAAAGAACCATTTTTTCTACAGAATTAAAGAAGAGATATAAAAAGAGATACATATTAGTAAATTTTATGCCTTAAAAATCTCAAGACATTCCTGAAAATAATTACATTCCTATTATAACAAAATGCCTTCCTAATCAGTTTCCATTGCAAAATCCTTAGTTTCGAAGTTATCTATTCTAGACATCCATTCGGCGCCTTTATTCAAATACAATAAAAAAAATCACAGGGGTTTCTCATAAAGCATTGGTTACCCTCATTCATAGAACAATTTTTGTTCATTTTTCAAACATTCCATTGTTTGTTCATGCAATCAGAATCCGTAATCAGAAAATCGATGTTTAAAACTTTGACCTAAGTTACGGTGAAGGTGAAAAATGTCGTGTTCTCAATGTAAATGTCTGCAACCTATTGTGATTGTATTTCTTCGGATTGTTTCGTGTTTAAATTTTATGACATATAGAGTTATGTGTGATTTAGTTAAATATGTCGTTTCGTGAGCGTAAGGAATTTAGTACTTTGTGATTTCAAAAATTGATAATTTTTAAATATTGCTGCTGCATAAAGGTCTAACTACGCTGACAATTTCAGTAATTACCTAAGTAGTGGGGGGTTACTCTTGAACTATAGATCATTTCAACTCATTTCAACGGTGGTACGTAGTTGGACATAACCCTCTCACCAGCCCTTAGTGATGGGGCACCCATAAAGGGTTTTCCACACGCCAAAAAAAGGCGCATGTCAAAGCGCGCATTGTTCCTAAGTGATTAAAAAAATTAATTAATTTTGCATTGATATTGGGTTTGTAGTTCAAGAGTCAGATCCAGGTGCAGACTGCTGCCTTTATAGTACCAACACCGAATCACTAGATAGTTCTAAAAATTAAAATGTAATATTAATTCACTGAATTTATTTAAGGTTTTGTTCTCCAATGACAGATTACATGAATATAATTATTTGACAGTCTTCATAACAAATTTTCTTAAAAGTGTAAACAATATTGCTAAATCATGAAAATTGAGAGGCACTACAGTACCTAGGTCTGCGATTGACTTAACTACACGATTGTGCATTTGTGCACTTCTGTTCGAAGTGATATAAATTTCACACTCGTTCCTCGTATCGAAGATATCATATTATTATATATTTTTAACTAAAGGTGTTTATCAAAGTTTACGCTCCCAGAATTTAAATACACGTCAAAAAATATCTATAGTTTCAAATAAGTAGTAAAGTTTCGAAATACCTAAAAGCTAAACCACAAATAACATTTTAAAATTCGAGCCTTTTATTTTTACAAAGGTAGCCACAGTACGTGAAACTCGTACAAATTTACATTCAACACGACACGAAAATTCGAAACCCAATAACAGAGAGAAAAATAAACATCGCTAAAGTGTCGCAAAATAGTGTCGGACACCGTGAAATCGTAGCCGCCTGTGGGACCGCTCTCGGCACTGTCGTGACACTGATAGTGTCTGACACCACAGACGGGACACCTGCACAAATTGCAAGCAAGCACGTGCCTATTGTAAGTCGCATGTTTTGTATGTATGTTTATTATGGATAATATTTATGGAACACTAGCTTCCACCCGCAGCTTTGCCCGCGTGGTATGCTGATTAATTATAGCCTATGTATTGTTTTGATTATATTACTGTAAAGTTTCATCAAAATCCGTTCAGTGGTTTTTGGCAAACTTTGTGCGTGATTTTTTTATTCGTTATTTATAATAATAATAGGCATACCGTGATTGAAAATCATCCACGGATTATATATATGGTTTATGATACAGATTTCTAAGTTTTTTCTCGGTTGCCTTTATCTTTAAAATGAACTTTTGTTTTTTTTATTTTCCGCTGAAATAACCTACCTAGCCTTTATTACATAATAATTATTTTATCGACATTATATTGATAAACATCTAACTATATTTTCATACACAAGTGATAAAATAATAAATTAAAAACTAAAGCCAACCTGTTAGCTGTATAAAACTGAATCTTAATCACTACGCTATTAACAATTCAGTCCAGAAAACACCTCAAGCAAATAATTCAAAGAGAAAACAATATAAATATCAAAAGAAAAGTCTAACGAATATAATGTATTCCGATTTTACTTTGTAATATTATCTACGTCTCGAAAAAGAAAACCTTAGGAGGAAACTCGTTAAGGCATTTTCCAAGGAAAAATAATGTTCATGAATGTATTTCTAAAGCGAGTGAAGTAATGTCCTTTTTTGAAGCCCTAGTAAGATAATGAGGTACTACGCATTTTTTTCGAGATTGAAAAAGAAAATTAATATTCAAAATGTCACGTCACATCTATAATAAATCAGTTTATTTTTTAAATTTATATGAGAGACTTACAACTTAACAATCAGAGTAAATTAAACCAATTGCAAAAATCCCCGTAGAATCTGATGAAAATAAATGTGAACAAACGTACAACAAACAAACAACGAACAAACAGATACAATAAATACGAAAGCTTAATATACAAAATGATGGCTTAAGCACTTTCTAGGCGACACCACACTTGTATTTAAAAATTAATAGTGTCCCACTGCTGGGCAAAGGTTTAAAGGTTGGTGGAAGCGGGTCTGTGGCGATCCGCTCTGTTTTTTTCTCCGGTCGTGTCGGATTGCCACGCCGTCCCAATGGACTATGAGAATGAGGGAATATAGAATGCAACTATGTATGCAACGAACTATTAAGCACTACAATATCTCCTGCGTCAAGGGCCAATCTCCATTGAGATTGACTGGTGTAATTTGGTCAGAAAAACATTATTTTTATTACTATTAGCGTGCTTCCGAAGGCTGGAGACGGTCGAAATGAAATATCACAAAGTAACGTTGACCCTGTCACTCATCCTCGTAACAACCGCATACAGCGCATACAGCAGACTGTGGTGTACGTCACAGTCATCTGTGCTATCTAAATCGCGGGAGTGAATCCCATGCTACATGCAGCAGAAGTTTGTGGAGGTACACCGTGTGGTTTTTAGTCATACCCCCTTCAGACATAACTTTCGCCTGCCCGTAGTTGCGAGGTACCTACCTATATTTCTTTTTGCAAGTAATTATTAAACCTATGAGTAAAGACTTGTGCAGTGCTAGCAATGTGCATGCTATGCTTATTGTCGCGGGATCGATCCCCTTAAGGGACAAATATTTGTGTGCTCTAAATATATTTCTACCGATATGGTTTTATTTACGTTTCCTATTATATATTTAATTGTGAAGTGAGTCTAATGTTCGTACATTTAAGATTTCAAATATAAGTGTAAAACTCTTCAGTACTTTCTTTGTAAGCCTTCAATCTGATTTTAAACTCTGGACCTAATGTAATTACAATAACTATGCGATCTTCATTCTCATTTTCATAATATTTACTTTTATGTATTTGAATATAGGTATCTTTTTAACCACACACAAAATGTTAATGTTATTTTCATAATAATTATTCCACAATATCTATGCAATATTTATTTGTTTCTTCACTACCTCCTTGATTTTTACCTCATAAAGCGCCATCTCTTCGATAACGTTGTCTACGGGGATGAATTACACTTCACTTGGAGTTTCCCCCGACAGTGGGGACACCTACCAATTCTCGGGGAACTACCGAGCCCGGCCGCCCAACGCTGTCCGCCCAGCCGCGAAAGTTTGGAATTTTGCCGATAGATGGCTGTAGTGATTTTGGAAATGGAGAAATTTAGTATATTGATATTGATAATACTGATAATAAATATTGATAATGGTATAAATTTTAAATAACGATTACTTTATCAAGAAATATATTTGTTTTATCCATTATGAATTAATAACTTATGAATAGCATTTTTGTTATGTTGCAATTTGAATATTGATTTTTTTGTCGTTTTTATCATTATAAAAATTAAGAAACATAGTTTTTTTCAACTTAAGTGTTCGCATCGCATGCATAAATGGTTTATAAAAATGTTTATATAATAATAATAATTGGGTACTTTTGTTTGTTAGTTTGCGAACAGTTTATTTATTCCAGTGACGCCATTTTCTTATTTACTCCCGTTTTAGTTCGAAATAATATTGTTTAAATATTTTTAACTTTCATAAGGCCTATTTTGGAGATGGTCGTCGATTGAGTTTTTAGTAAACGTTTGATCACTTATTTTTGTTTTTAATCGAAACAGTTTTTCTTTGAATACAGGGTAGTTACCGGAGTTAGTTAATAAAATTGTAAACCTTTGGATTTTTGTTAATGAAGAAAATCTTTGAACAAGATATAGATAAAACTAAGTGACAAGCTCTTGAATACTTTAAGAACCAAATTGTACACTTAGTTTGCAATCAAATGATTTGTGTTTGTTTTGCAAACTCGTGATAGCCTACCAAAACAGTGTTTACAAGGAGCGATTGCCTATCAGACCTCCACAACCCAGATACTGGGTTACACGATACCCCTTGGTAAGATTGGTTGTCAGACTTTCGGGCTTCTGACTACCCGTAACGACTGTCAAAGATCTACAATTGACAGCCGGGGCCAACAGCTTAACGTGCTATCCGAGGCACGGAGAGTGATAATTAATTTACAAAACGCACATAACTTACGAAATGTCAGAGGTGCCTGCCTTGGGTTCGAACCTGAGACCTCTGACTTACCAGTCAACAGTCATCATCTCTATCTATTTATCTTCGAAAATGTTAGTTTAGTGTCTGGATCTTTTTCTACTAACCTTTTTGCTCCATTTGTCAATTTAAATACTTAATACCTAAATAGAATTTCTATTGAAAAACAAGATAAATAACTAGCACAGAGCAAAAAGAGCTTAGTATCAGTGGACCGTTATAAATGAAACGTGAGCCCACGGCAAAGGAGATCTCGATAAATAATGTCCAATAAACAGCGATAGAAATGTTTATTTGTTGTTCAACTCGTAATGAGCACTTTGAGATCGAGGTGTGTGGTACAAGGGGGGGGATTATTAACAATTAAATTAATAATAATCAATTTAAAATTGTACTGGTTTCTTTCTATACTTGTGTAAAACTTGGTGTAGAATTTTATTTTATTTACGCATTTTATTGCTTACGGAGTGAACTACGATTACATTTTTGTGAAAAAGAAAAATAAAACCAAGTTACAGGCTGAATACTATTAGCAATAGATTTTTTACTTTTTACAATAGTTTTCATTTTGGTGTAGAGTTAGTTACCATAGTTATTTTACAGCTTTTTTTTTTAAAGAAGATTTTTGAAAAAATATTGTAATAAATTACAAAATCCTAAACTTAGATTAAGTTGATCTAATTAATTTGCGTTCAAATAAAACGACACTTGATGCCAACGTCATTCGTCGAATTATCTTTTAAAGGAAAGTAATTTCGTATTTTAACCCTAGAAAATAAATCTAAAACAACTTCACCTTGGACCACATCTCAAGAGCTCGGCGAAACCAAGGTAACTGTCATCGCCAATAGCAACAGCCACCCCAGTATCTATGGTAACTCCCCCCATCTCTTTACGAAACGCCCTACAACGAATAAATTTAATAACGGCAACTATGCTGTGAATTTAGAAGTAATCATTGAACTATGAAGCCTCGTATGAAGGTTTAAATTGAAAAGTTTAGTTTCAATGAGTTCAGAGTTTAGTAGGTTAGGCTTTCTGATGTGTTAAGCAGAGGTTGTTTTATTGTTTCTACGGTGTTGTAGTTTAGTTTTCGAAGGTAGCTTATGTGAGCCTCTGGTTTAGACGTTGCAACCACTTTAAATTGTCGAACATGTCGTTTTAGCATGTCAAAATTTTTAAGGTTTCCACCAGTATTTTTAGGAATTCCTATAAATACTAGCCCAGAGCACCCTTATGCTACATGAACACTACATACCACATGCATAATGGCTACATGAATGGAAATCACACCCAAAAGTATTCTATACTCACCTCACCCTGCCAAAGCTGAGTTGATTCAAAAACCTTTAGCAAAGGGGCTAAGGCATTTAGGAATATCCATTAGAGTTTCATTTATGTAATCCCATATAGCTTAAAGGAGTAATAAAATTGTAAGCGAAACAACTCACCCCTTTATGAAGTGAACTTTACGTAATTGAGTTCTAAATATTATTTTGTCATTAATATTTTGGGGTAAAGGCATTTTAGGGTTTTGGCGTGTGTAAGTAACTTTTTAGGGTACACACATTTTGATAATATTGTTTTGATTTTTGGTATTTTAAGGGAGATTCTTTGAATTGCGTAAAAAACTTGCTGTTGTATTGTGTCACTTCTTGTACAGAGAAGGATTGAGCATTAATTACCCAGTAGGTTACTGCGTGTTTTTAGAATGTTAATTAAAGACAAGATTGTTTCTGTTTGAGATTTTTTTGTTTTCTTCAGTCTTAGATTAACTATGAAAAATTTTTATTTATAAGAAAATGGTATTAAAAATGTCACTTTGGTACAGTCGGCAAAAGAGTTAAGTTGGCCGGGCCACAAGATAAGAATGAAGGTTTTTGTAGAAGTTTGCATGTGATTATAAAAATCGCTTTATTTTGTATAAGTTTCAGTCTTACCTTTTCAGAAAATATGGTAAAAAGATATTATAATATTTATGACATCTTGAAAAATTTACAGTCTTAAACAGCGCCTCTGCCAACCTAACTCCATTGCCGACTGTACATGCTAGGTTCAAACCTCTACCCGTGTTCTTGCAAAGCAAATCTGTAACCAATAAGCTACCAAATGACGAAAAACTTAATCAATTTGATTAAAATCATACACAAGTATACACATCTTTTATTCCAACCTTCTGCTGGTTAATATTAAAATATGCTGTTTATAGATCTTTTCAAAATAATTTATAGGGATAATTGACACTAGTAGTATGATCATGAAAACACTTTTCAAATATTGTGTGTAAAATGATTATTTTCAATGAAAATCAAATAAAATAAAAATAAAGTGCAAAAATTTGCCAGTCTGAAAATTGAATACAGAAATTACTCAACTATCTTTTCAAATAATAGCGGAACTAATACCATACGATTAAATAGAGGGAACTTGAGGGAAATTCGTATAAAACCGATGTATATCATTTATGAGAAAATAAACCAAAAATTTGGACGCATAAAATTCAAATAAAGCCAGTTTTACATGAATTACGCTGGGGAAGCATTCGTGTATGAAGTAAAGAATGATATTGTATGCATTTTGCATGAGAGAGGTATTATCGGATATGGCAAAGTATTTGAATATTCCGACCGAGGTTGTATTAAGGGTTTTCGATTGTAAGTCGATGAAAACTTTCCATTCGAAACGATTTTTTTTGTATACCAACATAATTATTTTATATTAATATTCTTTTATTAATATAATATAATTTAATAATGTACCTTCTTAATAATATATTTATTAGAACAAATCTTTGTTTCAACAATAATAAATAGCAAAAAAGATAACAAATTGAAAATATTAAACACGTTTACGTTAGTTATTTCTATTATTTTTTTAATTTCAGATACATATTTTTTTACGAAACAAATTACGTAAACAATAACAGCTTATTTAAAATTTAATGAAAACATGATGTTTAATGTGTTTTAAACTGAACATCTCGCAGCTGAAACAGATTCTTGTTTCTGAAAAGATATTCAAATTATACTAGCGACCTTTGTATCTCATTATGTTATTACACTTTTTACGTTATATCATTTTTTTATTAGCTATACATGTGGGTTTGTGAACCTAAATTCTAAATCTTCTTCTTATCGTGTGGTTGATGAACAACCTAGTGTCAGAGTTTAAACCGCCCGTAGGCCTCTGACATTGATGGCTTCACACACAGGTATGCTGGTTTCATCACGATGATTTCCTTCACCGTTTTAACAACTAATAATTAATTTATAATACGCACATATCTTACGAAAAGTCAGAGATGCCTTTGGGATCGAACTCGAGACCTCTGACTTGTCAGTCGACGGCCATACCACTAGGCTATCAGTGCTTATGGCTGCATTTCAATCAAATATGTATCAGTGAATTCTAAACGAAACCTCAATTTGAAAGTCTTTAAAACGTAATATTTTTTAAAATTGATGAATGTTTATAAGAGATTAGGAGTTTTTTTTGCAAAACTCGACAACCAAATTACTATCGACATTTTGCCAAAACAATAGTAGTCCACCACTCCATATAGAGTACATGATCCAGCTATATGTTAACCAATATGTCATCGTGAGGCCGAGCCATGGGGACAAAAGCATTCTTTACCATTATGCGCGCGGTAATATTTGGTGAAACTATTTCGCCATATTTTTGAGTACATACAAAAACCGCCAGTATAATAATTTTATGTGTGTATTGTTTTCATGTTAATGACGTCATTGGATTATTTGGAGTTTCCACAATGTTATTTGAAATTGAAAGATTTATTGGCAAAAAACAATCTGATAGAAATATTTTTTTTTTAGAAATTATTCAATGAAACAATTGTTTGTTTTGGGTATAAGCCTTCTGCAGGTTTTTCAGTTTCCAGTTTTGTAAATCTAGTTCTAAAATAATGTAGTTTAGCACTGAATTTAGAAAATTGAAAGATTTTAGTATTTTGCGTACAATTCTGTGATTCAAAGTAGGTACTGTCTAGCGTCTTTATTCTGTTTGTTTTAACCACGCATACGCTCTTTGAATTCATGTTGTGTCTAATAAGTGTGCTACGTTGCCTATCCATTTCCTATGTTTAATAATATTCTCTAAGTTTTTGTATCCGTTTAGTATTGATTCTCTTGAAAATGTCTTTATCTAGCATAGAACTAAATATCACTTTAAACACGTGGAAATCAATTTCGAGTAAGCCTTTACAAATTTTCTCGTCAAATTCTGTAACCGAAATAATCTAAAGTACTTAAGTACATTTTGCTAAAGCTATTTCTCTCTCAATTTTCCGTTAAGATGAATCGATGAATCTTGTACAAGCAATCGGTTATCGAGCACCGAAGTATTAGAAAATACACTAAGCCGAAATCTTAATTTATCTGAGACACTCAAAAGTTGGTGGCGAACGCTTTACTCGTGACAAGTTTGTTCATCTAAATCGATGTCTCTCTACAAATATTTTGAAGAGATACATCGATGAAGGATCCTGGATACGATTGATGAATTGATTTATGATCCATATCATCTGCCTGACCTTTTCCCAACAATGTTGGGGTCGGCTCCAGTCTTACCGGATGCAGCTGAATACCAGTGTTTTACATGGAGCGACTGCCTATCAGACCTCCACGACCCAGATACTAAGTTACAGGACGAGACTTTCGGGCTTTTGACTACCCGTAACGACTGTCAAAGATTTACAATTGACAGCCAGGGCCAACAGCTTAACGTGCTATACGAGGAACGAAGAGTACTTATAATAATTAATTTATAAAGCCTTGGGTTCTAACCCGAGACCTTGACTTGCCAGTCAACGGTCACTATCACTAGGCTATCACGACTCTCGATCATTGATTTATGATTCATCCATACATATATATATTCACACCATTGTATGGAGTCAGTGTAAGGTTAACACCAAGACTTTCATCTGCACATCATAAAAATAAATTAATAATGGAAAGGTCACAAACCAGAAGCATCAATATCCAATCTGCTTCTGATGGGAGGCTTCGGCCGTGGCTTATTACCATTCACAGGACAAAGCCTTGCCCCCAAACAATTTTGTCGTAAACTGGCATGATTTTTTATAAAGCCTATCTGAGGGATGGGTCTGGATGATTTCTCCATCTTCCGTCTCCTTTTGTTCGTAGTCATGCTTTTTTGGTTATGCCGTAAAAACGTAACATCGTTTTAATTTTAGAAGCGATTACAATGATTTTATGACATTATCCTTTTCGTTGTAAGCCGTACGTCTGTGAAACGCTCTGCCGGTACTAGTAAGTACACAATCGCTAACTGTACTCAAAAAAATAGTCAAAAAAACCTCTCAAAACAAAGTGTGTCTACTGTCTAGACATGCCAGCCAATTATAATTACCATATTTTTATGTGTGAAACACAATTTATTTACTTAATTATTAATTATTAAGTAAACTTACCTTTTTTTCGGGATTAAAGGTACCCAATTTCCGTTTCTGTACACCTGGCAACGTATTTGCAAAATTTCAGGATAAATCGGTTGACTGGTTTAGGCGTGAAAAGGTAACAAACAAACTATTTCGCATATATAATATTAGTTAAGATGAGCATTAGGATTAAAAAGTTAGAATAGGGTTTTCCCATATTTAACCGACTTCAAAAAAGAAGGAAGTTTTCAATTCGCTTGAAGGTTTTATTTTCATTTTTTTAAATTAGATTTTTTTATTTGTCTTAATTATTAAATCTAAATCTAACGATACCGTCTCCGAAAATTAACAGGCCGTAGGTACATACAGTGTAATTAAGTTTAAGTATTTAACTCTAATAACAGAAACCAACCTCAAAGCTACAACTCAGCTGTTACACTAAAAAATACCAAATAAATTAAAATATTCAAACTAAAACTGACCGGTGTTAACCCGATTTTAACCACATCACAACTTTGTGGAAATATCTCATTTAGTTGACTATACCGTCCGCAGAGAACTTAAATTGGCGCAGGTTTGATTACTGCCAACTCTTGATAGGCAATTTCCTGCTCTTTGTACAGCACTTCCTCTATCCTTCTCTGAGAATATTACGAATAGATTTTAACATTTCGTTGTATGTTTTTGATGTCTCCCTGCGTTTGTAAGGGTTGAAATTTCATTGGGTTATTTACGTTTGTAAAGAGGATTTTGTTGGATAATGATTGGGAATTTGAAGTCGATATTGTGTAATGTAAATTGAAAAATGTCATGGCAATATTACTTAATTTATTTTGCGTTGGCCATGCCTTGGACGAAAAAGAGGGGTGTTATATTATAAAATGTAACATGTTAATATGTATGTCTGTGGCATCATTATCGATCGACATTCAAATAAAAACAACAACATCAATTTTAATAAATATCATAACGGCTTTACTTACCTACTCACTTACTTAAAAACACAATTTTTGTGAGAGTAGAAAACAAAATGTATAAGAATTTTTATACATTTTATATTTTGTTTCATAAGTCAGTTTACTCAGAAGCCATCAAAAAGCAAAATTTCGTTTCTTATTGTACATTGTTTCAAAACGAAACAATCCGAAACCAAATCGTGTATTTGAAAAAAAAACCCTTTTTGTAAAACAAACTTCACCTTTCCACGCAGAAGCTACAAAAATATCATAAAAAATGTTGCAAAATCAAGTTTAACCGTTCCATTCTTATTATGGCGGCTTGAAAAGGGGTAACCTAATCTGATATGGTAAATGTAAAAACAGTGTTGAGTTTCTTACCTACATTCAGGGGTTGAGTATGATCATTTATTATGCCAAGATGACACTCTATTACCCCCTCCCCTCCCACTTCTCCTACCTGTGACTACGTTTGTCATTGATGTTGTTTTTTGATACGCTGAGCTTAAAATTAAGTTTAAGTAATAATGGGGAGGTGGCGACTAACTGCTTTAGTGTCATTAAGTTCTAGGTTCGATTTAAATTCAGGTAAAGTGTTAAGCCGACGAGAATGTAGCTGTTTAATTTACAAATTGTTAATTTGACTTATTAATGGTATTTCTTAGTAGCAGTTTGACAACGTAGTCGGTTAAGATTGTGGAATATGGTTTGATTCTGTTACATAAGTGTATTGACGGCCCCATCTCTTTGATGAAATACAGGCGTTCAAATAAAATGTTACGAATTTGAATATGATTCGTAAGGTACTTTAATTTCAATGGCTTTTATTGTTGATTACCAAAATCATTGGAAACTGACTCAATAAATACAAATACCTACGCATCTAATTGAAAAACCTGCTGCCGTTGGCTGCAATACAACATTCCTTAAACCAGTATCAAGATTTTTTAAATTCTCAGTAAAAACTACTCCTACTTTTTAATACACTCAAGATTTTCTTAAATCAAAATTCTTTTAACATTTTAAATGCATTTCTAAAACCGATTGAACTTAAAAGAAAATAGTAATATATCACTAAAAAGGTTTCAGTCCCTGCTATATTTTTACTGGACGATTTGTGTTACTCAGACATTGCATTTTTGCTATAATATCATTTGTTAAAGTCAAATGCGTCGTTTCACTTCGTACTTAGTTCCATTTCATTGCGGAAAATAATAAAATGCTGGATTTTGGCTTTCTTACTAGATTTTAACCGACTGTCAAAAGAAGTAGGGGTTATATATTATTAAGCAAACATTTAACCACGAACCCATATTCGTAGACCAAAACATTACTTATAATTATTAGGAATAGTGTTCAAATACATTTTTTTGCCATAATATTTTTTTTATCCTTGGACGAAAAAAGAGGGGTGTTATATTATTAAATTTAATGTGTGTATCTGTGTGGCTGTGGCATCATTATCGATCTACATTCAAATAAAAACAAATACGTCAATTTTATTAAATATAATAACGGCTTTACTTACCTTCTCACGGATTAATTTCGGGAATGCCCGACTAGTTTAGTAGACGCCGCCGCATAATTACACTTGCTCTTGAAAATGGTCTCCGTTTGAGTTCGATACTAGTCGGGCATTCCCGAAATCAATCCGTGTGTAAACCCGTTATAATTTTTATAATATACAATGACTCACGAAAGTAAATCATATTTTTTTAATTTGAAAGATATTTATATGGACTGGAAAACCATTCGGACAATAATTACACCTGAATGGTTCCATATAAATATTATTATGATTAGATAATGCACTCTAAAGATACAGATCGGAACTCTTCAATTGAGAATAGCTAACACCTCGCAACAAAATATATAGCGTTAAATCGCGAAAGTGAGTGAAACTTCACGGGAATGTTAGGAAATGATGGTAGCTTACATAAAGAATAATATAAATATTAAATTAAATCGATTAGATTAGATGATATATATTATGATGATATGATGATGATGATAGATTAGATTATTTGAAATTAAATCGATGGGACCTAAAATAATATAATAAATTACCAAAAATTATAAGAAAAACAGACAGTCTAAACCTATTTCAGAAAAGACTTAAACTATTTCTGTATGAAAAAGCATATTATTCTGTAGACTTATTTCTCAATGATATTAGTATTGTATAATGACAATAGTAATTAAGTGTATTTGAATTGGCATTAATTTTTAATTGTAATAATTTGATTTTAATTTTAATATTGACATTATAATTTTATTCTAACAATGACAACAATATTTGTACACCATATAATTGGTAGGACATAGCAGCACCTATTTTTATTTCCCATCACATATTGTAAACCTATGTTCACAAATAAAGAATTTGATTTGATTTGATAAATAAAAATATTTTTTATTCACTTCTACGCCAGCTGCCAGCTGAACTGAACAAAATAAAAATTTTTGTTGTTGTTAACTGACTTTAGAAAAGCTTGTAAGGCTTGGCACCGACTCCAAACCATTTGTTTCTTTCAAGTTTTTAGTGTATTGAAGTTGTTATTTTGTAAAAAAAACTTTTTCTTACTTGTTGATTACTTTACGGTTCAGCTGCGAAAGTTTTTGCTGTTTCGAAGTAATTGTGTTTTGATTTGATTTGATTGATGCTGTTACTTAGAATTTTAGTTTATTCAATTTGTTTGTGTGTTGTTGTTGAAAATTGTAAATGGATTGATATTTTTGTACTTAATTTTAAAATTATTAAACTTAGTTCTACGAGTCTTGTAAATAATCAAGTAAATTGGAATATTTTAGTATTTTTAATTAAAAAAACATAGGCAGAAGTTAGACGGTATCGTCCAGAACTGTTCATCATGAAGTAAATGCAATTATGAGCAAGATTCGGGTGATTTACTGGTTTAACGTAGGTACCAGCCGCTCTGCCACTAAACTCAACATTTTTGCACCATCTGTTTCTACATTCTCGACCCAACCGTCATTTACTATTTTTACTTACCATCTATTTAGTCTAATGGTATATATCAACATGGTCTTTTAGCTGTGCTGGTTTTCTCACGATGTTTATCTTCACGAATTAAGTAAGTGATGTTTAATTTTCCGTGCGGTTTCCGGCCTAAGAACAGAACCACCCCAACTCGTCCTGCGGGTATCGTAACAAGCGACAAAGGGAAAGATCGTGAAGATAGTCAGCAGCATCCTTCTGTGAAACAGTAATCATCTGCTACTGCGATCGCCAACCCGCTTGCCCAGCGTGGTGGTTATGGGCAAATACGTCTTCCTCTAATTAGCGCACAATAGTGTCGCGCTTTGGGAGAGGCCTATGTTCAGCAGTGGACTAATGCATGCTGATAATGATGATTCAATTTCAATATGCTCATTAATTTTAAAATTGGTGGGTGCTTGGGTTCGACTCTGCAATTATTGATATGGCAGTAAAACAGACATAACACTTAGCTATCATTGCTGCCTAAAAACATGAACGGATATACCGAGCAGAACTAATAACTTAATAATAAATACACAGATCACACCCACACAGAAACGCAACACTCTACCCACCTACAAACGTTTCACCTTCATGAATACCTTAACTTCAAAGCATGTCAACAGCTATTTTTAGTATCAATAATATCCATTGCCCAATAATTATAGGTATAATAAATAAAGAAACTATAATGGATAGGAAAAAATATTTTACGTTAGATATAATAAAAATAATAAAATAGATAAGTAATTGAAAAAATTACATAGCGAAATGGCGAAAATGTATACCATTGACACAGCACATTATTCTAGACCGTTAAAAATTCAGAGAAGGAATATGTTTATAAAAAGAGTTACAGGGGAAGTGAACATGGATTCATGCTTGTGAAGTGGACCACTTAGCAGTTAATGATATATACGTCCACTTTGTGCAGATTTCCTATCATTCTTAAGCTTGGTATAATTTTAATTAAACAATACATGGCGAAATTTTGTCAATAAAAACTGAAAAAAATATTATCCAAATTTTTGCATAGCTCCCCATATCCGTAATAGCTTCTTTCTCATCATCTTTTTCTTTACTTATATAACTTTCCGAATTTTGGTGAAATATATTTATGAAAATATTAGGTATACGTGTTGCAGAACCATCATTGCATAATTCTTCTGCACCGGAGAGGTATATACTGTATGTTCCCCTTCATGGATGGATGGAAGTTTGTTACTATATCACGCAAAAAATACTAAACGGATTTTGATGAAACTTCACAGTAATAAATCTTATACATCTAAATAACAAATAGGCTACAATTTACCAATATACCACGCGGGTGAAGCCGCGGTTGGAAGCTAATATAATATCATACCTCTATTATAAGTAAAATAAAAATAAACTATTAGCCTCTACAATAAACTCTTACGCCACACGTAATATAAACTCAAGATATTCGAGTAGCTCATTAGCGAGGTACATCCCACACAGAGGGAGATCACACAATACGATATGCTATTTTCATCCCCACTTATAATGGATGCATCAATGGGGCAATTAGACGTTGACGTCTAAACAAGGGGTCGTATGGTATTCATGACAACAATGGTATAGGATTAGATATCACTAGAAAATAAAAACAAAATCTTTACACTCCTGCTGCTGGTTTATTTACGATGTTTTCCTTCACCATTTTCACCAGCCATGGTGATTTATTTCAGCTGAGAAAACGAACCATTGTCACCACGAAAACGAGTACCTATGGCAGTCTATTAGACCGTGATCTTTGGTCCCTAGCAGCGCCTCATTCACGTGCTGGACGCGTGACGGCTCCAATAGTCTTGCTTTGTCTCCCTACTCTTCCTTTCCTTTCCAAAGAGTTGTTTGGTTAGCAGTTATTTAATCCGCCTTCTGTAAGACTACTGAACACTAGATTACTCTGTACTCAGTGAGGAAATAGATAGTGCATCTGTGTTGGCATACACACTGGCGCACTATTTTAGTTTTTGCGTAGATTTCCTTAAAGATTGGCCGCTGTGATTGAAATTCGGTGAGGTGGATGACATGATTTATCGAAACCAAATTCACCGAATTTGGTTTCGTGAGTTTTATTCTTATTCATATTCTTTATTGCAGTTCTACAATGTAAATTAGTTGGTAGTTAAAATAAATAAATGGGTAACATCATGGACCCAGATTGGCCACAGCAAAACTTACATGCTAGTATATGAAGATTTGAATTACTAACTAATTTTCTACAGACATGATTATGTACCTAATGTAAAACAGTGACGTTTCCCACTGAGATTATACTATAAAGAATCATATGACATTTACGGGTATTAAATTAAATAGTTTTTCTTCTACTTAAAAAGCTCTGTACATTATAATCCACTTCAAAACCCACAGTGTCTGAAGAGAATCGAATAGAAAGTTACATATAAGAGAAATATAAGACGGTCCTAATTACAAGTCAAGTATAATTGTGGTAAGATACGTTAATATGCGCTTGCTAATTAGCAACTCGAGTTACAAGCTCTTTGATAACGTAATAGTATGTGTTATTAAGTTAATATATCATGTTGGTTGTGTTTGCGCGCATGTTTTTTAGCCCTAGATGCAAAATACCGTGTTATAAGTTTGACGTGACTGTGTGTCTGTCTGTGGCATCGTAGCTCCCAAACGGACGAACCAATATTGATTTAGTTTTTGTGATTGATAGATAACTTGATTGAGAGTGTTATACCTAAGCTAAAAAAAGGCTTTCTGTATCAGGGGTTTTTTTTAATTTTAAATTAATTGGTAGTTATTTATATTAGTACTAGAAACCCACCCCGGTTTTGCTCGACAGTTTTTATCTATTATAATATGCATGTAGTATTATTATAATCATTTTGGTAAAAAATCTCTAAGTTTAGTAAAAACCATTTTAAAATCCGTTGCGTGATTTAGAAGAAGTAGGTGGAGAAACAGGCAGACAAAAAAAGTGATTTACCTATATCTTATCTATATCTGTTATATATATCTGCATCTGGTTAGATTAGAAGCCAACCCTAACAAAGTTTGAAAATAATCACCTGCTTAGCCTTTTCCCAACTATGTTGGGGTCGGCTTCCAGTCTTACCGGATGCAGCTGGATACCAGTGTTTTATATGGAGCGACTGCCTATCAGATCTTCACAACCCAGATACTGGGTTACACGATACCCCTTGGTAAGACTGGTTGACGGATTTCGGGCTTCTGACTACCCGTAACGACTGTCAAAGATCTACAATTGACAGCCGGGGCCAACAGCTTAACGTGCTATCCGAGGCACGAAGAGTGATAATTAACTTATAAAACGCACATAACTTACGAAAAGTCAGTGGTGCGCGCCTTGGGTTCGAACCCGATTCCTCTGACTTGCTGGTCACCACCACTAGGCTATCAAGACTCTCTTGATTAACTAATACTGTCTACCGTTTTGTTAATAATTGCTTAATTTGTTTGTTTCAGGTAAGTTACCTATTTTGCCGTTAACTGATAAAACTGGTGCTTAATTGCCGTATTAAAAATCCAGGGTAAGAGATTTTAAAATATCAATACTTTTATTAATCGTATAATTTGTTTTATTGCGTGCGTCTATATCAAGAATTCTTAGCTATAATTGTTTATTTTAGATAGATAGATAAATGGTTAGATAAAATATTCTTAATTGTACACTATTAATCAACAAGATTAAAAAACATTATACAATTATTTTTTTATTTAGCGATTAAGGGCAAAACCTCCTAATGAGCTCACAATATATGTGACGTGTATGAGAAGAGGCCTATGTCCAACAGTGGGCTGATACAGGCTTTGTATGAATGTATTTAGTAACTATGTGATAAAATTATGTATTTTTTTATTCAAAAAAATTCTTAGTATATACTTTCAAATGATACCTTAATGCTAGCTATAATTTTAGTAGAATACACGCTAAGAAGAAGTAGAATACTAATTAAAAACCTTGCTAATTATGTACTTTTAAAACAATAAATTTCTCTGAAAAACTTGTTTTTAGCGATAAGATCTACAAAATATGTACATTTTTGACAGAATTGTTAAGTACTTGGCGAACTGCCTTAAGCATTCTCTACCAGCCAACCATAGGGTGGGGCATAGTTTTTTTTTGTGGGGAATAAAGTATAATCTATTTATCTATACCTAGTATATCAAATTAATAAGAATAGGAAATTCAATGATCTGTCAACTCTCAATCCAAAAATATGCTTTATGATTATTTTATATAATTAACGATTTTTGCAAGTTTTTTTATTTAACTTGCAATTTTTGTATGTTTAGATCAAATCTTGCAAGCTGAATTAGAACCATATCCTCTTATTCTTCGGAGCTGATTTTTTACATGTTGGTTTAATTCCGATGACAATCCATTTTTATGTTAAGCATGATCTGAATCCTCAGTTCCGGGTAAAGGAACTCTTTAAATTTTGCATATACCTAAGTTTAGTTTTGATATTCCAATAAAAAAGATTGGAAACGTTGTTTAAAAAAAATCATTTCTCAATTTTTTTAATACAACGAAATCTATTAAAGTTATCGTTTGTCAAAGATGACTTAATTTTTTGTGTGTCTATTAAATTAAAAAGAACGGTTTCGAACTTACTATACTTTTAATACAGCCAACAGTTAACCAAGACGCCGAAAACAATAGCCCACTAATATCATCTAAACACATAAATAACAACTACCTATTCATCAGCATTGAATCGGCATCGCACACCCCACGGGAATAATTAATGAGCCCTTGATATGATTAAGCCGCCACAATGCCGTGTCATCAACGTCATCACACCCACATATCCATAATGGCTTACCCTACTGCGTACTAAGCTAATTATATTAATTTAACTTAGCTTAAGTATACCTAAGCTTATGCTTAAGCCTAATGATACATCGCTGATTTTAAAAATCTGTGCGTATTATAAATAAATTATCTGTATTATTTAATAAGAATTAGAGGTTCAAGTCCCGCCCAAGTCAGGTGTTTTTGCGAGTTTCTTATTAAATAATATCATTGTATAAGAAAAACATGTGCATATGTAAAAAAAACACTTACATAAAATAAATTATCAATAGCTTATAATGGTGAAGAAAAACCACTGCACATCAGTGAAAATTTGCACGGGGTGTGTAAACCCACAGTGAAAAAGAACAATTAATTTTTAATTAAGTACCTTTTTCTCCACTGCTTGACAGACTCTGTCCCTAGATTGTTCATCCTATCCTTGTGATATTAAAATTTTTAATAGTAGTAATATCAAATGTGAGATTTTGTGAGGAAGTATGGATGGATGGATGTTTGATACTCTTCCATAGAAAAACTACTGGATGGAACTACTGGACTACTTATACATCAAAATAACACAATATAAGCTATGAATTATCAACATACTACTTGGGCGAAGCCACAAGCAGAACCTAGTCAACCATTTATAAAGAAAGATGAAGTAACTTTTTTTTAATGTAGTCTAACAGGACTTTGTTTTGTAGATAAAATGTATGCTGTTCTAAGCATAGATTTTTTTCATCTATTTCATTACATTTTTGTTGTAGAGTTAGAGTCACAACGTGTTTAATGGCCAGGTTGCATTCGCATTACATACTTACATAAACCTAGCAGTTTAATACCAGTCCCAATCATAATATCTTCCTCATATCTTTTTTTTTTCCATCAAACTAATGTCAATGGCTTAGTCAGGCCGACTTGGCCTGACGAAGTTAGCGAAGATTATGTAATTATGTATACTATATATACAGTTAGGTAACAGATAAAAAATTAGTAGATTACCCAAACATTTATTAAGTGCAGTGCATAGTTGAGCCGCTACGCCTAATAATAGTCAAGGCCTTTCAGCACTCCAGTGGAAACACACCTTTACATCACACATTTATAGCTTATTGTGTGTACACAAACGTCAGGTAATGCGATTAGTATGACGTAATATGACATGAATTTGTCTTTGATTTATTTATGTTAAATATTTTCATAATTAGCGGTTAACATTGTTGTTTTAGGAAATAATTAGCAGTAAATATGATGTTTTAATGTCTGCAAGATTATAAGCTGTGTGGGAAGGAACAGGATTAACTTTTCAAGAGTACATATTAAACAATTTTTAGCTGTTGTTACACCTAATCTCTCTCTGGCCGAGCCGGATTGCGGTTCCGTCAGACTTTGAGAGTGAGGAAATAGAGAGTGCACCACACTATAATATCTCCTGCGTCAATGGTTATCTTGGTTGAGATTGGCCGCTTTGACCGAAATACCGAAATAATCGTTATTATACCTGTTTGATTTTGTTTGAGTTTTTAAAAAACAAAAACAGTAAAAATGTTCCTACCGCATACCGTACGTTATGGGGCTCGCACCCACTGAAAACATCACCCCCTGGGTGTTCTTCGCACTGTATCGGACGGGGTCGGGTACTGCTAGCGCGCTTGGAAGCCCCGTCCAGTGCCTGTGAAATCGACACCTGGGGCCCTACTCCGAAATAACAAAGAGGCTTCGGCTGACAGATCGCACGTTTGTTCTTTTGATAGATCACCTTTTATTTGATTGTTTTTTTACGTATTTATGGGTTTAAAACCAAAACAAAACGACAGACGAAAGTACTAAGTACAATTAAAAAGTAGTCATTTGGTTTGGTTTTTGATGGTATTCGTTACTAAGTTTCAATCTGACCATCGACGTTCGATTTTGAGAGCAAAACCCCTGAGTTTTCATCAAAATAAACAGTCCGAACAAGACTTACCTATGTCTACAATATAACCAAGCAGACTGAGCTATAGATACAAATAGACATAATCGGAATTAGTGCGGCCGGCGGAGCGTGAAGTACAATATGAATGACCTTTGTCAATGGCACTGACGCCCCGCTACCAGATCCCGAATTATTTAACCAGAGGCCTGTTTATAGGATACGATAATAATTTATAAAAATATAAGTCTCCTGCCATGGTTTTCTAATAAACATCCTGTTTGTCTGTAAGTCTGTACAGATAGGCTAATTTCAAAAACTATTGTAAATATTTTGAAACGGTTTTTACTAATAGACAGACTAATTTAAATTATTTTTTTTATTTTTTTACCTAATAGTCACGGTATCCCGTAATAAAAAAAAAGTAAACCTTGAAAATTGATTGGACCAGGTATAAAAAAGGCTAAATCTAATTATAATAATAAAGGAACATAGAAAAATATTACTCAAAATTATTGCAATTATATTTTCTGCGCACTTAAAGCATCGTCACTTTGTCAACTAAACTACATTAATTTTTATTCCATCCAAAAAAAATACAAAGCAGAGCAAAGGCCCCCAAAAATTACTTAATAAATATTACACTAGAATATAATATAGACAAAAAACACTTGTAATAATAATTATTGTGGTAATAATAATAAATAATTATCACGTAGTCGTATTGTAGTCGTGTCGTATAAACGTCCTCCACCACCCCAAAGCGGACATCCGACTCACTGTCTTTTGTCCGTACATTCGATGCTATAGTTAATTAAAACGAATATTGTTAGAGAAATATTGTGCCTAAACAATTCAGGCTCTATTTAGATTCGAGCTTTTGTAACTATAAAATTATAAAGTAATAAAACTGTTTTGTTTACTTTCTATAGCATTTACATAATGGCATCTTTTCGCGAAATTAATGTGCACATTAAAATTGTAAAGGGTTCGAATTAAGTTTTTTTTTCTTAACCTCTCAACTATACTTCGCACTATGGAGGCAAATAATTACGGATTTGCAGTGTCTAATTTCTCGATCTTTGATCCTTATTGCAAATCTCGATAATTCCAAAATTTTATTAAAATTTCTTTGCTTTCAAAATTGCTTAATATCAAAGCTTCACTTCACTGTACCTTAGTACGTACTCCCTGCATTTAATATCTCCAGGAAGAACTCCCGACGGAATTCTAGTAACCAATAATCTCCATAATATTTGAAATATTTTACAATAACGTCGGCTCTTGAGACGCCACGATTGAATATTCTCTAAATCAACTTACGAGAGAAATGGTGTAGAAATAAAATGTATGTAGCTTGATTGAATTTGTGTGCAGTGGATTGATAAATTGGTGGTTGATTTGATGTACAGTAATTCTGAACAAATAGGTCAGGATATTCTACCGTTTGAATGATTCGTATGAACAATGTTTGAAATAGTAAGAGTTGGAGCGGATTTTGCGGGTAATGAAGATATTTATGGGTAGAAAGAAGATTTTGGTGGAAATCTAGTTAAAGGGTATTTTATGATGTTCGGTGTGCTGTTTGGTGTTCTCTTCTTCTTCTTGATTTGTGTCAATGATAATTCGAAGGTTGAAAAAATACAAAAAAAACATATTTTTTGCTTTCTTTATTTTAAGCGACATAGTTATGGTATCTTTTGATTTACTGACTGTTAATTATCTATCTCTGTCTTATTTTTCTTACGATTTTCCTGTATCTCTGTCTTATCTCTCTTAACCTTCTCCTTGTACCTCTGTATTAATCTACTCCCTGTATCTATCTTAATCTTTTTAATCTTCTCCCCGTATCTCTGCCTTAATCTTTATGTTAACCTTTTGCACATTAGAATAAAACATTATGTAAAAAATTTCAACTACTTCTACAGATACAACAAAACTTTAAATAGTTTAGCAACAAATCGCATTTTTGAGATGAAATTCTTTGAACTCCAATATTGCCATTTGCCAACCCGATAAGCTGAAACAATAGTCAATACACAAGTATCGAGATCTCCAGAGATTACGCCTCACCTATATTGATCGTTTGCTTCATCAAGCATATCTCCTAGAGAAGGAGCCTTGTTTGCAGCAATCAATAAACAACTTGATGTAGGCGGTCCGTGCAAAATAGTTTGATATTCGATATAGTTTCCTCTCAAGGTAGAAACATTTTTATATTAATTAGACTGGAATGTGATATTCTGTTTATTTTGTACTGATGATCTTTAATTGGTATCGTTGCTGGAGGCAAGAACAGTCTCTAAATAAAGGTTTCAATTTCCAGTGAGGGATAAGAATAGAATGTTATTGTATTTATTTCCCGTAAGCTTCAATCAAGAAAACAAGAGACAGAATCAGCACCAACAAATAGAATTTTCTTTTTTAAAAGATACTTTTTTAAAGTAAACTTATCTGATATAGCGTTGACTAACGTTATTGTTGAAATCTATGGGCCAAGATACAAAATGTAAATTATAATAATTCAATATACCTAATATACATACATACCTACATCTAAAAATGCAAAACATGTTTTCGAAGATTAGGGTAATGTTATGCTATTTACATGTGACTGTAAATCTAGGTTTCTTTAGTGATTGAAACCTGTCAGGCTTATTTCTATCTGTAGAATCTGCTTACCCACTAAAGACTGAGGTAATATGAAAATCAAATCAGTTTAATTGAAAACATCGCATATTTCTAAGTTAACTTAGTTTTCTGATATGAGTTATGTTGTATTCACAAAAAAAAAAACAAAGCAAGAACATTTCAGAATTTAATTTATTCAAAACCTTTTTAGGTAAACCTTGACATTTTTTCAATAAGCTGTAGTTGTTTAAAAAACTTCGTAACATCCCTAAATCTCAATACTAATTGTACGTAAAAACATTTAAGTGGTTCTTATATTGCGTATTCACTGAGGCGTAGTATTAAAAAAGAAAAAAACAGCATCTGTTAGTTCGTTGCCGGCGAAACTCAAGCTTCATAATAAAACTGCAACCCCATAGCTTTTCCCCAACAAATGGCTTGCATGTGATCTCTTTGGGTAGTATAAGTTATAAAAGTTTTTCTGTTTGTGTAATATAAATTCCTCTTGTACTCGTATGTAGTCAATTAAATGCAATTTATAATGATAAAGTATGATAAATAATCAAATAGTTAAAGATTAATAAATTGTTGACCATCAGCATACAACAGCATATAATCTCAAGTTTCAATTGCTTTGCGAACGTGAACATATTTTTTTTCTATTTTTAAAATTCTGATTTGGAATATAATCGATTTGTATTTCACGATGCAGCTCCACATTGCAGCAGCAAAAATATTGTTTTTCAAGGTCTAAGGGAATGGTTCACTGCAGTTTCTTGAGCTTTAAACGGCAACGCAACTTCAAGGAGCATGGTTTTATTTTAAATCCAGGTGTAGTGACGTAGCTTTTGAGTAAATATGGAGTAAGTTGCTGGACAAGATTTTAATTGCTGTACCCACTTACGTATTAAAGTACGAGGGAAGTTAAAAAGTAGTTGTAAAAGACATGACAGAATCTTACTTCTAACTATTTTAAACACGAAATAATGTATTTGTTAATTTGATTTTTTTTTTATTCAGCAACGGAGCAATGAACTGACGTGATTTTTTGGTTAAAGACTTTTTATTGGGAAATTTAAAATCTTTGGAGCCAAGCCGCGAAAAAAAATCTATGTAATTGTTAAAGAAACCAAGAGATCGCTACCTTTTAGGCCTTGGACCAAGACCCAACGTTTATGTAAAAGAATGTCGCGGTAGATTGCACTTCTTGTGTCATAGTATCTAGGCAAAGCGCCAAACCACGTTCGTTATGTGTCTTCATCTTGCGTCTAAGCAAGATTGTTTAATGTCATCGCGTTTTTATCGGGGTTTATGTTGGCTTTGATATGTGGGGGCTGTTAACTACAATTATAATAGGTATTTTCCCTCATTTTATAAAATACAAAATATTTTTATTATTTTTCTTGCGATCCGACTTTTGTCAAGAAACAGCAAAAAGTATGCCTACTTAGCTAGTAATTATGGTTTCCAGACTACCTAGACTGTTGGACATAATATGCATATGTGACAAGGGAAAACCTCGTTAGATACATACTCGTGAGCTTGATTGCGCATAAATCATTCTAATCACCATTTAAAGGATTTGACCATATTAAGGATAGGTGGTCGCACCTAGGCATGCAAAATAGTGCTTTTGCTTAAAATTGTGAAGAAAAACATCATGAAGAAACCAAAACACCTAGACAATGTTTTTGGTAGTATGTAGGTAAAGCTATGTCAGAGACCTAGGGTTTAGGGTTATTGGTCAATTCGCACGAAAAGCGTTCGCACGAATTGTGCGAATGGACTCCTTAAAATATTAATATTATTTCTGTAGTCGAATGGCACGAAGTCAATTTATTTGTGGGCGAATGATCCCCGTGCGAAAAAAGTAGTAGGCTAATGGCACACTTGGTATTTAATTGACCAAACTCAAGGAAAAAGTACAGTAGTGCGCAAAAGTGATTGTTAAATAAAATGAACGATACAAAAATTAATCAAAAATATCTTGATTAAATAATAACTAAGTAATAAAATGCATACATAAGTATCTTTTTAATCAAATTAGTTTTTATTTGCTTTATCTAGGATGTATGAACTTTCTAAATAGGTATTTTTGATAGAATAAATGCAAAGAAATGTAAAGTAACAATTTGAAAACAAATCAAAAACCCTTTATTAGAAACAAATATCTTCAAGAACAAGTAGGTACAATACAACAATCAATATGAATACTGTATTAAGAAAAATGTTAAAGACTAGTCTAGCAATATCTATTAATTAAAAAAATTGGTATTCTTACTTATTTCAAGTAACTTCTGTATAAAGTAAAAATATCATCCTAATAAAATAATATTAAAGAATCAAGTTTTTTACCATTATTGATACAATATCTAAATTTACAAAATAGAATTGAAACAAATATTACTTTTTTGACAAACCCAAAGAATGAAAAAAAGTGTATTTAACACTCTGAATGAATAAAAAAACTTTTGAATTGTAATAAAAATCATAATTATTATTAGTAGTTAGATATAATAATCTGTACTAAATAAAATTATAAAATGTAATGTTTTAATATAATTCAGTATAGATAGTTTTTTCTAAGTTTAATTTCAAGTTTTAACGAGTCTTAGCAGATATGTATAATACACTATTAGCACTTCTTTTAAAAGAAAATTGTTTTGTTTTTTTTAAAGTTATAATATCGAAAGCAATTTTCAGGTTAAGCAGGATTTTTAGTTACCCTTTGAACAATTTTAATTTATTTTTTCGTGTAAAAGATGTGCTAAGAATGCCCTAAGAAGTAATAACAAATATAGTTATTTATATATTCTTGACTTAAAATAAAGAATCACTTGTTTAAAAATGAAATATTTTAGTTGAGAATATTACCATTAATTAAAAAATAATAGACTTTTGGTTTTATCACATTCAAAATCACAGTTATTAGTAACAATCTTAATACAAATAATTTCAGTACTTAAATACGTTTTTATCAAATATTTATTTATTATCTTAATTTTTGATACTAACGGGCAAATCAATTATGCCAGAAATAAATTGCCTAAGAATATCTTCAATTCTTTTCTGCAATCTTATCCTCTCTAAAAAGTAATAACAAATATAATATAGTTATTTATATATTCTTAACTGAAAAATAACAATCACTTGTTTAAATATGAAATATTTTAAATAAAGGAGTAAAATCTCGTTTTGATTAAAAACGCACTTTATTATCTTCCTGTCCTTGTCCTAATTTTGTTTAAAATTGGCGCAATAGGTTACAAAGGCACTTGCAAGTTAACGATAAGGATCATGATTAATAAGTTTTTCGATATTTATGTCCATGACTGTACTTTGACGTTTTTTCTTCATTAAAATACCAAGTGTGCCATTAGCTTACTACTTTTTTCGCACGGGGCTCATTCGCACACAAATAAATAGGATTCGTGCCATTCGACTACAGAAATAATATTAATATTTGAAGGAGACTATTCGCACGATTCGTGCGAACGCTTTTCGTGCGAATTGACCAATAACCCAGGGTTTAAACTCTGACACCAGGTTGTTTATTGACTAGGTCAAGAAAAGAGCCACAATTTGAAATCTGTAGTCACATGTCGCCAAGGTACAAAATATCTTTCGCAGCAGCACGTACACCATCCATATAAATAATATACCTAAGTACTTATTTTTTTAAATGTAAAACGGTTTTGTTATCAAAACTAAAGCTGTGTACCAAATATCAGGTCAATTTGTCAACAGGAAGCGGGTGAAATATCGATTACTAAATTTGAACCAAATAATAAACAGGCCAAGCTAAATAAAACCGTTTAAAAATACAGTCCGCTCTTTGATCGGATAATAGCAATAAATCATTTCCGAAATCCATTTACTTAATAAAAAACAAAAACATAAAGTCAATACCTTTTAAGTGTTTTTAAAAAACAAATCTTTCAATAAAGGTTTCTTATAACGGAGTCGAGTGATATCAAATTCATGTTCAGTTTTAATTTCGCTCGAACGCGAGTTTGAGAGGCATCACTCTCTTCTTACTTGTTAAATTAAACGTAGTTATGTTAAGTTTGTAATACAAACCGTTTGCCTTTCTGTTGTCTGTGTTTTCAATTAGTTTGTATGTTTTAGCTTGTTTTGCAAAGTATTGTAGGTCTTGGATTCGTTGAAGTGTGTCTAGTTGAATTAATTTCGTTTGTAATTTAATGTTAATTGTCTTATTAAAATTTATCTCGAGCAAAGTATTTATGAAAGTTGAATAATGTTTATTGTTATGAGAAATTTTTACATATTTTAGCACATGTTACATGTTTATTAAATATTTATATTGAATAATGTTTAATTATGGAGTAGTTGAAACTTAAAGACATTCGAATTTTTAGTTTTATTATTAACCCTACAAAAGAAGCTAATTAGAATTTTAGTAAACATTGAAGAAACAGATAGTTGTAAACCCCACTTTCAAGAACTAGAGATACTAACCTTGCCCTGTCTTTATATTTTAGAACTATGTAAATTTGTGCGCAAATACCCAGAATTCTACACCAAAAGAGGAGACATACAAACAAGAATTACACTAAGACACAAAAATAGGCTAAATCTACCACAGTCACAATTATCAATGCATTCCTCTAGTACATTTGTCATGTCTATAAAAATATATAATAAGTTACCCGAATGTATTAAAAATGAAAATAAATATAATAGTTTTATAAACAAATTAAAGATGTTCCTATTAAGTAAAAGCTACTATACTATAAAAGAATACTTAGATGATAAATTAAAATAATAAATAAACTATTTAATACCTAAAATATACTTAAATACATTATTATCTAGTATATAGTTTTAAAATAGCTAATAAACAATTAATTTAACATAATTATTTATAGATAGACACTAATACTATTTAACATACCATTATATAATTAAAAGTGCAATAATAATATAAATATATATACCTATATAATCCTAATAATTTAATAAATATAATAACCATGAAAATGTAATGAATACTTATATAATAATTACATAAAAATTACATAATAAAAAAGTGCAATATTAATTAATATCTAGGTACATACTAATTAATAAATATAATAACCACGAAAACTGTAATGACTAAAAAATAATTAATGAATAAAATAACCTCTTGAAGTCGGTTAAAATTTATAATAATTTTTAATTATTAAAATAAAGATATCTTAATAATTTTTACATTTTACTCTTAAAAAACACTATTTTAATAAAGTACATCCACATAATGCTGATATATATATATATTTAACAGGAATATTGTTGAAATGGATAATTGAATTGAAATAATAAAAATAATATAACTGAAAATTTGCATTGTAAACATATAGCGCTCTTCCTCCTCTCTCCTAACTAACTATGCTGTGCCCGACAGGGTCCATAATTGATACCTTATTTTATGTATACCAACTATTATGTAACATTATGGAACGCAATAAAGAATTGAGAATTGAGAATTGAGAATTGAGAATTGAGAATAGTATGCAAAAACGGGACATAGCTAAGAAAATCGTGTCACTCAGTCGTATATTGTTTTTTACATTCGCATGTAACAACACATGTACTTACCGTCGCTCGAGATCGTTTGATCATATTGTTTTTATACTTATTTGTACTATAAAAAAATTAAAATTCTCGGGACTTGACCCGCGATCTTTGGTTTGGTATGCCGTGCCATAAATCGCGAATTCAAGTCCCACCCGAGTCAATGTTTTTGCGAGTATCTCATAAAATGTTTTTTTAGTAAGCAATAAATTTAAAAACATACATTAAATATATGAAACTTATTTCTTAACCATTAAAAATTAGATTTGCATGCGTTAACCATTCAGGCATTTCATACGTTGAAAAAACAAAATTGTTATATAGAAACTGATTCTTTTATAATGCAATGCAACAAGAGCAACAGGAATAAATCAGTGAAATCGGTCGTGATAGACATACTATCGCCGTCACCGACGCCGTTCCGTACTCAATCCAAAATAATCTCTTTCACTGTGACGGCCGCTCTGTAGCTTCAAACAATTCGCGCGCACGCTGCTACTGTTTTATTTCAACCGCAACCAATAGGCTTGCTCTTTAAATAATAAGATAATCTCTTCAATAAGGCGTTTGGAACTACCATTCGTACTAAACACAGGGAATGCCAACCATTCGTAAGTATCTCCGCCCAGCCGACGGCAAGTGAAAAGTTTCCGCAACATCAACAAGTGTACTGGAAATAAAACTTACAGAAGTACTGTTATAATAAAGTAGGTCACAAAGTTGTAAATGTATACAATCGCAGATATATCGCAAAAAAGCAACAGAAGACATCTTGTACTAAGGAATTTTGCCTGTACCATGGTCTGCATTTATATTATTGATTTTTCTCTGACCTAAAGACGTAGGCCTTCTCGATTTTTTTACTTCATGAAGCGTAGGCGTAAAGATGCAGTGAGATGGCTGGCATATTGCCACGCCACGCCTAGCAGCTACCATTGGTTAATATAGTTAACCAATTGACAAGCTCTTGGATGCTATTGGTGGAAATATTCAGGTGACCTGAGTAAAATTAGGTCACAGGGTGGTGGCAGGTTTGAAAAATTATTTAGGACGTTCCAGGGGTCAGAACTGCGTATGTAGCTTGTTAATTTATAAACACGTAAACACATGTAGGCATGTATTGAGATACTAAGGTACAAATCCTTCAGGTATCAAATAGGTACCTAAAAATATAAAATTTATAAAGAGATAAGACACAAGCGGGACTTGAACCCGTGACCCTTGCCATACCGTGGTAATGCTCTGTTCACAGATACAGAATAACCTCGATTTTTCTTAGCTAAGAACATTTTCGATCAAGTTACCTCAAAAAAAAAACTGTTTTGGAGCTACAATGCCACAGACTGACACAGACATATCAAACTTATGACGTCGGGGGTTAAAAACATCAAATCATAAATTCTCCAGTATGAGTTTATTTGAATCATCCTCAATATACAATAAATTCATTTCTAGAGTCAGGAATTAAACCAGTTAAATATTTCTTAGCGTGGTAGCAAAGATTATGCATTTCTATATCTGCTAAAACTAGGTCTGACCTTGTAATCTATGTCCTATGAAAGATCTACTGACCCAATTCCTTGGTGACCTACACAGGATAGCAGCTGTTGGGTTTAAAGAAACTTTATTCTCAATAAAAACATAAGGCACATATTAATTGAGAACTTATAATTATTTAATAATAAAATTTGAAAAAAATTGAAAAACAACTGATACGGATGGGATTCGAACCCACGATCTTCGACGTACCGTGTCGTAGCTATCGTAATAAGTCGTATCGTGTATCATGTGCTTATAACATGTAAAAAAATTCACAAAAAAAATAAATTAGAACTTATTATTAGATATCCTAAAATTTGCTTTTTTGTAGAATATTGCGTTGAATTAAAATTAAAATAATTATTTCTTTTGTCTATAACTTCCTTCTTAACCTTTCCATAACTATTTAACCGAGTATTTCTATAGTAAAAAGTAGTTTGTTAGAAGGAGTATCGATGCGTTGATGTGTACAAACAACAACAACAAGGATCGTTTAGACATAGTTAGTGGGTGAGTTGAAGCAAAACTCGACGGCTTGTTATCTGTTTTGGTACTATGATATCTAGAATGAAAATCGTTTCAAAGATAAGTATGACTTAAAGCGGAGCAAAAGGAGAAAAAGCTACTATTCTTACTTCCTACTACTCCTACTTCCTACTACTCCTACTTCCTACTACTCCTACTTCCTACTACTCCTACTTCCTAGTACTCTCCTACTTCCTACTACTCCTACTCCCTACTACTCCTATTTCCTATGAAATTCGATGCAAAGTATGTAAGATTTAATAAGATTTTGGGGCAAAAAGAGAAAAGCTAGTCATCCACAAAAATTCTTCTTCCATCAAATCCTACTTTTTATACTACTCTTACTTTCTACTAGTATTATAAGTAAAGGTTTGTGAATGAATTTGGTTGGCACTTGGTTGGAGCCCAGGTATACCATATTATCTTGAATTTTAATAGAATACTTTAATCCCAGGCCAATCACTACCTGGGGAAAGCCACGGGTAATATTCACTATCTAGTGGTGTCGTGGTCAAACACTATAACATAGGTACCTAAATAAAAACATGTCACGTCAGATGTATCGTCTATCTGTAGCCATAAAGTTACCAGACGCATTCCCAGACTTCCAGTTGCTTGTGAAAATTCCAGATAAAAAATATCAGTTATAATGAAACCCCAAATTTTGTAATCGGGATTTGTAACCTTTATTCTCTACAGCCTTAATCACAAGACCTACTAACCAATCTGTTAGATTAAAAATCTAAAACAAATAGTACAAAGATATGAGACCGATAGTTAGATATTCGACGTTTTATTTGCGTCAGTGAGCGGTGGCAGTCAGGTAGAAAATAAAATATGATCTGAATAACTTCTACTAACGATTGTAAATCTGCTTGTTAGTCGGTGCATTGTAAATTTTTGTATTTTGTTGAGCTGTACGTAGTTTTGTATTAAAAAACTACGTTAGCCAATTATGCAGGAGATAAAGTGCACAAGTGAGGGAACAAACTCAGGTGCACTCATTCTCTCACTCTCATAGTTCGATAGGACGACAATCCGATACGACCGGAGAGAGATCAGATGCACGACCGACAACTTCACGATAATTTATTACTTTAAATACGAACATCACTATGTATATATGCATACCACTGTGACTTCACTGTGGCAATAATACACATGATTCAACTGCGCTTATAAGTGACGTATAAGCCTAAAAAAAGAACTATAGTAAAGACATATAATTATTTATTATGAAATTTGAAAAAACAACTGATACGTATGGGATTCAAATCCGCGATCTTCGGCGTACCGTGCCGACGCTCTAACCGCTGAGTCACCGTATTCCACCTGAATCAGTTGAAATTTCAAATCTCTTTCTAGTCCTAGGGCGTGTGGTAATATCTATCAGAATACAGTACATATCCGACTCAGTGCTCTAAACTTGGCAGTTTTAGAAGGCACCGATTTAATATTACCAATATTCTTAATTTAAAAAAATATTAAGAAAATCGGTAATATCGCATCAGTGCCTTCTAAAACTGCAAAGTTTGGAGCACTGAATGTAATAACATGTAAAAGAATTCACAAAAATAACAGAAAATACATTAGGGTATATTTTGATCCAAAAGAGGTTTGTCCTAAACTAGCATAGCAAAGTATTTTTAATATTCACGTTTAATCGAAAATCGTAATTAAAATCGTTGTGAGGTAAAGCATCCATTTACCGTCCATGTTTAATTAACGTGCAGTACCTCGGCGTCGGCATCATAAGTCTATTGATTTGCTGTCAACTACATGATCGGTTACCCTGTCCGTAATAATTGTTTCAACGCTCTGTGCTTGTGTCGTTGTAATCCTCTGATAATTGCATTGGTATGTTTGTGTTATTTACGGTAGATTTGATGTGTGGTTTATGTTTTGGTTTCAGTTCAATAGAATCTTCTTCTTTATGGTATGGTTTATGAACAACCTGTCAGTTTTAACCGCTCGTAGGCCTCTGAAATGGCTTTTACTTACTTTAGAAAAATCGATCAGGTGTGCTAGTATCGTCACGATGTTTTTGTTCACCGTTTTAGCAAGTGATATTAATGATTAAAAGACACATGAATCTGAAAAGTCAGAGGTGTGTGCCCTGATTTTGAAACTAGTCTACAACCTTTGACTTGGCAGTCACACTAGGCTTTCACTGATATTAGAATTCAGTGGTATTCAATACAATACAAATCCTGTATATAGTAATAAATAATATTAGTATTTTTTTTTTTCTCCTTAAAACGGTTTTGTCATCAGAACTAAAGGTATTTACTAAATATCAGATCAATCTGTCAACAGGAAGGGGGTGAAATATTAATAACTAAATTTGAACCAAATAATAAACAGGTCAAGCTAAGTAAAACAGTTGAAAAATAATACCTAATTACTAAAATAATTTTGTGGTTTGAAAAAAGGACAAGACAACAATAAAAAACAAACGAACTAACCAATAACCACACTTTCGCATTTTGAATATTTTGTATTACCAATTAATTTCTAGCCATTCGGCGCACAAGATCAGACGTTAAAATTCAACAACAAAACATTCAACACAACAAACAAAATTTCTCAAAAAAATAAACACCAATAATTTCGAAAAATAAAAACATAAAAACTTTTTCAATAAAAACCTCTTCTCATTTCTACCTTGTTTATTCCCATCTGAATGGGAATCCGTACACATGTCCCGGTTGCCATTCCGCATCGTTGGGTAGAGCCTCAAGACAGGCCGAGGCCGACGGGCCGAACCAATCCCTACTATTCATATCGAGTGGAAAACATTGGTGTGACGTTATCTCACACCTGCTTAGTTTTTTTCTTTGAATTGTAATCTTTGTTGAGGTAAATACAGTATTTTTTTCAATGAAAAGTAAAAACAAAATGAGGGTTTACAAAGCCGAACAAAATTTTGTTTTGATCAATGAGGATTCGATTTTATCATAACAATAAATACGTGAGGCATGCATATCATGCTGTTTCTTTTATTTATATGCCATTTAATTTAGTAAAGGACAGACTAACTATACTTTATGTTACGATTTTGTTCAAGTTGGCGTTAGCAAGAAGCTACAACCCAAATAGCCTACTTATATTTTGATTGTTAAAGTTTATAAAGAAGTTTATAACACAATCTTATGTAAGTAAACCTTTGAACAGTATTGAACGAAACTTAATGCTCAGATAGACCATGATGTCCTGAACTATGTTATATCACTTTTTATCCTGGTCTGACCTCTACATAAGTAGCCGTGGGCAAAAGCTAGGTACCAATGAGTGTTTAGATTAGTTTTCATTAAAGATTAAAATTAAAAGACTCTTTTATTGCATACCGGTGGTGACTTTTCTAGCGACCAACTGCAAACACAAAATATGCATAAAACTCTGGAATCACAATCACACCGAAGCCATAGCCACAAAATTCGTTTAATCTCGATTGTCGTGGAGCAGAACGAAGCGGGGTGGTTTCGACCCCGTCATTCGTTCTCCCATAATCCACATTAAGAGCCGCAAGCCGCAGTAATGCCCCCTTTGTCCTGTTTCTTTCTTATCTCACTGTAAAATTTGTCTAGGCGATGCTGTAAAATAGTCTAAAAGTGGCTGCTTGTGACACCGAAGCGTAATGAGATCAGTTAATTTATGGTGTTGGTTTCTGTTATTTAGATATTTTTTTGCCTTGTCATTATCAAGTTTATATAATATATGTGTGTCTTTGTTTAAATATTTAGATAGAATCAAGTTTTAGGCAATTAAAATACATATCTTAGCTCTAAACTACATTTCTACACTGTTTGAAATTCAAATATCTGTAAAATTTATAGGTATATCAAATCTCTGTTGGCGTCCTTACATAAGGGATATTGTCTGCATGGAGGTTAGACTAAGGCACTAAGTAGCCTGAGTATAGATCCAGACTATGGCATGCCAGGTAAATCTGTGTACTAAGTTTTATCCAAGTCTATTCAACGGTTTATGTGTAATCCAGTAACAAAAATCTTCTTAAACTTTTATAATATTCATTATTCTTTTTTATTTAAATAAGATTTTTTTTTAGAGCCACTATACAACGCAAATATTTAATGTTTGCAAATCCAACATAAAACTCGTCACACGAATGTAGAAAACATCGTAACACGACTACACCATAACGAACACTCACAAAATTAATGTAAGTGCTCGCTACATTGTAACGGGCAGCCATTTTAAGTGGCAGATACCTACGGGCTCTCCCGCGATTTATTTGAGCCAAGCTGCAGTGGCCTTTATTGCTATGCTTGTTAAAAATGTCTCACGGTTTTATATTTAACTTTATGTAATGAGAATCTGCAAAAGGATATGGGAAGGAATATTGTTTTTTTTTTTAACCTACCCTTACACCACTGCTGGGCAAGTGGACAAAGGTCTTCCCTAATCTTTCCTTTTCTTTTATTCTTTTCTTATAATAAGTCTTTTTGAAATTTGTTTCTCTCTTTCCACTTTGTCTAGTTTTCTTAGACTCGGTTTCAGATGCAGCGCAGAAAGTCCTATCCTCATTATTATTATATTTTATCACCAATGACATTAGAATCGATGAGTTTAAGAAGACAAATCAGTACAAACTCTATTGCAAAAACTCACATTCGAAACGACTAATTAAGAGGAAAAATATTGTATTTGAATTAATGTAGATACTTACAAAAGTTTATTTTTATTTGCATGAACAACAGAACTCTTAAAAAACTTTATTTAATAAATCAATAAATTTAATTATATAAAAACTTTAATCTGAATTGAGATCTGACCAAAACGAACTAATATTATAAATTTAAATTTTAACATATAAGGCATCCCGTGCGGTTCAAAAACGTACACAAAATTCTTTCAACGAAAACACGTCCAATTGAATCAAATGAAACGTTGAAATTCGAGAATCATAATTTGATTGCACTGTGGGTTGAATGTGTTTTATTTTTAGGAACTAATTCGTATTGGTATTTATTTCTGACTACATTTTGTTGGATATCTGGCAATCAAAGTTTCGCCGACGTAATATTTTTTGTATGAGTACCGTTATACCATTTTTTTCGAATATTGTTTGCAATGTTTCGTGTTTGTTAGGTTGCGATTTTGTGAAAAATGTTTTCGAAGCTTTGATTTGATGTTCTCTTGCTTTGAAATCACGAACTAAATAAATTGCTTTTGGGAGCTAGGTATGGGAATCCATAACAAAAATATAGAGCATAGAGCGCTACCAACAACTAAAAATACTTGAAACGATTGTATTTTAAAGTTATTTCTGTTTAATCTCACGTTACTTACTAATTTTTGGGAATTTTGTTTACTTTAAATATTAATAAATTGCACGTAACTTCTCACTAGGATTTTCTTCTGTATCTTTCTTCTGTAGTGCAGTTACAGACATAATATATAATTTTACAAATAAATGTTAATCCGATCCCAGTGGCTTGGGCTATGAGTTGATAGATCACTATGTCAGTCAGTCAGTCACCTTTGAGTTTTATTATATTTAGATTGCTTTAGACCTTTTGATGGCGTTACATATTTGACAGCTTACATAATTATTATAGGTACTAACGTATTCAAAAAGTTGTTATGATATAACAACACTTAAATAACAATGCAATCAAAACTAAAAGAAAGACCTCAACAGTAAAAAGCACTAAGACGGAACGATATAAATATAAGTCGCCTTCAGAAAAATCGCAGCGATTAATATCAGAGGGAGACTGCAGCATCATATTTTTCATCATTATGTTCTCATTATACGAGGTAGCGTCAGGAAATCGGATCACAAAAAAAGGGAAGATAATTTTGTCTGGCTGTCTGGTTGTGTATTCAATCTGTTTGGTGCTGAATGTTAAGATTTGTACTTATGAAGATTAATTTCTTTAGGAACTGTGAGTAATATATACAGAAAATTGATAACTTGAAATGATCATGCAATAACGATGAGAATTATTAAATGCAGTGAAGACTGTATGATTATTGATTGGTAAGTCAAAGATTTTGGTTTTAAACTCAAAGCAAGTACATCAACCACACTACAAGAAGAAGAACTGTACAGTCAGAGAGTCGTGATAGCTTAGTGGTGTTGACCGTTGACTAGCAAGTCAGAGGTCTCAGGTTCGAACCCAAGACGCGCAGCATTTGTAAGTTATGTGAGTTTTATGAATTAATTATCACTTACTCTGTGCCTCAGAAAGCACGGAAAGCACGTAAAGCCGTTGGCCCTGCACCTGATCTCTCTCCGGTCGTGTCGGATTGCCGTCCCATTGGACTATGAGAGTGAGGGAATAGAGAGTGCACCTGTGTTTGTGCACACACTTGTGCACTATAATATCTCCCGCGTCGATGGCTAATCTCCATTGAGATTGGCCGCTGTGACCGATCCGGTCAGGAGGACATTATTTGTTAGGTAGATTTGAGCTGTGAATGTAATTGACATCATCTGTTAATATATTCAAAATGTTGTAAGGATCGTCAGTGGTCAAAACATTGTAGCTATCTTGTGTAAGGTGTAAGGGTTTCATAATTTTGTTCGATCGAACAAAACACACTTGTGCGCTATAATATTTTCTGCGTTTTTTGCTAATCATCATTGAGATTGATCGCTGAACCCAAATGCATTCTGAAGTTCATAGAAATATTTTTTTTTAAATCGTCGTCGTTGTTTGCATCTGTACCGGCTATACCTCCTTGTTGATAAATGTAACGAGCTAAAACAAAAGAATGTATTTCTACAAAATAATTCCCAAATCAAATCCGATCTTAAACTAACACAGATAAGACATAAATAACATAAAAAAGTAATTTCCCATCTACAATAATGAAACAGTGAAAACTAGTGAAATAGTTTTGGAGCGCAGTCTTCACGAAAATTACCCCCTTGATTGCTGCCAAGATAAATTATTCTTGTCTGAAGACGCTTGTGTCACAGAATACTGATACTAGATGTGTCAGGTAAAACCAGTCTGCATTCACTAGGCTAAAGAGTAGCTAGCTCTTTCAGTTTGTAGGACCAGAGAGATAAAAGTTTCAGTTTTGAAACCAAGCCACGGCTATTATTAATATCAATTTATCACTCGCATAGTAACTACATGTATATAAAAACTGTATAAAAAATGTATTAAATTACTACTAATTTCTCTATTAACTTTGTATTTACTACTAGATAAATACAAAAATAGAACACAATTTACATGGAATTATTGTCAGGTTGCTAAAATAATGCCATATTTTACCAGTAAGCGGTACAACAGGGCCTTAGTTTATTTTATTATAAAAATAATTTTTGATAGACTTCCGAAAAAATCGTAGGGGAATTGCGCTCACCCGTTTTTGTTAAATTTAATTTATATTAATATACTAGCTGCCCCGCGCGACTTCGTACGCGTGATTATCCTACTTCAAGGCCTATTCTACCCCTACCCTACTCTACCCACTACCCTATTCTACCCCTAACCTACTCTACCCCTAACCTACTCTACCCCTACCCTACTTTACCCATTACCCTAACCCTAACCTACCCTAATCTACCCCTACCCTACCCTACACTACCCCTACCCTACCCTACACTACCCCTACCCTACCCTACACTACCCCTACCCTACCCCTACCCTACCCTACACTACCCCTACCCTACCCTACCCTACTCTACCCCTACCCTACTATACCGCTACCCTACCCTACTCTACCCCTTTTTCTCATCTTAAAACCTTCCCTGGATCTCCACAAATAATTCAAGACCAAAATCAGCCAAATCGGTCAAGCCGTTTTCATGCTATGTCGTGACAACGGAAAACGGGTTTCATTTTTATATATATATAGATTATATTATATCGACGGGTCCTACGCATAAAGTCGGAACATGTTTTTTGAGCAAAATTGTTTTTTTGTGTCATTATAACCGTAATATTCCATATTATGCATTCATGAAATCAGAATATTAATTTCTTCAATAAATAATGAGTTTTTGAATTGAAAATAGCCTTAACATTTAAACGTTCCCGCGCATACGGTCGCACTGGTAGTTCCGACGATGTGCTCCGATCTATTGGACTGCGCCTGAGCCAAATAGGTAGAGTACCGACGTCGTATGACGAGATCGAAGTCTCAGTTTTGAATTTTGAAAATATTATTGGAGGAGAGTTTAATGTCGTGTTGTTTTTGTTTACTTTTAATTACTAAGACATAAGCAAATGAAATGAGTAACTAACGTTCGTCAAAGATTTTAAAATTGGTATTCAATAAGCCCAACCCAAACGAAGAAGTAACAACAACCGCTGAACATCTGGGAGATAATAAGATTTTTTGAATTTTCATATATTACTAATAAAAATACTTGTTTATCTATGTAATATTACCATACGGGTAAATAATATTAGTATGTGATAGTGTATAATAGGCCTCGAAATATTTATTAAATTCCAGCGCATAACGTCGGTACGTCTTTGTTACGACTGTATGCGCCGTTATCTATCACTTACAGTAGTCTGTTAAGACTTTATACTACTTAACTATTTTATTCTAGGAGTCGTAACTTATACTAACGACCATATGCGTGGTTGTAATCCAAAAATAAATAAACGTAGAAAGATGTATCATAGACATAAGACTTTATGCTTTGTTACGAAATAAAGATACAATGATTTGCATTTCAATAATTGTTAAAAATATCATTAAAATTGATTTTTTTAGTTATGTTATATATTAAATACAATTACAGTTATACTGTAATTGTATTGGCACTATGAATTTCATTTATAGGATGTTTTTTTTTAGAATAACCGGTGCCATTTAAAACTGAACAGCAGTGAGATTTGTACAAGGCGATGTTCGGCCAATTTTTCAATATTAGTAGCAAAAGAACTGACAATAGTAATATTATAGTAAGTAAGTATTCATAAAGATAACACCTACCTCAGCCGCAATTTTACCCTCAACTACGACTTCTACGCCAAATGAAAACCCTGTAAGATGTATGTATGGATTCAGAGCAATGTGTTGAAGAAACTACACACGGAATATCGGATATATTGTAGAACCTTCTCTGGATGTTAACAGCAATGCCCTCCCCGCATTACGATTTTTTCAAATGTGATGTGGCTACTTCGACTCCGTTATTTAGAAATTTATATGTATTTGTGATGCTGATAATATTGTTCCTCTAGTAGTGTAGTAGAGCCAATACACCACATCTGAGTTACGCCTCAAATCAGGATTCTTCTGTTTGTTTGTCTAATGAAAGTACGCCGACTGGCAGAATTGGAAGAAAACGACAGCGCCGCTTTCATGTGTGGAAAGATATAAAAAAAAATGTTTGAAAGATGTAGGAAAAGCGTATTTGAGTAGTAGTTCAAAGAGATGAAAAGATTTTAAAACAACCATGTTCTATTACTTGCCGTCCAAAATGTTTTCGAAAGATTGTTTCGAATTGGAGATCACTGCAAACAATAGGATTACATCGTTGCTCATACCGAAGCAAAGTAGACGACACTAAGTATCCTTCCACTTCAAATGCATCTAGACGTAAAAAATCGATTAAGTATTGATTAACTCATATTGAATCCAACTCTGATGTCCCTAATAAGGTGTTAGTCTGTAAAACGATGTTGTTAGGAGGTGGGTCTGTTTCTCCTGATCGGCCGGGTGGTACCAGAACTTTTATCATAGACGATAAAATAAAACAATGTTTTATTTGAGAGAGTTCAATATGAGGTAAAAGTTTAAAACAAACTTTCGAAAGCATTTTGGACGGCAAGTAATAGAACATGGTTGTTTTAAAATCTTTTCATCTCTTTGAACTACTACTCAAATACGCTTTTCCTACATCTTTCAAACATTTTTTTTTATATCTTTCCACACATGAAAGCGGCGCTGTCGTTTTCTTCCAATTCTGCCAGTCGGCGTACTTTCATTAGACAAACAAACAGAAGAATCCTGATTTGAGGCGTAACTCAGATGTGGTGTATTGGCTCTACTACACTACTAGAGGAACAATATTATCAGCATCACAAATACATATAAATTTCTAAATAACGGAGTCGAAGTAGCCACATCACATTTGAAATAATCGTAATGCGGGGAGGGCATTGCTGTTAACATCCAAAGAAGGTTCTACAATATATCCGATATTCCGTGTGTAGTTTCTTCAACACATTGCTCTGAATCCATACATACATCTTACAGGGTTTTCATTTGGCGTAGAAGTCGTAGTTGAGGGTAAAATTGCGGCTGAGGTAGGTGTTATCTTATGAATACTTACTTACTATAATATTACTATTGTCAGTTCTTTTGCTACTAATATTGAAAAATTGGCCGAACATCGCCTTGTACAAATCTCACTGCTGTTCAGTTTTAAATGGCACCGGTTATTCTAAAAAAAAAACATCCTATAAATGAAATTCATAGTGCCAATACAATTACAGTATAACTGTAATTGTATTTAATATATAACATAACTAAAAAAATCAATTTTAATGATATTTTTAACAATTATGTACTAAATATCAGATCAATCAGTCTACAGAAAGGGGGTAAAATTTCAATAATTAAATTTGAACCAAACAAATAACAAATAGGGCAAGCTAAATAAAACCGCTTAAAAACAAAAACATCCTATAAATGAAAATTTGTTGTGGTTTTGGTGTATAAAGTTACTTCATACGACCTTTTTTTTGTGAGAATTTACAATTTCCACGCAACATAAAGTCGTAATTCAAACATACGACTTTATTTGCGTTGTTTTTATCATCCTGATCAAAAGCATATGGTCGTAACAATAAGATACGACGTTTTTGCGCTAAGTATAAGGTCGTAAGTAACTAAAATGAGTTATTTTTATATAATATATATTTTTTATTACATCCGGAGCCTGGCATTATGTTCTTAAGCTTATTAGTGATAGCATAGAGTAAAAACACCGGTTAAAAATATATCACAAATGAACTATATCAGTAATCTTTACAAAAATGGCTCTCCTGAAAAAAGTCATTTTTAGCGTTACGACTTATTGCGTTGGAGCCGTCGATATTAATGTTTTGTATAAGGTACCTGTTTTAACCCTTTGAATGCCACGTCAGTCACCGGTGACTGACAAACAATAAAAATTGCATTGTGTCTGCGGCGTGGCAGTCAAAGTGAGGACAAGATTTAAGGAGTACATATTATAAGAACTTTAATAATAAAAGTAGATTGATTAATAAACCAAATCTTCCAAAAAGTGTACTTACTTTAAAGAGAAGTAAATTAAGTAAGTGCAATTGGGTATCGCTTTAGTTAATAGAGAAGTGCGCTGCAGGTAAAAATACTGACACATCCAGGGACCTAATATCATCGTTCTCCTGTTATAAATGTTGAGGGGCTAAAAAGGTGTCGCGTTGAATCCAGACCGCGTCTGCAGTCAACTGATAAATATACTCCTAAGACGTTTGGCCCTTACTCAATTTATATTAATATACGTATTCTTACAAACCCTTAATGGGAGTCACTTAACTCATGTTTTGTTTTAGAGATATTGGAGACGAATTTAGGTTATTATGTATTTATAGATTAACTCCAAAATTATAACAACAAAATATAATACATCGTCACCTAATCGTGTAATCACCTAACGTTCTAATGTATTTAACATAAATACGTAAAAAAATTTTTTTTTACGTAAAACGGTTTTGTCATCAAAACTAAAGCTGTGTACCAAATATCAGATCAATCTGTCAACAGGAAGGGGGTGAAATATCGATTACTAAATTTGAACCAAATAATAAACAAGTCAAGCTAAATAATCATTTCAAAAAATTTTACTAGACAAGGTAAAAGCTCCAGTTCTTGTCATATCGCTTCAAGAGGGGTGGGAGCACCAATAGTGTCCTACGAAGCTTTGACGTCACGTATCTCATATGGCCTTACAATATTGTGCGAGAGAGCGGCTAGTTAGTCTTGTATTTATTTTTATGCCGGTATATTAAAATGGAAGGTATACTTTGTAATGTAATAATGTGAGTAGTAGAAAATGAAATTTTATATTACTGTTATAAGGGTTGAATGTTATGGCGCTTATCGCTCTAAATCTCGCTCGTACATTGACGATATAAAAATATTGAATATTTTTATAACAAATATTTTATTAATTTTTTGACACAAAACGCAAAAAACCAAGTGAAAGAAATAATTATAAAGTTTGAGCAAACAATTCAGTTTGATCGGAATAAGTTTTTATTGATAGAAAGTTGCGAAAACAAAAAATAATTTCAAGTAATTTTTATGTATGAAAACTTGTTCCGATAAAACGGATATTTTTTTTTTTAATTGAATTTTTTTTCTTGTTTTTTTAGCATTTTTCATATAAATTATATTCATTGATTTTATACCTATAACAATGTGCGAACAAGATAGCCGTTTGGCGCGATAATCGCCTTAAATATGAAATTTTTCAAACCTATTTAAAGAATTTTTAATAGGGAAGATGCACTATTTTTATTTTTGTTTTCATTTTAAAGAATTCCATGTAGAATAGACCACAAATATATTTAAAAAATTAAAACATTGCAATTTATCCGAAAAAATGCTGTTTTAAATTGACAGTTTGACAGTTCGCGGGAAAACGGACTTATGGTGCTGATGACGTCACTCTTGTCTTTTACTGGTTCGCCGTTGGCTTTCATACTTTTGTATATTTATTTAAATCGAATAAAAAATAGTATTTACAAAGCATAGAATTTTATTTTATAAATTTACAAAAAAGAATAACTTAAATATTATATAGTTATTACATTTTAATTTTGGAAATACAGCATCTATCCAGAATTTCTATGCAGCATTCATAACAGATAAAATGCTTTTATCGTATATACTTCTTTTAATTTTTCAAAGTTTGTGTGTGCTATACAGAAAAGTGTAATTTTCCTTATGCTGAAAAACATTTGAAGTTGTACTTGTGCCCAATATTTTGGTGTTATTTTATTGTCTTTCATATAGGAAAGTATGGTAGGTAGCTTCTGTTAAGGATATTTCACCTCAACTGTGTAATTTTCAGCCGTCAGGTGTTGCACCAAAAAAGGGCACTCGGCATTACGAAGAAATCCAGCTTCTTCAATTTTAATCTAAAATGCTGATTAAAATAATATAAACAATATTTATTACTACAAAGGCCTGGAACTAAACATACCTAACTAATTATTTTATTCAAAATATTTAAACTAGAGAAAAACTAATGATGTTATGTCAATACTAACTCTAGGTAAACACCTGGATTCTGCTTTGATAAACCCAACTCCCATTTTTATTAAAAAAACGCAATTAATATTCCCATAAAATAATATTCACCTTTACAACCATAACCTCAAATAAGTTGTCAAAACAAGTGTGACGTCACGAAACGCTAATTCATGTTTTAAAATACGTATTGTTTCAAGTCATTTTTAAATCGTAATTATTGTAAAAAAACAACAATATGTAAAATAAAAACGTTGCAGTGGCCTTTCTTTTATATTTTTTTAACGTTTTAATCATACAAATTCCATAAATATTACATCTGCATCTTCCCTATTTGCGACAAAAAATTAGCTAACTTAACAAAGATACTCGCGTTTTTAAATTTAAGTTGGAACTTTACCTTTTATTTTCTATGATATTATAATATACAGAGCGGTATGTACCTATTAATATTATTTACCAAAATCATTACAACTCTCTATAATACTGCCGTCTAGTACTAAGTACAATGGATGGATGGATGTTGAAGAGAATTTCGATAACACAAGCAGGATTAGAAATTACTTAATTGGTAAAGCGGACGAAGGGGCTTTACCCAGTAGGTCACGGGTACAAATCATGCTTGTAATATTTTTTCTTTCTACAAAAATTTCGAACTTAAGAGTTCGTTTAAATGCTTACAAAAATGTTTTTAAATTTATAAACAATTCAACATGCAACGTGATAAAATTTGTCCAACCAAGTTTTTAGTTGAACCAAGCATCATCAAATTCAAATCAAACCATACCTAACGTATAATATTATCCAACATCACTTACATGCATACGTCGCGCTCGGCTTATTCCAAACAGAAGCAGTAGGTACCTACATGCAAATTGCATGCATACATAGCACCCTCGATTCATGTTCCCAGATTGTAAATTGCTTTGCCCGGGTGATCTAAACATCGACTGTGACCTCCCAGAGAGAAGAGCCAACTTCATCTGTATGTAATTATTGGTGAAATATTTCGGTAAACATGTTGCATTATTCAGTAATAGGATATGTTTTACCTTGAGGACAAATTAATATCATATTGAGGAGCTACAGTAATTAAAAATCTTTTATCAGCTATTCTTTCTTTAGGAACTATTAGTAAAATCAATTTGAGGAGAATTTGCAGTCGATAATGCAACTTTAACTTGATTTTACATATTTCACTCTCTTTTATGTTTGAGAGTCGTGATAGCCTAGTGGTGACCGTTGACTGGCAGGTCAGAGGTCTCGGGTTCGAACCCAAGGCGCGCACCTCTGACTTTTCGTAAGTTATGTGCGTTTTATAAATTAATTACCACTCTCCGTGCCTCGGATAGCACGTTAACCCTTAACCACTGACGTACGAATGACATTCGTCGCCGAAACCGTTATTCTTTCATAATTTTGTTTTGCGTGGGAATTCGTGCTTGTCGTTCCTAGTAGTTTCCTAGCTGCCAATGACGCTCGCGCAGCGAGGGAGAGCAGATCTGTAGCGCACTTCTAAGCAGGTGATTTTGACCATCTGACGTACGACATTCGTATGGTCAGTGTTAGTGTAACTTTTTTGAGTTCTTTCTTTTGGTCGAAAATGAATCGTAAGCAGTGTAATACTTCGCCTGGGCCTTCTATATTGCAGAAAATGCAACATAATAAGTCAGACGAATTCATAGATTCACACAGCCATGACGGCTGTGTGAATTTGAGGAATCATCGGCAGATGAAGAAAATTGTATACAGTCAGATTGCGGTAATTCTTCATCAAAAGAAGATGACGAAAATAAAGAGGCTGTTCTATGAACACCTGCGGCTTCTCATCTCTCCAAATCCACTTATGTGTGTTTCAAGCAGAATCAATGTAGTAGAACCCATTACGGGTGTACTATGTGCGGTCTGCCGGTCTGTTTGCAGTGCTCAAAACCGACCTGTAATAACTGTCGTTAAAAAGTGCATAAATATTTGATTAACTGCTGATATGATTTTGATCTCATAAAATCTTTCTTATTTAAGTACAAAAATGAAAAAAAAAAGTTTCTGTAGAACATGTTTTTTTTTTGATTTTTTAAATATTTTTTATTATTATTTCTATACCACTAAGAATATTGGTTAATAAATATTTATCTATGAGTATTTTTAATGTATTATTTACTTTTGCATCTTAGGTTTGAAATGTTCTATCACTTAAAAGTGAATAAAAACTCAAATTATGATTGATGGCTGCCTGAGAAGTCTTTAAAAAAATTGACGAATCTCATTCGTACGTCAGTGGTAGTGTAATAAAATTACACGTCAGTGGTTAAGGGTTAAGCTGTTGGCTCCGGCTGTCAATTGTAGATCTCTGACAATTGTTACGGGTAGTCAGAAGCCCAAAAGTCTGACAACCAGTCCTACCAAGGGATATTGTGTAACCCAGTGTCTGGCTCTGGCAGCTCTGATAGGCAGTCGCTCCATGTAATACACTGGTATTCAGCTGCATCTGGTAAGACTGGAAGCCGACCCCAACATAGTTGGGAAAAGGCTAGGTAGATGACTTCCTTTTATATTTATGCTTTGGTGTGTTGTGGTGAATGCTGTTAGTAATCTATACTTATAAAATGGTAACGTGACTGACTGACAGACAACGCACAGCCTAAACCGGTGGACCTAGGGACTTGAAATTTTGAGACAATATTCTTTAAGTACCGTAGGGGTGCACTAAGGAAGGATTTTTTTAAACTCCCCCCCTAAGTAGGTAAAAAAGGGGGTAACAGTTTTTATGTAAATCCGTCGTTCTTAACGTTAAATGAACGAAACTTGGTATTCAGCTTTTCGGTTGATAAATGAAAGGACGAGCATTGTTTATTTTTTTTAATCTACCCTTGAGTGGATAAAAAAGGGGGTGAAAGTTTGTATGGAAGATTCGTTATTTTTTAAGTTACAGATGTAAAAAATAGTATTAAGCTTATTCGCTAAAAATAAGAAAGATGTGTATCAAAAAAATTGATTTTTTTCCCCCTAAGGAGATATAAAAGGGGACTAAAGTTTGTAGTTATGAAAATCCGTCATTAAACTTGATAATTAGCTTTTTGGTTAACAAATAAGACGTGTTTCAGCTTTTTGAAAACTCTACCTATTAGGGGGGAAAGGGGGGGCGGGGGGTGTAACTTTACGTAGGAAATTCGGTATTAGTAAGAGACATCAAAGTGGCATAACTAATGCACGTATATCTCGATATTCAATGACTATGGGGAGAAAATATAGAAGATAAAAGTTTGAATGAAATTGTACCATTTTTAAAGTTGAAGTCATGAAAATTAGTAGGTATACTCGAGAACTGCTGGACCGATTTTCATGGTTTTTGATTTGTTGGATTAGTCTCCGCCTATAATATAATAGAAGAATCGAAGAAAAATAAAATGGAATTATATGCCTTGGGTATGGGTAGGGTGGGGTGGGGTAGGGTAGGGTAGACTTAGAGTAGGGTAGGGTAGGAATAGAGCGATAGGGTAGAGGTAGAGTAGGGTAGAGTAGGGTAGGGTAGGGTAGATGTGAAGTAGGGTAGAATAGGAGTTGGGTAGGATAGGGGTAAGGTAGAGTAGCGTAGGATAGGGTAGGGTAGGGTAGATGTAGAGTACGATAGGGGTAGAGTAGGGGTTGGGTATGGTAGGGCTAGGGTAGGGTAGGGTATGGTAGAGTAGGGGTTGGGTATGGTAGGGGTAGGGTAGGGTAGGGTAGAGTAGCATAGGGTAGTGTAGGGTAGGGTAGAAAAAGCGTAGAGGTAGAATAATCACGCGTACAACGTCGCGCGGGACAGCTAGTCTTCTTATAATTCGTTAAGCAAAAGCCTCGCGCACGGTAAAGTGTGAGAATAAGTAAGAAGAAGAGGTTGAAAGTCTATGATTTCTTAGTCATTTACCACAATTAATTTGATTATAGTATTATTAAAATGTTTAAAGCTAATATAAAATTATTATTGTTAAAAAATGTTGTGATAGATTGGGTTATAAAGTTATAAAAATACCGAAATGATGACCTTATTTTCATTATACTATCAAAACTTAATATTTATTTGAGGCTTACTCTTTATGAGGGCAATATAAACAGAGATATATCACACAGAATTTATTTAATTAAAACTAAGCCTTATACAATAAGAGAGATAAACTTGAACGTAACAAACTAAGTCTAAAGAAGGCCTCATTGGTATAATAGCAAAAATTAACAATTCAATATAGAATAAATTAAACGCAATAGTTAATAAATGTCAAAATAAAGCAACATTTTTAATTTAAACAAAGCATTTTCTCTAAGCTACTAAAGTCACCGACACAATTGAACAATGTTTATGTTGGAATTGAAATATATGTTGAACATTCAAATAATTGTGTTCGAACCGTATTTTAATTAGTTCACGGCGTACCGCTACTTATTCTTCAAACCACATATAAGGACATTCATATACCTTATCTACACACTAGTATAATAATAGTACTAGGTAATATAATTACGATAATTATTTAATAAGAAATTTGGAAAAACAACTGGTACGGATGGGATTCGAACCCACGATCTTTGGCGTATCGTGCTGACGTTCTGACTGCTAAGCCACCACATCCCATCAGAATCATCGTTGAAATTTCAAACCTCTTTCTACGCCTAGGGCTTCCGTATCAGTTGCTTTTTTTTTCAATTTTCTTATTTAATAAAAAAAATATTATTATTTTAGTTATATAACATTTGTATAAAAAAATCAAAACATTTACAAACACACAAACGCAATACTAGTATATGTTAATAATACTCAGTAAAAGGTATTGCTCACTAATTTTCGATTAATAAATATTTCAAAATTAATAATAATAAAATACCTAATTATTATATTTATCTACACTAAAATCAATAATATCACAAGAAAAGAGTATTAGTTAAATTAAATATTAAAATTCAACATAAGTTCTAAATAACTAACGTTGTTATAAAATGATTTTACGTCAAACTTTTCTGAGATAGTATAAATTGAAATAAGATGTGCAATAAATTAATTGAGTACGCATGATTCGTATGTTGGTATCATGTATTTTATGTTGATAAATGCATCTGGGCCTCCGTATCTCTCTAATAGTTGAAGAGTATCCTCTATAAGGTCTGCGACATTCTCCCCTCTTGTAGTCGTGTGGTCTATACCAGAGCCTATGTTACCTGTAAACAATGACGATCACAACATTAAGTTTGTATTTTAGCAACAATTTTAATGGAATACCCATTAAAATTGTTGTTAATTCCTGTCCTGTAGGTACTATCGAGGACACAAACGATGCAACACTTTGCCATCAAAATGCTACGTGCGTAGGGGTGGGGCTAGCGCTACGATCGGACACCGGGTGCAAGCGATTTTAACCTTAAGAGTGGTGAACCGGCTTTGTCCACGATAGTACCATTCACTCTTAGCAACTAAATATTTCTTATACAATGTACTGTGTTCATAACATAGTAAAAATAAATCAGTCTCTCAGCACATTGGTGTATTTGTTACATATAGTGTTGCACATGTAGCCTCATATAACGTGTGTTTTTTTGATAGCACGACTTTATTAAGATAAATTTATGTCGCAATTATATTATTCGTTATAAAATCTTATACGCAATTATAATTTTACCCAAAATATTTCAACTAGCTGTTACAATTGCTATCATTACTGTTTGAGTAAAAACCAGTCTCCATAAACAAATAAGTTTTTAAACACTTATTTATACATTAATTAAATTAAGTCACGGTATATTAATTCTGCACGTAGAAAGCCACCAAAAGCTTATAATTTTCAATTTTATTTAATATCGGTAAAATGCTGTGACACGCAAACTTCGTTCCACAGCATGTTGAATTTTATTTTTTGTCGCCAGTATTGGAATTGACGTGTCAAATGAATTTACTCTAAAATATTTGCGTTTAATCCGCACGTGGTTATTAAATTGAATGTAAAAACTTTCATCTCGTATCGTAATTAATATTGAAAAACATATTTTTGAGTCTTAATTATTGTGTTCATAAATCGAATGACAAAGTTTATTTAATAAAAAATGGATTTAAAGTCGGTCTCAGATCCATATTGTTTTGTAGTTTATGGGATTTAGTTGTTTAAACGTATATTAGAAGGCACCAACCGGCAATTTTTTAATTTAATTTAGAAATATTTATCTAATTATTATTTTTGTCTATGTATCTATCTCCGCTATGGCGATAAGGCTATATTTTCTCACCTCAGTCAATCATTATTTACTCATGCGCAGATGATAAAAAGTAAACACAAAAATATCAACCTCTTTTTTCACTCAAGCTTCCAATTTCAAAATGTAATTACGTCACTACACCCGATTTGTGTCGTATGACGTCATCAATCATTCACCTCATAATTGACACGTGGAGAGGCCAAGAAGATATTGTTTTCAGCCTAATAGACTTGTCGGGGCATCCGAGTAGATTAATTACATGTGGCTGTGAAATTTGGGGCGTTCGGGTGTTGGGCGTTTGGCGCTTTTGCGGGCGTTTCGAGTGTTTAACGCTCACCCCTCGTGTCACCATCGCATTGTTGAGTTGCAAGTTTCGAGTTTTTGTTGACACTTGGGATTTTGACATTCTGTCAAATATTTGTTACTAAGCTTGTTGATTATATATTTTAATTTATTATTTTTTAATAAATTAAAATATAAAATCAAGTTTTGTTTTACAAGCAATGTATTACAAAAGAATTTAAGGTTTATTTTTTAAATGATGTTGTAGTGTGTCAACTAATTAATATTTTTCTCTGGTGTATTTTTTAAATTAAGTATAAAGTCGACTCACGGTTTTTGTCCTTAAACAGGTTGAGTACAGGCAGTATTTGCCTGTAATAAGGTACAAGAGCCTCGCCGACCCTGTCACAGCCTGTCACTATCATCTGTATGCATTTGAGCGCATGGCACAACACCGATGGACGTTTTGTTGCGAGTGCATCTGAAAATAAATATGTTTTTAAATTAGATTGGCTCAGAGTAGAGGAACGTTTTGCAGTGGTTGTCATGCAGAAATTTAGATTGTTATTTTTTTTTTAATTACGACAATATTGGATAAGGGCTTCGCCTTGTATCGCGGGTTCGATTCCTACACGGGATAAATAATTGTCTTTTTTTTCATCGTATGGTAGTGCAAGGTAGGGTAGAATAGGCGAATAGTATAGGATAATCACACGTACAAAGTCGCGCCGGGCAGCTAGTGCTTAATAAATATGAAAAATTATCTTAAATTTTGTTAACATATTTTCGGAACTTTGTTGCATTTATATAGTATTCTAACAGAGCCAACTATACTTCAAGTGCCATTATAGTTTTATACAAGCTCTAATTCTGCATATGCATAATTTTTTAATATTGCTCCCTTCTCGCAAACTTTTCGTTAAAGAAAACGGTAATAGTCAATCTTGAGAGGTTTATGCTAGTACCTGACTAACGTTATGATATGAATTTTCTCATCCCATCAAAGAACATTCTTCAAAAAGCATCGTAACACGATAAAGTTATCATGATCAAGCCTTGTAAGAGCCTTGGAGAATGTAAGAAATTAATGCAGACTACAAAATGCAGTATGAAAAATGTAATGTCGTACCAGACGTATCGTATAAAGGGGTAAAATTACTTTCAGACGAGAAGCACTCTATGGCGATGAAAATGCTTATAAGTTATTATCTTTTCTAGTATATTTCCTAGGCTGAAAGGGTAGCTACTGCATTTTTGTACTGTATATATGTAAAACATAAATTGCTGGCCAAAATTGTATTAAAAAAGATAGTGTTTTGCTCTATGTAACATACGAGAAGTTAGAGCAACATTTTGTGGTGGTAGTGGTAGGCGGGATTCGAACCCACGATCTTCGGCGTACCGTGTCGACGTACTGACAGCTAGCCACCATATTTTGCTAGAATTAGTTGAAGTTTTAAATCTCTTTCTACTGGCTAGCCTAGGGCTGTAGTTTTCAAATGTTGATATTAAATAATTATATTTAATAAGCTAACATGTGCTTACATGTAAACAATTCACAAAAAAAATATAAGAACCTATATATAATTTATAATACCCCCGAAATATATGCATAAGATGATAATACTACTTAGTTACTTTAAAAACTGAGGAATTTCTGTCTTACTCCATCTCTATCTCGGTAACAATTTTTAAAATTATTGAATGAAACTAAAACTTACTTTTCAGAGGTATTATTAGTTGAGGCACCACAGGCAGAACTTTGTAGGAGCCTTTAGACACCAGGTCATGGATTCCCGTCTCGACAATAAAGTTGAAGGGGTAGCCGCCTTCAGCTAGACCATCGAAGAACATAGGCAGGTAGTGGTGGAAGTCCAGCTTTTCAATCGGCACCTAAAAATTTAAACCCTATTTAGATTATTTGTGCTTATCTCATGTCAGGTTTGAGGCTCAAGGAAGTGCCACTTCCTGGCATTGGATTCAAGCTTCATTGGGTAGATGTGGATGATGATGATAATTATTTATATTATCTACTGCAGAAAATTAACAAGAATTATTTTCGTCGGTTTCGGTTCGTCAAAAAACCGACAGTTGGCGTAGCATTGTCGAGCACGAACCCAACGCCCGAAGTGCGCTCGTTCGAGGCTCGTAAGTCGGTCCGTATTACACAAATTCGTGATCCGATTCGATCGTGCTCCGATTCGATCGTGCTCGGCTCGTTTAGCGTAGACGCACTTTTATATACATAGAAGATTCCCTGACTCGCGGTATTTTGTATAAAAGCAGACTCAAAGACTATACCAGTAAACACAAAGAAATGCCAATTCAATCACCTTCCACGCTAGTCGCTTGCCATAGTTAGTGAACTCGATGCTGACAGGAAACTCTCCACGTTGGTAGCACTTTCTAAACAGGGTGGGGCGTGGTCGCTGAGCATCAAACACACCGCATCTTGGTGGTGGCACCACTTTGGTGTTCTTTTGCATGGCTGTAAAAAAAAACTGTTTTATTTCTCCTGTAGATATTATGAGCTCATCAGACATTTTGCTTGTCATCCGTTTCATTTTTTTTTATTCAAGATTAATACCTACTAACATTAAAAATGTGAAAGTTTGTGAGGATGTTTTATTTATTTTATATTATTTATTTATTTATTACAGTTTACAGTAGGTACATTTGTTTGGATGGATACTTTTCACGCAAAAACTATTTAACGGATTTTGATGAAACTTTACCGTAATATATATGTATAATAATAATATGTAATATATATATGTGTGTAATATATATGTATAAGCATAAGAATAACACATAAGCTACAATTTATAAACATACCACGCGAATAAAGCCACGGGTAAATGCGACCTTTATGTAAAGAACTAAATAAAGAGTACAAAAATTATGAAACTTTGAAAAAAAGGAATTGATTTTAAGTCTCCACGAAGTCTCAGCACTTAAGACCTGAGAGTATTGCCATAAAAGAGTCAATTTTTTAAATATTTTCTTTAGCATACTAATAAACGCCTTGTGTGAGTTTAACTGTAAAAATATCTACTACCAAATGCAAACAAATGGATGAAAGTACCTTAAACATGATGCAATTTCTATAATTTCTTGGCCTACAACCCACTATGCTAATAGGGCATAGTTGTGTAAACAAACCACGTTGCTAACCAATTTAAACATTAGTAACCTACTGCCCTCATCGATTCTTTGCACGCGTTTAAGAATATTACTTTTATCTATCGCCTTTTTCGATTTCATTGAAAACCGAAGGGTTGAGCAACAGATTAGGGAGGTGATGGATTGGCAAGCTGTTGCTGTTAGTCTACTGTTATAGTTATGCTGTGGTTTTTAGCAAATTGTTTACTATCTACTTCTACTTTTGTAGTGTTTCGTTCATAATAATGATCTTAAAGATATATTTTATAGACTGTATTCACTCTGCTTGTGGCAGTCCCCTTTTGAATAAAAGGCTACTGGTAAGCTCAAAGCAAAAAATGATCAATAATAATATTGTTAAAGTTACCTTGTATAGTGAACGCAGGGACAACCCTGGGTTTTTTCGTTTTGTATCCATAAGGATAGTTGGGGCTTGGTTTCTTCAAACTATTCCGGAAATCCTTACCACAAAGCTCGGGGACGCAAGGTGGTAACAAAACCATCTTTACTCAGGCACCACCGAAAAAAAATCAAAAAACATACTACGTACACCCGAAAAGTAAATAATCTAATAATATCGATCTAAAATGTTGACACAAGTAATAAAATAACTAAGTAAATTTGTTCTAGACGAGGGCTTGAATCTGATTGTTTATTTTGCAACATGATCGTTGCTAGGCAACCGGCTCGCTATCGATTGGTCGACAGTAGCGCCTCAGACGGGTATTGCAGGAGTTGTATGTGTACACAGGGAGCTTTATTGCGTACGTGCCCGTCGACTCTATTTAATTTGTTGATATTAATAGTGAAGGCACTCGGGCAATTTGATGATGTTTTAAAATAAAGTGGAAGTATAAATCGATGTCAATGTATGGTGGGTAAATATTGGGACAGTTATGAAAGTGTTAAAGTGTTGGTAAATGATTTGTTGGCTAAATTACTTAATAAATTACTTTACCGATCGGGAAATTACAGTAAATTAAAAATTCATGATATGACCGATTAAACTACTACTCCAAAAAAAACCCTTTAAAATTAGACTATAAATTTTGAAAGATACATTGCCATAGGCATAATATAGGTTTTACACTTAAGTCACGCCTTTTTTCTGTCGGGTTTTAAAAGAAAGGACCTGTTTACTCTGAGTAATAAAATAATATAACCTTAACTTATTTTTATTTTTACATAATATAATAATTATGTCATACGCACTTTAGATATCCCTAACTAACTGTCACTTAAACTTCATGAGGTTCTAAATTAAACTATTCGTTGTGTCTGTGTCGTTTATCTACGCAAATTCACAAACGTATGTGTTCTAGTATGCTAGGCCCGGTCCACGCCACAGAATTATATTAGCGATGGAGAATTTTATTACATTTTAATATGAGGTATTTCCACAATATCTCTGTTCGGGGAAAATTCTTTAGAATTTTGATCGGAACGGTATTGAAGAAACTTTAGGGGATTCTTGACAAATCAACCGATTGATGTAGTAAGTTATTGGTAAAGGTAAATTTTGTTCGGAGATGATCCAATTTTATTTGGTTTGTTTGATAAATTAAATTTAGATACGTCACCTAAGTTTAGTCGACTGACTTTGACTTGAATACTACGTACCTAATATATAATTTATTACTTCAATGTAACCTTGAAAAAGTAATTAGGCTTGCCCAGTTAGTTGCTAGGCACGCCACTGTACAATATGTACACAAATCCTGTAAACGTAGCTAACGTTTAAATGTAGTTATAATGATTTTTATGGTTTTAATGTAAGTGCTGCTGCATTCTGCTTAATAAGCATACAATAGTTACAATAATTTAGTAAAATTAACATAAATAACCCTTTTATAAACATAATCAAAGCCAAACCCGTAATGTGTAATGTTTTTGTTACCAGAAAAGTAACTTTGATTATAACATTTACTACTAATCCTTCATAAGGCCAATAGAATCATGATACTGATGACACTAATACTCATAATGATAAAGATACTATTACGTCGGTTGTCAAGGGTGTTAGTTACGTAATTAGTTATGTATGGAAAAACGACCTTTTGCCGCTTGCAATAGCATTATATTTCGCATAAAAAACTATCATATAGCACTAAGCTGCTATAAACAAGCTTTTATCTACGCCATAGACTGACTTTATTTTTTTTATTAATGACTATACGCCTTGGTTTTTTGATACTGGTGAGAATTAAAGGCTCTTAGTATCAGTGGCGTGCTTTATACCTTACAACAGTCCAAACAAGCCTTTTTCAAGTAAGTAAAAAAAACGTTATATTATTTTATTACTATCTTTGTATGATGGGCTTCGGCCGGGTTTCAGTAATATGGTAGAGACGCATATTCAGGGTGAAATTGAAATCATGAGAATCCTCCACATTTCACCCTGTATATTTTATCTTTATTAAAAATAAAACTCTCAATACAATTATTTACTACATCTTTGTTTGTCAAACTCCTGCAAATCTAACAACGTCTATAAATCATGATGTATTGCAAATTTCAACGTCTCAAGGTCCAATTACCGTACCGTAGAGATAAAAGAACTTCTAAACCCCAAACCGTCACGCAAGACAATAGTAAAACCATATAACGCCATCAAATACATTACGATCTTTTAAATCACCGTCTGCAACCGCCATCAAAAGCGGTTATTTTAGTACCGTGTGTTCAACGGCTCTGAACAGAGATTTCGCGGTAAATTGAATGTCGGGCGACACAAGCGTTCGATATTTAAAATTTAATATTGCATCAGCTGCCAGGAGCATTATGAAAATTTTTATGCCATAGAGTTTACAATGAACCTTCGTGGGAGTTTGGATTATTATTGACTATATTAGCAGGTTGGTATTCTATCAACTTAGTAAGTACAATTCTTCTTTCTTTATCTTATGGTTGATAAATAACCTGGTGTCAAAGTTTAAACCGCCTGTGGGCTTCTGACATGGCTTTACACAAGTAGAAAAATCTTATTTATTTCCGTATTTTATAGACTTGCTACACCAGAAATATTACTTGCACTTTGCCGACTTTATTCAGTTTATGGGATAGGAGGAAAGATTCTCCTTCCATTATATATACCTTTATTTCCCTAATTATGGAACTGACTGGACTATAACTCAATGAAGGTACAAAGCACAACAGCATGAACACTGACATCTCTCGCTTTTGTAAAAGAGTGGCAATACCCCGGTCGAACCGACCCGTTTTCGCTGATAGTTTTATCATAGTAACAGTTATGTACAGACGCCAGCAGGTCAAGCTATCCAAAACTGTCAAATTTTCGCATTCAACTTTGAACCTAATGCTTAAGCGAGAAAGTTGAAAATCTGTGAAAGAAATTTGACAGATTGTAGTAGCTTGATAAGCTGGCGTCTGTACCTACTACATTCTACAGGACCTATCAGAATATGAGCGCTTGCATAATTTAAAAATTCTGCTACAATATTATTCTGAGATATGCCTATTATTATCCTATTTTTTGGCTTCGTTCAGATATTTCCTAGTTATTCTTTTATTTTTACTGATGTACTTATGCGAGTCCAGAATAAGTGTATTTCTTCCTTTTTTCTTTTCTTCAGCTTATTGTCAAACGCGCATCTAGACGTCGTCACTCCGTTTGTCGCACAGACTTACTATGGATGTGTTTGTCGTCTGCTTTGTGTTGGTTTATTTTTTAAGTTGATGTTGATTGTTATGTTTTAGTGTTTTTTTATCATAATAATTATCTTTTATTCATTTTTAAACATATTAAATACATTTTTAAATATGTATAAAAAATAAAAATATACGTTTAAAAATATAAAATATAGTAGCCCACCGGTATCGGGAATAATAATTATTATTACTGCTTTTTTATTTTCTTTTATAATAATTATGTGTTTTTTGTGTCGTTAAATGAAAGTATTTCTTTCTTTCTTTCTTCTTTCTTTCTTTACACCAGAATCTAAAGAATAACTTCAGTAATTTTATTTCATCGATCGATACGGTACCTATTTAGTTGAGTTCTTATCCATAAAATCGTTTTCCAGTCTCAAGGGAATCTAACGATTAGAATTGAGTTAGCCGATACGCTAACTTAGTGTAGTCCATTTTCTTAATTTGTGAATTAACTAAGTGCTTTTGTACTGACTTTTAAATAGTTTTGGGTTTCTCTTCAGTTAAATTGAGTTGACACGGTAGACTTGTTGAAAATAATTTTGGGGTTTAAAATTTGTGTAAAACGAAAATTTGACAGAAATAATCACACATATTCCAGAACTTGTCCATCATGCAGGGATTATTTTAGAACTTAGCTTGAAATAAGAAAAACTTTTACTCGTAGAATCATTTACAGGCCGATGAACGACATTTTAATACATTTATTTAATGACAGAATTTATTCTGTACATGTAAAAAAAAAACACAAAAATATAAGTTAAGGGTTAAAAAAACTACACCCTTATAATAAACAGCTTTTTAACCTACCTAAATACAAAAAACGTAAGTGTACATACATAAAATAACAACAATTTGTTAGAAAAGTGACCTTTATATACCTACTGTATATAAAGATAATCTGCCTTACAAAGTAGGTAACAAAAGCTTTCACTAAGCTGTTTATACAGCTAAATCCAAAACAACGGTATATCGTTATACCCCACACGTTTGACCAAAACACAGCCTGCGGTAGAAAATAAAAAGAAACTCTAAAAGGAACTTCCTATTCATCACATCTTAGAAATTTATACAGGCTTTCCGAAGATCACTTGTGGTACGGATTTGGAACATGTAATTTTTCTTTTATTTACAAAGAAATAACATTGATAGCTATGGATGTCTTTTATACCTAATTTTAATTAATTAATTACATCATCTACATCTCAGATTAAGTATATCTCTGAAAAAGAAAGATGGAAAAAAAAGTATTTGTTCAGGTCTTGGACAGATGGACACTAGAAAAATACGAAAAAGGGAGAGAGACTGACATTTTTCAATGGTGTAAAGCCATTTAAGAGGCCCTCGGGTGGTTTAAAATTTGACCCATGGTTATTTATCCACTATACGTAAAAGAAGAAGAAAGAAAAAGTAAGGAAGAAATGTTTTCCAAAAAATTTAATCCTAGTCGTAATATTGCTACAAAAAAATATGCTCTTATTATTTCAATGCTGAATTATATAACCTTCATTTCATTAGCCATACTTCCTTCATATTACATAATATATCTTTGTAGATAACTTGAATCTACACAAAACTTTAAACGACACATGGGTCCGTTAAATCCATCCCTGCATGCGAGGTAAAATAGTTAACTGCGTGGGCGAAGTGTGGAGCAAAAACGTCAGCAACATTTTATTAAGCGAGCCGAACGTTTCCGAATGTATACGGATATTCCCGATCTAACGAAACTAATTGTATCGAGAAAGTGTAGTAGAATTTTTCTTACAAACGTAATTTGGTTGTGTTGTGTAAGATTTTTTTTAAATGTTAATGTGTAATACGGTAGTTAATCAATAACATAATATCAATTTACCTATCAAGCAGTGATAACCTAGTGGTATGTCCGTTGGACTGCCAAGTTAAAGTTCATGGGTTCGAAACCTAGGCACGCACTTCTGACCTTTCGCATTTATGTGCGTATTAGATTTAAATTATCACTGTCTTGCTAAAACGGTGAAGGAGAAACATCGTGAACTAGCACTCCTGAGATTTTTCGACGGTGTGTAAAGCCATGTCAGAGGCCTACGGGTTCAAACTCCGACAATAGGTTATTCATCATTCAAAGGGATTCTCGCCTTGTTGTGGTATCTCAGTAGACGTGGTCTGGTCGGGGAAGCATGCGTTCCCGCGTTCCCGTTACTATGCCAAAGATGAGTGACACGGAGGGTTTCTAGTCAATATAGTTTTAAATTGTGTGCAATTTACGATACTATATTTTTTTCTTTCTTTTCTACTTTATTGTCAGCCGGTCTATAGGCTGGAAAGCCCAACATAACCGTCCCGCATACCCTGAGCGAGATGGTACGTATAAAGCGCATTTTCCCTCTAAAGAAAAATCACACGATACAGATAGAAGTCGTATCTCAGTTTCACAGATTTCACACAAACCACATTTAAAAAAGTACAAACCAAATTCCGCACAGTCATCGCGTCAGCGTTATTACTTTTCGTCTATAAAACACAATAATATCCGTCATAGTCGATTCGCAATCCAAAAAGGTGAATAAAATCGAAGCCGTCGGCTCTCGGGTGTGGCCGGCGATTTTTTCGTTTCACACCGCGAGTCTCGCTGGTTAGGCAGAATCTGGCAATTTTAAAAACGCCACTCCATTTATTTTTGTTAACATTATTGGAATTTGTAACGATTTTATTTTGTTTCGATATTTTTTGGGAGTTATTGAAAATAGTTATTTTAAATGATATAGGTATTAACCAATTTGCTACCACCAACCACTACACAATGGGTTCGAACCTGGCATGTACCAATGTGACTTTTCAATGTCAATTGTCATATGTACTTTCTTAGTTAATCTAAGACACCACTGACTAACGGTGAAGGAAAACATTGTAAAGTCTGAAATTGCCAACACGCAGTGAGCTAGCGTGTTGATTAATGCTCAATTCTTCTCTGTATGAGAAGAAGCCTTTGCCCTGCAGTGAAACAGTTACAAGCTGATTTATTTATTATTTATTTTGTATTAAGACTAACCATAAGGGTGAATGTTAGTTTGTCTTTCTTCCACTACAGATTATGGGTTATGGGTTGTTCGGTCAGTTTATTTATTTATTACACTACTATTTTCCCCGCTATTGTTTTGGTTTCATTATAATGAAAGTATCATTAATTTATTAAATTACTCTCTAATGCATCTCACATCGATCCGTTGCTCTGTGAAAGACGGACAAACCAACATACCGACAAACACACCTCTGCATTTATATAAGGTCTTACTTTATTAATTTATTTTTATTTATTTTTTATTTATTTATTCACATAGGAAAACCAACAGCTACAAAAATTACAATAGGACAGCAAGAATAAGCATCGGTAAGCCAATTACAGGTTTTCACGAGTAATAGCGGAAAATATTTTAGAAACTAAATGAACACTCAATAGCAAACAAATACAAATGTAAAATAATTATCAGAATATTTCAATAAGAAAGAAGACTACTTGAAAAACTTAAGGTTAAGCATCCTTCTTGCCGTGTTACCGTTAGTTACAAATGGGTCCAATAAATGCAGAATTTTATATGAAGTAAATCGGTCAATGGTTTTTTCATATCAAAGGCTTACAGAAAAATATAACAGATCCAATTCCTTTTAAACTATAACGATCGACATATCACTTTACACACGATCTTATGTCAAGGCAATAGATATTAATTTCGCATAACACTTGAAAGCTGATTACACCACGGCTAACGTCATCCAAGTATATCTGATTGCTCAATTCAGAATTAATTTGGTTCTACTATTACATACATTAGTAATATAAATTTCATCTATGGTTAATGGCGATTAGATTAAAATAAATACTGAATGAAATGCGTAATTTTGGTATGAATTAGGTTTAACCGAGTCATAATGTTGTATATAATAAATTTAATTACTTACCAATTTTATTAAGAATTTATAAGCATGTGAACACTATGGTTTCAAATTACAAAAGCCAGAGCGGTTATTCAGTAGGTCGTAGGTTCAAGTGCTGTTTTAATCAATTTTTGTAGTTTTTTCCTTATATAATGATAATTTTCCTGACCGAATTTCGGTCACAGCGGCCAATCTCAACGGAGATTAGCCAACTACGTAGGATATATTATAGAGGACAAGTTTGTGCGCAAACACAGATGCACTCTTTATTCCCTCACTCTCATAGTCCGATGAGACGGCATTCCGACAATACCGGAGAGAGGTCAGGCGCAGGGCCAACGACTTTACGTGCTTTCCGACGCACGGAGTACCTAAGTGATAATTAATTTATAAAACGCACATAATTACGAAAAGTCAGAGGCCACCTTGGGTTTGAAGTCAGTGGTCTCGGGTTTCCTTATATAATCACATTTTATCTATGTAATCTTAAGTGAAACAATAAACAATTAATGATTTTTATATTTAAACGGGATATTTAATTTCATGTAAAAAATATCGTGGGCGACAACCAGTCTTCGTATAAACTTGACTTGCTGAGAAATACAAAATGCTCAGACGAATGAATTAGTTGCCGGCGTCCGTCGCCTTAGTTTTATCTCCTCGACATCAAAACAACCAAACAACGTACCCATTAAACTTTAAATCCTTCCAAAAATTAAGCTAAACTGCGGGTACTAAAAATCTAAACCAATGTCTCAACTATTCTTATTCATGTTGTAAAACGTATAGCATGCAGTTCCATTCCCGCTTCTTTCGACTTGAATCTGTTTTATGGAATGGACGTGCGACCAAGGCAAGTACTTAGCCAGTCGTAAATTCAGCCAGACGATATACCTAGTTTATGTACTTAAACTTTGTTATTTATATATGTATTAACGACGGCTTTAGCGGGTTTTATGGGACGAATAAGATCCGAGTTCATTGATGGTGTTTAAGCAAACCTTTTATAAGGTTTAGGTTTCTAAAGCAATGAACTTTTCCGTTCGTATAGTAAGAGGTGAACGGAGTTTAGATCATCTGAAATGCCTTTATAAAATACTTTGAAGAGGTGAGAGTGTGACCAGTATCATTACATAATATTTACGCACTTACCAGGCAGGCGCCTGTATATAGTCCATGAAAAGGCTTTTTATGGACTACAGCTGCACAACAACAGGAACTAATTTTCATCTAAAGGTAATTACTAAAGATTACACCCTTTTCTCCTGTAGTATTCAAACCTGGCGATAATTTAATGTGACTTTTACAATTTCATATTATGTTCTTTCTTATTTAATCTTAAGATACCGCTAACGGTAAAGGAAAACATCGCAAGGAAACCTGGACTTAAATTTAGTCTGAAATCAGCAACTTGCACCTTGCAGTGGAACAGTACAGGCTGATTTATTTATTTATTTATGATCCCAGAACTGAACCATACCGTTTCCGTTAACAACGCAGAAGCAAGTCAACTCCAAACTAACCTTGCTGACATATTAATAAAATACGATGTAAATTGTTCTTAATTAAATGATTATGTCAATTTTTATTAACCGCAACTTCTTTTACCTTTGTTTACTTGTAATCTTCAAAAGAAATGATTATCCTAATAATGGTATTCAATACCCTATCATTTACTTTGATAAAATCTCATCAGTGACCACATACTGTGATCTATGGAATAATCCCATTGATTTTTCCTTACAAAGCTTTTTACCTGCTGGCTAACGAATGTTCTTATGTAGATAACATAATAAAATGGTTCAAAGAGCACTAACGATGCTCTTAGTTATTACTGTTCAGTGCTGAGTGTAGGACATATTGCTAGATAGAGCATCGAGCATTTTGGTGCAGATATATTAGTCTTGACTTAACAGATTTGCTGTTCTGTCTAAAGGCACAATGAAGAAAATAATAGCGTACTTATATATGTAATTCACGGGTCAAGGAATAGGTTAATATATATAACTGTAAATTTAAATATTTCAAACCCCTCGACACAAATAACTATGTTCTTTTTAGGTAATAATTATCTCGTTCAAGTCACCTTTTAAATAAAAAGAACTAAATTAAAATCGGTCCATTCATTTAGGAGCTACAATGGCACAGATAGACACAGAGACATACAGACACACAGTCAAACGTAAAACTTATAACACCTCTTTTTGTGTCACTTTTTTTTTGCCTACATAGAGCTAATTAGTTAACCTTCAAAGCTCTCCTTGGAATACGAATTTATGGTCAGTTAACTTTATTACCTACACATAATTATTTCTAAGAAAATTCGTTTTTTTAACTGCAAATTAAATGTTATCTTAAAAAGATACATAGTATATGATTGACTGCCTCGTTGGTCTAGTGGTAGCAAGCGCGACTGCTGAGCTCGAGGTCCTGGGTTCGATCCCCGGGTCGGGCAAAGTGTTATTGGGTTTTTCCATTAGGAAATTCTCAGTAGCAGCACGGAGTCTGGAATTGTGCCCGGTTAATGGCAATAGGCTCGCCCCCTATTACATGGGACTTATTACATAGCCGGCGAAACGTGGGTGTACTACACACCTCTGCCTACCCCCTCTGGGGAATACAGGCGTGAGTCTATAAATAAAAAATAAATAAGTATATGATTAGGTAAAATTTTCTACATGTTAAAAAAAAGCCCATCTATATTTTTAGATTTCATAGAATGGCTGCCATTTATCTCCATATTATTATTATCAAGCTTTTTAATTTTGAGTTATCCATTCTTCAAGTCCGTATGTCCCAGCTCAAATGCCACGAAGACGAGTCACTTGGACCCAAATCTAGTACAACTACGTTACAGACATTCCAAACATCACATATTTCTTGTATATCATCAGTACTAGTGGCAAACGGAATTGGTGTTGCCTCGAAACATAACGATATGTCTGCCACTAACAAAATAATGCATATTTTATCCAATATAAAGGTATTATTTATTGGACTTTCTGTATATGTGAAATGGAATTGCGAGATGACTTTTGTGAATAAGTGAGCTGTAACTTGTTAACCACAATGAGTTTATTATAGTTTTATACTTCAGGTGCGTAATAATTGCAACCGGCACGTGTCAATGTCAATATCCAAGCCCCGGATCTTGGGTTTTTTCAAAAGAATACCACAACGACCGTTCTAGCGCAATATAATTGAGCAGTGAATTTATTTGCCAAGCTTAAATTTGACGCCCTCTGAATGTACCGGCAGGGCACAGGTACCGGTTTGCGACCCCCCCCTTCTAGATCCGGGGCTAGATACCTACTTATATTGAAAAAGTAGTTAGTAATCATTTATAAGAAATATCAATCAATCATTTATAAAGTTAGACATGCTTGAAATCAAAATCAAAATATTTTTATTCATGTAGACCATTAGGCACTTATGAATAGTCATAATTCTAATATTGTATAGTAAGAGTGACTCTTGTTGCCAGTTCCAAGGGCAGCCTACCCTTCATGGAGAAGAATCGCAAGAAATCCATTGTTGCAGCCTTCTAATATTCTATACAAGGGGTTGATGTAAATACCATTTGAGAAGGTTGTTTACGATGAGAATTTCGATAGTATGGGCATGGTTACGGAAACTCAGTTGGGTGGCTTCAACCAGATTGCGTGTTCAAATCTTGCTCGTAATTGATTTATTTTTTCTCCGATATGGCTTCTTCACGATGTTTTCTATACCGTTTTAGCTAGTGATCATTAATTTCAAATACGCACATGAATTCGAATAGTCAGAGGTGTGTACCTGAATTTCGAGTCTTCTTCAATTTGGATCTTTGACTTAGCAGTGCAACGGTGATACCACTAAGCTGTCACTGCATTTTACCATATTATTAATTATTAAGGACATACAAACCAGGTCTCCTAGATAAGGTATCCAGAGCATTCTCCCAGCGGAGCCTGCTAATAAGCTTGTAATAAATGACTCGACTCGGGCAAGATATCCCGTGTGTGCCGCCAATTACATATAAACAAGTTTACGACACGTATGGTGTAGCGGTTAGGCGATTCGCCTTCTGCGCTTCGTGTCACGGGTTCGGTTCCTACGTGGTAAATTTTTGTGAGATGATTTATTTCAGACTGGGTATTTCTTTACTGAGCTTATATATGTGTGTACCACCCACGATACAGGAGAGATTTAAGTGTTCTTATTTTATAAAAAAAACAATCTTGTTTTTGTATAGTGTTTAAATGATCTTTAGGAATGGTACAAGCGGCATGATTGTGTATGAAGGATGATCAGTGTATTTCTTGGTCATGGCATAGCGAAATTAAAAATTCGTATATGCTCTAAGAATTTTTGGATAGTACATATTATAATATTCAAAGGTCAAGTCCCTGGTGGCCCTTCATAAGTAAAAACGAGAAACGTATATTAATTTTCACTAAAACTATATGTATTTGCGTAGCTTGCAAACTCGTACTAGGGACAAATAGATAGAATTTTCTTTATTGCAGGTATGTACACCGTTTCAGAGAACTTGCGACTTTGACTTAGCAATCCAACTAAGCTCTCATAAACATGAAATATTAATAATATAATAAATCAGCCTGTAACTGTCCCACTGCAGAGCAAAAGCTTCTTCTCATACAGAGAAGAAGATTTCAGACTATTAAGTCCAGGTTTCCTTACGATGTTTTCCTTCACCTTTAGTCAGTGTTGTCTTAGATTATCTAAGAAAGTACATATGACATAGAGAAAGTCACATTGGTACCCACGTGCTTAAAAAGCGGGTCACGACACTTTAATAAGCATATGGAAAAATATATTTTTGTTACTTTTAAAAATAATAAAACTCACGAAAATAATATCTTTTTCCTGACATTAATGTACTAAGTACCTCCAGCTTCAATAATATTTTCACGTCAAATAAAATAAAAGAAAATTGAATTTTGATCAAAAACCTTTCATTTTTTTCACAAAGAAAATAAATATAATTAAACAAGGGATCTTATAAAAAAACAAAACAATATTGTTTTTGTTCATCAATTAAGGCTTAATATTTGTTTACTTTGTTTTCAGGTAAGTTCAGAAAAAAATTATTAAATCAACGAGATTGGAGTTTGTCGAAGACGGGTGAGTTTAATATACAAAACCTTTGTAAAAAAAAAAACAAAAGACTTATTCAAGGCTAAGAACTAAAAGGGCCAGACGCTTTCAAAATGGCGGATCGCAAAAAAAATAAAGTAACGGGAAACTAAGGCTTGCATTTGCCGTGTAACCTTTTTCGTTAAGTTAAACGTTTGGTGTTTTTGCTTAACTATTACTTAGAAACAAAATGTTTGTGTCAATCAAATAGTAGAAAATTTTCAAGTTTTTTTTTTGACTCTATAATGTTCTCCTGACTGAATTTTGGTCACAGCGGCCAATCTTAACTGACATTATCCAACTACGTAAGAGCTTTGATGGGTTAGTAGTAGCACATGTTCTCAAGATGGTCATTTGCTCAGGAAGAATCCTATCACCACCTCGAAACGATCCGCATCCGATCACGTTGGCACCTGGCCCGTTATAGTGCACAAGTGTGTGCGAAAACACAGGTGCACTCTTATATCCTTACTGTCATAGTCCATTGGGATGGCAATCTATCAGCTTAACGTGCTATCTGAGGCACGAAGTAAGTGACAATTAATTTATAATAAGCACATAACTTAGGAAAATTCAGAGGTTAGGTTCGAACTGTCAAAAGGTCTTGAACCTTTGACTTGCCAGTCTACGGTCATACGGTTATTGCTGCTCTAATCCCCAAATTAAGTCAAAAACTTTAATTAATCAAAACTATGTAGATTAATATCAGGGTTCCGTACCAAGGTTCTTCAGACATCAGCATTAGTAAGGACGGAACGGGCGTTTGCTATGACATACAGAATCCACAAATCCGCCATGATGGATTATAGTAAATGTGTTTTCTGTGCATTTTGGTAACTATATTGTGGTTGGAATACCGCAACCTCACTGTAGCTGAGTATTCAGAAATTTATTGAAATAATATTACGTAATATTCTTTCTATAATTCCAAACTAAATTATACTATTACCATTTGGTCCAGTGCAAGTGTAGAGACCGTTGTACCAAAAAAACCTTTTATAAAAAAATTTCTTTGATAACATTAAAACTCGAAACGAATTTAGAAAATTTCGAATTTCGATTTTTATTTTAAAAGTCCAGCCATTTAAAAGATTATCCGAAAAAAAGACAGAAAGAAAGAGACTACAATTTAAAACTGCTTTTTGGTTACAGAAACCATGCAAATATCTTTGAATATAATTACAATATGTATATATATATGTGTTACACAGATATCGTAGCATATAATCGTAGCAGGCATGTTTGTAGTATACTCGTAGTAAGTTCGTAATATGCTTGTAGCGAGTTTGTAGGACGCTCGTAGCATGTTCGTAGTAACCTTGTAGCATGTTCGTAGTACGCATGTAGCAAATGCGTAGCACGCATTCTGTACGTTTAAAACTCTATCTTAGCCACAAAGCTTTGTACTTACTATGGTACCTAAAAATCTAATTTTTAGTTTACCCAGTGGTTTTCATACCGTGATTTTGTCGCAGACTGACGGTTGATAAATTAATGCCGAGCAGCGGTGCACACCGCCAGACGTAATATGAAGTTAGGAAAGAGTTCATAACTAGGAGGGATAGTGTTGTGTGGATACGATATTTTAATATAACCAAAGCGAAGTTGACCCTTCAAAAACTACTCTTTTCTTAAATCTGTTAAACCATATACGGATTTATTAAAATTATATTTTCAAAATTTAAGAACCTTGTAGGTATATAGTGGCCTTAAGTCTGTATGATAAAAGTCAATGTATCTAAAAATATTCTATCTTAAAGCAAAACGACTAAGTATATGATATTCTAATAAAACAAAATCATGGATAAATAAAAAATACCAAACAAACACTTATCTTACTATTAAAAATTGCCCGTAAATTTTTACTTGTACCATGAATGTAGTTATAAAAATATATTTATAACTATGATTAAGAAATAAATGTAGTTATTAACAAAGTGAAAATGAAATGCAACATAAAATGATAACCTAGTGGTATTACCGTTCGACAGAGTCAGAGGTCTCAGGTTTGAACCAAGGCGTGCACTTCTGACTTTTTGTTAGTTATGTGCGTATTATAAACTAATTATCACCTGCTCAGTGTCTCGAAAACCACGTTAAACCTTTAGCGCCGGCTGTCATTAATATCTTTGACAGTCGTTCAAGGGAGTCAGTACCCTCACAAAATCTTGACAACTAATCTAACTTCAGAATATCCTTAGAAAAATGATATACAGCTGCATCTGGTTAGATTAGAAGCCGACCCCAACAAAGTTTGCGAATATTTAGGCGAGGAGGATAAGGATGATGATAAAACATACACATTTGTAACTATGAATGAAAAATTAATGTAGTTATATAAATATTGTTCTAACTACATAAGCTTTGAATGATTTATAGCACTGATAGCCTAGTGGTACGATCGTCGACTGACAAGCCAGCGGTCTTAAGTTCGATCCTAAGGCCACCTCTTACTTTTCGTAAGTTATGTGCATATCATAAATTAGTTATCAGTTGCTAAAACGGTGAGGGAAAACATTGTGATGAAATCAGCACACCTGAGAAATTTTTCAATGGTGTGTAAAGCAATGTCAGAGGCCTACGGGTGGTTTAAAGTCTGACACCAGGTTGTTCATCAACCATACGATAAGAAGAAGCTTTGAATGCACTCAGAACACTCAAACCAGTAGATAAATGTAGACTATACGCATATTTTTCTCGTCTCTATCATCAAATATAACGTTCTACCTTCGATTCAAACCTCCACAAAACGGTTGCTATAACAAAGCGCTTATACCACTCGATATCTCTATGGAACGCATAAAAAGCGCCCAACGGCAATAGATAGGTTTCATTGCATCCATTTACAGATGAAAGTATGAACTCTGGGATTATCCACTTAATGCAACTGGGGCTTACGTGATGGTTTATATGATAAGCTAAAGCGGATCGTAGAATAGTGTTATTATTGTATTTTTAAGAAAACATTTTGAAGAAAGGTAATAGTCAATTATTTTGATGGTAAAAGGGGAAAACGTTGACTATAAAAAAGTTAGATGGATTATGTCAAAGATGGCATGGCTACAAATGACGTAATATTGTTATATTATCTACTAAATTTGTACGACGGGCTTTAGAAAAATGTATGGTCTGCACGTCTAGGTTAATATAATGGTTAATCTCATCATAGCCTTTCCTGATTCCAACGAAGCCAAAAAATTTACAATCTTATTAGTTTGAGTTCTTTTGAGCGTTAGTAGTAAGGTAGAGGGAACTACGATGAGAGGTGGCATAAAAATTAAAACCCTCCATACTAAAAATAGAAAAAATATAAAAATGTCAACTTATGTTGACTTGGCGCTCATTGTGGCGTTCTATGGGGCCTTTGTTCAGCAGTGGACCTCTTTCGGCTGATGATGATGATGATGTTGTTGACTTATGAAAGAAGAAAACAAATTGCACGGACTCAAGATAGATGAGATAAAAGCAATAAAATAACAATTGAAATAGTTGAAGCTCATCAAAATATTTCCCGTTATTTAGTTCTGCTAGTAAACATTGGAATTTGCTAATGGAAGTAATCACTGCTTTCTGAAAAATACACACATTTGGATTTTTAGGAGAAAACGTCTCACTTACAAATTAATGTAGGAACAAATAATAATATTCTAAATAAAATCATTTCGGCCATTCATTAGATACTTAACGTTAGATACTTACGTTACTATATTTTTTATATTTTACTTATTCTTCTTTTGAAAGTCGGAAATTTTTGCCAGCAATTTAGGCTTTGGCTTGTGATAGCTAGTTTATTTTTCACGTAAAACATTATTATTGTTGTGTGTTCCACAGATTTTTGCTTCGGTCTTGATGTTTGTGAATAAATTGTAATGGTGTTAAAAAAATATATCTGTAAATCATATACGAAAAAATCCTAGTACATTGCCCATGCCCAGATATAAAAGAACCACTCCACTAAATAATCCAAAATCCATTTATAAAAACTGTTTCTTAACTCTAGTAGCTTAGCATCTTCTAAAGTCTATCGTACAAGTTAGTACAAGCACTCTTTAACTTTAAAAATTCGTCGAAGGAATTTAGCGATTCAAATTCTTTAACACGTTGGAACGCTATCTTGTTATAACTTGGGCAGCGTGTGGAAGTTTTGCCGTATGTTCTCTTGAGCTGTAAAAGTGACTCGGTAATTTATCGGCCATGAAGAAAGTTCCCCGGTAAGGTTCTCCTGCAATCTTACGTGGACAGCAGCCGGGATACGGTTTAATGACACCGTCTTAAAAACAAGTTGGAGTTATGTAATAGTGGGGTATTTACTTTTAGTTGGGATTTGTCTTGCGAAGGTAGAGGAAAGAGTAATAAATATGGAGTAATATTATATAAATCATTTAAATCGTACATTTACTTTATACAGGGTTATTTGTAAAACACCAGCATCCTTAAAAGGGGTCATTAAACTTATCATTATGAACAACTAATTATCATTAATCCATTAACACTGATACTGATTTGATTAAAAAGCGCTTTCTTTCATCAGTTTTTTAATTCATATTATAATCCTATTCATTACACATATCGAATGCAAAAATGGATGTAGCAAAAGCGGTCACAGTAAAAGTCAATTCAAACTGTGTTTCGGTAAGTAACTGAATTCAATTGAAAACGTAAAATCATCAACAACCGCTCTATCATGGCGAATTAACGACTTATATAGCCCGAGGAGCATAGGAAAAATTTCACACCCCACGCCAGAACGAACGATTTCAAAGTCGGGCACTTACCATCATCCACAGTACGGTAATTTTAGAGCCCCGTTGTCACTGAACAATTATAAAAACAATTATCAACAATTATAAAAAAACTACTAATGGCTCTAATTCCATAGAAAAGTGAGTCCTTAGTGAAAACGTCACCTGCCATGCAAACGTCGGTACATATTATTTCTAGATAATGACAGAGACATGGTATGGCAAGTGTGGCTGCAAAATCTGCTGAAACCCTCAAGAAGCACGGAGGCAGACCTTGATTACATACTTGAGCATTTTGCGGTCGAGGCAAAAATTTGAGAGGTTGAAAATTTATAAATACATAATTATCAGTGCCTCTGGTCCTAACAACATATTATCAATATAACCTAGCTGTTTAATACCTAGTTCTAAGTATATAGCAATCCAATGTGGCAGCCAGCTTTTAGGAACTTTGCCTTCTTACAAATTAGTTTATTTTTATTAATTTTACTAGGCAGTTTTTAATTAGAAAGCCAGACTTAAAAAAATATTTAATGTAGATTTTAATGATTATGTACATATTAGTAACTTTGGCCACATTTTTAATTACATACATTACAAAAGGAACAAAAACCAAAAATCGATCCTAGATATGCCCAGCAACTGCTCCTAATCATTAGAACAAGGTGAATTGCTATTTTGTTTATTTTAGTAGGATGTTGCGTGTTGCAAGATATCAAGGAAAATCGGTGTCCCTGAGGAATGAACAGGGTTCTTCATATCGTTTCTAGTCACGTACAGTTCTTTGTATTTTGTTTACAAATTGAATTAATGTATTAATAATGGTGGAATGTATAGTGAGTGAGTAAATATTTTCAACATGAACCTATCTGACGGTAAGTGATTTTGTTACCTATGACCTACCTAGTTACCTACACCTATTCTTGAGATACTTACTTGAAAATAAACTGGAGAAGAAAAAAAAGAAAAAAAAAAAGAAAGAAGAAGGCAGGAAAGTTCTCAAGAAAGATAAAATAGATAGAAAAATACAACTAATTGAACTTTCTTAGTTAATATAAGACATCACTGACTAATGGTGAAGGAAAACATTGTAAGGAAACCAGGATTTAATTAGTCTGAAATCGCCAACACGCTATGATCCCTTCTTGAGCTCGATACTTCTTTGTATGACCTTTGCCCTGCAGTAGGACAGTTACGGGCTGGTTTATTACAATCACTACATAGTATAATACAAAGTAGCTTTCTCTGTCCCTATATTCCTATGTATGCTTAAATTTTTAAAACTACGCAACGGGTTTTGATGCGGTTTTTTTAATAGATGAAGAAGAATGTTTATAATATGTATATTGCACCGTGCGAAGCTGGGCGGGTCGCTAGTTATTATATATTTTATAATAATAATAATAAATAATAATATATAATAAATTATAATACATTGATTTTCTAGCCGATCAGATCTTTAGGATTTTTGGGAACAGAAAGGGTATTATTATATTCTTCACCTAAACTATTCTTTGCAACTCAAACTGCACGACAGATTGTACTTGCGCCATGTACCTTGACAGTAACGGTAGAAGTTGCGATATAAAATCCGGTACAAAACGAGCAATGTACGGCGTACCGCTGTTATAACATCTTAATGAACAGTAAAACATTTGATGTACTAAGTTTATATTGCAATCTTTGTGGAACGAGTTTATTTAGTCCTGGTCTCGTAGTTTGGAATAGTTAAAGTTAGGTTTAAATATTTAAGAGGTTGTCTAGTTATGTTTCAAGTTCTAATAGTTTAGGTTAATCGGTTAGTGTCTGGTTTTTTGGTTAGTTATTGCGCTGTATAAACTGTTGTTTAATATAAACGGTGCTACTGAGCTACAGGTGTTGAATTTAATTCTAGTAGTATAGTTAAGGGAAAAATATTTTATTTAAGTGTATTGATAGCTTAGTGGTATGACCGTTAACTTGCAAGTCAGTGGTCTCAGGTTCCTACACGAGGCACGCACCTATGTATATTACGTACGTATTATTAAAATTTAGTTCATCAGAGAGCACGTAAAGCTGTTGGTCATGCGTCTAATCTCTATCTGAAAGAAAAAAAAAGAGAGTTGAGAAAGGACATTAATATATTATTATCATTTCTTCACAAATGTAATTCGTATTATTTATTATATTATTTTTAATAAAAAAACGGAAATAAATTTCGTTTTTCAAAATCCATTGCGTATTCCTTGCAATATCACTTAAACAATAAAACATTCAATTCTTAATGGAATTCAAGTCGGGAAAATGTGTTTTCTTATTATACCCACTTGTTTGAGAACAGCTTGAACATACCTCGTGTTTGTATTATAATAGTCTTCTTTGAGTTCTCTCTGGGTGCACTTTTATACTTTTAATTTACTTAAAATGAATTATAATACTATGCATCAGATAATCGAGCGCTTATATACAAATAAAAGCATAATTTTTCAATTTGTTCTATTTATTTTCCAAAGTTTAATGTTCGAAAATAAAAAAAAATATAATTATAAATATCTTTATTATTATTTGCGCTTAAAGTGAAGTCTTTGTAAACCTTTGTCCTGTTTAATATTGGAGAAGAATATTACCTACTTCCTTTGTGACCTGGGTGTCATAAAAGTCAACAGGATAATAGGATGAAGGTCAAGCTGCTTCTTCGTGGCAGTTTACTATCACGCACTGAACAAATTCTTGAAATTTTGTTATTTTGTGAAACCTATTCGGCTCTAGTTGGACGGTACTGTCCAACTTTCTTCGACCTGTTAAAGGCAGGTCTTTGACACTGATTTGTTCATCAACCACGTTAAAGAAAAAAAATCACGCAGCATACCTTCTTTAAAACCTTCTTAAGTCTAAACATCTTGGAAAAACAAACAGCATTTAATTAGAAGAAAAAAAAACAAGCTTACTTCGTTGTTTTTGTAACTCGAGTAAGGATTACCTTGTTTAATTAAACGCTATCATGCCAGTATCAGATTTAGACAAATGGTAATTAATTGTTGTTTTCTTGTCAAGGTGGAAACGTTTTTTGATCCGCACGGATTACTTCGGATCTATTTTGCTGGTTTTTTAATGAATAAAACAGTATTTTAAGAATTTTATTTTTATAATGGCGTTGCTTAAAAAAATGGAAGTGCAGAGGATTGTAATATGAAGGTTATTATTTGTGGATGTTTATTATTTTGCTCAAATTTTTAATAAGAAATTATATGTTTTCAAATGAATATATTTGTTTATATTAAAAAATACTTAAAAAGATTGTGTCTTCAAAACGATTATATAATTATATTTTTGTCTTTAACTTATTTTAATCTTATGTTAAGTTCACTTTTACTAATGACTTAATGTAATAGAAATGACAAGAATTTAATTCTATGTACGCAAGAACTATGTACCAAATAGATATTTTTTTCTAGTATTGTATTCACTGACTGGATGACTGATAGATATTTGTTGTAATTAATTTATGATTTCAATTATAATAATCTACTGTTGTGTTATAGTGCGCGCGGAACTAGTTGGCCGCGCCTTAGGTAGGTACAGGGCAGGGGTGAGAGGGCGGGTTGCTTGCTGCTCGCAATGCACATGAGATAAGACAGTGACGACCATGTGACGACCAATCTACGAATGATTAAAAAGAAATTAAAATTGATAAATGATTATTTTAATTTGATTGATACGCTATAATTATAAATAGGTATAAAAAAAGTCTCAATTCAAATATCATCAGACAAACCAACTAACAATTTACGTTTCAATAACTACCTTTAAAAAGTTGAACGCACTATACATAGAGGCTCTCAGTCAAAGTGAAACAAAGCTTTATAGCATGATGCTCTTAGTGGGGCGGGCAGTATGCTATAACGTTGAAAGTCGCTTTTATCGTGACATTGACCCGACTATCTCAAATGGGAAAAAACTACTCTCCCACTAGTTCCAAAGTGTACTTATATGTTACCTTTGAGATTATCAAGATGGAGAATAGCGAAAAATTAGACATTATGGTGGGTGTGGTTTTTTAGCATGCTGGTTGTTTTTCTGATTTTTCGTTTTTATGGGATTTAAAAAAAGATTATTATTATTATTAGCCCTCGGGGTCCCAATAATGAGCAAAGCCCACCCTCCATTTTCGCCACTCTTCTCGATCTTGTGCCAAATCAGGCTAATTTGGGAGAAATTTATCAATTTCGTCCCGTCATCTCGTTCGCAGTCTGCTGCAAGGTCTGCCCCCTCCTGAAAAAAGATTAAAACTCTAAAACATTTTTTTTTGAGATTTTTTTTACATGTTAGTTAAATAAATAATTTTATTTATATAAGAAAAATTTAAATAACAACTAATACGGATGGAATTCAAACCCACGATATTCGTCGTAAACTGCCAAGTTTGGAGTACTGAGTCGGATAGGTAATGTGTACCGATAGATATTACCTACTACACGCCCTAGGCGTAATAATTTAAAATATTTTTATATTTACGAATGTAAAGGACACGCTCTAGAAAACATTCCACACATATTGCTAATAATTTTAAAAACATCAACTACTCCGTTAGTCTTGTAGGCGCAAGCGCAACTAGTGAGTGAGTGGTCCTGGGTTTAGTCCCTAGGTCGAGCATAGTATTATTGGGTTTTAGGAAATTCTCAATAGTAGCATGGAATATGCATTTGCATGTAATTTATGGCAATAAGTTCGTCCTCTATAACATAGGACTTATGATAATATTATTATTTAATATAACTGGCGGAATGTACGAGTAAGTGTACTGTACATCTCTGCGTACGACGCAAGACGTACATCGAAACATAAAGCTCTAAAATTCCGCCAAAAGGCGAACACAATTATGAACATTACGCGTCAATCACAAGCAAAAGTTTCCTTCAAAAACCTCCGCGAGTTTCGTGCAATTACAAACATTGAAAGAGGCGTCGTCATAGCAACGGCCTGTGCTATGCGCAGTCGCGACTACTGAAAACTCCGCCCCTCTGACAGCCTGTTGCTTGCCGTATCTGCCGGACGCCAGTCACCTTTCAGCATTCATGGACCCACATCCAAAATAATATCAATCCGGTAAACACTAACTGCAACGTCAATAAGGCTCAAAGTTATATGACAAAATTATGCTTTAATTATCAAGTCAATTTTTAATGTGCTAAAAGTTGAACTTTAAAACTTGTACGTGAAGTTTACCAGTCTGTCCTGTTTCAACTCACGTGCCAGCGTGCCTGCGTCTCGCTCGCGCGTTCATGAAGGCTTGCGAAATCAGGTATCTAAATGACATTATGTTGAAATGAAGATCCCGACGAAATAGGGGGACCCGTAACGAGATTTGTTAAATGTTGTTCCCATGAATTTGATTTTTTTTGCCTGAATGTTGAACGAAATATTTACCGTGATCGGGTTTTATGTTTGGTGAAAAAGTAAACATCATTTACGTTGGTAATTGTATTTATTTTTGTAGCATTCATTTGATTTGATAGATCTGATACCTTTTTGGCAAGAAGTACAAAGAAAAATACAGCAAATTAAAAAGAAAATCCTTTCTTTCATATAAAATTCATGGAAAAGGCTATCTATAAATGTTTATATTTAACGTTATATAATAAATAAATGCTACAATAACTTAAACCCAGCTTAAGTCTAAAAATCTACAACAAAATATAATCATTCCATAAATTTTAGTTACACAAAATGCTACGATGTGGCGCTGTAAGTCTTTAGACACGTCGTTTGGGGAGTTGAAAGGTATTATAAAATGCTCACAACTAACGATACTATACGAACGAATAATAGTGACATTAAAGAGAATAAGTGACCAATTTATGATTAAAAATGATTGTGATAAACATAAGGAAATAAATGAATTAGAAAGCTTAGAAAATAGATCTACCACTAACATAATATCTACATATCACAACATTAGTAAAGCTATCAAATAACTCCTAATAAGAACAGTGTAATCCTTATACAATATAAGACAGAGAAAATTACGCCATCCGTCTGCCTTGTACATGCAAATTAGATTGTTTGCGGACACATATAAATCGCCTCTTTCAGTGCGTTGGAACTTCAAAGTGGTACAACATATATTATAATTCCTTTGAAATTTACTACCAAAATAACGGCTTGAGATTTGTATGTTTTCTACGCTGGGTGTATTGTTTAGACATTTGTTGACGTACTGTCAACATTATACGCGTGTAGCTTAAACTAGTAATGTGACAGTTATCTTTTATTGTTTATGTTTATTGAGAAGATTAAACCGCCAAACACCGAGAAATGAGACACAAAAGGAAATCAATTGTTATTGGAAGTTAAGCCCTTTAGCCATTATTTAATACATTATAGTTGATTGAAATTGATAAATAGTACAAATAATCATTAGAAAATAGATAGTTTAAGTGTGAGTTAGTGTTTTTAAAATATTTATTTAATTAATTCACTTTTTTACAATGGCTAGTAAATATTAAGTACCTAATCCACAAAAGTACAATATCACAAAAATACATAATATTATAATTTGGATATTTAAAAACACTCTCAAAATAGACACCAATGTAAGAAATGATAATATAAAAATCTAACAAAAGAAAAAAATCTTTACAAATGGCCAACTTGATTTTTCTAAAACAAAATTAATGAGTTTAACTTAGAAATAGACAAGCTAACTTTTATGACAAATCGTATTCTGATTAATCCAAGATACTTATAAGAAGCTTGTAATCCGAATAGACACGGATTGTTCCAGAAACCTGTCCAAACAATATCAAACAAGTTCTTCGAAGTGTTTCAATCAAACGGTCCGCAGTTTCCGACAATTAATTAAAATCTGAATGGGACTGTTACAAAGTACAATACAAATTGTATCGATTTTCCAAAAGTTCGAGGTAGACATTAATATAATACAAAATTTGCACAGAGTATAATGTTACTGGTTTATAACTACTGGATCCATCTTTGTTGTTTGTTTCAAACATTAGAAGTATGATATAACGAGTTTTGTGTAAGTTGTTTGTCATATTTTGTTTGTAATTATATCCTTCTGGTGGTATTAAATAAGTTTCTCCCCAAGTAAGCAACGTGTTCTGTTGAAAAACCTGATATTACATTTCATAAATGAAATGTGTATCCCAAAGATAATTACTCTTTTCAATATATAAAATAGAATCAGGCGTTACTTTGGCGGAAAGATATTTAGAATTATGAAAAAAGAATATGTAGTGTTAATTTCCGTCAAGTATATAAAAATGCAAGCTCAAACCACTACTCACTAGTGAGTACTGTGGCTTGAGCTTGCATTTTTATATACTTAACGCATTATTATACTTAGTTCTTCCTGCATGTGTATATTTTTTGTGGGCGAAAGGTCGGCTTTTAATGCATCCCTGCTTGACATACTTATTAATAGCGGAATTAACACTACATATTGTTTTTCATAATGCTTTTCAGTGTACTTAAAAAATCTGTATTTTTCATCCTACAATGCTCACTTTGGTTTGACTTCAATAAATTTATTCTTTTTTTTTAAATTTAGATTAGAATACTTGTCGAAAATCTTTGGCAGCATAGTTAAGAAGCAGCATTGGTGCAGTCATGTAATCTGGCAAGTTTAATTTGAGTGGGAGTGTGAATAAAAGCGGGGTCCCATCCTCACATTGTGGAATGGCAAAAGTTAGCTTGTTTATTCTCACTTTAGAGGTACTATGGCACGCAAATGTTAGGTGTGAAATACCGCCTGACTTATTGCTTTAAAGCGGCGGCGTCGAGAATGGGATATTATTGTGTACTTTTAACTTTTTTAAGCGTATTGTGTGCCTTTTAGTGTATTGTTCGTCGCGTTGGAATCGTAAAGTTTTAATTTATTAGCCGCATTGGGATTTTTGGATGAGAACAATGCAATAAAAAGTATAAACGGTAGAAATTATTCAGGAATGTTACCGCTATTTTGAAAACAATATTGTCGACAATTTAGCAGTTGTAAATATTTTACAACATAAAAGCAAAGTTGTTTAATAATACTGTAACAGCAAACATTTATTACTCTCAATTATATAAATTTCATCTTCACGTCTAACCACTCCTTAATAAATTACGGACCAAAATTTGATTTAAGAGACTTCTGACTTACCGGAGGCTTTCACAAGGATTCAATTTGGCCCACAACTATGTCACGATCGCAACATAGCTGCAGATTCGTGCAATCAAACTAATGAGATGAGTTCTGGCTTAATCCCTATAGAGCCTTATTGACCCGGGACCCGAAACTTGCACAATGAGGACCCCTCCAAAATAGAGACTGCAAAATAGTTCTCTATGAATTTCATTTTAAGCAGTGATAGCCTAGTGGTATGACCGTTGGACTGCCAAGACAAGATCGTAGGTTTGAAACCCACTTCTAACTTTTCGAACCAATTTCAATTTAGTCTTTTTTTATTTGAAAGGTTACTTTATTGAAAATGTTCGTAACTATTTTTTTTAAAACTTTATTTATTTAAAGGATTTAAATACATTTATGACTATTCCAATCCCATCGAAGTAAAATGTTTTTTTGTCGGGTTTTTTAAATGCAATAAGTTATTAATACTTTTTTGATTAACGTGTCGTAGACTTGATATCTAAAAATAGTAGGTATAAATAGTGAAGTCATTCCATTCCACTGTAATAGCTTTTCGCAATCCTAGTGCTATTTGCCATTTTGAAATTAAGTAAAAAATATATTTTTTACTCCATTTTTAAATTACAAGTGAAAATTGTACCTACCAGTACGTATCCCCCTACAGAATAAAAAAATAATATTTTAATTAACACCATTTTAACAAGATTAAGCTGTGCGTAACAAGGCGTTCGTTATTTAAATAATAAACTTAATAATCATAATCATATAACTTAATAAACTTAATTTTCTATTTTGGCTCAAAAACACTCTGTCCCAGAGGATTTAGATCCGATTTTATTCACAACGCTACGGATGTACAGAGTTTAAACTTCATTTCCTAGGAAAGGATATTAGAGATTAAAAGTTTTCTAGCCCTAATCCATTGAGACAGCTGGTTTGTGCTTGGGCGCCGAGTTAGGTGAACCAAATCTAGGGATCTACAAATCCTTACTATATCGAATTCCTGTGTTATTAGAGTTCGCAAATTATTTTTGCTAGTTTTACTATGTCTCACTATGACAAAAGAATGTATGTATAAATATGTATGTTTTTTTTATATGTTTATGCACTTGTTTTGCTTATTAAATGAAATTATTTAATAAGAAACTCACAAAAACAACTGACTCGGGCGTGACTTGAACCCGCGATCTCTGGCATGCGATTTATTTTTAAATTAGCTAGTTTACTATTTAAGTAGAAAAAAATACAAAAGAAAAGCAAACGACACTTCAAAAATCAAAGATCCCCAATTAAAAAGATGAAATTTAAAAAAGGAACACCCGTCACAGGTAACCGATTACGCAACAACAAAAGGCAAAATTAATTCCGAGCAAATGAGATAAATTCAAGTTTTATTTTAAAACAAAACTCTCGAACAATTTTGGGAATTGGCGGCGCGATTAAGATTCATTATGCCTGTAAAGTTTTATCTTGAGCGCCAAGAACCAGCTTGAGAACTTGTTCAAGAGCAATAAAGCATTTTGGCAGATTTTGAAGTGGTTGGGAGATTAAATGTGCATTACGCGTCGACTGCGACAGATGTAGGAGAAACGTTGGGGCTCCCACAAGGCGCTGGTTTTGGTCCCACCGTCCAATCTTAGCAGTTTTGTGTGCAATATTTCTACTACAACAGAACGCCATCTATCCTTATTGATACATTTGACGGTTATTATATGAATTCAGTTTTATAAAATGGCAGAAATAATTACGATGTATAAGATAAAATATCGTGGTATCATCAACATGTTCTTCTTATTTGTAATTTTTTTTTTATAAGAAAAAGTCGACCACGAACCCACCTATGGTAGTTAGTGGTGTTGTAGTCTAAGATAGAGTAAAGCTTTAAAAGCTGTATTTAATCTAGTTCCATCCCTCAGATAGGTTTTACTGAATATTATGCCAGAACATAACACAGTCGCTTAGCGGCAAGGCGGTAACCTGGCGGGTGGTAAATATAATATAGGCACGGTTGAAGCCTCTCAAACCAGAAAAAAAAGTTCCTTTAGTTTTACAAATATAAAAGAATTTCTTGACGTATGTTTTGATAAACCAAAAATTGCACAGGTTTCATTGAAATTAAAATATCAGATGTTCTGCCAAAAAATTTTGAAATAAAATACGGAGGAAGCCTGTTCAAAATTGTAATTGAGACCAGTCAAAAACCGTTACGCGTTGCTCGGGAAAACTCGACGTGAAATTTTAATCAACGTAACAGATCTGAGTTAAAACGGGCATTTAATTATACCTCGTGTATTTGTATAACTAGCTGATTCCTGTGACTTTACTGTGGCTTTCTGAATTGTGTTTATCTTTCAAGAGTACTTAATGAAGGATTCGTTTTAAGTTTAGGACATGGTTAATTATAATTACAGTGAATAGAGAATTATACATCATCATACCTCTAGGCTATCACAGCTTATAAGAAGAAAGGTAACGAAAAGAGTAAACTATGACAAAAGTTACTTAATGGTTCGTACCTTTTATTTTATTTTTTAGGCACCAATGTTTTTTTTACATCAATAGTGATACAAATTTAATTGTCATTTGCTTCGAACTATAACGGTGCAGAAAAACATCGGGAGGAAACCAGCAGACTTTTAACGGTAGTAAAGCCATGTTAGAGGCCTACTGGCGGTTTAAACTCTGAGATTAGTGTGTCTATCAACTAAACGGTAAAGAAAAAGATGAGTATTTTGACGGCAATTCCTTCAAAATGTGTAACAATAAAAAAGATTAAAAAATACTATTGAAAAGATAAAAAAATAATAATTGTAGAATAGTTCTAATCTAATCTTATAGTACTAATAGCCTAGTGGTATGACCGCCAACTGACAAGTCAGAGGTCTCTAGTTCGATCCCAAGGTGCGCACCTCTGACTTTTCGTGTTATGTGTATATTATAAATTAATTATCAGTTGCTAAAACGGTGAGGGAAAACATCGTGATGAAACCAGCACACCTAAGAGATTTTTCAATGGTGTGCCATGTCAAAGTAAAGTCATGGTAAAGCCATGTCAGAGGCCTACGGGCGGTTTAAACTCGGACACCAGGTTGTTCATCAACCACACGATAAGAAGAAGAAGATTATCTTAATTTTTTTATTAACTACTATTACTATTCTACAATTATTATTTTTTTATCTTTTCAATAGTATATTTTCACATACAAAATAAGAAACGTGGAAATATCTACAATACAACAAATCTGTTTTGTTGTATCATACGATGTACCAACGAGAGAGGTAGACTGACAGTATTTCAGTGCAGAGCGGTAGTTTTCACTGAAACTGACAAATACACGCCCCAGGCGTAATGGATACCCGAGCGGTTTTAATTATTCAATTTATTGACAGATGTTAAAGCAATATTAACTATACCAACTAGCAAAATTTTAACTTACAAGTGTCCTAAGACCAATAATTTTTACTCTTACTTACAGACAACTGTAAGTGTCGATTTAGGCGCACTTTATAAGAGAATTCTCACTTACAGTCTACTAATAACGCTCTTATTGAAGATTACTTTACACTAACAATAATCTTGTTACTGCTGTTGTAAGACCAAAATAACTTATGATGGTCTTATAACAGCATGGTTTGAGGGAAAATAGACTTAGAGCACTCTTAGGACTGCACTTGCAAGTGTAATTCCCCTTATATTGCTCTCTGGAAGCTCAATAACGGAATATTTATCACAACAACCGAAAGTGTGTGCGCGAGTGCTGTTGAAATAAAAAAAAAACAAGTTTAACTGTCAACTTGTGTAAGTATTATTTGTATTAGTAGTATTTTTATTTCTTGTAACCATTTAGTTCATTTGCTTGATAATTATGTGTCTATGAACTTAAATGACTTGCGGTGTACATTTCTTCGAATGTTTTGTGGAATAAAGTAGAATTTTTTCACAGGCCCACTTAATTATGTATTTAGAATATTAGTAAAAACATATTAACTTATTATAAAAATAAAAACTGACGCCATTAGAGATTTATAAGACCAATTACTCTTCTCTAAGATAACTTTAATACTAAAATGTCTTATTTCACACTACTTAAGTTAATTTTAAGCCTTTTGAACTTATTGAGCTCTTACATAAAAGAACTACTTGCAGCCATTTAATAAATTTAGGGTTCCTTTTAAAACCATGGCTTACAAATTACCATTTTGTGGTAGGTGTAATATTAGATGAGACAAATATGCATCAGTATATTATATGTAGGTACCTAACTGTTGGGTAAGTTGTGACTTTTAAGTGAGTTTGTTTTAAAATATTTTTATTAACTCTTTTTGTAGTGAATATTGACCCGGCTGTGTCACGATCGATAGTATAATGTAAATAAAATAATCTCAGAAAGTTCATTGAACGCCGAGTGTGGTATATTATTCTGTACAGCCCACATTTTTATTTCTTCACGAAATCGTGTATTTTTTTCATAATCCGTTCCATCTGTTTCACATTCACTTTCATCGCTATCGACAGAACTAGAATTAAGATTGAAATCTGCCAGTTCAAAATCTTCAGAGCTGCTATCTTCTTGTTTTTCTACGGAACCATCGACCGATTTACTAGCTCCATCGTTTTTTATCGTAGTTGTAAGTAGTTTTATTTGTGATTCTGTGTATTTTTGTTTTATTTTATTTCTATATGCTCCGCTTCTTTGAAATTTTTTCCATTTTTCAAACTCCATAGTTAACTGTTAGTGTTACAAACACTTAGCGTTGTTTACATGAATATAATGGCCGACATTCTTAATAAAGTGTTCACAAGTCTTCCATAAGACCAATAGTCTGATAGAGCTCTACTATTATTCGCTTTCTCTTTAATTTGACTCAGAGAAGACAATTTACACTTAGAACGAGTTGGTTTCATAGTAGTTTTATGCAAAAGTTTATTAAGATCATAAGTGTTATAAACCACTCAATGCAGACTCTACTAAGAAAGAATGTACTTTTAAGATGCTTTTTTAAGTGTAAATAATATTCAAGAGCAATTGCTCTGTAAAAATGCGCTTGTAAGACAACTGTACTGATAGATGTGTTACAACGATTCTTTATACATCTATAAGAGCACGTACTAAGTGTTAGTACTCTTTAAGTACAAAACGTCTTGAATCATGCTTTTATAAGATGTTCTGTCATAGTCAAGACACATGTAAGTCAGTTGTAACACCTTAGTTCTTAAATCAGCACATCTACAAGAGAAAATTGCTAGTTGGATGCTGTTAAAATGAGAATTATGGTTATGTTATGCTTTTCCATTTTCCTAGACATCTTATGCCCAAACTTTGTTAGGGTTGGCTTCTAACCTGATGCAGATAAATATCAGTTTTTTACGAATACGATATACTAAAGTTAAATCAGATTTTATGATAGTACTGTCTCTCTATATCGACTGTCAAAGATCTTCATGTTAGCCGGGGTCAATGATTTAACGTTATTTCCAAGGCCCGGAGCAGGTAATAATTTTGATTTATATAATAAAATATAAAATTTAAAAAATAAATTAATTAAATATATTTAAAAAATAAATAAATAAAATTTGTAAAATAAATAAATATAAACAATTTTGTTTTATATTTATTTATTTTACAAAATTTTTCATTCTGAGAAGTAGCATTTAGCCATCATTAATGTTTACGCTAATATAGCCTTTGAGTAAAACCAAATCTTTATTAGAAAAAAAAGTACTATCGTACAAAACCATTTGAGATTATTTCAAGATAATTTTCCACATGTCAATCCAGGAAGTCTTTACTCACCACAACATATAAATCTAAAACAACCTTTATTGATGACGGAATAACCTATTCACGCCGCTCCCGGGACCATATATCTTCCACAAAAAAGAAAATATCCGTACACATGACAAATGCACCGGTTTCGTCCCTTTTTCATTTACACGATGTTGGTACACATTGGAATAGAAAACTAAATAAAGTTACTCCGATACCCCTCTGGAGTCCACGTCAGTTTTAGACAAATAAGGAAGGAAGGAACATTTTCCGTTTCGAGAGACGCGCGGAACTAGAGAGGGTAGGAAAAAATGTAGCAAATGTTTTCTTGGTAATGGAGTGGTTCTGTAGTTTTTGGACGTTTTTCTGTGTTTTTGGAATTGAATTGGGTAGCGTAACTCTTGTGAACTGGGCGCTAGTAGACTTGGCTTTTAATTAACTTGTGCAGGTTGTATGGACCCTTGTCGATTATTATTTGCACGTTGATTGCTTTATACGAGAGAGAGAGAGATCGAGAGTTTTATAGCTTTTACTTTTCATAAATTTTTTCTTTTGAATCATATTCATCGCCAAGAATCCTAAGTTACAAACCTACCTAGTGGTTTATACCTTTTTTTAATATCATTAACGTAGCAAATAACTTGCTTGATGATAAGCGGTTATCAAAACTTATACAGGGATGTAATACCGAGGATTAAAAACTTAGTATTACATACAAAACATCACAAAACGAAATAAAAATTTAATTTCTACCAAAGAAACGTTTTAAAAATCAAAACAGAACTCCACAAACGAGTCGTCACAGTCACCGAAGAGGTTTTATTATTAAGTTAGACCGGTCAAGGAGAGCATACTCCAGACGGTTGGATGTAGTGCATTGCAGCCTTCCTATACTATGTATAGACCCCAGTATCGTGAAACGAGCATTGTACGCTACTCAAAGCGAAGCGCCCTTTGCTCGGAATAATAACGTTATGTAAGCTGAAATTTTCGTAACGAACAGTTGCAAAAATCACGGTACTTTTGTTAGGTAACTACAAAATTTACATTCATACGAATCTTGACCTTAAATATACTAGATTATATCTTTTTTTAATAGTTTGATAAGTTGCTCTGTAAAAGACGTATAAATTTATGTATATTAATGTATACAGTTACGATATGGCTGCTGTTAATAATCATGTTATACAACTAATTCATGTGCACCAGTAAGGAAGTCGGAAGGAATCGCTGTCCGGAACTCGATATAATATTTCACAAACCACATGCAAACTTCTACAAAAACGTCGTCCTTAATTAGCGGCTCTGACAACTCTTTTGCCAATTGTACATTTTGAAACAAACTTGGCTTTTTAATATTCAACTTGCAACAAATAAGAAAAAAACTAGGTGTTCAAGCATTCTTGGTTTACATAAAAATGCTGGTGAACACGTTTTGCATCGATGTTATAAAATACGTGAGCCCAAAGCTAATATTTCTACTGATATACAAAATACCTAAAGAAACAGGAAAACAAGCGCTTCAAAACATTTTACTACAAATAATAAATCAAGGCTCAAAGTTATTTTCGTTGGCAAAACACGAGGCCGGTAGCGCAGCAATCAATGTCACAATGGCCACCCGAAATCTGATTAATTCATCTAACGAACTCTATTATTTATCGCTAAGCATTCATTAAATTCGACACGGGCCGCTGACATTGACGGGCTCGGAGAATTCACTGTAGTTTGGTCAGCCTGTTCTTCATCATAATTATCTGTAGAATACAGGAGTCAGGCTGTTATTAATTTTGTCCGAGATTTCAGAGGAAAATAATTATTCTGTATTGACGTGTATTTTGTTATTGATTTTCGTAATAATGTGTTTCGGAAATAATACTTAAAGATCAAGTGATAAGCAATTTGGTTTGGTTTATTCAATTTTGGGTACTGTTTCTAGATCTTTTTAATGGTGTTAAGATACTTTACGTAAGCAACCTGAGGTTTTAGAGACTTGCCAAATTTTAGGCTATAATCAGGTTCAAGAAACTTCCCCAAAGAAAGTTCTTTCATAAAAAGTGACTTTTCATAAGAAGTCACGTGGCCACGTGACTCACGTTTGTATGAGAAGTAAAATTTTCATTTTCTGATTTTGACCCTTGGCGAAAGTTTGAACAACTTTTATGGCTTTTATAACTTTCAAAAGTTTTCCATTTTAAAAAAAAAAACAGGTTTTAATCATTTTTAGTAATGTAGAGATGTTTTCTTTTTGAAAATATAGAACACCTTTCTTAGTCTCTTTTTCATGATTTTTGTACACTTTTGCTTTTAGCCGTCTTCTGTGAAGCTGTTTTACTTTCGGTTGTTCAATTTTTGCGATCATTACAGCCATGTTTTCCTCCACCTTCAAAGTAAAGTAAAGCACTTGAAGTTGATTTATTATTGTTGAATTTGTCGCGCCCACCTTGATCGCCATGTTATTACATTTAGGCTCGACGGTAAATATTTACTCAACCGCCTTTAGTAAACAAAGCTGTTATCCATTGTCCTAAATAGTGTTAACATTAATTTTGTATTGTTTTCTTTTATTTATTTCTTTGTGATCATAATGCCTTTTATTTATTTCGAACTTTTTTGTGACTTTTTGTTTCTAATTCCTTGTAAGTACGTAATTAATTTGTTTTGTTTTCATTATTTCCGTTGACTAGTTAAACAAATTTTAATTAAGCCCAATTTCATGCAGTTTCTTAAAATAAATTGGTTGTTTATTGTCGAATTTATTAAGTTTTCCAAAATTCTGGAGAGAGTTAATAGCTATCTTTTTTTTTCTTCGCCCTTTTAAGGCAGGCTAAGATATATGACCATACTGCCTTGTCTTAAGTTAAAATAACTTTGTAAACATCATGATGATGATGGTCTTGATGATGATGATCATGATGATGATGATGATTTGTGTCATAGTAAGGCGGTGGCTACTTTACTAAGACTTTATTGGACAATTTGTGTGAACCCAGAAAAACACATTTCGCACAATACATTTGTATTCATTTTATAAAATGCACTTTAGTCAAACTAAATCTGATAACATACTTAACATATTTTCGTCAATAAAAATCTTCATGCAGTACCATCATCATTATCATTAGCATCATCTTAACAGCACTTCATGACTTTGTTAATTCCTGGAAATAAAAAATATATAGCTATCCTCTGCCCGCAAATTATGGATATGTATGGAATGACAGATCTTTGATCACGACATTAGAACACATGCTATCATCTGTTCGATATTCCATCTCTGTTTTACAAAGAATGTTCAAACAACGAACGTATTCCCAAAACGTATTGTGTGTATGGTTGGAATAAAGAAGATAACAAGAGGAAATCTATTATTTTAGTTAAAAACCACAATCCTATATTAAAGGACAATAATAATAAACGCGGTATTCGATCTAAAGGCACTCGCAGTAAGATGTGTAGAGTGTCCTCAGAGTCGGACTTACTCTCGCTAAGTAGTTATTCTTTCTTTATTCAATTATTGCCGGGTTTTTTCTGTGCACGTCCATTTTGTTACGCTCTTAGCTAGCTTTAACGGCATTTTTTATGATTATACTCGGCTTTGGCAAAGTTTTTAGCCTTTTGCGGTCAAAAATTTAATCGGATATGACTTGTTTGGTGATAGATTAAATAAATATGTTTAATTTATATAATTTTTGTAAAGTGTATGCTAATTTGTTTTAGAAAATTAGTAATATAAGTTTTTACCAAGTTTTATGTTCAAATATCAAAACTAAACGTACATGGAAAAAATTGTATTTGTCATGTTGACCGTTGAAGAGTTCCTTTATCCGGAGCTAATCCTGGATGTCGATTTAGGTTATTTTTACCATAAAAATACATTGTCATTGGAACATAACCAACATGTAATTAAAGTTCGTAGGATAAGAGGAAGTCAGCTTTCAAGTTAAATACAAGCTTGTAAGAAAAAAATGTTATCATACAGTTTACAGGTGAGATAGACTCACAGATATGATAAACGAAAAAACAACTGACTCGGGCGGGACTTGAACCCGCGATCCCTGGCGTGCCGTGCCATCGCTTTACCAATTAAGCTACCGAGTCCCGCCCGCTTCAGTTGTTTTTGCGAATTTCTTTTTAAATAATTTCATTTAATAAGCAAATTATGTGCATAAAATATGTTTAAAAAAAACATACATAAAATATGATAAAACCATTTTTAGAACATTTTTGTGTTCGACCTTTATATTGAATCTGTATGTAAGAGCCTTTATCATGACCAAATAGAAAAATGCCATTTATATATTCTTACTTTCCTTGAAAAAAGTATCTATCTTTTAAAAAAATAAAGCAGCTTTATCTTGTCAACGTATCTTTCCAGGTGCTTCTTTGACCGAAGATTATAATCTGTCTATTCATCTCAATGTTTGAACAAAAATATAGTCTTACAGAGTACAAACAGTCAACTGTCGCGGCGCCACTTTCCATACATTTCTAACAGATCACGCAGCAATTTCGACCTAAAAATGGGATCTCATTTAGTTCATTTTCTTGCCACGTGGCTATGTAAATCTTGAAAGACTATAGAGTCTATTTTATGTTATTACAACAGATCAGATTACGTCTTCATTGAATTAAATGAACGTTTTACAGATAATACAGAAGAGCTGTTTTTAAATCTAAGAATTTATGAAGTTGTTTTGGTGGACCGAATAAATTGATGGAATTTAGATCACTTTTAAATTTAAAATAGAGCTGTATTTTATTATTGATACATACATAAATTAAAAATAATGTTACTGGCCTTCTACCTGTACTCATATCGAATTAGATTTTGATTAATAATAACAATAAAAAGCTGCCCGGTGCAACTTTGTACGCGTAATTATCTTACCTCTACGCCTGTTCTACTTTATCCTACACTACCCTATAAAAAATCAAAACCATGAAAATCGGTCCAGCCGTTCTAGAGAGGTGTTCTAACAGACCCAACTTTGTTGACTTTGTTTGTATTCAGATTGTAATCTTGACACAAATTTGCCTTCAATTTAATAATTTGTAAATGTTCAGTTTATCCCATATTACACAATCTATCCCCTAATATAGGTACCTACATCACATAATTATCATATTTCAGTTCCAAATCCACTACAATTTACAAACCCCTTCAAAATATTTAGTAAAAGGAAGGTATCGCTAAATTAATTTCCATCATAAATATTCAGTACTATATAAATGTCAGGATAAATTAAAACTACACACGACAATATAGCATGCCAACAAGTTGTGACTTTAGTTCGCCGCGCTAAGCGCAGTGAGTCACAGCCCAACACCTGCTGAAGTCAGTACCAATTACAGTAACATTACTCCACGAGTACGCGAGACATACAGACGTAGCGTTTAAAAAGCATTAAAAAAAAACTTGCACGTAAATAATCATCTTTAAAGTACATATAAAATTAAATCTTCTTCTTATCGTGTGGTTAATAAACAATCTAGTGTCAGAGTTTAAACCGCCCGTTGGCCCTTGACATGGCTTTACACATCATCTCACATCATCATCTGCCTAGCTTTTTCCCAACTATGTTGGGGTCGGCTACCAGTCTTACCGGATGCAGCTGAATACAAGTGTTTTACATGGAGCGACTGACATGACATGGCTTTACACACCATTTAAAAATCTCTCAAGACAGTGAGCTGGTTTCATCACGATGTTTTCCTTAACCGTTTTAGCAACTGATAATTAATTTTTAATAAGCACTTATCTTACGAAAAGTCAGAAGTGCGCCTTGGAATCGAACTCGAGACCTCTATCTTGTCAGTTGACTGTCATACCACTAGGTTATCAACGCTTTTATAAAATTAAATTGTTAAGTAGTTTAATTTTTTTATATTATTAAACTCTAGTTTTAAAACTTAAATATGAAGAAGTAGTATTATATTACGAATAGGATTCCAATATAATGACGTAATCTTGCGTTTTGTACGCAAAACAAAATAAAGCGCTGTAAGTTACACCAAGTTACTTTTTTTTTTGCATGGTTAGGTTGTTCATTATCATAATGTTTTAGGGCAACTCATCAGACCGTGAATTAGCATTTAAAGCACAAAAAAATGGATACAAGCAGTTGTCAAACACAAGTTCCTGATAGTCGCAAACCCTATTATAACGAATACAAGACACAGACCCTTCCATATTTGCACATATTACCGAGTCCTGCCCGCTTCAGTTGAAATTGTGAATCTCTTTTTTAACGCCTTAAAGGTAGCTTAGTTGGTAAAACGAAGGCAAGGCATGCCAGGGATTGCGGACTCAAGTTCCACCAGAGTCAGTTGTTTTTGCGAGTTTTTTATTAAATAATTTCATTTAATAAACAAAATAAAGCACATGTTTAAACATGTAAAAAACATACATAAAAAAACCTGTTGTGATAGAGTTAGTCACCCAACTAAGGACCAATTTCACCATTCACTTTAATAACCGAGTTTAATTAAACTAAGTTCACCCATACACAAACTGCAGCCGCTGAGCTCAGTTAAACGCTTGAACCGAGTTTAACTCGATTGATCGCGTTTAGTGTCAGTGGTGAAATCGGCTTTAAATATTCATACAACATGTTGGTAATTTTTCCCAGCTATGTGTCTCGTCTTAATCCGGCGCACGTAAATCATCTCTCCAACTTAAAACACACAAATAACAAGTTTGATACAGCTCGCGCAGACTGCGCAAGTTAGCGTTAATTTGCATACATTATCATCTCAGGTGTTTCGACTGATGCGAGTGCCAGAACCTTAAATGTATGTACGACAAGTTTAGATTTAGATCTTAAATTAATTTTCTGGTGATTATTTTAGATAAGTAACGTTTAGATTTGGTGTATTTTTTCTTACATGGTATATCGATCCATGTTTTTTGAATCATTTCAATCATTATAGATAGATGATAAAAATAAAAAATAAAAGTAAAATGCTTCGGTAATTATATTTTAAATTAAAAAAAAGACTGGATCAGGAACTACAAACACAATGAACAGCTTGACCAAACACAACATATTTTTTTTTGGTGCATAATTTACTAATAAGCTAAGCCTAACCTGGCCTTGTTATTCCCAAACTTTTTTGTTGCAAACTGCATCCGGTTAGATTAGAATCTAACCGGATGCAGCGAAATATCAATTTTCTATGGCTTTTGCGACTGCTTATTTGAGGCACACAACCCATAGAGTTAAGATATTCGGAAGTTAGATTAGATGTCAGGATTTTATGAAGGTACTGACTGTAAAAGATCGACATGACAGGTAGGGCCATTAGCTTAACGTGTTTTCCAAAGCACGAAGCAGGTGATCATACTTTTATAATACGCACATAACTTTTGAAAAGTCAGAGGTGCATGCCTTGGGTTCGAACCTGAGACCTCTGATTTGCTACGGCCTAAAATATCCAAAGCTAATCTCATTACATTAGGAACCGTGCTTCGAAGTAACTGATCGCAAATAAGCTTTTTCATAAACCAAATTACATCCGAAGGGTTGCCTCGAATATTCGAAATCAAACAATTATTTTACGTAAATTGCATTCCCTTTGCGCTAACAATTCTAAATTAAAGCCAAAGATACACTGGCAGGGGATGAAAGGGTACGGCGGGGTGAAGGGTGGCGGGGGGCGTAATTTCCGCGAATCTCCAGATCAATTAATTAGGACGCCCTCTAAATTGAACTGGCCATTTTTAAATTTAGAAGGGTAGTACCGGTTGATATTTTAATGATGTCTGAAAAATAGAACCATACTTCCCACTTCTACTAATAGAGTCCAGTAGAAAATAATTTTTGGTATGTTTATTTATTTATTTATTATACATTTTATTATACACCAAATATAAACTTAAGAGTACATTGACAAATCATAATTAGGTATACGTTTGTCTTTAGTAATTAATTATAGAAAAAACACCTAGAAAATTTACTCTAAAAGAAAAGTAATATTATGTTAGGATTTATAATATATTAACATGTTGATATTATATTGAAATCAACACGTTATAAATTAATATATTATATTAATTTCAATATATCAACACTAAAATGTTCGTACTAACTACCTTATTTCTTAGTATCCGAACAACGTGATATATAGCGGGCAGTGATCAAGTGGACCCCTTCTGACCTGTAATATGTTACCGGTTGAGTCGGATGAACCGGAACCGTATCGAAATGAAATAAAATTTTCGGTAGTACGTTTAGTGGTGGCTATTACCCACCTAGAGTTAATAGCAATAAGAGTGATTTTTTGTGAACAATTGTTACCGTTGACGTAAGATGTATTGTAATACAACACATTTATTTGCCACAAGATATTGTATAAAAAGATAGTGTATTATAGTTTAACAGTCTGTCATATCTTGATTAAAATAAAACGGGTATTAATGGCGTCTTTACGTTGTAATTTTATTTTTTCGACGTTCCGTCATATCTTGCTTTAGCTATGCGATAATTATGTCACAATTTTTCTTTTAATTACTGTCCAAAAATTATTATTGTCAATGTCATTGTAATTATATTGTCATGTCATACTCATCATAATCATTGTATTATGTAAATGTCACAAATTTACTAAATTAGTTTACAAAATTTTGATAATTAAAGAAAATCTTTGATTTGTAATGTTTTGTATAGAATTATAATTATCGATACGACTGGCATACTGGTCGATAAGTGAATATCCCTTCTAAATGCCGTCGGTTCGATCCCCACACAGGACAAAAAATTTGTGATCCACGAATCACATTTGTTTCGATCGATTCGAATGTACAAAAAAAATTAAGTCCAGCAAGTGTTGTGCACCTGGGTAATTCATCAAATAACATCATGCTAGATATGTATTTTATAATAAAAAAAAATACGATCAAACTTTGCAAGTTTTTTATTTGTAAGATTTGCATCAAGAATATTACATTCTAATGTAAAAGATGAAATAAAGACAGTGCAGCCGTCTGGTTGGTTGATTTATGCTGACGGCTAAAACTTGGTATATTAAGTTTTATTAAAAACATTTTGAACATTTACTTTGAATGACACGTTTATGTTTTATGTTTAATACATTTTAGGTAACAAGCTAACACTTTCGACTGTCCCTATAAATAAAAAAAAAGTTAGAGACCCCCGACACCAAAAAAAAATACTCACACAGTTATCTTTTAAATATTTTTTAAGCTATTGCATAGATTTCATCGAGGGCTTTGAGCGCAGCGACCGAATCAAAAAATTCCGTAACGAAAATAAAAACCTAACACCCTTTATTGCAGAATAATCTATTTAAAACCTTATTGACTAACAAATAAGATATAATGTTGACACATTAAAAAACAAAACATTTAGAAATATAAACATTCGATTTTCGAAAACTATTTTTTTTGCTTAGATTGCTTAGATTTTTCAAGACGTGATTTTGTATTAAGTTTTTAAGCTATTGACTGCATAAATAAATAATTATAATTGCATAAGTTGATAAAAAATGCTATGCAATAGCTTTACCGCAGCAGTCCCCGAGTGCCACACGTTTTTTTTTATCAAAATCGGTTCATCTGTTCGAGAGCTTTGAAGCCCACATATATCTGCCCTAGCCCTGCTTTTATTTGGGTTCATTCACATTTAAAAACTGATATTGTACTAATAATAGAAGTAATATAGAAAATGATAGCTCAACAGCGTTTTAATCCATTAAAGCACTTTAGTTTGTGGTTTTATTCCAATGTATTGATCATATTGACATACACAAACATGCGGTTCCACGCTAGCCACTGCATACTATGTTATTATATAATGTGGTAGATTTTAATAAATTAGCAATGAACACATTTTAATATAAACACTTGTGTTGTTGGCAATATTTTATATTTTATGACATTGCATTGAAACAAACACGAGGAAGAAAGTTAGACATTTTTTAGAACCCATTGCACCGACCCTGAATAAAATTAGGACAAGGGCAGGAAGATGATGATAATAACTTTTGTAAAAAGAAAAAAAAGACGATTACGAACTAGATTTTGTATCCACGACCAACTGGGTAAAGACCCAATTTGCTTTGTTACTAAGCTATTCGTAACCCCTTTGTGTTCGCATAGTATGCATAAATCTGTTTAAATAAATATTAACCCCTATTTCTCCCGGTTATCGCATCGCGCGTGAACAGTTGGACCAATTAGGCTTTTTTTTTGTTATGTTTACTATTGTCAGGAGATATACCTAGTGCATTGTTCTTAATAGGATTCCCACAGGGTAACATTTTAGAACCATTCCAAATTAAGAAATAACACATTAGTCTGTTACTAAGTTCTTTTAGTATTCCTACTTATCTTTATATGAATATAATCGTGAAGATACTTAACTTGTATGGTGTAGCGACTTGCGAACCACTTGGCCTGTGTTTCTACCTCATTCGAACTTGTAATTTGTTGCGAAACGCAATTATAACGGGGCGCTCGACGGCTAATAGCCGACCGGAATTTTGCGACTCATAGACAGCGTCTTAAATGTTCAGCTTTAAATAAAATATGGAGCGTTTAGTCTTTGAATTTATAAAACGAAACTTCTAGAATTCATCTCTTTGAATTGGGGATAAAATAGGATAAAAGATAGTATATTACCAGTAAAAGATTATCCAGCTACATTATTGAGAGAAAACATAAAAATAAGTTTGTGACCATCATTTCTGTCAACTAGGGTACACAAGCCAAAAGTATGCGTAACTCGAATTTACCGAGCAACCAACCTGAAATATTAGGAATGGTCTTAAACAACTTAAAAGTATCTATTTCCCCGAAAGCCACAACCATAAAGACAAACGGAGCAAAGACAGACATAAATTAGATTAAATCACTTCACACACCATTAGCAAAAACCTTTCTTTGTTTGCGTGTGTAGTCGAAATTGATCCTTATGTTCACATAAATATTGTGGCAATTGGGTCAAATTTGCTTGGAGTTTCCTAAGAGGTGTCTAGTTACCTTTGTATTGAGATCATGGTGAAGCTAACACAGTAAACAATTAATCAGCTATGATGAAGGTGTGATAAGGTAACAAAGTAAATGTATAGAGTTACTCATAAACATTGTAATGGGTTGTACGGCAAAGATAATAAAATAACATAATATGAAGTTAGATGTTTCGTTAACAAGTAATAACAAGCTAGCACGCAATCAGATTTTCTTGAAAAATGTATTGACGAAGAGGCAATTAGAGCCGGTTTCTTGAATATTTTTTGTTGAGGCTGTAAAATTTGATTACCTGAGTACAACAGGTCACTAGTAAATACTCCTAAACAAAATGGCTGTTTTTACAAAAACCTGAACCAATAAAACCTAATATCGATTGCCAAAACAATCAGTTCGACAAGACATTACATTGCAGCGATCATAATCCTTAAATTTTATATCCAAGTCTCGTTGAACATCTGCGTCCGAAATAAAGACATTTGCCGTTAAACCAATGTACATTGCGCGCGGTTAATGTGCCGTAACACAGTCTATTGTTTGTTCTTTTACCTACGCGACCTTGGTACGGGGTCTTAATTAAAATCGGGGACAGTGTTTGTTCTGGAGGGACGAATGATGCTTGACGGGAATCCGTTTATTGAAGAGGTTTATGTGTTGTATTGAATTTGTTGTGAGTTATAATATTATCATTGAAGATGGTCATTTATTGTTAAAGAAATTTTAAACCATTTGCAACAACTAATTTCAAATATGTTCTACTTTATAATATACTCATGATTAATTTCCTAGCTCCAGCAGATTACTGCTACACTCGTTCTTATTTTTGTTTTAATTGTAAAAATAAGATTTCCCCCTCTTCTATATTATAGACTTCCTTAACCAACTTATTTTTAACCATTTCCATCTCCATCTCTAACATTTAAAACACGAAATTCTCATCAAATACCAAATCAATGGCATCAACCACAACACCCGGTCGTTTGATGGCGTCAACCACTTGCCATTTCCGTGACAACCGCACGCAATCCTTCGTCAACCGCAAGCTTACGGTCAACCGCAACTGTTTTATCCCGTAATTTGTCCTTAATGACGTTCTGGTTCCGACGAAAACCACTGTTATTGAATATACCTATATGGTAATCTTGAAGTGAGATTGAATTGCGATAAATTCATGTCATTTATGGTTAGGTAGATCGTTTAGGTAGAGGTTTTTATTAATGGATTTAACATCATGTTTATTATAATCTCTTTATACTTGGTTTTATTCAAACCTCAAAAATTTAAAATGTAATTATTACAATATGTATTTATTTAAACTTTCGTATTGCATGATTATTAAAATCGATACAAAACGGAGATTATCGCGTACATACCTTATTATTTTATTTTCCCGATGTTTAGAGCAGGTTATACTGTTCGTGGTCGTGTATTGGATTGTACGTATTATACCGGTTTTAATATTCTATTATCATTGTACCCACATTATGTTTAAAAGATTCCATCTCGATGTTTAAAAAAAATCATCATCAAAATGTGATAAAAATCTATACTCTCACAAAGTGTTTTTGGCAAGCAAATTACATACGACTCTTATATGCCACTAATAAAAAATATGTAGGCCATTTTATTCTTTGGACAGTTTAAATTTATTTCATTTATTAGTCAACATAAAAGTTTTTAGTAAAATCCTTGTTTTCTCGCCTTTGTGACAATAAATCTTGTGCTAACAGAGACATTATTAAAAACGACCGCAGCCAGCTGACCTGTCCAATGCCCTATCCATATCGGGACACCTACCGTAGCATCATATTTCGCACGCGTTACAAGTTACAATGTACGTGCAAGTTGTAAGCGATATGAGGTTTAGATGATGTTAGTAAATCAGTATCAGAATTTTTATTGATGTGTAAATTTAGTTAAAGATAAAATAAGATGAACCAATGAGGAAGAGAATTTTGATAGGAATGGCAAGGTTACAAATAGTTTAAAGACAGAGCGACTGAGGGTTCTACCGAATAGTTCGCTGGTCTTCACTTAATTTTTCGATTCGATTATTTTTTTCTACACTTTGGAACTTTGGTATTCGCATTGCATGTATAAATGCTTTATAAAAATATTTTAAGTTGTTCTTAAATGTAAACATTCTTTGTATAAAAAGATGTACCTATCAGATAAATGGCTAAAATATTTTAAGACGATTCATAATTTTTCTGAAATATCAAAAATGATTGGGTACCAGTAGCTACGGTGTCGCGTGGTAAGAAGTATTGTATGGGCCCTGTATAGAACGTACACCAAGATGTTGTTGCTGAGTAGTGTGGTAGTGTTGCCACGAGGTCTGCATGGTGGTCGTGAGTGTCTTTGTCCGGGCTGAGTCTGTTAACAAAGACTGATACTTTTGCCAGATTGCATTAAATTCGATTCAGTGGTTAAGATATCAAAAAGTAAAATTTTAAAATACACTTTCGGCATCATTTTGATTTTTGTTCTGTGTTACGTTTAATTTTATATGCATTCACTCATCAAGTTTAAATGATATAGGTACGGCTAATGTAAAATTTGTTCTTGTGAGAGTATTGTTTATATTTAAGAAGAAACAATGGTGGCAAATACTAACACCATGCTTTCTTTTCGTGGTATTTTACTTTTCTATTGTAGTTATCCTACCGTCTGCATCCAAGATGTGATTTAATGTAAGACTATGTATCAAGCTTAATCAACACACGTGTGGTACACACAGCAAACCTCAATCAATGAATTACAAACTCAAACTCGAAAATCAAAACCCGAACACCTCCGACTTCTCCCGAACACTTCCGAAACTTGCACCACACGCCAAGTTTCCAGAGGACACGTTCTGATGCGATACATCAGCGTACTATTGGCACGGTCGCACCCCACCTCCCTCCTACCCCCATTTGCATGTAAATTGAATAACGACGGCGTAGCACAGCTTTGGCCGGCGAGAAACGAACGCTTCGCAGTTTGTCCTTTCAAGATGTCACATGTAGCTTTTGAATGATACTGGGAATAAAATGTTGGTCAGCTTTGTAGAAAGTTTTAGTGACCTTTATGGTGAAAAAAAGTGTCTGAATCATTTGTTTGTCTAGTGGAAGTGGGGACTTTATTGCTCACTAAAAAAACAACAAATTAACAAACTATGTACTCAATTATAAAACGAAAAACCTAAATAACTTACTAAAATAACGACTAACCTAATTATAAATAAAAAACTGAATTTAGGTTGTTGCCCGGGGAAATCGTGCCGAGGATTGTCTAGTTAGATATTAATTTGTGATATCAATTATTTATATGCATCAAGATTCTAATTAAATCATTACAGATTGATTTATTAATATCAAGATACTAACACAATTATTCAACTTGAAATTACATACAAATAAAAATAATAAATAGAAAAAGAAAATTATTATGCGTCGAAATTTTTTTTCGTATCGCTCTGCCATCGGGTAAAGTGCCCAAAAAAATTAAAATAATTTAACCTAAATATATAAAAGAAAAATGTCACTCAAAAGTCAATAGTATTAAATTTAACATATCTGTATAATTATATTCCATAATACTAACTTTGGCATGCCTGTTTCAATCTGTTCATCATCATCATTTCAGCCATAAGACGTCCACTGCTGAACATAGGCCTCCCCCAATGACTTCCAATCTGTTCACTTCTAAGTAATCACTTTATAAATAAGTAGTAGCTTAAAACATTCCACTTTATCGGGTTATACGGTAAAAAGAAAATGTATGCGGACAGAATCACTTATCAGTACTAATCACGCCCAGTACTAATCACGCCCAGTACTTAGTAATACCTGTGATAATACTATGAGTAAAATCTCTGATTCAGAATAAAAATCACGAGACGTCTTCAATTACAATTTCTGTTACTGTCAGCCCTTATCATCCCACTGCTGGGACATCTTCTCGCCCTGATTTCCACGTCTTTCGATCCAGAGCCAATGTGGACCAGTCGCTACTTGTTTTGTCCAATTCGTCCCGCCATGCGCCATCTCCTTCGTGGTCTGCCGCGACGCTGCGCTGATTCAATTATGAAATTTTAAAATATTTGGTATTCTTAGGTCGTAAAGGTCAACCAGCCGTTGTTCTGAGTAACCGAAAAGTTGTCACACCCTTGTTAACCAGCAGGTTCATTTGACGTTATTTTCTGCTTCATTAAAAATTAAAACATATTTAAATGCGTCCAAATCTTTCCACTCAGTAAATTTCATTTCACACTTAAATGTTTTCAAAGGAATTATTTTCATGCTGAAATGCAGTGAAATTTTACTAAAGATGGAATTTGGTAACAGACATTATTATTCTAATACTTTGAAGTAGTCAATCTGTTTACGCTTTTAAGTAGATTTGAAGCGCTTTTCTGCTATTTTAAATAAACATGCTTAAGTGATGCGTATCCACCAAGAGCACTTATGAAATTGGGTAAAACTAGTCATAAATTTATCGACGGGAAAATACAAAAATAAACATATATTTTATACACATTATAACATATATATATTATAACAGTGGAGCCTTTAAAGAAAATGCTGTAAATTTTGACCCAAGAGGTCTGAAAACAGAAACAGTAATGACAGTAAATTATAGACAGCAGTCGATGACTAACTAATTGTCTTAAATAAATACAGTCACTAAAAAAAATATCCCGTCGATAAATTTATCAGTGGCATGTATAGCACCTAACAACAGAACAATCTCAACAACCTGTTTAAAGGTTACACTTAAATAAAAAACAATGTATAGGTATAGGTACGTAATATTGTTGTATTTGTACTATTTACTTGCTTAAAAATATAATTATGGTAGGCAAGCCTATGAAATTTATGTCTAGTTTCATTCAATTATGTGCATTTGATGGAGACTCACACTGTAGATAAGTATAAATGAAAGGAACGAGTAGCGGCTATTATACCGTCAGATCACATAGGAGCAAATGACTCGTCTACGTCGTAGCTTGCGTTGGCTACGCCGTAGCGTCGTAGCGTCGTAGCCGCGTACTCGTGCTACATTTCAATCGCTATTCTAAAATAGTATTTTTAAGTGGCATACGTGAGTGCTGTCTTATTGTAGACGGTATGTATGATGTCGTAAGGGGTGAATGTTCGAACGAATATAAAGATTGAAATGATTGTGTTTTTATTAAAATTTAGTTTTTAAATTCAAGTTGTTGAAAGGTTTCGTAATCCTGGTTGTGCTACCGATTTTTTTCTAAATTTAACCAACTCCGACGGTTTTAAATCAGTCTTTTTGTACAGGGTAATAAACCTCCTAAATCTTTTTACAAAAACTTAAAAATTTTAGAGTTCGATTTGCAAATTTAAAATTTTATAAAAAAATATTGACGAATCAAGTTACATTAAATTCAGTCAAAACATTCTCAAAAATAATCCTAAACTAACAACATGCAAAACAAATTAAACTTTCCTTTCAGTACATTCGTACTTCAGGACCACACAAAATACTCCTTACATTAGAAGCAAGAATACGTGCGAAAATATGAAATAATCGTATTACTAGTTGGGAATTTACTGTGGCACTATTACAGGACTCGAGACTGTTAAGAGCATTAAGGCTCTTAAAATAAGGTATTATATAACCAGGTGACAGGCTCACAGGTATCGTATATTAAAGGCATAGACGAAAATGTTTTAAACGGTTTTACGTAGCTTGACCTGTTTATTATTTGGTTCAAATTTTGTAATCTATATTTCACCCCCTGTCGACAGATTGATCTGATATTTAGCACACAGCTTTAGCTTTGATGACAAAACAAAAAATTTTACTTATATATCTATTATTTTAAGTTAGAATTTAATGGAGAAAAATCTTTTATTTTCGACATACCTATCTATTATTATTATTGAATTATTTTAGGGTTCCGTACATATTACTAAGGCTCTACTGTTCGTCCATCCGTCTGTCTATCATAAGCTAAATCTTTTAAACAGTAGGTCAATAGGTCATCATCTTTATCAACCGGAAGACGTCCACTGTTGAACAAAAGCCTCCCCCTTGACGCCACAACGAACGGCAACATGCCGCGCAACTTGCGCTTGGTAATCCGCGACTTTAATGATGACGTCAGCCAACCTGGTGGGAGGCCTTCCAACGCTTCGTCTTCCGGTTTGTGGTTACCACTCGAGAACCTTAGGTAATAGGTATTTGTATGTCTTTGTACCTTCATTTAGACAAATAAATTGATTTGATTTGATTTGAATACTTGAAATATTCACAAAGTGTTTAGTACAACGCCGCTACAACAACAAAATAATAAAAATAAAATAAAGTTAAAAATTTAATGGGGGTCTTCTAGTATGGAAAAAAACGTGACATTTTTGGCGTTTTTGTATAACCTTTGTGAGCAAGTCCGACTCGCACTTGGTCAGTTTTTATTTGTATTGTCAGTTTGCAGCAATTAGTTTTTCTAGTCAATTGGACACTTTCAGGATCAGCCATTCGAGAGTTTTTTTGTAGTTTAGTAAATGTAAAACTTCAACAATATTAAATGTTGTGTTTTTCTTTTTTACAGGTAAGTCATCAAGTATTTTTTCAGAGAATTTTCAACTTTTAACTGAAACTTTAATACGTAAGTTAATAATTTTTTTGCTTATTCCATTTTTTAAAAATCTATGTACTAAAATTATTGTTTCTATACTCAGTCATGTGAGTGATGATACAATTTTTAGTTTTTTTTTTACCCTTATATGGTTCTAATTGAACTCGATCGTAGCATCACCTACCGAGACCCACTCAAACACACAAAAATCATCTAAATCGGTCTAGCCGTTCCCTAGTTTTGCTAAATTCCGTAACACTTTGCACAAAAATCAAAAAGTTTATTCATTACTAAATTTTAATGAGGCCAGCACTAACTACACTTAAATATCAACGTAATATACTATATTTCATTTTTAAACATTATTATACCATGTTAGTTTATTTTTTATACACTGCACCATGAAGCAAAAAATAAAAACATTCACTAACAAACTCGCACGAACACTGTACAAAAATTCATTTGAAAAATGTTCACCACATATATTTTCTTTAGCAAAATTTCTACTAGAAAAAAGACTAAAACGTTCATTTAGTAGTACAACAAAAACGCGACCGAGCCCTAACGAGTGTAAATCTCATCCTTTAATTTAATGAGCTCTAAAACACAGGCTCCGTTCAAAACAAAAGGGTGTTGAGCATCATCCCGTCTTCATTAGGGAATCTTTCTTACATGCGCCCCAAATCGTGCCTCAGTTAGCTTTTGAAAAGCGCACATGTGTTACCAATTTAGCGTAATTCTGTACAACAAAGCTTTTAGGCTATGTCTTGAAACACTTGTGCTGTAAAAAGGCTTTGTTATTCAGGAATTGTAACTGTATTGGAGAATGGTTTGAAGAGTCTTATCTGCTTTGAAATATGTAAGTTTCGAGTTACGTAACTTTATTTCAGAAGGAAATGTGGACTTGATTTTTGAACGTAACTTCTACAGTATTGTTGAATCAATGCATATTGATAATGATATAACTTGTTTATTCTAATATTTATAAAAATATTATGTTCCTGAACAAAAAATATAATTTATTGTGTTTTTTTTTAAATCACTAGCCATTCACAGTCTAGCCATTTGTCAGAAATTGGTATTATAATTTCACTTAAATTCTAGTTTTATGTTTTTTTTTCATCAGAAAATTATTGTGTTACTGAATATTGCAGATTTTGATTTACACTATGTAACACAAGAGCGTGACCGGCAAAATTAATAAAAAAAATTAAGTCTATGGCTTGATAAATAATTAAACACGTAGTTCATCATGTGTACTTAGATGCTTTATTATAAATAATTTGTCCAGTCTTCTCTGTTATTAATAATGGCCTAGCTTCTTCGATGATTATTTTTGACTAATTTTTTAGTGTAATCAGGGGATGATGACCTTCATATGAAGTTTATATTGCGAGTAAGCTCGGCGGGGGTAAGGCGGTTTTTTCCTTTGAAGTTTAAACTACATCAACGCCCAAATGTTTTTAATTGGGTTTACTTTAGGCGATTGTGAGGGACAGTCCAAGACCTGCGTGCCATTTTCTTGGTTCTAGGCGGTGCCCAGACTTCATCAGTGTTTGGGGTCGTTGTCATCTTATAATAGTCATTATTCATTTGGCCTTGGAAACAGTCTTTTGGCAGAGAGCAACGATGCTTTTAGGTATATTAGGTTTATCTTCAAAGCAGAGAGAGCAGAGAGAGAGAGTCAGTAAACAACCACAAATTGCCAAATCTCCTTTTTGAGTAGCATCTTCAAAAATGCACCTTTATTGGGTGTTTGACAGTACGTTCGACAAGTTTGGTATCACTAGTAGACCAAACACGAGGTAAGATACTACTTGCCCAAAATGAAGCTTCGTCTGAAAATATAATCTTGGTCCAGTCACGGTCTTTGTTGTGCCGCGCCCAGGCCGTCATTATTTTTTCACGTGCTTTTCTGAAAAGAGCGGTTTCTTCACTATGCTTCGGTATTTCAACTTGATCTCAGCTAAACATCTTATAATTATAGCTAGAGATATAGTTTATTCTTTTTTCATTCATTCTTCATGTGCAGATTGCAAAAATAGACGTAGATTTTTTTAAAACAGTTGCGGAATCCGTTTTTTCTTGATGAGTGTCGTCCTCCACGTTTCACCTCGTTCTGGTAAGTTATCGGCGTGTTAAGCTTCTAAATATCGGTTGACCAACTTGATAAGGAACGTCTTAGATTTCATCAAATACATAGCAGCCCGATCACGCGACATTTTAGGTTGTAGGACCAAAGGGGTATGCATACAAAGAAACACTGCATCGAAACTGGAAGGATACGCGGTACTCATCTCGGGAAACTTGCGCTCTGAACGAAACGAACGCAAAACCTTATATTGTGTTTCATTAGCATCTTAGGCAAAATATAGGGCTACCTGTTGGTATTTTTTGTTTTGCAAAAATCACAAAAAAAATTTTTTTTTTGCCGGTCACGTTCTTATGAAACACACTGTATTTTAGATCGTTATTAAATTAATTACTTAAAAAACTCGCTAAAACAACTGACTCGGGCTGGAGTTTCTTATTAAATAATTTCATTTAATAAGCAAAACATGTACATAAACATGTCAAAAATATACATAAAATATAAAAAGAAACTTAAATTTTATACTGATTGTTACATTTGTACCCATTTCAACCAAATTCTAAAACATTTTAGTGCGGATTGTCTCCAGCACTGTAGTCTGGAGTCTTTACGTACAGAAATTGCCGTTTAATGCCGGATCAGTGCCGGATTTAAGGTGCATCTATCTAAACCTTGCCTGATTTATTCTTGACGTATGCACTTGCAATAGGGATGCTAGACCCGCAATAGATTGGGATGAACTGAGAATTGTATTGTATTTTCTTTGTGTACATACAAACGTTGGGTAGCTTGTTGACTTACAAATTATAATAGTTCTAGAGAAACATGTTCCCTCAATATGGTTTAAGGTTTTAGGTGCAAAATGCTAGAAATGCAACATGACAGATATCACAAAATGCCAGAAACGCAGAATGTTGTGCATTATAACAATAAATTTAAGACAAGAATAACAAAAATTTTAATTACAATTTCGTAATAAAGTTAAGTTAAAATTTCCTAAAGCATTCTATTATTTCCGTTCCATTATTCTACCGGAAATCGTGGAATACGTACCAGCTACTATGTTTACCTTGGTAGATTATCTTTCTAGTTGATCCAAATGGTTTGCCTGTCTCATGCACACAGCTAATGAGTGTAATATTCTTTTGGCTTTACATAATTTAGATCCTTAATACTTTGACTGCCACGCCGCAGACACAATGCAATTTTTATTGTTTGCCGGTCACCAATGACCGGCGTGGCGTTCAAAGGGTTAATTAAAGAGTAAATAGGCATAGGCAATAGGCATCTTAAAGTCCGTACGAATCGGACATAACTCCATCACTGGCCCTTAGTGGTGGAGTACACATAAGAGATTTTTCACGTAATAAAAAGTATGTTCCACTGTACACTGTGACGTAACACAGTGTAGTAAAAAAAACACCGCAAGGACCAAATTACTAGCTAGCCAATAACGACTATTAATTTATAATAATTATCTTTGTGATGTTTTGTTTGTGTTAGTGTTTGTGCGCACAGGTGCACTCTCTATTCCATCACTTTCAAAGTCCGGTGGGACGAACATCCGGCTCGAACGGAGAGAAATCGAGCACAGGACTTAAACCTTTATGTGCTCTCTGAAAATAATAATTTATAATACGTAATAAATTTTGTAAAGTCAGATTAGCGTGCCTTAGGTTTGAATCAGAAATCTCTGATTTACGGACATACTATTTAGGCTTTAACTGTGTATTAATAATAATACAAGCACATTAACACTCATCACGATTCAGCCAACAAAAAAATATATTTAGCACAAAGGTTACAGACACATAATTAAAAAAAAAAAGAATATTACAACACTAGATCGGCAATTTAAATAAAAAGCATGCGTGTCTAATAAGATTTTTTGTGTCAAAAATATTTTGTCTAAATAAAATATTATTTTTAACTTTTTCTTCAAGAAATGCATAAATCAATTCAATTCATGGCAATTTATAAGGTTATTTAAGCCTAGATTTTACCCAAATAATCACAGCATCCCTAAGCAAGCAGATTTGCTCGTCCGCCATGCTTTGATCAGATTTAATGAAGTTGTTTGCTTGTCTTGTTCGCTCGGGGAATATGCAAATTGTTTACAGTATGTCACCGTTGCAATGTGGATCATTTGACAAGCTGTTTGAAAACAAGGATTATGGATTTTGGGGACTTAGTTGAGAATGTTTGGTTGACTTTTGTATTTACGTAGAAATTAATTCAATTAGATACATATTGATAAATAGTTTCAAGTTTGGAAGTAATCGGTCTGGTGACTGCAAATGTTACACTTTCACAGATATAATACCCTCCCTCTAACCTCCGTCGATTCGACGGGTACCGCGAATTAATATCGTTGTATCTTAAAAAGATCTAACTTAAAAAGATCTATCTTAATAAGATCTAACTTAAAAAGATCTATCTTAAAAAGATCTAACTTAAAAAGATCTATCTTAAAAAGATCTAACTTAAAAAGATCTAACTAAAAAAGATCTATCTTAAAAAGATCTAACTTAAAAAGATCTATCTTAAAAAAATACAACATAAAAAGATCTATCTTAAAAAGATACAACGATACTAATTCTTAAAAAGATCTATCTTAAAAAGATACAACGATATTAATTCGCGGTACCCGTCGAATCGACGGAGGTTAGCTATTAGGTATTCTATTATATCTGTGAAAGTATAACCTACTGACAAATAACACATGAATACGTCCCGTATACATTTCCAATATTAGTTTGTATCGTAAACAAATCAATATAAAGTACCAAATAACCATATTCAGTGATGGCACTTTAATTACAGAGAGAAGATATATGCCCTTATGATTATATGTTTACTTATGTTTCGAAAATGTGTACGTGTCAATAACTTACGATCCAATTTACTGATGATATATTTGAATTAGTTTAGGTATGAATTTACTTTAGAAAATTATATTTTGCTACATACATTTACATAGTTTACTTTTTGATTTATTATTTTATTAATATTTTGTAAAAAAGTTACTTGTTAATTCATGGTTTAAGTTTCTTGTTAAAAAGTTACTTTCTTATTCGTGTATAAAATAATTATTACTAATTATTTATCTATCTCAACATGATTTTGAATAAAAATTTAATTAATTATTTTCACTTGAAAATTAATGTAAAGTGCTTCTGATTAGCTGTTTACCCAATCAAAACTTTATTGTTATTTCGCTCGCTAAAAGAAACCAACATGTTTGTTCCTTAGAGTAATCATTAAAAATAATAACACGCCTGAATCGCGCAAGTGCAGTTCATACGAAAACTATGAAAACTATGTTAGGCAAATACCTCCTCCTTTTCAATGGAGCAACGCCGCTCAATAAAAAAATCAATCATTTTTTTTAAATTCAAATTAAGATCATGATTCTGGGCAGTCTAGAATCATTAACTGAAGGTAAGGTTTAAATTTTCGTTAAGCTATCTCTTACACTGTAGGTCTAACTTCATTAATGCGAACAATTTTCGGGGGTAGATTTATTCATAGGTCTTCCGCGCTCTTTCAAACCCGTGCACTTACAACTGACTTCAAATCTAAAGTCTACTAAAACATACATTTTGTTACTAAACATGTTTTTTAAGTAGGTACAATATCAAAAAATCTTAGTAAGTGTGCCTTAAAGGCGTACCTGAAAACATAATTATTTAATTAATGAGTACATTTACTCGAACCTCACTTAAGGGTATGCTTGAGCAAATATTCGCGCTAATACACATACAACATGTAGTTAACCCATCGCACGCGACCATCGTTATGTCACATCCGTAATTGAGTATTTCACATAGCTGACGATAAACGCTAAAGCTCTATTCAGAATAATACTGAATAGTCTGCTAATATCGTACTTTGTTGATATGCAACTTTAATGAATACCTGGACCTACTTGAACTTTTACCGTGTAGTGTTTAAACTTTAAAAAGCAAAGCACTGATAGCCTAGTGGTATGACTATCAACTGACAAGTCAGAAGTCTCAACTTCGATCCCAAGACGCACACCTCTGACTTTTCGTAAGTTATGTGCGTATTAAAAATTAATTATCAGTTGCTAAAACGGTGAGGGAAGACATCGTGATGAAACCAGCATACCTGAGAGATTTTTCAATGGTGTGAAAAGCCATGTCAGAGGCCTACGGGTTTAAACTCTGACACCAGGTTGTTCTTCAACCACACGATAAGAAAGACTTTAAAAAAATGTAGAACCATAATTTTAATGTATGGTTTTTTGGCAATTAGAGTTCATTTTTCACACGTGACAAATATTTGTGTGATCCACAGATATTGGTTTCGATCTAGGTGTTCGTGCATTGGGTTAGATATATTTTTTTAAGACACAAATAGAAAGCTGTTGTTGTCATTGTTTGTCAATCAATAGAAGATTAAAGTGTTTTTTACTGGCCAAATGCTATCATTTCTTTTTACTTTTTCTTTATTGCCGGTTACCTATTACGGGCGAGTTGATAAAGTCTTTTCAGGGTAGGACAGACGGAAAGACTAAGTAATAAAGGAACCTGTAATAGGCTTTTGTTTCCATGCAGATCGGGAAAAACGTGATAACCTTTGTCCAACTTTTTACTTAGCCTCTCCCCTTTCCCTAATGTTATGACCTAATTTGACAGCTAGTTACCAGTCATTAATACATTTCAGTTCTCCACACAAATAAACTAATCACTCTACAGTTCACACCCAAAAGCTAATTCTTTACTCCACCCACTGATCACGATCATTCAGAGGCAACGACATGACATGAAATAAAATGCACTAACAAATTAACACCATTAGGTCACTAACGAACTACAACCAGGGGTACCAAACCTTTTGTGAAAAGTCACGATTCGTCCTCAAAACTCAATGTATTTTACAGAATTACCAACTCTTTATAATCTTTATGCATAATATAGTAAGCATACTATTTTATTAATGCTGTAAACATAAGCATGCATAAGCACAAAATGTATGGAAAATTTCACTTGATATAGAAAACACGTGTAGGTACTTGCTTCACTTCATAATGTTTTCGCTGTTGTCACAAAAAAGACCTAAAAATAATATTTTTAAAATCAATGGTGCTAATTCTCTTTCACACCCTCTAAACCAATTTAGACTTGTTATCTGTTTTTGGAAGAGAAATTATTAGAAAAGGATGATTAAGATGATGATTTCAAGAGCTGTCAAGTTAGTGCATTGCTTCAACTATATTTTAAGTTGGTTATCATAATTCCCGTCTAAATCTTCATTTCTTACAACAAATCATATAATAATTTGACACTTAATTTTTCTGTTCTTTTCTGATGACGTATTATAGAAAGAGATATACCTAATGTAACTAAATTTAGATCAGCACCATTGTGTCTTATTTTGGGTTTGACCATAAAGTAACGTATTTAAAAATTTACTTCAACTTAATAACATTATTTAACTACTGCTTAAGTAATGTTAAAACTGAAAATATATTTCAGTAGAAAGTTAATTTTAGTATTATAATAGCTCGCTTGAAAAAGGTTTGCCATCCCTGAACTACACGTATTCATTAGCACCACGAAAGGCACCTGGCAAGTTTAATACATCACACACGACACTTCAATAAAATTAACAATGATTAATGAAAAAAAATGTCTGTTCCTTTCATCAATCATAGGAGTTTGCGTTATTTTATAATTCATATAAAGACGAGTGACATGATTTTTAATGATAATGGTGTTGTCTGTTTATTTTCCGCTTGATATTAATGTTGTTATATTCTCATTTTGAATTCTATAGCCTTTCTAATTTATATAATTATCATTTGTTTGTTTTCTGCCTTCAATCTAAACTTTAACATCTTTGGTTTGTCTCATATCTGTTTCATAAGTTTAATTTAAAATCCATGTTATCCCTTTACTTGCAGTATTTAAATACATACGAGTAATTATCAATCTCGTTGCTAAAAAGTCATTCGTGGCTAGTACATAGGTAAACTTAACCCATGTTAAGCCCATAATTTAGACACTTAACATCTTGGGGTGTTACTCTTGAATAACGATTAAATCTCAATACGAAATCTTAACAATGTTGTTGCAAAAATTATTTAAAAATTTGAACTTTTGCAAATCACTACATAGTATAAAACTAAGTCGCTTCCCGCGTCTGTCTGTCCCTATGTATGCTTAGATCTTTATGCATAAGCACCTGTAGCTAAAGTAAGGATGTATACTCGTTTTATGGTTTGTATTATGTAAGTACCATAAAGATGATCTAAAGCTCATCTTCTATCGTGCTGTCTAAAACAATTATATTCAGAGTCGACAGTCGTCGTATGCAGTTTTAAAATTTATTACCACTAATTGTACGATTTTACCGCATCTAATCGTCTTTAGCTTAACGTCTGCCGCTAATAGTATTATTATTGTCATAGCTTCAGGTTTTGAGTCATTTTCGTTGACATCGTGATAATTTTCCCTTTCATAGCCCTAAACTAGGCGTGGTTAAGACACATCAAACTCTTCAACACATCAAGACACAGAAATTTATGTATATGGCATATAAATACGTCGTTATAATATTGTGGATATTTTTATTTATATTTTAGGTCGCGTATTACTACTTGCTAAAACGGTAGGAAAATATCGTAAGGAAAGCAGTACACCTGAGAGATTTTTCTACGGTGAGTAAAACCATGTCAGAAACCTACAGGCGGTTTAAACTATGACACCAGGTTGTCAAAAAATACAATAAAGAAAGAAAGAGTAAAAAAAAAACATTAAACTTAAATACAAACTGCAAAAAGTTGCCAACTTTCAGAAATGAAAAATAATGAAAAAGAAATTTCAAACACACTGTTATAATTGAAGTAGACTGCATACAAGGAATACTTACATAAAGTTTTATTCCTTGTATGTCTCCCTTTGCTAGTGAACTTATTTGTGCGGAATGTCCACTCGGTACATTTGCACAAACGACGCTCCTGTATGCCCGCCGGGTAGATGGTATTAGAGAAGTATTCGACATCATGTCGATGAAGTTTTAGTAATCAATTTAATGAACATTGACAAAATTAATATGTATTTTAACACCAATAACTCTACCACAAAATAATAGTTTAATTTGTTTGGTGTTTTCATATACAGGGTTATTTGTAAAACACCAGCATCCTTAAAAGAGGTCATTAAGCACATCATTATGAACAATTTTTACTATGGGACCAACCCTGAAATCGCAAAAAAAATCACCATACATTTTATTGAGTCATGTGAACATAAATGTATGGAACAGCTGATTTTTTTTGCGATTTCAGGGTTGGACCCATAGTAAAAGTTGTTCATAATGATGAGTTTAATGACCCCTTTTAAGGATGCTGGTGTTTTACAAATAACCCTGTATATTAAAATATTTTTCCAAAATAAATAAATATAAAAGTTATGACACAAAGTTCTAGATTGTTATTAGCCTTGCTTTAGACGAACTTACGAAAATCAAAAGCGTGTGACACCAAAATACTCGCCGTCTATACCACCGCCTTTGCGACTGCTAATTATGCAATGCATTCGCCCCGATGATTTCCCATAGGGATGGTGTCCTGCACTGTTTTAATCATATACTCGGAATGGGAAGAGATTGCATCTGAACAAATAACTGGCGTGTTCCGGTTTGAACTGGATCGCTGTGTAATTTACTGTTACGTTTGTTGTTCGCTGTTTGAACTCACCCCCCACTCCCACCGCGCCATCCCTACCAGTTTGTTTTTTGGTATGTATTTAAAGTTGATTCCGCGGACTTCATTTCAGTTTGCCAACGTTGTTTGTGCGACATACTTGTTCGATTCAGTTTGATAGCGTCTTCCTTGTTGACTGTTGTTTTCGTCGCTCTGCCTGATATAATCGGGGTGGATTTAAAAATTTAAATTTATTCAGGAAATGTTACAGGCTTAAAACAAGAAAGGATATGGAAAACACAAAACAAAACACCTAACTCTTTACGACATTACACGTAATATCTTAATTTTATAACTGAAACTAGAAGTAGTTAAGTAATACCATTTTTACGCACTAGTTACTAGTTATAACAAACACTTTTTTATACTATTCTTGGGTCTTACCTCGCTTCTAATAACCTACCTCCTCAACGACCTAAAAAGAAAAATGATAAACAAAAGATGATCATGCTGAAGAGACAGAATAAAACTTTGCAAAATTATGGTAAAATCCTCTTTATCAAAGTTTTACGACACAGGTGCTTGCGAACCATAGAATCAATATACTTATTGATGGCCGCCAGAGATTTAAAACAACTGGAAACGTAAATCACGTTTATGATCTTGACTTATTTTTATGGCCTCTTCGTAGGGCGTAAAATAGAAAACGAGCTCTGAGAACACTATAACAACCCTCTAAGATTCGATATAACTTTCAGAAGTAATCTCTTACTGCTTGTGTAAATACGTTGATGGGTAATCAATGATTTTATTTAATTCAGAATATTTATAAAAATAATATATTCATCTATCCATTTATCTCCCTGGAAGGATATATACATCATTTAGTTGTTTGTTCAAACAAATTCTCAACCAACATAATATCGCAGTCACCGAAATTAATAATATAAAAACTAGTTCCTTATTTTCGTATAAAATAAGTCCCATAGTAACAGAAGAATAAATCCAAAGACACTATGACAATCGTTTTGATAAGATAGACTGGTCCCCAAGAGACCAAAGTCTAGGCCAAATAGTAAGTTTGTAAAGTTAGGTGAATTCTCGGTGATTTATAATAAGGCCTTGTAATCCTCTCGTGAAAGGGAGCGGGATATGAACTCGGGGCTCACTAGTGGAGCTTTACTTATAAGGTAATAGTTTCAATTTAGTAGCCATCCGTTTGAAAATATCTTCTATAATATTATGAAGTTGTTTAAATTCTTTACCAGTTACAGCAATTATTGCAGATACAACTTAAATTGTATTTTTTTTCTAATCAATTGGGTAAATACAAGTGTACTTCTCTTATAATTTTCTGAACTTTTCTTTTGATACTTTTTTCTTTGATCTGCGTTTCAGTTTTGACATATTTGTAAACATCATTAATTATACATTTTAACATAATCGTTTTTATTGCATTTTTTATGTAAATTCATAATGAGAACAATATTTTTGAATGATTAATCATTTATTGGCATGGAATGATTGAAAACAGTTTTATGGTCTTTCATTTCTTTCATCCAATCACTCCTTTAGGCTTATTCCAGCTTTCTTTTCTTTCCTCTATTGCTTGACCACTCATGTTTAATATTATTTATTTACGTTAAATATTGAGATACAATCTGCCACATGGCATTCGTTAAAAGTCTTGATAAAATGGCATTTCCAAAAATAACATATCTTTGTTACTTTATAGGCCTCACGTACCCTCGAAAGTACTTATGAAATTTTTCGTCAACTTGCCGAACTTAACTATGGAGTTATATATATTTGTCTTGACAACTGAAACTAATCTTGTTACGGGTATGGAGTTTCAACGTTGTTTTATCTGATTTTATGTGACGTATTATTAAAATGTGTCTTCATTTTTTTCACAATCTTCAAGCTAGAGATTTGATAAAGATGATTTATTTTGCAGTTTACTTTTGATTTTTTTTTCTTATTATGCAGATGAAACTTTATCGCTTTCTTTTCTTTTTATTTTGACGTTGAATTGCTTCCATGGCAACTATAGTCGAGGTAATTTTAATAAGCTTTATAGTTTCTGTGTTATTTAATATACAAGTCTATAAAAAATGGTATGCAGCTGAAGACTTTGTTGCGCCGTTTTCCTCTTTTAGCTCAAGCTCAAGGAAGCGTGCTTCGAGGTGGAAGTTTTTTTGTAGTTTTTCAATGTTATTTTTTACGATCCAAAGAGCTAATTAAAACTAGTTTATTTTGTAGAACAATTATATGTATTTATTAGTCACTTTTAATTATTATTTTTCTGTTACATAAGTCAATACATTATTTTTCTTTGTTTTTTAAACTTATACTTGAGGTTATTTTAATGTAAGCATGAAATTAATGACATAACCTGGACAGCAAAAGCCACCTAAAAATACCTACTAACCTTTGTCATGCACACAACACATCACGTTCACGCCAAGTTATTATCGGCGTGGTAGCTAATAAATAAGCAAATAAAGTGACGTTCATTAATATTCATGACTGTATTACCGGGCGACGTGTCTGTTCATCACAACAGTGCGAATGATTTCATAGGATTTAGGATTATAATCTGTATATTTGTTTTAGTATACTAATGCAAAATTTTCGCATGACAATTAGAGTGGCTTTTCGAGGTTTTCATCAAATAAAACTACATGTTGAAGGACTTGCAATTTTTTTAATATTTCGTGAACGAATAATAACACAAGTACATTTTTTTAAATTATACTATATAATAGACATTTAAAGAAATTGAAATAACTATGATTATTGACATTTAAAGAAATTGATATAACTATAACTATAATTATCATACTTATTATTAGAAGAAGTGCAATGTTGTTTATATACTTGGATGATATCATACAGTGCATATTAAAATGTGCTTTTAACAATATCATTTTAAAATTTTGATAAAGTCGGCTTCTTAGTAACTTACTGCAGCTGGATTTATAACCTATGGAGTGACATCCTATCTAACTCCCGCAACCTAAAGGGTCACGGTATTTTAAGATTTAATTGTCTACTGAAATTGACTATAAAATATTTTTAGGACAGCCGGTATTGGTGGTTTAATGTGCTCACCAAGACATGGAACAAATGATAGACAAATTAATATTTAACATAACTCTTACGAAAAGTTAAAGGTGCAAGCTTGGATTGAACTTGGGAACTTTGACTTACCAGTCAATATTTTTACCACTTAGACATTAAATCTGGTACTATCAGTATAAAAAATAAAACTCGCATAAAAAACAAAATGAATGTGCAGAGACTTTGGATAATTTTGCTTATCCATCATCGTTACTGTATCGCATGTAACTAGGTTAAGGAAGTAATTTTGTATGGAATTTTGTTTCATCCGAGATTTTGATGTTGGAGATTGCTTTTAAGAAGATAGGTAGGTACATGTTTCAAAGTTAATATTTATTATTCATCAAACTAATATTATAAATGCGAAAGTAACTCTGTCTGTCTGTCTGTCTGTCTTTGCTTCACGCCTAAACTACTGAACCGATTTGTGTGAAATTTGGTACAGACATAGTTTGGAACTTGAGAAAGGACATAGGATAGTTTTTATTACAAAAAATAAAATAAAAAATAAAATTTATTCCGGACATACAGCGCCATCTATTGGTCAAGAGTCGAAGTCACTATTCCACGCGAACGAAGTCGCGGGCAAAAGCTAGTATTATTATAAAATAAGGTACCAAGAATATGAACAGGTACTATTTAAATACGGTATTATAGATAGACGTGATCTGCATCCAAACACCCAACCTCCAGACAAAAGATTTTAACAGAAAATGAGTATGCTGACAACTTAAACAACATGCAAATCCAAAAATCGTTTACAATGAAACTGCATTGTAAGAGATAGCGAGTAAGCTGTCTTAGTTCACGTACACACATTAAGCACAATGTTAAATCTAGTAAAGTATTCTAGCTGGTATCGCAGTGCCAAACCAACTGAGAAAGTTTATTCGCAAATTGACTTCACGTATTCGCTTTAGGTGCACTTTCTTTCATCTGAGCTCAGCTTTTGTAGTGGTGAGAGTCGTAAGCGATGGCGGGTTGACGTGATAAGTGATTAGTCTATTTTACGCCGCTTTCGAGGGATTGATTGCCAAATGAGACAAAAATATTTGTATGTGCAACAAATATTGGTTGGTAAGTACCAGTAAGAGTAAAATAAATGTGTGTAACTGCATTCAGAATCTAGAAGAAAATCTGCACTGAAGTGCAGTAGTGAAGTATTACTTATATTATCTATATTATCAAATTATATAAATTACCCTACATTGCCTGCATATGCCTACATTTATTAAAGTTTGTGCACTTGTGTGATTATGAACATTCAACTATTGAATGAATTTGGTGAAATTGGGCAAAATCAAAATAATGTACAAAGTTTAATTTTCCCGCCACCTCTCATAACCCAAATCAAAGCATTAGGTTGTATTAAGAAATACGAAAACTAAGCAGAATGGTATTCTAAAGAGTTTTGCATCACAACTTTGTTTTGCACAAGTTTACCGTTCGCCAGTTTTAAAATCTTTTTGCGACTCGAATGCATTAAAGTGTTTAACTTGTTTGTAGTTTCTGTCGATTGACAGTACGAAATACAATGTAGATATGGAAATTTTTAAGGGAATATTTGTAGTAAACTACACAGATAAGTAATAATTTAGCATGTAATTCCAATTAACTGAGGACTATTTTGTTTAAAGAGTCTTTAAATATGTATTGAACATTTATCAAACAAATTATCTGTTAAGAAAACATGCCAATAAGTTGTTTTTTAGCAAATTCGAAATGCAAAAATGTGCTTGTTGGTTCTTCCACTTAGCAACTAAACAATAGTTTGACACAATTTTTTGTATAAAAATAGTTTATTGACTGAGTGACAATTGTGTCCTTTATATCTCAGAAAATTACAGCCATGGGAGTGAAGTCGTGGAATAACTTAGGTCTAACATTAACTTTTTACGAGTAAATACAAATCAACAACGAAGTGTTTCAGTTAGAGCCCGGTTCGACTTCAAACAATGTGATAAAACGAGAACCGTGACAAATTGGTTCAGCACTGTCTACAAAAAACTTATGTTCAGCAATGGGCCAGTAAATGTCTTATTAAGTAACTCAATTCCCCTTAACTTGCTCCTACAACTAGCTCTCGACGATAAAAATGTTTTATGCCTTCCTCCCATTTGCATAACTTTTAGCAGCTGTTAAAATGTGTTAGCGTATTCACGGTCATACTGCTTGATTATAAAATTTGTTACTTAAACAAGAAAGTAAAGAAAAATATAGTTTATACTTTGTTTGTATTTGATTTGCTCATTCTTATTGCTGCAATGTTAGAAATTTTAATTATTAAAATTAGTTCAGTTGTTTTTGAACTAGTATCAACTAATAAAACTTTTTTTTTTCTTATAAATGACATTAAATATTATTACGGTTATACAAACGGGTAAATTACGAGATTGCCGGACTAGTTTTGAACTAACCTAAGTGTGACTCGCAAAATGTATTATTCTAAAATAGCAATAAATGTTGTAATCTTTTTGTAACACAAACGACAATGACGACACCAGTGAGCTGTAATCGTCTATAAACAGGCCTCCTTAACTTAAATCCTTTATAATCTCAAATATTTCTCACAATAGAAGTTTTAATACATAATTATGATAAAACAACAAGTCCAACTGACAATTAACGTCCGCAACGTTCTCTCAACAAATAACATTTGTAGGAGAAAACGAAACTCTACTCTCTCACGCACGACACATAAATTTGTTACAACTGATTACCAAGTTTGTTGGGACTTGTCATCGCAACTCTTCCACCTTGGCTGGTGGGGGGAGGGAATTTTTTCATTGTTAACGTTATATCTGGCGAGGTTTGGCATCGGAGTTCATGAGCACCGCGCACGCCGCGCCCGCTACGTGATCCGAATACAACTTCTCATATTCATCGCTTTAAAGCAACACCGAGGTGCGAGAGGGACGCACCTATACGAGCAATACGGCGACACCTTTCGGCAAGATTTCGTGACCTCTCAGCGGCTTCAGTCCGCAGAAATATGGACGGTAATAACATAAATCCCTTTGGCATATAAAACACTAAACGCCCCCTGAAGTGTCCCATCGTTTTTACGACGTGAATTCTCGAATGCTGTAAAATATTTGAGCGTTTATGAAAATTGTTGAAATTTTTTAATTAATATAATTGTTATTATGCTGCAATATTAATAGAAACCCATAATAAATTTTAATATGAAAGAACATCGTTGTGACAAAGATACCAGATAAGTAGGTACAGTTACCATGATAAATCTAATAAGAAGAGTAACAAAAAAACAAAAGTACCTAAATAATTATATTCTCGGCAACGTAACCTTGGCAAAGTAAACAGGAAGCTATTTCTTCGTCAACATATTCTTCAAACACATTACGCGTTGATTTCCGATGATCGTCGGAACACGTATGACGGATGACGCGTGACGTGCTCTCATTGGTATGCATCGCAGTCTCGCCGCCTAATCATAAATAGGGCTCGAGCATGCCCTTTGACGCTGCTCATTTTTGCCTTTGAAATGTTATACATTGCATCGTGTATTAGATATAATAAGAGAATATTTATGAATTTGTTCGTTGGTAGGGAAGGTGTTGCTTTCTTTTTTTCGCCTGCCCTGGTCCCATGTAACTTGGGGTCAACCGTCATCGGAGCATTTACTCCTTTTTCATTCATATCAGTGCTTATACACTCCATCCATCTTTTCTTTGGTCTCCCTCTCACCTTCCATCCATCAACACTTATATTCATCATCCTTTTAGACACATGCCTTTCATCCCTCCTCATCACATGTCCATACCAAGACAAACGGTTTCCTTATACGTTTTTAATATTAATTAATAATTAATTATTTCATTATTCCAGATAATTAGGTATAACAGTATAATAATTATTGTTATGGATATTATACCTAATTAACTGGAAATACAAAAAATCTTAAATTAATATTATAAAAACTTTAATAACTTAATCACTATTGTCTAAACAAATAAGAAAATCAACAAAAGTTCTAATACACAAAGCAAGGCTATACCTTTTATATTATCTAAAGAAACAGCATTTTGTCTCAAAAACGGATAACATTCCGTTTCATGTACTATAAACATTCAGCTGATGGTACATAAAGTTTCGGTCTGTAGCCGGCGACACATAAAATCTGAATAAGTAAATGATAGGGGATAGTGGATACTTGATTGATTCATGCGGGGTTGGCGTAAAGTGTAAGCTTAGAACGGACTCCGTACAGCATACAAGTGAGGGCTTAAGACTCAAATTTTGAAATGAGGATATTTTAATTAAGCTACAGTTAATGGTGATCTTAATTATATTTTAACGGCAATATTATATATAATTCGGAATTTGTATTCATTGCTTAGTTATTCTATACAATATTACAAAAAAAAAACAACAATCTATACATATAATAAAATCGTAACAAAGTAAAAACTATACATTCAATATTTTAAAAAAAGTAAGTGCTACATATTTGATGAACGATACTGAAGCTGAATATATAGTATAGAATATATAGTATAATATATAGAAACTTTGTCTGTCTGTTTGTCTGTCAGAGATTGACGCAAAAACTACTGGACAGATTTAGTCTAAATTTACTACCACCCCTACTCATACCGCGGGTGTCGTAAGAAGCGACAAAGAGAATGATCTGGTGGATGGGCAGCAGCATCTTTCTGTGTAACAGCAATCATCTGCTACTGCGATCGCCAACTCACTTGCCCATCGTAGCGATTATGGGCAAATACCTCGCATGAGCGCACAATAGTGGCGCGCATTGGAATAGGCTTATATTCAGCAGTAGACTAATACAGGCTGATGATGATGATGATGAATATACACATCATCAAGAAGTGCATCGTCTCAAAGTTCATTCATTTCAATTTATTATTAGATAAATACATCAATTGAAATGATTTGATCACGTAATATTTATTTATATACATTACACATTAAGTATTTAATCATTAAGTAGGTATCGGTTTTATAAATCCCTCTTTCAATCTCTCATTGGCCCTCTGAGATAATAAAAATCTTATACCTCATTACTTGTACCATCCACCTCCCGATAGTATTGTTTATGTGACGGACGAGTTACGCCGTTTACGATCTGTGGAATGGCGTATTTGCAGTTTATAAGGAACTCACTGCAAGCGACTTTGTACCCTATGCGTTTATACTACAGTGCAATTCGAATCAGGAGATCAACTTTCGGTAATTTAAGATTGATTGATAAATGTTGACGAATTCATTAGCATAAAAGTTTTAGTGATGGAAATCTGGGTGTTCATGCTGATGTGAGAATAAAAGATAGTAAATACCCATAAATACCTTTAGTGAATATGGACGGTAAAGTGGTACTTTTAATAAGATTTTCTGAATTAATGGATGACTGCTGAGTGTAGTTAACGGTTCAGAAAATCATCACGCAACATTTCATCGTCACCTATATACCAATGCTTCTCTGGTAGATTATTCCTGAAGCAAAACATACCTACTGCCTGCTAGGCTGCTAGCTAACTGAACTATAAGGTCTGACAGTTTGGTTTGACAGGTAATGACAGAATATTAATCATTTGTCGAGTGGATTTCACATAAAATAATATCACATTTATACATAATATGTTTTGTTTGGTACATATTATGTACGCTTTCTACGTACTTTCTAATAATAAGAACAACCAATAACATTGTAATGTCTACAAAATAACTTAGACAAACAATAAATTGTTTTGTAAAAATCGAATTCCGATTTAATTATTAATCTTGAGCCATATTTTGTACAAAAATTGGAACAGAAAACTTCTAAAGTAAAAATCTAATACCATGTGGTAACCGCAAATATGATTAAATTATATTTATAATGTGTGATATAATGTATGTAAAATAAACATGTACCTATATAATAATGTGTTAAAATACTTTGATGACATTGCCAATGACTAAAAGTAAGTCAACTTGCAAGTTTAACTCTCAAGGCTACGATGATTTAATGTTTGTTAATTTATCATAATGATTTTTGTAAAATTATGATGAACAAATTTAAGAGGCAATAAAGCTGATTGCTTTGGCATCACTCAAATCCGTAAGTGTTAAGTTTATCAATCACGTCAGTTCATGACTGTGACAGGCTACTGGATATAAGTTTCGGATAAGTTACTCAACGTTCATTAGATAATATTAAGTTATAATCCTGAAACGGCATGTACCTATTATACTAACTTCTGTATACTTGATTCAAAATGTAACAGTTTATTTAATAACATTTCTAGGTAAAATCAAAGTAGTAGGATAGGTAAATTCAAAGCCTCACTGAGAACCTATTGATATAAAATCTTAATGACGTAAGTCTACATTTTAAACACGCAAACCACACTTTTAAAAACATTCTCAACTGAGTAATCAAAAATATTTTATTTGATACACATAAAGTCTCCATCAACATCGTCTAACATAACAAAATTTATTCCCCTAAAAAGGTACACCTTCAAGAATGGCTCATTAAACCATTCTGGGTGATCGTAAAACCTTTACAAAATTTTCATTACACCAGTATCAAGGGAATAATGATCGGACCTACGTTTAAATGGCATTATCTCACTCTTGGAAAGCATAATCTGAGTGTCTGAATGCATAAAGAACTATGAACGTCAGATATCATCTAATTGAAGTTGAAATAATGGGGGTAAGGATGTCGAGCTATCGATGCAAGAATTTTGTGGACTTTGATTTTTTTTGAAGTAGAGAATATCATTACCAAAGATCTGATTATGGATGTAGATTTTTGTATATCTGTTTAATATGGGCCAGCTGCCGTTTTAATTATATTGGGAAAACTAAATGTGAGTAAAACTTGAATAAAGCGATTTTCAACAATATCTACACGGCGCAGGTTTAAAAAAGAAATTGATTGAGTTATGATACGATCGGGTTTAAAAATAATGAATTTCATTCACGTCTTAAAATTGTTAGTTTCTTAGATTAAACATATATGAGTACACACTACACACGTTCATAGATAAATATTTTCGTTTTAATCTTATATCGATAAACAAAATTCAGACGATTAATCGCATCGACATATTTCAGACGATTTTGAGAGCCGACGGCCATTAAATCGGACCGTTTGATAGCTCTTTTCAAGTGTAAAATATTTAAATTTACCTAGAAACAATTGGAGGCTGAAATGTAAAACGGATGGACCAGGACGCGATTGAACCGATGCCTTCCAAATTAATTAAAATTTACGGTCATTTGTGTTTGATTTTTACTGAACCGTTTTTTGAAGGGTTAAATGGAAATAGAAATGAATCGTATTCTTATTTCAATGAAATCAGTACGGCATATTTTACTTAAATTTCGTTTATAGATTTTCGTTTGTATTATAAAATTAAGTGCTTATCTTTACTGATATCAGCAAAATTAGTCCATGTCATGGGTCCGGCATTATAGAATAGATTACCCGAGAATATGTCAGCGTGGGTTCCGACAATGTTTTCAAAATTAAATTAAAACGTTGGCTTATTGAGCAGACTTTGTATGACCTTAAAGAATGGTTACCTATGACTGATTAATTGTGAATGATATTGGTAAATACCTAATTGTTGTAATTGAAATACTTGACTATCTATTTTATGTATGAATGAAGTTGACCTGTAATTACAAAAAAATATTAATAAATGAACTGAACTGAAAGTACATGTAGCTAAGGACTACTAAGGTTTCTGATATGAGACTATCAAATTCGTTCAAACCCAAACATATTGCTCCAACATAAAATACCATATGATAAAACTCAAATAAAATTGTTCATAGAAAAACCTGGTCACTGGTATGACATGAATTGTTCGGAAATAACGGAGGAGGAGGAGTCTTAGGAATTTCATATCGCAAACAAATTTCTGTCATCAAAATGAATTCCCGAGAGCCAGAGACGGCTATTGGACTTGCCCAGGGATGTTTTAAATATTTCCCGTTTTTAGTAGATGCGTGCGTTGTTGTATACTTTTCAAATAGCTTTGTCGAAATATTTGATTGGTTTTCAAATTCTTGGGATCGGATATAAAGGGAATAAATAAATTGTTTTATAATAAATACCTACACAATAGTGGGTTTCTATTACAGTATAATTATCATGCAGTATGGTAACTAAGTACAAACGCTTGAAAACGACACACTCATACAAATGCGCAACGACCCTTCGTTGATATTGCGAGTACCGCGACGTTCGTTTAGGAATTTCATTGTTACGCATCGTTGTGAGAGTGTGCCGTTTCGAGCGTTGGTACGTAATTACCATACTGTATGATTATTATACTGTGTTTCTACGGACTTCCTCTCTAAAATCGATTTCTCGATTTGCATCATTCTTAATATAAGGTCATTCAAAATCAAATTTTACAGAAAAAGTAAATTCGACATCACCTGTAGCCTTAAAATATTCTCCTAAAGCGATCATATAAAAATCTACCCAAATAATATTACAAAACTGAATAATATTATAAGTTTAAGGAAACTTAAATATTAAATTCAACCATATTACTAAGTGGACCCAAGAGACGCCCTTGTAGGAATCAATGAGACTGCCCCTACGCCGGATGTACGCCTATGGGGTAAATAAAGGCAGTTTCCTGTGACAAATATTAAAGACAGCTAGGGTTGTAAATGAAGTTTGTATATGGAAGAAATATAAAGGAAATATAAATATAGAGGTTTCTGTTTTGTGTTTGAAGGATATAGTAATTTTGAAGACTTTAAAGTATTCAAAGATAAACGTTATCCTGCGTTTTGTCGATGATAAATTGTAACCTTTGTTTTATTTTAATGTATATTAACGTAAAGTTTCATCCAAATCTGTTAGTTATTCAGTAGTTTTTGCGTGAAAGAACAACAAACATCCAAACATCCTTTCAAACTTTGACATTTATAATATTAGTAGGATTTCGGCGGCACGTAAGTACGTGTCATTTTAAATTTCTTATTGTGTCTATTTCTCAACCTTAATTAACCAAAAACAAATATCAAATAGACTCAATACACATTAATAAATACCTGTTAATAAATACACATTAACATGTACCTATTAATAAATACACATTAACATGTACCTATTAATAAATACACATTAACATGTACCTATTAATAAATACACATTAATAAGTACCTATTAATAAATACACATTAATAAATACCTATTAATAAATACCTTTGGAATACAATATCCAATACAGTGATCCATCCATTACACAAAACAAACACTGCAATAACCAAGTCATCTAAAAACTGCACAGGACCATCTAATTCGATTAACTTTACCCTTGATCACATTAACTGTGTTTACACAGGAATGTCTCTGCAAGGTAGTGCAAATATACGTTTTCTGTGTAACTTTAAATATTTGCCGTCGTGTGCCACTATTCAAATAAATGCGTTAGTCCTCTTTGAATTGAATTTACTTCTATCATGTTGGTGTTTATATTTCCAGTTTTTTTTTTTAAATTTGATTTATTAGTAATGGTTTGCCGTCTTTGATATGTTGCAGTTATTATTTAAGTAGTTGATGTGATTTTCCTGTCGTCATAGAAACTACGAGCTGTTCCCTGTTGTTACTAAAACTCAACTTTTCAGGTTAAAAAATAGCCTATATTACTCAGGGATAACTATTGGTGAAAGAATTTTTAGGATCGGATCGGTAGTTCCAGAGATAACCTCTTGCATACATACATACAAACCTACATACATTCAAACTTTACCTCTTTATAATATTAGTATAGATATAAATAAAAATCTTACAAAAACAAAGCACTATGGTTCTTATAAAAGATAAAATAAAAATAAAATAATTAGATAAACAAAATAATAAGTACTTACGTTTTTTTTAAAAGATAGAATTTTTTTTGTTTATTAGACGGAAACGACACTAGGCCGAAATGACGTCATTACTTTGAAATAAAAATTTATTAAAAAAAAAATTTTTTTTTTCCGAAAAAAGATACCTCCGAAAAAGTCATGATAACTTCGGCATTACTCGGCATCACTTACCGATTTCTATTGCTTTTCCAAAAATCGTATTAATTTTAGATCTGTTTAAAGATGCCATTTATAATGTGTAAGTCTATATAATTTTCAACAGTAGTTACGAGTTTATATTTAATTTTATCTCTCCAATTTTCAGAACACTGATGTTTAAGTTTTTTTTAAAAAGCTAGGCTGAATCAGTTGACACATAACTAAAACCCTATATCAACGATCGCATGAATCTTTCACTGCACGGTTACCGCAAAACAATTACTCACCTACAATTCTGATGATTTGTGAACAGGGTTGAAAAAAAAAATGAAAATCTTCTCACAGGAGCACGAGCGATACAAATTGTAACACCTGACAAAACTGCCATGATTTATTAGCAGGTAGAATCGGCAACCCGGATAAAACCACCGCATTTTACCGACAACGAGCCTGAAAACTCGCGATTCGGTAACATAGGTTTGTCGACCTCTATTGCCATTAGCTCCAATTGTTTTGACAAAATAGTTGATGTCAACTTTTTTGGAATTGACACGCATTGTGTTTTTACGCCGTAATTATAAATGGCGAACGTGGCAAGTAAATTTCATGATTTACTTTAAAAATGTATATGTGTTTAACATTTATATTTTTTTTTATACTAGCATATGGCATATATAACGTCGTGGTGGCGCATTGGTTACGGACCCGCTTTGCAAGCGCGTGGTTGTGGGTTCGAACCTGGCATGTACCAATGTGACTTTTTCAATGTCATATGTACTTTCTTAGTTAATCTAAGACACCACTGACTAACGGTGAAGGAAAACATCGTAAGGAAACCTGGACTTTAACAGTCTGAAATCGCCAACCCGCAGTGAGCTAGCGTGGTGATTAATGCTCAATCCTTCTCTGTATGAGAAGAGGCCTTTGCCCTATATTGGGACAGTTACAGGCTAATTTATTTATTATTTATTAGCATATGGCCCGCCTCATGACAGGCTGTTACTGTAACTTAAAGACCCTTGCAATAAATACCAGGGTTATCACTTGCGTGTTTCCTACCTTTTGCGAGACGAAAGGGGAGAGGAGAAGAAGGAAGGGAATGAATACCCCTTCCTTCAATATGCGCTCTGGATCTTTCAATAGCCGTAAAAAAATCCACAGTACGAATACTGTACAGTAGTATTTATTTTTTCTTAAGAGATATTTTTTTTTAAGAGAGATATTACTTTATACTAATTATTACTATTATTCGAGTCGTAAAAGCCTAGTGGTATGGTCGTTGTCTAGCAGTCAGAGATCTCAGAGAGAGAGAGAGTCTCAGGATCAAACCCAAGGAGCGTACTTTTGACTTTTTGCTTAATTATTTATAATTATGCATTAAAATAGTATACGTAATACGTTTGAGATATAAAAAAGCTTCTTTATTTAATAAAAATAAATAAATAATTGTATTTTGTAAATGAGTGTGGTATTATCCCAGTCAAACATGCTTGCTGCTTTACTATCGGCCTAGTTTTAATGAGAGATATTTAAATCACTAGAGAATTAAAAAAAAATACAACCCTCTTAAGAAGTGACAAGCTGTGTGTCTAAAGTATCAAGCTGAACAAATTCTTAAACAGAATCGAACCACCGTGCAACATTTCCTACAATACCGTTCACGATCAAATAGTCAAACAAAATTTATGTTCCTTCCCAACGGAGATTAAAATATTAAAACTGCTGAGGTGTTTTCGCAACAATTGTTATTTATGGCCCATACAATTGCACGGCTTTTACATTAAAAAAGCCAAAAAGATGATTTGTTATTTACAAAATGTACTGGAAATATTGCGGTGTCAACTTGTTCGACATTACAAATGAGAAAGATTAATTATTGCAAACCAGATAAATAGTTCGGTTGTATGATTAACTAGCTTTAAGGCTTTTTGTGTGATTTTTTATTAAATTCTAACACGTACACGAAATGTTTTATCTTCGTCATTTAGAGTCTGAACGAGGCAACGGAAAGTGCTATCGAGGTTGTAAGTTACTGGTCGAAAAAAAAAGTACGAATCAATGATACGAGAAAAAGAAAATCTAAGGAAATGAGGATTGCATTTTTTTGTCAATTTGAAATATTCTATTGACAATTAAATTACAATAACAGTTTAACATTGATATGAATAATACTACGCTACGATTTAGGCAATCGCCTTCTGCACCTGCAACTAAAGGTGCAGGGTTTGATTCCAGCACGAGACAAATATTTGTATAACTGACAAATATTTATTCTGGTCTGGTATTTCAAAAATCTTAAGAATATCTATATTATCAAATTGTGAAATTTTAAGGAGAAGGCGTATATCCAGCAGTGAACGTTTATCAGCTGTTAAAATTTCATAGCATGCAAGCTAAAACTGTATTTCCGCCCAGATTTTCGTAGAGAAAAACCGTGTGATTTTTAGTCCGTACGAGTCGGACATAACCTCATCGCCAGCCCTTGGTGATGGGTACTCAGCTCAAAAGTTTGCAAATAAGTAAATAAATAAAAGTTAGATCAGTTGTCAGGATTTTATGACGTATTTACTCCCTTTATCGACTGTCAAAGATCTTCATGACAGCATGCCAACGGTTTATCGTACTTGTTTAATACGTACGAGTAACTGATGATGATAATTCATTTATAATACGCACATAACTTACGAAAAGTCAGAGTAGGCCTTAGATTAGAACCAGGGGGGTTAGCCAAGTTGACTATCTACAATCGCTAACGAATAGAAAACGAAAGAAATGTATAGGATGACCTTCGATCGATATGTCACGTGACATAACGATAAAGGTAATGTCATCCTATACATTTCTTTCATTTTCTATAGCGTCAGCGATTGTAGATAGTCAACTTGGCTAAGCCCCCAGAAAACTCTAACTTGCCAATCGACGGTCTAAGATAGACTATGACCGTCGATTGGCAAGTTAGAGTCTTTCGAGTTCTTAAGTTCGAGTTCTTAGTCTATCATTGCTATCGTTATCGCTGTAATTTATTAGTTTGTTAGAGCAAAATAAAGCAATGTTTAATTTAATTGCACGAATACTCGCAGAAACATTAATATCTAGAAATTGTTTTATTTTACTTCATTTTCCATTTCAGCGTCCAGTAATATTTTAGAAAACAAGCGAGGCCTGGGAGGGCTCATTTTAATATAAACTTATTATTTATTTTCCCAGATAGTTGATGTTTATTTAATAGGAAAAGTTGCCGGTCAACCGAGGGTCGTACAGGTCTGAAATACTATTTATTACTATTTGAATTTCAAAATTCATTAGCTTTTCTCTCAAATATTGACTTGGCGATAAGTTTCAATTATTTGGGGTATATCGATGAATATTTTTCCACTTTGGGTTTATGAAGGGAAATATGCTGATGTTTGAATATCGTAAAACTTTTATGTCAAGCGTGACATAAAATACCTTCCAGATATTGATGAGAGATTTGAATAAATGAATAGTGGCTACAGAGTGGATCCCAGACAACAGGAATCGACGCGGTAAGGCCAGAAATAGATGGCGGGACGAGCCTTCTTGCCAATTAAATAAATAAATAATAATACCTATTAAACCTGCCTGTTACTATCCCACTGCAGGGCTAAGGCTTCTCATCAAGCTCGAGCTTTAATCACTACACTAGCTTACTGCGGGTTGGCAATTTCAAACTATTAAGTACAGGTTTCCTCACGGTTTGTCAGTGGTGTCTTAGATTAACTAAAAAAGTACATAATTATAACATTACTACCATCCACACCCACGTACTTGCCAAGCGGGTCCGTAACCAATGCGCCACCACGACATGCCCCTTACTAACATAAAAAAATATGATAAAACGTCCAAAAGTATTTCAATCGTCAACAAAGCCGTACAGTTTAATCTGCAAATTGTCGTCACGTCAACACGTCAGACAGCGTGACAACACACCACGACAGGTGTGTGTCAAATATAAACAATTTAAGTAAAAGGTACACATTCGTGCTTATAAAACCAGTAAATGGACGGATGATGTCTGCAGATAGTCATCGATATCTTCAAACCATCTCCAGCTATACGGGAAATTGTCTTGCACCCTAATTTTTTAATCAATAGATTGATTTTTCGACTGATAGTATAATTTGATAGAAAAGAGAATTATTCGTATCTGGCGACAAAATAAATTTTGGGGCCTGAGAAAAGTAATATTCGTACCACCATAGTTTCCGATAGATTTAATTTTTCCTTTGTGATCTACTATTAACGAATCTGATAATCAGTGTCGTAACGAGGGCACTGTTTCAAAAATCATCACTTAAAAGCAGCTAGACCGATTTTGATGAAATTTTTTGTGTGAGTTTGAGTTTGTCTCTAGATGATTTATGTTTACAATTGAACTCGGTAAATGGCGCTGCGATCGGATTAAATTAGGATCATGGAAGTGAAGTCGCGTGATCTTAGAAGTCCTCTAAGCGCGTGACGGTCAGATAGTTATTTATAATTATATTGCTTGTCAGAATTTCAGTACTTTGTCAACTTTAGATGATTTTATTCAGTTTTAAGGTAGATGACTCTAAATTAAGACTCTAAACAATATTAGTAATGTCTTTGATATTATAAAACTCTGCACAGTCTAATTTACAATGCCTTAAAATTTCAGTGAGAAAAATCTGTCACAAAAGATTTCAGAAGCATAATCAACTGCAACACAATTTTCAACGTTGTCTGATTCCTTAACGAAATACGTCATGTTTAAATTGAATTAATGTTTTTGAATTACCTGAATGCGGTTTGTGGTGAATGCTTTGTTTCGCTTGTCGCTCGTTGGCTGCGCTGTTAAGACCGGAGTTTCTGTCACCAGCGTATTGGGTCGGGTTACTAAATAAGCGGAAAAATAATTGAATGTTTGTATGCTTGCTTGCGGACTTATGTTTATAATTATTCTTCTTTTTTTATTTTTCTTGCTTTTATATTTTTAGCATTGCGTTTGTTGGCTTTGTGATGTTTTTATACTTTATTTCTTCCTTCCTTCTTCACGTTTTGTGTTATAGACCGATCGTGTCATAGACCGATCGAATGATAGAGACTCTTAAAGTTTTAAATTTTTGTGAAAAGAAAAATTAGTTCATGAGCAAAATTAAAAGCTGTCAGCCACTTTGCTAATTGAGCTATTCGTAATCCTTTTCTTGCTTATGTTATAGATATGATTTTGTCCATTTAACTATCTTAGACGGTAGTAACATTTACCCTTTGTACGAGCGCGTTTTTTTTTTTTTTTCTTTCTTCAAAAATTTTAAATAAAATTAGTTTTAAAAATCGAATAATATATTTTTTTAAATTCCTAATAATTCATTTTCTGTTGTCATATACGAGTAGTGTTATCCGCCTCCGCTACTTCTGTAACCCTCATTCTCTCGACCGCCGCAAGCGGTGTTGTGAATTAATTTTCAACTTTGACGCGAAATAAATCACGCGACCCGCATCTTGATTAGTTGGTGTTGCCATTTTAAATCGATTCCACGTTTTTATTTATGTATGATTTTTATTTTTGGGTTAATTGAATTTTATAACGGTGTTTTTGATGGCTTGGTAATTGGATGTTTGGAAAAGAGTTTTTCTAAGAAGTTTTGAGAATTTTATGTTAAACAAAATGCAGTAGCAAAGTTAAACAAATTAAAAACATATATATTTTGGTCGCAGTTATATAAAATTATGAAAAAAACTTATACAATGTTTGTAAATTAACTATGTATGATTATATCAACTACTTTATTAGTAAGTATATAGTAAATATGTGACAAATACGAATTGACTACCAAATTATTGAAGGATTCATTTAAGGTAAAGTTGCAAAAACATTTCCTAATAAGAGCAAAAAACGAAAACTATTGTTGTAGATTATTAAATATTATACAGTTTTACTCACGTATTGATTTTGGGAAATGCTAGTTTAGGGCATTTCCCGAAATCAATTTAAGAGTAAAGCCCTATAATATTTAATAATAATTATATAAGTATGACTCACGAAAGTTATTATTTATTTTTGTAGACTAGAGAATATAATATTCTTAACTAGGATACTGTCACTTCTTTTAGTGTATGTATAGCTTAAGTGGCTGACTATTGACTAGTATGTCAGAGATCTCAGATTCCAACAAAAAATGCACCTCTGACACTACGTAACTTCTTGTAATTTTTCTTCTTCTTATCATGTGGTTGATGAACAACCTCGTGTCAAAGTTTAAACCACCCGTAGGCCTCTGACATGGCTTTACACACCATTACAAAATCTCTCAGGTGCGCTGGTTTCATCACGATGTTTTCCTTCACCGTTTTAGCACCTGATAATTAATTTATAAAACGCGCATAACTTACAAAAAGTCAGAGGTGCGCGCCTTAGGATCGAACTCGAGACCTCTAACTTGTCAGTCGACGGTCATACCACTAGGCTATCACTTTTTGTAATGTAATGCCTTCGGTCTTATGCCTGATCTCTTTTCGTTCGCATCAGATTCCTGTCCTGTTAGACTTTATATATGCATACACCATTCCTCCCTGCGCTTTCGCTAACATCCGCCATATACCTTTTGTTAATCGCCTTTCATCGATTAAGTAGTACATGTTAAATAAACTTTGTTTGTTAAATAAACTCACCGTACTACCTTATTTAGTGTTGTGGGTACATTTATTTTTTGTCGAGGTGCTTACGTTTCTTGGTGTTTGATGAAAGACCTCAGTCTGTATCTGATCGTCAGCCCGAAAGCGCGTGGTCGTACTATGTTTTTATTATATGCGAGCGTAATACAGAATACTATATTTTTGAAGGGACGCAATTACTATAGTTACCTCGTTATTCCAGCGAGTTGAAAACACTAGTTTAAAATATTATATACCAACATATAAGATTTTAGTTTTAATATCGATATCAAGTTGAATCGTCTGGACCAGGGAGATATAATCTCGAAGCTAAAGTTTGTACGTTTGCAATCTCACTCAGATATAACTTATAGTTCGATCAGACGCTTAATAGAGGTATCAGCAGATTTGTGGGCTCAAACTTATATGGATTATCATTCTAGTTTTCAAAGAATTTGAAGGAGTTTAAAATTCCAATTGGTTTTCGATAATTTTACCTTAATCTTGAATTTATAATATACATAGTATATTGAAAATATACACACGAAATTTTTATTTTTCTGACTTTGACGTTTCATTACATATACAATAACAATGCAGAACATTTTAAAGGTTTTTGTATATTTTTACCCCATCTATGATTCAAACCAGCGACTTTTTAGTTAATTACCAGTGTTTCGAACCACTCTATTGCTAAATGCAATTCTAAACGGTGTCATTGTTATTTTGATTCCGTCTTCGGTTGATATCAGCGATGTAGATGATGTTATTCTTCTTTTAAATTGTGACACATAAAAAAAACGATTCCTTCTAGGTACTAATGAAAATACAATTTCTAGACATAGTACTTTTGTATTGTATTTACTTTGGGCTGGTAAAAATAATAATTCCTTAACTACATTTTCGTAGATAGTAAAAAGAAAGCCACAATAAAAAAATATTACTACTGCTATACCCGTTTTATGTCCACGAAAGTGTTACTAAATATTTTGACGATAAATTGAACCGCTTATTTGCAAAGCATCGTTTAAACAGGTACGCAAGAAAGAAGATAAACATAAATACTTGTAAAAGGAAACATAGTAAAGTAACTGGTAATATTGCAATGATATACAGCCGATAACTTCTGTTTATGGGAAGGTAATCGAAATATATCTAGAAGAACTGACCGATACGGTCAGTACGCCTTTGTTGGTAGAGCGTTATAAATTGCTAGCGAGTTGGCAGCTATATTGTTCTTTGTATGAAATGAAATACCTATCAAAAATGCATTTATGAATTTATTTTGCTAGATTATTTAACCCCGTAAAGTAGTAAATAAGGAGACTTGTAAACAGCAATTAGAAATTAATATATTTTAATAAATAAAAATAATAAAATCTTCTTCAGTCATCCATAAACGCTAAAAATAAAAACCTTGCGCGTTATGGTTTCTTCATGAAAATTCTGAAACTAAAACATATGTGATAACTACCATAATAGCTATAAAACCACGTAAATTGTCTCATAGCACCTCCAAAACCAAAAAAGAAGAGCCGTTTATTTTATAAAAACATTTCTGCTGTGTTTTTCTTTAAGTGCTGAACTTTTTGCGCTGAAACGCGATATTGTTTTACGTTTGAAAGTCGAACACTGAAGCATTTATTTTTACTGATATCTTTTTTGGACTGTTATGCTAATGCTACATCGAGTATTTGTTATAAGATTTATTGAAATTATATTACGATTCTGTTCTATTTAAATTACTAAAAAAACTATTTAATCTTCTCTTTAAACATTTCCGTCAACGACATAAACACACAGAAAACATAAAATGTCCATTGTAGTTTAAAAATAATACAGAAGTCTGCAATATGATAAAAGCTAGCTTTTACTCAAAGCAATAGTTTAAAGCATTTTAAACGAAAAAAGGACAACGAATGCACAGCCGCGTAAAAATCTAATACACTTAAAGCCGGCAGTCCATTTTAATATGTGTCACAATCACAATGTTCCCGGCCTGCGCCTCGGCTTCGGCCCTCGTCCTCGGCGCCAGCGTCGTTGGCCCCAACAATTGTTATTCAATACAACTTCATGAAATATGTATTTATTGTGTGCTCACGGGAGATCCTTCTAAATTCATACCCTATATTGGAATTACACTGCTGAATGTAATACTGTGTTTTAGGCTTTACGCAACTGGTGGAGTGGTATTGAAAATGTTGCGCTTTGTTTGATTATAATATGTAAAACAAAGAGTAGTTCAATAAAAATGATGAAGTTTCATGCAATCATGTAAAGTTTGTAAATGGGGATTTGATTGAAAATTGATGAATTGAGTTGAGAGAAAAATATATTGCGTTATTTACTATCAATTTTTTCGATTGGAACTGAACAATTTCATTTTTTGTTAGTGCTCTTAGCAAGAATTAACCGGGAAGCATCATTCGCTAACAGTATATCGGGGTAAAAAAATAATGATCGTATTATTATCGAAGGCTGATCCCATATAATCTTCTATAATACCTCTTCCATAGTACCCCTTCCTTAAGATCCCATCATAAACTTACCAGTGTAGCGGGTGTGAACGAAACATAAGGAGTGAGCCTAGCGGTATGTCCGTTGGACTGCCAAGTCGTAGGTTTGAAACCCAAGCATGCAACCTCTGACTTTTAAAATTCATGTGCATATTAGAAAACCTGCACTCCTGAGAGATTTTTCTTCGGTGTGTCAAGCAATGTCAGAGGCCTACGGGGCTTTTAATTCTATCAAGCTGAACTTGCCATACTTTAAAAACAGAATTTCTGATATTTATTTATGCTACCTCCCCACTTGGTGACGCGGGTTAAAATAGCATCACGCTTCTCCATCTGTTCTCTCATCAATAAACTTAACTCATGGGATAAAGGCATAAACTTGCAGAGATTAAAACCCAAACTGCTTCTGGTGGGACGCTTTGGCCATGGCTAGTTACCACCCACTGGACAAAGCCTTGCTGGCAAGCGATTTTGTCGTAATTCTAATAATAAATAATAATAAAGCAGTCTGTAAGTACTCCACTGCAGGGCAGAGGCCACTTCACATACAGGGATGGATCGAGCATTAATCACCACACTAGTTCACTATATGTTAGCGATTTCAGACTATTAAGTCCAGGTTTACCACCGTCAATAGCATGGTGTCTAAGATTAGTTAAGAAAGTATATAATATAACATTGAAAAAGTCACATTGGTACATGTCAGGTTCGAACTACCCAATGTACCACTACGACACATAATATGTTGAGTTTGTTCTATTCAAAGATAAAAATAAATATTTAACTTAAAAAAATGCAAAGTCTTTAATCAATTCAAGCAATGTATTGTAATTCAATTTAGAACTGCCGTAAAATAAACTTAAATGCATACAACACTTGTTCCCGACACATATATTACAATTAAAGTCCTCGAAACGCTACTAAAACAATTTCCTAGAGAGACCGTAGCTCATTACGGGAAGTCTGTATTGTTCTGAATAATTACTTATGATTTATTATACATTCACCACTTTCAATATATCACTGACGCAGCGATCTTAATTCTTGGGACTCCCTCCTGTGTCCTATGTGTGTGGTCTAAAGAATTATATAGAGCGGTTGGTGCGAAAAAGTATCCTTCAGATTTACCCACTTTAAACATTGCAATTTCTTGGTGTGCACTTGTACAGGCCTAATCGGAGCTTTATTTAAATTTAATATCGTGGACTGTATAAAAATAGGTTTTTTAACCAACTAGCTTTTGCCCGCGGCTTCGCTTGCATTTATTTAGAATTGAAATAAAATTCAATTATGATTCTTAAGACATATGGCGCTACCTATGTGTTGGTTAATGTTTGATGTTGGTGTTGACAAGTGAAGCCAATTTACGTGTGTTAATAAGAAAAGCTTTACTTTCTAATAAACTCACTTTGTAATTATTTTCTTCTTTTGTTTCAGGTAAGTATCCAATCATCTACATTACGTCTACCCAACACAATAAACTAGTGCAATATTCATGTCAGCACTCAACACGTAAGTACAAAAACTAATTTACTAAATGTATAATTACGCTGCCGGCCGTGCCTCACACCGAAGCGTAATGCTTCAAGCAAATTCTTATTTATGTTCGACTCACAATGAACTTGTCCCGTTCTCAATTCGTTTCGCAGCATTAGAACGTGCTTTTGTCCCACACAATAGTCGGTGCATTTTACTCTTGAGATTTAAATAGGCTGACTGATGGCTTTGGTAATGCGATCGGGTTGTTTACGTGCAACGTCCACTCGACTCGATCCGATATCGTTTTTAGTTCCGCCTTGTTTTTAATTGCAGATCGAAATGTTTTTATGGTTAAGAAAATTTAATTATTGATTTTTGTAGGGCTAGATTTTTTTGCAAAAGAGCTTTTGTCCGAGGCTAGGGCTATGTGGAGTTTGGGCAGGATAAAATTTGTTGTGATTTTTAATAAATATAATATTTTAGGACATGTCTATCTACATCAATATTCTAAATAGTAATAATAATAATAATAATACTTGTTCCTCATCTCTGGCTTGCCTTAATTGGCCGGTCAGAGTGAGCACTGACGAGGAAGAAGACTCCCACCTCTCTCTTGCCTTTATTGGCTGGTTTGCGTGGAGATTCGCAAGAGCAAACGTGCTCGGGGGAAGGAAGTATTCCAGTAAGATGCTGGTAGGGATCTTGACCGTACTTCCGGGATTGTCCTGATAGCCGTGGAATACCGCTCCACTCCTCAAGCACCTCAAAATATGTTGCCCTCTTGTCGCTACGTCACTATGTGCTAGCGGCCGTTTTCGGGGGCCCATTTACTGAGTGTGCAAGTCACCCCCTGCCAATTTTATCCGTGTTAACAACCATTGGACAGGCAGGGGCCATAGTTATTCCATAGTCTCTGGTACCTAGCCCACACAAACAACCAAAACCCATAGTCCAACATTTTAATTTTTTTAAATTCCATGACCAACAATAGTTCTACACCAACCGGGGGTTGTCCTTGGGTGCGCTTGCCTAGTGCATATAGGGATAATCGCCGGTTGGTGTCTCATTTCATATTTATTAAGTTTTGTTTAAAGGGCCTCTGCGAGTTGGCTTCGGCCCCTCGTACGCCTCTAAAAGGCCCAGGACCTCAGGGTCCTGAGAAATATAATCAAAAAATAATAATAATAATAAGATTAAAGTTCTCAAAGGGGCCTCTGCGTGTTGGACCTGTGTCCCCATGCAAGCCCTCCAAAGGACCGGGTCTCTTTCTTTTGAAAGAGAGCCCGTGAATTTAAAGAGATACATAATAATAATAATAATATTAGTCCTGTGATTACACTTGGAATAATTTATAGGTGCGGCTCACTTGGTAGATCGGCTGGTGTATGCAGTTGTCTTCAGTTCGTGTCTAGTTAGTGGTGTTCATAATCTCTAATAGTTGTAAACTCTATAATCTTAAAATAAATCTATTTTACCTATAAATCGAATAGATGTTATCTCTATAACCTTTAAGATCTTTTAAACATACTTAATAATATTGCCTTAAAAAACTTCCTTTCCATGGAAATATTAAATCCTGTTTTGGATTGAATGAAGACTGGTGTCAAGGTAATTTCTTCGTCAATATTGACTAGTGCTCCCTAGTTTATTTTTTCTGTAAAACCAGGTATTCCTGAACTCCCAAAGGATGCAAGGTAGAGAGGGTGAACGCGAGTTGACAGACGGTCATCGCAACTCCGAAGGCCAAGTGTGTAACTTGTAGAATTGTTTGAACCAAATCCCTTATGACGCAAAAGAAATTGTAGAAAGTTCGAGATTTTTTGTTTTAAGTGCTGGACCATCACTTACATTGATTGACATTGTCAGTCTTAAAGTATGAACATATTACGCTCAGCAATTAAGCTTACCTAATACGACTTAGATGGCGTGATGTTAGTGCAGATAAAATATCTTTGGTCTCAATTACTTTACACAAAAGGTATGGAAATTATAGGGAAGGGCTTTTGCCCAGCAGTGGGACGATCGAAGCCAACAGTAACGTACGTAAATAAATCAAACACAACATGTTATTGATTACAGTCTATTTAAAACACTTTACAAAGAAAAATAATCCTGACTAACTCAAAGTAATTACATTTCGCTACTAATGCAGGTACACAATGAACCAATAAATTATATTACATACACATCAGCATGCAATATGTTACTTGTCTTCAGCAAATTGCCACTAAGGCGCCAATTACACCGTACACCGAGCGTAGTACGCTCGACTAAACACCGAGTTATGTCGGGTAATTCGAGAAGTCTCCTTTCATCGAGTGCATTGCGCGGAACATCGGCCTGCAATAGTCCCCTTGCACTTCTATTAACCGTGAAAATGGTAGAACGTCACACAGGACCGTAACACCGCTGAATTTTAGCCATCGACAAAATATTGTTTTTGTTATATGACGGTTTATTATTTTATACGGTGGACGTAATGATAAAGGTATTTTATGACTCAGATGATCATAATGATAAAAAAAAGATTAGAAGAAAGAGGTCACGGGCGTACGTATAAAAATTTAATGATATTTTTACTTTGCGTAATAGTGAAAATAAGCTTGGAAGAAATAATGATATCCTCTCAGTTCTTAGTAATGAATTGTGACCTTTATTTAAATAAATTTGTAAAACGATTTCATTATCCAAAAACAATTAAGTCGATTTCATTAATATTCTGAAATTGATTCCTAATTCTGTTTTGAATTATTCATCCAGGTGGAGTTTATCTGAATGATTTACATTTTAAACCAACAGAAGTTTTAGTGCTTTGCGTTACTTTAATTATAAACCAAGTGTAGGTATTTATTTATTTACGGATGGAAAACCAACAGCTATTTATAGGTACTATAACAGTGGAATTTAATACATGGAGCCAATTATAGGTTTTCACGGTTAGCAACACTTTATATATAAAAAAAAATGTCTTATGGATCACAACACAGCACAAAGTGATTTTCAATATCCAATGACATAACCTCAAAAACAAAAAACAAATAAGATAAAGAAAATCAAACTAGACTTAATATAAATTATTTATTCTTAAAAACTATGGATTCTTAAAAAAGTGAATGTTTAGCTGATTGCGTACTCTTGGCCTTTATCACAATTTTTAAATAATTTATTTAATCCGAAAAGTCAGAGGTGCATGCCTAGGTTTCGAACCTATTACCTTTGACTAGGCTATCACTGCTTATAACCCACGTATTAAATTAAACCTCTAAAAAAATGCCATAACTAATGTCAATACAAAATCCAAATTTTATCAGCCTTACTCTCGCTTGTTCCCCAGAAAATCAACTTAAATAGCTTGGTAATAAAACGACTTGGCTGTTAATACCACTCTATTGTTCAATTTATTTAACAGCGAATTACAGTACGGTGTGAAATCGTCCCCATTAAGTGAAGAAGACACAATTCGCGGGGAGCATCGGACGAACAAAGACCAGCCCCAGGTGCCACCAATAGCCGATCTAATTAAACGTGGAAAAGAACCAGAGCGCTGTTTAAGTGAATTAAAACGGTTTTCATTGCATTCGGCACGGTGTTAGTTAGGATTTACGTTTTTAGAAATAGAACACTGGTTAATGGAGGCGGTGGAGTTGGTTGAACGGTATTAACGCGTTTGTGGAGAAGATTTTTTACCCCCTTACCCCCTGGGGTTTACCCCCTTTTTTTGTTTTGAGCTCATGACTGTCTGTTTCTCCATGTATCCTATGGCTCCATCGAATGGACAATTTTGATGCAGATTTTTTTTATTTGAAAGCTGAATTAAGATGGTTCTAACCTCAGTTCTAACCTTTAAAAATATGGCAACTACATCATGTAGGACTACTTAACTGTGTGTTGTATTGTATTATTGTATTGTTGCGCCACGAGCGCTAGCTTACCTCCTATAATATAATAATAATATATTATACATGTAAATATTGATATTATACGAGGTATATATAATTAAATTATATTATTATCTAATTTTTTTTTCTATTATTAATGTGACTGGTAGGAGACTGCCAAGGAAAGAAAAAAGTGGAAAAATATGGGGGAGACCTTTGCCCAGTATCGGGACAATATAGGCTAAAAAAATCAATAATGTGTAGGAAATCATAATCCGTGGTCCTTTAGCATTTAATTATGCATTAATGCATTTTTCGATTTTATCATGATATTCATGTTCACCACAGATAGTTTCTTCGTCACCAACGTATCAACTACCAAATCTAACAAACTATGACATAGAAATAATCGCATCATTAATACGCGACCACTGGCGTGTAATGACTTGTGTTCAGTCATGAATATTGATGGGCCGACGTGTTTATGTACGAAATTCATGGGAAAACAATATTATAGTTCACCGGCTCTGTATAATGTAATTGAGGGTGACTTGTGAGTTTTAGTTATAAATATACACTGTCTAACAAAAACCTTTGTTGCGTAATTAAATATTTTTTGTACAAAAAAAAAGTTGTAGAAAAAAACATCGATTACGAGCGGAATTTTGGTCTAGTTAGCGGTAGTAGTAGCAGAAGTTACCGTGAAGCTCTCAGTTGCTCTGCTACTAAGCTATTTTATAACCCCTGAAACTTTAGTGGTCATATATTATGCATAAATACTTGATAAAAATGTCAAAAACTATGTTGTTTTTTGTCCATTATTACATGTGTGTTTTTAAACGATTTACTTAGCTAGACCTGATTATTATTTGGTTCAAATTTAGTTATCTAAATTTCACCCCCTTCCTGTTGACAGATTGATCTGATATTTAGTACATAGCTTTAGTTTAGACGACAAAATCGTTTTACGTAAAAAAAATACTTATATAATTTAATCATTTCTCCATTATTCCTTATTATTCCTCCATTTTTTAATCGGTAATTAATTTTTCATAATATAATAAATAGCGTTTTGGTATAGTAGTTCAACTAGCTGACTTTTCTTGATTCCACGTTAACGATTGTTGCAGAATATTTGCAGAGATAAAAATCGTTCTCATGGTCGATTGGACGTTACGCGAGTTAAACGTTTTATCTAATCTATGATTAAATACAAGTCTACATTACTGCCTTAAAATATGCATTCTACCTAGAGGCATGATATCAGGCAGATTAGCTAAGTAACAAACCGTTGGCTCCTTTGGGATTAACTTTATACAGCTTTTGTTTACTTTGGTAATCCTTTTGCTGCGCTAGTGGGGCCAGTCAGCCGGGGGCTAGCTGTGTGGTGTAGGCGACGTGGCCGTAGCGGAATTTACTTGGATTAAATCTTCTTAGAATGTCGGTGAAAAAGATATGAATTGGTTCACTAAATATATTTTGCTTTTGAAGAGATATCGCTCGTATATTGCACAAATTTGAAACTAGATCAAAAACCTAGCTCTAGATTCACTATAAATTTGTTTAAATGTAGTTACTTCAATCGGACGGGCTTTATAATGCCACATTAAATAAGCGTTACAAAAAATATATAAAGATTCATAAAAAGCATTTCGTGTAAACAAATTCATTTGTTTCATTATGATGCTTTTAACGTCTAAGGAAAGTGTAAAGTATTTATTTTACAGTTCATCATCTAACCAGTTTTTGCACGATATACTCTTAAATATTTATTATAAATATAAATATAATTTATAATATTATTAACACATGACAAAAAAGTTTAAATTACGTTAAATTATTATAATTGGTCAAATATATTTCCATTAGCTGCCCAGCGTGATTTTGCACGCGTTGTCCTACTTCTTCGCCTATTCTACTCTACCCTACCACTTCTCTACCCCTACCCTACTAAACCCTTCCCTACCCTAGGGGTATAATTCCATTGCTTTTAATATTTATTCTGCTATTCGGGACTGAGATAAATACAAAAAATCAAAAACCATGAAAATCATATAAGATTCAGCATTTTGTATACTCAAAATGTACAATAAATTAGGTACATTTGTAGGTACATTTCCAAACATTAAAAATAGTCTTTTAAATTCTAAACTATAATTAACTTAAAAAGACCCGCTCACCATGTCTATCTCACTTACTCGTAGACTACAACTTACATCTGACCCAAAAACATAACTTCATTGAAACCGACATTGCAACCGGCCTTGCAAGTTCTTAATTGCATTGAATCTCCTTATTCATATGCATCAGAACTCTCTCGTAACTCGTACCAAACAGCAAAGAGGGTCCAGAAACGCGACCTACCCTCTAATTAGAGAACGAAGACTACTCTATGTTGCCGCCGGGGATGGCCGAACGGTTTTTTAATTTGATCAAAAGTATGATGCGCGCTACTAGTTTTTTTTTATAAGTTAGCCGGATGTATCGTCTAATGGATTTCAATGGCTTTTTCATAGATTTATTTCCGATAAACTCCATAAAAACTTATGGACCTTGTACATGATTACTTTTGCACTTTTTTCTATTTTCTAAAAAGCTAACTTAATAAAACAACTATTTGAGCAAAAAATATCCGCTTTTTAATATATTTTTTTTTGTGTTTCGGAAGCTTGCAACCTCTGTAGTTTGCAGTAAAATCACATCTGATGTCAGGAAAAAAATCCTTTAATTTTTTTTATTTACTGTTTTATTTTTTATATATGTGTGTGATAGCCTGGTGGTGGTGACCGTTGACTGGTAAGTCAGAGGTCTCGGGTTCAAACCCAAGGCGCGCACCTCTGACTTTTCGTAAGTTATGTGCGTTTTATAAATTAATTATCACTCTCCGTGCCTCGGATAGCACGTTAAGCTGTTGGCCCCGGCTGTCAATTGTAGAACTTTGACAGTCGTTACGGGTAGTCAGAAGCCCGAAAGTCTGACAACCAGTCTTACCAAGGGGTACCGTGTAACCTAGTACCTGGGTTGTGGAGGTCTGATAGGCAGTCGCTCCATGTAAAACACTGGTATTCAGCTGCATCCGGTAAGACTGGAAGCCGACCCCAACATAGTTGGGAAAAGGCTAGGCAGATGACTGTTTTATTTTTTAAGTACTCACTTAAACCAAAAATATTACTAAGCTAATAACGTAGTTTTGTACAATGTTTAATCATATTTCATTCTCAATGTCACTGTAACCATGGAACTTCATTCCCACTATTTAATTATGAGCTCAGCGCATATTTGCGTCGCACTACTACACACGGACAATGCCACTGTTAATCTCTTTGATCTGCATTTCACAAAACCGACAAATGGACAAATCTAGTACGAACCTTTGACACAGGAAGTCCAAATCAGCTTTGGTTCACTGTCGGCGTGACATTAATGCGGCACATCAAAGACTGACGTGAGTACGTCATTGCAATTCTATTATCGGTAGACCGTTCAAAATCAATTCTGATAAATACCTATATCACGAAATATCGTTAATTATTTGCACGTGCAACTGCGAATAATCTGTATGTAATATTTAGTATTTGTACATTGTTGTAAGTTTATGGGACAAAATCTATAGAATAGCAATGCTGTCAGTCTTTGGGGCATGCATGCATGGAGCATGCCCCATTATTAAGTTATCCACAGACAAAAAAAAAGTTAAGTGTTAATAATAAATAATAGTAGATGTGTAGGTTTATGATACATTGCATTGGTATCCAAGCGTAAATCTTAATTTAAAAAAAAAATTAAGCATAATCTTTATTTTAATTAATTTTTTTCTTTAATTTTAAGTCTTGAACGCCACGTCGGTCACCGTTGTCCGACAAACAACAAAAATTGCATTGTGTCTGTGGCGTGGCAGTCAGTGTTAAAAAACTAGAACTATTACACAAGTTAAGTTTAATAAGTCAAAAGATATTAGCAGTAGTAGATACTAACACCCTCAATAATCCAATTTAATGCCACGGTTTTTTGTTTGGCAGCTTTCCAATGGACAGGATTAAGATTAGCCAGATTCATTATTCAGATTAAGTGTGGCGAAATGTTGACAAATTGAATTTGATTCGCTCATGTCAAAGACTCCCGAGCCCGTAATTGGTTTAGCGTTCGATGAGGTTGCCAGGGGTCTCCACGCAAGCATTTTGGTATGAAACATTAGGATGTTTTTTTGAGTAAAATGTAATTGAAATGTGTATGTTTTAGTTGATATTTGCTTTTGGACTAAAATATGTTTATAAGTGTCCCTGTTACCATTCATCTCCAAAACTGGTTAACCGATTTTGTTGCAATTTTTTGCAAACGAGCAGAGCAGGTCTTTTGCAGGTTCGTGTTTATTGTCCAATGTCACTAGGAGCATAGTATAATAATCATACAGTACGGTAACTACGTACAAACGCTCGAAAACGGCACACTCACACAAACATGCGTAATAATGCGTAACCACGAGACTCCAAAGCGAACGTCACGGTACTCGCAGTATCAACGACGAGTGCGTCGGCGTCGTTGCGCACGAGAATGAATGAAATTAAAAAAAAAAAACATGTTTAATAATAAGAAGAAGGCACGAATCGACAATCCTCAATCGGCCGTCAAAACAATTGAAAATCTACATGAAACTCGCGACGCAAAAGTCAACCTTTGTTTTTGTAACAGCCGTAAAAGACCGTCCTATCAGATACATGTACCCGTATTATTTGACTGGACAAATCGATAAAAGCAGAATGTACCGTCCGCTGACCTGTTCGGAGATAATAAAAAAGTTGAATGATACTATGCCCGCCCTATCGGAAAATAGAAGAGGATCTTTAGTTCTTCGAGTCGCCAGTAACAATGTCGTTGTACTGTCGTGAACGGAAGCGATATGTTCCGTATAAAAATTTATATTATTGCTCATTCTCAACTCGTTCGCTGGACGGTGACGTGTGATTTTTGTAAAACATTTTCTACGCTAAAATCTTTTTCCGATACCAAGTCTGTACTTGAAATGTTATGAAAATTATTAATTTGTATTTGTAACTAACTATATTAAGATTTTGAATTATAAAATCGTAAAATGAAAACATGTAAAACTTTTGAAAATAATTGATTATTATTAGTTTCTTTTAAATTGGCCTGAATTGGCACATGACCGACAGGAATGCCGAAAATGGCGAGAGATTTTGCTGATTATTTAGACCACGTGGGTGGGGTGATAATAAGAATTATAATTATTTTTAAAGTTTATCATTATTTGTCTTATTTTAAGCTTTGTAGGTATAACAAATATTAACTCCAATTCCATAACAGGAATCTATTCCTTATCAATAATAAAATAGTCCAAAACAAATTGAGTCTATGACAGTACTTTCAAGGGTTCGCGAGCCCAAGTCGAGTAAATCCGAACTCGGCCGAATTCCCGTGAGTCTTCTCAAGTTCGACAAACGGCACGGGATCCAGCACCAATATCGACGAATGTCCTCTACTTTTGCATTAAAAATGCAAGAATTACTCCTAAAAGAACTTGTTTTCGGTGACTAATTACAAGGACGCAAATTTTTGTCTTTATATCATTAAATATAATTACGATTTCTGACCATAATAATTTAAAAGTTATTGGAAAAAAGGTGACAACTGCCAGACATGAAAATGAAAAGTAAATTTTACAAATCAAAAAATTCTCGGAGGATTATTACCAACATTATTTTTCGTAATTTTTTTTAAATAATCTACGGCTTAATTTTTTTTAATACCAAGATGGGAAACAAGCTTAGTACCCGCCTGATAGTAAGCAGTTACTCTTTCTTTCTCTTTATCGTTTGTTGATGAATAAACATTTCTCAGGTGTGGTTTCCACAAGATATTTTCCCTCATCGTTTTAGCAAATGATAATTAATTTCTAAACTTTTTTTTAGTTGGGGGGGAGGGTGTACAAAATGTTACTAACTAAACCTGCGCTGCGGCCGTTGATTTGGCAATCTAACGGTCATACTACTAGGCTATCACAACTTAAAAGCTAATCTTCTATCCACTTGCACCTTGCCAAGCTTGTACGGGACTATGGAAGAGGGGAATAAGTTTCCAGTTCTTTTCAGTGACCATATACAAATCACATGATACGGCTACTATTATTTCATAAGGACTGTATTACCCCTGTCTCCCTATTTATACAAGGTTTTCCACATAGTAAACAAAAAACATGTTTTCTTTAACTTTTTTATGCCTTTATTCTTAAGCAACATTCTCAATCTTACAAAAAACATCAAACACTATTGGAACGCCGTTTAAAACCACCTTTATTTATTTATAGCGGTTGCACTGAGCGGCCGGCTTTACCCTCCCGCGTGGGGGATTATGTATTTTATCCTGAATCTCTTACCGATGTCTCTGTGTAATTGTGGATTACCCTCGCTCATGTTTTCATTTGTCCTGCATTCTGCAAGAAGTTTTTATTGTGATTCTATTTGATTAGTTATCTTTGTGTTTTGGTAGAAAGTTTTTGTTTTTGATTAATCTGCTTTGATGGAATGTCGTTTAGATGGTAGTATTAGTACCTAATGGGGTACTTAGAAAATACACAAAAAAACGTTTTTTTTATTATTGACGCATTAATTTTCTCATAACTAATATAATAAATGCGAAAGTAAATATATTTGTTTGTTACCTTTTCACGCCTAAACCACTGAACTGATCAGCCTGAAATTTTGCTTATACTTTGTCAGGTATACAGAAACGGACATAGAATACTTTTTATCCCGAAAAATTACACTATTCCCGAAGAAAACAACAATAACGTTCTTATGATAATGATGCCACGTATCGTACAACTTAAATTGAATGTCAGATTTTTAATTAAGGCAAACAAAGCCGCGGCCAAAAGCTACTTTTAAATATTTTGATTTGTCAAAATATTTAATAGTAGCTTTTGGCCGCAGCTTGATAGTTAAAAGTATGTTGAAACAGTCTACTTTAACAGCAAAATAATTTGAAAACCATTGCACAATCAAATACTGAATACAAATGCTAACAACATCAATTAATCGAAAATCATTTTCAAATTCCTCATTAAATACCCGCAGAGCATCATCAAACTAAATTTTAGTTACATTCCATTCATTCTTAACCCTACAATAATTTCAACACACCATGCAAATATTTAAAGAGACCACCTAATGTGTGCCGTGCCGAAGTTATTTAGACACCGCAGAGCTTGTAAGCAACTTACTCCACTATAAAGGGAATTATTAACTGGCGTGTCTACTAGTTGGAAAACAGCTCGGCTTTACCCCTTCAGGTGTGTGGGGAGGTTGAAAGTCGAAATTTTAATTCGTAAACAGGAAAGTTTAGGAAGCTTGCAGCGTAAGTATTGAAACGTTTTGCATTTATGGAATTTTGCAGGTCACCTTTATAATTCTAGTGATGCGTTTGAAAGCAATTAGCGAAGATATAGTTATCAATAATTTTTATTTTTCTCAAAAACTTTCAAGAATTTAAAACGCAGTTTCAGATATTCACACTTTTCATTACGAGGAATATAAAACTGGACAATTTATATCTCTGCCTCACTGCTTAGTTATTCATGCAGATGCTATTAATTAATTACAATTCTATTATAATATCATATGGAACATTTTTGCCTGGTTTTTCTTCTTCAATACAGAAAAGTTAATAAAGTACGTACATAATAATATAATATTATGTGACATCGTTAGTTATGAGTGAAATTGATTAATTCCGCTAGGGCTTCGTATTCACTGTCCTGGGCAGGAAAATAAGTATGTCAACTATTTTTGGTTTATGAATTATTTTACTGTGAAAAGAATAAATCTTTACATATTATAAAACAAAGTCCTCCGCCGCGTCTGTCTGTCTGTTTGCCTGTTCGCGATAAACTCAAAAACTACTGCACAGATTTTCAATTTGTTTTCACCAATGGATAGAGTGGTTTTCGCAAAAGGTTTTAGAATAATTATAATGTGTCAAGTTTTGTATACATTGACTAAAATTATTATGATATTTGTTAGAGGCGTCGGAAAAAAAATTATCGATGTTTGCACGGAACAAATATTTGTGTAAACCACAGCAACTGAAACAAATTTCAGTCTGGATGTTTAGAGAATTGTGAAATTATGTCTGTAAATCGTACCTACTACATAGGAGAAAATCCTAGTGTGGGATAACGTTTAAAGAAAAAGTATATCGAAAAATTTACAGTAGTGTTTACAGAGTAATGTGATTCGTTAAATTACGTTTTAAGTGGTAGTGGAAATAAATAAGAAAAAGTAAAATTATATTATTTTTATTTTGTACTCATATTCGTATTTTTTTATCGTTCAAAATCAGCACTAGTATAATGACCACACAACACCACACGACTTGTGCATCACGCATCAAATGTATCAAGTCATCCAGATAAACGAAGTACTGCAACAATTTTCAGTTCACTTACTGTCCATCTGTACGTATCGTTGAAAGGGGTGAGAGGGACCGGGGTGGGCCGCTCAGGCTCGCACGCGACATTGGTCAAAGTCGAATAATGCCACGACTGGAACTTTTTGATAGGTCTGCCGGTAAATGCAGTCAGACATCGGTCAGATTATTGTACCTCTCATTCCGGAGGGCACAACTGAATAGTCAAAGTGCCCTTTGATACGGCTTACCTTTGTCGTCTAAATATATAAATTTAATTACATATATGACTTAATTACATCAATGCGGGAAATGGGTCGCGTTTCAATAACGTGGATAATATTTTTTTTTCGTAATACGTATTATAAGATTATCATTTCTTGCATGATTGAATAAATCGTAAAATATATAATTTTTGTTTTTTTTGCCTTTATTTGGGTTAGGGGTCGTTCGGCCTATTTTGGAACTGGTCTGTAGACCAGTTACCTCTTTTAAAAATGGTTAATTAGGCCCATATTTTACGCTGAAACTAGAGTAGCAGGTTCCATTTCAAATTAAAAGTCCAAAAAAGTACCCATATTGAAAGACTAAGAATTAAAAGACGAAGATTAGAACCGAGAAACGTGTAAGATTTAAATAAAGTCGAACACCATTTTAAAGTCGGTTTGTTCTATCAAACCTGAACTACCCTCAAAGTGGGTTTTAGCGGAAATGAATAGAAGCGTATTGTCAAGCACGAACACTCGACTTCGCCTATTACAAAGCTTTATTTGCTGTTTTTTCACAAATAGTTGGAAGAGCCGCGGAGGAGTTGCTACGAGCAAGGTGCTGTCTTAGTAAAGAACAAAGTACACTTGTACGAAGTTGTAGATAGAGAGATAGTTTGACCTGTAATGTGAATGATTGAAATTAAAGGCTATGTTATTGATTGATACGGATTTTGGTAGATAATGTATATTTATTTGGAATTGCAATTATATTTTATGTAAAAGGTTATTATATTTGAAAACAATTTTTTTGATACAATTCGACAACAAATAAGAGCTGTGTGTTTTTTATGGAGAGAAGATTTTTCTGGCAAAGCCGCGGGCATCAGTTAGTCTTTTAGCAATCAAAACAAAACAAGTGTTTGCAGAACACGTTGTTTTCTATGCTACAACTAAATTCATATGCTTGTATGGATTTTAAAAATAATATAGGCAGTAAGAGGTTAAACTGCCTTACTTCATAAAAAAAAACTTCCATTTTTCCGTTACTTGCTTCTGGAATTGAAAAGACGAGCTTTACAGAAAGTACCGAACAACTTGGGACTTTGAAGGTTCGCCTTGTGTAAATAAGAGCGGAAGCCTTACGAGGCCCGAGGAGGTTGAAGGAGGCTGGAGGGGGCGGAGCAGTCGCTAGCAGAAAGCCCGGCGAATAAAGCCTTCAAAAACTATTTAAAGAGGCTTCGGAGGCAATTGGCACGGGGCTCGTGTAATGGTACTAGATACCTATGAGATCTCACGAAAAATATTTTTGAAATATTCTCGGACGTTCACAACAAAACAATATTTTTAAGCAATCGTTGTGAGAGGGATAGGGATAAGGGAGAGAGAACCATTTTGAAATATCGTGTTCGATTATATTTGGCAATTTTTTCGTTATCATAATGCAGAGTGGTTGTACTACGGAATTATACATATTGCTATTTTTTTCATATATTTATACCTCAAATGTGACAAAGGGACATAAAATTTATATGACTTCTACATATAATATTTATAGTTACAAATTAGGTACCTATATTTTTTTGCATTAATGATACGGTACACTCCACAAAACCTTTTAAAGTTCACAGTTTAATTCAACTATCAACCTAGAGGGTTAATCGTCATATTGAAAATAATAATCTCCTTCAACGATGGATGCAATATTCAGCGTTGAGCGTAAACCAGCGGAACTTCCTGTTTGTAGCGGAGTGCGGAAATTCAATTATCCGACGATAAAAGTGCGGAGCGGACGGTAGTGGGGCCAAGTTCCCGGAGTGCCCCGGGACGTAGAGGCTTTGGATACAAATATTAATGAAGTTATTTTTTACCTCGTGATTTACTTTGATGGTTTTTTAAAATTATTATTTATTTTTTCTTTTAATTTTATGAAACTATATTAAGAGTTACTTTAGAAATAAAGTAATAATATTACTTGTTTAGTAAAAAAAGTAATATTATTAGTTTATTTCTCTTTAACTCTTTAAACGAGTACGTTTAACGTTTAATTTAGTTATTAGGTTTATTAGAAAGAAATAAAAAAAGTTTATTCTGGACTTTAAAAAAATCTTGCATGCAGCAAAAATGCTAAGCTGTGATATCCTCATTATTAATATTGATTAAAGAATTAAAATACTAAATACCTATTAATTTATTTATCAAAGTTATTTAATAAAAATCTCGAACATAATAATAATTTTTAACTCCAGCGTGAAACTAATATTTTCTATCCCGTAATACATGTAAATCCCGGAGCGTATGCCCGTTAGCAACACTAGTTGGGTGAGAGCAGACAAGGGGCGGACAGTCCGGATTGACGACGACGCACGTGCCGTGTGAACTTGAATGTTCCCAATTTTACTCTCATCATATTATTACTTCAAATTTCTTGAAGAAAATTCTATTTCAATTCTCTGTTTTTAATTAGCTAATTTTTTAAATAATTTCGACTATAAATCAACTTGACTAGCTTTTTCTCGCGTCTTTACTCGCGTTAGTTTAGAATTTGACAATCAATGTGGGTTGTGCTTAATTCAATCATGATTCAAAAGACACGTGGCGATAAGTTATCATAAGAAAAGATTTTTTTTTTGTGATAAAAGGTACTCTATGTTCGTTTTGTACACCTGAAAATGCATATGCAAAATTTTAGGATGATCGGTCTAGGAGTTTATGCGTGAAAAAGTAACAAACAAACTTATTCCATATTTATAATATTACTTAGGAGTAAGGATTTCAAAAATTCTAGACTAACTGTAGCGTAAGTTGACAAAGCGTACGTACTGCGTACAACCAATTTCCTTCCACCTCCAAATATAGATCCATAAATAATAAATTCATTTCCCAAAGAATAAATTTTATAGCCTCTCGTATTAGTGATGTAATACGCCTGCAATATAAAATTGTATGTCACGATAAAAGTCGATATGAAAACTTTCATAAGCCGAAGCAATACCCTGTTTACTGTACATCGCTGGTATAAAAAGTGCCATTTCATACACAGAAGTAAATAATAAGCAATGGAAAGCATGTATATAAAATATTTAGGGTTCGATAGCGAAGTGATAATGGAACTTTTATTGCTTGAATTATTCCGGATTACTCTTCGTACGTACCAAATGGAAATTAGGAGTCATTATGCTTATGAGTTTGCATGTATGAATGAATATTTCAAATACTTTTGTTTTATATTTTGGTGTACGTGTTTCATTTCAGAATTATAGCTAGGCAGGCTTAAATAAGGCTTCCTGGTTTTAAATACTTGTAATAGATCTTTTTGTAATAGATTTAATTAAATTTTATAAACTTAAGGATTTGAAAAAAATAAATAAAAAAGTGAATAGCGATAATATTCTGTATTTGTTTTGACATTGACAGATGTGAAATGACAGATAACGTCAGTCCAGACCAATCAAGCGAAATCTAGTAAGCTGACTTTTTGAACTCGTTGAATTGTACTCATACATTTATATTTTCTTCTTAGGCAATCAGGCAGGCAATTAGGCAGTAGGTGTTAGTAAACAAATACTCGTAGTTCTAGTATTATTTGGGTCATAATTAAATGATTGAAATAGGAGTTATGTGAGTTGGTACACTACGCCCCACGGATCTCTAACTTCAAGTCTGTGAAGATAGCTGCGTATGAGATTTGCGCATAGAATATTGGCATTTGGTAAAGTTAGGTATTTGGTATCGGTTAATAAATATTATATTTTAAACGCAAATATTTCATACGAAAATTCATCCCGCAGCTTACTTCACATACTTAGAAATCTGTAGCGCGTATTCTATATCTTTACCTTGATACAGTACGCGCTACGGATACATAAAAGTATGTCTCAGACTATCTCTTTAATATTAAGCATTATATATGAGATTATATTTCATTTATTCGTTTACGTTGTCACATTAGGAGGTACGGAAACACCAACGATAACCGTAATAACAGTAGATAAAGACAATATACAAAGTATAAACGCATATTCCCCGCCTACATCGCAACTATAAATTCCGTATGTAAATATAAGGTACTTACCCAAATGCATGAATCCAGTAGGTACAGTTCCCAAAAAAAATTCCAGCGCCCGCTGTAATTGAATATAAAAACCGCTGGAAGCTCGAAAACGAACTTTGACACTTGGCGAGTTTGTTTTTATTTTGGTCGTCCGGCACGTAAGGTCGATAAATTTCATGGTGCTTATGTGGACGTCAGAGGCATTACTCTTGGGCCCTCGAGACTCCTCCACCAAATTGGCCGTCACGCCTCCTAGGTGGTGCTTCGGAGGCACTCTCGATGCCTTACTTTTTTGTTTTTATCGCTTGACAAATTTCTGTTGTGGTTATGCTTTATTGCGCGAGTTTTAGTAATGACGCTGTTGGAGGTCCAGTGTAAGTTTACTGACCTAGGTGTGTGTGCGCAAACAGGGATCTGATTAAATTGGTTTTGTATTATTCATAAAGATTTTTAGTATGCGAACGTAAGTTGAGAGTAATTAATCTGTCTATCTCATTGGTTGTGGATGTAAGTATAGCTGCTGATCACGAGGTCTCGGATTTCAATACTGGGTCGGGTAAAAGTTATAGAGATTCCCCATCTGGATTTTTTATGAAGACACACGGAGTCTGAAACTGCTTTTAGTCCAGTCAATCTCACGTCTTTGGTAACTTTAATCATAAACTTACCTTAATTACGAGGTACTAGATGCTAAAATGCAGTGCACTTGAAATATATATAGGTAAATAATTATTAATATTATTTTTATTCCGAAATCTATAACAATTTCACATTTTAACTATAAAATAGTTGAGTTGGTATTTAAATACAAGCAATGTGAACTTCGATCTTTCATTAACAGTCGAAAACATTTTAGTCGTCGAAAACGTTTCACATAAAGAGCTAAAACATTCCTCCATTAGAGTAAATTCGTTTAAATCTCAACTAACAAGTTGAACTTCGCTCCGCTCAGCTCCCACCGCTTAAGCTAAGCCAGTTTCGAGCAGGTATGAGTTCATCACCCAACAAGCTTTTGACTCGCGAAACTATTTGTTAAGTACGTCTCCCGATTGTCAGGCACCAGAATGTCGCTTATTACGACCTGTCTGACATTTCGAGTGACCAATTTCGTAAAACATTGAAGTTATAGGGTGATTCTTTGAAACCGAGTGTATTTGACTCATTAATATGGCTTCATTTTTTTTTTACTTTTAGATCGAAATAATGATATTATTGGGTCCAGGTCATTACATATTATAAAATATATCAAAGGCACTGATTTGTACCGAATAGTTTAGGATTTATACTGTGTTGATTAATTGATCAACCAGATTAATGATAACCAAGGCAGATGAATGAGACTTTCCACCATATAAATTAGATACATGCAGATAAATGAGAAAAACAAATTATCTTCAATCAACTTTATTATTAATTAACTAAAAAATAAGGAAATAATTACAGCCACATCTACTTTTTGTAAATGATAATCGTATATTAAATTCTAACTTTTAAATCGTTGGCATAAGTAACATTTTCGATCAAATTAAAAATTCGCTAAACTTCAAAGTAAAAAGTATTTTAGGATTTCTAAAAAGCTTGACATAATTTTGGATGAAATGTGTAACACGTAATGGCAGATATGAAAAGATCTTAGTTTTAAACCAAACCCTTAGATACAAAATCTTAATAACAAAATAACATAAAAACGATGATAAATCTTTGTTTTAAACACTTAATAAAAATAAATCGTAATTACTATGAGAATCAAATTCACTCTTATTCAGTCAAATTAACAATAGGAACTTTAAAGGGGTTCCATCAATGAAGCCCACAAAAATCATTTTTTTACGGTTATTGCAAATTGCAGCAAAATTATAAATTTTGCGGGCCTTGTTGACGGATCTACCATAAGCATGAGATCGTAGAAAATTAAATGTATGATGATAACAGCTGATATATTAAAAAATATTGAAATTTTCATCATCACTAGACTCTAATAAGTATGGTTTAACATTTTCCAAATCGATACTAAATTTATTATTTCCATCTCTTGAAAATGTAATATTTGAGATATTATCGTAGTCAGTATCTTCGGTCAATGCCAAGCTTCCTTCTGCATGTGCCGTCCTAACGCCTTTTTCTTCATTATCTTTCGTCATAGCAATTTTTTCGTCAATTCCTAATGATTTACGTGAATATTTCCTATTTATTGTTCCTTTTTTTTATACATTAAAAATAATTTCGTCATTGTCAGAAATTGATTATTGATTTGTGTTGCTTTTCTTATTTCTCTTTCGTGTGTTTTTGTTTTTAATTTTCTTTGAAGAAATGTTACTTTGGCCTTCATGTGTTTTCAAAAAGGATTCACCGATTTCTTTTAGTTGTTTTTTTGCATTACTTAGCGGTGAGACTATAAGTCTTGCTCTCCTACGTCTTCCAACTTATAAAAACCAAGATGTTTCATACCATGATCACAAACAACAGGTTGATACAGATAAACGTTATCTGTACAGCTCAGTTTGCGAACGGCTAACGAAGTGGAATTGAAGTTCCATACTATCTGGTGCATTTTCATTGAACCTGGGAAACTTTTTAGTTTTTGGGGGAAAATAAAGTCCTTTTAACTAACATCATATTCTGAAACAGTTTTCAGTTTCACTTTCTTTAAGTTTTGGTCCATTATATTTAAAAAATCATCGAGATCTTTTATGTCTTTTCCTTGAGAAACAGCACGGTCCGCAGTCCTCTTCATAACAGCACCTACAATTCAATCAAATTGAATTACAATTGAATCAAACCTAATTCATACAGACAATTTAAATTCATCTGATCATAAAAGCCAGACAAAACCGGACTAATGGGAGCCAGACAAATGAGGAATTTGAAAATAATCGAATCCTGCTCCTTTATTTATGAACGTATGACATCAAAAATGTAATTAACATGAATAAACAACCTTATTAGAGACTTAGGTTTAGTTGCAAATCGTAGTTAAGGCACAAGAATCCATAAAAGAAGACATATTAATTATGCGACTTACCTGACAATCGCCAAATCACAACATTCAATCGTAATTTTTCGCAAAATTGCACCCGCGCACGCGTACTTCGTATTGACAGGTCGGCACTGACTGACGCGGTAAATCACGAGTCAATATTATTGTATCAAATATTTTGTGTTTGCATTGAAATTATACGTGAACAAAATGCGCCAGATGAATTATTATTTTAGTCGGGGACATTTTTAAAAGTTATGTAATTACGAATATATATAATCATTATGAATATAAACTATAAAATGTAAAGAATCGTATATTTAAATATCGGTGTAATACATTTATTTTAATATATTGCTTCTTTATGATTGCAGAAAATTGAATAGTTCAACAAAAAGCGGCATGGGGACACACCAGATTAATTAGTTTTTACTGTTTTCTGCAGTCTTAATTATTGTTTGTTTTAACTAATCCTAATTAACTGCATTAGGCCTCGATAGACACTTACATTTACTATAAAACATGAAATCGATGTTCAAATTGGAGATTATTTTCATGTGTTCTTTAATCAAAAACGTGTTCAAACTGTGTTTCAAAGAATCACCCTATAACGTTTTATTAGAAAATATTACGTTATGTAAGAATTTTTTTGATGTTGAAAATGGGAGCAATCAAAACTGGTTTTGACACTAACGTTACTTGTAAAACTGAATATAACATAGATTACGTAAAGGAATTTTTGAAGTCAACCTCTTTGCGTCTTTGATGTCAGAAATAAAATGTGTTTGAAACATGAAATGGTGCTGTGTAAAATTATGTCCTTCTGACCGAATTCTGGTCACAGCGGCCAATCTTAACGGAGATATGAGCCAACTACGCAGGATATATTGTAGTAGACAAGTGTGTGCGCGAACATAGGTGCGCTCTCTATTCCCTCACGCTCATAGTCCAATGCGACGGCATTCCGAAACGACCGAGGAGAGATCAGGCGCAGGACCAACGGCTTTACGTGCTTTCTGAGGTACATAGTACAAAACTTGGAAAAAGTCAGAGGTTGCAACCTTGGGTTTGAACCTAGAGGGCCATTTTCGTGCAATTGACATCACCTCAGATTCGAATAAAATGTCGAATTCGAACTCATCTCGAATGAAAATCGACGTTTGAATTGCTTTGAGTGGTCGGGACCGACCGAGATACATAATCTCGATTACGATATAATCATTTTGCTCCTTTGACACGAGATAAAGATTCGAAAAAATTACTTCGATGTTTGAGATTTTATAGTAGAGATTAGCGTTTGAAGAGCAATCTCGATTCCGAGATTATGTCGATTGCACGGGAATTGCCCTGAGATCTCTAACTTGCCAGTCAACGGTTATACCACAAGCCTATCACGACTGTGAAAATGTATTATCCAAATACTCCCATTTCAAAACCAAAAGATCTACATAAAACAAATGCAGCTCCAACTTTGTACCGTTCCAAAATCAAAGCAAAAATCCTACTCATAAAAAAATAATCCATTACATTGTTTGTTCATTTTAATCTGTTCATTACTCCTCAGCCAATTTACTGCTTTATGCTCACTCATCCCTCAGCATTTAATTACAAAAGCCTTCAAGTATTAGACTGACAGCGCTGTACTGACTGAACTCGAGGCGACGGGAGCTCATGCATTACGAATACGTCATTATTCAGAACAATTTTACGACAGACTTTTATTGAGTTCAGGAGATACGACAGGTGGCTTATGGTATCTTATTACGATAGTCACAAGATTAAAATTTAGGTTCTATTGAAGTAGTATTATGGTAGATGAATTATTTAGAAAAAAAAAATAGTCATTTTAGACAAATTTCGTTACTAAGATATTATATATCTTAAATTATAAAGTAAAATCGGGTTCTTCTTTCTTTCTTGATCACTTTCATAAGTGAACAACTCATGTGAATATCTCGAGAACTGCTGGACGGATTATCATGGTTTTTGCCCGAATAGTAGAATAAATATTAAAAACAATGGAATTATACCCCTTGGGTAGGGTAGCGGTACGGTAAGGAAGGGGTAGTTTAGGTAGTTTAGGGTAAGGTAGGGTAGGAGTAAAGTAGGGTAGTATAGAGTAAAGGTAGGCTAGGGTAGAGGTAGTGTAGGGTATGGTTAAGTAAAGGTAGGGTTGGGATAGAGTAGGGTAGAGTAGTGTAGGATAGGATAGAGTAGAGGTAGGCTAGGGTAGAGGTAGTGTAGGGTATGGTAAAGTAGGGGTAGGTTTGGGATAGAGTAGGGTAGAGTAGTGTAGGATAGGGTAGAGTAGAATAGGCGTAGAGGTAGGATAGAGGCAGCTAGTAAATAATAAAGAAATAAATATCGATGCTGATGTTTTTTTCTTTCTTTGGATTCTAAAATATATTTTGTAGTTAAAGCTGAGATAAAGTCGTAATGCTTATTACTAACTTATTTCTGAGATTGAAACATTATAAAAAAAATAACCAACATTTACAATTTGATAAGAAACAGACGATTCGTTTCGTTTCCAAACGTAACCTTATTCCTAACAATTGACAACAAAATATCCTTAGTACTAAGAAAACGTGTAGACAAGAATCTAGAATTACGTGAAAAGCATTAAATAAAAATAAGAGCCTGGAAGAATGGTAGAATAAAAAAATCGAAATCAAAGAAGTTGTCGCAGATATATATATAGTAAATAACGAGAGTTCTAGATAAAACGGTCAACACGTTAGAAACACAAAATAACATCTAGGGTATTATAATTTTTTTAAGCAAGAAAAACAAAATAAATAACTACAATTATTGTTCAAAAAACATAAAAAATGAAATATATTTAATAAGCTAACATGTAAAAAAATCACAATAACAAAATATATCTGTTATAAAAGAATCAAAATGTATTATTTGAAAATTAAATATAATTTGGTTCACAGAGCAGTCTACAAAACTAGCAAATTATTTAAAAAGCATTTCATTTTAACTACTATATTTTTTGTGGCTTTATCTGAAAATGTTATATTTGGTAATAATTAAATTTGGTAATAATAATTAAGAGACGTGATAGCCTAGTGGTGGTGCCCGTTGACTGGTAAGTCAGTGGTCTCGGGTTCGAACCCAAGGCGCGCACCTCTGATTTTTCGTAAGTTATGTGCGTTTTACAAATTAATTATCACTCTCCGTGCCTCGGATAGCACGTTAAGCTGTTGGCCCCGGCTGTCAATTGTAGATCTTTGACAGTCGTTACGGGTAGTCAGAAGCCCAAAAGTCTGACTACCAGTCTTACCAAGGGGTATCGTGTAACCCAGTATCTGGGTTGTGGAGGTCTGACAGGCAGTCGCTCCATGTAAAACACTGGTATTCAGCTGCATCCGGTAAGACTGGAAGCCGACCCCAACATAGTTGGGAACAGGCTAGGCAGATGATGGTAATAATTAAATCCTACAAATCGTAACCAGTACGATCATCTTCGTAATAAACTTTTAAATTAACTATATCAAAAATAAAAGTACATGTAACCGTAATTCCTAAATCCGTACAAAATTAGTTTTAAAATTGCAAAATGCGAAGTCCAAAGTAACTCACACGATTTTTAAAAATGCTTAAAATATTCAGAGTACACTACTTTTACAAATACCCTAGTAGACTAGACTCTATTTATATTGGCTTATTAGTGTTTCAGGAATTCAGTGGAACGCTAAGTTAGTTGCGGGTCAAATTATGAATCTCAATATTACAAAGGGGGACGTCCCAAGCCCGGGGCACGGCTCTCAATCGAATATTTATGAGAGAAATTCACAGCTGATAAAACTTGAGTACGGCCAGGCTTTGCCACTGTAATAAGCGGATGTTTTATGTGTTGTACGTCTTTTTTTTAGGTTCCCGTGTGTTGTATTTATTCATTCTATAGAGTTGCGTTAAAATTTTGTTTTCATTTATATAATTATTCATACATTTTTCTTTCTTAATTATATTATTATAGCCAAGCTAAGTGGATTCCAAATTAAAGCACCTCATCTTATCTTTTAAACCGACTCCAAAAATAAGATTTTTTGGTTATTTTTAGCTCTTTATTATTTTTTTTTATTAAATTAGGTTAAAATAAATAAATTAAACTATATATTTTTTTATTAAAATATCATGTTTTATACGATAAAGAAAGCTTTATAAGTAGTAATTTCTTGCATTCGATCCTTACTTATTTTGTTTTTAATCTTTTGTTTGTTGTTGTTAATTTAATTAACACTACCATTTCAGCATATATACGAGTATGTACGTTATATTCATTAGCAAACAACTTATTACACAAGTTAATTATATTAGCATTCACTCTCAGACTTTAGACAAACACTTTCAAATATACATACATTAGAAAATACGTGTATTGTGCTAAGTATGTACAACTACATAAGTATTGTGCTGTTCATTCAAAAGTATGTTATTTTGAACTGTTCTTGGTATATTGCAACAAAATTTCTGCTTATGACTTATGACATAACTACCAAAATGTGGGTTTTTAACACTTCTGCTTAACCAGTAGGGGAAAGGAGAAACACGGGCATGAAGTTACGTCACAACATCACCGTCAATTGCTGGACTCTTTCCATTATCAAAATAACAAGGAAAGAGTCCGAAAAAAAATGTTAGAAATCCATTCTAAACCATAGCTTGGAGTCTACTCTATCTTTCAGGTCAACAGCTTGTGTTTTAAAAAAAGAAAAATGTAATTTAAGAATCAATTGGAGTGCAATTAGAAGGTGTTTGCCCTTAATCGCCACGCTGGGCAAGCGGTTTGACGATCACAGTAGCAGTAAGTTGCTATAACACAGTAGGATGCTGCTGCCCATTCTCCAGATTTTTCCCTTTATCGCTTCTTACCTTACCTTACATACTTACTTCTTGAGTTTACATATATTACGTAATTAATAATGCCGAACTGATTAAGATACAAGTACAGCTAACTCTTACAATACTTTTTCTGATTTTCATTTCAAATTTTCAGAAAAAAATTACAGTAATTTTTACCAATATGTGCAATATTTAGCTGGTCATAAAGTTAGTCTTATTTACATAAAGGTGAACAGGACGTGACGATTGTTTTGTCCTTATATTAAATTCGGCTCCAAGGAAAAGCGTACTTGTGAATGGAAGTGACTTGTTATACTCAATACGTTTTTGTAGCCTTTACAAGGATTAATACATAGATACCTTCACGCTTTTTCCCATGGGCGTAGGCAGAAACTATAGACCGCCACCTGCTACGGTTCCTACATACTCCTTTAATTAATAAAACAAGTTAAGATAACTTATTTTACAAGTATGGGTAGTGGATACAGAGTAGTGGTGACATACAGAAACATTGGTCGGCCATATTTCACAGTTAATCAAAAACATTTAAAAAAAAATTGTGCTAGAATCATTAGTGTAGATTAAAGCCTTTTTTAACGACACACATGATAGCCGCGCTGGTTGTTTTAAACACATGTGACTAAAAGAGTAATAAATAAGTGATAATGGATGGAAGGAGAGAGGGAGACCAAAGAAAAGTATGTGGAGTGTGTATGTAAGCATTGATATGAATGAAAAAGGAGTAAATGCTCAGATTACGGCTGATAGAGAAGAATAGAAGAAATTCACGCTAAACCAAACTTGATGTTGCTTGGGACCAGGGCAGGCGAAATATATTTTATTTATTAAATTCTTTATGCACAATAAATGTGTACAGAGGCGGACTTAATGCCTAAGGCATTTTCTACCAGTCAACCTTAGGGTGGTGCAGAGATAAGCATGGTAGATGCACTGTGAGTTAAAGCGAAAAAATTTGATACTCACAAAAGTAATAAATAATTAAGAATATAGATCAAATATAGATCTTAGTCCAGAAAATTAATAGAATTTGATTATGTTGAATGACCAAACAAAAATTTATTTGAACAGCATAAAAGGACACAAACAATGGAAACATTTTAAAACTAACATGTTCATAAACTAGGTACTGTGGTAACTCTGGGCCCTATAAGGTCCCGAGAGTTCCACATAGTACACTACATTTAAAAAAGGTGACGCCGGTCTTAAAATAAAAAAGAAAAGATGAAGCTGCTCTTTGCACTATGTTCAGCGCATGTAGGTTCGTAGCTTAATATGGAGGATGCATGGCAAATCACCGCAGTACATACCGAATCAGTTTGCTCATATGTTTAAGTAAACTATGGTAAACATAATAAGAAACAAGCCATAATAATCATATATTCAACTGTTTATTATGCTTAGCAAGATGCCAATATTGAATATAAAGCCACGTTTCAAAACTACGAAATAAACCACATCCAGAATCCACCTGAATCTAGTTCCAATGGAACCCAGCTCGCGTCCACCGAATAGGTTCGTAAGGTTTCAGTGGTCTAACTAAACCGGCCCGTTCACCATAGCAATAATCATTTATCGACGCCGCGTTACCGGCATACGTGACGCGGTTCCGTATAGCGGCTTTGAAAATCGACTTTTGTCGAGACCTCTCTCAAACCCCACCGTTTACTGCCAAAACGGTTTAGTGTTTCAATAGCCGACTTTGTTTACGACATTTTTGCGTTATTCGATTTGACCCGTTTGGGAGTATCTATGGTTTAGTTATTATCTTTAGTTGGTTTGAATTATTATGGATGACAGACTTTATGATCGCGAGTTTCCTGTCATATTTTTTGGATGATATTTTAAGAAACTCGCAAAAACAACTGAATCGGGCGGGACTTGAATCCGCGATCCCTGGCGTGCCGTACCATCGCTTTACTAACTAAGCTACCGATTCCTGCCCGCTTCAGTCGAAATCACGAATCTCTTTCTTAACGCCTTAAAGGCGTGTGGTGACATCTACCGGAAAACTACCGTACTGCCGGTCCCATGTTTCAAAGTTTACAGTTTAGACATAGAAACGATATCACCAATATTATTTAATGATATTATTTTACATACATTTTTTACATAAATAATATCTTTTAATAAGCAAAACATGTGCATAAACATGTAAACATATAAGTATACAAAATTATATTTTTGGAGTTTGTCCAAACCAAAACCAAAGCTTGTATCGGTACCTAGTTTACGTTAAAGTTCCTATCAACATAATATACAATAGTCATTAACATTTCAAATAATGTTTCTAGGGCGATTATAACAATCCAAATAAATTTACAGGGCGGGTTAACATGTTATAAAATTCGTAATAAAATTTGATTTCATAGGAAAATAACTTAATTTACTTCTGTTTAGTTGACTCCATCACAACGTTACCCATATTTTATAGTCACACGCATGTCCAGCATAACATTCCCAACATATCGTAAAAGGGAAATCAAAAACTTCAAGGTTGTCCTCTCAAACCAATGTAACTCATTCATTGAAGTAATAAACCCTTCAAACGCGCTGACATACATCCTAATTCTCTCGCAATTAACCTTCATAAATCCTCCCAAATCTCAACCCTTTGCTGCTAATCCATAAAAAATATAATTCCAACGGTAGAACACTTCACAAGTTGTAAATAGAAACAAATGGGAAATTACAAGTGGAGTGTTCCTTATTAGCGCGGTTTCATGTCCGGGGTGCGTGAGGAAGTGGGGGAATGGGTAAAGGGGGATCTAATCGGGTTAGTACGTACGCGTGTTTACGCCGTCGCACATACAACGCTTGACTTGCATTTCAGTTCAAATGTGAAGGTGTTGGGAGATAATTACTCACTCGCTCGTTCGTTTGATTGTACGAGTATGTTCTTGTAGTACTTTGTAGATTAGGTTGTTTCATTAGGACAGTTGCTGATTCGGAAAGAAGAACTTTGAGTATATCGTGTTGTAGATCAGAGCCTGCCATGTAATTGGCTTCAAGATAATCTTCGTTATGTCAAATGTGTGCGACGAATATTAAGACTGAACTTTATGAATATAAAAAGAATCTTGAAATACGTCTCGATTATGTGAAATGTTTTAGGAACAATATTTATTATATTAGAAAAGATTTATTTCAAGGATAAATATGAATGCCAGCTGGATATTTTTCCTGAGACCTTCTGGATTAGCACATTAGTGATACGCAATCTTACTCACGTTTCATCATTTTCTTTTTCTTCAATACCATCTTTGAACGATGCCATAAAAAAAAAAAATGAATTTGTTTCGCATAAGTTAATAGTAAACTTGTTTTTATTATAAATTAAAATCTCATAATATTTAGAAGTACAACACCTCCTTGAAGTTAATTACCTCCATTATTAAACTTCTGCAAAAGATATGACGCATTCTTCGACGAAGTTTACTCCGTCTAAGGAAATCTACTTCTAATTAACAGCATAGTCCGTCAAAACTCATATACATAACTCGTAGTATATAGGAAACACTGTCCTCTAAGTGTAAACTACCCTATGTAAACAGCGATGTAAAGTGTAATAGTTTCCGCTTTCCTGTTGAAACTTTGCGGGGAGGAAATTCGATCAGGCCGTGATTAAAGTGAGAGAGAGATTTTGTTGGGATACTTTTTGTTCGTGTATGTTGTGTCTAGTAGAAAGTTTAGTATGATAATAATAAAATTAATAAATGTTTTACGCGATAAATCCGTTAAAAAGGCTGTTTCATCATGTTAAACGTTCGCGAAAGTTTGAGACATTATTAAAGTTTAGTATTTTAAGATTATTAATACAAATTATTGAATTAATAATATTATACCTAAGTCAATTTTTTTTACGTAAAACTATTTTGTCATCAAAACTAAAGCTGTGTGGTGCAAAACTAAAGGGGTGAAATATCGATGACTAAATTTGAACCAAATAAAAAAACAGGTCAAGCTAAATAAAACTGTTTAATAAAAATATAGATAGGTACCTTCGGTCATGAAAATTCTTGTACCAAAAAAACTTTGGGTTAACCTGTATTTGGTTAAAATAGTATTTTACTTAATTTTTACTGTTACTGTCAGCTCCCATATCATCCCACAACTGGGCAAAACCCTCTGATTTCCACATTTTTCGTCGGTAGTGATTCTTTTGGTTGTTGATTTTTTCTTTGTACAAAAATTATATTTTCAAATAAATCAGTTTCATAGAAAGCAAATTTTATGTAGTCTACTAGAGTTGTTTGAAACATTTGAAACCTAGATCAAAAGACGCAGAAATTGCTGACTCTATAGATACGTATAAAACTCAACATTGCTTTTTGTTTTTGTTTTTTTTTTGTTTACTACTACTTTTGTTTACTTACATAATTAATTTATTTTACGTCAGTATAGCCCTTTTGTAGAGCCGGTTTAAACCCAGTTCATACAGCTCAAAGTCTGATCGGCCATTGAAATTATAAATAAGTATGCAAATAACAGCTAAAAGGACTCAAATTAAACCTAATCCTTCTTATAAACATTTATTCTCAATCAAAAACAATAAGATCTACTATTAAAACCAAATATGCTCAAACTAGCTGTGCCTTAAACATTTAATAGAGGTTACACCATTGTAACATTAAGTAGGTTAGCCGCAGTGTCTCATATTGTAATATAGTTCCGAATATAATTACAACTTTGAGTCCCAAAGGTGTAAACGAGATCGAAATAAACAGACACAACTTACTTACGTTCTAATGTCCTATAAATTCAATTAATACAGCGACTATGCTAATGATTGCTTATTATGATCCTTTTGGGTGGGAAAAGTTTATTTAAGAATAGTTATCCTTTAGATAAATTAATTTATTAATGTAAACGTTTGTGGTTGTGAGGGCACGATCTCACGTTCGTTATGTTTGTTGATTTAAATATAGATTACAGTACAGTAGGTTTATTTAGGTGATAGGCTAAGACTGGTAAGTTAATATTTCACTCATAAAATATCCCTCTTTTTACGTTGGGTTAGGTTAGGTTAATAAAAAGAAATCAATTGTTACGCGTCCCCGGCGCACGGCGTCCTTGTGGTAGTTGTGATCAATATAGTGATTCTATTATTAACAAGTATAAACACACCAGTTTATTAAGTCTTTTACTTTCAATACCGAATATAGGGCAGTAAACCTGCTATACAGTGATATTTATAAACATAACCGCGTTGTTTCGACACACGACAAGAACGAAGAAGTGTATCGAGTTCGGCACAAGTTCGCAAAATTCCTGCCGCGTAAAGCATGTCGCACCTAACTTAATTAAATTCTATTATACTGGGAGCGAAGATAAATAACTCTCGCCCGTTAGACGCCTCTGAACAACTTGGAGAGTTGAAATTTAGAAAGAATGAAGTAATTTCTTTTGTGGAGGGCGTAGTTCAAATGGAACGAGACGTAATTGTTGCTGCCCGTCTCCAAGATGTGGAATGTTGATGGTAGCGTTGACAATTAAATATTTTAGTTTTTATTATCTATTTAAATGATGTTCATGAGTCTGTTTAAATTAAAAATTCTCTGATTCCCTTAAGGTTCTTTTGTTTAAAATCAGCCAGATTCACTAAAATTAATAAAAATACTGGAATTAATAAATAAAAGAACAAACCCATAACTCACCTACTGCGCAAAGGCCTCATCTTATACAACAAAGGATCGAGCAATTATCGCCATGCTAGCTCACTGCATGTTGGCGATTTAAGACCATTAAATGAAGTTCAGGTTCGGGATCATGATGATTTTCCTTGTTTTTTATTAGTCAGTTGTGTTTAAGATTAATTAAGAAAATACGACCATATGACTTTGAAAAAGTTACGTTCATACAATTTAGGTTTGAACCCACATGCTTATTTTATATAATTTTACTGATATAGTTTTTAAAGTCAAATTATCTATGATTATTGTTTAACCTAAAAAAATAATATTTATTTATATTGACTGTTGTTTCTTGTGGTATTGTTTACATGGTATTACACGTCATGTTATTTCTAGTCCCAAGTCATTTATATACTATTATACTTTAAACTGAATTAAATTACGGAATATATTCTGCAATCGGTTGCTCTTTTACAATAAGCTAAAAAATACTTGACCAAGACTTCCAACTTAAAATCTTTAGACAACAGTGTACTTGATTTTTAATGTCTTACACAAAATAATCACAAAACTGTTACAACGACAGCTTTAAACAGGGCAAAGTGAGTTACGTATGCACGTCGCCCACGTTCGGCGTGTGGCGCAGTTAAATACAATTATCTGTATTACAGTGGAATGACGGCTGTCTTCCCCTGCCACTGCGCTTTCAACTGTATTGAGTCAAACTGAATAAGGATGAAGGGTTACTGCCAATTTTGTTACTGGTTAAATTTTTTGGTGTTGTAGATTTTGTTTGATGTTACAGGAACATGCTTGTTACTGTGACATCGAATGTTATTTATTCATCGAATGTTATGAATGGAATGTTATTAATATTGAGGTTATCTAATTTCTTATGTAATTTTGACCCCCGACGCAAAAATAGGGGTGTTATAAGTTTGATGTGTCTGTGTGTTTGTGTGTCTCTCTGTGGCTTTATAACTCCTAAACAAATGGACCTATTTTGATTTAGTTTTTCTTATTTGAAAAGTGACTTATTTGAGAATGTTTCTAGCTAAAATAAATGAGGTTTAATTCTGAGGGTTCTTAAATTTATAATTATTATCACCTGCAAATTAGTCTAAATTAATTCAGGTTAAAAGATAGCCTATGTCACTTTTCGGTCGATAAACTTATTATGTCTTTATGCATAAAATTACTTTGATCCATATCTGCGTTAAAAAAGCACAAATCAAATAAACATTTGGATTCTCAACTGGACTTAATGAGAACATCCGATTTTCTCCCAGTGCAACAAACCTGCACAGAGCTCACAAAGGAAAATTCGACTCCACCTTCATTACAGACAAATCTAGATCGAAAACTTTTTGAGCAGAACCTCATTGCAGTACCTATACCTTCTCGTGCAATTGTCCATTTGCCCTCACAAATAAAGGAAACTCTTTTAAACTTACAAGATTTTATCTGTCCAAGTCTCAATATTACTGTCTGGAAGTCAGTGTTAAATGTTTGTGACGGGAGGGGATATAAAAGGCATAAAGGGTGCTGCCTCCTCACAATATCCGTTGTTGCAGCTAAACTATTCTCTTTAAACGTTTTGTTCTTAGATTGGATAAGGACACGTGATGTTTTAAAATTTGTAGCCAGTTGTATGGGGTCTGTTAGAAAACTCTTTAAAAATATCGGTTGGAAACGAAATAAGCCAAAGATTTTCGGATTTTATAAAGCTATATATTATATTATAGAGGATAATATCTATACTAATATTATAAAGAGGTAAAGTTTGTATCTATGTAATAATGTATGTATGTTAGGGGTAATCTCTAGAACTACCGATCCGATCCTAAAAATTCTTTCACCAATAGGAAGCTACTTTATTCCTGAGTGCTATAGGCTATTTTTTATTCTGAAAAAAAAAGTTCAGTTTTCAGTTAAAAAATAACTATCTGTGATTCAAGTAAGAAAAAAAAACAGGCAATCTGGCTGCTTTATAAACGTGTGTTTACGGGAAAACTTAATTTAACGCGGACAACGTCGAGGGGAACAGCTAGTATTTTATAAAGTGGTTTGGTTTCGAATTTTTTGTATTTAGTGCCCAAAATTCTAAGTCTTGAATCTATGGAATGTGATACGGAATTAATTATAAATAACTGATGCAACAAAATAAAAAAACGAAGAATGAAGAAGAGAAAAAGTCCGATACAATACGTAAAGGTAATCCAATCCGTTTGGGCGGCATTCGAACTCAGAGTGGATTAAGAACAGTTGTTAGTTCAGAACCCCTTACAGCCCTCACAAGCTCCTTGATTGAATCAAATAAATCCATAATCTTATCTTCGAACGTTACTGAAGTCAAGAAATATGAAATTTTACAGACTGATCTCAACAAAAATCGAGATCAAAATTGCTTTTATTGTTGAAGTATTTGAATTTCTTGCGGTCTTATCTTACTTGGACGAATATTCTATAAGATATCCCGTGAAATCGTTCGTGATCGCAGCCTAAGCATGCTGACCTGAAGCTAAAAATGTTTATGTGAATATGTATCCGCTAGAGAAACTTTTTATGGGTTGTGCCGAAGCATAAATATTTCGCATTTTTAAAGTATCAATAAGAAAGTGCGAATACGGGTAGAATGATTTAAAGCTATAAAGTAGCAAGTAAAATTTTTATTTAAATTAAGACATTATTTCATAGCAAATGAAGTTGAATAACATGTAAAAACAATATGTGAAAATACGAAACAAGATTTTCTTTAATAACATTGTCATAACCTATGTTTAAAAGGATACCACATTTTACCTTATATTAAAAACATAATAACCTTACATAGTTTTCAGGATTTACCAAAACCTCGTTTCTGATATAGCCAGCAAATTACATTGGAAACTTTTCACGTTTTCTGTAACTTTATACATTTTTGTTCTAAACACTGTACGTTACATGTAAGCAGGGTCGTGTCAGTTTGTTTTTGGCAGGTCCAAATGAGTAATAGTAAACTGGAGACCCATTCGTAAAACTTCCTTTTGTTTTGTATTGAAAATTCGTTATTGAATAAAGGTGCTACGGCAACAGAAAAGTATTTTTATGTAGAATGACAGCATGATGGATTGACCCTGATTAAGTTATTTATAAGAAAGTTCCAAACAGAAGGGCGGCGAAAATAAATATGGCAGAAATTTGCATTTGCCAAGTTGTTACAGGTAATTGTGCGAATGTAAAAGGAGCAGCGTTTGTCTTACAAGTTTTGGAAATTTGTGAAAAGTTGGATGTTGGAGCGTCTGCGTAATGCCTTGGGAACGAGATATTTTTTCTCTAACATGATAAAGTTTTTCAAGAAAGATTTTGTTCTCGAGCTACGAGGAAGTGTAATAGATTTTGGTTGTTATTTTAATAGCTGTGTAAAATGATTGATGTTCTGAATAAATCCTTCTAAATTGTGATAAACAGAATTTTTTTCATGTGTATTTTAAAATTGTTGCAGGTAAGTTCATATCACACTTTACCTACAAGACTGCTGTAGAACTATGTAAGTTTAATCAAGATTGTAAATACGACTTACCAATAAATGTTTTCAAACCAAATCTAAGAATGTCTGAACAAAAACATAATAAAAAGTACTTCATTCTTAAACTCAAAGTAAATTTCCAAACTTCAAGTAACATCAGACGTTTTAGCTCTTCACACATTCACGAACAAAATTCTTTTCAAAATTAAAAACTGTAGATACAACAAAGGAGTGACAAGCATTCGAAATGGACCTTTGCAAGCACTCTTTATCAGCAGACAAAGAAGTCTGCACAGTTCTTGCAATTGATGGTCTCTACCATTCACTAGCGCGATTGTAGAAACAAAACATTCTGCAGATGTTCGTGAGCCTTCTGTAGGAAATATTCTACAACACTTGATATTAATTCATTCTGTGGCATCTATATTGTTATTGGTTTTTATCGTTTTATTCGCCCGTGCTTTGTTCTCTTTTTCATTCATTTATTTTCATAAGAGGATTATAAATGTTTTAGTGGAATTTGTTTACATTTCAGTAGCTGATATCTTGTTTTTCGAAGCTTTATATAATTGGTTGATTTCGTAGGAATAAAAAATAATACAAAGTTATTTCTAAGTAATACACCATAAGTATGGAATCTCATTGAAAGTTTATTTACTTTCAATGAGATTCAAACACTTCTCATGTTAAAGATGAAATGTTTATTTTGTTGAAAATTAACTTGATACAAATTACTTCATCTAAGTGTACATCTTTTATGATATTTCTAAATTCAATAACGAAAGCGTAGTAATCCCTCTTTTGACACGAATGTTATTAAAGCTCCTGTTTATAGTGGGTCTAATTAAACTGTACACGACTTATCGCGTTTCAAATGTTTTCATTATGCAAGGCATGAATGATTTCCATGAAACTCCTATCAAATTTAGAAAAGTCCTTGTAATTATACTGATAATTACCTTCTGATTATAAGTTTTGATGTCAACTCAGGTGCAAAACGAATTAAGGTTCGTAATAAGGTAGGAAATTGCTTTCACATCTATTCCAAGTCCGTTCATGTGATACCTCTCGGGGGACCGGCATGAGTTTTGTCTACGCAAAGTTATAATGAGTAATATTTTTATCAAAGGAAAGTTTTATGATATTGAAGATAGCTATTTCGTCAATTAATCTATCAAATAGGGGATGATTAATAATGTTTATATTTAGATGTTTGGTGTTATTTCTACAGTTTTTCTGAGGTCCGAAATTATGTTTATCTAGTGTATTTTGTATGTTTGTTTGTATGGATACTATAATTTCAAGATTGAACGTAATTTCTATGATTCCGAGTATGTAAGTAAATAGTCGATTTTCAAGACTACATAATTTGCAATCCATTGATGAAGTCAGTAGAAACAATATGCTATAATTAGGAATGCGATAACACAATGACAGAAATACAAGAACATTCACCTAACACAGGACAAATAGCTAACCAAAACAAGCATTATATTCAAAACAATAAGAAAACCTACATATCTGAGAATCTTGTCTCCATGCACACTACGTTTGGACATGTCCATACGTCTTCCCCAATTCGATAGTGACAGGAACAGGTGTCAGGCGTGTAGGAAACCAGTCGGGCGTAACGAGACACGTCCATACAAACGATTTGTATATTCCCGAATCGAAATGTACGGGGAATGTTCGCCGTTTTATTTTTATTGTTATCTGGGCCTTTAGTGGAGTGCAAGAAAGTTTTATTGTAAGAGTTTCTCTTGTTGAGCTCGGAAGTAGCACAAGTTGCCGATTTTACGAGATGTGATGATGATCATTTTGCTTTAAGTTATTTTTGTTTGAGTCCCGATTTAAATGTGTTCAGCTTAAGATGGATTAGCTTGTATTTCTACTAACAATTTTGGTCAGGTAATGTAATGTAAAACAAGTTATAAATTTACAGATCATTAGGTACCTGTATTTAAACTTAGAAGAAACTACGATCACGTACAATGCCTCCGGAATTAGAAAACTTCAACTGAGAAGAAAACTGTTATCAAAAATATAATATATTTTAATAATTAGTAAAGTAATAAAAAGCGGACCCCGTTTTAGAACGGGACAAACGCTAGGAAAAAGAAGAAGAGAAATCATTGCAAATAATATTAAACACATAATCTTCAATAAACTTTACAAAAGCGTAAATAAAGATCCATATAATCAAAACACTGATTACTGGTTAAGCGAAACCCGTCGGACGTTCGTGTCAAATGCACGGCGCGGCTCAATTAAAAACATAATTGAGTATTTGGGCGTTTCAGAGGGTTTCGGGAGAGAACTGTAAAGTCAAATGACACTTGTATTCTTCGAGTTTAATTATTTAGTGCGCGATTGGAAGCTATAAGCTTGGTTTCGTCAAACGTCTCGATAGCTTCCTAAAGCTCTTTAATTACGTTGGAAACCTCAATTTTGATTGCGGTTTCTGCTTTAAAATTTAAGATTGGTTCAAGAAACGATGTTTAGTTAAGTATCGCAAGTTGTTTGATTGTAAGCTTAAACGTTTAAGATTGAGAATGATTGGTTTATACTACATTAAAAGAAACCGAATTGTGCTACTACTGCATTTATAGAGGACTTTATTGCGCTGCTATTTCAGGGAGATTTATCCAAAACGGGCACTCCGTATATATTTTGACGATTTTTAAAAGAACGAATTCTTAGTTTAAACCTGCAAACACCGAGAAATTAGACACAAAAGGAAACCAACTGTTACGTGACGCCGGCGTCCTTGCGGGAGTCAAAGGTTTTATTGAGTTACGAGAATATAGACTTTCGCCCTCTATGTTTAATCAAATTAATCTAAGACCAGACAATAAATCTTATGATTATTTTAGTAACCATTGCCAGGTGTCGGGGATGAATAGTGCCGGGAAAAATACTCCTACCTCTTCTGTAATTATTAGTATTTATTTATGTGCTCTTCACAAAAAACGTGAAATTCTATACCTCCGAAGTTCATCATCAAAATATCACGATAATATTTATAAGAGACCAATAGGAGAGTATACTCTTTCAAACAAAAAAAATAAATCCCAATGACCTACAACTCACGGAGTAATCGGTGTACAAACAAAAAAAAATAAAAAAATTCGCTTTGAATTATAATTCTTAATTCAAAGCGATTTTTTTAATTTTTTTAAAGTCGTTTTCAGTCGTTTTACAAATCTCTACATCAAGACGTCATCAATCCCAAAACTAAATGCGTTCAAATATGACTTCATAAGTTCACATGTGTACTAATTTACCTACCCCAGTTTTGATTAAACTCTGCAGAGGGGCGCAAACCCTGAACGTAAACCTGTGCAAATAACAATCTTTGATATCACTAACAGAACTGTTTTTGCTTATTCTACTCAAAGTTGAATACTCTTCATTATTAAATCTTGCTTAAATATTATCTCAGTGTTTTGTGTGTACTTTCAATGTTCTATTGAATTTTGAATCTCGTATAATACTTTTGTAATTAAAGTTTATTTTAATTGTTGGTTTTGGATCTTACATAGTTCAGTTTTTGGTTCAAAGAATAAAATTGTACTCGTTCCTTAATTAGTAACTTATTTCTAAAATTTTGTAATACAACAAAATAGTTCAGTTTTATAAGCAATTCATGATATTATAAATAAAAAATTTAAAAACTCTAGATAGAAATACTTCAATTTTTTTTAGAATAAACACTAAAGTCACAGTTTAGTTTCTTTTCAAATAAATAAAACTAAATTAAAATCGGTCTATTCGTTTAGGAGCTAGCACGCCACAGACAGACACACAAATATACAGATACACAGACAATTCAAACTTATAAAACCTTTCTTTTTGTGTCGGGGGTTAAAAATATGCAAGCTAGCAATAGTTTGATGGTAGATAATAATTGTACTGGAAATGGTTCAAAACTCCTGACTTGGGAATAGATTTTTGTACTCCATGCTCAACAGTCGCATTTACCACCATTAAACTAAACAGGCATCATCAATTTAATCACGGCAATTCAATTAGTATTACAAATGCAAAATTAAACCCAGAATAGCTTATATTCATGCTCTTAGGTTGTAATAAACAAAAATCTTTCATTCAAATAAATATTTACTGTTACTGTTAGCTTACATCATCCCACTGCTGGGCAAAAGCCTCCTTCCATGATTTCCATACCTTTCGGTCCAAGGCTATTGTGGACTATTAATCGTTCGTCTTGCCTAATTCGTCTCGCCTAAATCCAAAGAAATATTTATGGTAACAAAAAATGTATAATTTATGGTACATTAATAAAATATAAATGAAAAATAAATACCTACTCTAGGTACCTAATGAATTCCCTACTAAAAATTCATGCCATGTTAATTACTTACTACAATTACTAACCAATGGCATTTAATTTTAATATACAAGCGGGCGTTGTCCCAAATCAAACAGAAACAGCCAGTAAATATCAGACTCAAACGCGCTGCACAGTGAGTTTCTATGCAAATTTCATTTGGCCGTAATCCACTCAGCGAGATTGGTCTTGATTGATAGGCGCAAATTGGAAATAGGCTGTATCTGAACACCCGGTAGCTACGCGACAAACGGTGTGCGGCAAAAAGCCGCATCGATGGATTATTACGTTACCCACTGGTCTGGTATAATTTTTGTCTAATGGGTGATTAGTATCGCTTCCGTGGGTATCGGTGATTTGGTGTTATTGCGATGATTACAAATTTGGAACACAATTTTCGATTTTTTTATGTACGAAACCACTTATTTTTTAATCACATGAAAATCATCACACATTTTTTTATCTCTTTTATAAGGCAATTTTCTGGGCAAGGTATAAATATAAGGAAAAAGTTCAGTCACTCGACACTTAGAGTTATTCATCAACTGGGCCGAAGGAATCTTGTCCGATCGGCCGAGTTGGCACCATTTATTTTTAATAATTTTTTCGTTCATCAACTCGGCCGACGTAAAATTTTTAAGTATTTTTGTACAGTCAAGTACAAAACTGTTGATAAAAATAATAATATGTCTTAATAAAACTAAATGTATTATATAAAATAGATTTAATTTAAAAGATATATTTACAGGCTGACTGGTGAGACACGTTCAATATTGAAGGAGGGTATTCGGTACTCTATTTTCGTTATATTTACACTTTACAAAGATTTTTTTTGTATATTTTTTACAAATTTATACACATGTTTTGCTTATTAAATAATTTCAATTTACAATTTATTTACAGTTACCGTTACCGTTACCTTCGGTAACTAGGTGGCGGCTGGCCTCACAGCACGTGCTTGGCCACTTCATTGACTTAACATTATCAGCGACACGTCCTAGCGAAAAATTATCCACACTTAAATTATTTGTAGGATATTTTTTTTGCAAAAATTAAGTACCTTTTTTATGATGTAAATATAACGAGAATCGGGTACTGAGTACCCTCCTTCAGTATTGTTATTGTCTCACCAGTCAGCCTGTTTATACAAAATGTGGTCTATAAAACTTAACCTAATGTTAATCAATAGTATCACAATTTGTTGAGCATTATGCTTAATGTGAATAAATTATTTAAAGATTGATGAATACTAAACAATAATAAATTGTAAAAACAAAACTCAAAGAAAGCCTTAAAATACATGTAGAGCGTGTCAGTTTGGTTTCAAAAATTAACATAATTATTCTTAATTAGTAAATAACGTAATTAGTATTTTTAAAGCTCTATTAATAATCAAAAAATATCACATTTTTAAGCATTCTGCTAGTTTAATAACTAAATTTTCTATTGCTTGATAAATAGTAGACAAAATAATTATAAAAACAAAAAATATGAATAGAATTGAAAACCTTCTGCGTTTTTCGTCGGTAAATAAATTAAATCAAATTTAACATAATATCACCTTTATTTAAAAAATCAACATAATATAAAATATAGTCTATTTTAAAGCTTAATCTAAAAATAATCAAAAAATATCATAACTTGTAAAGCATTTGGCTAGTTATTAACTATATTATCTATTGCCTGATAAACAGTACACAAACTAATTATAAAAACAAAAAATTGTAAGTACTTATATGATTGAAAACCTTGCGTTTTTCGTCGCATAAAAAAAATGAAATCAAATGCAACTTATTTTCTTTGTTTAAAAAATCAACATAATATAAAATAAGGTCTTATTTCAAACTTAATCTAATAACAATAAAAAATATCACAATTTTTAAAACAATTGGGTCATTATTAACTAAATTATAAAAATCATACGGTAATTGTTCTGACTTAATTCTTTTGACTTTCTATATAAGAGTAATTAGTCTTTCTGTGTAAACGAAAAATTCATATAAGTACCTATGGAACGTGATTGTAAAAATTTCATTTCAAAATATTATTGACCATAAATACTTTAAGCACTTTTGAACAGACTGTACTACAGATACTCGGACGAGTTGATGAATAGAAAAATAATAAAAAATAAATGGTGCCAACTCGGCCGTTCGGACAAGATTCTTTCGGCCCAGTTGATGAATAACTCGACACTTAAGAAGAAGAAGGATAAGGCAAACACCAATACCTACGTCATTCTTTTTCAAATGACTTTGAAATTAATGTACTAAAAATTCTTAGCCAGTAAATATGTAATTACATAACAAGAGCTGGCGAGTGAAAACAAAAAATAATATTCCTTTAATGAAAAAAAACACGTGAATCTGACACTTTGATGGTCAAGCCGGAATAAACAAGGCGGAACGGCCGGGGGCGACAACGCGAAAAACAAAATACTCCATCCTCTATTCAGTATACATTTAACAAAAAGTGTAGACGTACCTAAACCTATACGAAAAACAAGTGCGCAATAGAGAAAATTTTAAATATTCCTTTATATTGAATATCAATAATAACCTACTTGTGTCATTAATTTTATTCATTAAAGTTGTATTGCATATAAAAACAATTAGAATTCGTGACAAAACTATACACAGTGTCATAGTATTAGAGTTTATTCAATTTTGATACATCAACATTTTTATAAAGTATTTATGCATACGCATAGTAGAACACTAAAGTTCAAAGTTTTGTTCAAAGCAAGATTTGAACCCGTGATCTACTTTATAAAGCCCCCAGTCTCTCTGCCACGTGTTCTACCACCACTATTCGTGACCCCGCTCGTGTTGTTGAAATTAAATAATTAAAGCAAAAGTATTCTGTAGACACTCTAAAATATTTTTCTTATCCATATTTCTAGTAGCACCAATACGGTGTGTAATTATTTCAGTAATGATAAGTCAATGACAGTAGTCTTTAAAACGCTTCAAAATGAACCGATATCAGAATAAATAATTTCTATTCACTATACTTACAAAATATATTACATTCAATAAACGACTTCCAGCTCCAACCAAAGGAAAACGTAAATTACACATTGCTAAAGTACATTTTCGTTTGAAAGTATTGGCAGTATCCGTGTTCATACATCGTAGGGCCGGTATTAAGCCTTCAACACGAATTCGTTATTAGTTATAACACCGTTTTTATAGCTTTAATTGAAGTTGACACCATTCCGTGTTTTTATAGTTTGTTTTTCCCATTGTGAAATTAAAATATAAGGGGTATTTTGTTGAAGAGTTTTTTTTGTTGTTGTGGTAATGTAAGCTTTTATTTACGAGTATGTTCATATTTTACTGTATCGTTGGTCAGTTATGACAGTTTATTATGCTTGGCTATATATTTCGCATAATGGTTGGTGGTGGTGATTTGTCTAGAGATTAAAATAACGCCTTTCTTCAGAAATTATATTGGTCCTCTTCTTGATGCATTCAGATAAGTATAATTTGTATTCAGCTATTTTTGTAAGAAACTGTACGTACGTGTAAACCCATTATAATTATATTGTGTATTGTATATATATGTATATATATATATATATATATATATATATATATATATATATATATATTATAATTATATTCTTTTTTAATCGTTATTAAATTATCATTTTAATAAGGATTAAAACAACGACAAACGAAAGGTTTTTACACTCCGGTGCCATCTAGTGATAAATAAGACTAAGATTGACTAACATAAAACTATTGCAATAATTTCCCTAGTAAATTTAAAATCTACTTTTAAAATTTAAAGAGATTCTCACAATGAATTTGCGTTCAATATATCAACAAACAATATCTCAAGACAACCGATAAAGGCAAGTTAGTATGGGCCGTAGCAAACGCTTATTAGAAATATCTGAGACAAGTAGGTATTCGATTAGTTAAATGCTTCAAGTTCAAAGGTTTCCGTGCCGGATAGCAGTCTGTACTGAACTACACCCGGCAAATTTCAACACACCGTATTACATTGTCGCTTGTTTTGTGGACTAAGTTAGAAAAATAAGCGACAAAATATTTTTCTTTTTAGAAAATAAGAAAGAAAGCAACATTTATTAGACAAGGACAAAACCACACCTATAAATACGTATTAAAAAATAAAATTACAAATCCTTAATTAAAAAAAAATACAACAATAAGCATAATAAATTAAATAATAAATAGCATTATACACAATGCCCCACTGGAACCGACGGCAGTGCTCACGCGTCCCGCATCCCCCGGGCGCTAACTGACGACTCCACCAATAACTGACGACTGAACGTATGTGATTTACAATTAGAAACAATATATATGAACTATACCACGCCTGTCATCTTGAAGGATTTTGAAGGATTTTTGCTAGTACTGTGGTTATTATAATAGACCACTATCAAGGGTCTACTGTAGCAATTCATTAAAAAACATGTTCAACAGACTCAATATAAGTAGCTTTGAGCTAAACAAACATTTTTAAAGAGTTTATTAAAATAACAATGAGTGAAATAATATGAATATAGAACATAAACATTTGGATGTTGAACTAACCAAAAATAATTTAGTTATACATTGAGTGAGAAATGATGAGTCAAGAAAATTTCCATCTTCTACAATTGTTATGTTTTTTAAATATTTATTAAAGCTGTTAATCTAGCATAATTTCCGAGGTGCAATTCCCAGGTCAGATAAATTGTGGTTCAAACTGGAAATTATTCAACAGATGTGAATTTATGTTATTTTTACAATAATCATCGCACCTACAGTTTTAACTCACAATAAATGAACAATCATTTTCAAATTCCGCTTGCCGCCATTACTTAATAACAATTCTAAGACGATTGTGCAACTGCAGAGCATCTTGAGGTCAATGGGTGCAATGCTCCTCAGCTACTGGCCGCCGAACATTCTACAGCTTCAGCTTTGTTTTCGACCATAACAGTTACGATTAACGACTGCAGGAGGATTAAAAGAAGACATTTTTAAAATGAGAACTGTTATATTGTAGCCGTATTACTTTATTACACGAACGGGTTGCAATGATGTTCATTATTGAAGTTTTAGTGAGAGAAAATACGATTTTAGTTGGATGTTCTTTGTGGATATTACTGCGGCTTTTTGGCAAATCTCTATTATCGAAGTTTTGTATGTGGATGACTTAGTTTTTTTTAAGAAAATTCACATTATCTGCTCAAAATGGAAAAAAAACGTAATTTAAAAATCTGTATCATATTTCTAGTTAGAGGAAAGGAAATCCAAAGTAAAAAAAAGCTAGTCATTAGTTGGACAATATAGGATGATTTATTATTATCAAATAATCCACAATTAACTAACTCCAATAAAATTGGGAGCTCTCAAATAAAAACAAACGGTTTTCGGCTTCACTAAGTGAAAGTCACTATCGATTTACATTAATCTCAATTAGCAAGGAAGCGATTAAGTTGTTTGTAAAAATAAACCTTGGAGCTGACATCGTTCATCTAAGATTTTAAAAAAGATGCCTTTATTGGTAAAACACTTGATTCTTTTTAGATTAAGGAAAGAAATTATTTTATCGAAGTAATTGTTTTTAAAGTGATTCTAAGCCTGAAAGGTTTTATGAAATTTAAATATGTTTTTGTTATTAATTTAGAATTATTTTTTTATTCATTCCATGGTATTTCATTAAAAAAGAAGTAGAATGGCATTAAGTCACAATGACACATACTTCATCATTAATAGTAATAGTTATCTAGAAGTAGGTTAATAATAATAGTAATGTCCTGACCGAATTTCGGTCACAAGGGCCAATCTCAAAAGAGATTAGCCAACTTCGCAGGAGATTTTATAGTGCGCAAACACAGGTGCACTCTCTATTCTCTCACTCTCATAGTCTGATGGAACGGCAATCCGGAAAAAGATCAGACGCAAGACTAACTGCTTTACGTGCTTTCCGAGGCACGGAGTAAGTGATAATTAATTTATAATACACACATAACTAACAAAAAGTCAGAGGTGCGCGCCTTCGGTTTGAACCTAAGACCTCTGACTTGCCAGTCAACGGTCACCACAACTATGCTATCGAGAAGTAGGTTATCTCGGTCTATTTAAACGTTATGTTATAATAATTATTTTATAACATGTACCTACAGTTATATTATAACAATAATTAATAAGATTTTCATTTATTAGCATAGAATAAAAGATAAACGTTTTATAAGACACGTGATTATTTAAGTCCCTGTTTCCTTTTGAATTACATAACCGAAATCCGGAATTCCGAGAAAATTGTTCCTAGATTAATCGCTACCCACAGCAACGAAACCTTTCTAAATCACACACAATTTAACAGTACAAAAGTAACTTTACTGTTAACATTCGCTTACGTTACGCTAAGCCCGGGTTTAATTGAACAGGGTGGAAAATTATACAAAGTTTCTCACTAACATTAATGTTACTCGACGTTTTGTAAGACAAGGCGTCCCGCACTCGCAGTCAATATTAATAGAGGGGCCGTCAATTATCAATGTTTAGTGATGCTTAAAATCGCGGTCTATATCGATAAGGATTGTTGTTCAACAGATTAAGGACGCCTCTTCGCGTTAATCTGCTATCTTGGTCGCACATTGAAGTGGATTAATAAAAGATATTAAATCAATAAATGTAGGTATGAAAAATCATAATAAATCAATTGAAGAAAATCAACATTATAAAGTTTCAACAAAAATTTCATCAAAAAATGTTTTCAAATAAAAAAAATATTTTGTTTTTTAAAGTACGAGTATGTTTCGATCAAGCTGAAAGTTTTGCTAATACTGTATACAATTGTTCTCCTTCAATAAGTTTAGTTCGATTTTTCATTAATACATTAATTGTTTTTATATGTTCAATGTCCGAGCAAGATAGCAGATTAGCGAATATCCACTCCTTAAGGCGCATATCGCGCTAAACCGCTATCTTGCTAGCACATTGATGATATAAAATCACTGAATAAAGTTATGGAAAATAGCAAAAAAACGAGTTAAGGAGAATAACATGTAAATCACTTCAAATAAATTTATGTTTAAGCAATTTTTTTGTTTGAAAACTTGTGCCGTACGAAATTTTATCTTTTGATGTCGCAGTAGACATGAATTTCGGACATGAAAATACCTTCAGATTAGGAGATATTGGTCCGAAATCCTTGTTTGTACGTACATTGTTTACGTTAACATAGGGTACGTTCAAACGTAAACATTTAATATCGGTTGCAGGCGAGAGGACGGCCGACCTATCGACGCAATAGGGCCTCTGTCAACACTCTGACTACGTGTCGCTTTTAACATATATATATAAATTTATTTATAACTAGTACCTATGTGGGATGATGTATATTGTTGAATTTGATTGGACGGGAAATGTATATATTTGATGTCGATAGGTTCTGAGAATCAACACCTACCTAAATAATAATGGATGTTGGTTTGATCATTTTGATACTGATGTAATAAGACTTTGATAGAAGGTTACATGAAGGCTGTCTAAGAATATCGACACTCAAAAAGTAAATACTAATTGCTTGCCTACATTACTACCTTTCAACAAGGACATGATATCACACCTAACTACAAGCTTATAATAAGTCTTATCAATATTTTTCATTCTATATCCCAACTGAAAACTGAAAAATATTTCGTAACTCAAAAGCGGAGTAATAAATCATAAAATAATACAGCAAAACAGACAACTACAAAGTTAAACACTTTCACCTGGACGGCGACTGTTTCCACCGACGTGACGAGAATTCTTACAGCCGCCATGATTAATGATAAGACTGACAAGGGACGCGTCTTTAACTTACGCAGACCTTTTATTTTAGTGCTAATAGACAGCTCTGTGTGATTTTTTTCTTTTTAAAATTTTCGTAACATTTCTTACGTTTTAGATTTTATATTATTTTTACATATTATTTGCTGGAAAGTCACGAAGTGGAATGTTTTCGTCAAAGTCAAAGTTAAAAATCGTCCTTATTACAATTGAGTCAAGGTGTTATATAATACAGTTAGCTTAGTGGTATGACCACTAAGCTATCATTGCTTATTTGTGGCTATTTGACTGCCAAGTCAAAGGTTGTAAGTTTAAAACCCAGGCACCTTTGACTTTTCAGATTTATGTGCGTATTAGAAATTAATTATCACTTGCTAAAACGGTGAAGGAAAACATCATGAGGAAACCAGCACACCTGAAAGATTTTTCAAATATGTGTAAAGCCATATCAGAGCCCTCCGAGCGGTTTATACTCTGACACCAGGTTGTTCATCAACCAGACTGGCAAAATACATATACGATTAGTAATATGCGATCGAGATTAGCAGATTTTATTGCTTAACATTGATTTTAGAAGTCGCAGACTCGTTAACGGAAACAACAGGTTTTTTTTTTAAACCAAGACACAAGAGACTAGACAATGGTAAATACAGGTACAATATGATTTGTACGCAATAATATAGAGACCATATTAAACTAATAGCAAATGTAAGGAACGTACAACCAGAAGTTCATATGAAATACATCAACCGGAGTCAACTGAAGGTATAAACGATACCGCTTTGATGTATCAAAGTAAATTCTATTTCCGTTGCTGTACTGTTTTGAATGCTTTTACAGATAATTATCATGCCATGTTGAGTCATGTGTGCTTTACTTTATGTTGGTTATGCTATGAATATTCTGAGACTCAAACAGAAGATTCGCAATGCATGTACTTGAAGTATTCTGGCAATACCTATATTAAACAACAATGCATAATTCACACAAATGTATCTATGCAGTTATATAAGATCTATATAATATTATGACAACGTTTTTGTTACTTAAGTTTGATTTGATTTGCAGAAATGAAAACTCAACTAATATCAAACTTAGAATACTAAAACATTCCCGAAATCAACCACAATAAGTCAAAACTATATTTAAAGCCGAAAATTAAACTTTATTTCAAACTAGCTGCCCCGCGCGACTTCGTACGCGTGATTATCCTACTTCAAAGCCTATTCTACCCCTACCCTACTCTACCCACTACCCTATTCTACCCCTAACCTACTCAACCCCTACCCTACTCTACCCCTAACCTACTCTACCCCTAACCTACTCTACCCCTACCCTACTTTACCCACTACCCTACCCCTAACCTACCCTACACTACCCCTACCCTACCCTACACTACCCCTACCCTACCCCTACCCTACCCTACACTACCCCTACCCTACTATACCGCTACCCTACCCTACTATACCGCTACCCTACCCTACTCTACCCCTACCCTACCCTACTCTACCCCTTTTTCTCACCTTTAAACCTTCCCTGGATCTCCACAAATAATTCAAGACCAAAATCAGCCAAATCGGTCTAGCCGTTTTCATGCTATGTCGTGACAACGGAAAACGGGTTTCATTTTTATATATATAGATTAAGTCCGAAAGGTTCTTCTAAAATGCAAAAAACATCGCGGCAGACCTAGTCGGAGATGGTGAGATGTGCTGGACTTTTATTGAGAGGACTAGGACTACATTGTACTCGACCGACATAAGTGAAAAGAGAATATATGATATACGAAACTTGAATTCAAAAAAGAAAACACTTATTGGAGAAGAGATATAAAGTAAACATAGTAGATTTGTTTAAGAATAATAATTTTAATATTCGTTTAGATCGATGTTACTTGGTAAACAAAACGATATCAATATAATAATAACCAAGAACGGAAATCAATGAAAAAGTATAACGTAGATTATTATGTAGAAAAGATGGATGGATTGTGTTAAAATCGACAAGGATAGCAATCCCAGTAAGCAGTAACATAACGTCTAGAGATTCTTCTTCTTATCTTATGGTTGTTCAACAGCCTGGTATCAGAGTTTAAACCGCCCGTAGGCCTCTGACATGGTTTGACACACCATTGAAAAATCTCTCAGGTGTGCTGATTTTATCACGATGTTTTCCTCACCGTTTTAGCAACTGATAATTAATTTATAATACGCACATAACTTACGAAAAGTCAGAGGTGCGCGCCCTAGGATCGAACTCGAGATCTCTGACTTGTCAATCGACGATCGTACCACTAGGCTATCAGTGCTATACGTCTAGAGATGAATGGAAGAAGAAAACCTATTGCGACGACCCTATAAATACAAATTAGGAAAGGGCAAAAAGATGATGATGATATTCTAAAAGCCTATGAATTTCGTTTGTTGGTGCAAACATTTTACCCATACGCGCAATCACTCATACAAAACAAACGGAAAACCAAACAACAACGCAACCTGGAGATATTAATACTGTAAAAACATTGGAAAAACGCCCATATCGTGCTCAAACACCAATATAGCATATTCTTTTGAGTGCAAAACTTGGGCAAACGTTTGCGTTAGGATTGGAGCGTTTCAGGCGGTCTGAAATCCGTTCGTTTCATGCGAGATCACGCGCCGTTGCGTGTCGCTCGCGGGTGTGATCTTTGCAGGGTTTCCACGCTGTCGGTATTTAGCAGATGTTGGAATATTTTAGAACATGTGCATTTTAGGGAATTTGCGAAAAAAACTGCAGTAAAAGTTTTATTTTCATAAAATATACCTACTAACAGAAGCATCCACAGATAACAAATCTTAGTGATAAAATTTGAAGAGTTTGACACAATTAAAATATGACAGGAAAAAAATACTATTACTTAAAAATTACTATAAAAGTACCATTACTTAAACATAAATCAGGTAAAAACCTATTGCACATTTATTTGTTTTTACATTTGAAATTTTATCTTTGAATTAATTTTTTTGTCGACCACAAAAATAATATGAAAAGTAAAATAAAGTTAATATTGAGAATTGGTATTATAAGTTTAAACTTACTGTATCTTGATTTTTAATCACGCCTTATTGTCACTAAGTATTAAACCTTTTTATCAAAAAACTCTTTTGTGACAACCCTATCCACCGAACAATATTTTATGGGGCACACAGCACACACTTTTACGTTAACGGTTTTTTGTTAGATGTTCGGTTTGATACTCTATTTTTTTAACTACCTACCAGTTTGTAACATTTTTTTTGAGTATTTTTTGCTCCTTTTGGCACTCAAACAAAAAATTTAAAGGGTTTTGATGTTTATATTACACTCAGAATCTTTTTTCAAAAAGTATGGAACAGATAAAAAAACGAAATCCTGATCAAGTCTTTATCAAGAAAAGGCATTTGCTATCCAATTTATATAGGCTGCCAACACAAACTAGGGGTTCTATTCTAATAAGAACTTTCATAATATGATAAAACCGAAGAATAATTTTGCCGGGAATCAAATCCGGGTCTCCAGCTCAACCATCGCACTTGCGAACCCTTAACCAAAAAGTTACTAATTTTACACAGTCATGTTTTTACAAAATAAATGTATCTTTATCTTTACAACTCTTCACATAAAACCACACAAAGTAATCCTCTATTTATACTTACTTACTTACCTTGAATTTTCCGGACTTTGTAGGAGCTGAAATCTGTAATTATCAACTATGTAATAACTTGTATGGTTCAAACTCACTCACCTACACAAAACTTTGTGAAGGTAAAACTTGTAGTTGGATTTGAACTTATTTGTGTTATGTGTGATGTATACCGCTGAAATGTGTAGATCAAAACTCTAAAGTAATTTAGACATTGAAAGAACAAGTTGATATTTTTTTTAATAATGGCTATGCGAATTACTTTCTGTAGATCAATGCTTTTTTAGAATAATAACTTTCGTGAGTCATACTTATGTATTATATAGGATATTATATGGCTTTACTCACCTATTGATTTCGGAGAATGCCTGACTAGTTTCGAACTCAAACGGAGTCCATTTTCAAGAGCGAGTGTATAAGCGGCGGCGCGCGGCGACGCGGACCTCAGTGCTTTTGTTTTAAAATATCCGTTTCTAAATAGATAGATAATAAATCCGGTGTAGGTTGGTATGACACTCATTACGCAGTGGTATTAGGGTTAAATTGGCTTATGGCCAGTGCGTATTTCAGAAGACAACAGTGGGCCACGAATAAGTTCGGTTGTAGGCATTAAAGGTGATTTGCGTGGTTAAGCATGATCTGTCTTAATTACCTTAATTTGAGCGATAAAGTCTTTGCGAACTGTATATGCAAATGTTATTAGATTTTCGAATTTTCTAAGCTGTTACAGGGTAGGCAAGACAAAGAGCTGTGTAATATACTAGAACTCAGAATAATAATAAGGAGACTTTAATAGAATGGACAATTCTTTTAGTCCAAATCAAAAAAGTAAACCCGAAACAATCTGTAAACAAAAAAAAAACCAAACACCGAATTGCGTTCGTGATTTTGCAAAAGCGCCGAATCCTATAGTTAGCACCGTTGCATCTACGTTCGTGGAGTATAAAACGTCATTCCAGACACCCAACACTGCATCCCATTCAAACCTGAACATTCGTTTGTCACTAGCCATCGCTCCCCTCCTGCCATTTTCCGACCAAAAACTTTCCGGCTCGCTACCAAAGTTTGATTAAATATAACTACACCCCATACCTTTCACATCATGATTTTGTACATAGAGTTTTACAACCATTTTTATTTTAGTGTTACGGCCAAAAATATTATCCAAGCGATGACAAGTTTCGCATTGAAATCCCATATCAAGTGACCCCTATAATGGGTTCGCTTACGATGTCGTAAAAAGGTGATCGGTTCTTTTTTTTTCAATATTTTCAGCTTACTGGCTTACGTTGAGCAATAAAGTTTGTGAAATTAATTATAAATTTGGATTTATTTTGTTAGGGTCCATCCGGGTTTGTTAAGTGGGGATGAGAACTTTTTAGGGTTGACAACGTAATATAGTTGGGTTGTAACTAAAAGTTTGTGATGCTTTTATGAAGTCCATTATTGTGTAGGTTCGTGGTCGCAGCCTCATAGGGCACGCAAGTGTGAAGATAACGAATATTATGTTATTGTGAGGAACATTCGTTTTATGAAGCCATCAAGTCTTTATTTAAAAGTTAAGCAGACATGTTTAAAATCCACGAAATAACGATTTTCTATAGATCTATTTAGAGCACTGAGCGTCGTGACCTCAACACTAAAATGGCTTAAAGGTTACCCTGGATATTATATTTGTACATTGCATTAAAATGACGTGATAGCACGACCGTTGAACTCTCAAATCAAGTTTTGCCGGTTCATTTCCAGGCATGCACTAGAGACTTTTGGACCCCGTGTGCGTTTAAAAAAATAATGATCAAATGCACATAAATGAAAGGATGATGAAGGAAACATTGTGAAGAAACCAGCACACTTGAGAGGTGGTGTGTAAAGCCATATTAGAGTCCTACTTCAAGCTCTGGCATCGTGGGTTCGTGGACAAAGACAGCCCTTTTCATAATAAAAAATACACTAATCATTTCATCTTCTATTTAAATATTTTATGTAGGTACATACTTTATAAATCTGTTGATAGCTATCAAGCTGATAGGAACGAAGTTCTGAAACAATATCTTGAAAACTGTCTCATTACACTGTTAGTGTTTGGCGAAACATTTCAATCTGACTGGGTTTGTTCAAGCCAGCCGTGTGCTTTGTTGTGGCCACTAGATAAACGATTAGAGCTCTTATTATGACACTTGTAAGAGCTTTTTCATTTTAACTACAGATTTCTAATTCAGATTTTTCAAATTTCTGAAGATAAATACTAATTAATAGCAATGTGAGTAGTAATTTCTTTAGTAATACATGCATATTCTTATCAATATCTCTGTATAGACTTGAAGTCAGATAGTAATTCGTACCACGATCCCTTGCATCCAGTTCACATACGTCAATTTATTCCTAATCAACTCAGATGGCGCTGGACTGGGAATAGATACGAAAAAATGATATCTAGATTAAAGTAAACTATAGGGGCACACTTAAAAACACGAAACTCCACCATAAAAGTAACTTTCAGCTCCGAAAAAAACTAAAAGCTAATAACAAACATATCAGCGCATTATTTACTTCATATCCTATGAACAATAAAAAGAGCGATACACATCATTATCGCTAAAGTCATGGCCATAAATGCGAGCGTTCATATTTACTTAATATTTTCGCGAAAGGCACACTTGGAGTATAAAGATAATAAATTGTGCCTTTTATACGTCTAGGCCACTTCCAGTTAGAGAGTAAGAAGGTTCGATAGGTAGTATTTTGGAAGTAGCGGTGAATATAGTGTAATAAAATAATTCATGGTCAGGTTATTGGTGGCCAACACGCATGTATGACGGGAATTGTAAATGACGATACGATAAGAAAATGTTTGCTATGAACCAAATATTCTATAACTCTAGGGTCAATGATCATAGTTTGCGCAAATTGTTATTAAAGTTGTGTTTCAAACAGAGTAGGTATACGATAGAAGTTGAGAAGGAGTTTGAAAAGGAGAGCAAATTACTTTTCAAGGAAGCGAATAGTTCAGTTAGCAGAGTTGTTGGTGTGTTTCACCAGATCACAATAGAATTACACTTATTTCTTAATCGGTGAGAAAAAATATCGTAAGGAAACCAGCACACCTGAGAGATTTTTCAACGGTGAGTAAAACCATGTCAGAAGCAGGGTGTAAACTTTGATACCAGGGTTGTTCATCAACCTTACGATAAGAAATGAACGTCGATCTTTTTTGTTGACAAAAATATTTTTTATATTTTGACACGCCGATCCTTTACTTTTCAGCTTTGAATCGTCACTTTCATACAAAATCTACGGTCACTTGCAAACAAAACATTACCATTGTAAAGATTTATCTGTGAAATTTCTCACTGGGGTGGAGTACTGTAGTAATTTGATTATAAATTCATTACCTCGCCGCGCGGGGCCCCGGGGAATAATTTAGTGCAATTCACACGGCCCAACACCTTCGCGGTAACGCTCTTTTTAACCGACCGTTAGATGGGTGGGGTATAATGGTAACTCTTTAGTTGTATAAAAATGTGTAGTTACATTTGTGAAGAAAATAAAACTTTTGATATTTTCAATTTCGGTATGAATTTATTCCAGGGCAGGATTAAAAAAATACTCAGAATATTATATTTCCTTTAAAAATGTATAGAAGATACAGCAAAGAAACTACAGAGCTTAAACACTAGAACTTCATTTAGTTTCAATTTAAATATTATACATAGTTCCTTATAGTTTTATATTTTATTTATTTATTCTCCATTGTCACGCAGCTGTGTGAATTTGGTAGATACATTGAGTAATTGTGAATGTGAATAAATGTTTAGGATAGGTTTTGCAAATAGTAAAATAATACTATTTTATTTAATAAGAAAATTGTAAATCTTAATAAGCTAACATGTAAAAAAATTACATTAATAGTTAATATTACTTACAAGTAATAACACAATAATTAATATTATCATCATCATGATCATCAGCCTTTATTAGTGCAGTGCTGAACATAAGCCTCTCCCAATGCGCGCCACTATAATTAATATAATTAAGAATTATTCATCGTTGAAATCATTCTTAAATACTGTATAATATCATAGTAGCCAGTAGTACTATAGTAGTTAATTTTTATTTCGAGGACAAGCGCATTCTAGAAATCAAGATTGTTAGACCGTTCAAAGGTGATCAAAAAAAGTACAAACACAAGAAAAAAATTCAGTATTATTTTAATTGTAATTATAAAAATATGCGTATTTTATAGATTTGATTTTGACTAATTCGATTGATATATGGGTTCAAATTTCAAAATACTTCTATCGTAATCGTTTCTAGTGTCTAAAAATTTTACAAAATAAATATCTCGGTAGTGGAGCGCGACTACGAGAAAAGCCGATTACAGACGGTCCACAATAGTTTGCGAATGCAGAACATGCAAACAAGAAAGAAGAAATATTAAAACATAAGTTCTGTTACACTTAAAAAATATTTTACTATTTTACAAGCTTTTATTTAACTTGCAAAGCATGTATGCATGTTCAAATCAAATCTTGCAAGCTGAATTAGAACCACTTCCTCTTATCCTATGGGGTTGAATATGTACTTGTCGGTTCAGTTCCAATGACATTGTAAGTACGACCGAATCGACATCCATGATTAGCTCCAGATTAAGGAATTCTTCAATGGTCAACAACACAGACACAATTTTGTGCATATACGTTTAGTTTTGAAATTCTAAAACTTTCGTCTAATGACATGATACAGTTTAAAAATTGTTATATTTTAATTTTTAATTAATACAGTTTATACAACAAAATCTCTCTTAGTTAAATAAGGAAATATTTTTAACCATATCCATTAATTTTAGCATCCATGTCCCACAGTATCGACATTCAACACTCGCCGCAGCGCAATCATCAAATATTTGCATACTACTGAAAAAGTAATATGATTATTAATTTTCTGTCGATTCATCGGTACGCCGCGGGTTCGATTCTGTTCAATAGACGGCCTTTCCATTCCAGATATTCACTGTATGCAAAACCTGTGAATTCACTTTGTGATTTCAAATGGAAAATATTTTGAAATAAATTCTGTTTTCTTTTTTATTAAATTTTTGTTGTGAATCAGTTTGTTGAGGTTCATTGTTTTTTTGTACTGTTTACAGATTCAGGGAATATTAAAAATTATTATGTCAATATATATATATATAAAGTCGTGAAGAAGTCGTGGTGGCGCATTGGTTACGGACCCGCTTTGCAAGCGCGTGGGTGTGGGTTCGAACCTGGCATGTACCAATGTGACTTTTTCAATGTCATATGTACTTTCTTAGTTAATCTAAGACACCACTGACTAACGGTGAAGGAAAACATCGTAAGGAAACTTGGACTTTAATAGTCTGAAATCGCCAACCCGCAGTGAGCTAGCGTGGTGATTAATGCTCAATCCTTCTCTGAATGAGAAGAGGCTTTTGCCCTATATTGGGACAGTTACAGGCTGATTTATTTATTTATATATATATCTGATCTTTTTTTATTTTCAACGGTTTTATTTAGATTGACAGTTGTCAGCGTGCTGCTGCATAGGTTTTACAAGTATTTCTGGTTCTACATCTTCTGTAGCCTATATTGCTACATGAAAACTCATTGAATATTTATATTATTTAGGTTTATACATAAAGTTTATAGAAAACATTAAGCATTTGCTTGCCAGAAGGCTTTGGCAAATGTGGTTGACGCCAACAAATCCCCAATTAGTAACAATTGACTTCCAATATCACACTAACACAAAACAACTAGGAATTTGGCAGACTAGACATGATAATTGACCTAATAATACTAGAAAAATACTACTAAAACAATATAATGCTATTCACACTTCAAAGTCCACATTAATTAATAACGTACCAAACATCAAGGTAGTAAAATTCAGACATCCACAGACAAATAGTCAAGCCACAGAAGCAGAACTAACTGTATACCCTTGTCTCTTGGTTTGATTACCGTAAGACCACCGTTCCAACTTTCTAAGCTTGACGTACTAGAGTCACTATGAGTTCGGTAAATTAGTGTAGATTTAGCTATCTTGCTAAACTTATAAAATACATTTTAATGAAATAAATGAAAAACGGGCTAAGGGTGTAAAAGGTGAGGCAGGGAAATTTCTATTATATTTTTTGTGGCGGTATATAAGGGGGCACCCTTCCGATGTGCTCCATTCCACGCTCGGCGGTAAGTTTACGAAAACCACTACAAATTAAGAAGAACGTTACTTTACCTCGCCCCGCTTCTGTCCAGACTAAACAACGGTGTTTTTCTGTACGAAATTGCTTGAAGAACAAATCCCTGCGCAGTTCCCCAAATTTTTCTGGTAACAAAATAATTATTCACACAGCTGTCCATTTGTATTGACGAAAACTGAAACAATTTTTGTTGACCACGAGGCCGTCATCGTCAGCGCAAAAATGTCAGCTTTATTTAGTAAACAAGTTAAACGAAATAAATTATGTAGGTACTCTTATTACTAAGAAATTTCACTAATTTTGCATTGAATGCCTCTTTCTAATTAAATAGAATTTTTCGACGCCTTCGCGTGATTTTTGTATATAATTCTTTTTTTTTTTCTTTTAGTATTTATTAGGTTTAGTGTATTTATAGTAAGTAGATTTAATTTGTAAATAATTTTAATATAGTTTTAATTTTATTTTTAATTGTATAATTATTAATTGTTAATTCCTGAATAAACAATAATTATTAAATAGATAAATCCCTAGATTTAAATCTCCAGATAAACTTTTTTGTTTATATCTTTTAAAAGTGATTATATATATTTTATAAACAATACTTTATATCTGAATAGCATTGTATTCTAACTGCAAAGTTAGACATGATAGCTCCGTATTCTCTGTATTCTAGTACTCCGTACAACGGGTGGATGTTACAACTATCTGAGAGGGGTATGTAGAAAAGAATTTCAATAACACGAGTGGGATTAAAAAAGCGTAGTAGCAGACGACTGGGGAATTTACCCAGTAGATCGCGGGTTCAATCCCGCTCCTAATCGATTTTTCTTTTCACAAAATATTCGTACAAATAAAAAAAAATGTTTTCAAATTTTAAGTGTTTATGTATTAAAATCTTTTAGTTTTTTTTGTCTAATAAAATTAAAATTGTTTCAATCAGTGTTGAATTGATGGTAGTTTCCATTCATTAATTTATAAATTTCACTAAGATGTTGTATTGAGCAAAATCCTTTTCTCATAAACTGAGGTGAACGAATAGTAAGACTACAGACCACGTTGACCTAAGAATAAGATGGGCATGTCCTGTCTTCCTACCAAAAATAGTTCACCCTATTGCAAGACAAACATTTGTACAAGTTACTGCAAGTGCACTTCGCTCTTGCGTCTCCTGGAATCAACTGCGCGACGCTATTATATGATGTTTAGCCCCGGATTCCTAAGTACAATTCAATTATTAGCTTTTGATGTTCAAAGAGCCGGGAATTTCTATACCTGTCTGCTCGAATATTGATAGAATAGTAGGTCTTCCTGAATTGTCAATTTATCGTAACAACTGCAACGTCATTTATATTTTGAAGGTTTTCTATTTTCTCTCAAAAGAGTATCAGTTGTTTCTTAAACTAGTAAAACACAAATTAAAATAATGTCTGACTCGTATTAGTTCTGATCGGCCAGATTCAATAATTGTGTTTGCAAATTTAAAAAAACCTGGATTAAATAAAAAATGTCACGCTGCATCTAGTTTAGATTAGATTAGAAGCAGACCCCACCAAAGTATGGGAATAAGCCTTCGAGGAAGATGACTCCGATCAAGCCGGCCAATTCGGGCTAAAATCAGCATGGTATTGTCATACAATATTACATTTTTAATTTATATTTTTCCCTGGTGATATTAGAAAAAAAAACCTAGTGCATTAAGTGCTTATATTTATTGCCAGTCATAAAAGCGGTTGAACTGAAAGAATTTCTATGGTGTCGGTAGGAAGTTAGTACCTAATAAAATCGTGGCAGGTCGTGGGAGGTCGTAGTGAGAACTTGCTTTAGATCTAAAAATAAGTGTATTTACTTGGATTTTATAAAAACACCGCACTGGTTAAACTTGCAACCATCAAAATCAAAAGCCCAAACTACAAAAATATCCGGTTTATTTAACTCAGAAGTGAATTAACTCAAACTTAAGTACGTTTGAGTTGATGACGTTGTTGAGAGACAAACATTCTTGATAGTTAGTGGAGTTCGTCATTTCTTTTTTCTTTTACACTAATATACCTACATAGTTACTAAATTCAAAATTAACGATAGGTATTCAACACAATTTATGTGCATAACTCAAAACTAACTAACTCAGCCAAATCACTCGCGTGGATAGATAACCTAATACATTGTTATTCCCACAACCTCATATTCCCAAATCAATAAAACAATAAATAAAACATGTGAACCAAAAATCATGATATTTCCGAACGCTCACAACAATCCGACAGTTTATCCGACTATTAAAATATATTTCAACCGTTTTGTATCACGATAAGTTGAGCTCGAAAAATATTCTACAATCCTACATATCGGCAATCACTTATGTGGACGTGGAGTAAGTTTTGAGTGAGAAGCGAATTGGTTACTTGTTGCAGAGAGAGAAATAATATTAAACAACGTCGAATGAAACGATAATAAATTAGTATAGTTAGCAAAGATATTTAAATATGGTTACTAACTATAACGTGACAGTTAAGGACAAGATATAAGAATGATGTAAAATAAAACCTTTTTAAGTTAATATAAAAAATGGTTGTTATTCCATTCAATCCATCTACACGAATAAACAAAGTACTATTCACTGTAACGTTAGCGAATATTTCTGCTCCATAGTAAATTGAAACTTTCAGATAGATTAACTTCATTAATTACACTAGTCAATTGGCAATATTGTGGTCCTCACATGCCATTCAGAAGAAGTAAACTGAAACTAAAAAAATATTCAATACGTTCTATAAGTTCTATAGCCAACACATTAATACCCACCTAACAGGTGTGTGTCCTGTTTATGAAAACTATTAACCTCAAAGTTATAGATAATAGCCATCAAATAATCCGGATTAACCCATAACTTGGACACAGAATATTATGACAATATTATCACGAGCCTCGAAGCTATAACCAAATCAAATTATAACGATACATTTTATGGTTTAAAATATATTTTAACGTTACGTTCATATTATTTTAAGCAGTATAAAATGAAACCAATAAAAACGACGAAAAAAAAAAACATAAATAAAGATGAAACAAAGTACTTAACAAATAGCTTGTAAGTAGGTATACGAAATATTATACAGAACGAAAATATACCACCAAAAACACTAAATGCAAAAATACTAAGTCTCTCAATGCAATCTTTCCATTGTAAAAAGTTTTTTGATCCCATAGAAGCCAAGTCTTATTCAATTTATTTTGTAGTAAGTTATCTATCAACATTTAGCGTCTGTATCCATAGTTTTATTTATATTATAATTACAGTAACTTGACGGGTCACTGCCGTGCCCTCAGATAATAAAACGATATAAAAGATCTATGAACAATCCAGCTATAATACAATGTATATATAGGTACATACAATCATTGTTTCATCATAATATAACTATACGCATAAACTTACAGCACTCATCTCCATAATACTGTAGCTATTCATAATATAGTAGACAATACTTACATTCGCGACTGCCATAATAATGGCAGTTGGAATTCAGCCAACGTCAATACAAACATTGATCAGTTTCACGTATAATAATTTCCCGGCCCTCCCATTAAAAGTTATTCGAATTCTATCATAATTGGACCTAATTGAAACGAGCTTTCATAATTCGTTATTAAATTCTGTAATCATATGTAAAATATTTCATTACGAGACTTGGGGAGAATTTCGATATTCTGCGGGTCAAACGAATTTGTCGGTTGTATTATTTTATGGTATGTTCTGATAATAGGGGAAACTGAAGCTTAATAGCCCGTTGAAGCTCCAACATATTCAAGGCTATAGAAGCGTCTGCCTTTATAAAAATAAATGGGATTCTTTATTTTTTTCTGTTCTCAGATATGGAGTATTATGCAAAAATGCATTGTGTGTGTGTTGAATGTGAATGTATCAACCGAGTTTCTACAGCCTTAAAATTCACGGCAGAAATAAAGTTTACTAATTTTTTGTTTTGCAAGACATCGATTATGATATTTTTATCAATATACTGGATTATACTTTGTTATTCGAGTTTTAAATTTAAAACTTGAATACACTTGGGTCGTGAATGTATTAGGACTGTTTGAATGCATACCGAAAAGAAAATTTTATCAAAGTGAACTTGTGATTACACGGAAAACTAAACATTTTATTATTTGAACTTAAGCAAACTGAATTATAAAATACTTGGTTTAATAAAATGTATATGCCAAAGAATTTTATGAAACTATGGAACCGTAAATAGACAAACTAGCTTTGCCAAAGAACTGCCATAAATCATTGTTTGGAATAGATTCTTAGAATCTGATGCCAACATATATCTCGTATTCACTCGTTAAAGTATGTAAAACTGCGTCACACAAACACTAGTATCATGACAAACATGATAGTTAAATTTTATTTGCATCAATAAAAAATATGATATAACTGTAGGAATATTTGTTTGCTATGACCTGGATATATTTAGGATAACTTATTTTTATTTTTTTTTATATGCAGAAAGTAATAATAAGCATATTGATCCAGGTATTGACATGAACTCAGTTTTTTTAATGGATATCCTTGAAATAATATAAATTGACACTTTCGGGATATTTTCAAGAATTTTCTGCCACAAATCAGCAAGCAACAACATTTTCTACTAAATTGCCAGTGCTCTGTTCATGTACTATATAAGTAAAAGGAATATATTATTCTAGTTCAGTGCTATCTAAATACAAATTACGTATTCAAGTTTTATTTTCGTCTTCAACATTATCTTCAAAATTCTTGCCAAAAACTTTTCCAATATCTACAGCATGACTAATTTTGCTGAATTGAATACGTAAAGCGCAACATCTTAGAGTTTCGAGAGTATCTATTCAAATCACGTTATATTCAGCAATGTAAATGTGTATAAATAACATTGTTTGGTAGGATATGATATACCGTTTATGAGGGACTTAAGTGTACTATTGTCGTTTGCGTCTCACCCGCTCCTGTTTATAGCTCGGACTATAAAAATGCATCGAATGCTGCAACGGTTTTCAGTTTCTGAAGTTTATATTCGTCATCACAGAACAGATAGCCAGTTACTTATATCCCCTACTAAAGAGGATGCATTGTTAATTACTTTTTTACTAATTACTCTATAAGTTAAAAAATATGAACCTTATATTAGTTACGGTACATGGTATGGTATGGTAAGGTATGGTGCATGTTGGTTGTAATATTATGTACTGTATTCTTCTATGGATTATATTTAAACACAATTATCTTTTTTTATTTAAAAATTCTTTATGGTAATTATAAAGCATAACTATTTAGTTTTTTATTCTATATTATTTAAAGTACGTATCATTGTTTGTTACCAGATAGAATGGAATATCTACTTCAATTTCAAAATATATGACTTACAATATTTGTACGCCTAATTCAAATATCTACGCAGCTACTATAATCTAACATATCAAAATTCTCTGCAATTCAATTCCATTCGAAAATTCAGAATCAACAGACAAATAGATCATTGCAAAGCAACGCTCACGTACGTAAATACCTTTCAATCAACGTATCAAGCGCACGAGCGGGAACATCGCACGAACAAAATTTAATTCAGCGAGCATGCACGCGATATTCGAACGACACATAAATACCAATGTGACTGAATAAACTAAGGTTTTCCAACATACAACTTTTGAGACACCGTGTACGTATTTCTAAACCTTATGAAGACACCGTGTTGGGTAAGTTAGCGATAAATTTGTGAGTTGTTGTAGTTGGAAAGCGTGCTAAGATAGTAGCGTTGCCGGTCGCTCGTCACTGGGAAGTAAGAAAAGTGAGGGCGGCACACTCGCCCGCATACAAATAGTTTACAAATGGTATGTTGTCGGTGCGGTGTCGCCGCGGCATGGCTGCGACACTACGCTACTGTCGAGTGCAAGTTACAAACGATATAGCTTTGGATTAAGCCCACAATGAAGTTGAATCTCGAGGAAATTGTAAAGAATGTCTTCGTTGTATTAAATTTAGTTTCATAAATAACAACTTATAAACTTTGTCATGCTCATGCTTCGAATTTAAAATTTACTACAATTTTAAAATTACGATATGATAACTTTTACACATTATCTGAAATAGTTACGACCTTAATTAATTTAACAGATTCCCTTAGCAGATTTTAATTTTAGCTTTATTTATATAGGTAAATAAAATTAAAATAGTAGTCTACCAAATATTGGAATTAAAAGTTATTATGTTTATGCAGTGGACGTCTTATGGCTGAAATGATGATGATGTTTATGTTATAATAAAATCATGTTTTTTTTGCTAATCGCTAACATCTCGTTGATCACAACTTCTCTAATACAGTGCACGCGACGACGTTGGTCGCATTTTAGCCGGGATAACACTAAGAATTTTTAAATTATCTACACTAAGTAGGTAACGTATGGGTGTATTGAACCTGCTTGCGACTCCTGTGACGCATAGTCTATACATAAAGATCGTGCTTACTTAGCCAATGTTGTGTTAGCATTGAATCATACTTATGAACAACTGCATGACCATAAAATGTGTGTATGTGAGATTTTAAAGAAAATTTAGATAGCATTTAGATAATATAAAGGTATATTAAACTTATTACTCACTTGGTATTAATAGACCACCATGATCTCTATAAATTATTTAAATCATATTTAATAAATCTCTATACAATTATAACTACCATACCACTACGTCACCATCTACAAAAAAAAAAGAAGAAAAGTACTAGTCTATATTTCTTATTAAATAGTAAGAAAAGTCTAGTACATATATTTCTAGACCAAACAAAAAAAAATGTTTTAAAAGGAGTTCGATGCTATATAACAGTGAATAGAGGTAGAAGAAGCAATAGGAGAAATAAAAAAGGTTTTAATCCAGTTTAGCGAAGTCTACGAGGCGTCTGCGACTCGAGGCCAAAAGTCAGGTGCGATGTAAAAGAAAACTCATTACTTCTTATTCACCGTCGACGTCGGATAGTGTCTGTATTGACGCGATGTCTTTATCGATAGTCGATGAAATACGTAAAAAATGTTCGATATTTAAATATTCAATAATTGTGTCACTCGATGTTCATTTTTATGCCCTTGACCTGAAGGTGACTTGTTAGGTGACGATCGAATATTTTAATCAATTCTTATAACTTTTTTACTTACTGAATCAGGTCTGAGAAAAAATAACTTTTCATAAAGTATTTGTATTATACATATTAAGCGATCAACAATCCAGAGGCTCGTTTTTAAGTTTTATTTATTATGTATTCTTATTTTTGACGTTTATTAATGAACACTTCAAATTAGTTTTATGACATTTCAGACTGTCTATTAGGTATGTGTCAAATATAGAATATCTATCGACATTTACGCAAACCCTAGTAATAAATTTTGCTGCAATAAATTTTAAAAGTAACGCATCAGTATGCCAGCGTCGTTTCGTCGTCTACACATTGAATGGGACAAAGCAAGATGTATTGTAGCTACATATGAGCAGCACATTACGATGCCAAGCTTCCGCCAAAAATCGATGGTTAATGGGGATTTTGCCGTACCGTTTTAGTTGTCGGAAGTCTCGAATAAGCATGATGTTGATACGTTTGTTATAAAGTCTTGAACTTAACATGATTATCACGGGTCTTTTCCGTTCATATCTTTACTTTCCATCTTTCCCTTAACTCAAGCAAATAAAGTCTATAAATCAATGTTGATATTAGTTTTATTAATCCGGATTACTCTCACAACTTTCACCATTTGTAAGACGATAACCAAGAACATTCTTTTACGCTTTAGATAAAATTATTTAGGGAGTTCCATTTGTTCAAATTAAAAAAGAAAGACTTGAAATGTAAATGTTGATTTTGGTCTACAAAAAGAATCCTAAATTTAAGCGGAGGCTCGGGTGAAGTATTTAATATTTTTACATTTAAGGCAAATTTAAGTTACTTGACTTTTGTTATGTATAATGCTCTTACAGAGTAAAATGTTGAGTAAAACCTTGCATATTTTGTTACTGAAAGAGCATAAGGATGAGAGTGCTATTAATTTCGTAGTTTGTAAATCTAAGTTTGTCTTTTAATTACGACCGGAGAAGATAGATAGACAGATAGCTGATAGATCAAAGAAACATAAGTATGCTTAGAATAAAATTATATTATATTATTTAATTTTAATATTTAATCATTATTTTAACTGTTTATTTGCAAATAATGATAACCTAATAATAATATGAAAAAGTTTTTAAAGACGTTTGTTAATCAATCACGTTAAGCATTGACGGATTTAAAAGAAACTTCGCACACTTAACTACATGCAGATTTTAATACTTATGATACTTTCATCCCAGGCAAAACTGAACTCCAGCAAAATCATGAAAAGAAGTATATTTATAGAATTGAACAGATTTGCCTATTCTATTAAATTCAATACATATTCCTCTTGAACGCACACTTCGACCACTAATTATATTAATTGTATTTGCACCTTGCGGTCTCATGCACCACATCACGTTTCAGACGACTGATTGCTAATAATGACAATTAGACGGTATTAGTACCTCAATAATTAGATCACTGCTAGCTAAAATACATCACCACAAATAACCACACATAAGGTTAAATATCTTTATTTGTTCGAAAACATAGTTCACTTAATGAATAAATACATAAGTAGTTTTACATTTTTAACCGACTTCCAAAAAAGGAGGAGGTTCTCAATTCGGCCGGTATGTTTTTTGTTTAAAAGTTATAAGTTGTTTAAAAGTAAAAACAGGAACAACAATAAATAAAGAATTACATAAGATTGGTTCATGTCACGAAGACGTGTAGGTTTCTTCAATTTCGATCTTATTATTTGAGTTTATTTAAGTCGTGGATTGAGTCATCGTGGAATGAACACCATAGCATTACATTATCATCATTGAAGATAAAACCGAACTTAGTGAAGATGATACTAATGACAATGATTGTAACTTGGTTTAAAATAAATAAACCAGCCTGTTACTATTCCACTGCAAGGCAAACGCCTCTTCTCGTACCTATAGAGAAGGATCGAGCTTTAATCACCACACTAGCTCACTGCGTGTTGGCGATTTCAGACCATTAAGTCCAGGTTTCCTTACGATGGTGTCAGCGATGTCTTAGATTAACTAAGATTAAATATGACATTGAAAAAGTCATATTGGTACATGGTAAGTTCGACCCTACACCCACTTACTGGCCAAGGAGGTCCGTAACCATTGCGGTATCACGACAAATTATAATACCTACTTGGTTTATATTACATATTAAAATATTTGGTTAAGTTAAAAACTAGGCTAAGTTACATAACATAACAGCAATATACTTTTTTCAAATTTTCTTATTAAATAATTATATAACAGCAATATTCATCATCTACAAAAAACTTTTGTGGACAAAAACCAAAACAAACCCATTTGTTTTACACGATACTTTTAACTTTTCCACGTTGACAAAGAGCTGACGCACTCCATCTTTTTTTCATTTGAATGTGAAAACTTTTGAAATGTAAGAAAATATATCCAAATTAGATTTATATGCGAGCGTAATACGCGCTGTGGAGTGTTCAGGTGATTTGGGAGTGCGGCCTACAGATTGAATTTACTTACGGCCCATGAGAGATGGATACGGGAGATGAACTTGAAATTTCTGGAAAAGCTTTGAAATTTTTAGGCTTTGTTTTAAAATTTCTTATTTTATATAGGTCGGTAAACATAAAATATTTGGGAAGTTTATCTTTTTAGTTAATTTACTTATAGTTTTATAGTTAAGGTGTACAATTATTGTGCTCGACCTTATTATATTATATTATTACTGTTACTGTCAGCCCATATCATCCCACTGCTGGGCAAAGGCCTCTCCCTCTGACTTCCACATGTCTCGATCCAGAGCCAGCACACCTGAGAGATTTTTCAACAGCGTTTAAAGCTTTATCAGAGGCGTCTGGGTGGTTTAACTCTGACACCAGGTTGTTAATCAACCATACTACAATGAAAAGTAAAAAAAAACTGCATAATATATTTTTTGTATATTTAAAAGATAAAGTAAAATATAAGCTATATAAGTAAAATATAAGATCAATTTTGAAGTAGCAACTTGGTCGATATAGATATAGTAAGTAGGTAGTTTCGTTTGAAAATGAATAACTGAAATGTATAATTGTATAATCAAAACACTAGCATAAAGTATTTCTTTTTACTTTAATCTTTGTCTAATTAACAAAAAATACGAATTATTAGTACGTTGTATCGCAACTTTGCAACTTCCTAACATTGTTTGTCAAGATTGTAAACTCGGTACATCTAGATAAAATTCTGCCACCAAAATCTTCGCAAGTACGCACCCTACGCCCCTGGGGGCGTTTTTCCCCCCATTACTTCTATAACATCACTTTATGATACTCAACTGTACTTTTTTTATTATTCATGATAATACGCCTTACATTAGCGTGTTTTTGTTCTCAACATCGTGTACTGCCGTTCACTTTTTCGTCTTTACGAAGCCTTTTTGTCGTTTACTTCATTACTTATTTGTTGCATCGGAAATATTTTATAGCTCGGGGCTAGGACGAGTTGTGTGTCACAAAGGATCGTTGTGGTTACTTACTATGTTTATTTTATGTCCAAAGACAATTTGAAATCAATCACAGTGGCTCTGCTTGTCTTTTGGAGTTTTCAATTTGACAATGAATTTTGACAAAAATAGCAGGTAATAACAAAAAATATTATGGACCTTAGACACGATAAATATTTCTTTATATTATGTTTAGTAGAAATATTGAAAAAAAGATTCCCACGATTACCATTAAAATTAATAACATAGTAATATTGATGCGATAGAGGAGCCTATACTAATATAATTCTACATAATTATTATTCCACTTTGTAATACTTTTTAAACATAAACCCAACCAAGCTCACCTCAAGCTAAATTTAAAACCGCTAAATAAACATAAAACCTCCAAATAAATTGACATTTACTTTACACAGTTTAAATGTATGTAAAACCTTTCATCGCGGCCTCTCAAGCCAAAGCTTGTGACCCGATTCGGCTCGTCTTTTGACCCTTGCTCAACATTATACAAATCCTTCTTACATCCACTCTCTGTATTTATTTGCGTGTCTTGACCTACAATTTTATACGGTATCTTAGGGGTATCTTAGTATATGTACATAAATTTAGTACAAGCCCCCGCTTCGAGAAATGCGACTGGATTGGAGTTAGGGAACTGAATCTTGAGTTCGTTTTAGATTTTGTGGGTTGAAATGTATAATACGAAATGTTTATTTTGGTCAGTTTTGTGAAGTAAAAGATTTAAATAATTTATATCGTTAGGTGAAAGATTGTGACGACTCCGTTTATTCATTAATTATGGATTATACAGCTACGTGATTTACCATTTTGTATATCCTCTGCTAATTATATTTCAACTAATATTGTATTACCTACTAAGAATATTTTTTATATAATTTAAAGAATCGAATTCATTAGAAAACATGGTAAATATCTCAGTCCTTTAGGTAAAAGATTAATATTTATTTAATTCTAGCTAATCTGATCTAACTAATATTACCAATGCTAGTAAGTTTGTTACTTTTTCATGCCTTAACCACTGAACCGAACATCCTGAAATTTTGCAAATACGTTGTCAGGTGTAGAGAAACGGAAATAGAGTACCTTTTATCCCGAAAAAAGATACTGCTTCCGAGGAAAACAACAATAACTTCCTTATGATAATAGATGGCGTCACGTGTCTTTGGAATCATGGTTGAATTCGAATTTAACGCGAGCGAAACCACGGGCTGAAGCTGATAATTTATAATTTTAAGACATTCTCATAATTATCATACTTCTTAAAGTTAAAAGTCTTTCACTTCACTTTACTTTAACATCACTAACAACATACAAACACACGAGAAAGTCTACACAATAATTACTTAATCCTACTGACATTTGTAATTAATGTGCTGCAAGCGCTAACTACATCAATTATCACGTGGATGACTGCTTCATTATTACAAACTACGAAACACCACGCATAGGACATGACGACTTCTAATTAATTGCCAATTACGCCTGACCTTATCGCGAAGTGCAAATTACGGTGTCCTCTACGTTCGCATAATATTGATTGTCTTAATTTCGAGCGTCATAAAATGTTAGGCATATTTTTTTTCGCATAATAGTTACCTAGTTAATATTTAATTTAATTACTTATTAATTGGCTCTTTCAAAATCAATTTATTTAAAGCAACATATTCTAATATATATATTTATATAAATCAACTATTATCTAATTAAAATTATCTATATATATACAAACCTATAAACTAAAACCTTAAAAATAAATAAATATACAAAACCCTTAATCTAAAAGACCGCTACCAGTAGGCAACGTTCCCAAAATGCTGGCTGCATTGCCTCGCTGAATAGCTATACTCAGCCTTTGGGCCAAGTACAGACCAGCATTTCGGTCACGAGTTGCCTCGATCAGACGCCCAGATAGGTCTTCGTAAATATTCCGGGCCCCCGGTCCCCACGGTCCCAGCGTCTCGACCCCAAAAGGCACAAATAAATACCTGCTATCTAGGGTACTATATTTGCGCCTTTTAAGGGTCTCGGCAGATTCTGCCGCCGCGCCCGCCTTACCCTGCGTTCCTGGAAGATGTGACGGCGCCAGCGTGTCGACGCAGGTAGAGTCCCACACCAAAGGTCGCCCCATCTTCCATGGAATCAGAGTCATCCCTTTGGGCCTCTTACCAAATTAGAATTACCTAGTAGAAATAATATCCCACTAAACACATTTTCACGTAAAATGTTGCCAATTTGGCTCGTCTTGGCGGAGGTACTCCTTGCCCCCAGATCATGTAGTCATATCAGTTTAACTGTTATAAATTTTTTACTTGCATATTTTTTGGATATGATTTCAGTAAACATAAATGCAACAGTCATATTATTAAAATGACTAATTAATTTACTCTAAAATACTTTTAGAATTAAGCGTATATAGGGTGGGGCTTCGAATATTATGTGACCCAATATAATTATAGTTTTCAGTTCAAATTCACTGTTTGTAACTTTGTAATGAGGTTAAAAGGTCAAAGACTTTAGAAAATTAATTTAAAAATAAGTCAAAAATACACTTCGCAAACTAAATCATTTCCTCCCCTTAAACAGACATGAAAAAATAGAAGAACAATAGAATATTTTGTGGATATAATATTGCAAATACAACACCCACTCGTTAATTTAAAAAGAGCCATTTTATCGTATGATTGATGAAAAGCCTGGTATCAAACTTTAAACTGCCCTTAGACTCCGACATGACTTAACATACCCTAGAAAAATCTCTGGGGTGCTGGTTTCCTCACGATGTTTTTCCTCACCGTTAGCAATTGATAATTAATTTCTAATACGCAAAAAAATACGAAAATTATAGGCTGGGTATCGAACCTACGACCTTTGACTTGGCAGTCCAACGGTCATATCACTGAGCTATCACAGCTTTCAAATAGCTCCTTGACATCAATACACAACCCTATTTCCTAAAATACTTCTTTAATTAATACCTCAGTAAACATTATATATGTTTACTATAATAATATATATTATGTATATAGGAGCTTCAATACGTAGACTGTAATTATTGAGCCTTAATTGATTTGCTTTGTATATGGATTACCAATTAATTACCGTATAGTGTTAGACAAGAGCATCCGGCAGTTTGTAGGGCCAGACGTAAGATATGATAATAATTATGTAACAGCAAACATATTGATGTCTAAGAAAATTAAAATGAAGTGAAAAATAAAATATTCTGAAGTTTTAAAAAAGGAAATGATTTAATTGATACCATTTTAATGTCAAGTTAGACAGAAATGGTTCAGTAAATAATAAATTCAGTTTAAATTTCTGATGAACCTTAATCATATTATCCTGAAAACACAATCAAAATGAACATCAACATTGCTAAACAATTTACAACTACCTTTCACTTCCAATCCCTAAATAATTTTGATATTCCAAAATCATAATTCAGCAACCGACCCTGATCCCGCGATCCAAACAACGTTTTGAGAACCAATCACTTAACTATCTGAATTATATATCACGATGTCTTCGGCGGCCAGGCCGTCAGCTAATTGTAACTCCGTGAATGCAAATCCAATTTCTCAACCAAGGTGCAAGACACCTCGGGCGGGTGGTTAATTTAGACAACCCTACCAGATCCAATCAACCGTTGAATCTTCGTTGGAATTGTAACAATATTGCTTTAGGGTCGCCTACTTGTAAAAACTGGATAGAAAAGAAAAATTGTGCCTTGTGATCATCTAAAACAATTCGAGGTTTTTAAAATGTTGTTAGACGATTTTTTTACAGATTTTTAATTGTGGTTTTGGAATATTGTTAAAGTAGTTTCGTTTTCAGATCTGACCGATGAGAGTAAAAATAATCTGCATAACCTGTTATATTAATGATAATAATTTTAATTAGAGAAATTATGAAACGTACTTAACATTATTTTCATACATTTTATTCATATTATTATTGTTCTGTAAATAAATATTATTTACAGAACTGCAATTCAAAAGGATAAAATAATAAGCCTTCTCACCAGCTTTATAAAATATTTTTTTTCTTAATATATGACGATATCAGAAATACCACTGTTTAAAACTGCTATTGTTTTACAAATACAATTTTATATCGGATTGCGAGTATTATTTTTGTATACGACTATTGTCCATCGGTTCGCACAGTTTTACTGTACATTCCTGTATGGAAATATTGAACATTATTATATCGGATTCGACCCCACATAAAAGGGAACAAATTCCATTCACCGTCGCACCTCGGGTTCGAAAATAATCCAGCACTCATTTTCAACAGTCATTGTTCGAGGTTTTGGGAGTCCTATAGAAACCATAGGTTATTCATGAATCCTGTATCAATTCGATTTGAATTCGAGTTTAATTTGTGTTTTCGACGACGAACTCAATTTTTTAGCACGTGACGCATTTTCCAACGACAAACAATGAAGAAAATATATCATATTACGTTTATATTGAAACACGGTGTTTTTGAATGACAGTTTGTAGTCAGAGGTCTCGAGTTCGATCCCAAGGCGCGCACCTCTGACTTTTTGTAAGTTATGTGCTTACTATAAATTAATTATCAGTTGCTAAAACGGTGAGGGAAAACATCGTGATGAAACCAGCACACCTGAGAGATTTTTCAGTGGTGTGTAAAGCCATGTCAGAGGCCTACGGGCGGTTTAAACTCTGATACCAGGTTGTTCGTCAACCATACGATAAGAAGAAGAATGACAATTATTGTGCTGCCGAAAATAGGAGTTGAACTTTTGTATTGGATCTTTTACATATTGTTACGTGCTTCAGTTGTCTGAATTATTCTTGTGGTATGAATATTATCCTAGTTTTATGTAGCAGAATATTTATTCATGAATAGTAAGTTTGTCATCTGCAAAAACAATGGCCTCGTAACATTCATTATGGTCAGGGCGTTTCTCCAATTCCTTAAACCAAGTTTGGATGTCGAAACTGAAATTAAACCAAACGTTACGGTGTGTTCTCTTCACTCATATAGTTTATTCATTACTGCCTAATAGCTTTTAGATCTTTATTAGCTACAGTCTGAGCACAACATAGTGTTACGCAGTTGCATTTATCAGTGCTCCTAGCGCCATCTATTATCGAGTGGCGATACTTAATTACGAGTACTCGAGTAGAAGAGTCTAGAAATTACTAGAACTTTGTGGACCCTTCTAGTAATTTCTAGTGTGTTCGAGAATATTCGAAGAAGAGTGTAGAAATTACTAGAACCTTTTTGAGCCTTCTAGTAATTTTTAGTGTTGTTCGGAAATATTCAAAGGAAACACACACCTACATAAAGACAGTGTGATAGCCGGACGAAACAGCGACGCTACATCGAGTATTGTTCTACGATACATGGTAAAACTATTACTCGCTGTGTGAGTTTGAAGCGATCTTCGAGTTTAGTCGAATTTAGTGATTGTGTGAAAGTTGTATTAGTACAGAATAAATAGTGTTCTCTTTTAATTTAGATAATTCTTTTTAAATTATCGGACCGCGGCTATAACAATAGTAAACTCGAACATAATTTTAGGATCTCATATAACTAATTGCCGAGTTTGGCCCAGTTCTCGTCTCCCATCACGACTTGTTTCGTAAACTCGTAGTATGTTTTTAATACGTTCTCAGTATTCATACAAACAACTGAGATGGAAATGTGAATAGAATTATTTTGTGTCGTAGTATTTAAAAGTTGTTGAACATAAGCGGTCACAGTTCGTCGGGTTTCATCACAATGTGTTGCTGTTCGTAATATAGACGGTATTGTTCGGACGTGAGAAACACGGCGTGTCCGGTCTCTGTCCGGTTTGTCTTGTTTTAGGTTTATTTTTCATTTATAAAAATTGTATTGTTAAAGGATTATTATTGTATTTTGCTTTGGAAAAGTTTTTATGAAATATGTATTTATATGAAAATTTTCTAGTATCAAATACATAACAAAGGAAGTAAATATTTTTTTAAAGCATTTATGCATGCTGTGCGAATATAAAAGTTCTAAATGTTTGTAGAATGTCGACATTTCGATTTACGATTACGAAATCTATTACAATAGCTTTACCCAGTAGGTTACAGGTTCAAATCCCGCTATTTTTTTTAAGACAAAAATTTATAACAATAGAATGTTTTATAGGTAAAAAAAAATATATTTTTAAATACTGAATATATTTGAGATTTTATGTTTACTTCACTACATAGTATAAAACAAAGTCGCTTTCTCTGTGTCTGTAAATATTTAAAACTACGCAAAGGATTTTGATGCGGTTTTTTTAATAGATAGAATAATTGAAAAGGAAGGTTTACTGCACCCGTGCGAAGCCGGGGCGGGTCGCTAGTAGTTATATAACTAATAATCTTGCTAATAGCAAAATTATTAATTATTTTTTTGCCATTTGATACTTCAATTACCATACCGAAATTTGATAGAGACCCAGAACATGACCAAATAAGAACAAAGAACTTCGTAAACAAAGCTATGGGTGTCAACTAGAATAATGGTTATAGAATCCCATAATATCTTATATGAAAGTGTTCTATTAGTTGATAAAGATTGACATGCTTTTACCGCAGGACACAAAGGAACCTTTAAGCATGAAAAAAATACATATAAGAAATAATGGGTGGACATCGACGTGCGCTACGACACGTGTCAAATTAAACAATAATAACCATTTCTATTTAATTTGGATAGTACAGGTTAAGGATAGAGGAGGTCGTAGGTTCAAATCTTGGTCATAAATGAACTTAATAATATAATTATATAATTCGGGACTTAAGTGATCGTATGCATAAAATTTCTTTAAAAGGTTTGTCTATTAATATTTATTTTTTTAAATAACTTGTTTATACTGTCTTACTAGCTTGAAGGCTGAACCAGAATAAAAAATATCATATTCGTTAATCCAAGGCATGGTTGGTTTTTGAATCAAGTTTTATCTGAATGAGTTACAAACGTCTTTTCAAACTTTGACATTTATACATTACTAGCGACCTGCCCCGGCTTCGCACGGGTGCAATGCTGTTATACATAATAAACCTTCCTCTTCAATCACTCTATCTATTAAAAAAAACCGCATCAAAATCCGTTGCGTGGTTTATAGATACATAGAATACATAGGATTATAGGGACAGAGAAAGCGATTTTGTTTTATACTATGTAGTGACTAGCTTTGCCCACAACTTTTCCTGAATCTTAATAAATTGTAACCTGTGTTATTCTGATGTATAAGCTTTATTATTATAAAGTTTCATCAAAATCCGCTCATTCGTTTTTGCGTGAAAGGATAACAAACATCCATCCATCCTACCTAACAAACTTTCGCATTTACAATATTAGTAGGATGAGGTAAATATGTAACGTAGAAAAATGAAAATAGATTAAATCGAAATACATCACTCAAATTCTCTACAATGTCAAATTGGAGAAGAAAAAACATATAACTAAAAAAATAAAGACTTTATTTATTCATATTGTGGGTACAGCGAAGGAGTCAAAAAGGCGGAAAATACCGACTGGAGTCTGTATTTTCCGATGGCTAGGCTTTAACCTAGGAGTCTTCAAAACTAGACTGAGTAGTTACTTCAGCTGATACAGCGGTCAAATGCAAGCCTATTGATTATTTAAAATATATAATATATCGCCTAACTTTATTATACAATATTATAAAAAAAACATACAATCGAATTGAGAACCTCCTCCTATTTTGAAGTCGGTTAAAAATATGGTTTATTCTATAAAGAATTAAAAAATACAAGATTTGAGCGTTCTGAACCCAAAATTTTAACGCTGCGTTCATTTGTAAAAAATCAAAATTTGGAGACTCATTTAACGTACCTACTACTACTACATACTATATTTACTTTCCTTTAGTAAACTCTAAAAAAGAACGGCAATTGTACAGACAATCAACGACCGTCTCTACTAAGATTTATCAGCAAGAAAATCTCGGCATGTCTCCAATGAATGGAATCCACGACTCGAAGCCACTAATCCAACGAGGCGTCAACATGATTAAATTCTGAGTAATTTTATAGCAAATTCGCGCTCGGAGAACCACGACGACCGACGGGACGAAGACGGTATCGACATGAATTTTACATGAATCTATCCGTGTGACAAGCTTCGTCATTCATTTTCTGGGGGTAGTAAAATGTTGTTTGCGAGCCGATTGTTTAGGTGAGACAAACATATTTACAGATGCAAGGTTTGCTATGCATATGAAGAAGGGTTCTAGAAAATATACGTCACAACACATATTTTAAATCAGAAACAAAAAATATATTATACTAGCTGTTCCCCGCGACTTTGTCCGCGTTAAATTAAATTTTCACGTAAACACGTTGATAAAGCAGCCAGATTGCTTGTTTTTTTTTTCAGATTTAAAAATAGCCAATAGCACTCAAGGATAAAGTAGCTTCCTATTGGTGAAAGAATTTTTCGGATCGGATCGGAAGTTCCAGAGATTACCCCTGACATACATACAAACTTTACCTCTTTATAATATAAGTATAGATACATTTATTTTGCTTTTAAAACCGAACGAACTGTTAAATCTAAATTAAATCATGTTCTTATTTAATGTATATTACTCGTTAAATGCTTGAATAGAAGTTTTTATTAGACCGCTATTATTTAGACCGCTTACTATTTTTATTCCTTTGGATATAACTGTATATTGTACCTTTACTTGAATCAATCGTTAGATAATATTTATATAACTATATAGCAATAACATAATATATATTTATTAACTACCTAGCATTAATAGCCTAATGGTTTCACCACCGGACTGTCAAGTCAAAGGTAGTTCAAAACCCAAGCTCGCACTGATTTTCAATTTCATGTGCGTATTAGAAATAAATTATCACTTGCTAAAACAGTTAGGGAAAACATCATGAGGAAACCAGCTCACCTGAGAGATTTTTCAACGGTGTTTAAAGCCATGTTAGAGGCCTTCGAGTGGTTTAAACTCTGACACCAGATTGTTCTTCTACCATACGATAAAGAAAGACAACTATATGTACATAATATTAAACTAGCTTTTACCCGCAGTTTTGTTCCCGTGCCTCCAATTTTTCCAGGTTTTAAAAATATTCTTTTTATTCTTTGGTTCATAATCTATCTAGGTATATTTGACGTCGATCCGATACTCTGTCGCGGCATGAAAGACGGACAAACTAACAGACACACTAATGCGTGATGTTGCCAATATTATTCATTTTAAACCTTCTTTCTTGTGACTTAAGGACTATTATACCTTTGAGTAATATCAGTATCATTATGATGTCCATAAATACCTTATGCATTCCATTTCACACGATCTTTTAGTTTTTCCTGCAACTCGATTTCTTTGTTACAGGTGATTTATACTGATACTTAAGCATTTTTCAGAGTTCAACATTACTCATTCTTTCTTTGAAGCTTATTCAAATTCTCGTGCAGTTTTTATAAAGAAACTGTACAAAAATTGCAGATGCATCAAAAAATGAAACAAAAATTAAATGTTAATTATTATAGATAGGATAGGAGCTTAGGAGAAGAAAAAAAACTTTAAATTTTTGTAGACTATTTGAGTTTAGGAAAGAAATTATCATCTTGAAAAAATAATCAATTTTTAATATTTTATTTTGTTTTAAGCTCTATGTAGTTTAAGACTAAGCGTAACAAAAGTAAGTATTTACAAAAAGTTTATTCCTAATTAAAAATTATCCAACCAAACCATTTTTTTTATCAAATATCTGTCTACGAATATTTTTAGAGCCCACGTTCCGGATGAATTTTTATTAAACTTTATAGGGAACATTCGCATTCCAGACAAAATATTAAAATTTCAAGCGAAAAAACCCATTCGACTCATTTATATTTTATTTTGTCTAGAAAAAAGGAAGTAGAATCAAAAAGCGGGGTAAATTCTTTAATTTTCTTAAGAAATTCCTTTTTGTAGGAAGTTTGAATTATTCGTTAATAAAGTCTCGGTACTAGGCACTGGGGGTGAGAATTCCTTTGATGTGAATGAAATATTGCCAACTAGGTGGCGGGGACCAATCCTCACGCGGATGACGGGCAAAATCCGAGCCTACAAATAAAATGAATTTGCCTCGGAGCAACAGTAGAAAATTGGAAATGACATTTTCGCCCTTTTTTAATGTTTGCGGTGGCATGGCGGGGCACCCGACGCGATAGGATTACCGCCGGCACGGCTCGCCCCTAGCGACGCGAACATACCGATTTTTACCTGCCACACTCGTTTGACACAAATCGACTGTCGAAAATAACGTAGCAATTGGTAATTTTTGAGAAATTCGCAATGTATTTTGCTGTATGCTTTAGGGCAGATAATTTGTTGTACGCGACCTTCTAAATTATGTTTTTAACGAGAAATATCGAAGACGAGAGATGATAAATTATGGGATTAACGAGTACCTACACGTTGAAAACGCCTTATATTAAAGGATTATCACGTGTCAAACTATACATTAATACAGCATTATCAGCAAATATTAATTAACTTCTACTACATATTCTGCGGAGCTCATAAGTTGCAATTGTAGGTATTTTTATATTTGCTACTCTCATTTTTGCCCCCGTCTTTGTTTTAGTAGCTTATGTTACTCTCCTGCCGGTAAAGTAAACTATGTCGATCAAACGCTTCATTGCTTCGTGAAAGAAAGACAAACCAAACAAGCCACTTTCCCATAGTTAATATTAAATATTTTGTACATTACAAATTATAAACATGTATATAAAAATGTGCTTACATTTTTATAATACATAGTTTAATATCATTGAAAGAGCTTCACCGCGCTCTCTCTCGCAGCTTACAATATAAGTGACGGTACACAAAGCAAATCCAATTCAATATTTCACCGGAACAAAATTATTATTCTTTATTATACTCATCAAAGTGCACCGTTCCATCACACGGTTACTCCATAAGAGTGAAAGAGAGAAAACTTCCTTCCAATGCAAGGAGGAAGTGCATCGCAACGGAAACGAGACGGGAGCGGTGGAAGCGGCAATTTGCGGAGTCTCCGGGCAATGTTGTGACTTCCCCGTGATGTATGAGAACAACTTCGCTCATTGAAATACCTTTGCGCTGGATGTTAATTTATTTCATGTAATAAGACAGAATAGTGCCTTAAAAAGCCCCACTAGGCATACCTTTTAAATTGCTCCTTAAAATTGGTAGGACTGAAAGCGCTTTCTCTTTGTAAGTACGTTTCGTTGTTTCGAATCTTTGAGAGCGAAGCGCTCTTATTCTGAATAACGTTAGCATTCACTTTTAATTGGTTGTAGACTACTAAAAATACTCGATGAAAAGCTAGATATCTGTCTTTATTAGCTAGCTGATAAGTTATTCTACCTAATTAAAACTACTTATATTTATTATTTTTATTCATTAATGTTGTAACAACCGCAGTCCTTAACATACCTATTACTAACTTGCACAACAGTTTTTTTCAAAAAAAAAGGTCCTCTATGTCATTCTCTGAGCCAAAAGCTTTCTGTAAATAATCACGCTAATCCGTTGCTCCGTTGCTGCATGAAGTCAAGGCAAACCAAAAAACATACTTAGGCATTTACATAATAATTAAGCTTACTTAAATTTTCCTTGTCCTTGTATACTTCATATCTGAAGTATGTCATATTGTCATCATAATATACCATAAAATAAATTCCTCAATTCATAAACATCTAACGAACGTTTAAACCAAGCCCTCTCTAAGAGTCCTCGGTTCCCCAAAAGTTGGTCCGCTCATACTCGAATGAACAGAATGAAATTGATCGTGGCAAGATAGCTGAGCGGTTTGGCCAACGAAAACACGCAGCCTAAGCCTCGTTCGTATCAAAGCAACAGGTTCTTACGTTAGAAAAATATTTTTATCCGCCTGTAACGTATCACTGTGCCAAGGCGTGAGACACCGATTTTATAGTGAAGGTCATTTGTAATCTAACCTCGATATCGATTGTTGGTTAATATAGGTACACAGTGAAGCGACTTTAGATGTATTAATATTTTTAGGAAGTCAATAGATCACTAGTAATTAAAGTTGATTAGAAGTAATCTGTAGATTTTTCTTAAACTTAGGCATAAAATTCTTACATAATTAAATTTTCATGAAATACTAAGTAAGAAATATCTTTCAATTAAAAGTAAGGTCGAATGTAAGTGCCATGTTTAGCTTTAGTTGCTAATTTTAAACTCTCTTATCTCAATTCTCGACCTTTAATGAATTAATACTTTTGAAATAAACATAATCAAAAATTGTCCAATAATAAAAACTCAAGAAGAATGTGGAAAGATAACACATTACTTACAAACGAACGTAGATAACAAAGCTTACAAGAATATTATTTCCACACATTTTGCGCCATTCATCATATTTTTCCGAATCCAGAAATTCACGCGAGCGAAACCGCCTTCAAAAGCTAGTTACAAATATTCCCGTTATTTATGCCTCACGTTTGGCTGTGATATAAGGATTTTATTGGCCTACCCTCTATCTGTTACTGTTTTAATTGAATCGTTAAGTTTGATTGGTCGTTCCAAACCCCTGATTTTTGGCTCCTTTTAAGAATGCGAATTCTGCAATTAATTAAATTTATTGATCGAGGGTTTTATTCCTATTCATAGGGACGACGATAAGTTTTATATATGAATGAAAAGTCTTACAACGTTTTCATCAGTACTGTCATCTGAGGAAATTATTAATTGACCTTGTAAGTCTTCCGTGATGAGAGTGAATGAGGCAAAAGAGGTATGCAAGGACCGTAGCAAGTGGAAATCCGTTGTCTCTGCCTACCCCTCTGGGAAACAGGCGTGAGTCTATGTATGTATGTAAGTCTTCCCTTATCTATTTTTTATTCAAAAGAAAATTTAAGTAATCATTAGCTAAAAATGTAAAGTAAAGTAACAAGCAGCAGAATACAGCATGAATCTAAGAGACACTAGATAAAAAAAACCTTAGCTATAAACATAACGAAAATGATCGAAATACTACTACGTACATATAATAAGCACAAACAACACATTTTGCCCCACATCATCGATAAAGTCACAACACTAAACAACGAAGAGCACTATTAGGAATGAGATTTCTACTACACATCTTATTCGCGAATGTTGCGAGTCATTCTATTATTATATTTGAACAAAGAACGAGCTATGCTTGTGTGCGTGAAGCCATATGCCGCAGATTTGGCTTACGTCACGCAGAAATATTGGACCTGAATGGTGTGTTCTTATTATGATTGTGATGTTTTTAATGTGTGAGAAGAAGGTATTCGTGTGTGTAAGTACATTATATTAGGGTTGTGTTTTGGTCTGGCGTTGCTTGGGTCATTCTCAAAATGATTGACTAAGCATTTTAGGTTTAGTAAATTTCCATGTGTAGATAACTTGCCAATCTCTATACAATTAAGTCATCCTCCTTGCCTATCATTCCCAAACTTTGTTGGGGTGAGTTCTAATCTAACCAGATGCAGTTAAATATCAGTTTTTCTACAACTGCCTAGTTGACCCCTGCAACCTAAAGGGATACGATATTCTAAAGTTTTGTCAGTAATTGTCAGAATTTTATGAGGTTGCTCATTTTATTTATGTCGACTGTCAAAGATCTTCATGATAGCAGAGACCAAAAACTTAACATGCTCTTCGAAGCACGAAACTGATGATAATTAATTTATAATACACACATGCCTAACTTCAAAAATTAGAGGAGAGAACCTTAAGTTCGAACCTGAGATCTCTGACTTTCTCAATATAATGTACAAGTGTTTAACTACATGCTTCCGGATAGCTCGAGCTGGGTTGATCGCTTCAAATAATCCCGACGGCCTTGGTATGTAAACACCACGTTACACTTTCGGTTATGATAAAACAGACATAATAATATAATTATTTAATAAGAAATTTATTTAATAAGGATGGGATTCGAATCCACGATCTTCGGCGTACCGTGCCGACGCTCTAACCGCTGAGCCACAGTATCCCATCAGAATCAGTCGAAATTTCAAATCTCTTTCTACGCCTAGGGCGTATGGTAATATCTATCGGAAACATTACGTATCCGACTCAGTACTCCAAACTTTGCAGTTTTTAGAAGGCATCGATGCGATATTACCAATTTTTTTGCTAACACATGTAAAAACATGTGCTAAAACATGTAAAAATTTCACAAAAATAATAAAAAAAAGACGTAATAATGTTAAGAGGTCTTATAAATGTATTGAAGAACTCTTACCTACTAATTAAATCTAATCAAAAAGCCAATCAAGCCATAAATCTTACACGTGTATGAAATTATCAATTAATTAATTACAATTACAATGTAACGTTATCAGGTTTTCATAATTTTCTATGTACTCTCGTGTGGGGGTAATTTGAAGTTATTGAAACACAACAAGCGGTTCTTGTTGTTTATTGAAATATCATTCGTAATGCTATTGAGATAAGGTGAAAAATATTTTTTATAATTTAATATTGTGTTTTACAAAGAGAAATAATCTTGTTTTTGACTTTATCTGCGTTTTTACCCCGCTCTTACTCTATGATAGCAATCAGTTTCTTATATTATATTTATTTATAGTTTATAATTGTAACGACTCTATTACATAAAATAACATATTTAAATGGCCTCAAACATTTGGATAATAAACATATTGTCTTGTTTGAACAGAAAATATTTTTTTGCTTACATACCACGCAAGTTTTTAAAAATTATATAATTAAAAAATTAACTGAAAGAAATTAAATTTAAAAAAGAACTATAACGATAAAGATTGTACTAAAGTAAAATTTTGTTTCAGATGGTAAGAACAAGACCACAACTCAAAGAGAACAGCCAGCACACTTCACACAAACGGCAGCGGAGAACCGAGATTCACACACACCGCGTTAATCATCATAAAAGCATGCACGTACACATCTCGCAGTCGTGCGAGACGAGTGAGTAGGTACTACATTTAGTTACGCCCTTAGAGTGAGTTGGCTGTTCTCTCTGGGCTGTGGTAGGTTTTAATAAAGTAATTAATTAAATTACCTATGATAAAAAACTAAACGCATTGATTTCCTCTGGTGTTCACTTAACCTTTATTAATTAATATTTTTCTATAATGAATGATCGCTGCTTATCCTTAATGAACAATTGAACATCACTACAGTAACCACTACCGAGTCAGGTGAAAGTATTTTATTTTAAACACCAGTAAAACCAACTGGTAATCCCTGCTTTTTGAAAGCTGTGTAAGTAATATCGTAATTGAAAAAAAAAGCTGGATTTAAAATTGGAACCTTTTCTTTTTAATTCTATTTGCTTTGATGGTTGCCGAACCGAAATGAAATTGCTCTTTTTTGTCGAATTGTAACCCTTTTAATTTGATTGACACTGTTGTTCTCTGTACAGATGTATTGTTGAATTAATCCCCATGGTCCAGATAGCACCAATATCTAAATTGATATTGCTCAGGGGGTTACTCTTGTAATACGAACTCAACTCTATTAAAAATATACATTTATGTACGAACTCATTGCAACGTTGGTGGTAATGACGTGCCAATGCGGGTATTGCTTTTTTTATAATTGATAGGCTTGCGTTTTAAATATCTCAGATAAATTGAGATGTAACAAGAAATAAACAAACGACAAGGCACAAATTTTTGGAATGACATTTTCAAAAAAATTAAGTAAATGTAGAATTCTGTCTGTCTCACATGTTAGTTAGGTACATGGTAAGTGATGATGTGGTCGGCGATGGTGTACGCCTGGCTTAAAAGTAACCTTCATAATTATTGCCTAGCTTATAAAAAAGCTTGTCCCCTCGCTTTTCAAGCACGTAGGTGTGGGTTCAAACCTGACACAAAATATGTGACTTTTTCAATGTCATATGTACTTTCTAGTTAATCTAAAAACAACTGACTAACGGTGAAGGAAAACATCGTAAGGAAACCTGGACTTTAATAGTCTGAAATCGCCAAACCGCAGTGTGCTAGCGTGGTGATTGATGCTCGATCCTTCTCTGTATGAGACGAGACCCCTTGAACTGGGAAAGTTACAGGTTTATTTATTGTAACAAAGCTTAAGCTTAGTTAAAAACTGGATTGGGTTCGTAGTTCAAGAGTAACCCCCAGAGGCCTATTTGTACTATATAGGTACACTAGCTTTCCCGCGCGACGTTGTACGCGTGATTATTCTACCTCCACGCTTTTTCTACCCTACCCTACACTACCCTACGCTACTCTACCCTACCCTACCCCTACCATACCCAAGCCTTACTCTACCCTACCCTACCCTACCCCTACCCCTACCATACCCAACCCCTACTCTACCCTACCCTACCCTACACCTACCATACCCAACCCCTACTCTACCCTACCCTACCCTACCCTACCCCTACCCCTACCATACCCAACCTCTACTCTACCTCTATCCTACTCTACATCTACCCTACCCTACCCGACACTATCCTACGCTACTCTACCCTACCCCTATCCTACCCAACTCCTACTCTACCCCACTTAACACCTATTTCTATTCACATTATGCCACTTTGATGTCTCTTACTAATACCGAATATACTACACAAACTCCCCCCCCTTTCCCCCCTAATAGGTAGAGTTTTCAAAAAGCTGAAACGATGATTTGTTAACCGAAAAGCTAATTATCAAGTTTAATGACGGATTTTCATAACTACAAACTTTAGTCCCCTTTTATAATTATCTTCTTAGGGAGAAAAAATCCAAATGTTTTGATACACGCCTTTTTTATTTTTAACGAATAAGCTGAATACATTTTCTTATATCTGTAACTTAGAAAATAACGAATCTTCCATACAAACTTTCACCCCCTTTTTTATCCACTCAATGGTAGATTTAAAAAAAAATAAACTATGCTCGTCTTTCATCTAACAACCTAAAAGCTGAATACCAAGTTTCGTACATATAACTTTAAAAATGACGTACTTTCATACAAACTCTTATCCCCCTTTTTACCCACTTAGGGGTGGAATTTCCAAAAATCCTTCCTTAGTGCACCCCTAGAGTACTTAAAAAATATCGTCTCAAAATTTCAAGTCTCTAGGTCCACCGGTTTAGGCTGTGCGTTGTCTGTCAGTCAGTCAGTCACGGTACTGTTTTATAAGTATAGATTCATAACTTTGTTTCGTGTTAAAAAAAATCTAGGTACTGTAGGATTTGGATGTCCATAAAATAATTACGTTAATAAAGATGGAGGAGTTTTATACAATAATATGAGTCAATATGTTTTTAAAGGTTTATGTGATTCACCTTACACTTCGTATCGCGGGTTAGATTACCGCACGGGACAAATATTTTATGTGATTTTTATTAAGTTTTTTCTTAGTTAAAAAAAATTGAGGATTATCTGTGTCAGAGGTTTTTAATTTTTTAATCTATAATAATTACGTAGTGAAATTGAACGTCTGAAATAGGATAGTATTTTTTTATTGATTACATTCAAGCTCGTTAATAGAAACCATAAACAAAAGCGCAAATTGGTACATAACTATTTTGTGTAATTCAACCTTATTTTTTCATTTTTTTTAATGATAACACTAAAGTTCCTCAATATTCACAAACAGAAGAAAAAATGGTAGGTACATAACTATTTTATGTTTGACAATTTATATACAGATAATCAACATAGAACATACCAACTGCGAGCAAAGATTTGTCTTCAAAACACAATACTCACAAACGCAAGCCTATCCCCCTTGTGATCTGAGCTTTCAAAATTATTAAAGCCTCATTTTACACAAAAAGAAATGAACTCCAACATTGAGTGAGTGTAAAATGACTCAATCCAAGGGCTGAGTTCAGATTAAAAGCGAAAACGGAAACGAAACGCAAACACTGAAATACCATTAAGTCATTGGACGCCAGACGGCGTTAACTTTTAATTTTACCAGAATAATACTGTCAAGTTTAAATCTTTGGATTTCAGAGGGAAACGGGATTTGTAAAAGAATTTTTATTTTAAGAACAGTTGATTAAAAAATGTTGTGCTACCCTTGTTTACTCGATTTTTTTTATTTATATATAATAATGAAAAGTTTAAAATGTCTTTTGATTAGTGAATTAATGAATAATTAATTAGAATAGAACAAAAAGTGTATGCCTAGGGCATTAAGTCCGCTTATATGTTTTTATGTGCATAAAATATTAATAAAAAGACAATCTTCTATACTTATAAAATGGTAACGTGACTGACTGACAGACAACGCACAGCCTAAACCGGTGGACCTAGGGACTTGAAATTTTGAGACAATATTCTTTAAGTACCACAGGGGTGCACTAAGGAAGGATTTTTGGAAATTCCCCCCCTAAGTAGGTAAAAAAGGGGGAAACAGGTTGTATGTAAATCCGTCATTCTTAACGTTAAATGTACGAAACTTGGTATTCAGCTTTTCGGTTGATAAATGAAAGGACGAGCATTGTTTTTTTTTTTAAATCTACCCTTGAGTGGATAAAAAAGGGGGTGAAAGTTTGTATGGAAGATTTGTTATTTTTTAAGTTACAGATGTAAAAATGAGTATTAAGCTTATGCGCTAAAAATAAGAAAGACGTGTATCAAAAATTTTGGATTTTTTTTCCCCTAAGGAGATATAAAAGAGGACTAAAGTTTGTTGTTATGAAAATCCGTCATTAAACTTGATAATTAGCTTTTCGGTTAACGAATAAGACGTGTTTTGATAACTCTACCCATTAAGGGGAAGGGGGGGGGGCGAATATTTTGTGTAAGAAATTCGGTATTAGTAAGAGACATCAAAGTGGCATAACTATGCACGTATATCTCGATATTCAGTCACTTTGGGGAGAAAATATAGAAGATAAAAGTTTGAATGGAATTCTGCCATTTTTAAAGTTGAAGCCATGAAAATTTGTAGGTATTCACGAGAAATGCTGGACCGATTTTTATGGTATTTGATTCGTTGGATTAGTCTCCGTCTATAATAGAAGAATCGAAGAAAAAAAAAATGGAATTATACCCCTTGGGTATGGTAGGGTAGTAGGGTAGGGTAGAGGTAGAGTAGAGTTAGGGTAAGAATAGGGTGGGGCTAGAGTAGGGTAGAGGTAGAGTAGGGTAGGGTAGGAATAGAGGGGTAGGGTAGGGGTAGAGTTGAGTAGGGTAGAGGTAGAGTAGGGTAAGGTAGGGTAGGGGTAGCGTAGGGTAGGGTAAGAGTAGAGTAGGGTAGGGTAGGGCTAGCGTAGGGTAGGGTAGGGGTAGAGTAGGGGTAGGGTAGAGGTAGAGAATGGTAGGGTAGAGTAGCGTAGGGTAGTGTAGGGTAGGGTAGAAAAAGCGTAGAGGTAAAATAATCACGCGTAGAAAGTCGCGCGGGGCATCTAGTAAATTATAAGACGAAACTAAACTTAAATCAAGATGATACTCGTAGTTGACTGGAAAGTCAGCAGAAGGATTGCTGCAGTCTACTGGGCCTGAACTCTCTCCGGTCAGGTCAGACTAACGTCCCATGAGCTAGAGTGAGCGAATAGAGAGTGCACCTAGCTAATCTCTTTTGAATTTGGCTGCAGTGACTGACCAACTGTCTGACCCAAATATCCTAAAGTAATAAATGTCCTAAAGTAAGTTACTTTAGGACATTTTCTTCTTAAATTAGCTCACTCGTAAATTTTTAAAAGGTATGTTTAAAAAGCGGTTTTTACTCTGATAATAATTTGTTCATTAACTATACTATAAAGAAGAAGACTAATAAGTCTTTAGCCACCTAAAGCCCGTAACAAAAAAGGTTCCTAGTAATCTACTAAAGAAACTTAGTATGTAACTACTCACGTACAAGTACATAAACATCATTATGTACGCTCGGTTAAAAAGGGATCGGGAATCGAATAAAGAAAGTGACGTAGATAATGAGTTCACCGTTTTGATGGACATTGAGGAAAAATAATACAAGCTGTTTTGTTTACTTTAGTTAATTACTTTTGTAATAAAATTTTAGTTCAGAGAGCTAAATATAGTAGTATCAGTATGTTAGTTCAGAGAGCTAAATATAGTAGTATCAATATTTTAGTTCAGAGAGCTAAAAGTTGTACTATATTTTAGTTCAGAGAGCTAAATGTTATACTATGAATTTTTTTGGAAAATCAAACCATCTGTAAGGACGGTTGACCATGTTTACAGTACCACGACCGCACAAAATATCGGTGAAAAATAATAGTAGTCGTATTGTTGTGTTTCATAAGGCCAGTATAAGTACCGGAGGCCCAGTCCTCCTCATCCACAATTCCCTTTTCTCCTCTAGGTACTATATTTCCGTACATAACCGTCCGATAGTCAAAACCACATTTTACATTTTATTTAAAGCGTCTTAAAGAAAGAGGTCCTCAATTTGGCTGTATTTTAGTCTGTGCGTAATTTACACGCTGTTTTAGTAATCCATAATCATATTAATATATACTCAGTTTATTAAACCAACTTATCTAAAATGTGCGCACATTTCCGATATTATCATTACCCCGATCGCCATTAACATCATTAAAATCTAGCGCCACATAGAATCTAATTTAAAAAATCCTCCGTACGAGAGCCGATTGAATTTGTGGCGCCTGATTACATTAACAAGTAGTAAAGAACATTTCCGGACGGAACCGGTCTAGAGCGGTCTTAACCGGTTTAAAGCGGACGAAGCCGGCTAGCGTCGGCGTCGGTCCTATAGTTTGTTGTAATAGCGTTGTGTTGGAGTGGACTTAATCGCGTTCCGTGGTTTCAGAACGTGGTGCCGAAACGTGGTACCAAAATCCGATGGTGTACTATGGGATATTAGTGTTTGTTTTCCAAATAAGGATGATTTTAGTACAACGGTTGGGGTTCTTTATAAATGCATTAAGTGCTTGCAACAAATAGTCTATTAATTTTAGGTGTGTTATCAAATATTACTCTATAAGTACAACATTTCTTCTTTCAACATTTTTTTTAATAAATATATTACTGCCTTTTTGTAAATTTGTTAAATGTTTGCCTAAATGCAATCAAATTCACATTAAGTGCTTAATTTGATCATTAAAACGTACTGTTTGGTACCAAACAACAACAAAATATTATTCGTAACAATTACTACAATATTACAGAATTTAATATACGCGTCGTATTCGAGCGCACGCCCAAGTATAAACAGTTAAATCGGCGTACATTCCCACTTAATTGTTCATTACAATCGATTGCAATAAAACAGGCCACATTAATAATTACACTGAAATGACGTCAATGAACACCATGTCACATATTGTGCGATACACATAGGTTCACGATAATATGGCATGTAGTAATGAAGGCCAACCTAGTTAGTGGGCACACCAGCCGGGACAATTGCATCTTCGCACCGACCGATACGCCAGATGATACGCTGTGCTGCATAGTTTACCCTGCACTGCAGTGTATACTACGATCATAATAATATTTTGACATAGAAAATGTGCAACAACTTTATTATACATTTCATTGCTTGCAGAGATTTAAGAACTTAATTTCAACAAGGTCTACAATGTAATATTTTCAATGCACTCCAATGTACTATCGCGGACAAGTCCCCGACTGTACTTGTAATGTACTCCAATATTATGATTTATTTTTATGCGAAGGGATTAATGGATCACTGAAATAAATTGTGTATTTATGTTCAAAAATTTAGATGATATCGTTTATATAAGTTGGAATGGAGCCAATAATAATATTCGAGTTCATGATAAATACAATCAATTTTGTTTTGCAGATTTTACATGTCATTTACTCGCACAGAAAAGAAAAATCTTATTAAACGCAATGATATCTCAACTACTTAACTACTAACTCACAGGCCACAAGATCTACTACTGGATGTGTAAGACACTTCAGAATCAGAATCCAGTTCCTTTTATTTACATGTACAGTTCTAACAGTAGGTATATGTGATTTAAAACAGTATATCCGACCGGATTGTGAGACTCCGTACGGAATCAATTTTGTTGGTTCACTCAACCGTTTTAACTTGATCGAGTTACTGTACTGCTATGGAAGTTTCGAGAAGAATGCATTAACTGGAGAAATTTGAGGTATATTGGGCGCATATTCTGAAGAATATTGGAGGAGTTTAAAGATTGAAATTTAATGTCGATTTTCAAAATGTTGTTGTTGATATACATGAGACGGAATTACTTGCCTGACTTACTGAATTGCCAGTCGAAGGTCTTACCACTAGGCTATTACGACCCAACAATCTTTGAAATCACCTTAAAACATGATCAAAGTAAAAGGAAATTTCAGCATTTTAAGCTTAAAGGGGGAGGGGGGGAGAAAAAGTTCAAATCCAACTCGCAATCGATTTTTCCTTTACATAAGTATATATTAAATATTATTACTTAAATATATTAGTTGTTACTATTATTTTGGAAGCCATATTTAAATCCGGATCATAAATATATAATATGCCTACATTAATCTAAATCCATTAACAGTTTATTCGTAATTAGAAGAAAAACTTACAAACTTTCTTATTTATTTTTTTAGTAAGATAATATAAGTACATTTTTTTACGTAAAACGGTTTTGTCATCAAAACTAAAGCTGTGTACCAAATATCAAATCAATCTGTCAACAGGAAGAGGGTGAATTATCGACTACTAAAGAACCAAATAATAAACAGGTCAAGCTAAGTAAAACCGTTTAATAATAATTAGCCACTGACGTTTAGTAGGCACTACAGACTAATAGGTAAACGGTCTAAACTATAAAATGTAATAATCAATAAAATTATTTATTCATTCACAACAAAAGTTGACCAAGAAAATGGCAGTCCTCTTAACAAAATATGACCGCAAAATCCACCTAAATTCTAAACCAGGTCAAACCTGGACGTAGGATATAGCTCGTGATTCTATTATTATAAGGCTCGCTAAGCAAATTTTCAAATAGGACTGAAATTCGTGAAATTTCGACCAGATTCCCGCAGCATCACAGCGTTACGTTTACGACATTAAAGACATATCGGTGTTGATTGGGACGGGGTTTATAATTTGATAACGGTCAAAATGTTACAGGTCAATTTTAACCCATAACTATTTATATTAATTTTGGTTTGTATGTTTGCTTTTCTGCTATTTAGTAGTAACGAAAATACTACTAGCCTATCAGTAGGTATTATGTCCGTTGATTAACGTAGTGATAGCTTAATGTTGACTGAACTGATAGATGAAAGGAGAGATTGCTTAGTGGTATGACTATTCGGCAAGTCAGAGATCTCAGGTTCGAGTTTGTATAGTACATCTTAGGCATGTTTGTTTTTTTCTAACGTGAAATTGACAGTTGACACAACTTAATGTGTCGTGTGGTTTTCGGCCTAAGAATAGAACCACATACTGGTCTCACGAAAGATCTCGGAAAGATCCGGAGGATGGGCAGCAGCATTTTTCTGTGTAACAGCAATCATCTGCTACTGCGATCGCCAACTCGCTTGCCCAGCGGGAGGGTTATGAGCAAATGCCTCAAATGAACGCACAAAAGCGCGCATTGATAGAGGCCTATGTTCAGCAGTGGACTAATACAGTCTGATGATGAAGATGATGATGATGAATGAACTGAATATCAAATATGATCATTAAATTTTTTACAGTTCGATAAGATTGTTGTTTTCCTAAGCATCTTAAAAGCTGCCGTGCTCTACTTTAAACGACTATAATGCTAACCAGCAGGCTTTAACAAATTGAACATTGGGTATGTTAAATTTTCGATAAAAATCGATTAAAAGATCCGTATGACTATCTCCATTTAGAATATAAACTGTTGCCTTCTTTCTCCCGTCTATTTATAGATACATATATTATTTATAGGGCTCTTTCAACAAAAAATGATTGAAAAAAAAAACTCCAATAAAAGCCACACCTTTATGCTTTCAAATGAACATGTATACACATAAACCCGCACTTACACGACGTAATAAAAATTACATCGTCACACAACAAAACAATAACCTTTACGTTTCGCGGCGAAAAAAATATAATATAACTCAAGCATTAGCGTCATAATAATAAAACCGTTCTTTCTCTGGAACAGTCAGATTCCCTTTTCCTTTATTAGCAGACATCCGTAGCTTTACACTGACGACCTTTTTATTTCCGGCTATCCATCCCCAGGCAGCGTTTTTGCTATATTTTTTAAACACACCTCGCCAGGCATAAAATAATTTTTGACGTAAACATTTTAGGGTTAATAAAGATGCGACTGCGTTCGACGGGTTGACGCAATAATTGCTTGCGGTCAAAATTTCCCTTCGGTTTTCTTACCATTTTTTTTGGAGATAGTTAAGCTGGTTTGGGGTGAAAATATTAATATGCAAGAACGGTAGCTTTAACCTAATCTGCCAAAAATCCTTAAAACTGAGAATTTGCTAACTACTAGCGTAGCTCTACTGAGCTACGCTGGTTTCAGTAGAATTTGCCGACTCAAACTGGGTTCACTCACATAGAATATTGGCGTGAAATAATTCGTAGATATTATTGTGTGTCATCGTCACTATCATCATATTGTGAGTCATCTAATCCATAATCCCCTCCCGTCCTCTATAATCACAAAGTCATTAATGTGCAAGAGATATGACAATAACAACACCTTTGTTTTACTTTGTTTACCAACTTGGTGGTATAAAATAAAATAAAAACGTGTTGCACTCGGGGACTGCCGCGGTAAAGCTATTGCATTTTTTATCAACTTATGCAATCATAATTATTTATTTCTTTTTAAGCTATTGCATAGATTCTATCGCGGGCTTTGAGCGCGGCGACCAATCAAAAAATATTTTCGTTATTAATTATAAAAATATTAATTTCTTGATTCGGTCGCCGCGCTCAAAGCTCTCGATAGAATCTATGCAATAGCTTAAAAACCTTTATTTTCTTAGTCTATTGGGCCTGGAGTTATGAAAATAGTATAAACCAATGAAATATAGTTTAGTACACAAACTAGTCCTGAAAATATACTTCAACGAAAATACTTTCAACTATCTGGCTGTAAAATAAATTCACATTACCCTTACTGCCTATACGCTGAGCAAGTTAAAGCCTACTTTGAGAACGGATTATCTAATGGCGCTTTAAAGCGCAGTTGAACTAACTTTACACTACTTACTCGCGATTCAAGTTTTAGTATTCTTTGGCAAAGTTTTTTACGTCTTTTGAGTGATATTAGTCTGGTTTTAAGCTATATAGTGTCTTGTCTTTGTTCTATAGATATAGTTTTGTCTTTTTTTTCAACACTGCGGCGTTTTCCGTCCTATTTGTTTATACGTGAAACAAATGTGTGGGACCCTTTAGGTCAATTTGTTCATGAAATTGAACAACTTGCATCAGTTACATGCATAATACACGAAATAAAAATTCACTTCCCATTAATACAAACTTGTCGATCAACTGAAGCTCTTATATGGGTCTCTTATATATTTATACGTAAAGCGAAAACTGTGGATTCTGTTTTAAGAATATTGCGCGCACGGAGGAGACTAAAACTTGGCAGTGCAGAAAGCTAAAATGTAAAAAAAGAAAAATATAGTCGAATTTCGACCATTGACTGTACCACTAGTTACATACTAATATGTGTTTATCAAAAATGAAAGAACCTTTTTAGTAAAAGTTTATTAAAAAAAAATAACTTACAATCTAATTGCGAACCTTTTTTGAAGTCGGTTAAAAATGAAACTTATTTCAGAAGATGATACGCTCCTCTTAGATTTTTGTTAGCTGCTTTGCTGCTTAAAAACCCTAAGATATAATTATTTAAAGTCCAAGCCAAGGTTTAGTGGTATGATTTGCCAGATTCTTCTCCATAAAGAGAAGATGGTTCTTGGAACTGGCAACTAGAGTCACTCATTTTAATACAATCTTACTTTTGGTTGGGATAAGATAGGATTATTTTATAATTTATATTAAATGAATTACATAATGGACTACTAATAATTACAATAATGATAGCCGTCTTAAATACAAACTCTGATCTTGCATTAATTCCACCTACATTTTAAACCCCAAACAGACACCTCTTTTTAACTTAAAAGCGTCCCCTTTATATCTCTAAACAAATTCTCATTACAAATTATGGCTGTCCAGTAATAACTTAATAAAATAAGGGTGCGTCTGATTTACGCGAAATATAAAAAGGGAGAATACACCAGAACGAGCATGCTCTTAAATTATCATCTTCATTCGGAGACTGCTGACTACATACCTCGAAATACCTCATCTTACGCAGCAGAAAATGGCTCCATAACTCTAAAATCTTGCGGCGTTTCATTGCCTTCATAAAAGTCTTTATATAAAATGCAAAGTACTAACGCCTACTTTTAACGAATTCCTCCGAAGCGACTATGAGTAGTGATGTCCAATTTTATCGATTGTTTTTATTGACTTGATAGGTTTTTATCGTTTCAAGGTCAAAATATATTGAGGTGTAATAAAACTGGCATAATCATAAAACATATTTCTAATATAAACACAAATAAAAGTCATACTTAGAACGCAACACATTATAACATGCGAAGTGAACTTACGTACGTCTTATACTCCAAATGTTCCACAATCCTACTCTTTGTGGTGAATATTTTTTTAACTCAATCGATGCCATCAATGTATAGTAAATTAATAATAAAATTTAGTCAACAACGAATTCGATGATTTTACGTATTGAAATTACATAATTATCCTGTATACTTAGAACCATAATCATAACCATTTAAAACTTATTACATTTCATAATTTATTTATTTGTCGTGTGTCGTGATTGTAACCCAGTCTCAAGGTTAAAGCGGCCCACAAACCTTATCATTCAACATTACTTTTCAACAATAATACAGAATATTGCAAAAAAAAATCAAGTTGACGAAGAATATCATAATAAAGCTAAATCCTGAAATCTTGATATATTTTACGATAAATGAACAATGAAAATAAAAACAGAGAGCGCTTTAAGTGTTCATATACCTACTTACAAAATTCAAGTTTACTGTCAAGTTTAGTGTCTTTTTTTGGTTAATTAAACTTTTTGTCGCAACGTTCGCACACAAAAAGATTTTATATTTTGACTTTATATTTGTCTGCGTTTGAATTACTTATTCTTAAAAAATAACCAAATTAATTAAAAATTAATTAGAATTAAAATATTTTCAAAATTATAATGGTGATAAATCTTAAAACTACCATTAATAATACAATTTGAATTATACATTATGTCCCTCTATTACTTTTTCTGCACTTAAATACCAAAAAAAAAACCTTAAAAACATTTAATCATTAAACAAATAATTATTCAACAAATCGAAAATCGATTCCTTAAATCGATAAAAGTACAGCACTACACAAAATCAATTTCACAACGAGTTATTGCCAGTAATTGTACGTATTCAAAAGGAACGTAAAGTTTGTTGAACGCCTGTGATTGCTACATAAAGGCCGAAGCCCTGAAGGTACCGTTTCTTTAAATGGAAATTTTCGTTACGATTGTACCTTCAAACAAGTTAAAATGGTAGTGACGTTTGTGTGGTTTAAAGTAAGGAATGGTGAAGTAAGAGCGGACTAATGAAGTACAGTCATGTCACAAACAAGCCGCGACTGCATGTCTGACCTCCGCAATCCAAAGGTATACGATATTCGGAAGTTAGATTAGTTGTTGTTGATTAACGCCTGACAAACTTCGTCATCTTTAATCTTCGAAGATGACAGCCGAGGCAAACTGTTTAACGTGCTTTCCGCGGCACGGACCTTTAAAACATTGACCTGTTTTATAGAATAAAAAAAAACGCTATATTGAATCTTTGTACCACAAAGATTCGTAGTACCCGAATAAGGTCGCAGTTGAATCCACTCTGCGAGGATTACCATAATTGATATTAATGTACTAGGGAAGGTCTAATTAAACCGGACAAAGTAAGATGTGAGCACTCGTAAATTTTGCTGAGCACTACTTGGTGCGATTCTCACGTCCCCAAATAGCTTTTATTTTAGTTTATATTGCGTTTTGCGGCTGTACGTTGCGGTAAAAAAATTACGATTGATCCGACTGTAATTAGCTCTGCGGTTTTGTTGGATGTTTATTTTACGCAGAAAGAGATAGAGGTACAGATATAGCATTATAGTTTTAAGCGAAACACATGAACCGTGTCAAAAACTTACTGGTGGTTTAAACTGTGACACTAGGTTATTCTAACTCCATCGATACGATAAAAAAGCTAATTTCTTAATTACTAATAATTTTTACACAAACTATGGCCTTTACTAGAGCAAGCAATGGTAAGATGCATACATTTTGTAAAATAATAACGAGTATTCATTATAATGATCGTAGTACTTCACCTTCTGTAGATTCGGCCTATCCTCATAGTAAACAAGAGTGATGATATTATGCTACTTTAATACTTCCAAACAAGGTTGGCAGCGAGCAAGTGTTACCCATGGTATTGTAATTTACCATCAAGAGTGACACGGAAACGTGACACTTTACGCGCAGTTACCTTACTGTATGATTATTATACTGTGTTAGTAGTATGAAAAAACAAACTCATTTACTAAATTAATCTGTCAGTTGTCGTAACTAAAATAAACGCTTAATTCAAATCTTTGATAACTAAACCTTAAAACTAATATATCTTACGCCGAGCATAATATAAAGGCAATAACACACCAGCACTATCATATAAAAGTTATAAAAATAATATAGATAAATAGTATTGTATTGCGAATTCTCTCCATTTCTTGTATCCAAAGCTCAACTTGAAGAATTACTCGAGACGCACGTAATATTTTTTCTCTTAAATCAAATTTATGAAGACATAAGTTTTTTCTCTTCGTTGTCAGACACTCCCAAGGGTAAACGATTAGGTATTTTCTTTGAAATAACACAAAATGAGATAAAGTGTAAGTGGACTTTTATTTTTAATTTGTTTGCGTCCATAAATGTATGTTACTAAAAAAAATTTTAGAAATGGCTCAAGGTGAAAAAATTGCAAATTTTTAATCTACGCCACCTGACCACTAAACTCTATTTACAAAAAAACTATTGTATAACGAATTGAAATAGAAATTCAATAACATTTATAACAATACTGTGGAACGTCCAGTTAACAGAAGGGAGTCGGATGAGTTTTACCGATGGCCACGTATCGCCGGGCCGTCACGTTCGCTACAATTAAATCTTTCTGTTTCCATGAGAGGCACGAATCCGACCGACACGGCATCCATGTTAAAATTCCGCGTGGTTACACCTACGATCCAGAGAGAATAATGAAGTGACAAACGGTTTTTTTTGCAGTGTATGCAACAATTTATATTATTGCTGCATTGAAGGTAAAATTAAAATAAAATACAGAAAAACTAGCAACTTTACCGAACTCTTTGTATTAAACACGTTACTATTTAGAATGAAAGAAGTAGTGAAATTTCAGTTTTAATATCAAATACAATATTAAAAAATAAATACATCATTTTAAATATTTTTATTGTGCATTCATTAACTTAAGGTTGAGAAATGGGACTAAATCTAAAATACAAGTGATAATCCCATCTTTTTTTTGTGAGGAAATAAAAAAACCTAAGACAAATATCCTACTAAAATATATATCCTATATATATATTATATATATTTATATCCTTACTAGGCAAATATTCTGTCTACAGCACTATAAGCGCGCAATTAAAAAGGAAAATCTCCTGGAAGCGTCTGTGCTTACACAATACAATAATAACACCATTAATTATTAAAGTTTGTAGCAAAATACATACCTTTCCTTAGTTAAAAAAAATACATGTCACATGCCTCATGACCCATACATGCCACATGGAGGAACCAAGTAATCGATATAGGCCACCGGATTGATTATGCAGGAGGAATATAATTATGGCTGCTTCCGATAACGCAGTCAGCGTCGCTACTTTTTTGGTCGCTTTAATAATTATAAATTTAGCTTTATTTATCAATTGGGTATTTACATGTTACATACTAAAAAAATGAAATACTAATTATACTAAATAAGACTACCTATCTATTATATACAAACCTAAATACAATAAACCTAAATATAAAGTAATATGTACATCAAAGTAAAAAATTAAATAAAATAAAATAAAAATAAACTTATATAATTATAATAAATTAAATTAAAAGTTTGCTATTGAAATGATAAGAAAAATAAACAAGCTGAAGTGGCAGTGGGCCGGCCATATAAGCTGCAGAACAGATCGTTGGAGTACGCTAGTTCTTGAGTGGAGACCAATCGCCAACGTAGGACAATATCAGGTTAAGTGGAGTGACGATCTTGGTGAAGCTGGCTGGCACGAACTGGATGAGAATAGCAAAAATCGTGCTTAATGGTGTGCAATAGGACATACCTATATCCAGCAGTAAACAGCTATAAAAAAAAGCTTAAAAATATATATTCAACAAAATTTTACCTTAATTCCCAGCAGTACTTAATATTGTAAATATTTATGAATCTCGTTTTATTTAGTCGTATATTTAAACAACACGGTCCAGAGGTCGTGTACCCATATAATTGCACTAATGCGCCACAGGGGAACTGCTAACTAAACGAAGCACTGCAGTGTAGACACATGTTTATACACCCATATATTTTACTTTTAAACTTAAATTACAAGTTTTTGTGTGAAATTTATTTTAACAACCCTAAGGATAAATAAATAAGTACATATAGTTAAACTTACTGACAAAAGTAACTCACTATGTTAAGTCGCAATTAAATTAACATGATAACTATCTTGCTATCACAGCTGGATACTAAGGGGTTGACAGAGACAAAAACTATATTGTCGTATTATTTACGCGTTAAGATGCAAGTTGAGTAAGAGCATTATACGAAAAATTACTTAAATTATGACCAGTCAGAAAAAAGAACTATGATTGATGATCCGTGACGATCAGCTGTAGGTATATACGTATTAGGGGTGGCAAAACTAGAAAACACGGTTGTAACTTTTATTCATTTATATAGTTCTACTACATTGCTGTATTGAATTATATATAGACGTATCATTTCACAAAAGCGGATAAATTATTACAATTTAAACCTTATGCGAATGTCATAAGAGTTCCTTATCTCGACTTTGAAACAACTATACCTCTACCTGTAAAAGAAATAAATAAATATTTATCATTTACAGCAAAGTGTGTTGGTATATGTGTTGCGTATACGTCGGTACGAAAGGGTAAGGCAAAAGTGAATTGGTTAACCCTATAAATGCCGCTGGCGGATATATACGTCAAATAAAAATGAATTTGATATGCGATACCGAATAAATATGACACAAAAATGTATTATTCGTCAGTTTTTTGGGACGACTATGAACGTAACTTATTGGAGTATTCGTTTATAGTAGACGAATAAGTGAATAACTCATACTTAAAAAGACGTCATAAAACTACGCAAATGAAAATATTTTTCAAAGCTTTACTGCAGAAACGTGTTATCGTTCGACTATGAAACGGAATAAAAAGATAAAAACACAAAAAATCGTTTTGCAATGCAAACTTTCAAGTACTATCAAGAAAAAATTAAAACAAGTTTTTAACTCCTAATTAAGTTAGCTGCAAAATGTTTCACAAACTTGTGCGAACAATGATACAAGTTCCAAAGTGGAGTTTCTTGATTTTCTAGCTTGTTGGTTTTCGTTGAAAAAGTTTTATTGCAAAACATTAATTACATTTAAAATGAATGATGACAAATATTTTTTTATGATATTTTTCATACTATAATGGGCTTTATAAAAAATCTAATTCCGGTTAATTATATTTTTAACGTGTGTTAGTGTCTGTAGTATTGTAGTTCTCAAACGATATTGTTTTTTTTTAAGTGATTATGATCTTGTGTTCTAAGCTACAAAAAATTGTCGAAGGTTTTTAAACTAAGTTTTCAGCATTTAACTTACATTACAGACCAACGTTTTTGAATAATTATATATAAATTAATTTATATTACAGGTCATCGTTTTAGAATAATTATATATAAATTAATTTATATTACAGATCAGTGTTTGTGAATAATAATTAATAAAAAATCAGTAATTACATAAAGTTTATAATCCTGATATGTAACATTAAAACTGCCCAATTTGCCCGGATTGGGCAGTTTAACATATTGTTTAAAGCCATACTGTTATAAAAATTAAAGCCTTAAAGAAATATGTATTGTAAAATTGAAAAAGAGTCCATTTTTCTTTCTTTATCGTATAGTTGATGAACAACCTGGTGTCAGAGTTTAAATAGCACGTAGGCCTCTGATTTATACGTTTACACACCGTTGAAACATCTCCATCTTAGAATCTATTTGTCTATTGCTTGATGCTTAAATTACTACGAGAAGAATAACTTCTATCGAGAAACCACGCAAGAAATTCAATGAATAATAATTATTAGTCTCTTACTTTTACAAATAACTTTTCTTGGAGATTCAGTTCACTTAAAAATTCTAGTCAACAAATTTTATTTATTTATAGACTCACGCCTGAATTCCCCAGAGGGGGTAGGCAGAAGTGAGCAGTAAACCCACGTTTCGCCGGCTATGTTATAAGTCCCATGTAATATGGGGCGCGCCTATTGCCATTAACCAGGCTCCTCTATTCCAGACTCCGTGCTGCTACTGAGAATTTCCTAATGGAAAAACCCAATAACACTTTGCCTGACCCGGGGATCGAACCCAGAACCTCGTGCTCAGCAGTCACGCTTGTTACCACTAGACCAACGAGGCAGTCAACAAATGTATCCTTCAAAAACATTCCGTTGGAAGCTGGAAGTAATTGGTATAATAACATGAGCGTCACTGATATGCATTGCACCGGAGGGCAGGACGGCAAATGGCCGCCGTCTGAGGGCTAATGGCCCCTCTGAGGGGCCCAGTCAACTGTGAAAATGACTCGTGTCACTGATGTTTTGATTTTCATGCGGCGTGATGAAATGCGGGTGAATGCTCTTTAACAGAAAACTAAGAAATGTTTAGTTATAAAAATTATTTGTGATCGGATTTAAAATCCTTCTTCCAACATTTAATAAAAAAAACTGTTTACGCATTGAAATTGCTATTGATTTTTAACTTTTTTTTAGTATTCTTTACATGCTTTTTATTTTCTTGAAATACCTAACGAACAAATTTTAGTTTAATCGTAAAGAGATTTGAGATTAGAATGTCTTTTTTTAAATTTTACTATTACTTTTAATTTTTTTCATCATCATCATCATCATCAGCCTAAATTAGTCCACTGCTGAACATAGGCCTCTCCCAATGCGCGCCTCTATTGTGCGCTCATTGGAGGTATTTGCCCATAATCGCCATGCTAAGCAAGTGAGTTGGCGATCGCAGTAGCAGATGATTACTGTTACACAGAAGGATGCTACTGCCCATCTTCCAGATCTTTCCCTTTGTCGCTTCTTACGACACCCGCGGGACGAGTAGTGGTGGTTCTATTCTTAGGCCGGAAACCACACGGCACAAATTTTTTTTTTACATTGTTTAAATTGTTGGTTTGTAATTGATCAACACCAAAACGATTTAACTGATTTTGAAGATACTTTCACTTGTAGAAAGCTACACGAAAAGCGAACAATATAAAAAAAATATCTCCACATCCTGTGCACAATAACTTAGAACTCAAAACGATACAACCTCCTTACGTTCCCAGTAACACAATCAGAGGCCGGGATGCTCTAGTTTTTCTCTCCTTCACAAAAGCCGCTAGAGGAAGCACTTATATTTCGTTTCCTGTGACTTTTGAAATATGTCTTTATTGATAGTCGACTTCTTTTCTGTATTGTTATTTTAGTCGTATGGGTTTGTGTTTGTTCGATCATTTTGCTTGTATAATGAATAAACCTTACGTTTGTTGCGGGTTTCAGTTATTTCGGGAAGTTATTTCTTTCACAATTTTATCATACGGAGACAGTAGATTGAGAGAGGAAGAATTGAGTTTTAGGGTTGCGTTTGTTGATACTTTTTAGGGTTCCGTACTTCAAAAGGAAAAAATGGAACCCTTGTAGGATCACTTTGTTGTCCGTCTGTCTGTCTGTCTATCTGTCTGTCAAGACCCTTTATCTCAGAAACGTGTAAAGGTATCGAGTTGAAATTAAAACTATATATTCAGGTCTATGGTCCCTTGAAGCTGTGAAAAAACCAAACTTCTAAGTTAACATAAAAAAACGTTTATTTTTAAATAACCCTACGCTAGGATTTTCTCCAGAATTATAGGCTCCAGCTCGAATCAATATCTCTGACGATCACACAAATATTTATCCCGGCGGGAATCAAACCCGCGACTCATAGCTCATAAAACAAATTACCTAACCAAAACACTAATTGTGTCATCGTAGTAATATTATTATCATATCACTGTTACATTTTAATTTATATTATTATAACAATTAAGACTTTTGATCGGCTTTTAATTGCTTGTTGAAAACACATATTCCCTTTAGTACAGATGATCTAATATGTAGCTTACTGTAGATTACTCAAAACCTACACCAACTTTACACAAACGCTAAAGATATTACAACGGTACCTATACATCATAATAACAGTATCTTAGCAAGAATTACACCATCTACCGGCGGCGGGTCGACCGCAATGATCGGCCCTGTTCCTGAGTAATTCAGTGCCCTGTCTACCTTTCCTTTCCTTGTAAAAAACCAGCTTTTCAATTTGTTCCCCGGAAAAAAACATTCAGTTGTCGGCCACTCGAGATATATTTATTTTTATTTCCGCATTTACAATGCTTCAAACGTCTTGAGATTTTCGTAGCTGTAGCGCTACGCCGTAGCATGCTACGATTTTTGTAGCGTTATAAGAAATTAAGGCTTGATTAAAAATGTTGGTTTTGTTCGATTTTTGTATATTTTTAATGATTGCAGATAGATTGAATTGCTGTATTTTTAATCGTTTCTGAAGCAATGATGATAAAATAAAAAATATTAATTTATTTATTGCTACGTAAAACTATAGTGATTTAACGTTTGACTCGATGGCTCGTCAGCTTATCACGATGTGCTCACGCTGTTTTGCCTCCGTGGTTCGTATTTAACTTGATCGCAGAGCCATCTGCCGGGTCACATTGTTAACAAACACCAGCCAAAAAAACCTCAAAAACATTATTTTGAATTATTAATATGCGAATAGCCTCGAAATAATATTGTGTATTTAAAGAGAATATACCTATATTGAAATATTATAAGATACAATAATTAAATAAGAAATTTGAAGAAAAAAACGTGAAAAATTCACAAAAATATTATAAGATCCCTTTGAAATAACATCTCGTATCATTCTCCGACAACATGTGACATTATAAAACGGGTTTACCTTTAAAATATACGATGTGAGCGTTTCATTTCAGATGCAGTCGATATCCGATCTAGGGTGGAAACTAGCTCGCAGATTTCTTTGACATACCGGAAATCATCTTTTCAAGCACAAGGAGATTCAGTTTGTTTTGTTTATAATTTAACTTTTTTTATATTTTGTTTTTTTTTTTATCTTTTACGCTTTGAAGTAGACTGGTAGATGATTGGCTGAAATATCAAAGGGAACGGAAATGAGAGGCGATTTGTGTGTTGCTGATTGGTTTTTGGCATGTGAGTGGTGGATTCAGTAAATTGATTGTAAGGGTTGATGTTTGTATATATACTCGTATTATGTATATACCTATGCCCGCTTTTGCCCGAGGCTCGCTACCGTTCTCGTCGAATCAGGGTGAAAATGCTCTATCTGTTAGTCAAGGACATGTTCTAACTGTGTTTTAAGTGTGATTGTGAAACAAATATCTTCATAAAGAAAACAAGTGTAAAACTGGGATTAACGAGCATATTCTTTATTATTTTGTTAACCCGACGTTTCGAGCAGTGTAACTTGCTGCAAAATAATAAGGTAAAGGTTTAAAAGTAAACATCTGCATAAACTTTCATATTTATAGGTATACTTCTGTATGTTTTGTATAAATCAGCCCCATTTTACAAAAATCTGATACCAAAAATAACTATTAAAAAAAACTACTTTTGTTAGAGTATCAAATCAATCAATAAATCAAAATAGTAAATCAATTATATTTTTATTTTACCAAAATGCTGTTTTGTATCTTACCCAAAAACTAATTAAAGCCATACAGCGAGGCAATGCAGTCAGTATTTTGGGAACGTTGCCTACAGGTAGCGGTCTTTTACATTAAGTTTATTAAACGGTTTTATGTAGCTTTCCCTGTTTACTCGTATTACTTGGTTCAAAATTAGTAATCGATATTTCACCCCCTTCCTGTTGACCAATTGATCTAATATTTGATACACAGCTTTAGTTCTGGTGACAAAATCGTTTTATGTAAAAAAAGTAATTGCTAATATATTATCTTTTTAATTAGTTTATTTCTAGGTATGTAGGTACTATAATTAGTTTTTATTATTGTGCCCGACCTTGTATTTATTATATTTGTGACGTTTTTCTCACTGTTCAATAAATGTTTTCAGACATTTGCCGAGTTTTTGATCATTCATTTCACGTACCAGGCACACGAGAATTATTTTGAACTTAGTACCTACTGTCTTTCAACTTAGCCCGAAGAAATCCGAATTATTCCACAAAAAGTTCTTACATCTGTTTCTAGAAACTTCGCAACGATACATAACACGTGAAAAACCAATTACAATAACTCTCACGTAACAGATTGATTGTCAAAAGTTGTTCTCTAGAAACGAAGGAGTTGTATAGGAGACGAGTGGTGGAATAAAATCATGCGAGCGGTCGTCCGGGCCCCAGGGACCGCTTACTGGCCTAGCCAGGGTTAATGCATAAGTAATGGTAGCGTGCGGGCTTAGGCCTCGGGTACATTAGGACAGTTGGGTAGCAAGGTTGAGTGCAACCTTAAATATTCATGTGTTAAAAACGGTTAAAGGTTTTAATTGATTAATGTAAATAAATAAGGTTTTTTAATTGTTTAAAATGTTTTATTTTTGTTTAACTCAGATTTTTGGTTTCTTAATCATTAACATTAATTTTTAATGAAATTGTTATATCATATTGTTGATTAGGTTTAAATACCTTAATAGTATGGAAAAAATTATATCACTGTAAAATGACCTACTTATCATTATTTGGCAAAAAAAAAAATGTTTTTGCTTCTTTAGCAAAATGCTAAAGTAACCAAGTAACTTAAACTATTTCAATAATAACAGTTATGCATTGCATAATAATTCATTAACACATAATATCACTTATCATTATAAAATTAGATAAAAGTACCTGAAAAATATTTTTACAACCGGTGTGTTCACCACCTAACTTGTCTAATGTAAATTAATCTTTATAAGCAACCTTTTAAGTATTTTTTCCCTTAGCACAAAACTCATTTTTAACCACAAATGCTGCTCCTTTCAATTACTTTATGATGGAAGAAAGACTCTCGTAGAATAGTCTATCTAGTTTTTAGTCCAAAAGAGTGTAAGTGGAATATTTTTGGTCAGTTGGTCAGAATCCTTAATATCTACAATACTAAAATTTAACACGAACTACATACAGGTCTTAAAAGAAATATTTTTATACAAAATAGAAGGGGGAAATTCATGACATTTTTTTTTGTATTTTTTTATTGTACTAAGGACGGATTTTTGGAAATATCTACACCTAAGTGGGTACTTATTATGCGGGATGAAAATTCCAAAATCCCTACGGACGAAGTCACGGGTGAAGATCAAGTATTATATATTTATTATTAAAGGGTATAATTATATTGTTTTCGAGTCCTATCAGACTTTATGCTGCTTTGAAACAAAACAGCAATTTTCTAGTAAAACATGTCACTCAAACGTTTCGCAACTATGAAACTTTAAATACATTGTTTAGACACAAATCTCCACGTTTCCAAAGTTTTAGTAATGTTGCATCAATATATTTGGACTCGCATCACGTGTTGGAATGTGACATGCTATTATAAATGTCGTTGAAGATACTGAGCCATCCATCACAGAAGGGAAATGAAGTCGGGAACGAATCCGGCTCCTGCCGCAATGTAGCCACGTATTGTTGATGTGTGGAAAAATGGAATAAAGTTTTTGTAGGTTGGATACTGAAGTGAAAACTTCTTCTTCTTATCGTATGGTTGATGAACAACCTAGTATCAGAGTTTATACCACCCATAGGCCTCTGACATGGCTTTACACATCGTTAAAAAATCTCTTAGATATGCTGGTTTCATCACGATGTTTCCCCTCACCGTTTTAGCAACTGATAATTAATTTATGATACCCACATAACTTTAACAAAAATCAGAGGTGCGCACCTTGGGATCGAACTCGAGACCTCTTACTTGTCAGTCGATGGTGTATGACCGTCGACTGACTAGGCTATCAGTGTGTGAAGTGAAAGCAGCTTTTTTATTAACCGATTTCAAAAAGGAGGAGGTTCTATGTTCGGCTGTATGTATTTTTTTCCTTTTGTAATTTGTCTTTTATTGTTTTATAATATTCACTCCCTATACTTCTCATTAACTTACTTACACTAGGTACGTATTACCTTGGTATTTTGATTTGATTATTTTAACTATGTAAGACTTTCATTCATTCGACTTTCTACGTAAGACATCTTGCCGGAAACAAAGGATTACCTAGTTCAAGCCTTATTATATTGTGATATACCTAAATAAGGATAAGTACCTACGAGTATTTAGTTGTCAGAATGTCAGGATGATCGTTTCAGTGGTTCAGGTATGAGAGGAGTTTCAAACAAACATACTTTCGCATTTATAATACATATTAAGCCTGGATTAAGATTATATAGCCATTAATATATACTCAACAATTGTTTCACTATACATTTTTCATCGCAAGACGACCGGTGGGTAACTGAAAACATTAATTTTCTTAATGGAGTAAGGCTCTTGGTAAGCTTGGCGACAGAAAACGAATGTCGGTAGAAAGTCACGGGGTGTCTCCGTGCGTAAACACTGACTGTTACTCCAATGTTTCAGGGTTGCCAAAAACCTATTAAAAAATAAAAAAGAAGATATTGGTTAATTTATTATCTTCATTGCTTACCGTCAGATGTCGTCAAATTCACAAGCCTTTCAATTATTGTTTATAACGTCCCTATATTTTATTTTTTTAGTTTTTACGGCAATGATGACATTGAGATCGTATCGGTCTATTATGATCACCACGTTGTATCTTTAAAATTCACCACTAGGCCCTGCAGCTGTGATGAACTACATCATCATCAGTTCATCAGGATCATCAGGATTTTTCTGAACTCCTTTATTTTCATCCGAGCTGAAAAGGTGTAGATAAACGCTGCGGTTTACATTCAAAAGGTGAAATGGTGATTCGTCAGCCTCTTCTAATGAGCAAATCGCAGGCTGCTTACCATCAGAACATTTAGAAACAAATATCGCAAGATTTTATCTTAAGATTGGCAACCCTACCTTCCCCTTCAAAGCCCACAATCCTAATTAATTAAAATGCAGACCGCCAACTACAGTGAGTTTAATTCATCTTTCCGTATGCTTACGATTGCTATGAAGAAAAATTATTATTTTTTATTAGTTTTTTTTTTATGTAATGAGGTAAAAGCAATGCTTTTTCCGTCGTCAGTTAGTTTTCCTCGGCCTCGTTCGCTTCGTTTCTATTTTTTGCATTTCTTTGACTCAGTGCTTGGCATCCTATGGACTGGTACTAATTAATTTGAATCATTTCAATATTACTGTTTTTTTATAAAAGATCACATTTATCAGTGATATATTAATAGTAATAACTTCGTTGCTAGCTTGTTTTTCAATTCTATTTTAATTTTAAAGTTTAAAATGCGAATGCGGTGCAAATAACTCGATCTTTTTAACGCGTTTTTACTTTTATATTGCATGAAAACAGGTATAATACATAGCTGAAACTGTCTAATTTCTAATAATATATCATTATAATTATATAGCTAGCTTTTTAGAAATAATGAAAAATCACGATATTAATGCATGCAAGTAAATTTTCATGCGCGAATTTTCGAGAGCAAAAACTACTCTTAGCGCCTGATTTATAATGGGCTCAATTTTCCATTGGACATGCGAGGGGATATTATACACATAAAAATAAATATTTTACGTATTTTACTCCTTTCAAAACCTACTGTATTCTTCTAAAGTTCTATAATTAACAAATCTAAGCTGCAAACATTCACTTTTCACATAAACACCACGTCTTTGTGATACTAAAATCTAAACCACAAAGCAATAAACATAGGAACACATTTATAATTCCTTTGCAAAGTACAAAGAAACGTTCCTGAGATCCGTGGCGCAAATACTAAACGCCCTGAAATCAGTACATAATGAACAACGTATCCGTGTTTGCGTAGTAAATGGAAATTCACAGAAGTCTCACTATGCACAAAAACTTTGTCTTGTTTTTAAGTGCGCTTATTTATTAACCGACTTCAAAAAATGAGGAAGTTCTTAATGTGATTGCATGTATATTTTTATTTGTTTTCGAAAAGTTTGTACTATTTGTGGACTGAAAAGCACTCCTTTACGATAGTGTTTGACTATCAATAATATTTGAAAGTAAATTCTGGTTTTAAATCAGTCATTACAGCAAGCAAAACACATTAGTAGATGTTCCACTTAAAATAGAGATTGGAACATATTAAATTTAATAAAATTTAATACCTACGTTAAAGAAAAATGTTAGACAAAGTATGGAAAAAAGATTGTCAGTATGGTGTATTTGTTTGTGAGCGGGTGAGAGGGTGAGTGTATTTGTGTGTAAAATGTCTGCTCACAATAGCCCCAAAGATATGCCTTCTTATATATGCAACCTACTGATTCACAAGCCGATCCACCGACTAAAATATTCGTAGTCCTGCTAGTGCTATTGAAATTCTTTTGTATATTGAACCGTCCCAAAACAGTAAAAGATTCTTCTCTTCTACAAAAAAAAACTTTTAGAGTTCCCTACGCAGCTGTATTATTTTTTCTATTAATATAGCTGTATAATGAAGCAATAAGTTATATCTACCTAGCATTTGTTTTTTACTAGTCACCCAATGAAGATTCTTTTAAAACTGTGTGAACCTTCTGCACGTATTTAGTTCATACATTTGCATAAGAAATGCGCACAATGTTGAAGGCGCCTGGTCCTGCGCAAATTGTATCCTCTGTGACTCTCCTAACCGTTGCATTTGTCAAAAGAATGAGACTTTTTACCTGTAACGTGGATATAGAGATGCTTGAAGTGACGTGTAGGAGCTAAAGGAAACCATTAGGTTTCTTGATAATGATAAAAAAGATATAGTTTTATTGTTTTTATATTTTTGTTTTTGGAAGGGTTGGTGTTCATGAGAGCCACGATGAGGCTAAATGCTATGTTACTAACGGCGTGTAACTACTAATAATATAGGCGCTGGAAACGGTAACCACGTTTATTTGCTTGACTCAATATTACCATCAGGTGAACCCGTATAAAAACACTAGTCTAATCTATTGTCATTACTTTTTTTTAAAATACTTAAAATAAAAAAAAATACTTGAATTTAGAATACAAAATAGAAATCCAAAAAGGTATAATCCAAAAAGGTGATGTTAAAAGTAGTTTGTAACATACCACGCATTTAAAAACCTTTATAATAAAAAAAGAAATAAAAAAATAGTGGTTTAAACCAGGTTGTTTATTAGCCATACTATAAAGAATATGAAACTCAACAGTGCAAAAATTCATTATTTTACTCTAAATTAACTATATTATAAGTAAAATTCATGCGATTCTACCACCGAAAAAATCTATTACAATAATAAAAATCACTTAATTTCTATGCATCAAATCGTTCGCATTGAAAATTAGACAGTAGCAATAAAACAAATTTTCTTGTACTTATAACTCACAAAAAGGTGCAAGCGCCGCATACTTTTTTAGATACCGTTTGATACTTTTTTAAGATTAATATTTCAGAGCTGTATACCTTAGATCAAAAATCTATTGTTTTCTACTTCCAGTAACTATATTTCTTTAGCGATCTCAACGTACTGAGTCGGGACCGGAAAACGACATACTTGAACGAAACGCCTACGAAGTTGCCAGTAATAGGAGCAGGGAAACAGCATGTTGGTTATACGGCTATTGTAGAGAATGCTTGTGTGGTGTGAAAGAATTCTAAAAATGCGCCTTTGAAAATCTAGTTTGAAATTTAATTTTATAGTGCATATGTATATTTTTTTTAAAGAATAAACCTTTGCACACTCTGGCAAGTCATGCGGCTATTTCGTGCAGTAAAACAAAAAAAAATTAAGTTGACAAATTTACCAATGAGGCCATGAAAGCCGGATATGAAGGCTTAGGTTTCGTTACCGGTAAAATAAAAAAAAATTAGGTCGACAACTTGACCATTGAGACTCTAGTTAGGCTATGAATACTAGTTCTTAGCCCAAGATTTTGTTCGCGTGGATTTCGGGTTTTCATTCCCTTATATTCCTTATATTATTTAGTGCTTTCTTCCTCTAGACTTTATTATTATAGCCGAACTTATCCACTGTAGGGCAAAGGTCTTCCTTCCGTCTTTCCACTCATCTCTGTCCATAGTTGAAACCATTGTTGTAGTCAAGAAATATTTTTCTGGGTTCAGTGATTCAGGCTGGTAGCGGCAGGCCAAACATTACTTGATGCTAATGCTTGATTCAATTGTTTTTCGTTATCTTGCCTTTAAACCAGAAACTCATAAAAGCTTCAGACTTTCATAAACAACTGATAAATCTTTGGAGCTAAGAACTGTAAACTATAGTTACAGCATAAAAGAGCTCTGTATGATACAAACAGACTTTTAAAGTGACGTGAAATCTTTTCTGGCGTCTAGTTGAACAAAGTCTGGGTAACAATCATGACCAGCGACAGCCATTGTGAGCCCAACACTGGGAGTGCTTTGGGGTAATGTCGTAAATGCAAGCTGGTAGACACGGGCCACCCATTTCCTTTGGGTTGGGAGCGTAGTGGAGGGGAGTTAGCGATTTTATGATATTGTGTGGTTAGCGCTAGTTTTATTCTTCACCATAAAGCAACATCTGATATTAACGGCTGGCTCACATGTCATGACAGGTATCTCTCTCAGAAAAAATGCTTATGTTTGAGTTTATAATTTTAATATCTTTGTAAATTATAACTAAGTGTTTTTATTTAAATAAACATTGCCCTAAATTGTTGGTACAATTTACAGACACTATAGCAATTCAACAAGTACAAACACCCAAATTAATAATTGCATTGCACAGCAAAACAATTGCTTGAACACTGCACAAACTTTGTCGTCAATCTAAGCTTACCTAAAAAACCATGACGAATTAGTTGAATTAGGTAAACTAGATTACCTATTTCACGTTCAAAACAATTAACTGCCATCAAGTCTTTCATTTTAACAAGTCTTAATTAGGTATGAAAGCAGTTTATCCAAATCTGAACTCGAATATAATTTGTAACCCATTTTGAAACTGTACTGAATTATTACATTAGTTAATGAACAGATATGTCAAAGGTACGAGCCTAACCCGTCTGCTACCGCAGTCAGACATAAATTTGCAACCGCTCCGTCACCCGCTCCGCTCATTACCATGCTCCCACGCACTTATGCACGCTCGCCGGCGAAGAGAGCGAAGATTTGTAACAGCAAATGCGTTTAATAGATAAAAAGGCTCGCTTTATTCCGCCCCTATATTTTATTCAAACCGCCACGAGTGGGTATGCGAACGCTCCCTAATTATTTTTTTGAAGATGCCTTTAAAATGATACGCTTAGTATCTAAAATACTTGCTAAATGTACGCTTTGTTTGTGTTATGGGTAAATAATATATTTTTCTTTGAAAAGGTGAGCGGTTATGATGATTTTAAAATGTTTTGAAGTACTTGTGTTTATTTTGGATTTAGCTTTCTATACGAATGAATTTTCTAAATGAATACCTGTTAAAGGTTCCATATCCGAATTATAAAAATGATCCCCTTAGTGGTCGCAGGCACGCACCGTTGATTTTTCGAAATTTTCACTTGCTGAAATCGTGGAAGAAAAACATTGTGAGGAAACCAGCGCTCCTTGACACCATAGATAGACACCCATCATAGAGTTAACAAATAAATTCCATGGTATAATTGCGTTCACGCGGCAAGGACCGTCCATTTAAATCAGATAACCTGATCTCCGAGCATAACAATTAACGCACCCTGTGCAACAGAAAACCCCTTTTCAGTCCATATAAAACTGTTAAGCTTTTAATGTTTTAATCCAACTGTGTATAAATAGAGAGTGAGAGTCGTCAGAGAATATTAGGAAATCCATTACACACATGGATAAAGCTGATTAATGGTCTAGACAGTGGATTCCATGAATCCGTGAGCCAATAAACCAAATCCAGTTGGACTTAAAAAATTGACGATAATACTGTTAAAAATAGCCACATTTCTGAAGTGAATATTAGGAAGTCCATTTCACTCGTGGATAAAGCCGGTTACCCACTGGACAGTGGACTCCATGAATCCGTAAGCTTCTGGCTTAAACCTAATTATCAACTTGATGAGTTTGGATTGAATTACCATCACCGGCAATGCGAATCGGATTTGCGCAAGCGTTGCGTATGAGTAGTGACTTTTGCATTTTAACTTTTAATTTTATTATCTGTCATGAAAGTGGACATAGTAACACGTATTCATGATAATTATAATGTTTTATGACTTTCCTTTTTAATTTAACTTTATACTATTTTTTGATTATGTTTATGTTTTTCTATTTTACACATACTGATCTGTATCAGATAGACAAACGGGTGGACGCCATTGGTTTAGTTATAGTATCCAGTCTCTACCCTTTGGTAAGGAGCCCCAAAACTCGAGCGAACAAATTCTGCTTTTAAAAGTTAGCATAGCGTTCAAATTCACACTCGCGTATTTTTCTGTTAAGCATTCCTTGTTTCATAAAAGCTTTATAGAGACAATGACACTGCTAAAATCTTAACGTATTTATGTATCTTTACTTGGGGCAAATAGTATACGGCCCGCTTGATAGTATCTTAGTGGTTACCGTAACCCATAGACGCTTGCAATACCAGGTATCCGGTTAACAGAGATTATGGAAGAGGAGGGGAGATTAAGGAAGGGGGTTATGAAGGGGGGATCATTCTTGTGGTACTGAATATACAATTACCGTTATTTCACGCCGATTATGAAAGCAGGCGATAGTAGCCAGTTGAGCTGACCCAGTCTTCTTAATAGTTCTCCAACCACAAATTCAGGCAACAAAATACAATATTTCTAATAAAAAAAATGCATTTCTTAGATTCGTTTAAACAAAATACCTAAACACTTTTATTTTATTTAATCCACTCTTACACTCATCCTTTCATAACCATTTCAGCTGTTAACAATCTAAATAAAATCTAAAGAAATAAGGCTTAACTAAAATACGAAGTGTAAATAGACATAATTTTCAGTTTGTTGCGGTTGAAACAATTTACAATGTAGTGTCGGCACTGCATGTAATATTCTGTGCTGCAAAGCTTTCGTCTGATTAGATATTTGTTTTGCACTATTTTCCTTTTGTGGGTATATTGTTTGTAGAGTACAAAAACTGTAGAGGTGTCTTAGATTTGATTAAATTCTGAGTGCGTTTTAAAACTTGCGCGGAGTAGTTACTTAACTCTATGGACCGTTTATGCATTGTTTAAGTTTATTTCAGACCAGTTTTTTCTTTTTCAGCATTGTTTACACCTTAAGAGACTTGTTAATTGGTGTTTTGACTACGCTAGAGATTTTTTGTTCTACTTTTTAACAACGTGATTTTATTGATGGTACAATATTGATGTAAAATGACATTGAGTTCAAATTTAAGTCTATTTTATGTAAGAGATAAGTGTATAATACAAGTATATAGTATAGAAGCAGTGATAGCCTATTGATATGACCGTTGACTGGGAAGTCAAAGGTTACAAGTTCGAACCAACTGTACGCACCTCTGACTTTTCGAAAGTTATGTGCATATTATAAGATAATTATCACCTGCTCCGTGCCTCGGAAAGCACCTTAAGCTGTTGGCCCCGGCTATCAATAGACATAGGGAGTCAGTTCCTTTCATAAAATCTTGACAACAAATCTAATTTCATAATATCGTATCCCTATGAGTTGCGGAGGTCAGATAGGCAGTCATTCTGTTTATAACTGATATTCAGCTGCAAGTGGTTAAATTAGAACCCGACCCCAAAAGTTTGGGGCATAATAAGTCTAGGAGGATGATCATAAGATAAGTATCTATATAATACATTTTAGATTATTATAAAATGCTACGCAACTATTCTGGATTTAACGTTTATTACAATATTTTTATAAAAATAATTGATAAATATACATGAAGCCTTTGAGCAAGCAACAAAATAGGCACTGTTTGCCTCTCTACTTAACTAAGGAGTCTAAAATATCCCTCAACAGATACAGCGCATTTCGATTACATCGCAGCTCATTTTAAAACAATATTTCACAAGCAACAAAAGCGCTTCAGGCAGCCGTTCAGCGGGCGCTCATAAATAACTTTCCGCTGTGAGCTACTGTAGGAAGTCGCTGGAAGCGCAATAGGGGTACAAAACCCGCTATGCCTGTAAGGCTCGATCTTAATTACGTCACGTACCGGGGATTTAGTCAACTTTCAACTAAGCTCGGCCTATATGGGGAGGGTGCAAACATCACGCGCCAGTTTCTTTCAAAGATATGCGTTAAGCCTCCTTCAACAACTGCGCGTAATCCTAAGACGCTTGTTTGACGCTCGATGTATTAAAAGTTGAAGTTTTATAGTCATTTGATTGAGATGGTGTTTGAGACAACTGACACGATGTTACGTCATTGCTATATTGACGTGAAGGTTATTTTAGCGACGTTTTAAGATAATATATATTATATATTACTATTTTGTGCGTACTGATTAATAATCAGCAGATAAAATCTAGGTAAGCTAGTTAAAACCCAGAAAGTTTAAAAAGTGATATGTTGTTTATGAATAAGTAAATGTTAATAATATGTTAGTCAAATGCTTACCTAAGACACTACAAACATAAGTTCCCTTCAATATTTCCTATATCACTTAAGGCCAGTAATTGTTATAGAACAACATTTAGGTATAACATGGCAGGTACCTACATTATTTGGCGTCTCCCCCTCCCGACCCTTACCCTTCGCCAGCGCTTTGTTATTTGCCGTCACATTGTTAGCAAGTTGTCGGGATGACAGGCTGTCACCTTTTTATTTCCAATTTTATTTGTGTAACGAGTTACACTAACGAAAACAGTTTGATGGACAATGGCTTGGGTTAGTTAGTGTTGAAATTTGGGTCTATGGGGCCATAGTGTCGTTTTTTTTTGTTTTTATTAATGATATAGGTAAAAGTGACCAGAAAATTAAATAAAAACAAATTACATTCCGAAAATAAATCAACGCCGTCGAATTCGTGGCCGAAACACTAGTTTGAATAAAAAACATTATCTCCACATCCATCAATGTACCGCCACATTTAAAATCACAAACATCTACAACCAACATAAAGCCACATAACGTCCAATCTCGGCCAAGGGGTCTATTAGATGATACGGCCACGTCATTTGGTGTCCCTAGAGGCTGCCTTTAACCGACAGTTAATCTCCGTTAACTTTAAATTGACGATTACATTCCCTGGAGCAAACATCGTTGGTAATTACTGGTGTAATTCTGTAGCTTTTTTGGACATAGTCGCAAATGCCTACTTTAATCCCGTAAATGTTTAAAAAAAGATTGAAAGAAAAATAAAAAATAGTATCTGTTTAAAGATTTCTAGTAAATTGTACACAAAATATGTATGTGTTAAGTTTAAATCTTTATTAATTTTTTTCATAATATTCATAATTTTTCTCTTACTATATATATATACTAGCTTTTCCCGCGTGGCTTTGCTCACGTAGACTATAGAATATTTTAAACATAATTTATTTATTTAAATCGAATTAGTATTATAGATAGGTACCTAGAAAAATGATAAATCAACAAACTGTACTGACCATGAGAACAAATTGTACTACTTTAAGCCGATGCCACTACTTTTAGCGTCATTGTATAAGCAGACTTAGGTACAGGGCGAATGACAGTCAATAATATCGTCGGTATAGCAATTGCAAATATTCGCTATTATATAATAATATAATCTAAGAGATTTCTAAGGAATTTTCAAAGGAAAATCAAGATAGGTAATTATAAGGCTGGTAAGTTTTTCTTTCCAGTATAAGAGAACAAATTAATTTGAAAGGACATTGACAGGGTTTGGACCAAGTGCTGCCCAGGAATGAAAGTAGCTCCAGTGGTATCGTGGCATTAATTTACATCCAAAACAAATATTAAAAAAAAAATTCGTCCCAGGAAAAAAAAGTTATGTTGTTAATAATTATTTTTCATTAAATTATGAGTATGGGATGTTTTTCCCTCCAAAATACATAAATCTACATCTAATATATTTTATAACGTTGTCCTGTAGCACCAAAAGCGGTACAGGAATGGAAAAATCGGGACGGAAATATGCCTAACCCTTTTTTATTCAAAATCACAGATTTAATTGGGATCAATCTCATTAATTAATTGGGGTTGGTTTTTTTTTCAGTAGGGCTGGAAAGCGGGATATCCCGCCAAATCGGGACATCTGGCAATATTACGTAGCACGCAAAACACAAAAAGCTGTTCTATTGTGTCTCGTTTGCACCATGCCATTATGTATATCGGTGCGTTGTTTATTTAAACTTGTATTGGGCACCAATTCCAGTATTCTAATATGGTAGTTGAGAGTAGTCAGTACAAATAGTGAGGTGGCGTTATGTTGCATTCCTATTCAAGTTAATTTTTTGGAGCAACATTTCAGCCTAATGCTTGTTCTTGTAATGCTTTGATTTCTTGATTATATTTATGTCAAAAATAATGTATATTTTTTAATGTTCATTAATGTACACTTGCTGATAAATTACATTATTATTGTAACATAAAAAGTACCATTAATACACTCACAGTTACAATGAAAATAATTCTTAAGATTGTTTCTTTCATATAAAAAATGCATAACAAAACCCTGTTTTTCTCTTGACTCCAGGGATAGATTTTGATAACTATTGGCCTAAGGAACAAATTGTACTATGTGTTCATTCTGGCTAGCACTTGGTCCAACTTCCATATAAAGATTGGCAATGTCCTTTCGAATTCTAATCCGATTTATATTTGACATTCCAATTTTAAAAGGTAATTACATTGCACCAAGCCAGTTTAAATCAAAAGCACTAAGGAGTATTGATATCAACTTCGATGCAAATCACCCCCAAAATAACTTTCTACCCCTTTTTAACCCTGTTAGGTGATGAGTTTTAATAAAATACGAAACACGTGTTCCATCAATTCTGAAAAAGAATGTTTATTCAAAATATGAAGTAGATTGGACCAAGGAATCCCGTTGTCCCATACAAACTTTGCCCCTGTTTTTCACCTCCTTAGAGGTAGAATTTCGAAAAACCCTTTCTTATCGGATAATTACGTCATATAAAGAACACACCCTCCAAGTTTCAGGTCTCTACGATCAGCGGTTTAGGCTGTGCGTTGATCCGTCAGTCAGTCAGTCATTCAGGATAAAGCATTTTATATGTACAGATAATTTTAAGGAGAACATTTCCGTCATTCATGATTTCTATGTAGTGCACACGCGACGGAAGCTTAAAAAATGGAGTAACTTCTCCCGTTTTCCCAATATTTCCCTTCACTGCTCTGCTCCTATTGATCGGAGCGTGATGAAAAGTATACTATAACCTGCCCAGGAGTATGAAGAATAATTGTGCCAAATTTCATTAAAATCCGTCGAGTAGTTTTGGTTTCTATAACGAATATACAGACCGACAGACAGACAGACAGACAGACAGACAAAAAGTTTACTGATTGCATTTTTGGCATCAGTATCGATCCCTAATCACCCCCTGATAGTTATTTTTTAAATATATTTCATGTACAGAATTGGCCTCTCTACAGATTTATTATAAGTATAGATAAAGTACATAAATATTTATATAAATATAAAAAGAATTGTTTATTTTGTTAGAATGCACAATTTATCAAAATCATTGTACTTGATTATACTAAGTTATCTTTGAACGCCACGCGGATACATACTACAAGCGTAATAGAAATAACTATAAATATTATAAATTAATTATCAGTTACTAAAACTGTGAGGGAAAACATCGTGATGAAAGCCACTTGAGAAATTTTTAAAGATGTGTAAAGCCATGTCAGAGGCCTTCGGGCGGTTTAGACTCTGACACCAGGTTGTTCATCAACTGTGCGATAAGAAGAAAAAAACCCATCAATTTAATAGTAATATAACAACCCTAGGGTCATGGGGTCCAAGTGCGCGTCTCCTGTACAAAGAAATTGCTCGGAGACTAGTCGACAGCACACGTGATCAGAAGGCTGGTTATTTCTTTGCGCAAAGAATCAGCATTGCCATCCAGCGTGGCAATGCTGCCAGCCTTCTGGGCACGTTGCCTGCAGACGACGGTGATGGGGAGGAATTCTTTGACGCCTTCGCGTAACTTTTGTATAAATCTTTAATTGTAAATGTAAATATAAGTTATATTATTATTTAGTTTATTGTTATTTATTAAGTATATTATAGTTATGTTTATAACAAGAACTAAAATAAATTACTATCTATTTATTTGATATTTGACATTTAATAAAAAAATAAATATTATTAGAAGTCCAACCAAAAATTCATGACGTATAAAGAATAAAAAATATTTAAAAACTCATTTCATTACCTCTCGTTATAACAAATTTAATAGCAAGTAACACTTTAGCTTCTACATCCACTTAAATTACAGATTACGTATTTACATGGTATCCAGTGGACCCGAAAACTGATTTTATCTTCTATACTTATAATAAATCTGTAGAGAGGCCAATTCTGTACATGAAATATATTTAAAAAATAACTATCAGGGGGTGATTAGGGATCGATACTGATGCCAAAAATGCAATCAGTAAACTTTTTGTCTGTCTGTCTGTCTGTCTGTCTGTCGGTCTGTATATTCGTTATAGAAACCAAAACTACTCGACGGATTTTAATGAAATTTGGCACAATTATTCTTCATACTCCTGGGCAGGTTATAGTATACTTTTCATCACGCTCCGATCAATAGGAGCAGAGCAGTGAAGGGAAATATTGGGAAAACGGGAGAAGTTACTCCATTTTTTAAGCTTCCGTCGCGTGTGCGCTACATAGAAATCATGAATGACGGAAATGTTCTCCTTAAAATTATCTGTACATATAAAATGCTTTATCCTGAATGACTGACTGACTGACGGATCAACGCACAGCCTAAACCGCTGATCGTAGAGACCTGAAACTTGGAGGGTGTGTTCTTTATATGACGTAATTATCCGATAAGAAAGGGTTTTTCGAAATTCTACCTCTAAGGAGGTGAAAAACAGGGGCAAAGTTTGTATGGGACAACGGGATTCCTTGGTCCAATCTACTTCATATTTTGCATAAACATTCTTTTTCAGAATTGATGGAACACGTGTTTCGTATTTTATTAAAACTCATCACCTAACAGGGTTAAAAAGGGGTAGAAAGTTATTTTGGGGGTGATTTGCATCGAAGTTGATATCAATACTCCTTAGTGCTTTTGATTTAAACTGGCTTGGTGCAATGTAATTACCTTTTAAAATTGGAATGTCAAATATAAATCGGATTAGAATTCGAAAGGACATTGCCAATCTTTATATGGAAGTTGGACCAAGTGCTAGCCAGAATGAACACATAGTACAATTTGTTCCTTAGGCCAATAGTTATCAAAATCTATCCCTGGAGTCAAGAGAAAAACAGGGTTTTGTTATGCATTTTTTATATGAAAGAAACAATCTTAAGAATTATTTTCATTGTAACTGTGAGTGTATTAATGGTACTTTTTATGTTACAATAATAATGTAATTTATCAGCAAGTGTACATTAATGAACATTAAAAAATATACATTATTTTTGACATAAATATAATCAAGAAATCAAAGCATTACAAGAACAAGCATTAGGCTGAAATGTTGCTCCAAAAAATTAACTTGAATAGGAATGCAACATAACGCCACCTCACTATTTGTACTGACTACTCTCAACTACCATATTAGAATACTGGAATTGGTGCCCAATACAAGTTTAAATAAACAACGCACCGATATACATAATGGCATGGTGCAAACGAGACACAATAGAACAGCTTTTTGTGTTTTGCGTGCTACGTAATATTGCCAGATGTCCCGATTTGGCGGGATATCCCGCTTTCCAGCCCTACTGAAAAAAAAACCAACCCCAATTAATTAATGAGATTGATCCCAATTAAATCTGTGATTTTGAATAAAAAAGGGTTAGGCATATTTCCGTCCCGATTTTTCCATTCCTGTACCGCTTTTGGTGCTACAGGACAACGTTATAAAATATATTAGATGTAGATTTATGTATTTTGGAGGGAAAAACATCCCATACTCATAATTTAATGAAAAATAATTATTAACAACATAACTTTTTTTTCCTGGGACGAATTTTTTTTTTAATATTTGTTTTGGATGTAAATTAATGCCACGATACCACTGGAGCTACTTTCATTCCTGGGCAGCACTTGGTCCAAACCCTGTCAATGTCCTTTCAAATTAATTTGTTCTCTTATACTGGAAAGAAAAACTTACCAGCCTTATAATTACCTATCTTGATTTTCCTTTGAAAATTCCTTAGAAATCTCTTAGATTATATTATTATATAATAGCGAATATTTGCAATTGCTATACCGACGATATTATTGACTGTCATTCGCCCTGTACCTAAGTCTGCTTATACAATGACGCTAAAAGTAGTGGCATCGGCTTAAAGTAGTACAATTTGTTCTCATGGTCAGTACAGTTTGTTGATTTATCATTTTTCTAGGTACCTATCTATAATACTAATTCGATTTAAATAAATAAATTATGTTTAAAATATTCTATAGTCTACGTGAGCAAAGCCACGCGGGAAAAGCTAGTTGTAAATAAAATGCCTATTAAAATGTAATAAAAGGCTCTGGTAAATGAAGTGCCTTCGTTGTACCGGAGCTATTAACATTTAATAATTGTTTCCCATTTTGTTTTACTTGAGAACGAAATGATTTCATTAACGGCCGCCGGATCTGTTTGATGAAAACTTTGTATTATTTCTTTAGTGTGCCACTCGTCAGCTTGATAAATTTTAATTTCAGCTTTTAGTGCTTTTGTGATTTTATTGTTGGTTGACAAAGTTAAGTCATAACTTATGTATTGTTTAACTATTATTATTAGTGATTATATTATATCATAGTAGCTTTTTCGTGGTTAAATTTTTTCCAGGATCGATCATTGATTTGCAATACAGACGTCTCAAATCTAGATCCAAGGCTCACTCCTCTGACTTTTCATAATTTATGTGCGTGCCACGCTGCAGACATAATAAAAAATGTATCAACGGGTCATTCCAGACCCGCGTTCAAAGTCAATTAGGTACAATCATGTACACTGATTTTGATAAATTTTGCAGTGTAACAAAATATTCAGCACTACAATATTACCAGTAAAAGACTTGCATAACTAAATTAACCCTCTACGAACAATATCGATCGACATTTCCCCTAAAACACATACACGTACTTTTAAAGAACGGAAGATAGTATAAAATTGGCCGGTAATCTAGTTACTTCGGAGCGCTGTTATGTCAAATTGTGAAGCAGTCTGCGTCAAAGAGGCCCGGTATGGACACACAAATCCAATTTTCTGTTTCGACTTTTACAGGCTAAATGCTTGTGCCAATTAAGCGATGCGTAAGGTGCGTTCGGTGCCCTTTTCAACCCTTTTTTGATCAGCAATATTGCCCCGTGTGGTTTGGGGACAACTATTTGGGTCCAGTGAACAGGATGAAAGTGGGGCGGAATGCTAACTTCGAAGCTTAATTACGTTCTACAGGTTTGGGATTTACATTTGATATGAGATAACGTCAATGAATTCGGTATTTTTTTGAAGCAGTGATCGAAATTCGATCATAATTCATTAAAATTATTATTATATAGAAATAAATACTATATATCAATTTTAGTTTTCTGCACTCCTTAACATTCTCATTCTTCATGAAATGTAACATTAAATTTCTTGATGTCATTTATTGTAGTTAGAAAATAATATTATCCTATATACGAGCAATTAAATATTACGTAAAACATACAATTTGTAATCGCATACTTGAAAACGGCTCAAACGATTTCGATAACATTTACAATATAAGCGTTTACGGGAATGAAAAATCAATCTAGTTAGGTCTCATCTGGGAAAAAATGTTTTCGTCTTGTTTTCGGTCGCGCAAGAACCAAAGGAAATGCAAACACTACCTAGCTGATGCAATATTGAAACGTGCACTCGTCTTCAAACAAATAAGAAGATCTAATTATTCTGTTCTATATACAGGGTGACCCAGTTATAATATCGGAATTGAGCAAGTTGAAACGTATCTATAGGCAGAGTTTTATTCAAATATTGAACAAGATAAACTAACGTTCGACTATCGGTAATGTTGATTGACTTGGTTAAGTTCAACAAAGGGGATCATTCAATTAAATCTGTTGGTGCTGAAACGATACGAATGCTGCCGTTTGATTGGTTAATTGTTGAAGATAACTTTGTTTTCAAAAAGTTTTAGTAGTAAACTATCCTTTAGTGAAATCGTTTGGTAAAGTTATTTAAGATTATTTATTTTTATTTATTTATTCACATAGAAAAACCAACAGCTACTAAAATTTCAATAGGACAACAAAAGAATAAGCATCGGTCAGCCAATTACAGGTTTTCACGAGTAGGAGCGGGAATTATTTTAGAATCTAAATGAACACTTAATAACAAACAAATACAAATGTAAAATAAACAATAATAGGTATGTATAAAGTTAAGAAGTCTCTGACGATTATAAATCAGACATTCATAACAAACATCGCAAAGCTTACAATTTATTTTAAAAGCCACCTTACGTCATTATAAGGTGTTAATTTACATGCAAAGTAGTTAAAAACAATAACACACTAAATACGATACCCCCATTCATTCCCAAATCATTAGCATCATGCACCCACCTTTTCCGAGTCATAAAACTACTTTAATTAACTAGTACGTGTATCACGCTGGTGTGTTTAGGTGCATTGCGGGTGGGTGCAAACTGCGGGTGCAAACTGTGGGTGCATCGTTGCACCCGTTGGCTGTCACCCGTCACCACTTGTTTACACAGTACTGTATTATTCAACGGCTCGCGTCACGCCATGGTTCAATTAAACAATGACATTTACGGATCTTTTAGTCGTGCGATTTTTAATTTGCATAGACTCGTTCACTGTTTTTTTTATGTGTTGGATATTTTAACATTATTAACGAGGTGTTTTTCTTTGTTACAGGTATGCATCTTTAACATCTACAAGACGATACCATTTTTAAAATGGCTATCCATTATACGAAGAATTCATTTTTAATTTTAGGTTTTTAATGTTAGGCAATAATATCCCAGATAACTACAAAAACAATAATTAGAAATAGTCATAAAGCCAAAACTATCCTCAAATCTTCAACAACAAAAAACTACATTGAATAAAATTACTATATTGATAGAAAAATCTCCACATTACAGACGAATCGAGTTGCGAATAGGCGGAAAGCGTTACTAAATCATTACCGAGGGCCCCTCATAAAGGCAGAAACAATTATTGCTTGTTAAAGAGCCTCTCGAGCTAAGGGAAATAATAAAGAAATTGCTCACTCACTATCGTGAACCGACCGATCCGTCTCGATGGCTTTATAGCTATAAGATATAAGATGGCTATAAACGCTGCGATTGTTTTTCGCAAGATATTAAAATTACTATTGAATGTTACCCGGCTGTTTTAATGAAGAAGGCTCTGGCTGTTTTCATGTTAATATTGCCGCTTATTTTAAAAAAAAGTATTATATTGCTTTACGATACAGTTGGCGCATTGAATCGATTAGCCTGCCGCGATATGGGTTCGATCTTCATTCACGATTGTGTGATTTACAGACAGACATTCAGTCTGACTATCAATAATATCCTTAATACAGGAAAAAATCTTTGTGTGAGGGAATTATTACTATTTTTATTATGACAACCCCATATTTTACCACTCTTAGACAAAGACCTTCTTAGTCTCCTTCAAAATGAGAGAAGGTTTACATTTCTTTAAAATCTATTCAAGCAAAATTTTAGTCTATACAACTTCAAGCAACCATTTAATATTCTATCTTCAAACAATACTCTTTTGTATCAATGATAGCCTTAATTAACCTTCCAATAATATAACATGTATAATATAAAACCATCGTCTGAAAATAATCAAGGAATATAATGAAAATTATGATTAAGTAGAAATGGTCCTGACAATATCATTATATTTTAGGAAAGAGTCTTTATGCAAACGACGTTTATGATTAAAAATAAGTTTGCGATCAGCTAGTGCCGGCAAAGGTTGCAAAAGGCGAGCTTGGCCTAATAATTTCCTATTTGGATGATGGTAGAAGGCAAAAGCGAAGCAGGTTATAGGAGAATAATATATCAGAATGCAAAATTTTTGTCGCTCGTGGCAAGGTACCGTGGTGATTATCAAGAACACTAAAGTTATGTTAGAACAGTCAGCACTGACAGTTCTAGTGACGACTAGGTGCAGGGCTTAAACTCTTGAGGAGTGCAGAAATGACCAGACCAGGACTAAGTATTGGGTCATGCATGGGCGCAGCTATAAAAAGCTCAAGCCTGGTGCATAAAGGGCTATTTACAGCACTGGTAATAGCCTTAGCTATGACCGTTGGATTGCCAAGTTAAAAGTCGAAGGTTCGACAGGCACGCATCTTTGACTTTTCAGATTCATGTGCGTATTAGAAATAAACGATCACAGAAAAACATCGTCAGGAATGGCACACTTGAGAGATTTTTCAAAGTTGTGTTGGCCTACAGGCGGTTTAAACTCTGGCACCAGGTTGTTCATCAACCATACTATAAACACGAACGAAAGACCTCTGACTTTTCGAATACATGTACATGGGTATAAGAATTTAGTTATCACTTGCTGAAAGGTTTAGGGAGCACATCGCATCGTTAGGAAACTTGCACACTTAAGAGATTTTTGATTAGCATAATATAAACTTTGACTACCAGGTTGTTCATAAACTGTGCGAATTAAAAAAAATCTAAGGTTAAGCAAGCAACGCTCGTCGTAGTGATTATTATGATAAAAGAAAAATATTGACCATCACCTTCAACGTTGTCTAAAACTGGAGGACGGAAGTTTGACGGTATTGTACAAAGGGGACGGGGCTGCGAGGAACGGTCGCAATACCCACCCCGACTGATACAGTGTGAGGAACATGCAGGGGGGGATGTTTTTGGTGAGTGCGAGCCCCATATAATCGTATATCCTCGGAAGTGCGGTATACGAAAGGCATTTTTTACTCCCCCCCGGCCACAAAAAAAGGTGTTGTGTTTCGTAGACGTATATAAAAATATAAAATACGAATAATATTTCTGTGACATAAAAACATAAAAAGAAATTGACCCAAACAATTTTACACTAACTTCGAACTATCCGCTAGCCATTTCAACTTACGCCAAACATTTGGCAGGATGGTGTTTTGACAGGGGACCCTAATCCGAGCCGCTCCGCAGGGCGTTACTGTGCGTATGACATTTTTCAATTATAACCATTCACTATGTAACACTTTTGCGACTACCTGTACTGTTCTAACGAATTCTGAGTTTCCACGAATAACTTCTACGAACTAAATTCAATTTGTGTGTGAACTAAATTCAAATGTGACCTATTGTGAATGTTTTCAATTTGTCGATAGAAGAGAAATTTGAAAAAAATAACAATGAGTTAGCAACCATTTTTTTTTAATTGGATTGTTGAGACTGTCACAGACTGACGTGATCTGCCCGGCAGGTGAAAGCGAAAACCACACACCGTGATCAGACCGCGCTCTGAATATCAGATCGCCACGCCGGTTGCTCGCCGGTTGCTCGCCGGTTGCCCGTCGTGGCGACCGGCAAGGCTTTAATAATCAAATGTAACTGTTATGACGTCATTCCATGCAGGGTTGTGATATTAAAAAAATATTGTTATCAGTAGCGTTGGTAATTTTTATTATGTTTTACGTCAAAATAACAACAAACACAAGGGCGGTAAGTAGACAATTACTATCGAAAGTAAATTTAAAACCCAAACGGCAGGGATGTTTTGGGCCAATGTTATTATTTGTCGTACCGCTCAAGTGCTATACAACGTTTTTTTCTACAAAGTATTTTTGTACATTGTTTTATTGTTTGTTTCCTTGCATTTAAACAAAATACAACGGTTCATACCGCGCATTATACCCTGATTCTCCTACAGGTAATATCAATGTTTACTAGTAAATAATAATTACATCACACAGTTACGTCATTATAATTGTTGTCATGAAACAATTCAGACCCCACCACCTGTCAGCTGAGGGTTTCACATTACTGTACAATATTATTATAAGTAGATATACTAGGCGAACAGAACTCTCAGTACACTTCGGATCAATTTCCAAAGTTTTACTTCGATGTTCGATCTTTACTTTCGTAGGCTATGTGTACACTGGAGGAGAATTGTTCTAAATTAAGGTAGGGCTATGATTATAATGCTTTTATAGTTGTTTTATTTATATGAAATTACATTGTTTGTTTTATTTACATACTCATAAAACTATATTTGCACTAGAATCAAAATGATTATTTTTCTTCTTCTTCAGGGCATAGATTTAGAAACCAGTAGTGGTTTACTTTTTAATCAAATATCAAAAGCGGTCTATTTAAGCTTACATTTTGTTCAGAACTGAATTAAATTAGAATCAACCTACTATTTGCTGTAATAGTAGGTACCTATATTAACAGTCTAGACAAAATTATGTCTACCTACAGACTTAATTTGCAAATTGAACAAATAAGATCTTATGTAATTACTGAAATAGAATAAACAGATCTCATTCTGATAAACTTGATTATATAAATTCAATTAAATTCTCTTTTAACGAGAATTAAAGCTCTACTGGATAATTTATTGGAAGGTGTTGGAATAAAGTGTTTTCTGTTAGTTATAGTTACCTATATAAAGTAGTTATTTGCATATACGATAAGTCAAATAATTTCGAATTGAATTAAAAAAAAAATTGTCACTGACAATTAATTTTAATTTAAATTTAAAAAAAAACTCGTACAACTTCGAGGCGCGTTACCACAGTGTACACCAAGCTTTATGCTCAAACGTTGAGCCTGTACGGAACTTAACCATCCACTTTATTAGCAAACTTGGCTATGAGTACAGTCTTTTAGTAATTACACTGGCTTATTTTCGGGTGACTGCGCCTCAAACTTGTTTACAAGTCATAAAGATATTACATAAACGTTTTTATTAATACTGGCTAATTGCCTCGTGCTATAAAAAGTTTTAAAAATCTGTTTATTTTTCTGGATTGTTTTTAAGCTCTGTGCCAATATTTTTTTTATTATATGTCTCTAAACTGCACCCACGACCACGACGAAGTGAAACTCTTTGTTTGAAACCATGTTTTTTTTAATAAAGACTAAATAAGAAGAAATTGCCTTTATACGATATACCAAGTTTAACTGTCTTAAAAATAAAGCCAAAGCATTCGAACTTGCAATACATTTGTCATCATGACTGTTCAAACCTTTACACAAGTTTACTAATATCAACAAGAGATTATCATAATTTATTTACTGTAAAATAAATTATGTCGCGCACCTTAGAGGTGACAGCGTGACAATGGCTACAAAAGGCCGTCACCAGATAACTCTGCGTCATCCCTTTTTTAAGAGCTTTGTAATACAAGCGATGATTAATGTATGAAAATTGAGTGGAAAATATCAACAGCAAACGGTGAATTATAGAAGTGAGTTATTCATTTTTGTGGCTTTATTGGCAGAAATTGTATCGTTGAGACGTTTATTTAATAAAGTTTGCTTTATAGATTTTTAAAGTTGAAAATCTTAAGCAATATTTTAAATTATTTTTTTATTGCGCGTATACTTTGATTGAGTTATAAACTTCAGCGTTAGGTGTGCTACCTAGAAATCTAAAATTCCATCAATAATCCCTGTAACCAAACTCAAACAACGTCAAAATAATTTTCCCGTGTAATCAACTTATTTATATTCAGACGACATTAAATTATACATGAATCAAATCGGAATACATAAAAGTGGGAAAATGTCGCAGCCTGAACGTGTATTGTGCGATATTTCACGGCATGGAGAGACGTGTCGTGCGCACGCCTCGCGCGAGTGTGCACAAGGGCTTAGCAAACACGTCGCCGCGCGATACAGCATCGAGTGTTTCTCGATACGTGTGTACCTACCCTAATACATGACGAGCGAACGCCGAATTTCGAAACTGATATATTTTTGGTAGATTTGTATTTATAGTACCGTAGCTACTGAAATTTTAATTTTTGAGTTAAGAGTTACCACATTTCTAGCACCAAAATCTTTAACTAATAACTGTATGATATTTCTTAGACTGAATATTCCAATACTAATATGATTACCCATCTGTGTCGGGCAATGCTCTTTCAATTGACCAGCTACACCTATGAAATTCAAATTAATAAGCATTAGGTATTTAAACGTCCAACGAATTTCAAACCGAGCCATTGATTGTAAATCTGTTAACCCATGAAAGATCACAGACGGACTGTCCCGTAATAATATAAACCCATATGCATACATACATGTTTCATTAAAGAGGTAGCCATTGCACACCAAAGTGGATTCCGGGGTCAGGCCGGGTTTGTCACATTATATTAGGCCCTCGGGCAGCAAACCCGCGTCGAATACCCAACAGACCAAAATCGGCTTTAGCCTCAAACCCATTTTAAATGATATTAATTTATTAGTAAAGTAGTATACAAACTGAACAATAATTTTGCTATTTATAAAGGTGGGATTTAAGATTGTCATAGTGAAGCCTTGTTGTGGCATTCTTTAAAAAAATCTTTTTTTATTGGGAACGTAGGAAAAATGTTCCTATTTATGTATATGTTCGATTTTATTGTAACCAGTGACGTAGTTGTAGTATTTCAAAATATTATAGTGACTGATCGAATTATCAGTTTCACCCTACCCAAACTCATGTATTCTCAAATCAAATCGTTGATTTGATTTCTTACTAATTATTAAATAAATATATATTTGTTACTTTAAATGTCGTATCTTGTTATAATATTCAAGAAAATTTCCTCTCTATAGCATTAACAGAAAATATTAAAAGACACAATTAAAAAAACATCTATGTAAGTTTCAGTTTTGGTCAAAATTAGCATTAAAAGCTTTCGGCTTTCAGATTTCGGCTGGAAATCTTATTTCGATCGGAAGCTAATTACATATACGTTTAGCAAATTCTCAGATATTAAGTAGCTGCATCTTCAACTAATACTATTTATGGAACCTCAAAAACTAAAATCAAACACTTTCAAAGTGACGAAAACCAAAATTGCGTTTGAAAAGCCGTGTCTATTGTACGCTAGGTATTGAATTTGTTGAATATTTCGGCTTGTTCCGACCAACTTCGCTGGCTCCTAACTCCGAACCAAGTTTTATTAGGATACTTGTAAAATTTCCGCCTATTTTATTGGAAGTGCTTTCGCCTGATTAAATAAGATGAATTTATTGACTTAGACACGGCCAAAAGTACCCAAGAATTCTGATATCTGTGTATAGGTAAGTTTTACGTGTTTTTCAGTTGGTTCTGTGAGTTGGTTTGGAATTTTAATTAAAATGTTCATTGTGTTTTTATCGGGTGTTTTAAGGAATTTATAATTAGTTGGTAATTTACTTATAATTGTTAATTGGTGTGCAATCCTTCGTCTAAACTTTTTGATTTTATTATTCAATTCATTTTGAATTTCGTATTTATCTAATGCTGATTTTCCTGAATGACTTTGTTAACCATTTTCAAAATTATTGTTAAAGTTTTCAATACATACGTTTTCTTCCCTTTCCGGACCGATACCGTAATGTTAATATAACTAAGTAATTAACTGCAACATACCTCGGCGTCAAAACCAATCTGTGGTTCCATCATGCAATCTAACGCCTTCAAAACTTTTGTTTGTTGGTAGTTCACTAAATATTAAGCACATACTATGCCAAAACTTGGAAACTAACAGCTCATCAAGTTCTAAGAATATCTGCATGACGCTTAGATCGTTCGAGTACTCTAACAGATCCTTCTCGTTAGATTTAAGCCACAATACAAATGAACACAGAATATTATATATATCTTAAGTAACCATTGAGGTTATACGTAAAGTAAGTCGAGACACTGTTTAAACACATCATTTAGCCAATGTAATATTTAAATAGAATTAATTTGTTAGATTGCTACATGAAAATCCAAGCTCTTTTAAACAAATCTTTGAAATACTTGTGGTTTACCTTATTTGCGATGTATAGAGAGGTATTCGTACCAATTAAAAAACTTAATGACGTCACCAATAGTAATTGTCATAGAGTGCACCTTCTCAATGATTTTATACTGCGTCTAAACTCCCGGCATAACCGGACATAATGCACAATACCCTTCACCGGCCATTTTGATATTCTATTCAATTGTTCCGATGCAAACGCTGAAATATTTTGAGATAACAGCGTATTGTGGTTGGTTGGGATCATCTTACACAAAGAAATAACCTTATTTTTCTTCTTCATCGTATGGTTGATAAACTCACCAGATAATCTTAGGTGAAACTTTTAGCGTATAAAAAAAATAAAGTTAAAAACCAAGTAAGATATTGTGGTATTGAATGTTATGTAACTACCATTTTCACAAGAAGTTTGGACAACTTCTGAATTGAGTTTATCAGAAACTAACTTTCTTTTGTTTTAAATTAGTATTAAAAACGTTAGAAGTTTGAGTTGGCAACTTTATAATCATAACAAATAATATAAATAAGAAATTCATAGCAAAAAGACAAGAGGCCGATTTACAAAAATTATTCATTAAAAAGTTGTGCCGGTGGAGGGGAAAAAAAACTTTCTAATTGTACGAATGAGGTACTAATTATTCAAACAATTACGTTAGCAAGTTAGGCTTGGCCAGTTAATATTTTTTTCTGCTTCATTTGCCAACGGCCCCAAAGAAAACTCTTAATCACGGAACTTAGATAACAAATGCCTTTTAAGTAAGAGTACAACAGTTTTTTTTTTACTTTGATGAAAAGTAAGGAATTGTGTATTTAAAATTCTTGATTTTTTTATATTTAAAACCAACTTATTTGCATTCTGGTTTGTAATTAAAGAAGGGAGCGAGTGCCAAGGTTAAATAGAAACTGGATGAACCAACTCACCCTGTGATACTTGATTAGTGAAAGAATTATGACTTTGGGCTTGGCTTTGGGTTTCAATTAAAAAATTAAAAAATTGAAATGAAAATTATATTTCAATAAATATATTTTTTAACTAGTACTTAAATGTACAGCATTCCGGACAAACCTCAGTGGGTTCTGGTTTGCTAATGGGTAATGTGAAAAAAAATATCAATAGAATTATTGTATTGAATTAAAATAATATTACTAAGACTAAAATATTATTATCCTTGAAAAAGGTCAGGTCAGGAGTGCCCTAAACCGACGAGCATGTATGAAGAACGTGATGAGAGTGAATGAGGCAAAAGAGGTATGCAGGCATCGTAGCAAGTGGAAATCCATTGTCTCTGCCTACCCCTCTGGGAAACAGGCGTGAGTCTATGTATGTGTGTACATTATGCATAAACATGTAAAACATAAATAAATTGTAACAACTTTAATACCTACATGCAATGAATTATTTAATTTTAATAATTCAAGTCAAGTAGGTGCCTACTTGACTTGATCAGGACTAAAATCCTTTGCTTCACCTTTCATCTTATCAAAGAATGTTTTTATTACATTAAGTGGGTTTACATCCTATTCTCAAATATAAGCTCATTATATTATTTACCGAATACAGTATTATAAGAGCAGAAATAATAATATGGAAGTGCTCAAATTATCTTCATAAATTTTATCTTTTCTCAAATTTTATCTTCTATCTGTACCTATAAATTTTTATAGTCTGATTGACAAACAACGTACGTAAACCGGTGTATCTAGAGATTTGATATTTGGAGGAATTATTTCTTGAGGAACCCTAGAGGTGCATTATGGAAGAGGTTGAAATAGGGAGAAAAAAAATTCGAAATCCATTCAAAGAAAGTCGTAAGCGAAGCAGAAAAAACGCAAAAGTTCTAACTTATATTAGAAATGCGAAAGTAAATTTGTTTGTTTTTTAATTTTTCATGCTTAATCCACTGAACCGATCATCCTGAAATTTTGCATATATAACGGACTTGACGTGACATTTTTACATCCCGAAAAAAGTACTGTTTCCGAAGAAAACAACAATAACATTCTTATGATAATGGATGGCGCTACGTGTCTTTTGAATCATGATTAAATTTTTAATTCTAAATTAACTCGGGCAAAAGCTAGTTGGTTATAAAGAAGCACGTTAATTATAGCCTGACAAAACTATCTCTCCTCTAACGCAAAAATGTTGCCACTAAATTTGTAGATCGAGCCGAGTTATTCACACCCGCGTCGGAGGTAAGCGTATGAAATAATGAAATTAATGTCTTAATCTATGAAATTTATTCATCGCAACTGCTCCCGTAGCTCGCTGAAATGCACTTCTGAGGCTTTTTACAAGTAGGCAATTTACTTCAAGATGGGCTGTGGTTATTATCTTTTGAGGTAGTATGAGGATGTGTTGTGTTTGCATGTGTTATGTGTTATAGCATTTTACTGCAGGTTCTAGATTATGGTTCAAATTTACTTGCACAAAAGGTACTTAAGCTTTTATTGAAAGATGAGTCCAAAATTTTGATAGATAAAAAAGATGTAGACTGTAAAATTTTCTTCAAATTTAAAACAATGACTACGTTTAATATGAATATTATTTTAGATATAATTTTATCTTGTGTTCTCATATATTTCCGTTAGCCGCTGTGACTAAAATTCAGTCTGGAGGACATAATTATTATTCGATTTTATTTTAGTTAGTGTGTTTGGTGTCTAAAAGGGCAATGAATATAAGTGTTGATAGATGGAAGGGGAGAAGGAGACCAAAGAAAAGATGGATGGAGTGTGTCAGCACTGATATGAATAAAAAAGTAGTAAATGCTCAGATGACGGCTGATGGAGAGAAATGGAAGAAGATTTTGCGCCGACCCGCCGGCAGACGAAAGAAGAACTGCCGTCTGCCGTCGTGAAGTCTGCTGGTATAGAGGTATTAAAAACATTAAAGCCTGTACATTGAGTTGACAGTAACACTCGGACATAAATCGCTTCAATAAAGAGCTACTTTTATAACCGCGTCAATAAGAAGCCTTGGCATAAATAGGCAAGGAGCAGCTATGGCCAGTAAGTAATGAGGGAACACAGTAAACATATAGTGTAACCAAGGTGTGTCGTTAATTGATTGCTTGCCGCACCCGCAGTACAATTGCGACCGACCGACGTTTTAGAAGCATTGCTTTTTTCTAGTGACTCTGTACCCGATTTGCATGTGCTAGTTTTTGAAAATGGATTCAGTTTGAGTCCGAAAGGGCAATTAGTTCTATAATCCAAAATAGAAACCAGTTCTAGATTGTCCAGTTCATGTTTAAATAAATAAATAAAATAAAATATTCTTTATTTCAGGCAATGTACAGTCCATAATATGAGATAGGTACAAGTTTATCTAAATCACCCTCTTAATTAGAAATCTCCAAAGCGGGGATGAGATCCTATTTGCCACCGTCTTCAGGATTTCATTGCGACTACCGCGCACTCTGCAGATCAGGGATACCGTTTTTTTGCGAATTCTGTGACAATTTTTTCAAAGAATTTCACGCGTCGAGAAAAAAAAATGAATTTCTGTTCGGAAAGAACCAAACTAAAGATGAACTACAAGTGCACTTAAAGCCATTAGCTAGTAAATAAAACACCACTTACATGCAAGACTATTACCTTCCCCGTGCCACAAAGGGCTTTAATGAGTTACGGTAGGCCTTAAACCATTCGCCAGCAACGAGATTACACTATAATAATAATCGAATTGCAAAATTGAGAACGGATAACATAAAAATATAAAAAGACTTTATTTTGAAATGGCATTAATGTTAAAAGAACAAATAAAACAATTCGGTACTTTTTTAAAGTAGATTTAAATAAATTATCACAGTGTTTCCTATATATGCAAACATAACAACAGCCTGCAACGCAAAAACGTGACAACAGATAGTCTAGTGGTATGATCGTCGACTGATAAGCCAGTGGTCTCGAGTTCGATCCCAAGGCGCGCACCTCTGACATTTCGTAAGATAAGTGCGTATTATAAATTAATTATCAATTACTAAAACGGTGAGGGAAAACTTGGTGATGAAACCAGCACACCTGAGAGATTCAATGGTGTGTAAAGCCATGTTAGACGCCTATGGGCGGTTTAAACTCTGACACCAGGTTGTTCATCAACCATACGATAAGAAGAAGATGATAATAGATGGCGCCATTTGTTTTAAATTAACGTAAGCAAAGCCACGGGCAAAAGTTAGCACTATAATGAAAAGTAACATTCACAAACCAATCACGAACAAATAGCTGCGTAATCTAAAGGATTAACTTTCCAAACATTTAGCAGATGATCGGATGATGACGAATCATATTATTGATCCCTCAATGCTTGGATATTGAAGAATTTCACGCACGAACGCCTTCACTGCGTAGTAAACGGTACGAAGCGATGGTGCTAGCTTAATCCCCATCGGCTCTCTGCAGTCACGTTGGGGAAACAATACTGCAGTCTTAGGCAGGCCTCGAAATAGGCGAGTGTACAGTGGACTATCGCTGATAGATATAGCAGCCTTGTTTTGCAGATTAGTCTTCATCTCTCCTATTATACTGTCCTTGAGATACCATCTATCCATCTAATACCATCTATTGTTACTGAGTATTGAGTATTTATGTCGTATAAGGGTAGGAACACAACAACTTTTATTAAATGAATAAAAAAAAACTAGTTAAGTGCGAGTTGCACAGAAAGGGCTCCGTACAAAAATGGAAAATAAAAAACAGATTGTTTGTATTGATATTTATTTTATTTTTATTATTTGTTGTTATAGCGGCAACAGAATTACATCATCTGTGAAAATATCAACTGTCTATCACGGTCTATCAGGTTTATGAGATACAGCCTGGTAATAGATGAAGACAGACAGACAGCGGAGTTTTACCCTCTGGGTACGGGACCCTAAAAATAAAGTTGAGAATATAGTTTGAAAGATATAGATCGATTATTCCTTCACATTGCTTGTATGTAGCTCTTACAATTAAAATAGTATCGCGGCAATGCCATTTATATTTGTTATGATCATCATCTGCCTAGCCTTTTCCCAACTATGTTGGGGTCGGCTTGCAGTCATATTTTTTCATTATCATCATTTATTTAAGAGCTACGCTCTTGTCGATGCAGCTTCCTCCAGCTTTCCCTATCAAGAGCCAATTCCTTGACCTCCTTATTTTTTATGATCATAAAATTAAAATTATTTTCTACAAAAAAAATTTCTTTAACCGAAACATTATACTTATTACTATACTTATAAATACGTAAAGTTTGTTTGTGGATCGACGTGGGTCAGAAAGTGACAGCTACTTTTTATCTCGAATTATTGCGAACGAAGTCTTCGTTATCTCAACTAGTAATAATGTCCACCTGACCGAAATTCAATCACAGCGGCCAATCTCAACGGAGATTAGCTCATTACGCAGAAGGAGATATTATAGTGCACAAGTGTGTGCGCAAACACAGGTGCACTCTCTATTCCCTCACTCTCATAGTCCGATGGGACGGCAATCTTACACGACCGGAGAGAGATCAGGCGCAGAGCCAACGGCTTTACATGCTTTCCGAGGCACGGAGTAATTGATAATTAATTTTATAAAACGCACATAATTTACGAAAAGTCAGAGTTGCTGCGCGACTTGGGTTTGAACCCGAGACCTCTGAAATGCCAGTCTACGGTCACCACGATTAGGCTATCACGACTCAGCTAGTATGTACTTGAAGATAGCATTCTCAATCATGTGCTCTACTAAGCATCCTTATGAATACAATACAACACATGATGTTGCGTGCCACAAGTGGGCCCGGCTCGTACGTATTAAATTATATACCGATGAACCGTAGCCATTAAGCATTTGAATAATTGCCTAATTGGTAATGTTATCTTTGATCTTATAGACAATATTAGCTCAAGACGTGTATGGAATATAACTAAATTTTAGTTTTGTAAGTATAATTTCATGTCATGTCGTGGTGGCGCATTGGTTACGGACCCGCTTTGCAAGCGCGTGGGTGTGGGTTCAATCTTGGCATGAACCAATGTGACTTTTTCAATGTCATAATATATGTACTTTCTTAGTTAATCTAAGACACCACTAACTAACGGTGAAGGAAAACAACGTAAGGAAACCTGGACTTTATAAATAAAAAATAGTCTGAAATCGCCAACCCGCAGTGAGCTAGCGTGGTGATTAATGCTCAATCCTTCTCTGTATGAGAAGAGGCCTTTGCCCTATATTGGGTCAGTTACAGGCAGATTTATTTTTTATTATAAGGATAATTTAGTCGTGGTAGCGCATTGGTTATGGACTTTGCAAGCATGTGGGTGTGGGTTCGAGATGGTATGTACTAACGTGACTTTTTCAATGTCATAAGCACTTTATAATTATACGTGTAACTTATATACTTCACTACATATTATAAAACAAAGTCCTCCGCCGCGTCTGTCTGTTCGTGATAAACTCAAAAACAACTGCATCTGTTTTCATGCTGTTTTCACTAATGGATAAAGTGGTTCTTGAGGAAAGTTTTAGTATTCAATTTATCAAGTTTTTGTAAACATACCTAGGCTGAAATATAATGATGTTTGTTGGAGATGTCAAAAAAAATAAGCTTGGTTGCGGGAATGGGGTTAAAATTTCATGATTACTTTTGGTCGCGATAACCGATATTCACACGGGTAAAGCCGCGAGCATCAGCTAGTATATTATAAAAGAAAAACCTCGTGAAGATACTAGTCTGAATTTGCAAATCCGCAGTGAGCTAGCGTGGTGATTAAAGCTCAATCCTTCTCTAAATAAGAAGAGGCGTCCGCATTGAGACAGGCCTTTTTATTATTTCCTTTTATTCCTATTAATAGGTATACGTAATTGGCATGCTGATTACGACACATAGCGTGTCACGGGCTCGGCCTAAGTGAATCAAATACCAGCGGGTTATCGGATTAGCATAATAACTAATTGTTGCTGACAGTTGGAAAACGATATTTGAAGTACGGTTTTATATAGTTAATACTAGCTTTTCCCGCGTGGCTTCGCTCACGTAGACTTGTAGAATTTGTACAGATTTTATTTATTTGAATCGAATTAATATGTTGTTATATCTATCTAGGTGTGAATGCGTCTACTTGCTCGAAATTGCTGATAAGAAGTTTTAATTTAGGTAATAAAGCACTTCTTTGTATAGCATATGGGTGGTAGTACCTACTGTCTGATAGCATTAGGCTACTATTCAGTCAATAATTTGAATAACAAATTTAAACTTTAAACTTAAGCGTGTAGTGTTAAATTTAAAAGATGTAGTTTTTAAATTTTTTATGTAATTTTAAAATGATTTATCAGTCATTAATTTGAATAACAAATTATATTATCGTTAAACTTTTAAACTTACTTAAGTTTGCGTTTAGTGTTCGCTCTATAATATGGTGGAATGGAAAACTCCACCTTCCTCTGACCTCTACAATTTCCTATGAAAAACATTTCAACAAAATACAGATTTATCATACAAATCCGATTGTGACACCACACTTAGTGTTCACAATAAAACAAAATTTCCAAACATACAAAGCTCAGTATTTTTCAAATCAAAAAGTAATATTTAACATGAATTGGAAACTCATAAATAAATAGCAGGTCTGTTGATATTCGGAACAGTGACTGAGAGCCAATATTTCACATGTCACTCAAAATACCCTTGTTTACAAAATATCAACTATACTTTTTGTTGTGCGATATTAGAATCAGAGTTTTGAATTCAAAGGGAAATTTAATGGGAATTGAAATGGTTTTTATTTTGTTACATAATCTGTGACAAAGGGATGTTCTGTTTTATATTATTGATGTAGTAACATTTGAGTAGGAAAATAAATTAAGCTCATGTTTCTAAATTATTTTCACTGTGAGCCTTTATCATCCCGATGGCCTAACATCCATACATTATTCGATTTTTTTTCTTTAAATTAAGTTTTATTATTACTCTATTGGTCTAGTGGTCGCAAGGGCGAATGTTAAGGGTTCAATCGTTGCTCGATTGAAGATGACTTATACATGACTTAATATACCTAATTGGCAAAATGTAGGTACTGTAGTCACTCTGGGACTATACTGATGCAGGAATAATTACGTTAGGACTTTTTTTTATTTAAAATAAAAGTAGTGATTCATCTGCGAGCTGATTGTAGACTGAATTATATTTATTATTATAAAATTTTACAACAGAACACACATTTTTGATTTAAAAAAGATGACGTCCGTCACTTGAATAAAAAAGAAGAAATGGAGCTGCTCATCACACTATGTCTTAACGCAAGCAGGTTCGTAGCTCTTCATGAAGGTCGTATAGGCTTCCCATAGTACTATACAGCTCTGATTAATCTTTAGGTAATATAGTAGGAAGTATGGTAGTAGCTCTGTTATCTCGGTAGCTCCACGAAGAAAGATTCTCAAGAACACTAAGGTTCATATAGATAATTATTATTATTTGTTAATAAATCACCCCGCCCCATCGACACCGCGGCCGCCTGTCCCTAAATACCACCTTTTAAGTTAGCATATTAACTTTACTACATATTCACATCATATTGTCATCATTGGACATATTCCGTTTTAATTTACAGAATAATATGAACAGAAATAAACTGAAATAACTTTACCTGTTAATTATTTGATTCAAATTTAGTAATCGATATTTCATCTCCTTCCTGTTGACAGATTGATCTGATATTTGGTACACAGCTTCAGTTTGGATGACAAAACCATTTTACGTAAAAAATATATTTTTTAACGGTTTTATTTATTTTTGAAATGGTAAGTTATTATTAACCGATTTAAAAAAAAGAGGTAAACAATTCAATGCTTTATTTTAAGTTTGAGCAATTCTTCTTTAATTTGTAAAAGTATACTCCTTATTGGACCCAACTCATGTAAACATTATCGTGATCTAATGATGCTTAACATCGGATGATTGTAAATTTCTCGTAACAACTTATGTCACTTTTTTATATGAGGTTTATGACTTCTATGACATCCATGACATCCGAATTTTTTTTTTACTAAAAATTTAACTCAAACAAAAAAAAACAACGAAACATTCGTTTTGGAGTCAGTACTATTCCTTCAAAAAACCTTTCTTTAGAAGCATCTTACGATGTGTCGAGTTTAACAATCTCTACTACTACTAGAGCTGGATATTTCCATTACGAGGCTGTTTTTGAGGCACGGAATATTTTGATCATGAAAAGTTCCGTGCCTCGAAACCTACCTCAGTTTACCCCTGCTTTAGGTTTTTTTTTTAATTATTAATTAACACGAAACAAGTATACCACTAGTGACTGCCTCGTTAGTCTAGTGGTAGCAAGCGCGACTGCTGAGCACGAGGTCCTGGGTTCGATCCGGGCAGTCGGGCAAAGTGTTATCGGATTTTTCCATTAGGAAATTCAGTAGCAGCATGGAGTCTGGAATTGTTCCCGGTTAATGGCAATAGGCTCGCCCCCTATTACATGGGACTTACAGCCGGCGAAACGTGGGTGTACTGCATACACCTCTGCCTACCCCCTCTGGGGAATACAGGCGTGATTCTATAAGAAAAAAAAAAGTATACCACTAATCTGAGCAATCCGTCCATTGGAAAAACAATACTACATACAAGTAAAAACTACTACTACTACACTCATTGTGTCTAAGTCTATCCGAAGCGGAAACTTTTTGCTTTATACGTGAGCAAATCCGATTTTCTCATACGTTATGTTTTAAAAAACAGTACTGTAGACACAAAAGGAGAATCAGGGATATTTTTTTAATAGACTTTGTTGGGGACGCTACGGAGTTTCGGCTTTTGTCAGTACGGTATTTGTGTTTATTTTTTCTGACGGTCTTTATTTGAAGAGGATGTCAATAATAAATTTCGGTACTAATTATTACGATTTTGTCTTTATTGATTGTCTGCGCTCTTTGTTTGATTATAGTATTGTCTGAAATTAGGATATAATCACATAAGTGGCAAAGGCCGTGAATAAGCTGATAAGCTAATACATTAATTTATCTATAGGCTTATGCTGTTACCACAAAAATATAGTATTATAAATGTGTATGAGATTGTATGATTGGACGTTTGTCTATAAATTACCACTACACTTCAAGGGCAGGATTACGAATAACTCAATTTATTTGCAGAGCGGCTGGTGGCTTTAACCAGTTGAGTCTCAGGTTCAAATCCTGCTCGTTTTTTTTTTCTTTTTACAAAATTTTAAATTTTTATTTTATTAACAAAATAAAACCGCTCCAAGTATTAACGTCTAAATAAATATAAAACGTCAAAAATTAAATGTCACAAATAGTCACTATTTAGGCATATTATGGCGTAGGTATGGCTCATCCCGACAATAATCTTTTTATAACTCCATACCTCCTAAGGCAGAGAATAAACCTCAAAAAAAATCTCTGAAATTCACATAAAAACAGACTTTATTATCTAAGCACTATCGTCCTTTCTTGGTTACCGAGGTTAAATGAATTGCTCGTATCTTGCCATTTTATAGGCATTCTGCTTGTCCTGTGTTTTAGAAGAAAGGTTAATTGAATTCAAGTTTTATGGAACCTCTAACTGACAATAAAAAAACTTTACGTGGACTCCTTGGAGGAGAGTTGATTAAACAAATGAATTACTATTCATTCTTGCTCAAGTTCTTAGCTTTGTAAAGAATGAATGATTGTTCTAAGTTAGCCTTTTAAATGTTTGATTCGGCTCTAGATACATTATCTTTTATGTAGTTTGAAGAGGTTGGGATCCAATATTTGTGATTTACTCTAACCTCTAAACTACGCCCGTGGTGATGCAAGTTAGAGCAATTCGACACGGCATTGCATAAAACCAGTGTGACTTGTCAAGCGCCTGAACTACACGGCCTCGACAACACGGTATACGACTATTTAATGTGTGGAAAACCGCTGTGATATTACCAACATGATTTTTGAAATGTATTATGATAAAACATAGCTTCAAACGAAGATTTGGGTTCATAAAATTTTTAAATCAGCTCCATAAACGCCTTAAAAATAGATGATAAGTTTTAAAACTATAAGCATATTTTATAGAATCCTTAGATTGATTACTAGTCTTCGGTCTTCAATTTGTCAAAATCTATTTTGAAACGATCGATACAAGTTATATGCGTCTACCGTATGCATATTAAATATACTCATTGAAAAAGAAATCAGAATACCTGAAAGGTGTTTTCGATGTGTACAGCCATGTCAAGGGCCTACAGCTATGTTAAATCTCCAACACAAGCTTTATTTATCTACCATACGGTAAGAAGACTCATTAGAAAGCCTAATACTGAGAAGCAATATTGTACGTAAAATGTTTTATATTAAAAGTGACCTGACACAATTACACAGAAATTTAACGAGTTTTACCTACATGTAAACAATGTAAATGTTTGTATGTAGGTAAAAACAAGCAAAATGTTGCATAAAAATTTAGTTTGAACTTGTTCCACGGACTATGTAATCAAAATAACGAATTTGTGTCACTTTCTGAACTTCAAAAATAAAAACATATAAATTGAACAAAACTGGAAACTATGTAATCAACGCTCTAGTTCTGTAAAAGTCACATACATTCAAAACTTTTGCCATGCGACTACAAAATAGAAACGGTACGTGTAACGATTTAATTTTTGTTATTGCCTAAAATGCTTCCAATTTCCAAAGTGTAATTCTAAGAGGTCAATACTGAAATCGACAGCAGACGTCGAGGAGTTTAAGTAAGTGGGAAAAAGTGTAAATAAGTCACTAACTGAAGGCGTTTTTGGTACTTGATTCAATATTTGTATGAACAGTTGCTGGGTACGATGTCGGCAACAAAACTGGCTAGGTTTGTGCAGGCCTTAAGGTGATCTCTTCTCAACATAAGAAAATACAATCTGAATTTTTCAATGACCTAAAAATAAAAGGTTGTATTGCCAAGTCAAAGGTTTGTATCTGTTAATGTTTTTAACTAATGAACTGTTATAATAATATACGTTTTTAGGAATCCTAAAAAAGGGGCAACTTAGTTTATGAGAGCAAATAAGTTTAAAATAAATATGTAGAAATATATATTTAAGTAAGAAGTTATAAATTTGAATCAAAATGACACGCACCACTGTCTGACAGACAGTGTCTGTCACTCTCCAGCTCAAAACATCACATCGATCCGTTGCTCTGTCTCTACGTGAAGGAAAGACACACAAAAAACACACTAAGACAGTGCTTAGTAATATCATAGTCTAAACATCATATAGTCAGTCGACGCGTTTGATGTTTTCGGAAATGCCGACAACGTCTAGACATTCGTCGCGACGTAAAAAGTGTTAGGGTTGACACAGGACTAAAAACAAAAATATGTTTTTATAGTGTTTTTTTTTGTAAGTATGTATAACACGTTATCAAAATTGGAAAACGTGGCCGCCATTTTGAAATTTTTATTTACTGGGCCGATTGCTTTCAAAATCGATATCTGTGAGTCCGCATGGTCTCCGAGTACATAACCGTTGTCAGAATTGGAAAAGGTGGCCGCCATTTTGAAATTTTTATTTACTGGACCGATTGCTTTCAAAATCGATATCTGAGAGTCCGCATGGTCTCCGAGTACATAACCGTTGTCAGAATTGGAAAAGGTGGCCGCCATTTTGAACTTTTCATTTACTGGACCGATTGCTTTCAAAATCGATATCTGAGAGTCCGCATGGTCTCCGAGTACATAACCGTTGTCAGAATTGGAAAAGGTGGCCGCCATTTTGAAATTTTTATTTACTGGACCGATTGCTTTCAAAATCGATATCTGAGAGTCCGCATGGTCTCCAAGTACAAAGCCACCCCTGAAAACCTAGAAAACGATACCCATATTGATTTTTACTCAAAATTAGCGTTCGCCATCTTGGATCTCAAAATTAATGTCGTATTCGTTATCACCGCCCCCGAAAACCTAGAAAACTATACCCATATTGATTTTTACTATAAACTCGCGTCCGCCATCTTGGATCTCAAAATAAATGTCATATTCGTTATCACCGCCCCCGAAAACCTAGAAAACGATGCCCATATTGATTTTTACTATAAACTCGCGTCCGCCATCTTGGATCTCAAAATAAATGTCATATTCGTTATCACCGCCCCCGAAAACCTATAAAACGATACCCATATTGATTTTTACTAAAAACTCGCGTCCGCCATCTTGGATCTCAAAATTAATGTCATATTCGTGATCACCGCCCCCGAAAACTTAGAAAACAATACCCATATTGATTTTTACTAAAAACTCGCGTCCGCCATCTTGGATCTCAAAATAAATGTCATATTCGTAACCACCACCCCTGAAAACCTCCAAAAAAATGCCCATATTGATGTTTTTCAAAAACTCGCGTCCGCCATCTTGGATCTCTAAATTAATGTCATAAGTATTCATAATCAACACACCCGTTGAAAAATTGAATCAACATTTAAAATTCAAATAAATAAAAAGCGACACCCGCTAATTCCTAGGACCCAACAATTCCATACAAGCTACGGTGCGCCCCCCCCTCCGTCCCCCACTCCACACACCCCGCACGATTGCTCTGTCTAGACGTGTTCGTTGGACTACTGTAGGGAAAGAGAAGAGCTCTTTATACTGTGGTAATATGATTAGCACTATTAAAAAAAAATAAGTACTTATAAACTGGCCTTACTGGACCTTGTTCTTAATACCCGCTTACAGACCAAACTTAGCCCACAGGCTTAATTGGTTTCATTTTCGACTGAACAGGTCCGGTTCGGCGTGACACGGCCGACTTCCGACTTCTCACACGGCAAGCCCTATAAATGTCAATTACAGACCTTATTCCGTCGTAATAAGAATTAAGTAAGCTTAAGTTTAAAGAGCCAGGCGAAACGAATCGTTTCTATATGAGGCATATTTTGAGTTTTTTGCTGATATTAGAATTTTTGATTTGGAAAAATGTATAAGGGTAAAATGTTTTATTTATCTTTTTATTATATTTTGTAATTTGAGAAAAAAATATACACGAGGCTTTGCTAATCAACCCAAAAATATATTAGGTATATTTTATGGCTACGCTTCATCTTTCTTCTGATTAACGTAAAGCTTGATTACATCTCAAAACTAATTAAAGGGTCTTAATGTATTAGTATTTTGTATCAACCAATCAATCAGATTTAGTCTTAATTACTTTTCAAATTCATTGTATTTTAACAAACCCTTTAGGACTTAAGATTTCAAAGGAGACACAATATCAAAAAATATTGATAATAGAAGCCTTTAACAATAAATATCAATCATGTTAATCATTTTGACACGATGTCAAATGATTTCCAGCAAAATTTTAGCTTTAGAACTTGAAAGAAACCTTGCAATGGCTTGATTTATTAACTTCGAGGGTCACCTTGCAGCGCTTGAATTGCTTCTTTCACGAAAGGGCACTTTCTCATAATGGCTGGGTTTGGCTGTCAATCACGGTTTTGTGAAGCAAAAATTATCTCGACGAGCATAAAAAGTAGATTTTACTTTAACTCAATGAAGTTTGGTATACATTACTGGAATTTTGTAATATTTAATTTTAACCGACATTCAAAAATTAGGAGTTTATCTAATTGATGCGTATCTTTTTCATGGCAAACGAATAGGCGGTTTATCTGATGGTAGATTTATCTTTTTTTTTACAAAAAAAAAATATTATTTATTTTAGAACTTTCATGTTCAGTTCGCAAGCTTAAATGTTTTATAAAAAGATTAAGAATATTTGTAAAAAAATAATTCTAACATAATATTTTTAATTAAAACTTATTTTTTGTAAACAAATTTATGTATTTAATAACGAATATAATAATATGTATACAGCATAATTTAATAAAACTAAAACCTAATCAACTTATATTAAACCTTTTGAGGTTTGAAATGTATTAAATCTTGATGACTTGATGGACCAATTTCACAATACTATTAGTTTTAAACTGTGTACAAGAATAATATACCGCGAAATTATTTAATAAGAAACTCGCAAAAACAACTGACTCGGGCGAAACTTGAACTCGCATAAACATAAACATGTAGGTAAGTGCATAAACATGTAAAAAACATACATAGAAAAAAAAAATATTGCGCCTTTGATTTCATCAAAGAATATTTTTCAGAAAAACGAAATTCATTTAAGCTACAACTTCGCCGTGCACTATTGAGCTGCATTTCTTTGGCTTCTTTTGAATCAGTCTAATATTAAAGGTCTTCTGAACCCACAGTATTTTTACTTTTAAAATAATTATTGATCTGCACAATTTGTTGTGTCTACAAAAATTTCGAAATTTAATGTTCACATATTAAGTAAGTAGTATATTTAGTTGAATGGAAATACTTTCTATAAATGTTTAGGCAGGTATATTTATTTAATTTCTCATAAAAAGAAGTTAGTAGAAATATTTTATAGGTTTTTTAAGGGTTTGTAATTTAAAAGGAGAATAAAAACAGAAAAATCTTGTAAAGTTATTAGACACATCGTGGGTTATATAATATACTGTTAGAGATTTTTAATTCGACGACTAGATTGGCGATTGCTTGACAGATTGACATCTGCGCTCGGTATCCCTACGACATAAATAATTATTGTGTAAATGACAGATATTTTTTCCGATCTGGATGTTTGTTAAGAATTTAGAAGAAAGTCTTAATGTGGGGCCATATATTCTTTCAAAACTACTCTATTTTAAAAGAACATTTTATCATTTCAAGCTGAACTATACGAATCAACGCCTCTTGAGAATCATCCGTCTCGGCCGCAATATTGCCAACATGTACCTATAATTTATGTACCTACATCTACTAACTATTAGATTTTAATGCCACTAATAATAATAATGCCACTAATAAATTAGATATTAATACCACTAATAACTTACAGGTAAAATTACATAAATCTCATTGACGCGTTACCATAGCAACCTCTAGTTTCCCGGTAAACCGAAATTAATCCGTTCGCATGAGCATAAAGGTGAACTTAATTAGCGTCTCTGCTTACCACAGTGGGAGCTAGCGTACTGATTATATATTCACGATAGATATAGCAAACTTGATTATAAGTATCATATCTAACAGATAACGATGCTTCTGATTACTTCTGTTAAAAGTTGGTGTAGATCTGAAAATTTAAAATTGACCTTTCATACAAAGTGACTGGTCACGTGACTCACTTTTGTATGAGAAATAAAATGTTTTCTAATTTCGACCTATGTTCTTTGGGAAAAGTTGCTCAGTTTTATGGACCTGTCTTTAAAACAACAGGGTGTATACAACGCTATCAAAAAAGGACATAAAACTCAACTGTCAAATTATTCCAAGCCCTTGAACCTCACGTGAAATTAGACGGAATCTATGTCATAAGCCTTAAATTCTAGTGGATAACACGCAAATGGACTAATTTCACAGCTCTACAAATCTTCTATCCTTTTCTAATTATTTCTTTTAGAAGAGGAAATACCGAAGTCTCGTATAAGTTCAAAGCGTGTGCAGGATAAATAGGACCATTGTACGATTATTTTTACGTCTCTTACACGAACGATATTAGTGTGAACTGAGATTTAACCATCAGAACTCATCTAAACCTCTTTAACAATTTCATACTACTCAATATCATCCATATTTAAAGTACATATACGTCATAACAGCCAATACCTCGATCGAATGATTGCCATAAGTACTCTTTAACTGTCTTGCTAGGGTTCTGATTTGCAAAACTCACTCCTAATCCAATTAGCAAAGGTATTGTGGTGTGGATGAGGAAAAGCGGATAAAGCGAACGCGAAACGGAGAAGGATTTAGTAGTATTGGAGTAGAAGTCGCCTGTAGTTAGTTAATATTAGTTTGACGTATTATTAATATGTTAGTTGTAGATTGGCTTATGAGTTGTAATTTGTTCTTAATTTAAGCGAATATTAGCTTTTAATAAATGGCCTGCCATGTATCCACCGCAAAACTACAAAGAATATTAATTTTTTTTGTGAATTTTTTACATGTTATAGCACATGATAGCTTATTAAATATAATAATTTAATAAAAAAATTTGAAGGCGTGTTAAAGAGATTTGAAATTTCGATTGGTGCCGATGGGATGCGGTGGCTCAGCGGTTAGAGCGTCGACACGGTATGTCGAAGATCGTGGGTTCGAATCCCATCCGTATCAGTTGTTTTTTCAAATTTTCTTATTAAATTATTATATTTAATAAGCTATCATGTGCTATAACATGTAAAAAATTCACAAAAAAAAAAAAAAAAAAAATATTAAGCAAATTGGTAATATCGCATCGGTGTCTTCTAAAACTGCAAAGTTTAGAGCACTGAGTCGGGATACGTAATGTATTTCGATAGATGTCGCCACACGCCCTAGGCGTGTTAAAGAGATTTGAAATTTCGATTGGTGCCGATGGGATGCGGTGGCTCAGCGGTTAGAGCGTCGACACGGTATGTCGAAGATCGTGGGTTCGAATCCCATCCGTATCAGTTGTTTTTTCAAATTTTCTTATTAAATTATTATAATATAAAGTTTATTCATTGCAGTGCATTCATGCATTTTATAAGCATTTTAACCGACTTTAAATTTGGATGCGTATTTTTTAGTTTACTTACCAATTTTCAGATTTTAAAAGAACAAAATCTCTTGCGTTACCAAAATAATAATCATGAAAAAAACAATGAAGAAAGATATAACTGTAACTTGGAAGTAAAAGTGTCGTCCGCCATTTTGTTCTTCCAAAATGTAACAAGAGAAAAATAAAAACTACATCTCTCGCAGCTCTTACTGTAGTACATAAAATGTAAGTATTTCAATAAAAAACTACTCAACTAAGTAGGTACATAGTTAAATGTTTATGACCCAATTGTTAAGTTTTGTGAAATCTGAATATTTCTTTTTAAAACGTGTTTGATGAACATGATTTGTTCAGGAGTCGTGATAGCCTAGTGGTGGTGACCGTTGACTGGCAAGTCAGTGGTCTCGGGTTCGAACCCAAGGCGCGCATCTCTGACTTTTCATAAGTTATGTGCGTTTTATAAATTAATTATCACTCTCCGTGCCTCGGATAGCACGTTAAGCTGTTGGCCCCGGCTGTCAATTGTAGATCTTTGACAGTCGTTACGGGCAGTCAGAAGCCCGAAAGTCTGACAACCAGTCGTACCAAGGGGTATCGTGTAGCCCAGTATGTGGGTTGTGGAGGTCTGATAGGCAGTCGCTCCATGTAAAACACTGGTATTCAGCTGCATCCGGTAAGACTGGAAGCCGACCCCAACATAGTTGGGAAAAGGCTAGGCAGATGATGTTTGATGAACATGATTTATTTCTTTTTAAAAGTTTAAAATTGGAATCATCTTTTAAATATTATTTCGAATCTATTCGCGTACAGATAATTTGAAAATAATTATTACAATATTATTAAACATAAAATGTTTTGCCATAATGTTTATTGCCATAAACACTGTTGGCATAAAAATAATGAAGAATAATTTTTAAAAAGTATAATAATAATAACGCATAATGATATTTACTCAATATTTTTGTTAAAGCATGCTGGTTTTGGAGTTTGGAGGGTTTGGCAAGTTTTAAAACAAAACCTAACTAACTTAACCTTACCGAATTCGATCCGCCTTAAAAGATATGCCTAAATAAATATTATACCCTAAAAAATTATGCAATTGCAAATTATGCCAAAACAAATAAGACCAATTGATAGTTATGCTAACTTGTGCTAAGTCAAAGCACTATTATGCTAAAGTATTATTATGCTAATAAAAGTTATGCAAAAATAGAGATAGAGTACCTAGTCCCAGCCAATTTGTATAAGGTTAACATGCAGCAGGCAGCAAGACAACACAAAAACACTTATTATAAAGGTCACTGAATAAAACTTAACTAGAATAAGCCAAAATACTTTTAGGACCCTTTCAAATAATATAACAACGACCTAACACAGTCGTCATGACGTAAGCAAATTTTGTGCCGAAAAAGCAAAATCTCGGTCGCCATATTTTAGCTCTCAATTCAGACTTTTGCGTTTAAATACGGACCTAGCGATGTCGATAGAATTTAAGTACGATTTTAAAATAGAATAATTAGGTATGTACTATATAATACTATTAAAAAACTATTTACGATGGATCCTATAATACAAAAGGGCCAAAGTATCAATTTGGCGATTTTCGCTTTTTGATAGTAAGTTCTTACTTTTACTCCAATTAACGTGCACTTAAAAATATACAGATTTTAGATCAATACGACGCGACGCAATCGCCGCAATCAAGAGATATGCGCTAATTCACGCAGCACTGCCCTTAACACAAAAAACTTTTTAGGGATAGCACCAAGAATTTAAAACAAGATTCTACAAAAAAGCAATTAAAGAATTAGATACTTATAGGAATCACTCCAAGGTACCATAGTGTTTTTATTTAATCAAAATCTTTTATCTTCTTCAAAAGTAGTGCCAATTGAATGGCGATCCTACATTTTACTGGATTCAGACGATTATACTAGATAATTAAATTTCACTGGGACAAAGCCATGGGGTAACAGAATGTAGGTAGGTACATTAAAAAGCATGCAAAAAACCTTTAATCCAAAATACATTATTAAGAGAAAAAAAAATATATTCGTATAGTATATTTAGATAGAAAGAAAATAAAATGTCCTTTACTAACCAACTAACCATTCCCATATTTCATTTTGCAAATCAAGTCTTATTTTGCGTAAAGTTAAATATAACTTAGTTATCATGCCGTCTTATATTCTGTAACTAAAATTCAAGACATGAGTCTGTCGTCATATTTTATAACTGAAAAAGCAATTTCACATTGAAGTCGGCTCTGCACACTTGCTGAGTGTGTGTAATATTAAAATAAAGATAAATTAAAATGTCCACGAAACTGAGTTGAGTTCGTGTGACTATGCCTTTATACGCCGACCAACTTTTGTGATTTCATTAAAACTATTTAATTGACGAAATGGGCCGCATTTTAGTATTTTAGTGACAAAACGAGCTGGAATTCGCAAATCCTTATTTGTAGTTACAAATCCGTATTTGTGGTACGTGTATTTAGTGTCAATTAACAACTTTGTTGAATATAATTAGGCGAGAGACTTAACGTCAGTTTAAGCGAGTATAATGAAAGCCCTGTAAATTAGTTTGTACTATAGAGTTTTTAATTTGAATCTTAAAATCACGTAGTATGAAGTGATAATTAAAAATTTAATATTAATAACAGTAATTATTGGAAATTTTGAGTTATAACCAAATAATGTTGATTGAAAATCAAATTCAAAATATCTTTATTTGTAGAGCACAAGCCAAGTAAAAATACATAGTATTCTTAAAATAAAATTAACTCTATGTCAAGCCATTAACGGCGTACAAATATTGTTTTAATTTCTAAATAACAAAATTATTGTAACAAAAAAAAAACAGTTTTTTAAATGATTATTATTACATAAACAACACATTATCTATAGGTATTTCAAACCCAATATAATATAATTGGGAAAGGAAGTTACAATTTGTCAACTAGGTATTCATTGACTGTGTTATATGTTTTCTTATTTAGTACACTATGAAAGGCGTTTTGAAAATTATGGATGCCATCTAGCTAATATTTTACATTAATTTAGGTGTTTTAGAAACACAAATAATAGCCATAAAATTAAGTTATTTCGATATCATAGACAGACACTTAAAATTTATTATTTTTTATATAAAACTGTATAATTCAGCCTCTCAAACTGTCCGCCTAAGCCCGACTACCAAATCAAATAGGACTCGGGACTGCTCTCAGTCTGGCCGCTGACCAGATCAAGCACTGCTTAACCTTAATGTAAGAGCACCTCGGAAACTTTATAGGTTTCCCGAATATCCCTAAACAAAAGATATCCGCAAATCCTCACAAAGCCTAGAGTACAATATTTAGTTTGACCTACTTAAGTCCTTAGACTAATTGTCCCAACAACATTGACGGACAAAGTTCCGAGCTCCTGGAGTCCTTCGGAGTCGGAATAAAATTAAAATGGAATTAATCTCACTAGCTCCCGGCCTATATTTAGCTACTAAGAAACAATTTATCATCTCATTTACTTTAATAAACATAGAGTTCTTATATAATAATGTCCTCCTGACCTAATTTCGATCACAACGGTCAATCTCAACTGAGATTAGTGTACAACGCAAGAGTGCACAAGTGTGTGCGTAAACATAGGTGCACTTTATGTTTCGGATGCGCAGGACCAACTGCTTTACGTTTTTACCGAGGCACGGAATAAACGATAATTAATTAATAATACGCACATAACTTACGAAAAATCAGAGGTGCATGCCTTTTATTTGAACCTGAAACCCCTGGCAAGTAAGAGGTACTTGCCAGTCAACGGTCATACGAGTAGGCTCTAGTGTCAAGTACGATACGTATTATAAAATAATTGCCTCGGAAAGTACAATAAACCGTCGGTCCCGGCTGTCATGAAGAACTTTGACAGTCGATATATTTCAGTACCATCATAAAATTTTGACAGCCGATCTAACTTTAGAATATCGTATCCCTTTGCGTTGTGGGGGTCAGATAGGCAGTCGCTCTGTAGAAAACTGTTATTCAGCTGCATCTGGTCACATTAGAAGCCGACTCCACTAAGTTTGAAAATAATTAGGGTAAGGTGATGATTTTCGATAAAACATTTTTGACTTTGACTTAACATAATATTATCTTTTTAATTTAAATTCCCCCATCTCGGCAATGTACTTGTGTTCACAACGTTTTTCCGTTCACAAGCGATGTGGTAATTATATTTTATAGTTGGTCTCTGGGCTATTCTTCTGCCCTTTATTGCTTTCGGCTGAGTCGTTAAAATGTTAAATGTACATTCTCTGAACGGTACTTACAAAGTACTGAGTATTGTTGCTAATCGAAGTTAAATTTCGGAGTAAGTGAGAGTCTTTTTGTATGTCCTAAAGTTTTAAACTTTTGTAAAAAGAAAAACTCAATTACGAGCGGGATTTGAGCCCGTGACCTACTGGTTAAAAGCCCTACCCGTTCTATCAAAATTGTCATGGTCATGGTACATGTCCATTCAACCATCACAGATGGTAGTTGTATCCACCTTTGTACCAAGTAGGTACCAGAAGCATGTCTAGTTTTGCAGTTAGAATACAATGCTGTGCAGATGATGTAAATAATTGCTTACAATTTACAAACATTTTTATGAGGAATGTAATGCATCCGATGCAAACGATTTGTGTATATTATTATGACGTATTCTATATTATTATGAGTATGAACGTGAATCCGTTCATATCTACGTAGGATTTTGACTCTACTAACTGGCTTATTTTAACGTAAAATTTCTCAATCTTGTCACTGGGACTTATTCTAGTCATTTTTTTTATTTAAAAAAATAGGATTCTATCCTTATTTCACAATACATTATTAATGTATTGTATTGTGGTTGACCACACAAATGTTTATCCCGTGAAGGAATCAAACTCACGATACCAAGTGCAGGTGAATCGCTAAACCTCTACGCCAAACGTGTCTTCATTTCAGTTTTAATATCCATTATTATATCAGCGTAAATTCGTACAACTAACTACTTATTAAATGTAGAAGTATGCTATTAAATTCTCGATTTCTTTATCTGATAGGTATAATGATTAAATTCGTGTTAGAGTTACAACATAATTTCATACTAAATATAACAATGTTAGGTCACGTAAGAGTTGTAAACACGTTTTCTTTAATTAATTTATTAATCATTCTTGCTGACTCAAATGTAGATGGAAGTTTTTTTTTTCTATTATTTTGATTAATTATTGCTATTTGTTGTTTTTTGATTATCTTGAGAACGGCTTGACCGATTTAAATAATTTTGGTTTTGAAATATGTGTAAAAGTCCAAGGAAGGTTTAAAAGGTGAGAAAAAGAGGTAGGGTAGGGTAAGGGTAGAGTAAGGTAGGGCTACAGTAGGGTAGGGGTAGAGTAGCGTAGGGGTAGAGTAGGGTAAAGCTAGAGTAGGGTAGGGGTAGGGTACGAAGTCGCGCCGAGAAGCTAGTCGATTAATAAATAATTTCACATTGTGCAAAGACCTAAACTAAATCAAATTAATTTTTGGATCACAGAAATATAAATATCGTGTTGATATTAATATATTATAACTTCTAAGTTTCAATAGTTTCAGAGATTACCAGTCACATTAAAACTAACAAAATATTACATCATAATAAAATTAGTGATGATATAGACAAGTCAATTTAGTGTTAATCACAAAAATAAAAAATATGTCTATTACACATAACATTTACCCAATAAATTACAATCGGAACAAAAAGTTTTTAATTTCGAAAGAAAAATCACGTCTCTATCTGATTTACTCACGTTAGGAACAAACTCCACAGTACAGTCGATAAGCGAAAAAGATCTGTCGATCATAGGAGCTTGTTAAAAGTTACCCTAGTCTGTTAGAAAAAAGTTATAATGGCCAACAGATAAGCAAACACGATCAAAGAACTGTTTATTTATAAAAAAATAAAGCAAATAATTTTATATAAAGACTTTTTAAAAAGTTTTGCCCTTTAGAAATGTTTCTTCTAATAATATTTTTTCGATAAAATCGCTGATGCAGAAGTTTTAATCGATTATTTTTCTTAATCAGCTGTTTCGTCTACCTCTACCCTAACATATTTGTAACAGCCCGATAGGCTAGCTAGGAGCGATAGAATTTAACTTAATTAGTAGACAGCTCAAGAGTTTTGAATCAGAATATACTGTCCCACAGCTGGGAACAGTCACACAGCTCTCACTAATGACGTAAGAGAGTTTAGGTATACTCCAGCACGCGGACTTAGTACGTATTATCAAGCCTAGGTGATTCTAATTCAGCTTAACAACTATCATTTTGATAAATGCTTTTTTTTATCAGGTATACAATGGGTCTACGTAAACGTGATGAAATAAACTTCATAATTCCTACAAAAATAAAACCAACAAATTATAATAATTGCCATTTGGTGCACCTTGGGATCGAACCTGAGATCTCTCCAATCTAAATTAAAATAATAACAATTTAATTATTTTTTTAAGTAGTAGCCGGAGTCAGTGGTCCACTTTTGCCTTTGAAGGCCTGTTAAGCTCAAAATTAAATGCCTCTAATGAATACCCATCAACGGACTGACGCGACAAACGCTGCTTAACTTTAGTAAATTTTATCACCTAAACAAAGGGATCAATATTATTCTAAACATTAAATTCTTCTATAATCACTCACATCAAAAATATTGTAAAAACATAATAAATTAATATCCTCAGTCCATCTTCGAAAACCTTAATTCACTACTCCAAAACCCCGATAGCCTTTATCCTAAGTTTCTTTTATTCCCTAATCAAAATGGCCTACTCTAGAATCCCTCTCTCGAATCCCTTATAGCTACTAGGAACATAATACCTCGTTCCTACATTATAAACGTCGGACTCAAGGACCAGAGGGTCAATTAAAAGTACCTTAAATTAGATCCAACTGAGTTACGTTTTTTCCTCATAGATATTAAAGGGAGTGCGCGCTGTTTCAGTAAACCTCCGCTGAGTAATGCGTGCTATTATTCTGCCAGGCCTCCTTCTTTATGAGGGGATGTGTTTTATTAAAATTTATAAGCATAATTCTGTAGTGTTGTTGCTTATCGCGTGTGGAATGGATATAGATTTGAAAGGGAAGGCTGGTTATTTTTTTTCGTTTATGTTAAATGTTGTAAGGGATAGTATAGTCGGAGGTGTGTCGTTTAGGTTCCTATATTTTAAACTAAAAAAAAGTGTCACACACAAAAAAAAATCTTATAATGTTCATATTCAATACGCGTACCTATAGTTACGATACCCCTATTTCTATTCCTGTTTCTTCTTTTGACTATATAAATATCATTAACAAAATATTCCATATTATATTATTTATTTATGTAGGAAACTTTGTGCAATAAATTATTGCAGTAATAATTTAATGTGTTATGTAGGCAATGATTTTAACAAAATATGCAAAGGGTATCTATTTGATCCATTTTTAACTACTATTATAAATAAAAGTATCAGTGACGTAGCTTTCTATTAGTAAAAGATTTTTTAGAATCGGTTCAGTAGTTTCAGAGATGAGCCCCTATTTAAACAAAACAACTGAACCTCTCTGTGTAGATGCAGTAGATTTATCAACAATTATTTTACATCACGACGTTTAAACAACTCAGAACATTCTTATTATACAAATGTCAAACATGTTTATGTCATGTGGGCAGAGTGGACTCCGTGGCCGGTGTCCACCAGCTGTGGCCACCTGTTCTACGTTTCTCGAATCACAATGAACTGAATGCAAGCAGAATGATTGATGATCCTTATACGTGTTTGTAGTGTCAGTGAGTTGTATTAAAGTATTATTTAAATAAACGATATGTTCTAACAGCATGTTTTTGATGGCGGTAAGTTGATTTGTAATTTCGCCTACGGTCAAATTGACTAGCAGAATTATACGTTTTTACTGACACAAAATTGACAGCTAGGGTAACATAGGTAGGTCAGGTATAATATCCAATTCTTAAAACATTATATAAAAAACATTTATAATTTTAAAACTATACACAATAAAATGACACGGGACTTAACAATAAGGAATAATTTCGATACTAAATGACGCATACCACTTGTACAGCCCCCGAAAGCTTCGTTTGAAAATAATATTTGGTCAAATTAAATTTAACAAAATTCTAACTGCAGTTATAGAAAATAATCCAAGTTCATTATTTACAAACTCCCAGAATATCTATCAATCACACAAATATTTGTCCCGTTCGAGAATTAAACCCGCAATACCAAGGACATAAGAAGAATCGCTTAACCACTACGCCAATCATAATATCGTCAACGTAGCGCTCAACAGCCGCTATTACGACCATTAAACCGACGACCTTTATCTGCCTTTACATCATTAAGATGACCCACTTACGTCATACAAGTCTCCTTCAAATCTAATAGCATGAACTCAAATGTAACACATTTCACAAGACTCAGACCAAGGCGCCGAAAATAAAATAAAATTCTTAATATAAGTATTAGTTTTATTGTATTCCACAGTGTAGCCTTCAAAAGTATAATTTTATTGCTAGTAATATTTCCATGCATATTCGCGTTACTGCTGTCATAAAGAGCACAGTAACCTATTTCAGTTTGCTCTCCAACCAAGATCATAACTGACAGTTTACGAGTGTGTTTTCCTCTTTGCAAATCAGTACGGAAATGCAGGTACAAATTTTATTGTTTTCATACTAAAAGTGAAGACTATAGTTTTATGTTATTTTTTTCTTTTTTTACTTTCTGTTGATGTTTAGTTACTGACGTGATATGGCTCAAAAGTCACCCAACTTAAATGGAACTTGATAGGACTTTTACATAGCTGTCATCATCAGCCTGTATTACCACTGCTGAACATAGGCCTCTCCCAATGCCCGCCACTTTCGTGCGCTCATTGGAGGTATTTGACCATAATCGCCACACTCTGGACAAGCGGGTAGGCGATCGCAGTAGCAGATAATTGCTGTTACACAGAAGAATGCTGCTGCCCATTCTCCAGATCTTTCCCTTAGTCACTTACGACACCCGCAGGACGAGTAGGGGTGGTTCTATTCTTAAGCCGAAAACCATACGGCAAACACATACATAGCTTTACACACATCGAAAACATCTCTCAGTTGTGCAGGTTGCATCTTTTTCTGTTTTTTGATATGCACATGATTTAAAAAATCAGCGTCCATATCAGCATTATCTTACTTGCTCATAATATTGTAAGTAATATTTTTCATTGATTGTTTATTAACTTATTATACTAACTTAAGTTATTGTTTATTATATTTCTAAATCAACTATTTTTCAAAGTCTTGAAATACCATACCTTTTAGCTCTAAAAGAGGACAGAATATTATATTTACTATGCGTAGTCTTGGTGTCACATACTGTTTCCTAACTTAAAAAATGATACCTCCATAATAGTATTTTTTTTTTGAGTGACAAAAGCGTTTTTCCTTCCGGCATCGGACTGGCATAAAAATAAAGAACCAGATCTAAAAATCTAAATTAGTAGGTATACTCTAAATTTTTATTTTTATTTTAGGTAGACCATTCAATCATCTAACTGCATTATAATTAGAGCTATTTTAGATGCTAGTCCTAAAGACTATCTGCCATGAAATTCCAAGGTAAAATTATTAATAAATTACATACTTCAAATCGCATCTCACAAAACCCGTTTCTATTAAAATTCTAGCACTATAATAAATTTAAACCACGATAAACATTCTGCAGCAGCATACTCAGAAGATATTATTAATGAGTCAATATCGACAATCACACGTGTTATTTCAGAACGAATTAATTTTATACTCGACCCCAATAATGAATGCAATGTAAATAAAGAATTTGTCTCTATTATTAAATAAACACTCGACATATTTTCAAACATGTATTTGCAAGTAAAAAACTAATTTCATTTTTTAGAAATAATAACGAACATTTTGACGAAGCCACATAATACAATATTTTATTACAGAAACATTTTTCCCGCTCATCTTTTTTATCCTGGACCTATTCTATTTTTTTACGAAAAGTTTCCCGTTAATTTTGAACAAAACCTTAGCATAACATAAAGTAAAGCCGTGCCGGTGAGAACCCCGTTATCCTCGTATATATATTAATATTGGCAAACGACAAGTTGACAACCTTCCAAAAAATATATATATCGTTTGTTTTCGTTCCCAAGTCGAACGCTACGTAAACACAACCTGCGTTACTCTAAGGTGGGACAGGGGCTGAATCATATAAATAAAAATCCTCAAGAATGAATCAACTTTACTTCTTATTATATTTCTTCAGAAACTCTATAAATAACGTTGAGATAAAAACAAAGGTCCAACGGTCTGACAACGTAAATAATGCGTTATCAGTACACACGGAAGCGTCGTACACACGCGCGCCGCCGCCACCGCCGGTCGAACCGGACGATACGGACGAAGACACGATGATTTATTTAAAGCAACGCGAAGATCTCTTATCTGCCACCTAGCGTTATCTTATTGCGTGTTTCCTAAATAATTAATGCAATATAGGGCATCGATTGTGAGGTGACGGGCGGGTGCGGGGCGGGAACCGCGGCGCGGGGGTGCGCGCGGCGCACGCACGCGATTGGCTGTCAAGCCTGCGTGAGTGCGTACCTCCCCGCGTGCGTATGCCTTCGCCCGCCCGTGTTCAGTCGCCTTCTGAAACCCGTGCGAGACGGACGTGTTGCATCGCGTTACAAGTGACGTACGAAAGCCGCGACCGCGCGTCCATCCGCTCCCTCCCATCAATAACATACACCAAGTTTAATTTTCAACTGGGACTAATTCATCTGTCCATATGGTTCATCTCGTAGATATATTTCGTTCAGCGAAAGTTGATTATCCGCCGCCTGTTATTGTGAGTAAACATCTAATTTGCATTAAAATTTTTACAAGTGTATTTTTTCGGTTCTTTTAATTTGTTTTTATTTTATTTATTTTTCTTTACAGATTAAAGTATGCAGCGTTATTTTGGGTTGTTTACAAGTCAAGTTTTAAGAAAACATTTGAACTTAAGTCATAAGTTGTTGTTTGTTTTGTTAAACGGATGTTTACTAGAAAATGTGTTTATTTTATGAACTGACCAAGTAAATAAAAACAAAACTAACAAAATAATTTATTAGAAGTTTGTACTCCCAGTTGATTAAAAATTATGTTGTTTTTTGTTTTTGTAAATAAATATTGTCAAAAATAAATAAAAATTATGTTTGAATTATAATAAAAAAATATATACTAAATTACTATTGTGTTGCTAAACATGATAAAAATAAAATGAGTTTTTTTTAAAATTATTCTACAGCTTTTTATTTAATTAAAATGATATATTTTTTAAAATATACACTCATCAAAACATTGTTTTTGCGAAGGATATACCTTTACTCTAAATCAATAAAGTTCTGCAAGTTAGAGTTTAAACAATTGCTTCTCTTATCCGTCGTCTCATCTTTATTACTTGAGATCGAAATGATAACGTTTAAGTCGCTCCCGTCATTAGGAACCTGATAGGATACTTTACTTTTATTACACTTTGAAATGAGAATTAATATAATGTTTAGAACATATTTTAATAATATTCTTTTTAAATATTACGGAATGAATAAAAAACTAAAATCATGATTAACATTGATGTTTAGAAAGAGTTAATTATATTAAATATAAATACTTAATAAAAAATTCAATATAATATTTTTTGTGAAGTGAAGTAATTTAGAAGATAATAAAACAAGTTTTTTTTAATTTTGTTTATTTTAAATATACGTAAATATTCAGTTTTTTTTCTTTGACACTAATTAAAAGCTTTGATAGAATAAGAAGTCTATATTTAAGATTTTAAATATTAAAAGGTCTACCTACTATATAATTAACTATATAGTAGTACTAAATTAAAGTTTCCATTTATATATAAAAGGGATCTCTCTTTACAGTATTTTGATAAATATTAATGGGCTTTTAAGTAATAAGCACTTTTAGGTAATAAATGTTAAACACTTTGGTAAGTTAATATATGTTATCAAGAGAATAATTTTATTTAAAACTTATGTTTTTACAGTTTCTTCTCCATGAGAGGTAGGCTGCCCTTGGAACTGGCCACTGAGTCACTGTTATAATAATATTAGAATTATGACTATTGATAAGTGCCTAAAATGGTCTACATGAATAAAAATATTTTGATTTTGATACAGTAAAGAAAACATACCTAATATTTTAGTTTACATTTATATTTATTTTTAATTTGTGTGTAATTTCAGTGCTTGTGATGAATTAAACTATTTTTAAAGTGCAAGCGAAAAATTTAAATAAAACCTAATAAGTTGAGATACTTCAATAACAAATTAAAAAACAATTGATGCCGTCCATGATATTTTAAAACTCAATCAGTGCCCTCTCAAAAGAGCAGAATACGTGATGTCCTCATATTCCGTGTTGTAAACAGGAACAAATTAATGCAATTTTACACTGTTCTTGCACACGCCATATTAATATTCAGTTCATGCGTGCATTTAGAGGCTTTATCAGAGGGAGCTTCATGTGTTGACCGTACCCTTAATTCTGTATTGTGACACAAATGTAGTCGGACGTGTGTTGTTTAGAGGAAAATGTTGTGATTCTCATCTTATACCTACTTGGTTGTGTATACTTGGTTGTGTGTTGTATAACTTATGTTGTGTGCGTACGATGGCAAATGTAAAATACTTTTTTCATACTTGTCATATGGTGTAAACCGTCTTGGTAAATCTTTTATGCATATAATATTGGTGATCAATGTTCGATCCTTCTCGGTATGGCTTTAGCCCAGTGGGACAGTTAGAGACTAATGTATTACTATTACATTTATTTATTTAAATGCTAACAAAATTATATTTTTAAATACTTACAGGTATATAAAAAAACACACATTTTTAAAGATATTAATAGTAGGAGCCTAGTAAATGGTTTCGAATTATTATTATTTAAAAAATAAACTAATAATTTTAAATAAACAAATTGCTTGTCGTAATAAACTTTAATTTCGATGTAATTTATTCAATACAATAGATGTGCCAAGGTTGTTTACATCTTAGAACTTGTAAGAAAAATGGAATATGGACCATGAATGAATGAGAGAAAGGAAACAGTGATAGCGCAGTTTGACAACTGACATTGTCAAATCATAATTATACATCTTAGAAACTAACCTTAATAAATGATATTTACATAAATGGGAGTTGTTTACCAGGACTTTTATGTTGTATAAGTTTCTGATATTTAGGCACAAGTTTCTGTTCGGTTAAAATCGTGGATGAACTAACATTATAGTATATCATAGTAAAACATGGTAATTATACAAAAGAGTGTGTTAATAATCGTGATTCAGTCAGGTTCAGTCAAAGTCAGGAGGTTTCAATTTGAATACTAAGTTATTTACCTAATCACAAAACTATTTTTAATTAGAAAAAAATGATTACCTATTAATTTGAAGTGTGATTTGTTATTTGTTAAGCTTCTTTTGTAATGCTATAAAAAATATCGACTGGAACGCAACATTTAGGTTTATTATATTACTAAAACAAAATATGAAAAAAAAAATCTTGTGAAAAAATAATAATCCTAATAATTAGGTTTACGTTAGCAGATCACACAATTAATAGACCCCATAATAGTGCGAGCTTATTAAAAACATTAAAATATCGATAAACTAATATAAACTTTGTATTAACAAACAGAGCTATCCCTTGGAGTATTTATATACTCTAAGAGCTATCCAAACGTAAACATAGAAGCTGAAGGCAGACCATAACTCCACTTAACTCGTTCTCCACTCCATACATTCTCATACTGTGTGTGCCGTACAACGCGTTATGGATTCCGAACTGTGCGATATCACATAAGCAGAACATAAAAAGTTTTATCAAAGGGCCGTAGTGCCCGAAACTTGTAAAAGATATAGATATATCCCTTCTACGCCCCATTACCTCACTCCGTTATGTCGGGCAAGCTTCATTTTTTGCTAAACTTTAGCGTTAACGTCCACTGTCCAGTCAGAATAATGTCATTTGCTATATCTTTGATAATTTAAGCTATCGATTCGCTAATAGATTGGGCGAAAACTTAATTACGTCAAACTATTATACGACAGACACTGTTACAACCTTGGGTTCTTCACTGTTTAGCAAATGATAATTCATTTCTGATACGCACATAATTATTATGTTCGAAAAGACAGAGGCGCGTGCTTGGGTCATGAACCTTCAACTTTCAATTTGGTAGTCCAACAGACATACCACTAAGCTATCGCTGCTCCTTAATTGTTTTACGGAGCACGGTGACTTAATGATTAGTAACAAAGACTTAGTGAATGATTGTTTTTTTCATACTCCTGAGCGTTTTTCATAATGATTTTGAAGGAGTGTGTCTCATAATGATATTATGGGATGAGCGTTTCTCATAATGATTTTGAAGGAGCGTGTCTCATAATGATATTGGACGATCGTTTCTCATAATGATTTTGAAGGAGTGTGTCTCATAATGATATTGGACGAGCGTTTCTCATAATGATTTTGAAGGAGCGTGTCTCATAATGATATTGGACGAGCGTTTCTCATAATGATTTTGAAGGAGCATTTATCGTAATGATTTTGAAGAAGCGTTTCTCATAATGATTTTGAAAATCGATGATTGTTTGACTTAAGACCGATCTCGATAGCCGATTAATAGGCTTAGATTGATTGTTTATATCTACCACAAAAAACAATTAATGCAGTTCAAAAATTTTGTCAGTATCAATAACATCGAGTATGTGTTTGAGTTTAGTTCTCAAGAAATTTATTAAGCATTTCATTATGGATATATTTGATTGAGTATCAGAACTTAAACCTTCAAAAATATAATATATACTTAATTAAATGTAGCGATGATTCAATTTTATTAATTAGACATTCCAATTAGGTAATTAGTAACTTTGGGTTCGCAATATTAAAATCTAAAAAGTTATTTTCTTTTATTCGTTATATTTTAACGTATAGCTGATGTAAAGAGATTTAATTATTCAAAACTCAAGAGCTTTCAAAGCAATTATAAATTATTGCAACTTAAAATTTTAAAGCGTCATGACAATAAATACTGGCTTGATCGGTTATAAAACATAGCTTCAAATTAATTTTGATTAAAAAAAATAATTAGGTGCTTTTATTAACGAAATATCGTACATAAAACACTATTATTATTTCACCGTCATTTAATGGTCTTGTCCATTAGATCGTCAAAAATAATCTCTCGATTCATTTACGTTTGTTTGCCTTCGGTTGCTAAGCAACGGGGTGTCATCATGACAATATGTCAAGGGTGACAGCTGACCATGTGACCACGGAATTTATTCAAGCCGATTGTCGTTGACAATGAAATGTTTTCCTCCGACGCGCGACGTTTATGGTGAACGTTTTCATTTGAGAAATCGAGTTGTATTTTTTTATTTCAGTTGGTTGATTAATTATTAAACCGTCAGGGATGTTTGTTTAATTTTAATCATTTTTCGTTTGGAGTGCGGAGTGTTTATTTAGTTTCTGATTTATTGCCTTTATTATTGTTTGATTAACATTATTTAACGTAGTTGCCCAATCGTGGAATTGTTTATGTAGGTAGAATAACAAACCTGATTGTATAGTGGTGTGCAATGGTATAGACAGCTATTTATCAGTTTGATAGTTTAGAGACTATATGACTGATGGACTTCCAAACAAAGGTCACTAGTTCAAATCCAGGCACAGGCCTGTTCATATTAAAAATTAATTAATCTCTTGCTTAAAACTTAAAAAAAAACATGGTCAAGAAACTCCAAGCATTCGTGGTTTACACTTTGAGTTTCTGACATTGAACATCATTGACATTTATATGACCTGATTTATAGGTAGGCGTAGTAAAGCTATATATTTCATTGATTAATAATTTTGATGATTGGCCTATACCTACTTATAATCAAGGATATAACATACTAGTAACTCTGGGGTTGCTCAACCAGTTTTGGACACAACAAAACCCTTATTAATGAGCTTTTCACGCAAAGGTGTCAGGAATCGACTGTCCCGTGAGCCACCCTGATGTTAATTAAAATCTTCCTGACAGAATTTTGATCACAGTTGTCAAGCTCAACGAGTTTGGGTAGTTTACTTCGCAAGAGATAATATAGCGCTCAGTGTTTGCGCAAACACAGATGCACTCTCTATTCCCTTACTACCACAGTTCGATGGGACGGCAATACGACACGAAGAGAGATCAGGCGCAAGACCAAACGTGTTCTAAGGCTCAGAGCGGGTTATAAATTAATTTTTAACATGCATGTCAGTTTTGAAGAGTTAGTAGGTGGTCTGAAAAGTCAGCCTTGGAGTCAAATATGATACCTATGGCTATCTAGTCAAGTGTAATTTTTTCACTAGAATATCATTGGCATGATTGATTTATTTATAATATAATAATTTTTATTCATTAGTATTACGCCAATATTTAACTAATTTGTATACAGTTTCCAATAACAAAGGTATACTTTTAAAAAGTCCTATTACTTAAGTTAAAAACATGTTTAAACCGTAGTTAAAAATAACAGAAACAGCGCAGTACAAAGCGTCAAATTACTGTCCCATTGTAACTGGTGAATTATTCGTGGTCAGATAGGCATCTATACACTAACGACTAGTTGCTAATTGTGTATCGCGTGTGTGACGACCCTACATGCACAAATGGGGACGGACATGCCACGAATAGTTTGGTTTTAGATAAATGATGAGTGTGTCATTTCAGCGTTTTGTTAATAGATCGAAATCGTTATGAACTTTTAGTATTTTTCTCAACGATTAATTAGATTATTTTTAGTGTTTTGCTGGTTAGATTGTAAAGCCAGAAGTTTCAAGTTCAAGACCAATACCTAAACTATAAAATAAAAGGAAAACTAGAAACCTATAACAGTATTCTAAATTTCATTCTATAGTAGGACACTTTAACTCATACTTCAATACTTTACAATAGTATGCCTAGTGTAAAGTATTGAAGTATGAATTTTCAATTAGTTTTACAGTATTTGGTTTTTCAATTAGATAAAAAAAATAACCATGTAAATAAAAACACTGATTTTAGTTTTTGTTTATAACAAGTTATTTACCTATGCTATTATGGTAGCGGTTCCTCGAAAACCCAATCTTATCTCTTTTTGGTTCTTGGTCAAAATAAGATTGGGAACTATTGACAAATAGATAGATACCTACTTGCAAAATGAGTTTCACTTGCGCGTTGTCGAGCTTGTGCGGGATTTTAAAGGGGAAGGGGTGATTAAGGAAAGGGAATCATGGAAGATGGCATTGGCCTCCGGTTTTCTTCACTGACCGCATGAAACCGTACGAATTCGGTTGAGATGGTACTACAACGAGCGAGCCGGCCTATTTATACATTGACATCAATATAAACCAGCATGTAACTGTCACACTGCTGGGTAAAGGCCTCTCTTCTTACAGAGAAGGATCGAGCATTAATCACTACTCTAGCACACTGCGTGTTGGCGAATTCAGACTTTAGGTCCCTGTTCCTCACGATGTTTTTCTTCACCTTTAGTCAATGGTGTCTTAGATTAACTAGAAAGTACATACCTATGATATTTAAACAGTCACATTTGTACATGCCAGGTACTAACCCATACCTCGTGCTTACAAAACGGGTCCGTAATCACGACAATTTTCAAAATGTGGTGAAGTTTTCAAATAATAGCACTACTTAGGTCTTCTTCTTATCGTATGGTTGATGAACAACCTGGTATCAGAGTTTAAACCGCCTGTAGGCCTCTGACAAGGTTTTACACACCATTGAAAAATCTCTCAGGTGTGCTGGTTTCATCACGATGTTTTTCCTCACCGTATTAGCAACTGATAATTTATAAAACGCACATAACTTAGGAAAAATGAAGATGCGCGCCTTGGGATCGAACTCGAGACCTCTGACATGTCAGTCAACGGTCATACCACTAGGCTATAAGTGCTTCTAATTACTTAGGTTAATCCATTATACCAAATACGTAGGAAAAGTGCTTAATATTCGGTAAATTCTCCGTGGAAACGTCGTTCACTGTTCCAATGTCCGTCATAATATCTGAACGAACCATAGAGTATTCAAGAAAATATAGAGTGATAACGTCAACCACATTGCCTTGTGCGGAGCGGAAGCAGGTCTCACCATAGAAAAGTTAAAATGTCATTTTCATCAAATTATGTTTTCTAGACGTTTTTCAAAATTTATCTCAGCAACCATGATATAAGCTAAAATGTAACTTTTTCGCTCGTGGAGCCTAGTTGAACCGCATTCGATTGAGGTATGATCGCAAACGGAGCTTGTGTCGCGGCCGCGTTGTTCATACCCGTGCTCACAGTTCATACTTCTTTAGAGTTGCTCTATATTTTCTTATATACTCTAAGGAACGAACTAATGACAAATATAGTTTTAAGGCTCGATAAATTTTGAAGACTATTACTTCTCCCATTATATTTGGTTAGTATAGATGTTATCCAAACACAATGGGAGAAGTAATAGCCAGAAGTCTTAAGTTCAAAACCAATACCTAAACTATAAAATAAAAGGTTTACTAGAAACCTAGAACAGTATTCTGAATTTCAGTCTATAGTACACTTTAACTCATACTTCAATACTTTACACTGGTATGCCTAGTGTAAAGTATTGAAGTATGAATTTTCAATAAGTTTTACAGTATTTGGTTTTTCAATTAGATAAAAGAAGTTAACCCTGCAAACAAAAATACTAGTTTTAGTTTCTGTTTATAAAATTCTGTCATAATATCTGAACGAACTAATGACAAATATACTTTTAAGGCTCGATAAACTTTGAAGGCTATTACTTCTCCCATTGTGTTTGGATAATATAGATGTTATCCATAGAGTTATTACAGTAGAGCACCCTAAATTATAGTGGCTGATGGACGAACAGACAATGGACATCGTAAAGTATGGACGTGCCCTTAATTATGGATGTTGTTTTTTTTTTTACAAATATTGTGTTGTGCGGGTCTAGGTTGTTTGTGTTTGTTAATTATTTTGTGAAATAATAATAGATTTTTTAATTCTATATTTTATAAACGTAAATGGGTCAGAATTAACAGAATCTTCTTCTTCGTCGTATGGTTGATGAATAACCTGGTGTCAGAGTATAGTAGAAAAATAGAAGAACTTTAAAATTCTAACTTAAATAAAAAAACTTTTTTATTATTAGTTTGTTATTAGTTATTTTTTATAACTGAAAAATGAAAATCCTTTTTCATTTTTATTTATTTAAAACAATTTTAAAATATTTATCATTAAGTAATATTAACACTTTGATATTCTTAATGTTAATTAATTATCATTTATTCAATTAAATTACATATAAACTACTTTTTTAATATATATAAAAAAAAATTACATTTAAAAATATAAAATATAGTAGCCCACGCACCGGTATTAAAATAGTTATTGTCAATAAGAAATTTTGAACTTTAAAATCCACTTACCAATTATTTTAAGTCAATATTTAAAATTTTGAGTAAATAATTACGCAAATGAAACTATTTACAAAATAAACTTTAAAAACAAATTCAACCTTCATTCAACTGACATATAAACAGCAATAAAGACTTAACCTATATTAAAAAATAAGGCCTGAAAGTCCATACCTAAAGTTATAGAGGCGTTGAGTACATAGCCCCGCCCACTGCATAGCGCATATAATTTCGTCTCTTTCTAACACTGTTTCTTTTGCTAATTCCCAACATAAACGTCCACTTACTATACCTAAAGGTCATTAGAATAGTTTTACGTATACTACATTTGAAATTTAAAATCTTTTTAAGAACACCACTAAAGTAATACTTCGTCTATGACGCATGTAGAGGGAAACGGTAGGAATGTATTAAGTAATTGCTTAGTTATGGCTCGGTTAGTTATTGCTTTTAAACTGGGTGTGGGTCAATGGTTTGAAATGTGTGTTCGCTTTAAATTTTAATGTGCTAGTGCAGATGGACTTTAAAATTTATGTCATGGGGTTTGTGCCCAAACAATTGCATAAAACCACTTTATTTATGTGTTCCCCAAAGAATTAGGCGGAGGTATTATCAAATTGACTTTAATTCACGTTAAAAATCCCATATTACGATTAACCGGGCGCAATTCTAGACTCCGTGCTACTACTTACTACGGCTTTAACCGAGCCAGGGATCGAAATCAAGACCACGAAACGCTTTGGACTATTAGACTGACAAGGCAGTCTGTGTCAGTACGTTTTTTTATACCTACTCTTTGTTCTGAACGTAACAACAAGCTTAAGTTTTAAACATATCTTGAATTCTTGACTCTTGGATATGATTTTCAGTCCACCGTTATTAAACATTTCTATCTTAAAATTGACTGTAAGTTACTTTCTCTAGGGCATGGTCGTTAAATAACCTGATATCAGAGTTTAAGGCTTCCATAAATGTTAGACATGACTGGATTTGAATCTGTAATATAACCTTTGATTGGGCAGCCGACATACGTCTTCACCACTTAATATAAGTAGCTATATATTTACTTTATCCTTTTTTTCCTTTATCCTTTTTTTTCGTGGATGTTAATATAACGATGATTTTTAAAAAATCTGCATAAAAGTTTAAAATAAGTTACTGGAACCACATCAGGAAGTTGGTCAAGCAATCTATATAATAAGCGTCTATTAGTCCACTGCTGAACATGGGCCTCTCCTAATAAGTACGCGCCACTTTTGTATCAGCCATTTTCATGGGAGGTATTTGCCCATAATCGCAACGCTGGGCAAGCGGGTTGGCGATCACAGTAGCAGATGCTTGTTGTTGCACAAAAGGATGCTGCTGCCCATGCTCCAAATCTTTCCGTTTGTCGCTTCTTACGACACCCGCGGGACGAGTAAGAGTGGTTCTATTCTTAGGCCGGAAACCACACGGCTCCTAATAATAATTTTAACTCAATAAAATGACTGAATTACACTGTAAAGCAACTGTACCTATAAATACAAGGGTGGTGTAAAACAAAAGTGTCGCTTGCCACGGCTGTCACACCGATGCCATTCACTCCACGCTGTGCTTTGCGCTTTAAAAATAACGTTTGAGCACAAGCCCCGAATATTCGATGGGTGAATTCGTTGTCCTGCAGTGTACGCTACAGAAATTTATGTGTAAAAAGACTAGCATGTATGCACTGCAGTAAAAAGGATTTTATAATTTTGAATGTTTAATTTTGTGTTTGTTACGAATAGTGTTGCGATAAAAATATTGAATAATAAAGAGATTTTTAATGAGTTTTCTGAAACGTTGTTTGAAGAAGATCTTAATGTTTTGGTAAAGTGAGTTGAGTTTTTGGACAGTTAAAAATGAGGCTCGCTGTTTGAAAGGTTTTTTTTTGTGAAATTATTATATATATTATGAGTGTAATGATAGTATGCGTGAAAGAGTTAGAACTGGCAAGTGGAAAGTCGTAGGTTTGAACCCAGAAAGGACCTCTAACTTTCAAAATCATGTATGTATTAGAAATTAATTGCCACTTGCTAAAACGGTTAACACGCACTGAGAGAGCCTAAGGCCTAGAGGAAACTTAAACTCTGACACTATTTAGTTCATCAAACATTCGTTAAAGAAAAAGATTGCTTGTTGCAGAAAAAGAAGATGAATTTTAATTTAAAAATATGAGCGTCAAGATAAGGAAAGCTAAGAATGACAATATAATAGAAAGTGTCTAAAATTCTTTTAACATTCAATCCGTAGCAATTAAGAGTAGGCCATAAGCCTACAGTTAATTATGCAAGCTCGTCAACACAGTCGTTTATTTTAGAATACGTTAACGTCAAATTAACATTTATTGGGATAAAACACAATGCAAGAGCAGTAATGGTGATGGAATTATCATTAACTGGCACTATTGTGGACTATTTCTAATGCCGTGTGAGTGTTTATTGTCTGACAGATGTAAATTTGTGTATTGTATTTTATTTGTGTACTATTTTATATTTGTGTATTTTATATTTGTATTTTATTATTATTTTATATTTGTGTACTATTTTATATTTGTGTGTTATATCTTTGTGTTATTGCAACTAATGGTATTATTTTTTGTTTCAGATGAATCGGGCAATACAGGTGAAGCCAGCGGATAGTGAAAACAGAGGAGGTAATTAAACATTTATTAAAAACTTACACTAATATTAATACATTTAAAAATAATCTTAGGTTTCCTCATATTTTAAGTTATTTAATTAAGGTACCTACGTACAATTAAATAACAAGGAATGATTCATAAAACGTAGACATGTTGTCCAATTGTGCTTTTTTTATTTAAAGTAATTTTATTTTTAAGTTCATGCCTTTACTATACCTATATTACATTTCAAAATGAGGTACACATTGCATACAGCGCTCCCTTCTATATTATTAAGTTTTATTTTAAGGTATTTTATAATAATCATGCTGAATAGAAAACGGTACTAGAAATTGGCACTGAACCATATTGGGGTACTACTAACTGTACAATTTTGTAGAATCCGCCAAAACCTGAATCACTCAATCAAAAACAATCTGAACAATCTGGACCTAAACACGTGATATCTCTCTCCTTCGTACGTTCATTCGTGAAAAGGAACTCTAATCCGATTCAAATAAGAATGTGCGACTCTGATCGCGATTGTGACATCATAGTTGTCAATATAAACGGTTGTGTTTGTTTGTCTATTTCTATTTCTCGATTCATTCACATTCTTCGACAGTCATATTTTTCTATTTCGCAATTATATAGACAGCTTTGAATGTAACATTGAGTGAATAATGATTTTAAATATTTCTAAAACCAATACTAGGCATTCGTGCAGTTCTAAATTAAGTCTAAAAAGGGTTATCATACTATTCAAATTAAATTCCGATCACTAATAGCACTTATTGAGGTAATTACGATACTATTCCCGGAGGACTACTCAGGGTATCGATTGGGTTGATCTTACATAAACACTAGTGAAATATTATTACAATATGTTTGCATATTTAGTAGGAAAATTTGTCTTTAAATCAGTATTGATAAAAATACTTTGATTGGAAGACACAGTAATAATAAGGCATGTTACACATTCAATAATTTACTGTGTTTATAAGATTTACATGAATTGTTATATTCCAATTTTCCAATAAGTGGCTTCGGCTGTAGCTGGTTACCACCCACGGGATAAATCTTTGTTACTTATTGACTTTTTTTGTGTTGATGTTGGCTGAAACCTCTTCTTTTGTGAGTCTATAAGTGGGAGTGTATAAAATGTTCCTACTGCATTGGTGAAACCTATCTGGGAGACGGGTCTGGACGATACCATCGAACTTCCGTCCTCCTGCTTTAAAGACAGATATGCTATTCCAATCGTAGATCACAACACTGCTTATCATCAGGTAGGTTCAAGACCAAAACATGCTTTTTTAAACGGTTTTACTTAGCTTGACCTGTTTATTATTTGGTTCTTAAGTCATCGTTATTTCACCCCTTTCCTGTTGACAGATTGATTTGATATTTGGTACACAGCTTTAGTTTTGATGACAAAACCGTTTTACGTAAAAAAAGTTACTTATATTATTCATAAAAAAAATAAAAATAAATAGAGTAGGTACGATCCGATCCGTCTCCGATCTGACAACGATTCGGCTCTGTTTCAAGCGCGATTAACATTATGAAACACAAACTAATAATTTATGAAGTAAAGCTTTTTGATCGTGACTTCGCCATTATCGAGTTGAGTAATTCGCTTTCAGCTTAAATCGTGTTGTTTACTTTTTAATGAAGAGCAGGCCGTTATCATCGTTTACTTTATAAAGAGATTTTATTAAATAATTGTATCTATTCTTGTTTTTTAAATCTCCTTCAAACGTAAGACGAGCTTAATTTCATTATCTTACAATAAAAAGTAAAGAGCTTAACGTTGTTTTTTTATAAATTTCGATAAAAAAAGAACATACAAAATTATTTTCTACTAAGGCCACTTATGTACTCGTACAATTTAAAGTCTAATCAGTAATATGACATATATTATTTTGAGTCTACATAAGTAAAATCATTTTTAATTTCAGTTTGAGGAAACTAAAGGAGTTTTCTTGTGTCGTGGGTGCAAATACATACTTAGGTACTAATAAGGCCTTTTCCGCCTGATCACTTAAGGAAATTTTCGCCTGAATCCTGCGGTGGTGCCAAGGCACGCGCCTTCAAAGTTTTCGCCTATTAAGAAAGTGATTACGCAATTAGTTGCAACCTGAACTGCCCAACTTAGCGACGTATCATGTCACTCTCTTTGTGAATTTTACGGATGAACTATTTAACTTATTTGGCAACACTTTTATTTGAGTGTAAGCAAAAATGAACTTAGTGGTGGTTAGGCGGGAGTGTCCGCGATAGTACATGTAATGTCACAATGCACAAATACTTTTCGAAACAAATATCTGCTAAAAACAAAAATATGAGTGCATAATCTGCATCGCTATCACTACGTTAATCATGGCGCCAACTTTCACGCTATAAAATCGCCAAATTGTATAAAAAATAAAGGAAAATAGTGAATACAGGTCCCGCTTAAGAAACTTCACACGTCTATCTACCAGGTTCTTCATGATAGCGCACGTATCAACCCTCGCTGGGTATTGGTTACATTTTCCTATTGATAATTGTCTTTGTATTGAGCAAATCACATCCAATGGATTGATTTAAGTTCAAGTCTAGATTCAGGTAAGAGCTACAATTATTATCTTTTATAAAAACCCTTCAAGTAAAAAAAGTATTAAAAAAATTGCGGAACTGTCAGCGTATATTTCTATCGATGGTTTATAGAATTCACATAGGAACTTATATAGAAACGAAACCTTCGAATCAATGTTCGAATACACTAAATTCAATTCACTTAACATTTGAAGGAGCCTTATTACGTCATGAAATTATTATTTGTTACGTCAAAATGAATGACGGCAACATGATGATAGGCGATCGTCGACGTTAAAAATGTATGAGCGTAATGCTCCCACCTTTTCCGGGGACAATTAGGGCACAAATTGACGGCTCTTTTACGAAATGCGACGTTATAATTCGAATTTTTCTTTTTCGGGATTTCAGAGCAAATTTATGGGCATTAGTAGCTATATTTTTCGTCTTTTTCCTGTAGAAATTTAGTGAAAAACGCTGTTTTTGAAATGTTGTCAAATTTTAAGCATGTCTACTTAGTGTATTTTACAAATAAATCGAATAAATCATAGGCACCTTTTATATAAACACAATCTGTCTTTTTTATGAAAAACAAACTTCTAGTACTTAATATAATTTAAAATTATAATATAATTTATACAATTTTATAAGTAGTAGTGTCCAAGCAGTAGTGTTTATTTAAAGTATCTTAAGCTTAATCTTAAGTATTCCGACAATACAAGTATATACCTTATTGAATTCAACTAGGTTTAGTTGGGTTAGGTTTATCTTGATACATATAATATTGATATATACGGTAACCAACCAAACATTGCGAAGTCTCATTCTATTATTTACAAGCCAAACAAAATTACAAATTACTCAACTTCCAAATTACAACTCTTGTAATTCAATACTAAGGTCTGAATGACCCAAAGAGCTTCAGCAAGGTTAATAATTCACAGTTGGTGGCCATCGTCAAATACATCCCTAATCCCCAAGGAAATTATTGAAACTTAAACATGGAATGAGTTAGAAACGGGTTGAGCGATTCAAACTTGAATGATATCGATTGGGATACTTGAGATAGTGATGTGTGTCCAAAACTGTTATGTATTTGTAATTATGTGACAGTAGGGAATAATTACGAAGTCCGAGTTAAGTGAATAGAAATGATGTTAAAGCGGACGTTTACGCGACCACATATCATTACGATGTATCGATTTAGATATAAATAAATGCTATATCAAGCCGTGTGCGTGAAAAACCTGAGCAACAATTATCTGATTAAGTAAAAATATATGTATCGATATATGATGAAAATACTGACAGATTTTCATATATCGATACATATATCGTTTATTCTTATCCGGGACGATAGCACGTAACGATATGCAGTTACGTGTATTAGTCCGACTTTAGATTGTCAAGCAATAGACAGCTGCATTATTCCGTACTTTCAATGAAATTCTTTATTAATAAGTTATTGCAGTATTAAACCAAGTTCTGTCTGTATCTCTGTCCATTGTTTCGGGATTAAAAGTTCCGAATCCGTTAAGTAATTTATCATGATTATAATCAAAGGCAGAATCGCGTACTTATTGTCCGAACCAGAGACCTCTGACTTTCCAGTCATCGATCATACCACTTCGGCTTATCATCCTACTAGCCTTATTATTCCCAACCTTTGTTGGAATCGGCTTCTCATCAAATCAAATGCAGTACTAACTCCCTATATCGTCTGTTAAAGATCTTCATGACAGCCGGGGCCAACAGTAATGTGGTTCTTCTTCAATAAATTAATTGGTATGTTTCGATTTTTCAAAACTATATTAATTGATTTTATGTTTTCATTGTGCGAGCGAGATAGCAGATTAGCGAGTATTCGCGGCTTAACTCGCATCCATCAGATGCGACTATAACACGAGTCCGATAGTTTGTTTCATTACAAAACAGATGTGAGTTCGTTTGATTTAGAAGTAACATTGCCGTTCACGATTTGTTTGATAACACCCAGTTTTGTTTACTAACAACTTCCGGGCCTTCACTTTAATACAAAATCAAAAATTAACACCTTTACCATGTTTAATGCTACTAATAACATAATCTTTTAAAGAGGACATAAACGTAAAAACAATTACGAAAACACACGTAACATTCCGATTCGTATCAACGAAATTTAATTTACTAAACACAGTTTTAACGTGAACAGTTCTGAACTGGCGACAAAAGTAACTAATTGGTGTCAGGACTCATTAGAATTATGTTGTTCATATGAACACGCGATGCTGCTTGAATTAACTGTTGAAATGTTTTCCGTGTGTTTTATTAGGGTTGAATGACTGCTCAGCTATTTTATGAAAAACTAATGAATGTGGTATAAAATTACAAGTACATTTATTTATAATTTTATTCCATATAAATTTTTACACATACATGTACAATTGTACGTGTAAGGCATGCTTTTAATTTAAAATAATTAAAAAGTTACCAACTCAACTGATACAAATTTAATCATAAATCAATTATTTTTTGACAAAATCCAAAGTTGATGTTTTATTTTAATAGGGGTGTTTTATTGAATTTTCAGAATATTACACTAATTTTAAATGAGTCTTAGTTTTAAATTAAATAAAAAAACGTGCAATTGTAACAGAATATAGGTATATGTTCGTAATTTACAAAATCATAAATATTACATTACATCTCGTCAAAAACTTCAAGAACTACTTTATGTTTTCTACTAATTCCCCGACAGTGTACGTATTAATGTGAAAATATTACGATTCATTTACGAAACATAAACACGTGTATGTTTGCAAAACATTTCCAACAAATCCGATTTAGCTTAAACTATCAGACTGCAACTCGCAGAAATTGCAAAGTTTCCCTCACTCAACTTTCTGTGAAAATCATCTTGTCCCATTCACTATTTCGTTTTACACTCCACAAAACTTTCTCTTATATTCGTTACATCATACAAAGCGAAACATGATTAATTTGAGACTCGTATCTTTGTAAAACCGACATTCGCACATCGCAAACATACCGAAATATGTTTCAAATGAATGCACTCATGACTGAGCTAGATAGAGCTACACAAATGTTATACGGTAGAAAAAGACAGATATATATGGACATGGTATGGAATCAGTGCGGTTTCTATTCGGGAGACTGGTGCGGTTGAGGAAGCCTTAAAATTAAGGTCAGCGCCGATTGGAGGATTAATCGTGCGTCTTTTTATTAATTTCTAGCAACAAAATCTGTTGACTTTCTTTATTAGATTTTTGCTGACTGCAAAATTACGCTACTTTTAAGCTGTTTTAGCTCACGGGCAGAGTTATTTTCTGAGTGCTTTTACCGTTAAGTCTACATTTCTGAGATAACGTTTTCTCTGAATTCAGTTTCCAAGGATATTGTTCCATCTTATGATAATAATAATTTTTTGACTAACGTTTTATTAAAAGTATTACTGGTTTGTTAAAGTGGCCAGGTAAACTACTTTTTAAGTTTAAGATTTTGTTAGGGCTTGTGATTGTGCGTAGGAATGTAAATATGAGTCAGTAAGTATTTGTATTCATGTGGTGAGGAAGGTAGTTACAGATCCTAAGTCACTGGCACCAGCGATGAACTAAAAATTGGGACTCCTAAAAAGGATTGCAGCATTACATTATTACTTCATGACTGACTAGTGACTATGCGGCAGTCATTAATGTTTATTTTTTATTTTATAAATCTAAAGTTTTTTTTTTCATCAAAATTATAAGCGGTATATTTTTTAAATCTTTTGCGGATTAATAATGATTTCTATTAATTATCATTTTGATATAGTTTGAATTGTTAGTCGTTTATTAAATGATATAAAATGTAAATGTCGTTTATTATATGTAAAATTTGAATTATTTTCAAGTACCTACATTTTCTGCATTCTAAAAGTGGCAAAAGTCATAAAAAATCGTCCTTAAAGTTGTTTTGATTTAAGTTTTAAATTAAACCAATAGCTACCTTTAGGAACTCCTCATTGTATGGTCGTGACCTAACCATGTCGGCGCCAGAGTCGTATTCAACTGAGCGTGCCTATTAAATGCTGCAAGCAATTAACATCTGGTGCACGTACGTGCCCTCGCCATTATTGCCTCGTTAAATAGTTATTTAAATTCAACTCTGTACAGTCTTAATGATAATAGTTTGTGCCGGATTGGCGCCAAGTGATTTTGTATATCCGAGGGAAGTGGTCGCAGATTTTTCTTGTTTAAAATTCTGTGTGCATTCGAGATATCGGGTCCTTTTTTTAGACTTACTTTTTGACGACACGGTAGGCATAGTTAAGCGTTTTGCCTTCTGCGTGTAGTTTCGTCAGTTCGATTCCCGCATGAACATATATTAATGTGATCGACACATTATTTGTTTTGTGTGTCTGTGTATTGTGGAATTATTATTTGTGCATCTATAACTGCACCCTTGACAGAAGAATCCTTGTATGGAACTCTGCTATTGTAGTATATAAGTCGGGTAGTATCAAGATAACAGCTGATGTCATTTAATTTACAAAATTAAACGCACGGATAATTAACACAATTTAAACGTAACAAGAGGATTTCATTTGCACTAAGAACCCAATCTCAATTTATTTACGAACTCATTGCAAGGTGCTTTTGCGTGTGAAAAAAACGCGTTAAAGAAATTTTAACTTTTGCATGGTAAAAACAGGATTGAATCTAGTTTCGTATTTCACAAGTAAGCCTCTAGAATTGTACATTTAAGTATTCTTAAATCAAAAGATATGGTTGTATTTCTGCCCGTAATGTACGGGTATTTCACGTTCAAATCTTAGCTATTTAAGCAAGGGTCGTTGGAAGGCTTCGTTCTTTGAAGTTCCCATTAAAAATGAAACGCACGATCAATCAAAATTCACTTTGAACTGAATTACGGAAGTGGGTTCACACAAATTGTGTGTTTGTAATCAATCATTTTGCTAAATGATTTGAATTGATTCCATTTCGGGAATATTTTATGTGTAACTTTTCAAACCTAATTCATTTATTTTTAAGATCGTAGCTAATTTTATTTTGTAACGATATATTGTCGTGTCTTCATAATGATTTTTGTGTTACCAACAATAAATAATAATAATAACTTTTTTACTTTCGTAAAATGTGGTATGTTAACGGTCATTTTGTTTGCAAAATTGAGCAGTATAAATAGAAATACAGAACAATACTAAATACATTCATTAAGGTACAATATTGAAAATAATTTACGTCTGAGTCAAGTTTAAAAATTAATAGCTAAAAGGTAATATTATAAGTTAAAATAAAAAATGTCTAGTTATAAGAATTATGTCCAATCATAAAAATATCCAATTAAATGAAAAACAACACTTATAAAAGATACGAAAGTCTGAAGTAGAAAACATATTAAGGTGTCTATAGCGGTAAACCACTATCTCGTTCGCAAATTGAAGATACAAATTCAAGGAATATAGTTATGAAAAATCGCAAAAAAAATGTTAAGGAGAATAACATTACAAAGTTTTAGCAAAATTTTTTTGAAAATTTGATTGGAACAAGTTTTCACACATAGAAATTGTTTCGAATGGATTTTTCTTTATGCTATTTTTATGTATGAACACTTGTTCCGATCAAACTGATATTTTTCTAAAACTTTGTAATGTTATTCTCTATAACGTGATTTTTTTTCGCGGTTTTTCGTAACTGTAATATTCAGTATTTTTTAAGATTTTGCGATTTTAAGATTTTATACCATAAATTCGTTCAAACTTTAGTGTTATCTGTTTTTTTTAAATTGATGCTACAGATATCGGTCAGAGGTTTTGGTCAGGAGGACTAAAAGGAAAAGAGGAGGGAATAACAACATTTAAAAATTATAAAATGTTGTTCCTTACTGTCAATACACCACACAAAAATTGTGTTACTTCACCCCTACATATCGCTTCATGAAAAATGTATCAAAGAAATCCTCTTGAATAATACACACATCAAAAGTGTCTAGGGATATTTCAATTAAACCTAAATAACTAAAACTCTATTAACTTTTTGTTAAGACACCTACACATTAAAATAAACCTTGTTTAATAGCCTATCTAATCTGATGATAAACTTTTAGATAAAGTCAAATTTTAAAAAAAACTTAGAAGAAAAGGAAAAAATCGAACAAAATTTCAATCTTAACTTTATTTTTGAAACATCAAAACCTAAACAAAACAACTATTTTTTTTTAAAATTTGTTGAAAATTTTAAATTAATAATTCGTGAATCCACCTAAGACTCTCCTGACACATCTGCAGCGGTTCTGCATACTCAAAACAAGGGTGTCAATATCCTGTTGTGGAATACTACCCCAAGTCCTGCTTAGATTCAAGAAAAGCTGGTTTTCATGCACAATATCTTCAGGGAAATTCCTAAGAGCTGTTCTCTGAAGCATATTCCATGCACGCTCAATAGGATTTAAGTCAGAGGATTGTGCAGACCAGTCTAAAGCTTGGATATCATGCTGTTGTAACCAACTTGCAACGATACGCGCCGTATGTGGACGGGCAATGTCGTGCTTTAGCTGGAAATTTTGTCCCATTTGCTGTCTGTGGGGCAAGATTACAGGCTCTAGCACCTCATCTCGGTATTATAGAGCAGTCATATTGCCTTGTATCCAAACGAGGTCCGTTCTACCGCCGAGACGAATTCCTGCCCAAACCATAATCGTGTCACCTTGATATGCATGAACTTGTTGTGGGTGCTGCAGTCGATTCCAACGTCCAGGTTCTCTCCAAAGGCGTACTCTTCGCGAATCAAGATGAAATCCAAACCTGGATTCATCAGAGAAAAGCACAAGTGACCATTGAGAAAGGTTCCAGTTTTCGTGTGCAATAGCCCATTGTAATCTTCTTCCTCGATTGCTTCTCCTTAGCGCTGGTACCCGAAGTGGCCTACGAGCACGTAGGTTGACTTCATGCAGTCGTTTTCTCAAACTTTGACCGCTTACCAGCAAACCATACTCTCTCTGTAGCCTTTGAACCAATTGCATCGCCGTTACATTTGGTTGACTTCGTGCAGTATTTACTATGAATCGGTCCTGTACATGTGTTGTAATGCGTTGAGGTCCTTGGTGCCGTTCCACCACTTCCCCCGTGACACGATAACATGACCAAAGCCTGGATATAACGCTCTGACTGGTCCTAATAGCTTCAGAAACCGTAATTTGGTTAGCGCCAGCTTGAATCATGCCCACTGCTCTTAACATTTCGTTCCTGGTCAAGTGTCTACGTGGCATGATTAAATAAACACCGGAGATGCGTTTTAAAAAAAAAATGTTGTTTTGTTTAGGTTTTGATGTTTCAAAAATAAAGTTAAGATTGAAATTTTGTCTGAGATTTTCCTCTTCTTCTAAGTTTTTTTAAAAATTTAAATTTATCTAAAAGTTTATTATCAGATTAGATAGGCTATTAAACAAGGTTTATTTTAATGTGTAGGTGTCTTAACAAAAAGTTAATAGAATTTTATTTATTTCGGTTTAATTGAAATATCCCTAGACACTTTTGATGTGTGTATATTATCGAGTTTACATCAACCTGTGTAATTATGACAACTATCTGTTTGTTCGCGTGTTCGTTGTCGTTAAATACCACTTTAAGAATCTCTATGTCATTAAAGGCGAATTTCGAGTGATAAATCTAAAACCCTCTTACAGTCTGTATACAAGGTGTAATGGTAACGAAAACCCAAAGCATGGATTCAGTAGATTCTAGACTCTAGACACCTTAGCGCTGAAAATTTTCGTCGGGTTGAAAATTTCACAATTAGTTTATGAATTTTTTTAATAATAATTCTAATTTATTTTATTCTCATAAAATTACATATAAAATACATTTTAAAACATATTATATAAAAAGTAAAATCTATAGCCCACCGTTATCGGGAACAGGGTCCAAGCTACCAGTGGTCAGGGTTATAGAGAGAGGAAGCTCCTGACTATGCGAGCCGTGTCAAGGTGTACCGCCTGAATAATAATAAATATTGATATTTGAACATGAATTGTTATACTTAATTTACCATCTAAAAACCTAAAGGACTTAAAATTTACGTTAGCATTATTTTAAAGGAGTTTAGTAAATAAAGCAGTGATAGATAGTGATGTTCGTGGCATGTTTTATTATCTGCGAGCCGTGTTGACTGTCAGCCGAAGTGACTGTCGCCATGACGTAGATAAATCGACTGTGCACCGTCGGAAGTAATGAGATTCCAACGGTTTTAATAGCGATTGGTTTTCCTTGTGATTTTTATTACACTCTCGCACCTGGTGAAGAAAGATTATAATTATCATGTCTTTGAGATTAAAAACAATGTGATTGCATTATTTTGACTTCGTGTTTATTAATTATGCTTGAAAATATTTTAATATTTAAAAAAGGAACCATGGAAGTTGTTGCTTCCCAGATTCTTTCTGTGAAAGGTAGGCTGCCCTTGGAACTGACAACTAAAGTCCAGAGTCTTTCAATTAATCTAGAATTACGAATATTTGTAGGCTAAAAATCAGCTGTTCCATACATTTATGTTCATATGACTCAACAAAATGTATGGAACAGCTGATTTTTTTTTGCGATTTCAGAGTTGGTTCCATAGTAAAAGTTGTTTATAATGATGAGTTTAATAACCCCTTTTAAGGAGGCTTGTAAAAACAAATAACCCTGTATAAAACACTTTTTAACTTGATCCGCGAAACGGTTTTAGTTGACATAAAATTGTTGTGAGAGTCTAAGCTCTAGTGGAGTCGCTTATGACTTACGGCGTGGTAATGTGCTGATCATGCTATTTTCTAATTAGCCATTGTTGTCTGGCTGCTGGTTGATAAAAGTATTAGTGAAAATTAAAAGTTGCAAGTTTTAAAGTGATTTTATATGATGAAAATAAAATACTTGTTTTTAGCAACATAATTATGTAAACAGGATTTATAATAATAATAATAAAATTTATTTAATCAAGTAACATAGACTCATTGTGTTAGTAAACTTAAGTACTATGTTAGTACATTCTATTTTAAAATTAATTTAATTTAATAACTTATTTCAACCCATGGGAAATAGCACTGCAGTGGTTAATATAAGTGCAATCGAGCCGGCTAGCAATCATTTTCAAGATATTGTTGGAGCTGGCCCGTACCCTGCGCACCAGGGATGCACACCTCATTCGCATCGTTGCGTAAAAGCAATTCATATGTGCATCGGCGAACATCCCTGATGCGCTACAAAATCGAGGCAGCCCCACCAATACCCTGAAAGCATTGTTATATTGGACTCGAAGGGCGTTGTACGACCGTTGGGTATATCTAGCCCACAGGCTGCACGTGTAAAACGTTGTGCAGTATGCTCGAAACAGAGTAATTTTGACTTTAAGTGAGCAGCGTGCAAACCTGCGAGCCAGCATGTTCGCCCGTACCGACAACGCCCTCCGCTCCCGTTCAATATCGAGTCCGTCCTTGAGATCAGGGGTTAATATATGACCAAGATATTTAAACTTAAATACTCTTTGTAGCGGAGACCCATTGAGTAATACGGGTGGTACATAAGCCACACTACCCCCAGCCTCAAAGATCATGATCTCCGATTTATTTGCGTTGTATACCAAACCATGTGCTTTGGCATACTCCTCACACTTGGTGACCAACTTCCTAAGACCACAGATTGACGCACTCAGTAGCACCATATCGTCTGCATAGCTAATATTATTAACACAAATACCATCTATATAGCAGCCAACTCTGGTGCCACTGAGCTCGCCAATCAGTTCATTAACATACAAGTTGAAAAGCGTGGGTGAGCTCAACCCTCCCTGCCTCACTCCACACTCCAACCTGCATGCCCTGGAAAAACTTCCAGCCCAACGTACATTATTGGTCTGGTTGCTATACCAATATTTAAAGATATTTATTAATCCAGTTGGTAACTGTTCCTTCTCCATCTTTCTCCACAATACATCATAAGCAACCAGGTCAAAAGCCTTGGACAGGTCGAGGAAGGCAGCATAAATCGGTGTCCCACGCTGCGTATAGTATCTAATAGCATGCTTAACACACAACACTGCACTTTCTGTTGACAACCCACGTCGAAACCCGAATTGATTGTCATGAATTTTTACAATTTTATTCAGTTGTGTATTAAGCATGCCATCAAACACTTTAGATATTATAGTAGCTAGTGAGATGGGTCTATAATTACTGCGGTCCGCTAGGTCACCAGTTTTATTCTTTACAATGGGCACTACTACTGTTCGCATCATCTCACTAGGCAAGTAACTATGGCTCACACAAAAGCTATAAAGCATTGTAAGAACTCTAGCTAAGTGTGGACCGGCATAACGCAGGTGCTCAATACTGAGCCCATCATGGCCAGGGGATTTACCTCTCGACATACATTTTATAGTCTGAGCCACTTCCTTAGATTTAAATTGAATCCCAGGCTCAGTATTAAGCACCATACTCGAGTTCCCCAAAGGAGACGTTACAAAGAAGTGCTGCTGGAAAAGATCAGCAATCTCCTTGGGTTCAGTTGCTCCGTCGACGCTCACAGGAATTCCTGATCGATTTTGCAACTTATTGGTATGCTTCCAAAAACCACGAAAATCGTTTCTAGAATGATGTGAGGCTAGTATGTCCATTTTAATTTGATCTTCATGGTCTTGACACCACTTTAAACGTGCCTTAAATACTTTTCTAGCCTCACACATCTCATTATAAACCGTCCCAGAAACCGGTTTTCCACAAGACACCCATAACATAAATATTTGCTTTGCCTTCCTGTGAGCGTCGGCCACATGCATGTTCCAGCCTGTCACTGCCTTTCTCAAGCGACCTGTGCTGCCCCCTCGACCAATCACGGCCACCTCACTTAAAGCATGTACAATGTCCGAATATAATTTATCAATAACTATTTTATGCTCGTTATTATTGCACATAGAATCACAACACTTAGTAAGGTCATGTGGAAAGTCAATAAGTCTTAATCTTTTATGACATTCTTTCTGATAGAAATTAATTTGATCCTGACTTCTCTCCCCCCACACAACCCTATTACCCAACCATGAATTAATGACACTTTTTGGTACAATCACACTTAATTTACATTCTATAATCAATGGAAAATGATCAGACCATAGTACATCATTCAACACATATACCCCTTTAATAGTGCTTTCAGCTGCTTCCGTTACCACACAGTGATCAAGCCACCGTTTAGACCCATGCGCTTCACTTAGAAAAGTATATGTGCTGGACTGTATACCTAACATTTTTGTATCAATACATGTCCATTTTTGCTCACTACAAAACGCAGAAAGTTCATCAAAGAATTGTTCAGACGGATGCGCATTGAAATCTCCCAACACGTATACGCAATCTATGTTACAGTTATCTATGATAGCACTCACCAAGCTCAGGGTGTCTGTAAAATCCGTCAGGTTCGCCCCTGTGTCCGTGGGCATGTAAACACTAAACACTAAAATGGATTTATCTTGTATGACTACTTTTATCGCACAAATACGAGAACTACCACACTGCACAATAGTCACGTCACGAAACACATTACGTCTCCATAGAAGGGCAACCCCTCCGTGTGGCCTGCCGCGGAGTATACCTGCGGAGGAATCCACTGCAGACACTCCTGTACAGCTGAAATCATCACTTATTGTATTAAGGAATGAGATGTCTTCTGGGAGCAACCATGTTTCTTGTAACGCAATTATATCCGATTTTTTACATAATTCACGTATACTGTGAATTGAGCGCTTGATATTTTTGCAATTAAAACTTACGAATTTGTATGTATTATCGCCCATCACAAACATTTTTGCTGCCGAGATCTACTTGTTGTAATGCATCATTGCGTTTTGTTTTATAATTAACGAAACGTCGAAATATCACACCTTGCGGCCATACTTTGTTATCTAAATACATATGTATGTTACTCTGTGACACAAAGAACTTATAGGCATTGTGTTCACACTGTCGCCTAATGTTTATTTTTTCGAGGTCAACCTTTTCTCCAGTTTTCTTATGAATATAATTGCTTATATCCGATTCTGAAGCATCCCTATGTACATTTGTTATAAACATTTATGTTACCAGTTTTTAGAGTTCAAAAATATCCAAATCATATCCAAAGGGTAAAACGGGACCCTATTACTAAGACTCCGCTGTCCATCCGCCTGTCTGTCTGCCACCAGGATGTATCTTATGAACCGCGATATAGCTCGACAGTTAAAATTTTTACAGATGATGTATGTATTTCTGTTGCCACTGTCACAAAAATGATAAAAATGAAATAAAGTTAATAATTAAAGGGGGTCTTACATTTTTTTAATTTTTATTTTTGTACGGAACCCTTTGTGTGCGCGTCCGACTCGCACTTGGCCAGTTTTTTAATATCTCAAAGTTTAGCTGTGTGCTTAAAGGAGAACAAACATGAATATTATGTTCATGTCTGGTAAAGTTTACAGATATTTCCAAGATTTTGCAAGTTCATAACTTCAGCTTCGTATCAGATCTCCATAAAACAAAGCAAGCTAATAAACTTCCCGAAACCTTACATCACCGCACTTTTAAACACAAATAAATCCACAACTACACAAATAAGAGACCAAAGATAGATTATACCTTAATGCGAAACTTCCGTATTCTATCGACAAACTATAAATTCGCCATACGACTCGGCGAATTTTTCTTGTACCGCCCAAGTTCGAGTCGTAAATATTTTAAAGTAACTTCCGAAGGAAAAGTGACACCAAATGTTGACGCTTTTGCGGGAAACTTCGGAGGTGGCCATCGACAAAATAACCCTGTCGAAACTGAGAGACTACCGAACTTGAAATATAAAAGTTTGCAACTGAAACTTGCCGAATGTGTTGTTTGTTTTCAAATGCATCTCGAGTCTGCCTCTGGGGACAGCCGAAGATTCGCTACTCTTTTATCATACTTTCAAATTTCAAACTCCAGCCTATCAGAGATTGAATAATTTTTAAACTTTCAGACAGCAGATTTTGTGTTATCCTGTATCGAAAAATATAGAATTTATGTTACTTATATAATAACATAAATTCTATATTTTGTCGTACTGAAAATTACTGTGATTCTTCTGAGAGATTTTCCATGTTTATTTTTACAACCGACCTTATTTATACATGACCTATATTTCCATTATCTGAGCCTAGTTTATACCATACTAGTACGTCGTATAGCGTTTGGTAGGACAAAATGATTGACCCGGAAAAGTATATAGCTTTCGTGTCCAAAATCCTCAGGGTCCCATATTCCGCATATTATATCCCAATTATAATTTTGTCCGGGAGGGGCCAGCCTACCCGACCGCTTGTTATCCACTCATAAATAGCTTAGCAAGGAAAGGTTCCGTAGCAATTCAATTTGGTAGGGTTCTTAATGCTTTTTAGTTCAACGTTTTTGGGACGTAGGCCTGGAACTTTTATTGGAGTGGATGGTGTGCGTGTGTCACTGTTGCATTACGTATATTTTGTATAAATGAAAGTAATCATATTAGTTTAATTAAAGGGTTGATCCCATCCTTTCCTAATGTAATTAGATTATGGTTGTTAAAGTCTACCGATTAAAACCTTTTTACCGATTAAAATTGGATGACAGTAATCTAATCACCAACTTGGTGATTAGATTACTTACATTTTGAACATTATGATTATTTGATTCTGCACCAAAAAATACTTTGTTAAAATAAATTGAAAAGAATATAACACTTACACAATTAACGTCAAAATAGGAAACAATAAAACCAAATAAAATGACTAAAGCACATTTAAAATCGGCGTCTTGTGTCACGCGGTATCCGTCCTCATAACCGCTGGAACCTCTCGGCTAAAATACCTCTATGGTAAAGCCAATAAAAACTTTAAATTATTAGATTAGCTGGTGTTTTAAATAAGGTCCATAAATATACTATTGGAATAATATTTTAATTTACTTCTACAGACTATATGAACTTTAGATGTTGCCGAGTTACATAAATACATTTTTATCAAAAGGCACGCAAAAACAGTTTCCTCTTTTACCAAGCCTCTATTAAATACAGATCATACAGTAAAACTTGTTTCCTACCTAATCTACCTATTCAATTTCTAGCTGAAACAGAGAAAGAAACCCTTCAAACATAAAACTTCTGAAAAATTCATCAATACACCGCCCGGGCGTTACCTAACCATTTCCTCAATTATTTTTCCTTGTTCAAAAGTAGAAAAAAAAGTATAAGTGAATGGAAGACAGCATCGAATGGGTGTAGACATGAGCTACCAGATACGTTGAATTATTTATCTGAGGAGCCAGCACGTGCCTCTGGACTTATGAATGTACACATTTTAGCACTTATGACCTGTTAATAAATTATAAGTGCGAATCACCCACTGATGGTAACGTCTCACGAACGTGCAAGCTGTCGGCACTAGGGATGTACCCGTTTGGAATATTACGAGAATTGAACGATTAAGCGATTATTTGAATCTGTTTATTTTGATGTTTTTTAGTATTATGTGTGTTAGCTAGTATGCCTATAAAGATATTGATGTGATATAAAGAGTATTATTTTAATATTAATTTATTAAATTTACAGTATAAATAACAGTCTTTATCTATTTTAATGTAAATTATTGCTTTTAAAAATAAATACTTTGTAAAATATCATGATTAAACATAAAATAATTTTCCTCACGCACAAATATTCCAGCAGATAAAACATCAAAAGTGCTTCGTATACAAATACAAAACAAAAAAAAGCCTCAAACATATTATATTTCATTATTTTTACTTTATTTTCCGCCCAATTAACATACATTTTCAACTCATGGCTCCAATTACAACTTAATTAATAACAGTACACATTTCGTATCCAAATAATTATAAGTGAAAATTGGTTCTTTTATTCGAAGGGCGCGGCGGTCCGGTACTCGATATTATTCGACAATTTTCGAATATTTACCGTAGCCCAGCTCTAGGGTCTAATTCCTGAGTTATTCGTGCAACTCACGACACGGCGCTTAAGAGGAAAACTGTTTTTGCAAGTTTTCTTCATTGTGTACTACGTTCTTCTCTTTACCGTTTTGACTGTAGTTTCTTTGAAATGGCTTTAAGTTTTTTTTTTGTTGGGAGTTGTCGTTGGACCCAAGTACTATTATTTGGATGTAGTTTGTTAAAAATGGCTTTAAGTTTTTTGTTGGCAGTCGTCGTTGGAGCAAAGGACCATTTTTCGGAGTTCGAAAGTAAAAATTTTATAGTATACGCAGACTTAAAATCTTGATAGTTGATGTTCCAGCTGCAAATAACTACTTAAATTCGGAGATGCATTTGCATGCATAATAAAACAATTTAATGACGTTTGTCCAAGCTTTTATTTAACTTGCAATGTATGTATATTCGGGTCAAATCTTACAAACTGAATTAGGACTACTTCCTCTTATCCTACGGAGTTGAATTTTTACTTGTTGGTTCAGTTCCATTTTTCATTCCAGTACAATACATATATATAACCTGAATCGTCATTCAGGATTAGCTCCAGATAAAGGAACGATCAACAGCACATATATAAATTTTTGCATATACGTTTAGTTTTGATAATTCAATCCACTCATTTAAAAATACTTGGTTAAAAACATTGTTTTTATAAAAACTTATTCATAATATTAACTCTCGAAAACTTCTTATTTCAATCTTGTATTTAATATAAGTTTAATTTCGAGCATTAAGTATTTATGTCCACGGTTACATTCCGCCATATTGAAACGCACAAATGTTAGTCCCACATGAATCTCAACCATTACATATTATTACAATGTAATCATATGAGGAGTGATTGCTAGTTTACAACAATGTGACGTCCACGCCCATTAAAAACCGGATTTATCGATGCTATTAACATTAAAATAATAATTCCCAACTTTATAGACTATAAAACCAATTTAATATCTGCTCATTTGATAAATAATTCAATTTGCGAAGGAATTTAGGTTACGCAGGAATTTCTACAATATTGTTGGTAGGTATTTATAATAATGCTATAAAATTTTGGGATACCTAACATTATTAACATGATAAATGCTTAATAAAAAAAATATATTACCTAATTTCATAAAGTAGGTCAAAAGTGAAGTGGATTTTTTACATATTTTTCCGCAAGATACTTTGGCTGCGATATTTTTAAAATGAAATGTGCTTCCATGTAGATTTGAACACCTTAAATACTAATTTAGGGTGTTAAATTCTGGTTTATGGTGTTAACATCTACAAATATATATTTATTACAGATATGTATTGTACTAACAAAAATTATTAACAATTTATGATATTAAATAATTATTATATTTGTTATAAATTACAAATCTTATATATTCGTTACCCCGCCGGAACTATCTAAATTTTCTTCTATATTCAAGATCGATAGATCTGCCCCTCGTATACGGAGAACTCGATGACAATTTCTGTTTACAAAAATTTGGAGTTGTCATAGCCCTTATAAGTGCTTTATATATTTGTATCTTTAAAACTTTCTAACAACCTACATCAGGTACCTCTACCCTACCACCTGGCACTGCATACTTTTAATCCAAGCTGACTAGAGACATTTTTAAAAGGTCAACTGTGTTACTTCTAATTATTAAGTCATTACAAATGACCCGAGACTGGTCAGTCGAAACATTTATCACTAATTCAAAAACATAACCCTTCCTTGGCAGTCGGGTAAAAACAGATCGATGAAATAGCCACCGCTCTTTAATAATATATGGTATACGATGACCTTTATCAAAGTTGGACGTCTAAGACGGTATGCGAGCTAAATATAACTTAAAACGAGTGCATTGAAAGTTTCAACTGATTCGTTGAATGCTTTGATTTTGAAAGGGAATGTTTGTGGTGAATCAGCATGGTGTTTCTATTTTGGGATGTGTGGAAATTTTGTGAGGATATGATGTTTTTTATTGTTATATCTTTATTCATTTACAGGATTTGGATTTGTCAATACCATTGTACTTGTAAAATGAAACTACACATAGACACTTTAGTTTTTAGACTTTTCTTTTGATAGGCAAATGTATAATAGTGTAGTAAAATTTATTATTAATTGTACATAGAGTTTTAGTAATTTTAAATTAATAATGAATAAGAAAATTGTTATTCTTTTGGGAGAAATGAATTAAATAATATAAAAATGTAATGCAAAAAATATTCGACTACCTACTTTAAATTAAATAATTCATAATTAATTGTATGTAGTCGTATGTTGTTTACATTTTTAAACGGTTTTACTTAGCTTGCCCTGTGTATTATTTGGTTCAAATTTAGTAATCGATATTTCACCCCTTTTGGTATTCTTCTTCTGGTATTTGGTACTCAGCTTTAGTTCTGATGACAAAACCGTTTTATATAAATATTGATACGGCTTTACTCACGTATTGTATTCGGGGAATGCCCGACTAGTTTCGAACTCAAACGGAGTCCATTTTCAAGAGCGGGTGTATACGCGGCGGCGTCGCGGACCTTCCCCGAATACGATACGTGAGTAAAGCCGTATCAATATTTATATATTAGTATGACTCACGAAAGTTATTATTCTAAAACCGTTTTATGTAAAAAAAAATACTTAGGTATATTATTCGTTCGTAGAACAGGGTATTGAAACAAACTACAACATTCCGTCGCTAAAACTAATCTGTACTGCAAATGAACCGTCCACAAACCCACACAATCACAAATGGAGCAATTATAAAGCTAAGAACAGGAGATAGGATCGCGACATTAAACAATCAATGGTCGTATAAAGGGTTCGAACCCGAGACCGGTCATTATCGCTGCTTGCGGCTACATGGATTAAGGCAGAAACATGGATTTGTTATTAAATTTAAATGTTTGTGTTTAATTGTTATTGTTTTGACTAATGCTGTTAATGGAAAAGAAATGTTAATGTTGGTGTTATTTCTGGTTTTTTAGTGTTTTAAAGATGATTATTTATTTTAATATTGTATTATTATGATTTTGGATGAGGAGTGGTCTGTTTTATCTTAATTCGTCTTCAAGTCATGACAATCTCAATCAAAAGCGAACCAATAAAATCGTAAAAACTTATTTTTACTAAGTATTTTGTGAAAAATTTATAACAAAATGATTAATTTATATTAAAACTAGTTTTTCCCGCGTGGCTTCGCTCACGTAGACTATAGAATATTTTGAATAGAATTTATTTATTAAAATCGAATTAATATAATCTAGGTAGTACTGCTCATGAGAACAACTTGTACAGCTTTGAGTCACTACTTTAGTGTCCTTGTATAAGCAGAATTAGGTACAGGGCGAATAACAGTCAATTATAATGTCTGTATAGCAATCACAAATGCCTTTAATAATAATCTAATTCTAAAAGATTTCAAGGAATTTTCAAAGGAAAATCAAGGCACACTTTGGCAAAAAAGGGTCTGTAAAAATTGGAGGCGCCACTGGTGCACTTTTCATACTACAATTCAAAATTTCAAGTTATTTGGTGCTTACGTATTACTAAAACGAATTTTTTGTCATCAATTATTATGTAATGACTCACTTTATGGCTATTTTAGTACTCACAAACTTAGTTTTTAAGATTTTTATTTTTAGTTCCATCCAGCTGTCACCGCCTCAGACTCTTTTTTGCCAAGCTGTATAAGGTAAGTTTTTCTTTCAAATATAAAAAAACAAATAAAATTGAAATATCGAATTCGAATCCGATTTATATTTGACATTCCAATTTTAAAGGGTAATATATTGCACCAAGCCAGTTTAAATCAAAAGCACTAAGGAGTATTGATATCAACTTCGATGCAAATCACCCCCAAAATAACTTTCTACCCCTTTTTAACCCCGTTAGGCGATGAGTTTTAATAAAATACGAAACACGTGTTCCATCAATTTTGTAAAAGAATGTTTATGCAAAATTTGAAGTAGATTGAACCAAGGAATCACGTTGTCCCATACAAACTTTGCCCCCGTTTTTCTCCCTCTTAGAGGTGGAATTTCGAAAAATCCTTTCTTATCGGACCCCTACGTCATACAAAGAACACACCCTCCAAGTTTCAGGTCTCTACGTTCAGCGGTTTAGGCTGTGCGTTGATCCGTCAGTCAGTCAATCAGTCAGTCAGTCATTCAGGACAAAGCATTTTATATGTATAGATTACAAAAAAAAAGTCCATATTCAGTCCACATTCTTTAACCTGAAGACTAAGCCAGCCCTCTTAGTCACAAACTCTCGCGCTGTCGAGTAAATATCAAATTTCTTTACGATAAAAAGAAAAAGAGGCTTCACAAACTCAAGGTTTTAACCCCAAATGGCTCAAAGATAAATTAATAATATATAATATACTAGTAGTCTTCATAAATTTATATTATAAATTAAAAATCTATTTAAAAAATCATAATATACCTGATTAAATTTATGCTATCTGCACTCCTCCATATAAACAGGTAGGTAAACACTGTGCCAGTATAGTTTAAACTATGCGTGGCATAGTTAAAGTTTATAAGGGGAAGGAGTGCAGCTTAAACTTACATAATTATAAATTATTGTGTATTATTAAAAAATATATAATTATATATTAATTAATGAATTACGGTCGAATTTGGGTCATTCTCTTAGATCTCATAAATGAAATAGTAAGGGTAATTACTGTCTTGGCTTTGCTTTCAGCGCTGTTCAATTTATCAAAGTTACGCGACCGCTTTACTACAATGGAAGTGTGAAAAAAATTAAGCGCTTTTTTGTATAAGTACGTAAGTATTAGGATATTAACTGAAGATGTTGAGTATTAGGTTTATTATTAGGTACTGATTGGAGTTAATTTGAAACTATAGAAATAATTTCTTGTCTATTGATATATTGATTGATATATAATATTTTTTACAAAGAGGTTTGTTACACAATCACACGTAAACTGATGAATTGATTTGGATTAAACTTGACACACAGATAGATTATGTCCTTGATAATTTGTCATTGTAAACATAGGGTCCTCTATGCCTGCAAAGCCGCGGGCAAAGGCATTCATAAAAAAAACTGAGTATGATATCTTGAATACGATTCCCGCGTCGAGCACAATAACTAAAAAATTTGTCAATTAATAATTATTTTTAAGTTAATATTGAATATTAATTATATACTGAGCCTGAGGTTTTCAGTACAATTCTCAGCCCACTTGGCCGCAAATTTGTTTTTATTTCCGCTACTTAAAATGGTTTAAATGCCTCTTAAGGTAGGTAACATCTCTTGAGATAATGGACTCCAATACCATTTATTGTATAAATATGGTCAAAGTAATTTTATCTAATGAAAATATACTCCTAAAAATATTAAACTATTACTATTTATAATATAACTATTATTATTTATATCCTCTACGCACTTAGTCTACATTTCTTGTTTTTCAATCTCTCCTTTCGCAGGTCTGGTGGAAAAGATTTCTTTAGAAATAAGCAGTACCTTTGTACTTTTGTTTCCTATGAATCCCTACTTCTGTAATATTATATGTGTGTACATAAATTATTAAATAAATAAAATAAACTCAAACTTCACAAAAACGGCTCCATGTCATAATTTTTCGAAGTCACAAAGGTTTCTTAAACAAAAAGCCTTTGTACCTAACACAATTTTTATAAACAAAACAAAACTTTCCCATTCATACCAATAATTTAATTTAGTCGGCTTCACCAAGAATTCATACTTACGGCTTTTTAAGTTTCCAACTTGGGATAAAAAGTAGCGAAACTTTTGGAAACTCAATAAGTTTTGATTTCTTTAACGTCAATAAGAATTCCCAAAGTTTTTTTTTTTGGTGGCCCATTACAGATTGGTTTATTCTAATAAAATGTTGATGTTACAAAATTGTAGGATTCGAAAAAATGTCTCATGAATGCCTGATAAAAGGCAATAAGCTTACATATATTACTGTATTATCTCCCGTGTGGAATAAAATTCAACTCAATCAAAACGCCACTTACCGGATCCAATTGTTATTATTAACCATGTAGGGATCCACTCAAATACACACAGATAATTTCTTCAAGATCGGTCCACACGTTCTCGGGTTTGGCGCTTATAAAGAAGAACGCATTTATTTTTATTATATAGATTTAATTATTTTACAGAAAAAATACTTAACCGAATGAGACATTCGCAATTAATTATATTCTATTATTCAATATTTAATAGATGTAACTTATTACTTATAATTTGCGAAGCGAACCCAATATAATACTTTCGTTAAGAAAAAACTTTTAACCTTAGACCAAGATAAATAAACCTAACTTAGCTACTTTGCTTTTGCTAAGATATGTTCCCGTCCCTGTCTTGCAGTTAAAGTTTGACAGTTGCGCTAAGTGACAGGGATACTGCTAAGTGCGTGCTAAGTAACGTTATTTCGACCAGAGTTCGCTTCGTATGCGTTAATGCATTTTAAAAAGTTTTTTTTTTACTCAAACAATACACAGACTTATTCTAAAACACACACGCTCTTCTACAACTCCATCTCATAACTAACCTCTACACCGACAAAGGCTGGCCACCTAAATTAATCAACAGGGACAGAGGTCCACGTCCGATGGGATAAGAGCCATCCTCCAAAACTTTCCTGCCTAATGATGGCTTAATGAAAATTGCTCCGACAAAATGGAGCGATGACGGTTAATCACCGCGACAAAATATTGCTTAAAACCGCAAACCTATTATAAAGAGTGGTTGAAAGTGGTTGAGCATGGAGATAAATAAATGGGGGTGTAAAGAACGGGTGTTTTGAGCAAATGGAATAAGCTTCGTTTGTATTTTTTTAAATGTAAAATAAAACTGAGTCAATCATCTCAAGTATGAGTATATAGAGTGAAAATCGATTAATTAATCTGCAGTAAATTTAAACACATGGTGCTTTTTTCCATTGTAAGTCACCGTATTTTCCAGTTGCTCCTCAAAATTGACAAACAAAATTCAGTAGGTTAATCAACATTCTATTAACGGACAAAATTTTTTAAACAAATACAACAAAGAAACTTTTCTATGACGTTTCTAAAACATTAAAAATCCCATTTCGTGTCCAACTTCTGAACTTCCGACATGTTAAGGGATTTCCCGAAACCTCCGGTTTAATGACAAAACCGAACTTTGTCTAAGTATATACAGCTAGCCACGCCTCCCGGCTTTGGCTCACATTCTTGTAACTTGCAAGTTGTAGCCCGATAGTTTGGGAACATCTTGAACTAATGAGACACTGGTTTAGCCTTTTATTATAGGACGAATAGATGATGAAATGTAACGTTTGTTTCCGTCCCCTGAAGTTTACTACAGAACTGTTTTAGAATGACTGACTGAACTGACTCATTAGTTGTAAGTTGTGTCCGGTAACATACGTTTCTTGTCGGCTTACTATACATGATAAAACTTAATACAATTTTATACTACGGATCCGGACGTAAGCCACTTTTTACGAGGACTGGCGCTACAACTATCTGTTACGATACATCTCCTTTAAGCGAAGATCTATTCGTAACATTAGATTTTTTAAGGCCTCTCGGCTTAAGACTGTCATATTAAGTGCCAGCACCATTTTACGCGCCAGCTAAATCACTTTTGGCTTTCCAGCACTCGTGCCACATCCTTCTCTCGTAAATCAGACACCTTCAAATATTGACGTTCGAACAAATTGATTGTAGTTTCTATATTCAGTCATAAGTTTTCTAACCTAATTTGATCTAAACTATGACCAAAATAAATATACGTTACTTAACACGTGCTTAGGCTTAGCGGTATTCCTGTCACTGTCGCGCAAATGTCAAACTTCAACAGCAAGACACAGACGGAAACATCTTAATCAAACGTGCAAACCACGTGCTGAATGTTTATTAACAGCTGTAACGTAGTAGGTATATTGTAGTGTGTGTGTAGGTACCTCCTCAACATATAATGCACCTAACTTACTTACTAATATACATTATATGTGGAGGAGGTACACACACACTACAATATATAATGCAGCCCTAATGCTCATAATCTCTTGCAGTAAAATATGTTTATCACCAGTCTATAATGGTGTACCCCGATAAAATACTCGATTAAATAAAATGGTGTTAATAGAGAATTTGATAAATTTATTATAATTTTAATGACATGTTATTGACTTTTATAATGTTTTTTTATAACTATTACATTTTAAAACTGTTGGTATTGGGTATTTTTTTATTTTGAAAAAGCTTGTTTGGCCGTGAACTTACCTGATAGTAAGCGGTATTGTTGTAGAATTTCTATCTAACAATAGGTGACCTATTATGAGTTACGAAGTTATTTAAGGACTTCCATTATTATTCAACCATCCACTTTGCACGTCTATCGAAACCCGGTTTCGAAAGAAGAATTATTTTTCCGTTTTCGATACTGGTTACGAAACCTTGGTTACGAATACGGCCGAAGCGGTCTTTTGTCATTACGACTCAGTTCAGCAGCAGCAATCGCACGATTCAAACTCTTCAAGTCACGCAATGATTTCACGTGTCATATCACGATACCTATAGCTAATTACTAGAAATATTTAATAATGATAATCAGGTAATTTCAGTATTTTCCAATTTTCCCCTCGATATAAACATTATCACGTTAATTTATTAACATCGACGTCCCGTCAAACGTCGGAAACAGACATTCGGCGGTTAACTTTAATAGTCATAATTGGTGGTGTCCGGTTTACACCGGTTTGAACTGGTCGAGTCAAATTGAGCAAATGCAATTAATTTTACGCGAAATGGTGCACGCTTTCACTGTATGGTAAGTACCTGTGCTTTACTCAAAAAATATGGTTAATGGTTATTAGGAAATAATAATTATAATCAATCTACAATAATCAGTCAATACATTAAGCGTAGATAATACATCTATCCCCTACTCGTACCGCGGGTATCGTAAGAAGCAACAAAGGGAAAGATTCGGAGGATGGGCAGCAGCATCCTTCTGTGTAACAGCAATCATCTGCTACTGCGATCGCTAACCCGCTTACTCAGCGTGGTGGTCATGTAAATACCTTCAATGCCTACATAATAATAAATAAGAAGTCGTCCTAGTCGAATTACGGTCGCAGTGGCCAATCTCAATGGTAATCGATCAACGCAGGATAGTGTACAAGCGGGAACACAGGTGCACTCTCTATTTCCTCACCATCAAACAATGAGATTGTTTGATGAGACGGCAAACCGACACGACTGGAGAGAGATTAGGCTCAGGACTAACGGCTTTAAGTTCTCTCCGAGGCACAGTACAGGTATACGCACATAAGTTACGAAAAGTCAGCCTTGGGCACAAACCGGAGACCTCTGACTTGTCAGTCAATGGTCATATCACTAGGCGATGACTACTTTCAATAACACAGTGAAACACAAGGCTACAATGCCTTACGCGTTTAGATATTGGCAATTGAGCTGATTTCCTAACTCCACGGCGACAGAGACGCATATTTTTCGTGCAAACGATATGTAAGTTAAGTTAACTTGTCTAGAGGTAGCTGTGCTGTTTTTTTTAATTAAAAAAAATTACAGTTGGACCCGGAGGTGGCAAACCCAAACGTACCTAATGAGATCAAGAACCTCTTTAACATAATATAAAAATCAAGTTCCATACAAAACAAGAGCATGGCATTAAGTTAAAACCTCTAATGAGCCACCTTTTTGTAGTTATTATAAAGCAATTTTCGTCACCGCTTATCAGATTAGTGGTTTGAGCGACGTACTTACGTACTCCGAAGTTCCGTATAGGCCGAGGTAATGCGGTTAGTGATATAGGGTTATGTTATTTATTGTGTAGTTTTTTGGTATTGTTTTGGTTTTTAACCCTTTGACAGTGATGTGCTTACTGGAGGGCCATAAAATTGTTTTCTTGATTATCCATTTGACACATGTCATGTTAATTGTTTATATATGTGAGCATGTACAGCTTCAAAACCCAATTCTAAAAGTAATGTATCTTTAAAATGCAAAAATATTGCATTTAAGGTATCAGTAGATATTTAGGTACCAATATTTTGTTAACCAATTTTCTATAAATTGGACCTGCAGTGTAGAAAATAATCACTTGAATTCCGCCAAAGTTATACATCATTTTGCTCGCGACTTTCAAATTACTAAACTCAGGACTAAAATATTAGGTTTGAGATCTATAAACACATAAAGTAAGACTGCCTCGTTGGTCTAGTGGTAGCAAGCGCGACTGCTGAGCACGAGGTCCTGGGTTCGATACCCGGGTCGGGCAAAAGTGTTATTGGGTTTTTCCATTAGTAAATTCTCAGTAGCAGCACGGAGTCTGGAATTGTGCCCGGTTAATGGCAATAGGCTCGCCCCTATTACATGGGACTTATAAAATAGCCGGCGAAACGTGGGTGTACTGCACACCTCTGCCTACCCCCTCTGGGGAATACAGGCGTGAGTCTATAAATAAAATAAATAAAAACACATAAAGTTAAAAAAATAAAAGTATTAATTTGTTGTATAATTCTCTCTAAATGTTACCATGATACAAAATCCTACAAAAACACTATTTTTCAAGTAAAACTAATTCTTATTCGTTCGGCATTCAGCACTATCCAGGTACACTTAAGAGCCTATAGTGCTAGCACATAATAACTGTTCGATGGTGGCGTCCTCTGCCGTAAACAAGCTATTTATAACTTTCACGTAAACTAAATGGAATCAAGCTCGGCGAATTCGTCACGCTAAAATGCGCGCCAAGTTTATAACTTGCAGCGATTTATTGAAAACTAACCGTCACCCTTGATTTGATTAATTATCACATAAAAATCACATTATTTATTTATAGATTATGTACCTACGGCTACCTATGACCGTTGACTGTCAAGTCTGAGTTCTCAGGTTCGAATCCAAAGTACGCCCCTCTGACTTTTCGTAAGTTATGTGCGTAATATAAATTACCAGTCTTACCAAGGGGTATCGTGTAACCTAGTATCTGGGTTGTGGAGGTCTGATAGGCAGTCGCTCCATGTAAAACACTGGTATTCAGCTGCATCCGGTAAGACTGGAAGCCGACCCCAACATAGTTGGGAAAAGGCTAGGCAGATGATGATGTGCGTAATATAAATTAATTATTATCAATTGCACCATACCTCTGAGAGTTTGTAAATGTTAATGCATTTGGTTACATAAAAATCAATTCTAAACTTAAACTATATTTTGGTTTATTAGGATTACGTATCTTTGTATTTTTATTTTTACTATTTTTCGTAACAGACATTTGCTAAATTTAATTACAACTTAAATCAGGTAATAAAAAGATAAATAAAGTATACAGAGAAGGATTGAGCATTTAAAAAAGTGTAGTTTAATACATAACGTCTCCCAAGACTTCACGTTCCACGAGTTCGACTCAATTACTTCAATTAGACGAATGACGTGAACCACCTCAAATGCAGACTCCTGCATCGCGTGACTCACACCACAAGTCCATCGTCTTTGTCCCCAAGACACCTGGGAGACCTCCAATTATCAATGTAATTGGCTATTCAAGTTGACTCGATGGGGCGAGCATAGCATGCCTAATTAATGAAATCAACTGAACATTGAAATTTTCGCTTCAACGGTTTAAAGATACCTACAGGCAATTTTGAAAGGAATTTATGTTGAAACTGAAAGTGTAGGGCCTTTCTTAATTGCTGTATTAAGAAGGACTTTGGCTTGATATTAAACTTGCAACCGGTTTTTGAAGGGTTTGAATACGATTAGCCGGTGAAAAACAATTTTTGGTGAGACTAAAGCAAATACAGGTTCTAATCTGAAAACAAGTGACAATTTTTGATAGGAATTGGGCAACTGTTACAAAATTATATTAAACCAATAGTTTACAAATCAAAGAAGAAAAAAAATGCTGCTGTAAGTAATTAATTGTCTAATAATAATGTCGCAAATTTATTTATTTACATATTGAACCGAATTTCGCTAGCAACTATATTTTTGTCTATTTTTTGTTTTATTGAGTCTATTTTCAATTTGTCATATATTTTTAATTTAAGCTTGTGTTTACCAGCAAGGAATATTTTTTAGAAATGTCATTGTAGGAAATGCTGAGCCTTGAAAGCATCGATAGATAGCCAGTATGTGGGAGTTATACAAAAATTATTATGCTTTCCATATGTTTTATGCCTCATAAAATCTTGATAGTCGTAAAAAACAGAGTGATTTGGTACGCCACAGAGTTTTTAGTACTTTTATATTATTTTCGTTTAATATCCACAAAAGCTAAAAAAAATAGTTCTTTAATTTTTTAACTCAGTGGTCTCATTTATTTTGTGTACCTTTAGTTTTACTCATTCACCTCAAAAAGATTAGCTGTAAAGCTGGCGGCTTTCAATCTAACCAGTAATGAACAGTTTTATATAAAGCAATTAACATAAAAAAAAACAATATCTTTCTTCTTTCGCCTGCCCTGGTCTTAGGACTAACTTGGGGTCGGTGCAAAATGTCTTCTACTTACATTTCTTTATATCAGCCGTATTCTTCATTATATTTCTTCATATCAATGCTTACACACTCCATCCGTCTTTTCTTTGGTCTCCCTTTCCTCCTCCATCCATCAACACGTATACTCATCACCCATCTAGACACATGCGTTTCATCATTGAGAATAACAATATAAAGTTTTTTTTGTATTTAGAATTTTATACCGGTTTTGGATTTTATGTTATTAATGTTTCAATAACATCTTTGCCAAATAATCAATAATCTTGATTAATAAATAAACTCACATAAATAAACCACATCATCATTTTATCACTCAAACATCAAAAAGTTTTATCACAAGCACTTTCCTCAAGACAATTTGTAAAATAAAACAAAGTAAAGCAAGTATCAAACCATCTTTAAAATACATTGTAAGTATTAAAGATCAATTTTCATTCAGAAAATAAAACAAGAGCGGCTACCAATCAAACTGCTAATGTTGCATGAAACCTATCAATAATATCGTTTACCCTCATAAATTTACGTTACATAGGAAACGTAATCCTTGCAAACAATATGTTGTTATGATTGATTGGGGACCGGCATTACGGAAAGGTGGGAGAATTTTTATGTACACGCCAAATGTAGTTGGGAGATTGCAGTGGATTCAGGAGAAATGCTCGGAGATTTGTTACTGTAGCAATTTTAGGACAATTGGGTAAGATGGATGTTAGATACAGACTTATTTGATGTTTGGTTCCTTTATTTAATAACCATGATCGCTTTGGAAAACATCACAAACCCCGGTAACCCAAAGGTTGCGGGTCAGATAGGCAGTCGCTCCGTAGGAAACTGGTATTCAGCTGCATTTGGTTAAATTAGCAGCCGACCCCAACAAAGTTTGCTAATAAAAAGGCTAGAAGAATAAAAGTTATTATGTAAGGGTGGGAAGAAGTCTCAGTCTAGGTATTTCTACCATTATCAATGAACATGCTGTTTATCTCTCGTATCCAGGCCGATCGGGCCTTATGTAGTCAGATTGAAGTGTCTCTTGGGCGTATGGTAAACACCTAGTAAACCTAACAAATCTTACGAAATACACACATATTAGCCAATCCCAAGTGAAAACCACATCGTTACAGATGTTACGTATTTAACCATTATACATTGTTAAATCTTGGCTAAAACTCCACTAAAGACAAAACATACTAACCTCTGAACTCGGTAGGTTACGTAAGGTGGTTACGCCATTTTGTTTCTAGGTACCCAGCTATATAATAACCAATCAATTCCCAGTACAAATTGGTGCCCATTCAGCGTATAATTAGTTTATTTATCGCGGCGTTAAGGGCCACAGCTATAGTGTTGCATTAGAGCTTAATGAGGAGCGTTGCGGCTGCGGGGACGATGCGGGGTCGCAGCGGGGATGCCGAGGGGCGGGTCCGACACGACTTCGGCTAACATGGGCCAGTGGATTAAAGTAGCGCTATGCGAATTAAGTGGGTACGAGGTCCATCAATGAGGCGTAGCTGTTGCGATGTTTTAGAGATCTTAAAATTTTCGCACCTTAAAACTTAAAAATGTATGCGAGGCAATGCAGCCAGCATTTTGGGAACGTTGCCTACAGGTAGCGATCTTTTATATTAACTTTATCTTGTTATTTAGTTTATTTCTAGGTGTGTATACATATTATATATATAATGCATTATTTTTACTCTAATTATTATCAGTTACCTATTTACTATATTAAACACGTAGGTCTGACGCCAGTACATCAAGCTACTACAATCTGTCAAATTTCTCTAATAGATTTTCAACTTTCTCGCTGAACGATTAGGTTCAAAGTTGATTGGGAAAATTTGACAATTTCGGGTAGCTTGATGCGCTCGGCGTCTGTACATTACAAAGCTTCCGCATATACCTGCCTCGCTTCACATATTCGAGCAGGCTTACACTAATACTATGAAATTTGGCTCCGGAGCTTACAATGGCCACAAGAGTCAGATTTGCAAAATTCATGCCTAATTAGCGGGCTTGAGTGCCAATCGCCAAATGATGAAACCATGTTTTGGAAAATACAAATGAGTTTTGGTGCTTGAACCAGCTTATTTGGAACTGATACCCAAATGTTGTATGTAAGCCCACTTCTGTCGGTCAATTGAATTGTGAAACAGTATTCTGAAAGCCGGATTTTTATTGTTCATACGTTGTTTTAGTTTTAATTTTTATTTTTAAACACAGTTTTAGTAAACACTATTTTTACAAGCCTTTATTTAACTTGCAATGTTTATATGTAGTGTTTAGGTCAAAATGCAAGCTGAAACAGAACTTCTGCTTATTATTTTAAGTTGAATTTTTACATTCCGATGACAATGCATTTTTATGGTAAGCATGACCTGAATGGACAACCAAGATTAGCCGCAGATAAGTAACTCTACAACGGTCAACAGCACAGACACAAAATATTTGCATAAACGTTTAGTTTTGATTTTCTAATATAGAAGCTTGTTTAAAAACGTTGTTTTAAAAAAAAACTTATTTATTCGTAACTTATTCTTGTCGCAAGCTTTTGGCGACATAAACCATGTAAATTAGAAAAACGCAGATATTTATCCGTTACCGGTTGGGAACTCTCATTATTATTAATTGGTACACATACTAGTACACATGGACTTCTAATTTAATACTACATAGTAGCTATTAACGGATATTGGTTAGGTATGTTTGATTGACTTGGGTAAATATTAGCCTTTAATAAACAACCACACTATCAGATATTACGCGTATTATTCAAGATAAAATATTGTGTAAAGTAGATAATATAAATAACAGTATTATTATCTCGTACTTTTGCAAACGTTTAACATAATGAAACAACCTTTTTAACGGATTGACTGACGCTTGACACCTCAGTCTGCCTGCGACCACGAGAGCTGCACAGCACGAAACGTTAGGACTTGACAAATAAATAAATATTTTTACGCGACAAATCCGTTAAAAATGTTGTTTCATTATTAATAACACTTTAATTAAAAACTTGACAGACGCAATTTCCAAGAACATTTTCTTTATTTATTCTTACTTATACAGCATTTAAAAAACACTAAAAAATATTTTAAAAAAATATTTTAAGCATAAACATAAAATAATTAATTATAAAACTGAAAAGCGTAAAATAAAAAATAAATTAGTTTTACTTTCTCATTATAACATTTTTATTTATTTACAATAAAATTTTATTTCAAAATTTTAATAAACAACATGGATCACGAATTTACATTTAATCCTTTTTCAGAATAATTTATTCGAGTAGCAGGTAGGGACCGAATATCTAAAATACTTTTGACCTGTACTTAAGAATCTCGGCTAACTTAATCCTTAGAGACATATGAATATGTTTTGAATTAATTCAGGGATTATGTTCGAGAGATTTATTTGAAGGGTAATTTCTAGTCTTTTAAGCCACTGGCTACTAAAGGTAGCATGCATAAGAATTAAAAAGCTTATTTATTTGCTAGACTTTTGGGACATATAGGAATTCGATAAACAGGGTGACAGATTTAACGAAAGACATATTGAAGGAAACCATTCGATATTCAATTATGATCAACTTTTATTAAAGGACATCATCTGCCTAGCCTTTTCCCAACTACATATGTTGGGGTCGGCTTCCAGTCTTACCGGATGCATCTGAATACCAGTGTTTTACATGGAGCGACTGCCTATCAGACCTCCACAACCCAGATACTGGGTTACACGATACCCCGTGATAAGACTGGTTGTCAGACTTTTGGGCTTCTGACTACCCGTAACGATTGTCAAAGATCTACAATTGACAGCCGGGGCCAACAGCTTAACGTGCTATCCGAGGCACGGAGAGTGATAATTAATTTATAAAACGCACATAACTTACTAAAAGTCAAAGTGCGCGCCTTGGGTTCGAACCCGAGACCTCTTACTTGCCAGTCAACGGTCACCGGTAGGCTATCACGACTCCATCTTTTATTAAGGGACAAACCCAAAAAATCTTCACATCACTAAGATTCGCTCGCTAGCGAAGCTTGGACCCGCAACACTTTCCGTACCGTTACAATGCTCTTTCTTCTTAGAGATATCGTATCACTGCCCGCCAATCAAATTTCAAGTTACCTTTCTACATCATCTTGAGGAGACGCCTAGGTAATATCTATTTGCAATTTTGATAATTTACTCACTGTATGGAACTACTTTTTTACGATTTCAGATAGATACCGAATACCTTTCTTAAATTATTATGTTCCTAGTAAAATCTGTCAACTTGTATCAGACTTCAATGCGTCTCTAAAGTCTAGCTGTCATAGCCACCGAGTCCTAACCACTTTAGTTGAAATTGCGAATCTCTTTTTTAACGCCATACAGGCTGGTGGTGACATCTAACGGAGTTCATCATCATCTTATCATCGATCATCATCTTTACACACTGTTGATGATTCAAGTTTAGAAGGCATAGAAACAATATCACTATTTTTTAAATAGTTTTACATGTTTATTTTTGCGAGTTTCTTATTATATATTTTTACTTAATAAGCAAAACTTGTGTATAAACATGTAAAACATACATAAATTATTTGATAATAATATTGCTCAGTTATTTCAAGCATTCTTTCTTATAATTTTGTTAAAGACGATGGTCAATGTATTTTTTTAGTCGTATATTCAAACTGTTTGCTACTTTAACGGTATGGATAAAAAAATCTAAATCCCGTACATGACAGAGGAAAGAATAATTCCCCCGTATGTGCATACGTAGTGCGTATATCCACAGCCTTATTATCAAGTCCACTGTGAAATTATCTCAATTTAGGTGGTCATTAGCAGAGTCGCACGGGAGAGATATCCGGCTGGGCGGGTATAAATCTGAATTTAATGACCGCCTGCGAATGGTTCTAATATTCGGAACAATGTTTAGAACAGGCGGCATCGTACGTGGAACGTTGTTGGGAACTTTGCACCCTTTAGTCTTGTTTTGTACCTGGTGTGAAGATGGCTAATTTATTGTATTGTTTTGGTTGAGAAGCAAACATTTTATTTCAGACTAGCTTCCGCCTGCGGCTTTACCCACGTGGTTTATTGATAAATTGTATTATTCGGAGCTATTATTACTGTAAAGTTTTATCAAAATCCGTTAATTCGTTTTTGCGTGAAAGAGTAACATACATCCATACATCCTAACAAACTTTCGCATCTTGATATTTTTTAAACGGTTTTGTTTAGCTTGCCCCAGATAAATGAACTTTTCAACGGTCAACAGAACTGGCACAAATTTTGGAATGTAGGTACATTTAGTTTTGATATTCCAATATAAAAGCTTTTTACTATTTTTTAATTGAATTCAGTAAAACAATTTTAATTTAAAAGCCTGTCACATACAGAAATGGCTGCCATTATTAAACCATTTTTAATCCTATTTTTTAGTGGTATGAACGTTGGTTTAAATCAAGGCATTCACTACAGATATTTCGAAATCATGTGTTTATTAAAATAATGTTAAATAATATAAGTAAATGTCGTGGTGGTGCATTGGTTACGGACCCGCTTTGCAAGAGAGTGGGTGTGAGTTCGAACCTGGCATGTACCAATGTGACTTTTTCAATGTCATAGGTACCTTTTACTTTCTTAGATATTCTAAGTCACCACTGGCTAACGGTGAAGGAAAACATCGTAAGGAAACCTGGACTTAATAGTTTGAAATTGCCAACACGCAGTGAGCTAGCGCGGTGATTAATGCTCAATCCTTCTCTGTATAAGAAGAGGCCTTTGCCCTACATATAGGGACAGTTACAGGCTGATTTATTATATATTATAAGTAAACATTTTTTTCGTAAAACGACTGTCATCAGAACTAAAGGTATGTACCAGATCAGTCAATAAGAAGGGGGTAAAATTTCAATTACTAAAGTTGATCCAAACGAATAAATATACTTACCATAGAAATACATTATCGTAGGAAGGAAATGTGAAAATTCAACTCCATAGCAAAAGAGGAAGTTCTGAACATCCTACTAATAATATTAAAAATGTTTGTAAGGATGTTTGTCACTCTTTCACGCAAAAACTCCTGAACGGATTATGATGAAACTTTACAGTTATATAGCCATACATCCGAATAACATAGGCTACAGTTTATTAGCATACCACGCGGACAGAAGCGGGCGGAAGTTAGTACATACATAAAAGCCTGTAAAAAGTCTGAATTTACACTATACTACTGAAATTGCCAACCGCACACTGCGCTCAACTGTTGCATACTTATTTGCATGTAAATGACTGTGACTAAATACAATGGGAAGTAGTTGCGTGACTAAGTAAAAATTACACTCAATGGCGTTGATAATTGTTTCTGTAAATTATTTGAACCGAACTGGTATTGCTTACAATATCAATAAGGATAGTTAATAAGGATTTTGAGCCGTGATAGCCTAGCGGTATGACCATTGTCTGGTAAATCAGAGACACAGAATAATAAATATACAGTACGGAAACTAACAAACGTTCCAAACGGCACACTCACACATACATGCGTAATATTGCGTAACGATGAGACTTAAACCAAAAGGATTGTGAGAATCAGCTTATAGCACTAAGACATTATTTCTAATTCAAGGGTCGTACTTTCTCTACAAGCACTGATGAAACAAAAAGCTTCTTAATTATGAACGTATCAGTTTAAAATTACATGCTTACATCAACATAAAATATGATCATGACCTTAATTATTTCTAGTATTCATCTGTTAACATGAGAAAATGTTTAATTAGGTATTTTATTATACTGGCAACATGTTTCTCTTTAAATTGTACTACTCCTCACATTACAATGAGTTATAATGTGGAGCGGTGGAGTCTCAGAATGTAGAAAAAACCAGAAGCCGTTAAATTGAAAAAAAGTGAAGGCACTAAAAACCATTTCAAAATGGAGTAATTTTCTATTTTGAGGGTTAGTCTACTACATCGCGTGCATCATCATAGATCACGTTTATCACGATTTGATTGCTTTTTTAATATTGATTTGGTTGTTGAAATTATCACGATGTACATTGCCATCGTGGGTCGCTCCCACGTGGGCTTACTAAGAAATAGAATGGGATTATATTTCGTTTGCGTTTTGTTTATGGTTACAGTGCGCGGCAAGGAAATACAATTGAACGCGGGTTCTGGTTTGTTCTGTATTCTGAGGATGGAGTAAGGGTGTGTAGCATGTTTTTGTGTTCCAGGGGGCGAAGGGAGGCGGCGCGCATAGGCGGACTCAGGTAGCGTTTGTTGTGCGTGCCCTAGGCTGTACTGTTGTCACTGTCTGTCAAATAGCGCGCGCAGTGAGCGAGCATCCACGTCTAATTTCGTCGAGTACGCCTTGATTGCTCTACCCATTTGAATTCGTATATCCATGTTTGTAAAAATTATAGTTAAATAAATAATGTAAATTAAACTTTATTCTCGATTAGTTCGTTTTCTTGCCAAGGCGAACTCGACCTCAAACCAAGAGATTTGACGTGGAACGCAAACTCTCACTCTGCACCATTAGTTATCGTCGTGCTGTAAAAACTATTTTATTTTTTCTGTTTTCGTATTCATTTCGATGCGTAATTAGTGTGGATTTATGTTATTATGTCATTAATTTAATTAAAAACGTTATGTAAACGCCGATTTCTGTAAAGAGCCATCTAACGCCCAAAATTTATGCCGCCGTTGTTTTAAAAAGAAAGAAAAAATAATTGGGTATCGCGTTCTTCTTTGCTCACACAGAAGTCTAAAAAGTAACAAAAGCCCCTAGAGGGTTCCGTAGTTCCTAATCGATGTGTGACCCCTAATAATCTACGGAACCCTCGTCAATTCACCATTGCAACGTTTTAGTGTAATGTGCTAATTTTTGTGTTGACCTGAATTTGAATTTTGTTCGTTGTATTTCATTAACTAAAACTGTGTGTTATGTGTTATCATAGAGCTATTGTTGTTACATCACATGTGATAGAGTGATGATTTCGATGACGTCACTTATGATATAGTGATGAAGGTGATGGGAGCGGGCGCGTGTAGTGGCGGTGGCTCACTCATCACTTGATAGGGCGCTGTTTGAAGGAATTGGGAACCATTTATGTGCATCCAGAAATTAATTTTTATCAAGAGCAGTTTATAAAAGCTTGATATTAAATGAGTATGTATATCTACCTACATTTAAGTCGGATTACAGATGTCGCCACAAATTGTTGCTTTATATGTGACGTCACCTATGCCCCAGTTTTTTAAATCACAAGTATATATAAATTAACATGCAATAGGTATGTATAATGTGAGAATGGTGTATTACATTTATTTTTAATATTTTTGTGACTTAAACAATATCTTGTGATTTATTGATAAGTAACTAGAATAAATAAATTTCTCGATGCACTGCAAAATTTTAACTTTCTCTAGGCTGTCTCTTCCTTGACTTAACATTGACAACAGTAGCAACTTAGTGCGCGCGCACACAGCGCTACAAACGAAGACGTAAATGCGCATACATTTGTTGCTTATAAAATTAGCATCTGCACTATAATTTTTATAATGTAAATTAAAAATACTGCCGAAAAAAAGTAATAAAGAAAATTTTTAAATAAAGTACTTCTTAGAATCAAAGTATGCGCATTAACGTTTACCACTTATTGATTTTAAAATCAAAATTGTTATCAAGTGAAAAGTGACTTATTAATGAAATGCCCAACCCAATAATCCCAACAAAATAATAAGCTATTTTTCATACAAAATTAATAGGTACCGTGGTGCTTGCGGGTAACTGTTGCGCGACTGCGGTGCCACAAATTGTGGTGATGTGTACGCGCGCCATTATTGATGAGGCTGTCGATGAGGCTGTCTGCACACGCCCGGTCGCATTTGGAAACCTCCCGGTCCATTGGCACCGAAGTCCAGTTTAAGCCCGCCGCTCCACGCACCACCGCTAGGCTTACTGTGGTGTGCCTTATTGTTTGACTGCGCTCGGTTGCTAGTGACGCCTTTGGCTGTGAAAAATATACCAAATTAATTTTCTATTTGAGTTTGAGCGTGTCGAACAATTATATCCTGATACTTTAAAATTACATTACAAAATACAAAAGGGTATTCTGAATATATACAATTTAAAAATACCAAGAAAAAACGATGGTTTTAAAATCCTGAATTTGATTGAAATGTTTAATATGAACTGTAAAATGAAAAAAATAAATAAAGCGATATTGGAATTCTCTTTTACTAAAAACAATCTGAACTTTATTTTAATATAAATCCTACGCTTAAAACTCAAATATGACATTATTTTACGTTCTAAAAACTGTTACACATTAATATTTAAAATGTAAAGGTGTGTTCACACTAGCAATGGTGCGCCAATTTCCTTAAACAATGTCGTATTGTAACCGTTGATTTCTCACTACAGATCGGAAGCTGTTCGTGGGCATGCTCAGCAAACAGCAGACAGAGGAGGATGTCCGCCAACTCTTCACACCGTTTGGCACAATAGAAGAGTGTTCCATACTTCGGGGGCCGGACGGATCGAGTAAAGGTCAGTTGATAGAACTATAATAGTTTACCTTTACCTAGTACAGGTTCATTTGTTTAATTTCGAGAATTTGTCGTTCAAGAATCGGTAATCGATACAACATGAAAATCGAGACAAAATTAAATTACAAAATAAATTAAATAATATAATATTTTTATTGATTTTATGTAAAATTTACTTTACTCACGGATCAATTTCGGGAATGCCCGACTAGTTTCGAACTCAAACGGAGTCCATTTTCAAAAGCGAGTGTAGTTACGCGGCCCAGTGCTTCTCGGACCTCACTGAACTGAAACTAGTGGCCATTCCCGAAATTAAAACGTGAATAAAGCCATAATGATATTTAATAATATGTAAGTAGGTATATAATTCACGAAAGTTATTATTCTAAAAAGATTTTATGTAAATCTAGATTTTTTGTATTTGTCACAGTGACAAAATCATATTTATGCTGATTCTCTTGTTTACCCCGCTAAACTAATTTTACTCTAACTATATCTCTACACCGTCAAAAAAAGACAGCAAATTCAACTGTCAAATTTGAGCTGTCAAATCAGCCCACGTCCTTCTTGTTAATATCACGCAAATGGATTAATTTGACAGCTCTAAAAATCTTCGATACTTTTCCAATAATTTGTTCGAAAGAGAGATAAGGGGAGTTAGCCAAGTTGACTATCAACAATCGCTAACGAATAGAAAACGAAAGATATGTATAGGATGACATTACCTTCGATCGATATGTCACGTGACATAACGATAATGTTATCCTAGACATTTGTTGTTATACATGTTTCTATATATTTGTTGTTATATATGTTATACGTACTTATTTTCATTTTGTATTTCATCATACATATTACTATAATGCGAAGCTAGTCAGGGTTTATCTCATGAATGTTATACATATATAAAATATAAATATATATATGATTCTATCTACCTTCGGACCTACACTTTTAGGGAGCAAGATACGCACATCCACTATCATCATAACAAATGCGGGTAGTCAATGAATTATTTACGTGGTACCCTAGTTTAGGGAACCATATAAATACACCCGTGGAACTGCTAAGTAGGGGACGAGAAACTTTACTTGTCCTTGTTAGACGTACCATCTTTTTGATAAATTAGTTCACTCTTTTTGTTGTCTCATTTATTATTTGTTTTAATGTGATTAAGTTAGTTGTTCATGTTGTTACACGATACTTGATTTAGACCAGAGAGAAAACTTTGATTACTCTGTCATTCTATCCTGGTTACACGTGCATTACAAAGATTTTCTTATAATTATGTTGTTATTAGCTCTATTTTTTGACCAGGACCTATATGCTACACAAAAATCGATCTTCCCTAAATCAACAATCCCTAAAAGCAATACACAAAACGTATCTTCAACACATTGATCTATACGCATAGACCTGTAATCTGCGCACCAAAAATGACGCATTTAAATTTCAAACGGTGGTCAAACGGTGGTCACTCGCTAGCACGTCCGCCGCACGCCTAACCTTCTCACTTTCTGTCAACGCTATAATAATGGAGATGCATTTATAACGTTACTTCACAAGGAAGTACCCCTTTAGATGCAACTACTCTAAGCCTCTACAACGAAATCCGTAACATTAGTCGCTTAGGCAGTAATACGTCATATCGGGCGAGGCGACAGACCGGCTTGGTGTAACTCCGGTTTAATTTCGCCAACAAAATTGTCGGATTTTAATTGAGTTCTAGCAATAAACTGGGGTACGGCGCGGCGGTTTGTTAGGTGCCTAAGCGACGTTGTCTTTATATACACATTAAGGCTTTTTACTCAGCGTAGAACGTTATTATTGAACGATAAAGTTATTAAGTACGGGGTACAGATGTACCGAATTACGTTGCAAATTGTTAATTCGAGTTAATAACGAACGTCTTAGAGAACGCGATAAAGTATTTTTTTACGAGCATCGTCCGAACATTATCGTTAATGTTTTGCCGTTATAAATTAAGTGGTATTTCGACCTCAATCTTAGGAGATTACTGAGTTTAGACGTAATGGAATGTCTCGATAGCAGGTTTTAATTTTAAGTAAGTATTTAGGTACGTGTTATAACGTAATTTTAAGTAAATATTTACGTATTATAACGTCAAAGTTTTGTAACAAAAACATGAAATAAACAGAAATATAGTAAAAAACACAAAGGCAAAACAAAGGCGTATTTTAACTTTAACATATCACAAACATTACAATACAAATAAATTACGTATGTACTAGCAAGGAGTATAAAAGAGCCTATCCTTGACTAATTACAACTGTTAATTACAAAACATATCGTTTGTATACATTAATTATGTAGATATTTTATAATTAATGGTTATTTTTGGTAATGGGTATTTATTTAAGGTTGTATAATTTATATTATCCAATATTTCTATAGATGGGGATAGGCAGAAACTAATAGAACGTAAAATGCTACGACTTACTGCTAATAGTCGTTTCTAGTTAGTTTAGAAACTAACAGAAAATCCATGAGTAAAGCCAAAAATAATTCGTGTGTGAAGCTGAATCCAACCGATGAGTTATAAATTATTTTATTAGACTAAATCTTTCTTTCAAATAAATTTAATTCAAATTAAATATTCAAAGTAAAGTACCTACCAAGCTTCACAATGAGGTCAGTACACACCGAATTGGCTCATCTGTATCAAAGAACAAAAGTTAGTATGAACTCCTTAACTTTTTAACTCGCATTTCGCATTCAGCGCACCAAAGAAACAATCTGTCCTTAATACAGGCCACGAGGCACAGTTCCTTCATAAAATTTCCCTTAAGTGACAAAGCGTTTGCGTAGAACTAAAAATCTAATTTCACGAAGAAAAAACACAATTTTCGTGTTTACAAGTTAAATGGGGAATCGAATCTCTTTTGGCCGAATAACAAAATCCAGTAATGGTCAATAAACGTCATTTTAATTTGCAATTGGGGGTTTATCTTCGGAGCACACGTGAAACTCGAGGGTCGTATTACGTGGTCTGATTATCGAAAGATGTCGAACGTTAGCGCTTACGATCGCGTGTGTTGCAAATGTGTGTTGAAATTTTGTAGAAGAATTTGGTTTTGGTTACTTACAACAACTTACTTACTACTAAATTGCAAACAGAATAATATGTTTTCAAGTAACTTTTTTTTTTATTTCTGCCGCACAAATTGACTCCATGCTACCTGATGGAAAGCAGTCAGTGGAGTCCCATATTGCCATCATCCCAGCAGCCAGCATAGCAATGTGGCATGATGGCCTTGACGGCCTTGAGAAAAGCTTTTTCACGTCCCGCTTAAAAAAAAGAGAAACATAAGAAAATTGAAATTATAACTAATCTTCCGTATAATCATATTTCTATCGGGGTATCAAACCTAAGCGCTTCAATCCCGTGTTGTATTTATTCATTATTCTAACGTACTTTGACGTCAATCGAATACTTTATCAAAAAATACAAATAGAATGACCTACCACAACGCCTCACAAAACACAGATCTTCCCAATAGTTCGGTCGATTCGGATACTCGCCATAAGTTTGGGCAATCTTGTTACTTTCCATCGTTTAGCCTTGTCGTAATAAGGTCGTAGGGTCACGGGGAAACCGGTCGTAAACCGGCGAACATCCCGACTCTTTACCGTCCCGGTAATGACGGCGCCGTAAAATATAACCAATTTACTTCACACTTAGATACACTGAGTATGGCCTGATTTTTATTTAGAACGTTAAAATGCGTAAATAGATACGGGAAGTTGGGTATATCCTGTATTTTTAATTATTTGCAACAATAATTTTGACCTTAGTTTTTTCTTTTTTTGAGGCAGCAAAAAGAAAAAGCGCCTACGGGTAAAAAAATAATTTATTTATAGGGTCGAATATTTAAAGCCTACAATAGAACGCGTAAATTAAAATTTTCTTAAAAAAGTAGTGTTTGATAAATTTTTTTTTAATGGCCATTGTCTTGTTGTCTAACAACTAAATCATTGGACCTATATAATCAGCGTTTGGCGATGCATATACTGCGTAGCGGGTAGTGCAACTGCTGGTTGTCAGCGTAGGCGTTGGCAAATCCTAGGTTTAAATCCTGCTCGTAATCTATTTTTTCTTTCTACAAAATTTATTTTTTTCTTTGCAAACGTGAGTAATTAATTATTAGATGTTATCAAAAATAACAAATAGTTCTCCATATTTGCATGAAATTTTGTCGCTATTCGTTATTTTAGTACTCATAGTCTTATTATTCTAACTGTACCCACAAACAAGCTACATAGAGCCAACATAATAATTCTGTGGCCCACTCAGACCCACGTAACACTAAACTGGCGACGAATTGTAATGAAATTTTCGACTTTTACGTTATCGTGACAGGCGACTGCAAGTTTTACCCAAAAACTGAGAGAGGGTTAATTGGTGTTAATGCGGTTACACTACTCGTATATGCTTTTATTTCTAGTCCCAAAAAAGTTTACAAAATTAAATCATTTTTGTCCAGTTATTTTTTGCAGTGGTTGAATTTAATTTGAGGATTTTTTTTCAGGAAATTTGGTTAATTTTTCGGATAATCTTAACATTAACAATAATTTAGAGATAATGGTTTACGAATATGTTGTCAATTTGTGAACACAATGAAAAATTGATTTTATTACCTATTAATATTAAACCTTTGAGAGCCAGGCGCTTGATACCTTAAGTTAAGTTATAAATTAGTAGTAATAACACAATAGCGTAATGCTATTCTAAGTGTCATAAGTCAGAGGTTTCAACTTCAAACCCAAAGAATGTACTTTAGACGTTTATGGTGCGTATTGTTATTAACTTACTGTTAATGTTTATCTAGTCATGTCAGATTTTCCATCTTACTATAAAAGTAAAGAAATAGAGCGTACCTGTATTAGCGCACACATTGGGCACCATATTAGCTCCTGCATAGTTGGTTGGTCTACATTGAGATTCGGAGGACAATGATCAAAATAATTTAACAATTAGTATAAATAAAAAAGTAAAAAATTCCCAGATACAACATTTTTTCAAGAACACTCACAATCAAGTCACTTATAAAATAAAAAAAAGAAAATGGGTTAATCCGTTTAGGAGCAACGATGCTCCAACACATATACATTAGATTAAACTTACAACATCCCTCTTTTTTCATCGGAGATTAAAAACAAAACTCTCACACTACTGCTATAGTTTTAACCTACTAGGACAACCCGACAACAATCCATACTTATATAAATAAAACCGAAACAACGATAAAATCGAACAAAATACACTCACAAACATTAGACAACCCATTTGATTTTATCCGACAGTCAATAACATAACAAAATGTTACTATTCAAATGTAGATCCATCGAACGAATTCCGTAATATAACAGCTTATAGAGGTCGCCAATACGGGGGTATTACGCGAAAAATTTGCGCCTATACTGTAAAAACATAATAAAAGAGGTCCGTAAGAAAAAGCAAGCTATTCTCGTCATGGCAAACGACCACATTACGATCTATATGAGTCGAATAACCCGGCGAATGCTACCCAGAGATCAATAGATATGTATGAAGGGAAGACTCGTAGGTATTGTATTTTTCTATGTATTTGCGAACTGTTTTGTTGATCTGTTGGGAAAGAAAATGGTTTGTTGTTTACAATTATTGTGCAGTGTTAGGTTGTATCAGCTAGTCGTAGGTACCTTCTAGTTCATATAGATGAAATCAATGGTAAATAAATCACCACTTACTTAAAATGGTGAAGAAAAACATCGTAAGGGTAGGTACATACCTTAGAGTCAATTATTGGATACAAAAAGCGCACCTATTCAGATTTCATTTTATAATGCATATCTATCGATGTTTTAATATTCAATAACTATTATCCTTACCACTCGAATTCTCATTTCTACCGATGGAAAATGTCAAACGATTGTCAGATTTAGAGTTAAAAATAGGTTATGTTGGTTTTGATATAAAATTACAAGAAACATCCTTATGGAGACTACTCACTACAAAATCCGTATGTGAAAATGTTTCGTATGCGAATTTGAAAAGTCATTAGTGAAATGTACTGTATGAAACTATGAACGGTATGTAAATCCATATTAGAGACCTACTGGTAGTTAGCTAAACTCTGACGTTAGATTGTTCAACCAACCAAGTTTAGAAAAAAAAAGAATTTAATAATATTTTTCATGTAATAAGTATTGTTTATCCAAATGATCATTTTCTATTATATCACAACCTTAATGTAAACGCATCTACAATCCTTACCCGACTTCAGGAAAACCATAGAGTGTAACATGTTTTTATTCAATCAACTTCACTCAATAAACACCAATCGAATCCAGATCAAAGTACACTACGTTTCTTATATAACGATCAATCGTCTCAACAAAAACAAACTTAACTACTTACAAAAACATTTGCAATTCAAGCCGCTTGGGGCTTCTTTGTAACATTTTTATTATCAAACAGAATAATCTTTCGCTATAGAAAGAATTTCGAATTTCGTTATTAACAAGAATACAGAATCTGCTTTTTTTATTAAGACTGATTTGAGTAACGAATAATAAATAAATATTTAGTAAAGCCCAAGGCAGCTTGAACTGAAACTACGCAACAAATGCTTCATTAATTATTTTTATAAATACATGTTACGACTTACATGGACTTACATCTTATTTAATTATAAAAAAATATAAGTAAATAAAAATCTTAACTTAAAATAAAATTGCTAACTCGATTAATTAATGCAATCCTTCTCTGTATGAGAAGAGGCCTTTGCCCTGCAGTGAGACAATTACAAATTTATTTATTTATTTTATAAGTTAAATATATTTTTATATTATATTTATGTCGTGGTGGCGCATTTGTTACGGACCTGCATTGCAAACGCGTGGCACCACTGACTAACGGTGAAGGAAAACATCGTAAGAAAACCGGGACTTTAATAGTCTGAAATTGCCAACACGCAGTGAGCTAGCGTGTTGATTAATGCTCGATCCTTCTCTGTATGAGAAGAGGCCTTTGCCCTACATTGGGACAGTTACAGGCTGATTTATTTATTATTTATTTTATAAGTTTACCTATATAAATCAAGCTTCAAGCACAATTTACCACTTACATTTTGTCCTTTTGTTCGTTCCTTTCTCTACTCTATCGTTTATTGGCTACAAATTAAAACTGTAGATACTGCTAACAAAAAACTTTACCTTACCTAGGATTCACAGCACAGCACTGATAGCCTAGTGGTATGATCGTCGACTGACAAGCCAGTGGTCTCGAGTTCAATTCCAAGGCGCGCACCTCTTACTTTTCGTAAGTTATGTGCGTATTATAAATTAATTATCAGTTGCTAAAACGGTGAGGGAAAATGTGATGAAACCAGCACACCTGAGAGATTTTTCAATGGTGTGTAGAGCTATGTTAGAGGCCTACATGCGGTTTAAACTCTGACACCAGGTTGTTCATCAACCATACGATAAGAAGACCTAGAATTCAAATTATTTTATACAAGAGAATGGTTTTTGACTCTTCAAAATATAACTAAGTTGATTTTGAAATAAGTTTGTTAAAGTTCTACTGTTTAGAAAGTTATTGACGATTAGTGTAAAACTTGAAGGTTTATTTTCGGCATCTCTCCCCTTTATCTTAGCTGAATTACGATAAGTACCTATGCGATAGCATCTACCCTTTATATAGCTATCTAAGTATGTGGAATATACACTGTTCTATTTATATTACACTGATTAAAATCAAAATATATTCATGTAGATCATTAGGCACTTATGAAAAGTCATAATTCTAATATTGTTTATTGTAGGAGTTACTTTAATTTAATAGTTTTAGTTTTTTTGACAAAAAGAATGTCATACCTACAAGCTAAAGACTTTAAATTGCACTTTAAATTGGTCAGCAAAATGATTGCAGCCCAGGTTGGCTTTTTGAGGTCATTGAACGCAGCTAATATACGTAGTTTAAGAGACCAGTATCGTCACAATTTTCACGTAAGAAAACTTTTTCTAAATGTATTTTTTTTTAGTCCAAGAGTATTTTAATCTTCTTTTTTTCTTTCTTATCTTCAGCCAGAATTAATCTTAAAACCTGCATAACACAAAAAGGTTCTGTTCTCCATCCTTAATGCTTCTTTGCAATATATACGTACCTTTAAATGTGTTACGATGTAAATCAGAGGTTAGTGGAGCCTCGGCAATTTTTTATCGCACCAAAGAGGCCTTCGCTTAGTGCAAAACATTGTAGTGGCATACGAAACTCATCTAGTCCATATCCAAAGTGAAATATGAGCGTTTCAAAATATTCTGCGCAGAAAATACTCCTTCATAAAAAATGTCGTGTGGCATAGACATTGAGAGTACCTATGTTGGTAATTTCTTTTTTGTAGGTTGGTACTTAAAATTGGGCTGAGACCATACAGAATTCAGACGCAATGTTATAATTTGTGAATTTATTTAACTGATCTACGTAGCAATTTGTAAGGCAAACTTTTGTCCGACCTCAGTATTTAAAATTAGATAATTAATGTATGCGATTTTGTTGTTTTTGGTTTTCCACATTAATTTTACATTTATTTTATTATTATTATATTTGGCGAATTAACATAGATTTGTCAAAATCTCCATAACCACACACTCGGGGCATTCCAAAGAGCTAAAAGGTAAGTTAAACAAACAAAATTGAAATCTCTTTGGCCACGGGTCGGTTTGTGACGTAACGGCTCGGTTTATTTATTACTGGCGCACCTTATCTCGCATACTTTACGAGTCCATATTTTAAGGGGGCCCTAGCAAGTCGAGATTTTCGACTACCCTACTATAAAATGACGGCTTAAGTGTTGCGAATGCGGGCCTGACTTAGTTTTTATTAGCCCTTAATGTTTGAATATTTGTTACGGAAGAAATAAAACTGTAATTAGGTTTCGATGAATAAAAGGTAAAGCTGGTTGGCTAGCGCGAGCGGCAAATTGAAGAAACAAATACTGAATACGGATGCGTATCTTCTTTTCCGATCTAGTGACGACATAGTATTGTGGAACTGCTGACCAAGGCATTACACATCCATCTTCATGGGACCCATAATAAAGCATTTCCCTCAATCGTTTCCTATTACATCTGCGCGGGAATAAGCAGCTGAGATATTATATTCTTGTATTGATTTCATATCAAAAATATAACATATTTTGATAGAAATAAGAAAGGACTGTTCAGAACGAATTTATTGTATTCACTCGTAAATATTTACCGTCAATTTAATCATAAATATTTACTACCAATTTCCAAAATCTATAAAAAGTCTAAACTTTACTATCAAAAGTTAACGTATAAAACCTTTATGTGTAGCCAACCAATGAATTAAAAAAAGTTTAAATGATAAAAAAGTTAAAAAGGAAATCAAAATTAACGTTCGGTTTTAAAATAAAACTTTTTTTTTAAATCCGTTGGCCGGTATTTTCACTTTTTCAAATAAGAAGGCTTCAGTACGCGCGTGGCCACCATACACGCCACATGTTATTTCGCTGCGGTCGATCTGCGGCTGGTGGCCACAGGGCAAATGTCACGTGGCGTGACGGGCACGTGTTGCGGCTGCGTCACGTGACAGCGACGGAATTGCGTCCTGCAACTAATGAGCGCTTTGACGTCTTTCTGCGGGTGGACGGACCTTCGTTATGAGAAATGGGTCATGGTTTCTGTTAATATAATTTGAGATGAAAACGTTGTACGGCCTTGTTAATGATATTGTGATTGTTTCGGGAGCGTAAATTATTGCACAGACCCTTTTCAGATTTGCATTGTTACCGCTTCATGATGATGTAAATAAAACAAACAATATCGTTTCTATATTATTGTTCCCTTAATTCTCAACTTAACTAAATGACTTACTCATGGCTAAAATAACAAAATAACGTAAAAATTTCATTGATAAAATGAGAATGAACAATCAAAATTTTAGATAATCAATTTCATAATCACGCTAACAATTTTCCTGTTCAACAAAATAGTAATCTCAAACCTATATAACTTTGAATAACATCAATCACAAATAAAAATTGAGAAGAAATTATTAAATTTTCCCCTAGCCTATATTAGTGGCCATATTTGCCATGCGGTATCTCGCTTGTTACATTATGTCCCGAGGCAAGAGGAATGCTCAACTATGTGGAAAAAAAGAAATTTGTGCTTTGTGCCCAGAACCCCAGATATGAAATACGTATTTAATTAAGCTTAATATGGTAGGGAAAATGAAATTGAAAGATAAAATTAGCGAAATGGTACTGAAGACTCGTAAGAATACATTGTTGGCTAGATACTGCTTAGTCCAGTTGCTGACTGACATAATAAAAAATAAAATGGTTTAATAAAAGAATGTTTTATATAAAATCTTATGAATATTATCAATTCGAAAATATGTTTATTGGTTTGTCATTTTTTTACGCAGCAACGTAGTTACGTATTACATAAATTTTGGAGAAATTGTATGGGCCTAAGAGGTATAGGTGTAGGTATTGTATAGGTAGTATACTTTTTATCCGAAAAAAATTAGGGTTTCATACAAAAATGTTGAAAAAAACTCGGTTTTTTTTTGTAGGAACTCCCATTTCTTATTCAACTATATTTTATTTTTGTGTTTTGTTATTTGTTATTATAGTTGTTGGTACTTTAGGATGGTCAGCAGCACCTGAGCGCTTATCTAAATTATCGCAAGCGAAGCAGCGGGCAAAAGCTAGTCGGATATAAAATCATAACAACGACGAGGGTCAGTCCTCAGGTCGGTGATAAATGTCTTAATTTGCCACTTATTAGAAACAACTTCTGTTACGAACAATAGGGTCGAACGAATGAATCAGACAATGATGTAGTAGATCCATAGGACTAATTGTACTCTTCAAATTAAGCGGAGTTTTCAGGATTAATTAGACTACGAACCTATTTTTAGAAAAATGGATAGTTACAAAAGAGATTTAGTAAAGACTAGAGGAGTAATGGCTTGTAGAAATGCCGAACGAGAAGACCCGGATTTGATTTCCTGGTGGTTAAACTGATGTTGTGTTTATTCATCTGACTTTTGTTACTTACTTGCAAAGACGAAATATAGGTAGTTAGCACTTCTACCTAACCTCAATTTGATATTCTATAAATAGTTAACACAGTGGCGGACCTAACACATAGCAACTGAGCAAGCCCATCAACGTTTTCAAGTTGTTATAGAAGTAAAAAACAACATCAGACAGAGATAAGCAATCCTAACCAACGAACGATATTTTGCATTCAGGCGACACATCAATAGATTTCCAATTGTGTCTCATTTCCCGAACCTTTAATGAATGAATACAAAGAAAAGTAAAAAATGTATTAGGCGTCCTCTCTTCAAACAATGCATCATAAAAATCCTTCCTGTTTTCCTTCACCGTTTTAGCAACTGATAATTAATTTATGATACTCACATATTATTATTATTATGAGCCAAACATTTCCCACTGCAGGGCAAAGGCTTCCCTCCTTTCACTCCTCTCTGTTCAAAGCTTTAGTAGGCCAATACGCACATAACGTACAAAAATTCAGAGGTGCGCGCCTTGGGATCGAACTCGAGACCTCTGACTTGTCAGTCGACGGTCATACCACTAGGCTATCAGTGCTGTTTATTCAGACTTCGACTTTTATATGTTAGGTACGCTACTGGTCAAACAATGAAAGGCAACCTGGATCGCCTTAAAGATAAGGTTATGCAATCTAAGTCATAGTCCATTAAGACTTCAGACTTCTAAGGTTGGCTGTCTGCCACCTCGACCATCCAATCAGGGTATTTTAAATGTCGTCTGTGCCCTTGGTGTCATTCACCCGGTGAGAAGTCTACCCAGGAGACATAATTAAAAACTCTTTGTAATTTTCAAACTTCATAAAAACAAAGTAGTAGCGCTTGCTGAAAAAGCGGAAAATATAATGTTTTAGGGACCCGTTCCAAACTTGGGAGAAAAGAACCCTTTTGAAATAACTTCGGTGTGCTATTTTTTATCATCATTTATTTAAGAGCTCGTTCTAGTCAATGCAGCTTCTTTAAGCTCTTCCTATCAAGAGCTTTTACTTTCTCTTTGATCTGCGCTACATAACTTTGTCTTGGCCTACCTCTTCCTCTCTTTCCATTGATCTTTTCCTTCTATAATATTCTTATTAATGGGCTTGTTATTTTGCTTGGGCTTCAGCACAAGTACACAAATATGATGCTGTAGTGTCTACCAGGTCCACTACTTTTCCCTGAAATAAAGATAAGTCCAGCTGCACGCGTTAATCAGCAATGCATAACGCTGTAATACTCCTAGCTACGAAGAAATAAATCCAGTCGACTGATTTACACCAACATTTTTTAATACTTAATCATCATACTCTCAATGTTTCAACTTAACAATATTTTTCTTAAAATATAGGGTACAGCCAGAGAGACAGACAACAAAGTGATCCTATAAGGGTTTGGGCATTTTTTTGAGGTACGGAACCCTAAAAACAATATGAAGTTTTCTTGTTACACGACATTTTTCATAATGGATATATGTGGAGTCCATAAGTCCATAACTAGTAAAATAATAATGGTATCCCAATTATAATTTTCCGGACAAAGTAAAAATTAATTGTTTTCGTACCACAACTTAGATTATATTATTAACCATCAAACCGCTATCATTATAGCAATATGGCGGTAATTATGACCTCGTGAGCTAGATAGGGGCCGCCTAATAGACTTATAAGATCGCAAGCGATTAAGGAGAGGAAGGAAAAGAATACGAGTAACTGAGTTGGTAAAGCGGAAAATTTTACCTATAGATCGCAGATTGAAATCCTGTCACAAGTTGGTATTTTCTTATTTTTTTTTTATTTTTGGAAGGAATTATCCCACTTTATTTATGTAAAAATGTACGTAACACTCTCAAAAAGTTATGAGATCTCACGTGGAGCCAAGCAAGTCCTCTGCAAGTCTACTCAGTGATCAAAATAAGTTTTACCCATATTTTATCCTGCGAACTATGAGGTTGCATCTAGCCTAAAAATGTGAGGGTTAAAAAATTTGCCTTCTAAAAGTAGGTACGCTTCCTGTAAAGGTAAGTAGTACCCCGCTCGTCTCTTGTGCTCGTCCTACGGAGACACCTACCATGTCCAGGTAGTAAATGATTCTTTTGCAAGAAAGTAAATTTGAACGTTCGGGTATATGTTTGAATTTATATATTATATTTATAGGTGTGTGATTCAAAATAACATTCCAACTCCTTCCTATCTAATAAAAATCAATTGCAGTCTGTTGCCGATTTGGCTGTTTTTTTTTTGGTTCGTAATTGCAAGGACAAAGTTAGTATGAAAGATTTTTTTTTTAAATCCAACGCGAAATAAAAACGTCCTGGCGACACCGAGCACAAGTAGTAACTAGTATAATTATACAATTTAAAAAAGTGTGCTTGTTGGTTTGTTCTTGTTTTACTCAGCAACGGCACAACAAATCGACGTGATTTTGTGCATAGAAATAGTTTATGGGGAGAAATTGACATAATATACTTTTTATCCTGGTAAATTAGAAAAAGCTAGTATGTAAATATTTAGTAGTTAAACTCATATTCTTCGCATTATGTTGAGAAACTGTTATTGACAAATAGATTTCGTTTTAAAACTGTTACCAAATATCTAAACCCTGTAGAACAAAGTTTTAATTACTATATTTTGCCGCTAATTATGAGTATAGCAATCTTGAGCATTTTAAGTTCGTTCTTAATAAGCCTCAATTTCGAAACTTCTGTTTTCTAAGGCCTTCGAAAAAGTTTACTAAACTTAACTTTTAACACAAAAAGACAGACAAAAACGAATGCTTCCCTTATTTCGTCATAAACTGCAACTTTCTTTGTTTTCCCGAGCAAATACACTTGATGTACATCCTTCATCATCATCCAATTGCCTCCCCAAAGACTTGAGTACACTCAAAGACAATTATACACTTCATTTAAAAAGAAACGCTAACAATGAGCGCGTCAAAAGAAATGATTCACATTAATCGTACCCTCTTTAAAACACAAAACAACGAGACTGCCGGTCCTTAAGCCTCTTTCACGCGAAAAACGTCTGCCGATTAATTCACGTCAGCGCGTGTTCAGCGTAAACGGCCGAAAACGCCCGAGCGCGCACGAAATCGCATCGTCACGATGACGTGAATAAACGTCGCAGTATAAGCCAAGTCACCGCCGTTTTGAATTGATGGACGCAAAATACCGATATATTGGTGTTATTGAAATATTGTTATTTATTGATGATGATTTCATTATTTTCTTGCAGTTATTGAACAGGATGTAAAAAAAAACTTACTTAAGATTTTGAACTACATATATGAACATTTGTATTGGGTATAAAATATTCTACTCTAAAGTTTATAATCTAATTGTCATTTTACACTAACTTAGGTAACATTATACTCATTAATAACTATCAACTTTAAAGCACATAAAACGCACAATATAGAATTTACAAGCAAACTTGCGATAACTTGAATGAACATTCCACAATGAGACACTTACTACATTCAGCGTCGTTTGACGTCGTATGACGTCTTACGCCGTCGTATGCCGTCATACGTTGCGCGACGCGAACCATGTATTGTAATTATTACACACGAGGATGCTCGTCTTTAAATTTAATGAGCGTCTTTATTAAACAATATCACATTTTTCGCTAAGTGTGCGCTTTTATGGTTGTTGAGATAAATTAAATCGGCTAGTATTAATTCTGTGTAGTAGATTTTCTGTTGTTTCGTAAAGTTCATCACTACAACCAATGTAGTGATTAACTTGAAGTAAGTTATCTAAGGTGTAAGTGTTTTCTTAGTAAATTTGCAATATTCAACCCAGTTCAAATTCTATATACATACATATAATCCTGATTTGGTGAAACATACTTTTGATTACTTATATGTGATTTGCCTCTAGATTAAAGAACACAAACAACAATCAATCTGGACGGAGATAGGCAGACCATTCAAAAGATATTACAATGCACAATATGTGCGCAAACGCAGGTATTAGGCACTCTCTATTTCCTTACTCTCATAGTCCAACGGGACGACAATCCGACATAGTAAAGTGATATATGTATCGGTAACATGAAATGTCAATACCCCCTGATATTGCAAACAGTAAGTTTGGAACTAACACAATAACTATGCAGACTAACTTAACTCATCGCCTGCTTTCGATTGAAAATCTTTCAACTAATAAACTTCTAACTACATCTCTATCAGCGTCACTTCGGCACTTGCATTGTTTCAAGTGTACTGTCGACAGCAAAAGTTGAATAACATATCTGTTTTAAACAATATTTTTTATTGATAAAATAATTCACATTAAAACTATTTAAAATTTGAAACAAGATTTTAGAGAAATGCTCCCTGGTAGCGCTTTCAGTCCACAGATAGGTGACCTTTAGTGCATTTCATTTGGAACGTCTTCATGCTTTTACGTTATTAAGTGGACTGCGGCTACTATTTTTCGGGTTTGTTAAGCCGAATTAGAGGGCTTTTTACGGCTTGTGGCTACACACTTGCCTGCACACACGGCATCAGCGTGGTAGAGTATGGCCTGATAGAGGTAAAATAGTCACCTCGATTTGAGAGAGAAGGCGTTTTTCCAGTGAAAACATGTCAACAACAAGCTGGTAAATTCAAATGGACAACGACGTATCATCAGCAATTTTAAAACAAAGTGAAGTACACTTTGTTTTCCATATAGGTACGCTGTTTGTTTACAATCGAAAACGGGTTTTTTAAATAACCGTTCTGTGTTCGATATCCACCACCGTCCGCGACTGTGCATTTGAGTTCAATACGCATTAGTTTACGATAATCACAGCAGTTGTAGAGAGTTGTGCGAAGCGTTTAAAAAAAACTGGAAGCGGCCCGACAACGACACGACTCTATTCACTTGATCACCTCTCAGTTCTACGCCTTATTACGCGTGGGTGTAGGGCTGTCCACAAAACAAAAGTGATGGGTTCGAACTTGGTATGTAACAATGTGACTGTTTTAGTTACATTCTTTGTTAATCTAAGACACAACTGACTTACGGTGAAAGAAAATGTTGTGGGAAAATCGGGACTTAATTATCTAAAATCGTCAACAAAGTAGGGTACAAATATAACCGAGATCAATAAATAATTAATAAAAAAGGATTAACTTAAGTATAAAATAATAGTAAAAATCCTTTAGATGAAGCTTAATTTTTTTTATATAGATATTTTTAGTTTACACTTTTTGGCAAAGGTTTTTATTCAAAATGTATTTCTCCCGGTCGTAATGTTGTCAATAAAAAAAACTATTAATTCATTCACTCCTAACGCCAGATATTAAACTCAAATAACCGTCTTTATTATTTTAATTTCAGTCTTCAACATTTAAAACGATACCCAATAACAATATCACGTGTTAAATCACATCCCTAACGCTATACAACCCTCGGCACGGTATTTCTGCTCATTAAGCGGGTGAACGAGACAAAATCATGACGTGTCGTGCTCCGAACAATTAGCGAGTTCCAACTGCGTTACGCTTAATTATTGAAAGCCATTTAGCTATGTTTTACATGAGAACATGTTTAACACGTAACGGCCAAGTTGACCGCTGCGGCGAGAAGGGTGGATGTAAACTGGATTGGCTATTGATTTAAATGGATCGTGTTGTCTGGATGAGTTATAATATTCTATTAAAAATATTGCACTTTCCTACAGAATATGATCTAAAAATCTATTCCAGAGCAAGTAAATATATGACATATATTGGTCTAAAACAAACTTAAAAGTAAGTTCCTACTTGAAAAACTTAAGTTCACCTAAACAAGTGTGGTGCCTAGTAACTAACAACAGTAAAAGCCTTACAACCTTTTTAATAATAATGTTAAGAACCGTTTCAATATACCATTGCGTTACAAACCTATAAAAATATAATCTAAAGATACAATAATCTCATAAAACAAAAGGCATTTATGTCCATAAAATCTTCGATTTATAAATAACCTTTCAATTTCGACGATCTCTATTATTTGCCGTCTTCCAGAGACACAAATAAAGTCCTTCCAAACCAACTAATAATACCCGAATATCAAAAACCAGATGGCAAATAAGCTAAATAAAACCAAAATTCCTGACCGAAACGAATCTTAAATAGAGGTTAAGTTACGAGTATAACCTCAAAAAAAGTAAATTCAATACAATAAGAATATTGAAGGAACCGATGTGGAAATTAATTAAGTCCCACAGCGTACACGAATAAAGAAAAATTGGAAGAACAAGATTGGAGCGAAGAATTTTAATAAAGCAAGCTCACGTAAACATTAATGGTTGGGGCCCTTGTTTCGTCACGAAGGGTCGCTAGTGATGTTTATGATCATTAAAGTTGACCTCCATTATTGAAAGTCAACGATAATTGAAAGATAACCCGTGTCTACGCTAACTCGTGTGGCCTAGTTTGGCAGGTTTAGCTCTTATGTCACAATTACGTAGGATGGTCATTATGGTGTTCCTGTTTACAGTACAGTAGTGTATAGTTATATATAGTAGTATTACATTTGTTATTATCATCAATATCTATAGTAGTCCACTGTTGGAAATAGATCTTTCCTATTGCATGTCATTGAGCACGGTTTTCGGCTATTCTCGTCTAGTTTTTGCCAGCCATCTTACGAATCCTGACTCCATCTACCCTACGTTTGCCAATCCATGGTCTCCATTCAAAAACTAGCTTACTCCACTGGTAATCTGTTCTGCGACTTATATGGCCGGTCCACTACCACTTCAGCTTGCTAATCCGGTTGGCTATGTTGACTACTTTAATTCTCTGTCAAATTACTTCGTTCCTCCATATATTTGTTATATACAATATTTTATTAGAAAATATTGTTTACTTTATGTAGAAAATATTCTTTACTTTATGTAAATAATATTTACAATATTATTTTATAAGTGGTACCATGCTTTATAACATTGTTTGTCAAGAATTTAAAAATAGCAAATTAAAGCAAACAAGAATTTTTTTATCAGTGAGCGAGCTTAATATGTAAAAATTGTGGCAAAACATAGATTGAAAATGTAGATTTTGTTAGTAAGATAGATTTATAATAATAGATAGATATATTTCTAAGTAATCATGTTATATATTAAGATATATTATCTGATATGTGGGACCACAACCAGTAACGATCAAAAGTCTAATATATAATTATAATTTTATGCCTGTATTATTCTTTCAATCTTACTCAACTTAACCCTTCATAAGTTACGTGTACAGCATTGGGATGGTAATATTTTTTTAACCGCTCCCCTACCTAAACTCGTGTTCTCAACTAAATAAAACCTTCAACAGTATTTTCATCTAAAAAACTTTCAACAAATAATTACTATTCAGTGAATAGGCAGATGAAATTAATTGGGTCGGCTATTATTAACCCCAGGGGCTATGTTATTGTTTCCCATGGCGCATGGCGGTGTGATAAACTATAGCCTTTTTGTGTAGCCGGTCTTTTGTACCGGACGCGTGTGGCCCTTTGATAAAACTGCAATAGCTCCAGTATTTTTACGCACTTTCAATATATGAATGCGTGTTGACATAAAGGTTGCGTTGTATATTTTGATATAAGTACAATATTTTATGTATATATACATATATAGACTATCTAGCCATTAAGGTCTATCGTTAATACGGGGTTTTGAGTTCAATTCGCAGTTTAAGCAAAGTGCAATAGAGTTTTTTCGTTATTAAAGCATAGATATTATCAAGATATACGTTCTGTTTGTGCCAATAGACTTACCCCAATTACATAGAATCTAATTTTATAGATCACATTTGATAAACTACTTTAGAATTTCTCCACAGCTTCAAGAGTCCGTTAGTCTTATTGTACCGTCTTACCTTAAATGACTTACATTTTTGCATAGAGATGTCTCTATGCAAAAATGTAAGTCGACCTGTTCTTCCGTGTATAAAGGACAAACCAACAAATACACTAAATAGCAAAGGAATTTACATTTACATTTTGTTATTGCTTTAGGTATTTATGAATTTAAAAAAAATAGACCGTTGTCAATTAATTCTCTTCCAGTGTTAATTAAAAAATAAAGTTTAAAAAACAATCAACGATCTCAATTTCAATATAATTGAGTCACGAAGCGCTATTTAATAAAGAGCCATTCTGTTGACAGTGATGTGACATCACTCTGTGACGTCACTTGTTCAATACACATTAATAATATGGAAACAACAAGCGAAAATATACATCAAAGAGGTTGATTGAACAATTTTTTTAATACAATTTTTTTTTTAATACTTTTTGTCTATTGTTTCTGCGCCCGTAGATCCGCGATTCTGTCATGGCTTTTCATGTTCACCATGGCTAATCAGCATTTGACATGGTCTATGGATTGGCACTGACATTTCATTGAGAGTTTTTTTTTATTTGTTGAGTTGCTAACACCTAGGCCGAAACGAATATGTGTGAATCACAGAAATATGGTCCAATCTGAAATTTAAACGATGAAGCTTCGACTGAAGGTCCACATGTTTGTTAGTTTTTTTCGTTTGTTATACCACCTTTTATTCGATTGTTTTTTTTTTATGGATTTCAAACGAAACGATAGACAAAAGCACTAAGTGCAATTAAACAGTAGTAATTTGGTGGTAAGGTTTGCGTGATGGTCTTTGTTATTATTTTAATATTATGCCTATATTAAATTCAGGATTGAGTAAAAGCGTACATCCTCGACAGCGGGCGTTAGTATCGTAATTTCGTGCCTCATCTCGCCTTACCTCACATCAATACTGTTATAATGTCATCACAATAATTAATGTAGACCCTATATTCTGGCCATCGACAGCTCACAGATCAAATAGAATTCAATTATTATTGCCTTGTCATGTTGGACATGAAATGTTGTCTGCCCGTCGACAATGAAAACCGATATCATTGGGGGATCTAGTCTGTGTTTATATGATAACTAGGTGTTTCGTTACAGCCTTGATAGCCTCGTGGTATGATCGTTGGACTGCGAAGTCAAAGATCGAAGGTTTAAACCTGTTCGTATTAGAAATTAATTACACTTGCTTAATCAGTGGATAACGCCATCTGAGAGGATTCATTTTGGAAGAGAATTTCGATAGCACGGGCGGGGTCACAAATAGTTTAGTGGCAGAATAACTAGTGGACCAATAAGTCGCAGGTTCGAATCTTGCTTGTATATATCAGAATTAAAAAGTTAGCATTTGTATAACTATTAACTAAAAAAACAATTTTATCAAAAAGCAAGTTAATTCAACCAATTTCCTTAAAAAAAGAAAAATTTAAAGAGCGGCTGTGAAAATATTACCAATATAAAATACAAAAATATCACCTTATATTTTACGCATGTGCCGATTGTACATTATAAAGGTTCTCCTCAACAAAATTCACCTAACCCCTCCACAACTCGCTTGTTACGATGATACCACTCAATCAACCCTACCATAATTGAGTCATAACTTTAAAATACAGCTTCGTCAGCAGTCTGATACTGTCTTGACGCGTGCAGTATAATTAATAGAATATAACTAATGACCCCTGACAGGAGCTTTGCGGAGGACAAGGGGATCAGTTTCGTGTGTGAATAGTGTTTGTTATGTCACATTGTTAAAGTATAGAGAACTCGTTAGCAGTATGAGTACAAATCTTTTGTTTTCATGGTCGATTGGAGATAACGGGAGTGAGCCACGATGATGTGGTAAAACAAGGGCAATCGGCCTGGCCTAGAAGGCCGGGGGCGGTAATGATGAACTTTGAGCATTGTAAAGTATAATGAGATACGTATTCTAGCATAATATTGCCTTTCTATAAGTTTTATGTGTATATGAAGTTTTGAACCGTGACAGTGTTGGTCGAGAATAGAATTTAATCCTATAGAATTGATTTTTGTTCTTAGTACATTTGCGCATAAACTGATGACACGATTGGCGTAGTAGTTAAGTATTTAGCCTTCTAGAAGAAATATTTATAAGTGATCGAAAGATTTTTATTCCGGTCTAGAAAATATTATTGAGGCTATCTAAAAAAACTATAAAATATTTCAGAAAATAGTGAAAATAAACTATTTAGTTCTTAATCTTAAAGCCTGAGAAATGTTTGTATTTCATTTTACTGCAGTGCGAAGGGATAGGTTACAACTTAACCCCTGCAGTGAAACAGTGATGTATATGACACATGTTATATCTACCTACAATCATATAAGATGGGTATACATTATACATAAATAATGAGCTATGACATTGGAGATCGAGTGACTCTGACTGGTCCACCCTCGACGGCTCGATGTGTCATCGTCGCAGCAGCGTCATAATGACGCATCTCTGTTTACAGTGATCATACACAGTGACGTTGTAGATAGAAAATATAATTCTAAAATATTATACGTGGTACGTTACGTCCCGTCAATGCCCGCAAGGGTTAGGCAGCAATTTGTTCGCGAAAACATGAATCCAAAAAAAAGTACTGTCACTTTCCGGCTTGTAAACTATCTCTGTGAAAAAAAATTACGTCGGTCCGTTACTCAATAACAATCTCACTTTTGCGTTACTGACATTTCTGACGTTGATGGCAATTTAATAGAGAAAAAGATAGGTTTCAATCAAATCCAAGGCACACACCTCTGTCTTCTCGTGAATTATGTCCGTATTGTAAACTAATTTTCGCTTGTTCCGTGAAAATTCGTCCGCCCTGCGACTAATCCGTCTCCGGTCGTGTCGGATTATTGTGTTATCGCATTATGAAAGTGAAAGAATAGAGAGTGCACCTGTGTTTGCACAGTTGTCAAATCTCCGTTTAGATTGGCCGCTGTGACCGAAATTCGGTCGGAGGACATTACTATTATGATGAAAATTTGTCAGTAAGTCTGTATGTAACTTCCAACTTTCACAAAATCCTTTACCCAAATCTTTTACCGCATTAAAACACTGTAAATTGTAACAAAAAGTATAAAAAACAAAAAAAAAGTACATTATAATTTGAAACTCGGCATTACCTCCACAATATCTCGTCACAGAACATTTAGAAACAACAAAGCTTCCTTAATTATCATATTGTTGTATAAAATAGTCGTTAGAAGTCAGAAAGTCGATAACATTCAACTTGGGCCATTGTAAAAACAAGCCTCTTGAGAAAGTAAATAAAGCCTTACGCGGGCCACGTAGCATTGTGCCTCGTTTGGATGGTTATTGCGATGGTAGTTACTCACCTTTCGCAGTATTTTAACGCAATCATTATTTTCAAATATATTAAATGCATTGTCATCTAGCATCCAGCCATCCAGCGTGCCAATGCTGCCAGCCTTTTAGGTTCGCTACCTACAGATGACAATGATGGGGTGGAATTGTTTGACTCTTAAGCGTGACTTTTGTATATAACTTATCCTCCTAGCCTTATAATTTCTGATCTTTGTTAGGGCCTCTAGAATCTGACTAGATGCAAATAAATATCAGTTTTCTACTGAGAGGCTGCCTATTTGACACCCGTGACTTTTGTAGATAACTGTTCAATTTTGATGATTATTTATTAGGTTTAGTTTAAATAGTAAATAGGTTTAGAAAGAAAACAAATAATAGATAGTAAAAAATACTTTAATGAAATATGATACAATGTGTTCTTAAACATAAATAGACAATTGATTAATAGTTAAATATATCAATGATGATTTTGATGAGCATCTACCTATATATAGCGACTCGGAATTGGTGTTTTATGAAGATAGGCGTTATTTATTTTTATGAACATGTCTATATAAAATTAACTATTCAAAACAGCTATTATTTGCTGCATAAATATTACAAAATCCAAAACCCAACTCTTTACATGTGCAAATTACAAAATAAACTTTAATTACTACCGAATACCAAACTGCATATGCTAAATGACTGGCCAGTTCAACTAAAACGCAGCATAATATTTCATGACGACAAAAAATCTTCAGTTAGGTCACGTTGGTTCACTAATTCGCTCCCCGGGGCCGCTTCTGAAATCATGTCCGGAATTCACTATATTTGGACACTCATTTTGCTAAATGAGAGGCTCTTTACATATTTATTGAAGGATCAATATGTACTATTTGGTCGTGATATGATTAGATTGAGAAGGATTTCTTGGTATTAGATATCTTTTATATTTGAACAAATAGACGTAGAATAAGTTATTTTTCTTGAAAGTTTACACAAAACATGACAAGCTTGGGACATTCAATTGTTTTATTATTGGTTGTAATAGTACATAAAATGTTTCAATAACTTATATACAAGTATCTATCATATTAACATCTGGATTAGGCATTATAGATGAATCATTGCATACCTAAAACGGTAAAGGAAAACAGCACACGAGATTTTTTTTCGGTGGTTGTAAAGCCATGTCAGAGGCGTACGAGTGGTTTAAACACACCAGGTTGCTTATTAACCATACGACAAAAAAAATTAGCCTCTGATTTGAACTACGTGATCTAAAAACATTTATTTATGCAGATCGTGTAGTGACTGCGCCTTTCATAAAACAAGAAAAAAAGGTACTGCGCTAAAAGTATTTCAATAAGATTCTTAATATTTTAATACATTTGCAGCGAATGCTAACTTAAACACAATAAAACGACACACAAATCTGCTTATCTGCTTATTCCTTTATCTTTACGGAATATGGTTATTGTGAATGTAGTTCTTTGACAGAGTTTGCTCTATTTTGTATTTACATATTTATCTAGCCTCGCTTCGGAGCAGTTCGGTGGTTTCGTCCAAAATTCCCTTTAAAATATTGCTTGGATTTTGGTCTTGTTCTTATTTGTTTATTTTTAACTATTTAGAACAGATTTTACTTCATTTAAGAATCGATAAGTACTTACAATATTACACTTACCTAAATATTGTACCATTAACAATGACTAACATTTTCAGCTCATATTTAAATAATTCAACGTTACGACAATTTTAATAACACTCAAAAACATAATAAACACGACGCCGCAAAACAATCGAATAATCGAAACAACCCAATACAATAATCGAATAATTGAAAGTTAATAACAATTGCTTGCCGTAAACATAATAAGTCAATTTATGTAATACGCAATGAACACCCCAATACTACCAAAACGTAGAAATTTTACATCCATTACATTTCGCATCATTATTTTTAACGGCACATCTGATTTACGTAAACGACACACGCGGCGTAATAATACGTGGCAAAGTCGCCCAAATAAAAAAACAACAAAAAAATTAAAACAGAAGAGACATGGTGACATTTATAAACAAAACTGAGTTTTAAAATGATGGTCCGGTGCGTCGCATCACGCATGGCAAGGCGGGCGAGCGCGCGGAACGTTTTAATGTTCCCGGGCCCGCCGAGCCCGCTCATGCCCTGGTAAGCGTCTATGCGCGACGCCTAACTCCTTTCAAACGGCTCACGAATAGCCAGCTTTATCTAAAGTCGTCCTCGCGAATTCCCGCTTCCTTTTGTTACGGATTGCCGCAGAAAACCACTTGGACGTTTTTGCTTTCTAATTTGTGTAGTATAAAAGTGTCACACGAGGACAGCGAGAACGGTTATTAGTGTCGGCGCTAATAAGAAGTAACAGCGCTCCTTTTATAGCTAGCTTTAATTCTTACGAATGCAAGGAATTTCGGGGCTGACGCGACGGGCGAAATTAAAGATACGCGAGTTCAACCGGTGCGATGACAAGGGGGAGTGATAATTATGAAAAGTAGGGGAGAATCCTCCTCCACCGCTCGCGGTCAAAGATGAGTTTGCTAGTAAAAAAATATTTTAATATAATATGGTGTTGCGATGCTAAACGCTATCGGCGCTGATAATCGTCGCCGAGCCTCTTGGCGCGCCTTAATGAAGTGTTCCGTGGAGAGAGATTATATTTTTATTAAAAGAGTCTGCTAGTTGATGAGAAATTTTATATTGTATATGTTGCAGTCAAAACTCTTAGCCGGTCAAAAGTACTTTTGACTGAAAAAGTAGTATTGCCGGGAAATCATTGGTAGATAGTATATTTGACTGTAAATTTGCGGTCAGAAGTGGTTTTGACTGACGTGCTTGGTCAAAAGTACTTTTAACCGCTAGATAGTCAGTCAAATTTACTTTTAATCGTTTGGAGTGTAAATTATTTTTTTTTAAATGATATTAATATATTTAATATTACGAAATTGTTTATTATTAATCGAAAATCATTAGGTCTATACTTTAAAATATATATTGGTACAATCCTGACACTTTTGAAGGAATCAGTTAGTCAAAAGCACTTTTGATCAGCTTCATTGGGCAGTAGCACTTTTGACTGTTATTTTAGTCAAAAGTACTATCGGCCGGTTAAAGGTTTTGACTGTAACATATATAAATGGAGTCTTCACTTATATAGGGAAGTATTCTTGAAAAAGAGAAACAATTAAGGACCGTTACTCGAACAAAGCGAGTAACAACAATAAAAACGGTGGGAACTCAATCTTACCCGACCGTTACCGGAGTTAAACGACCGATGCCGATTTCAGAACATCCGTTACAAAATTTCAATACGAGTCATTAACATAAAAAGGAAACAATAACCGTTTAAAATTTCGATTCGGTATTGCCTTTTTTTTATTGGTGAAAAATCGCAATTTGCGAGAGTAGAACGTACGAAATTTAAATTTGAATTTCCGCCGGCGGTCGGCGGCGCTCGGCTCGGACCCCCGTAATTAGAGGCTAATGAGAGCAACTGTACGTCTTTCTGTCCCGCTGTGACGCTCATTTTTCTGAGCATATTTTGTACCGTTTCGCTTTATTACGTGACGACTGCTCGTCATAATGTTCGCGAGTTTTTATACTTGAGTAGCTATAAAAAAACTCATTAACTTTTTGATCGTAACCATGAGGGAGTGTACTAATATTTGTTTTTGTGCTACATATTACGATGTTATACACAAACTTCTCCTTTGACAGTGGAGTACTTCATAATTCACTGGTGTGTTGACCTGAATATTTTTTCCATTACATGATTCTAACGATTGAGTGTAATAGTCACTTTGAACTTTGATTATGACGCCCTCTTCAAAGACTGCCAATAAATAGTAAACAGCTCTGGGATCTACTTTTTCCTGAGCTCCTTGTTTGATCAGGTGAATTTATATAGGAGCGGGATCACCCTACATTCTTTACACTTTCTCAATTGCTTTCCCTTGTCAGTATGTGAACTTATACCTACAGTACTATTTACAAAACCGTTGAAATATGCTTGAGGAGTTTGTATTTCAAAGGTATTTTCTAGTGTAAGAAGGTACCATGCGAGTAATTTCGTCTGACGTTGCCAGTAATCTTGAGGAAACCTAATTCGGAGCGCAACAAAATACATTAACTACTTTTGCTGGAGTAGAGCTAGCGGGGATACCTCGCGGGAATTTTTGACTAATTACACCTCCGTCGCTTCTGTGATCGTTCACTCGCTCATCCGTTCATTCAGAGGCGCTCCCCAGTTTTTCGTCGACATGAAACTTTTGCCAATTAAGAGGCTGGCACAGCGTCGCAACTTCTCGGGGACTTTTGTTCGTCAACTAATTGTGACGTGTATAATGTATATAAGACAAATTTTGGCTGCCTACACATTACTTCTTTTGCGTTTGTAATGTATTTCTGTGAGAGTTGTTGTCTGCTTTTCATTAGGGAATGAACATAAAGTAGAGAAATTTGAATTTAGGAATACGCTGAATCTTTGTGAATTTTAATGTAGTGAAATTAGTTTGAAACGGTTTTAGCTTAATTTGTATTAGTTTGAGCATAGATTTCATTGTTCGATTTTTTATTAGCTCTACAAGAGCCTATAGATTTTATATCCATAGCGTGGCCATAGCTTCTAGAATTTATACACAATATTAATAATGTATAATGTAATCCATAATCCTGAAGTCGAATTTGGATATGGTTGTCAAAACACCCACACCTCTGGTTAAACCTTTAAAGTTCTTGAGGCTTTACGGTGACGTAAAAGTCGTCGACAGCGACTTATAAATACACACAAAACAAAAATAAAATTCGAAATTCGCTTTAAAAAAACTAAAATTTGAATTGCGTTAATTAGTAAAGTTTAGACAGCTGTCATAAATCACTGAGTAATGAAACAGCATCGCAAGAACACTGAAATTCAATTAATATAATTTTAACTTTGCTCCAAAGGGATTTTGTTCGTCAGTGTCGTTTGTAAGTTCAAACTTGACATGTTACTTCCTAAGCTATTAGTGCCATAAGTTAAAAAACATACGTAATAAATCAATAATAATCACTAAACGATAACAAAACAAAATAAAGCAACAGTGTTTTGTTTATTAAACTACGTTTTGCTTAGATGGTAGTACGTGCTACGACGCCTACGATCTCGTAGCAAGTAGTGCTACGACGCCTACGAAGCCGTAGCAATTAGTGCTACGACGCCTACGATGTCGTTGCAGTCCGAACGCGATTCTCGACAGTTCATTTAAAATAAATAAAGGGCTGAGAATTTTACTTTTCAATAATATTAGATATTAGTATAATAACCGGCGAGTAATATAAAAGTATGTTCTAGCAAAACTTTAATGTTTAATAACAATTTTATATTTGAGCTTCGTTTGTTACAGACTGTCTGTCCAAAAAAAAATTAATACAGTGCAGGTGAAGTTAAGTTAAGTTAGCCGATTATAATTATGTTATAAACCTGTCTTTCAAGCATTATCGTGAAAACCATTGTGAAATGGTGTTATAATCGGATAAAATTGATTGACCACCAGTCAAATCACTATCATTCACGCAACCTAATTCGTAAGCCTTTCTAACACCGACAGAAACAAGGTGATACAAACCACAAACTGAATCAATTTACACAATCAGTTTGAAATTTACAGATAAATTTACACGGCTTTGTGGTCAACCCTAGATTTACATTTACAACTTATTAACAATAGGGATGTTGACTACATTTTTTACAATATTAAATCTCAAAAAATAATTTAATTTCATAATTTAAAACATTCTTTACTAGAAAGAAACTACTGTTATAATGACGTCATGGTATATTTTAACGTTTTAGACGAAGATCTGTTAATACATAAACATCTCTAAGTATTTATGCATACTATGCGAATATTGAAATACGAAATAAAAAATAAAGAACTGCAAATTTCAATTAATATTGGCATTTTTTTAACCTTCTATAATCATTGTAATAATATTAAATAATATAATTTTTTGACACTAACTGTCCCAAGTAAATAAATAATATGTTATAATACACTTCATAGCCATACCCTATTTTAAAGCTTTCTGTTTAAGTGTTCATTAAAAGGCAAAAATAAAGCGAGCCATTAAGCCGTATCGGAACACGACAATAAGCGAAGTGCTTTTCACTAATAATGTAGGATACATGTATAATGATTACACGAATATTACTGAAAGCGCCTTTGTCGGGTTATTGAGCTTCGTAATAATATTACGCTTATATTTTATTATTATTTTGCTTATATATTTTTTGTATGGGTTTTAAGTTTTTTTTTTCATATAATTATTAAAACATATTATGACTATGTTATATACCATTTAAAAATTTGTTGAAATAATAAAGAGATTAATAACGAGTGGAACTTGATTCTACGTTACATGCCGTACCGCATCGTTGCCTACACACATCAAAATTTGACAATGAATTCACACTACAACAAGATCTGATAGTTCCAACACTAACATTCCACCGACATCTAACATAAAAACTCCATCAATCGACGTGACATACCACACAATGCAAAACTGGAAACCGACCGCAGAACATCAATTTTGCCCAATTTCCGCGTGTCTCCATCCAGATGCACTACATTCATTGTGTTGGGCATCCACCGCTAATCCATTAGTGATGCGACTTTTACACAATACACGCTGATGCGAGCTGAAACCCGAAAACCCGCTTTGTTAGCATCGGTAATATCAACTCGTGTAGTTTAGATCTATTGTGGGCCAGATGACGGATAATCTGATGGGGATGAAAAGTTAGATAGGGTGGATTTGATTCAGGAAGAGAATTCTGGCTACAAAATCAATGATAAACAGTATACTATCACATGTAATACTAATGCATTTAAGGCTCATCTTAAACCACGTTTCATAAAAATACTTTATTTCCTAGTGATGGGCAATGTATCTTAAAAGAAATTAAGATATATTGCCCATCACTAGAATTTTCTCCTGTATCGTGGGAACGATTTACAAACACAAAAACCGAAACTTTGTTCGTGTTCCGTGTAAAAATAGAACCACTACGCCATATTTTAATTTTATCACTTACAGGAAAATTACTGACACATATTATGCTCACACACCCACACACAAACATAACGTAGAGTAACTTTACGTTTCTTGATCCATTTTACTACTTTTATGCCTATAAGATGCACATAATGTATCTTTGTGGATAAGATAATCAATTATTACTATCACTTCATCAAAGTAATAACAGTTTCCGTCAGCTTTTAATATCGCATAATATTTTAAGAAGCTTTATCAGACACTAATTAAATTTTTAGGTAAACGCCTTTTGTGACAGTGTAGTTAATTTATGTTGAAACTCGGCTTAAGCTTTTAGATTACATTTTTAAGAAAGATGTCAAATAATTTATTTAACAAAGGCATGATAAAAAAAAAACTGGACTTAACAATACAGGGAAGAATTCAGACGGTCATAATATATAACAGACTTCTGAAAAAGTGGGAGGGGGGATTTTAAGTTAAATATTAAATGTATCGTGTAATCAAAAGAGACACTATAACTACATTTTTTGACAAAAAAATAAAAGCGATTTCAAATCATTAAAATTTCAAAAACAAACGTTCGTTTTAATGTCAATGCAAAGCATTGGCACTTAATTGACATTGACTTCTAAACTAATTTTTTTTTTGGGTGTGTGTGTGTGTGAGAGAGGGTATGTGATTTAGTGTTCTAGCATTTTAATATTTTAAAGTTTTTTTTTCGATTGTATGTAGCATGGCATCAAAATAAATCTCACACTAAATTTTCACTACTGATAGTCCCATGTAATAAAGGAAAGCCAATTTCATTTATCGAGCACTCTATCCCAACTACGAATGGCTATTGAAATTCTCCTGATAGAATCATCCGATCATTTACCCAATCCGAAAATTATGCCTAGGAAGTCGAACTTTGTGCCCAGTTTTTAGGTTAGTCTTATAATGTATTTATTTTAATTACGCAAACTTTTTCATAAAAAATATCTATCACATTAAATTATGACGATTTCAAAGATCGTCTACATAATATAATATACGTAATATAAAATCTTTTCTAATTCAAAATTTCAAACTCGTTCAACACATATTTTTTCGTCTACTCCTTAATCTCTTTAAGCATTTACAAACCCTGTCTAATATTCAGACAGCGTACAACAATAACAAGAGAACAATCCTTTGAAATTCATTTGCACATAAGAAACCCGATGTTGTTTGTATAACGGGGTCACCAACCAATGACATACGTTCAATAGTTTAAGGCAACAAAAATGTTGTCTTAAACTTAATTTTTTTTGCAACGCTACCTGGGAAACCCTGAGCGAGGCTATAGAAGGGGAGAGGAGATAAAGGAAGAAGGATTATGGAAGCCTCTTAATTGGGCCTCTACTGCTCACACTGACCGTATGAAACACAACACGAATATTATTATTTCTCAACAATCTGAATAATGGTTTGGTTATGAATCACATTTAATGCAAACACCATGTCTAATACTGGAAAGAGAGAGAGAGAGAGATAGAACCTAAGAATAACAAATATAAAAAGGGGCAAATCTGAAAAACATAGAATGCAGTGTAAAGCAGCTAAAATAGATCTGGACAGGACACACAGAAGCGATAAATAAAAATGGACAAAAGATGTCATAGAATAGCACCCAAGACAAGGAAAAAAAATCAAAGAAGGCAAGTGACCAAATGAAAAGACGACCTAATAAACGTACAGGTCCAATATGGAGAAGAAAATGATTGGACTGATTACACTGGAAAAATCTGTATAAGACCTATGTCGAAAGACAAGCGAACACACGAAAATTTGTTTGTTTTTTTTTAGTAAATCTAGATTGGGTTGGTTGAGAAGGTACAATTTTTTTTTGTTTGCATTAAAAGCTATAGTCATTCATTTATTACAATAATACTCGTTGAGGTTGGTTGAACGGCATGTTACGTTTAACAACGGGTAGCCACAAACCTGTCTCGGACACGCACTGGGTCAGCAAGGTGGACTATGACCTATTTTCTCTTACCTCGATTTGTGAGAGAAATGTATTGGGACTCGTGTACCAATGAATAACTTGGGATTTTTTCGGGATAAAAGCCCATGTCATTCTCCAGCCCATATCTCTATGCTTAAAATTACGTCTATTCGTTGCTCCGTTACTGCGTGCAAGAAGGATAAACCAACAAACATACTTTCGAATATAAAATGTTAATAAATTATACCGCAGTATCTTTTTATGCACATTTTACACCAAATTCGACAAATATTTTTGAAGGCTTGTTACCTTAGATTATATCTATTTTTTATTTAAATTCCACAAAATGTTTACCACCCCTGGTATTCAAACACGAGTGAGCCCGTTTATAAACAAGTCGAACGTACGAACGTATTAGACGCTGCTATCGAGTTGCACCTCATTAGCACGCTTGCACTGAGAAAAAGTTTGTTTTGCAACTGGTTTAATGGTCGATTGTGTTTTGTTTAAATTGATATGCCCTGATAGATTTAGTTTTCATTGTTGTGACTCGTAAAGTAAGTGTTTTGTATGGTAATTCTTATACGGAATAGATATTGTAATTATGATCCAGTTTATTGTTTCATCGCTAGCAAGACTGTTTAACGTACTCATATGGTACGGATTTGAATAGAACCTAAATTTGAAAACATTTAATTCTAAATTCAAAAATCGCTGTTTTATGTCGTATAAACTAGCCCGTATCATCTTAGTCATATTTTTTTAAGTGCCACCCTCTTACAGAATATTGACGTGAAATAATAATATATTCGTACTGTTGCGTTTCGTACGGTTAGTGACGAGACCGAATCCAATCAAAGGCTAGCAACGCATTAGCAACGCTTCTCATGTTGCACCACATCAGATTACCCGACTGTTTGTATGTCCCAATTTTATATTAAAAAAAATATAAATATAGTTTGTAAACCTTACACATGTTGAAGTGAACACAAGCATAATTTACTCAAAAAACAAAATACGTCGACCTAAATGTACAACAAAATTAAATAAACAGTTTTAAAATTACGTAACCCTGAAATGCAGCCGAGTCGAGAGGGAAAAAATATACCGAGGCAAAAAGTTCATACACTTCCAAGACACAGTAATCAGCACAAAATATAGTCCGTCTCACGTACGAATCAGCGCGGGGGAACGCGAAATAAAGTTTTGATGTAAAAAGTTCTTTTTATTTGCCGTGTTGAGAACAAACTTTGGTGGTGGGGTATGTGCTATATGTATAAAAGTGTAATGATTTCTTTAACATAATTCTCACGGATTTTTGTAAGCGTTTAAATGGAGATTTCAGATGTTTGTTTATGTCATTTTTATTTCTGTGCTTTGGTGCCGGATTCCGGAGCTAAATGGCAAAAACAGAACAATTTTACTTGTAATTTCGTCGTGTCCTTTCGTTCGTATGTCACAGCCGTTTTACTTGAAAACTATTGGTATTACTAATATCGATGTTCGTTCGATTGAAGTTGTCAAAGTGTCATTTTTACATAGTATAAAATACGTTTTACATTTTGTTACATTACTTTTGCATGTAATAGATTTATAACCAATAAATATTTCAATAACAACATCTAACTTAAACAATATACGAGACTAAAGTACTTTAACAACCCAGTTTCCACACAAACGCCATACCCCAATATCCGGACACCGAAAAGGGACAAAAATTTTGATATTAAAATAAAAAAAATCCGTTTCCACCCATAAATTATAATTTTACGTCGCCGGCGAATATCAGAACCCTCATTCGCCCATAAAACATCGATACGCTAATAGAATCTCCCGGTATTTAGGACCCGTCCGCACTGAAAACTTTTACCGGCGGGACGGTACGGGCGGGTTACCTCGCGTTCGGAGGCGCGCGCTGAATACAAAAGAGCGAATCTTAACCCTCAATCTGCCAGATGCATGCGAGTTGCGATAAACGCCCCACATGAACATTGATTTTTTTAAATAAAATTTTAGAGTGTTCTTTTTTGTTACATTTTATAGTTGTTTGAGGGAAAATATGTTTTCCAAGAGATTTATTACATAAACTTCTCAGTAATAGTTGAACCATTAAATTATATTTGAGAATTTCAATGTTATTTGTGGGTAATAATATAATAACCACTCTCTGGACCCATAACCACAGGTTCAAGATTGGACCTTGTTTCCAATGCCACGCCGCCGGTTGGCTCCTACTTTTTGTATTTTTTAGTATAGGTATATTATGTTTTTTTTTTATATATATACGTAACAATAAGACCTAATTTTTTAAAACTTTAATATAGTTTTTTATTTCAAACATCCTAATAACCTTTAAACAATTACACTCTACATCTGAACAAACATAATTATTACCCTCGTCAATTCAAGAGATAAAAATGAAGAGTACTTTCTAAAGTATTGTTCTTTAAAAGAGGGCCGTTAGAGGGAGTCGTGAGTGGAATCCCTCCAATGCGACGACACATGTCAGCTCTCGATTGGATCTCGATCTGTGCGAAGACTTAATAAAATGACACTCTTAAAACTTTGAGGACTGTGAGTCATAAGCGGGTAGCGGAGTGAGGTCTTCTTCATGACAGTTAAGCTGCTCTTGGAACTGGCAATATTAGGTCACTTAAGACACTTGGACGTCTTTTTTAAAGAGCTGTACCTACATAAAAAAAACATTAACACTTTAACTGCCACGCCGCATGGGGTGCAAAGGCTGAAATATTAATAAAAAATATATATTATATTTTGTTTTAAATATTTAAAATTATTTTAAAATATAACTAATGACGTAACATATTTAAAACTCGTGACTCGTAATATCAAAACTAAAATAAAAATTAATGATAGTGTAATGTAGTGATACCTTAATGTCAATAATTGTTTTTGTCTTCTTTGTTGTTTGGTTGATGAACCTAGTGTCAAAATATAGTCTGACGATGAAGAGTTATTTACTTACTAAAAATAAGTATAGACTTGTGGAGAATACCGTACTCTCATAGCGTACCATAAAATTAATTTCTTTGTCAATTTTTTATATTAACCAAGTTCGAATTAAATTGTAAAATGTTTTGGTAAATCATTAAAAAAACAATGTGTAAATCATTTAATTGATTGATAGTTTTTTCACTATTTCAGGTTCACAATTGTGATATGTCATAAAATATAAATATAAGTACAATAAGAAATCGTAAATATCTAGCTGCCTCTTATCACTTGGCCCATAAATGAAGCAACATCATGTACCAGGGAGTCTGTCTCGTGATCCCCCAGATCTTTGCTACCCGAACATCCGCAAAGTATTTTTCTCTAACTTTATTAAGAATTCATCGGATTTCCGTGTTAACTCTTTTATATATTTGTTTATTGGTTGATGGCTTTGTCATTGTTTTCTTCTTTTTTTTTATTAAGGAAAATGATGTAAGTTTTATACGTACATTTTGTTTTACAAGTTGTTCCAATTCGTTCAATTATTTCTTCGCAAAGCTTTCGTGCGAGCGGTGCTACGACGTAGATGTATCGTAGTACTTCGTAGCGTGCTACGAAATTACGTAGACCGGTGTCTTGTCGTAAATAGTGTAATGTGTTTGTTGCATTATTGAAGACAAATTAAGAATTTTATATGAGTGAGATGTTAAGTGCTACAAAATGTCTTTTAATATGTACTATTATAGTCTATCTTTTCTTACCTGTCTAGGTATAGTTGTAAACAATATTTTGTTTAATGCATTTTTTTTTTATTCAATTATTTTGCTTATAAATTTTTATGTTTTAATGTTCTAAATTTTTGTAATAAGAAAAAATGATAACGACCAAGACATGAACCTGCAACCTACTGGTTAAAACCAGTACTTCATACAAAGGTTAGTTCTACTATCTTAGAATATGATAGAACCAACCTTTATTTTTTATTTATTGATATAATTTTCTTCTTCAATCAAAGAATAATAATTTATGTGTTTAAAAGCACACAGAAAAATACATGTTAAACCTACTTTGACACAAAACTTCTAGAAGAATTTTAGAAACACCACAAAACTAACAATTCGCCTCAATTTCAAACCGGAAAAAACAAAACTCTATCTCTAAGAAAACGTACAGTTTAAAACATTTTATGTAAAGAAAACACCACTAGTGTTAGTGTTTAAACAAGTTTCTCTTCGCGATGACGGCTATAACATATTTCAAACAATTTCAAAGTGTAATGTGCGAAAAATAAGGTGCTCATATCGTTCGTGCTTGGCTCAGCCGCCAGCGAACGCGGAGATAGAGATTTGAAGCTAGATGAGCTGTGAGTGTGAGGAGGATTATCGGTCGAACATAACTGCAAGCGTGGTTGTTAATATCCTTCTAGTTTTGTTTTAGTCTAAGAGAACCCATTGAATCGTTATTTTTGCTCATAATTTCTTTGACATGCGGCAGACATGTCCTGCCGAGTTAGTAATATTTCGCATGAAAAAATAAAAGAATCTATATTATATTAAAATTTTGTCCAATACACTATCAGCTACACATTTCTGCAGCTCTATATGTATAAGCAAAATATCATTCAAACTGAGTTACTTTACTCCTTTTACAATATTCTAAATAAAATTCAACCGTATCTAGGTAATCTGCATCTACGTCCATCTGAACTACCCTCGCCTCTGTGAGAGCTAGATACAAGCTGATCCGTTTTGTTTCTTCAATGTACACCCCCTCACCTCTACCCCTTCACCTACCCTAGATACGCTCACAGAAAACTTTGGAAAAATATCCTTTATTTATATACGATATTATATCGAGAACTTTATAGAAAAATGTTAGAGTTTTGGTTCTTGAGTTAGAAATTTTATTATACATTCCAAAAAATTCTATAAAATAAACAAATTAATTAATAAATAAACAGCAAACACACCATGATCTGAAAACAACTAAGAAAGAACGTACTTTTCATGAAAAAAACTCTTAAAACCTTTTTTGTTTGTGCTGAATGCATCTCTATACTAGTTCAACAATTTTATTCTGACAGCGATAAACAACTTCATAAAAGATACCATTTCCAGTTCCACTATTTAATAAACGCGCGAATGCAACACTCGTTAAAACTACTACTTTATAATCGCCTACGTTTTGAGAACTAATTTAGTTATACATGAGATCTCGCAGACTTTCTCGCCGGCTTCTCGCAGGCGTTCGCGGCGAGAACCCACAAAGCGTCTCGCGATTCGCCTCAAACAAACTCATTACCGTTCTCACGTAATTACAATATTATGCTCGTTTGGCCTTTCAAAGATTTGTTGGCTTGTTTTAAGCGTATTTAGAGCGTGCAAGTAACTGACGAAAATTTTGGTAACTTTTTGTTACTGTACTTGTCAACATTTTAGAAAAAAAATGTTTGAAATTAAACTCTTTAGTTTAATGGTCTTTAATTCGTGGCTCGTGAGCCAAATACGGTCCTGAAAGCTACGTTAGCGGCCCAACTAAGACTTGGCTAAATTAAGTTTAACAAAACTTTACATGAAAATAATTAAGAAGCAACTAAAAAGTACCTATAGCAGATAATTAAAAAAACAAAATGGTAGTCGTTTTTGTTAACAAAATTTCGAACTTTAGTGTTCGCGTAGTATGCATAAATACTTTATAAAAATGTAAAATAGTAGAATTTCTATTTGTAGTAGAAACCAAAGACAAAATGTTCCCGGCCCTAGACATCAAAAAGGTTGAAGACCCCTGCTTTATTTTATTAAATACATTGAAAGGGATGAAAATGAATTGGGGTTATGTTTTTTTCATGAAGTAAAAATTTATCTATTTTAGCGTTTAATATAACACACAATAGGTCCAATCAATTTAATTTAACTGTGTCTTCAAATTAACAACTTAAAAGTTTACCACAGCGAATTATAAACAATTGTTTTAACGAGTTCTTTGTTCAACTTAAGATTTTCAATCTATTGTTTAAATTAGGACAATAAATATTGTAACTGAGTATTTATAATCAATTACTTAAAATGATGATGAGGAAAGGAGCACACCGGGAAGGTGTTTTCCAAGGGTAAACGTATAAATAGAGGCCTACGAGCGGTTTAAAACTGTAATAGTGGTGTAAGTATAAACCATACGTTAAAGAAATTGACTTAAATGAGAGCAGACACAAGGTTCTCTCAGCAATATTTTTATCGCCCTCGTTCAAATTTTACCTCAAAAAAACGACCTATAGTTTTTTTTACTTCCCTACACAAAACACAAAGCTCAAATCAATCGAGGCACATTTTGTCGCCTGTTATCGTAAAAATAATGTCACCCAGACTAGGGTTACCACCAATCGTGAACATGTCAAACACCTAATTCATATGACACATCACACCACGCGAGAGATTTTACGAGCACCACAAATTGTACCTGTTCGGGTGACATCTGATTAATATTTGTGTCAAGGGACCTGGTTATGGTTGGATTTGAACTGCAGACGTTTGGTTTGATAGTGTGTCGTAATAATGGAAAAGTTTTTTATATTATATTGTTATTCCCTAAACGGGTAAGCAGAGACGTTTAAATTTTAGGAATAATGTCCTCCTGACCGAATTTCGGTCACAAGCTCAATGAAGATTAGCCAACTACGCAGGAGATATATTACAGTGCACAAGTGCATGCGCAAAGACATTTGTGCACTCTAAATTTTAAAATTTTGCGGATAGAAAAAATCGATACCTACATACATAAGGAAAAATTGTAACGAGCGGGATTTGAACCCGCGACTTACTGGGTAAAGCCTCCAGTCTATAGTAAAGATTTTTTCTTTCTACAAAATTACAAAACTATGATAATTATTTAATTAATATGATAACTTTATAAAAATAATTTATGTATGTTTTGCATGTTTAGGGACATGTTTTGCTTACTATATGCAAAACAAAATAATAAATAAGCAAAACATGCGCATATAAGTGTAAAATATACATCAATTATTAATAATAGTTATAATTTTGTACGATTTTCAACAAATATTAAAAACTTATACTAAAAAAATTAAAAAAAAACACAAAACTATACAATAAAAAAATACTAATATAGTCTCAAACTTTAGCGAACGTTTAACATAATAAAACACCTTTTTACGGATAACTCGCGTTGCGTTTTTTTTAAAATAAACATTCAACGCGAGTTATCCGTTAAAGTTCTTCTATTAAAAAAAGACTAGTAAAAAAATGAAATAATATCGCATTGAAACAATTTTGTACATACATTTCAACCATTGCGCTTTAAATCCTCTTTAATTAGTACAAGTTCACTTTATTTTACGTGTAATACAGTAGCGTCAAAGTAGTGCCGGTTCATTTATTCAGACTAATGTGCTGCCATGTTTTCGGCCACATTAAATGGTGATAAGTATCCATGAAAAGTTTTCGGTGGTGACCTTTCGGTAATATTTATTGGGATCGGTGTGCATATATTGGTCTTAACTTTTCGGTAGATTGGTATGGCTCGAGGTAACGTGGTAATTGTCATGATTGCTACGGTTAATATCAGAGATCGGGAGATTAACCATCTATGCAGGAGATGTACACCTAATTTTTTATACATGGCTTAAGTTATAAACAATCTTAGCACATCTTTTAATTGTTAACCATTGTAATAACATTTATCTTATTTATAACATTTTATAAGCAAATAAACGAATTTGAACCTTTTTTTTCTAGATCAGGATTCTCTATGGGTCGCGGTATTTATTCAAATTAAAAAGAAGAGTTATTATCTTTGATAACCTGTAACTGTGCCTCTAGCTCCTCAAGGACCTTGATTATTAAGCCACATCTCCACGTCAAAGGCCACAAATCTTGTTCCTAGTCACAAGGCTAAATAAAATAGTCGGCTACATTATTCGCTCTAACGACGCGGAAGATAAATTTCGGGGATCCCTTTACAGTTTACGAGGTGTAACTCGAAAGAGTGAGTGTGTGGTTGCCGCACCTTAGAATATACGAGAAGGTCGGTGAGGAACGCGCACTGGGGAAAAGAAACGCTAGATGGTAAAAATCCCATTTAAAAATATATATATATTTCCGGAAATATTTAAAATTCCTTTTGAGGTTGAGAACATAATTGTAACTGTAATCATGTTTCAATAATAATTGGAATTTTGATAAGACTTAATTGATTTTAACCATGCTTTTATAGTGGAATATCAAAACTAAACGAATACTTACTTGTGTCTTTGCTGTTGACTGTAGAAGAGTTCCTTTATCTAAAGCTATTCCTGAATGTCGATTCAGGTCAAGCTTACCATAAAAATGCATTGTCATCGGAACTAAACCAACATGTAAAAATTCAACTCCGTAAGATAAGAGAAAGTAAACATTTTTTTTTCACATCAACTGATGATAAATGACACTTCTTCATTTTTCTTCGCCGTGATAATTTATTTCTAATACACACATGAATTTGAGTTGTCAGTAATTCGAACTTACTAACGACATACTCACTGCCTACACAACCATTAAAAGTACCCACATCCATCATAACCGCCATAACAAATTCAGGTCGTCTCTTTCGCTCAGTGAGCGTCGCGTCTCCTTATCGTATGCATAGCGTAGCGACGCACCTCTGGGACCCAGCTACGTAATGTAATAACCTGACTGTATATTGACGAATGAACCACGATTTTTTGTTTTTCTCTGAAAGAATAAAGGGTATTCGTAATATGATATTCACGGTTGTAAAAATCTAGTGAGTTATGTTTTTTGTTTTCGAGTTTCTGGTGTAGTGTTATAAGTAAGGTTTGATCTTACTATTCAGCTGTGCTTTTTAATTTATTTATTGAACATTGTTGGTTAAAAAACAACCTGGTGTCAATTTGAACCGCCTGTAAACCTCTGAAATAGCTATACACACTGTTGAAAAATCTCTCAGGTATGCTGGTTTCCTCACGATGTTTTCCGTCACAACAAACAAACTTACTTTTTCATTTATAATATTAAATAGAATAATTACATTAGACATAAGGTACAGTAGGCATAGTATATTTAACAAAATTTAAAAACATTAAACAAATGTATATCTACTATTTCACCTCACACAAGCTCTATACAGTTTATATCCATATTTCCTTTGGTCGCTAATTACCCGCTATAATTCGGTCTAATTAAAGTTAACAATTTTTACGTTGACGGTACATTTATGGTCACTTTACTGTTAATGGTATGTCATAAAGGTGTCCTTTAATTACTGTTACGAGCAATGGCGTCATGTAGGTGCTACTAATAACTTTAAGCCTTAGAAGCTTTGAAAGAAATCGGGCATTGACTCCTACAGCGTAAATATATCCAGATTTATCTCCTTTATTTACATAAATACACAATAATATAATAAACAATTATTATATAAATACCTATATATAAAAATTACTAATTAATAATCATGTGCATACAAAAAAAGAGAAAAGTAATAATAACAAAAAAGGGCAATTATTATGCGTCAAAGTACTCCTCCGCATCACTGTCATCCGGCAAAGTCCCAGAAGACTGGCAGCATTGCCACATTAATGACAATGATAATTTGCAAAAAAAAATAAGCCAGCCCTCTGGTCTGGGTCTTGAACCTGTGACACTTTCCGTACCTTGCACTCGTATCCTATCTTTTTCAATTTTCTCTAGTTTTTCTTATTCGTAATATGTATTAAAAATCATTATGATCATCGATATTATTACATCATCAGCATTCGTAAGAATTTTCAAAGACAAATTTAATTAAAGTTGCCGAGGCCAATACTTTTAATAGTAACATGGAACGTACATTTTGAATATTAGATTAAAGAAATTATTATATAATTATATTGAGTACACACTATCATTAAGGCAATGCAATAGGTATAAAGTAAACATAATTTCATGTAATTCACTTACAGGTAATTTCTATCGAAATTACCAAAACTCAATTACTTTAAAACATGTCCATGTTTTAGTGAATGAAATAACAGCAATAAAATTAAAACCACCTGAGGACCAATAAATATATCATTAGGTAAAGTGACAGCCCTATTCATAAAGAACATTGAACTAAACATGGACATGGCACGCTAACAAAAAGTTAATTAAAATAAACATTCGAGTGGTTTCTAATGTTATACATGTGATACAGGCTGGCTAGGGCTGTCCCGTTAGAATTAAAACGCCAATTACAATAATTGCCGGCAATGCACGCGCGTTTTGTGGCCAAACCCGCTGCACATAATGGCGCAATATGTATGGCGTATGTTTATGCTATATTTTTGTTTTTATGTTTTGTTTTGGTCGTGGATAGGAAAATTAACTCTGTGTTGTCAATTTGTAAATTATAAAAAAATATTGTTGCTGTAAATGATCAGCCTCTGCGAATCAAGTTTGTAAGTAATTAAAAATTACTTTGTTTTAAAGACGAGCTGTAAATCTTAGCAAGTTAAATAATTATAATTGTTTTAAACTAACCGACTCGACAGACGTTATCCTGCCAAAATTTCTATAAAAAAAACTTCTGAAATTTTTCGGACAATATTTCAAATTTTTACGTACTACAAAGATATACCTTATTCGGACTTTTACAAAGATTTTTATAGATATTTCATAATCGTTCATCGTTCGTTCAAAATCGCTCTTTAGCTCATAAACAACGTATAATAGATAACATCATTCCAAAAGCATTATCAAGGGATGACGTTGCTACAAACATGCAAACAATTGTGCCACAATTAATAATGTTATGACACAACGCAACGCATCGTAACAACACGTTCAATGTACGAATACATTTGTTTTGGTAGAATAGTGCTTGAATTTCTGTTAGTAAACATTTTGTTCTACCGTTATTTTGGCATTATTAAATTACTTCATGAAACAAGCGTAGGTACTGTTTTCCGTGCTTTTATACCGCCTGAATATTTAGATTTTTACACGTGATTTTTACGCATGTATTTTCCTTTATTAAGCTATCTCTGATTTGAGAAATGTTATATTTTTTCTAAAAATAATAGAGTCACAAGCCGTTTAGTTTCGAAATCTAGACTCATTAAACATTATAAACACAAGGTTGGCTGCTCAAAGGGTTGCTTTAGCTAGGGATGGACAAAACAAACACAGTTTAATAACTATTGGAACGTATCACCCCTCGCTTGTTTTTTACCATCAAAGAGTATTTATTTGCTATTTGGTAGTTTTTGGCGATGAATTAGGGAGTGTGTTTGAGAATAATGTTATGAGGGTAATAATCTTGGACGTTATGGAGTCCGTTTATGATATAAATGATTTTTTCTTGCTGAGTATTCGTTTATTTCTCATAAAAACACAACACTACATCAAACCCGATTCTCCAAAGGGTTAGACAGGAATGTGTGTCGGGTACTTAAATACTGGTTTATCGTAGATATTATGATCCATAAAAAACAGCGTTGCAATATATTTATAGATTTATATGAACTTGCATAAATTACCGTAGATATTGGAATATTGCGATTACCGTAGACATTTTATATAAATTGATTTAATATTTAGAGACTAAATACTTATTAACCAGGAGGTTAGTTACGAAATCAGTAGCTTTAAAAAAAATAATTCAGACGCAAAATTTTGTCAACCATTTAAAGTACGTGTTGAACTTTTAAAACCATTTGGAGAACCTAGGAATTTTTTCATAAGACTAAGTACAATCGCAATTACCAAAAGACCGAAAATTTTCTTTACTGCCTGCTGCATCATCATCAGCAAACATGATAAAACTCATTTCACTCTAACCTCCGTAGTTTCCTACTTAATTTTGTGCAGCGATGAGAAAATAAAAAGTAATTATAACTTGGTCATCTCGACCGATATTATCTCGCTTGTCCCGAGGGCGACGGATCGTCAAATATTTGCTCTTGTATTAATTTTTATTTGGTAGCTTTATCAGAATTGTATGACGGAGGTAGGCGGGGAAGACGATCATAATTATGTTTGAATGAACTGAGTGGATATTAATTTAATGAATTTTTAAGATAACGTGTGTTGATGATATACTTAATTATACCTGTCTAAAGAAAATAGATAGCGGTTTTTACCAGGTAGAGATTTATGAGGTACTAATTATCTCGAAATCCATGTAATTTTTGGTTTCTCTACTTACCTACAATCTGTTGGGGTAAACTCTGAACCAGATTGGCTACTCAAAAACCACATAAATTTCGTATCAATACGAGTATACGACATTATTTAAGATAGGTCTTGTTACGCCCTTACAAGGTCTTTTATATTTAAGTTAATACAAAAAATGTTATAAATATACAACACCATATCCAAAAGATTTGTGAACTGTGTTTTGTTGGCCACATTTCAACAATTAAAAATAAATAAATGAATTTAATTCTTAAGTACTGCAACAACCGTAACAGAATATTCTTACGGCGGCTAATATGATGATTAATAGTTATGTAGTACATATCCCTTATAATAAACAGGCAAATCTTTTGCTGAAACCGGGCACAAATTTCCCAATTTCGAAGTGCTATTAAAAAATAAAATCTAAAACCCAATTACATTTTCCTTCCCGGGAACAAAACCCTTGACCTCGTGATAACCAAGCGTAACTATTAATACCTTAAATAACACGCCTTTACATACAAACTTGTTTATCAAACATACAGAACCAGTGAACAACTGCATTCGTACCAAAGCAACAGGTCGACTCGAAGCAAAGCGAAATAAATTATTATGATAACCAATTTATATTCATTATGTTGTGATGTTTTTGTGTGCCGAGTAAATAAAGTAAACGATGTGTAGTATACTGCTTATGAATATTGCGAGACAAAGTTTCTTTGCTTATATGGGAGCCAAAATAAGAGAAATGTACGGCCTTTTTATTTTGTTTATATAATCTACGGTGTTTTTGTTTGAATCTCTTATTTTCTCTGTAATTCATAAAGGAAATACTTCTTTTTATCGTTTGGTTGGTTTTTATGTTCAGTTAGTGTCAAAGTTTCTACCACCCATAAGCCTCTAAGGCTTTCCATTTACTATGATTTTGAAAGTGATTACTAATTTATAATACGCACATGATTTGAAAAGTCAATATTGCGTGTCTGGATTTGAACTTGCTATCTTAGACTTCGCAATCCGAAAGGTAGGCACACTCTCAGCACTTAATAGAAACGAACTTGTTTAATTGCCTACTAAAATACAAGCGCAATTGGCCTGTCCACGAAAATGTTTTTGAGTACGCACACACACTAACAGAATCAAGATGGTCCTTAGTGCGATTAGGAGTGTTCGCAACGGTTATTTATTAAAAACGCGATTTGATAATACGTTATGTTAAAATAATTATGATACGTTATTATAGAAGTTTGACAATTGTTTGGACTACATCACCAAGAAAGGGCCATGATCCCATGTTAACATGAAACGTTTTCATTATTTAAACGATTACACAAAATCCTAAAGCTACATTTCCTTTAATTACAATCGTTTACCCCAACAGCCTTGCAACAAACATTTATAAATTCACCCTCACACAAAACAATTATTCAAACTGAAAATAATAAATCCCAAAGATTCATTAAAACAGTCCAATTAAGCGATATTTACATTTACGCTTAACGCGTTTGATGAAACTCTTTTGGAACAACAGGCGTAAACATTGGAGCGGTTCCGACTCATTGGGGGCAAGTGTTTGTATGGCCAGCCGACCGGACGCGCGCTGTGCCAGCTGTACGCCGTGCTATGAGCCGCTGGATGTGACGTCATCATTAATTGACGGTCAACTAACATTCAAACTGATCAGTTTAGCCTAAGTTTTTAAGGAAAAGTCGATGTTTGCGGAAAATTTGACCTACCTATTTAAGCATTGGAGACCTACTGTCATTTTCACATCCCTAGTCTCCAAAGATATACTTTTGTTACTCAGCTCTTATTTTAATTCTTTATTATCCATATATAAACGTATTTTAACTGGCTCTAGTCCTTTTAACCGCCCTCGGCTCGGAGGACCAAACCCTCCAAAAATACAAACGCATCTAGCATACTAACGCCATCCATTCGTGATCGCGAATTAAAGCCGTGTTTTTGTACAGTCCGGATAAGTTAATGAATAGCGAACGTACGTGTTCGTTGGACGGACAATATTTGTCCAACACGCCCTGTTTGTCCGACCCCAATAATTTAAGGAGTATATTTTGTCGTTCAGTTCGTATTGGACATCGATACGTCTGTTTGTGTACTTTATTGCGTGATTAAATGCGCTATTGTTGTTTTTTCGTGTCGGTTTTATGATTACTTATTTTGTTGTTACTTGTATTTTTTTTAAATTCTTTATATAGCTACGAAGGCTCATAGATAAATTTAAGAGATAAGAGATAAATTTAAAAAGCCATCTCAGCGCAAGTTTACACTACACATAGGTGATGATTCCAATGTTGTTAATGCTGCGTTGGCATTTCGTAACAGCGAAAATTTTCGCTTTAATTCGACATTTGAACGTTCCGAATCCTCCAGTTTCATATATTAATAAGAATTACTTCAGTCTTCAGCGACGTAATGTCCTTTAGTTGACTTGTGACGTCTACAAGGTCAAAGGTCACCGGTGTGGCAGCTTGTACAGGTCCCGTGCGACAAATGTTGGGATATTAGCCGGCTCCGTTTCCTTAAACACTCGGAAGATGTCGTGCAGGTCCCTCTTGCTACTTCCGTCGCCAGTTCTTGTGCCAAGACAGATGGTGCACTTGGCTGTCTCGCTAAGTAACTTTTTAGCGTCCTGTATGTCTCCTTGTAGCTGGACATGCAGACAGAGCTCACCTATCACATCAGACTTATTCTGTAGAAAGGCGAGCAGTTCGTGTACCACGATGGTGCACATCCAAGTATAATTCTGCAGAAAGGTGAACAGTTAGTGCCACAGATTTTGGCCTGATGCGCCATCGTGGATATCGCGTATGCGTGTTGATATTACACAATTAAAATGTGGGTCAACAGAACGATTGCTGAAACACGTCCATATTGACGATACTGTAGCGAATGGTAATGGAATGCATAAATTTAATATTAATTCTATTATAATTAAATGTTATATAAAGTCCCACTACATAGAATAAGTCAAAGGCAAAAAAAGTCGTTTACGTAAGAATTAAAATCTTTTTTACTGTCCTGATGTTTAATGAATAGGAAATTATTATTATGTTTCGTAGAAATAAATTTCCTAAATTCCCGTTTACTTTGTGAAAGTAGGTTTTGATTAGGCATTGCTTACCTTAGACCCGCATGACTAACTTTCATTTGATGTTAAAGATATGGCCTTCTTACATGCCTTTTGTCCGATTTTCTTTTATTTCTTAAAAGACGAAAATGCTTAGTGAGTTCGATAGACTTAATTAGCTGATTAAGTTACGTGAGTGGCTTTTTTTATTAGAAAAGTTTTAGGACTTTATATTTAAATTCGTTTTTGTACAATATTCTTTTTTTTGGAAGCCTAATATCGTTAAGTTTGTCCTGTAGTTATTGTCCGTGGCAATCCAATATGCCTGGAGAGAAATCAAACGCCGCGCCGTACCCACGGTACCTGGTGTCCGAGATATAATTATAAAATAGTACCTTAACATATCTCTTAAAATGTGTATCTCTTCGTACAATTGATTGAGTGACTTATCTTTAAATAAATAAAGATTATTAAAAAAAACTAATCTGACGTAGATTAAAAAAAGTTGTGTACAACGTATTGATTGTAAGTATTCGCCGTCATGGATTGGGCCCGAGTTTGAGGATCAAATATCAATCTGAGGGTACGATCCCCCATGCGGATATGATTGGGGGATATATTCCGCCCGCTTCACTGAATACTGAACGATGAGAAAAACTTATAACGTGTCCCCGAGACGGTACCGTGAAATTTGGATTTTTGGGGAATTGACATACATATTATATTAGAGAAAATGTAAATAGGGCTCTGTAGGCTTCAAGCTAATTTAAGATTATGGCGTGTCTATAGGGACAATGCATCGAGGAGTCGATTTTCGATTTCCATCGATGACTTTTCTAATAGGTAACGAAATATTTTCATACAATCATTTCGTAGCGATAAGTTTGACCTTTTGAAATATGTTTCCAACAAAAACGATGTCAAATAAAAAAAAAATTACTCAAATTAACTGAATTAGTTACTGAATTGGTAGGTAATGACACCGAAAATATATCGAGCTACTCAACCGATTTTTAAATTTCTTTCACCTATAGAAAGCTATGTAACTGTCAATTTGAAGGAATAAATATAGTCTTTTACAGAACATACTTACAGGAAATTCAATTTTACACCCACGAAGTCGTGGGCGACATATAGTGTGTGACAATTTGAAATAAAAAAATCGTATATTGTATGACATTCTTTCGCCCCTAGCTTGTGATCAAAAGGAACGAAGGCTATGGATTTTATTTTTCAGTGGGTTACTGCTGACTTTAGGACACCCCTACTACACCGTTGCTGGAATAGTATATATTATAAAATGTGTGTAATAGTATTGTATATATTTATAATGGTAATGTACACGCATATTTGAAAAATTAGCTTTCGAGCAGAATCAACCTGCTACGTTCTTGCATATACTTTAGAATACCATACCCAGAATAAATACTCAAAAAATAAATTAAAGAAAAATGATATTTATTTTTTCCATATCTATTTCGCATAAGATAGGATATATTATAAGTTACCCACTACGCTATAATATAGCGTAGTGGGTAACCTATAATATATCCTCTTTCATCTAAAATTACCATACAAAATCCTTAATTTTGATAGTAATAATACATTCAGATTATCCATGCATATAAAACTAACAATTTATAGTGTCTACAATAGAGTACGTTGTTGAGACAAATACATACGAGTTGAAAGGCTGTCTCTGTCAATTGACAACAATAACTTAACCTGGAGATAATCACAACTCTTTATAAACACAGGATGTATTTCTTTCGTCGTAGAATCACAGAACTGTGACGTAATGAATTTCCCGCAATGTTTTTTTTTCGTAAAAGATGAGATACGTCGTCGTAACTCATTACTTTGTTTAAATTAGCATACTTTGTTCATGCCCCTCTTATAATAATATGTGATTTTTACTTAATGTGATCATATTGCTACATGTATTGTATAACGCATGTGAAAAGCCTGTATTTTCAAAAGGGATAGAAAAGTGAATTATTTCGGTCTGTTTATCTGTGCATTGTGATTTTTTATCTGTATAATGTCTCCACGAGACTAGAGAAAATCGTAGAAGAGAGTAAATTATATAATTATATATTTTTTTATTAAATTTATTTTATAATTTGCGTTGAAAAAAAGAAAGAAAACTTTTATTTTTATTATCTTTGGCGGTTATAGTGTCACTGAAAACGTACGGTCTAATGACTGTAATCAGCACATTATGATTTTTAAGTTCCACTAAACCCTGCAGCTGTGATGAATTGTAGGATTTCTTTAAATAATTAAAGATTTGTATCTGTACTGTTGACAGTTGAAGAGTTCCTATATTTGGAGCTTATCTTGGATGTCGATTCAGGTCATGCTTACCATAAAAATACATGGTCATCGGAACTGAATTATTATGCAAAATTTCTGGAAGGAAAGGAAGTGGTTCTAATTCAGCTTGCAAGATTCCACAAGAACAAACATACATACATTGCAATTTAAAAAAAAGCTTGTTAAAACACAAAAACAAACATTACAAAGTTCCAACAAAAATATCAGTTTGATCGAAACAAGTTTTCATACCAAAAATTTTGCCTCAACAAAAATTCATTTTAAGCAATTTTTATGTATACAAAATCTTGTTCTGTTCAATTTTCTTTCTTTTTTTAAAAGTAAATATTTTAACTTTACACACATTTCTAACCCTAAACTACTACACGTGCTTTAATAACGCAATACACTGCTAGCAGTACAATTTAGTAAACTCATACGAACTTTATCGAAGAAACGCGATCAATCTTACTTTCGCTTAAGGAATAGAATTTATTTCTGATTCCCAAATTTATTTCGCTGTTACCTTTATTACCTTGTTTGGTTGATTTATTATTTCGCAGATTGCACAACTATTGTTGATGATTTAAGATACGAGTAAGGATACTAAGGTTTTTTATTGTTTCTTTAAAAAAGGTGTTTACAAAAATATATGTATTATTCATATAAAATGTAATATTTATATCAATAAGAAAACAAAATAATTCAGTAAGTACTATTTTCTCTTATGTTTGTGAATCGTATTTTGTTATCAATTTAATTTTTTAGTCACGAGTGTTACCATTAAAAAATAAATGAAAAAATACGGTCAAATTTCGACCATTAGGCGAACTCTTTATAATAAAAAAATATGAAACACAATAACATCATCACTATTAGTTAAATACTAAAATTAAAAACAATACTATATTGAACTATGTAGTTTCCTTTATGCTCATAAGTATAATCAAATTACTTAAGGATATTTTAATATTATTAGTGACAATTTAACGCCATAATAAAGTAGTTATATCCTTTATTAATGATGCAGCACATACCAAAAAAAGCATGGAAAAACATTTTTTTTCTAAATTATCCTAATAAAATACCACAAAATAACCACTCACCCAAACAATCTAATAAAGCAAAATCACATAAACCTACATATTTGATCCTCGCCACACTCTCACCTGCATTCACGTAAAATATTGAACACGAGGTCCCAAAGGTCGCTCTCCCGCCGCGATGCAAATTGGCTCAGGGGGCCTCCGTGCACTCCAGATTATGTGACGAAACGAATAGAGTATTGTGTTCTATGAGACTTTGTGAGAAAAATACAGGTTTTCTACAAATACTTTGAAAAGAAACGGGTTTTGGGAGATGGTAGTCTGAAAGGTAAGGTACTAGAAGTAAATAAAATGTATGAATAAGTCTAGCGAACGAAACTACTGGAGAAGGATTGGGGTCGGGAAAATGAATATTTACAACACAGGATTACCTAATGTTGCCTACCAATGTAATTTGTAGAAAACTTTGTCGACAATCATTTTTAACCCCAGACGCGGAATAGTCCAGTCAATGAGTGCTCTAAAAGGGGGTGTGGATGGAAAAGTCGAAAGCAGAAATTTTGACTTAAGAACTTTGTTAGGACTAGTTAGGAGATGAGCATACTAAAAGTCCCCACCCCTCCGAGGTGAGCCCGAGGAGGGGGGGGACAAAGAAGGTCCCAGTTTTAGGTTTTTTGCTTATATTTCGAAAACGATGCATCGTACGAAATTTTGTTGTACCACATAATTAAACCTGATAAAATTATCTACAACTTTGGCTTTAACACTTTTTATTTATCTCCAACCGTTGCCTAGCTATGAGCTTCTAAAAACGGTCATTTTTCCAAAAATGTGTAATACACTCTCGTTCTGTTCGTTTTCTGTCATACATTGCTTCATTACTTTTCTCAGCTGCGACAGTCGATTTCAAGACACATATTTATTTTTTTAAATGTTCCTCCTGCCCATAAATATTATAAAAATAACAGCATAAGCCCGAAAGCACCTTGATAGATATTATTGGGAGTTTTAGCCAGTTTAAAAGTGAAATGTTAACGCCTTCACTGCGCGGAGGTACTCCCAGCTTATGTAAAAAAAATACCTGTGGACCCACTAGTGGAGCATACGGTGGCACCACGGGTAAGGTGCCTATTATATAATAGTTTGGATGAGCAATAAAAACTGAGTTCGGCAAATTCGTGTTGTTTTAACACATTTTGAAATTTGGCCGTTTTTCGGAGTTCATAGCTAGGGAACGATTTGAGATAGATAAAAAGTATTAACACCAAAGTTGTAGACAATTTTATCAGGTTTTATTGCGTAGTACAAAAAAATTTCGTACGACGCACCGTTTTTGAGATATAAGCAAAAAATCTAAAAATGGGATCTTCTTAGTCCCCCCCCTCCTCGGGCTCACCTCGGAGGGGTGGGGACTTTTAGTATTTTCATCTCCTAACTAGTCTAAATAATGTTCTGAAGTCAAACTTTCTGCTTTCGACTTTTCCATCCATAATCATTCGTTGCCTGGACTAGAAAGAGAGATGTGGAATGTTTGATGTGTCTGTGTCTGTAGATCTGTGTGTCTGTCTGTGGCATCGAAGTTCCCAAACGGATGAAACTATTTTGATTAGAAAAAAATGTTTTGAAAGGTAACTTGATAGAGTGATTTAGCTAAAAAAAAATGCTGTATCGGGGTTTTCTTTTTAAATTTTAAGTATTTTTATTTTTAAATTTCTTTATGGTGAAGAAGACAAGCGCTTGACCACCAAAGCGCCTGGTGCTAAGCGGTAGTGTGCCCTAAGATAGAACACATCTGCCTTAAAATCAAGAGGATGGAGTATAAACGGTCCAGCCCAGACCCATCACCCAGATATGTGCCACCTACCATCATTCCGGATTCTAAACATAAATAGTTTCCCGAAGATAACTTGATACTATATTTCACTGATTCTTACTGATAAATCTTGTTTGGCAAAGATATAATAAAAGAATTATCTGACTATAACTTGACCGTGCATTACAAACTTTATTACAATACTTTCCTTTCAGTCTATCAAATCAACCAAAAAACATGTCACAAAAAAGCTGACTCCATTTTCAAAACGTTCGGCCAGTCAGTCGAACACGTTCCGTACATCTTGTCAGATGAAAGCCCTCAATGCGTTATCGAAATCTATTTATAAGGTTGTGTCGCATCGAGTTCGGGCTCATAATGTGTTGGGGGTACATCGGGACCTTTTCACGCTCGGCTGGAGACCCAACAAGTTCGGATAAAAGGGGTACACTGGGAGGGATTAAATATAGTCGCGGATCTCAGGTGATGGCTCGGACCTCCGTCGACAATATGTTTAGTGGAATAGACTTTTGACGTCAAAGGGATTGGACGGTATTGGAGTTTTGTTTTTGTGGTAGCGAGGGATTTAAAAAAAAAGCCTCGCACTAAAATTTCCTTTTGTATTCTGAGTACAATTTCCAGACGAATTTTCCGGGCGATTAGCGAAACTTTTTTGAAGTAAACTTAGATTTTTTTTGTATCGTAGGTGCAGTTACAAATATAGTATACATTTCTACATTTTTTATACGCTCTGGTAAAGAATGGAATACCCCTCCGGCGTTTATTTTAGGCTTTTCCAGTATAAAAAAAACACAATGCTTATACATTCAGACGTAAATATATTAAGTCAGCTTAAATTACTGATCTCGTTATCTAAAAGTGACATTAATTTACCTATAAAATAAACCTACACCACAAATTAATCTCCAAGATTTGTAATACAATAACATTAAACTCTCTCAAAACAAACTCGATACCATTATGTTCGTAATTAACACGAACAGCAATATGTTCGTCAAATGTCTTGCGTTACGCCACAGTTGACGCACGTCATTAGGGCCCTTTGACACCCGATGCGTCTACTAATTATGCCACACATATTTTGAATTACCTTTGACTATTAATGTCACAAGTAATGAGAGCTTGAGATTGGTATAGCCTTTTACGTTACCCGTGCGTTTGTTAGCGTGAAATTTAAAATCAAAATACAACAAAAATATAATAAAGTATGAAATATGCATTTAGGTATATTATACTATCTTTATCAAAGTTACAACTTTATAAACTTATCAAAAATAGTTTAGTAGAGAAGCCCAAAATGCATAGATAAAGTATTATGCCCATTGATGAATGAAATCTCGTAACATGTTGCAACATGACGCATCAATATCAATCTTCGTTTTGTATATCATTACTTAATATAAAAACTCCTTGAAATGTATTTTTAAACGGTTTTATTTAGCTTGCCCTGTTTATTATTTGGTTCAAATTTAGTAATTGATATTTCACCCTCTTCCTGTTGGCAGATTGATCTGATATTTGGTACACAGCTTTAGTTCTGATGACAAAACCGTTAAACGAAAAAATAAAATTTACTTATATTATTTGTAAACAAAATCCGCATTCAAGAGTATAGTATAAAATATTCACTATAATAATTTGATCTTGAGAGTCATTTTGGTACCACTTTTGGTCATATGCCTTTATTGCACTTGTAAAACCAGAGCAATCTATATAGATAATTATCGAGAACTTAGGCCGAATTCAATCGTACAACTCGAACATCTGACCACACGAAACGTTTAGCATGTTATACAATATGTACGCAGTTTCAATAATATACGACACTCCATAACAAATAGCCTAGTGAAGTAGGAGCAGTGATAGCCTAGTGGTATGACTGTTGGATTGCCAAGTCAAATGTCGTAGGTTCGTGACCCAAGCATGCACCTCTGACGTTTCGGATTCATGTGCGTTTTAGGAATTGATTATCACTTGATAGTGAGTAACGGTGAGGAAAAACATCGTGAAGAAACCAGAGACGACCACAGAGCAGATCAGAACCATGACCGGGTGATCTTTTACACCCATTGTAAACTTTAGACTGCTACAGAGTAATAAAATAAAATTATTACATTTATGTTATGTTGATTCGACTATCACTACCGACCAGCAAACTATGATTCACAAAATAAAGTATTTAATATTGAAAACTATTTACTACTATTAAATCAAACATAGGACCTCTAGCTCAGTAACCACCAGTTATATAGACATTTTTGTAAAGCATTACGCATGGAGAATAGTAAAGTTTCAAATTTTCAATTCATGTAATTTTTATAATAATTTTATCTCAAAAAAATGTAAACCACGTGAGCATAATCAACCTGAGGATCGAAAACAGAGCCTTATAAACGGTAACAAATTGGCGCGTCGGCGTCGCTTCGCCAGTGGGCCAATGACGTATCTTATGTTACACTGTCGACACTCATTACCTTTGACACCCGAGATGACGTCACATCATTATTCAAACCATATTTGGGATTAACAGCGACTAATGATGTTAATAATATTAGGTGAATAAGCGTTCGTGGCTTTGCGGTTAAGGGAACCGTAAAGGAAATTTGGTGAAGGTTTCAAGGAAAATTGTTGAAATAATTGATTATTTTTGGTTGTGGCTTAACATATTTTCTAGATATCTCTTCTAATCAGTTGCTTGATAAAAAAAAACTAAAAAATCTATACTATACTAAGTAGTTAACTACTTAGGTATAGATTTTTTTGTTTTTATTAACATATTTTGTTATATCGTTCTTATAAATGACGAAAATAAGCTGAATCATAAGTGCATTTTCGTCGTTAAATTTAAAAAATAATCAAACAATCGAACGAGTCGATACGGAAACATGTGACACAAAAGCGCAATTCTGCAAAAAATACAAAATGACTAACCCCAGTAAATGGACTGTAGCAATGACAACCAAACATAAAGTATCATGTTCAATTTGCAAACATCAAAGTGTCGTTTAAAACACAGCCGAGTAGACGGCAATAAAGTGCGACAACGCGAGGCGCGCAATGAATCCCAACTATTTACGGTAGCTAGGCAAACAAAGACAACTACACTTTTAAAAATTGCAGGAAATAAAAACTTCGTTGTTTTTTTAAATCATCGAGTCTTTTCAGTCCCTCGGAACAATTTTTAAATCGTTTCCATTTTTTTTATTAATTTGAAGATGTCCCATTTTGCATAGCTACCGTCCATTTGTGTACGCACGCAACAGTCGTTGAAGCTCGCTTGTTCACACTTGACGCACGCAAACTTGCCACACTCATGCATAAAACAGTGGGGTTGCTCGTAATGGCAATATAATCATGAGATTTTTGACACTTAGAACGCCATGCTGCAGACATAATAGAAAATGTATTGTTCAGGGTCATCGATGTCCTGCGTGGCGTATAAAAGTTTGGTTCATTCATTGATTGGAGTAATATCAATTTAGCTTCCGCTTAAAGGTTAGTGGAGAAACACCGTGTGGAAGGCAGCCATAAAGATTATTCCACGCAATAAAAAAAAACATGTTTTTGCAGTTGTAAGTTTGATTATAACGTAATGGTTATATGTAACGATGACAGGACGGCTGTGATTAATACAATCAAATCTAAATTAAAATAATCGATACGTCAACGTCGATATTAATTATTCTTAAGTTCAAGACGGGACGTCGACTTGACTTCTTTCTGCTCCTGTTTTGCGTCGAAGGGTGTTCAGCAGAATCATTACATTCAGCCCAGGTTCGCACTTGAACTCCCCCAGGTCCCTCACATGAGTGATGGGTTCTTGTAGGATCTCCGGTCGCTAATAATTAACAAAGGAAGAAAGTACAAACTAAAAGCCTATCAAGCAATATACTTTTTAAATTCTACACAACACGTACACGACGGTAAATGCAAAAATCGCTACAATTTACCAGCACGTGTATAAAGTATTTCTGGGTTTAATAACTTGCACACTGCGACCTACATTTCTTTCACAAAGAGCAGCAAACAAGTGCTATATTGCTTTGAAACGATCAAACACTTTTATCTATGCGTACAATACCTTTTGCTCTTTGACCGTTGCACTGCACGCTCCGCGCGTCCAATAGCCACGCGTGTATCACCGCGTTGTTTTATTCCTCGCTGAATAAAATCCAGTGACCGTAAACCGAAGAGGCCGTGATGTCGAGGTTACAGTCACCTCGTAAATTTTGTCCTACCGCGACATACTCCTTCACACTCGCGCTGATGTCACATTTTCAGACCAGCGGAGCGAGAAATAAGTACATTTTTGCCCACACGACGTAATATAAAAAATATAATGACATATTTTAAAAGTAAATCCTGGATGTGCGGTATTGACAGATGATGGAGAAAACTTCCCTCCGCGGCACGCACTCGCTCTTTAGGAAATGAATTTTTGACAATATTTTCACGTGTGCTCGAGATTTGTTGGACAAATATTTTTATTCGTAATCGTTTCTGGAAATGTTTGATATGTCGCGCATACGCGCTTCTTCCTTTTGTAAATTCATGACAGGATATTGATGTAGGAGCCTCGAACACTTGTGTAATACGTTTACATTTTGAAATTGAATTCATCACAAACCATCATGTGATGAATTCAATATTGATAATCACTATTCTACGGGTTTTTGTTTGAAAGATACAATTTAAAAGTGTTTATCAATTCATATTAATTTAGCGAAAGCTGACGACATTAACCTTCCGAAAATCCTTTTGGCATTTCTTGTAATACGTATCCCTCCCTCGACATAATTCCTTTCACCTTTATTATTCAGTAAGTACACACCTCTCCGCGCCCCAACATAAATAATAGTACCGTCTTCTCAATTTAACCCTCTAAAGCGCTACACAAACTTTCTAATAAAATTACATTCATTAAGGAGCCCAAATAACCAAACCCGCTTAAACATCATTTAAAACAATAGACGAAAAAATGTCGTTATTTACTTTCCGACCAATCTACCGTCGACTGTCATACAAATTGGACAGAATTCCTCCGTAGAACAGTTTTAATGAGACCTTTACGGGCGCCGAGACTTTGATGCGATAACTTTTTTCGATATTTTTCGTCTCCCCATAGAAAAATAGGTACTATCCTTTTCTTGTGTATACATATCTATATATCGGCGTCCCTGTCGCTCGCAGTAGCTGCAAACGAAGACCGCTCGAGGCATCTGCAATCAATGGAGCGTACAAATTGAAATAAGATAGCAAGATGTACCATAGCTCATAATAAGAGGCTCCGCTTGATACTGCCTTTCATCCTAAAAGATTTTCTCTGTATGTAAAACTCGCTCCCGTTAGATGCTTACTCGACTTATAAAAGTCATTTCTTCGTGTCATATGGGGATGATTGGGTCGCAAAGTAAATCAAAAGACGTTTTATAACTGCGCGGGCTTTTTGGGGATAAATGTGTCATTGAAATGTATCTGTGTATTTACGTAAGTATATAGTAAACATACATTAGAGACGTATGGTTTTCAATACCAACTTTTTTTATATAAAGATTTTTTTTTTCTAAAAAATAATTCTTTTGTCACTTACACGACACATGAGGAGGCGAGGCTTGAATTTTAGTACAGGATATATTATCTTTTTTAAGGGCAAATCCAAAACTTTTGACACACGGAGTGGGGGGAATCAGAAATCTGTATTGGTATAATTAACTGACCTGCAATTTTTTTTTTTTACTACTAAGTACTACTTATTATATAAATAAACATGAATGCTTTTTTTTTCAGGTACGTAAAACATAACAAAGAACAACAAACGATGTAAGTATACATCACATCCTCAATCAGCAGCTACTTACTACAGGCAAATAAAGAAGTTACAATTAAAAATGTTATAAGCAACAAGTCTCAACACGGAATGATTGTGACGTCAGACCTTCTGTAAATTGACGCGAACGGAAACAATTTGCCTGCAAGAACATTGAAGCCCTATTGGTTTGGTCCAAGTTGTAAAAGAACAGATATTTTTTTTGAAGATTTTGAAAGATATTTTTTAATACTTAAGATTTTAAGATGCGCCGATGATCTTACCTTTATTATGACCCTTAGACCTTTGACCATACAAATAATAATATGGTAAAACAATATCTGTACAAAATATTTCTAAACAGACGCACTAAAAACCGTTGATTGGTGTCTTAATATTTTTATTATTGGGTGAAAGTACATAAAAGATTAGATAGAACGCATTTCTTCTTTTTGCGATTTTACCAGCTATAGGGACGATGTCGTTAGAAAAATGTATTTTTTTCCCAATGTAGCAAAGTAAATAAAATTCTACACAAGGGTAAATAATCTAACATAATTTTTTTTTTCACTGTAGGACTTTCAGTATTTTGAGTTGTACAACTAATTTGGCAACTATTAAGCCCTTAAAGTAGAGACGCTTGTGGCACCCGTGCCGTGTTAAGCGGCGTTTGATGCGGTCAGTCCATAAATGGGACACCATTTGTGACATTTTATTTTGAGTCTCCGTGCTTTGGAACGCACGACAAGCAATGAATACCGGTAGTCATTTAGCCGACTAAGAGGCCTTATAACCTTACTTTCGATAGCGGTCAGCGGGTGCCCACACATTCGCTTCCACCAATATTAGGTATAGATCATACTTTATCCCTCTGAGCTTACTTCTCCTTCTGTTTTTCTCTCTTCTGGAGACAGGAGATAATGCTGTTACAAGCGCCGATCATCTGTGTTTATTATTGTAACATTGCCTATATAACAAAAATGATATAAACCGTCAATGCTCATCATCTGCCTAGCCTTTTCCCTACTATGTTGGGGTCAGCTTCCAGTCTTACCGGATGCAGCTCAATACCAGTGTTTTACATGGAGCGACTGCCGATCAGACCTCTACAACTCAGATACTGGGTTACACGATACCCCTTGGTAAGACTGGTTGTCAGACTTTCGGGCTTCTGACTACCCGTAACGACTGTCAAAGATCTACAATTGACAGCCGGGGCCAACAGCTTAACGTGCTATCCGAGGCACGGAGAGTGATAATTAATAATTATAAAACGCACATAACTTACGAAAAGTCAGAGGTGCGCGCCTTGGGTTCGAACCCGAGACCTCTGACTTGCCAGTCAACGGTCACCACCACTAGGCTATCACGACTCATAAACCGTCAATGCTATGACAGTTAAATATATTTTTTAATATCTTTTACTATAATTTTCATTACACTTAACAATATTTTAAGAGATATAATAAAGCTACATTTTCAACGGGCATTATTGGCCTAAATAGAAATACAACCGCTTTCGCTTATGTGCAAGATCACGCCGCACAAAGTTAGCGCTACCGCGAGAGACCAGTAAGTTTCTCAGGGGTTTAATTAGCCTTTAACTTAATGGTGATTGTGTCCTGAAAGCGCATCGGTGTGGCCCGGACTTTACATGCAATGCATGGACTTGTACTTACTGTTACATCGATGTGGACTAGGGGATTACCAAACTAGCTGTCAAATTGTCACTTTAAAATAAAAATATTGTACATATTGATAGATGGAAATTGACGTTTTAAGAATATTGCTAGCAAAAATTATCATCACTCAAAAAAAACCAACTGATAATTAAGGGTAATTTACACAAATTACCCTTAATTATCAGTTGTTTTTTTTTTTAGTCAAACTCTTTCTTTACGTCACTTCCTGTAATATAAAGAAGGGTAAATATTTAAATGTTTTTAATGGCCAGTAAAGCATCTGCAATGTTCCTAGTATTGCCACCGATGATTAATTTTACCAGAGCAAAAAATATTTCCTAGACAGTAATTTTAAGAATTACCTTAGGCTCATGTAATGATTTAACTCGGAGTGTTATGTAGAAATAGCAATAATTATGTGAATTCTATATTCTGATACTTGTTTGTGACGTGAATGTAATGATTGAATTCTAAATATTATTTAAATGACATTGTATCCACTTTTTAAAATTAATTCTACGTTTTGTGTTATCCTATACCGACCATACTGTTATTTTATACCGATTATACTTTAGAGTGGCGATTAACAACGTACTACATAAGTTTGTCGCAAGACTTCTGCAAGTTAGGTAATTGGCTTGCTGTACACGTGTCGGTCGGTTGCTCTGTTCTCTCGGTCAAGTCATTTTACCAGTGACGTTTGTGTAATGTGATGCTGTCTTGCAATGCTAGCATTCTTGTTTTCTTTCCTTTTGGTTCAAACCTGGTACGTACCAATATGACTTTTTGAATTTTATATTTACTTTTCTTATTAATCTAAGACACCACTGACTAACAGTGAAGGAAAACAACATGAGGAAACCTGGACTGCGTGTTGGCAATTTCAGACTACATGCGTGGTGATTAATGCTCGATACTTCTCTGTACGAGAACAAGCAGTAGGATATTTATAGGCAAGTTTATTATTATATAACTGTGTTTTGAATTTAAATGTTTATTTTTTGGAATTTCAATACTAAACCATTTTGTCTTGAGATTACACCACTATATCTTTTATACTCTTTAAAATTAGTTCATTAATGCAATAATTCATTAACATTTCGATCGTTGTTATACCGTACAACAAAGTTGTCTAGTAAAAACTTTAACCACATACACCTAACATAAATTATTGTTTATCAAAATATTTACGAAATCGCCAAAACTATGCTTCCATGAATACATTATTCGGACTAAAAACATTATGAATACAAATAAGCATCATAGTTTGAAATATTTGATGAATAATTAAATTGTAAACAAAGTCTAGAGTGGTTCAAAAACTCACAAATTTTAACAAAACAAATAGTGAGGTAATTAATGTTTGATGAAACGTAAAATTGATGTTAAACTACTTAAATAGTGGTTAAATATTATGCAAACAAATAATCCCTATTAGGAAATAATTCACAGCGTTAAAATTGATATTCTCTGAGGCTATTGTATCCAACTAATATTATAAATGTGGAAGTTTATGAGAATTAATGGATGGATGGATGTTTGTTACTCTTTCACGCGAAAACTACTGAACGGATTTTGATGAAACATAACACAGACTCGAGAGACTAGAGAGACTAGAACAGAGGTGTACACAGTACACATACGTTTCGCCGGCTATGTTATAAGTCCCATGTAATATGAGGCAAGCCTTTTGGTATTAACCGGGCACAATTTCAGTCTTCGTGCTACTGACAACCCAATAATACCTTGCCCGACCCGGGGATCGAATTCAAACCCTCGTGCTTAGCAGTCGCACTTGCTAACACTAGATTAACGAGGCAGTTTGATGAAACTTTATAGTAAGATAGCTTGTACATCAAAATAATACATAGGCATGGAATGTTAATAAATTGTATTATAAACATTCCATGCGGACAAAGCCGAGGGTGGAAGTCAAATGTCTTGACTTTTTGATTCCCAAGAAAGTGTTTGAAGTTTATAAAACATACTTATAGCGCCTGAACGATCGGCATTGAAAATAATATTTATTCTAATCTAGATATTGTATTAATGATGAACAGATTACCAGTTTTATATACATGTAGGATACATATAGATTTCAGGGTAGAACTTGAATTAGAGTTTTAAACACAAATTATCATTATCAATCAATTATCATCATTATTATGTTCTTCACAAAAATGTTACAAAACACTGATAAATTACTAAATTAGTATACATTATTTAATATACTTAATTACTAAAATCTTCACACTGGGCAGAGCTAGTCCTATGAAGATTTCCAAAAAAAAGTGAGTCATACTTTTTTTAAAGACTATCATTAAGTTGGCGAAGTCCGGTTTAGGGTACTTTCACACAGACCGACTCGGAGAGCATCGGCCGGCGCCCTTTATTCGCACAGACCAGTCGCATGAACACGAAGGAGCATGCAAACGGAGCCAATGCGGCTGCGCGAGCGTGGAAGAGTACGTCATCAGAGGCAGCCGGTTGGCTCCTCTTATTATTTCACACTAAGCGCATTAGATTTGCTCATTCTCAATAAAAAGAAGTGGCGTATAAAAATAAACCTTACTACAATGATTCAAAACTCTGTTTTAAACGTGATAAGAAATCTGCTCTCCTCTACGAACCGGACTGTATGAATGTACCCTAAGTTCGTTCACGAGCTCACTGCATTCGTTATTACCCGAAAAGGACATTTCATTTAAAATATGTTTAATTTGTTTATTTAATTTGCTTCTATTATCCTTGTGATTGCACACATAAATCTTGCAACATTGCAACAGTTGATAATTTCAACAGTGAAACTAGATAAGAAAGCTTTTATGAAACAAACTTTGTGCAAAATGAAGTTCATATTTTAGTTCACAACATGAAATTGCAGTACATGTAACATTACACGACTCGCTGAAAACATTTAGTTCAGCTGAAACAACTGAACATTCATAATTCTTAAATAATATGTACATACTTAGAAACAACGCAAACGCTTAGAAACGCAAATGTACTTAGAAACTATTTTTTAATATATCTTTTTGGTGAATGCAATCTTTTTTCTTTCAAAGTTTCGGTGAGCATTCTTTCAAAGAAAAGTTTCTACATTGTAATTTTTTTTCAATTCCATTAAGTTAGATTCAGACTTACAAAAACATTACATATTATAAAACTATATTTTAATAGTACTTTTTCGATAAATGAAATTGTACATAAGTAATGCAAAGATGTATTGCAATGTTATTTGTTATTGTACATATTGCGTGTGTGTGTTGAGTAGTGATAGCCTAGTGGAACCAGAACCCAAGGCGTGCACCTCTGACTTTTCGTAAGTTATGTGCGTTTTATAAATTAATTATCACTTACTCCGTGCCTCGGAAAGCAGGTAAAGCCGTTGGCCCTGCGCCTGATCTCTCTCCGATCGTATCGGAAGGCCGACCTATCGGACCATAGAGTGAGGGAATAGAGAGTGCACCTGTGTTTGCGCACACACTTGTGCACTATAATATCTCCTGCGTAATTGGCTAATCTCCGTTGATATTGGCCGCTGTGACCGAAATGAGGATATATTGCAAATATACATTTCATTATTTACATTTTTTTACATTTACCCGCTTCGATTTTAAACTCCATTATGAGTTACTTAAAACAATCATAAATCTTCCATATTTATGTCAATCAAACACGTTTTTCCATTATTATTTTCTATACAAACATACTACACAGTATATAAAGGCTACTGAACTAAGCATTACAATTATGCCTTTAGAATCAGGACGAGTGTTTGTGATGGTTCTGATAGAAACGGATACACTTTGTGTCCAGTAGTAGAGTCCCACTGTGTACGATGACCGTCTGCTTCGCATGACGCATAAACACCACTAGGTTGACCACAAATTTCTAATAAAATTACGTAAAAATACACACCAAAGATTTATCTTGTGTGTCACATAAGATATTTTTTTTTACTTACTTATTTACTCTTTCTTTCTTTTTTTCTTTTGCCCGCGGCTTCGCTCTCGTAAATTTAGAATTTCAATTGATTCGAAAGACACGTGACGCTATCTAGTATCATAAGAACGTCATTGTTATTTTCCTCGGGAACAGTATTTTTTCGACATGAAAGGTACTTTATGTCCGTTTTTGTACACCTAACCACGTATATGCAAAATTTCAGGATGATCGGGTCAGTGGTTTACACGTGAAAAGGTAACAAACAAATAAACTTACTTTCCCATTAATAACATTAGTTAGGATTAACATTTAATTAATCTTTCTTAAATCTGTAATTCTTTATAATCTGCGTTATTTTACGACGACACTTTCGGCGCCGGCGGCGAAGCGGTTAGGCCTAAGCGGGTAACCTAAAATATTGTATATTTAAAAGAGCAACCGTGGAGTTTGTTGCCAGATTCTTCTCCGTGAAGGGTAGGCTGCCCTAGGAACTGGCAACTAGAGTCACTCTTATAATAAAAATATTAGAATTATGACTATTCATAAGTGCCTAATGGTCTACATGAATAAAAATATTTTGATTTTGAAGCGAAACGCCCTCGATCTGCACTTAGAATGTACTGCACGCCAGTTCGATTTCCGCACTGAACAAAAATTTGTGTGATTTATTTATTTGATACACAAAACAGATTGACAGCATTATACAGTAAACTAATGAAATACAATAGCATAGTAGACTGTGACTCCAAAAAGTATGTGTACAATGACAATGACAATCTAAATGATAAGTTTATTTAACTATAGGATTATTATTAATTAATTAATTTATAAAATCATTTATGGTGCTTAATGTGATTATATGTATGAAACTGCATTCAGAGGAGCATGTACTTTGTTCATATTGATATTGTTTGCGTTACTACTAACTGCAGTTTCCATACCATTAACCATCAGGCAGCTTCACATTGTTGCAGCACTTGCCACGACCATATTGTGGCTCATATGTATAAAATGCCTTTTACTATCGCCCTGCGCTCATAAAAAATAATCTCTAATCCACAATAGTTGTCCGTAGGCAGCACTGCACATGAATCCGGGACAATCGCGCAACCAAATAGCTGCTATATTCCAGACTGTTGGTCACCTCCTTTACGAGTAGCCTGCCAGATTACATTCCACAAACGTTATATCCACCATATGAAACTTTTTATCGCTCCATTAACTTGTATTTTAGGTCGTATGAACCTGTTATTAAAGTTCTAATTTGGGTAACCCTGCTGTGTCTGCCCCTAATTATGGGGTTCCGACGTGTCATTATGAAGACGTTTATTTCTATGGCCCGTTCTGGCAGTGGAAAGATGTCATATGCTAGGCTTTTATGGTATTCTTAGTATGTCTAAGTTTGCGAATTCTTTTACTTTTTGTAAGTTCAGCTCAAAATAGTAGTAGAATGAAATTGAGTTCAAAATATGTTATTTAAGTAATAATACTGTTAATATAGGTATATGGCCTTAAATATTCTTAAAATAATAATTATTATTATTTTAAGGTTAGAGTCACGGAGCAAGTGATATTAATATATAATAGGTAAACATAACTTACAAAAACTCAGAGGTGCGCGCCTTGGTTTCGAACCTCTACTTTGACATCAATAGATTAATTATCTATATACCTATTATTATATTTCTTTAGGTATCTACTGTGAAAATATTACATTAACTAATTGTAATTATAGTAACAAACGAAATAATGCAATCTATTCATCCTAAAACCATGCCAAAACAGATAAAATTCCAATTTAACCAAATATCTATATCAACTTTGATTAAAAAAGTTAGTAGAACAAATTCGGTTTGAAACCGCGCGAGCGAAGCAAACAGCCTATGTTAATATGAACTTGATGTTCCTAAATTATAATTATCTCTGTATTTGCATGGATCCCACAATCATGTCTAACTTATATGTTTAAGTGCATGTTTACTTTAACAAGTTGCTGAATTAACATGGGTAAGGATACTCATGACAACAATTAGTTTAATTCTAAACTGATTATGTAATCAATCTATCAAAAACGAGACCTCCAACTTTCCTGTCAACGGTCATATCACTAGGCTATCATGAGTAACGACGTTATCAGGTGTTAACAACGGAGTTTAATGGTATATTAACGTCGTTTTTTATGCTACTAAACCATGGAATATTATTACTAATTATCCTAGAAACCAAACTACAATGAAGTAATAAAACACGGAGCTGACACATCGAGTTAGTTTAACTAACTACAAAGTAAAAAAACATCCTTTAAGTTTCACTTAGGAAGCAGCGAACTGTAGCTAGAGCAAACAATATCAGCGTATAGCCGATCCTCCCCTCTGGTTATGAAAATGAGGTTCAAACCAAATAATAAAGGTTTATTTAAACATGAAACAAACTTTAACCAAAAACGTATAAACGAGAGACTGGGAGGCAAATAAAGATTCCGTTTTATATTTGACGGGAAGCACCAGAATGCGGGGAACTGTAATTTGTCTACACTCCAAAACATAATATTTCACCGGGTTTTTTTTGTTTATTCATTTGTTTCGCCAGGCACACAAGCACGCTTCGATAGAAATTTGGTTAGAGGAATGTGTACGAATATGACTCCGACGTGTATCATAAAAACGTCATTTTTTTTATTTCTTTTTTAAAACTGTGGATGAGGTTTTTGAGTCTCTTTGACGTGCTCTGGTTTTCGATGGATTGTGGGAGTCGATTTTCTGACAATATTTTTCATGCTGAATTCGCATTGTACGTATTGAAAACTATTTTTTCAAATGTTTTGTTTCGGAGAAAAGAATTCAATAACGGAAAAATCGGTAGGTCTTAAATCATGAAAAAGATAATCAAATTTAGATTTCCTGCTTTTTAAAAGTCAGTAAAAAATTGCAAACGGAACAAAAACAAAACAAAGTAAGGCAAGGATTTACTTGCACAAGTCCGATAGTCATTGATCGTTGTTAAGTCTTTTATGCAAATGTTTCTTATCAGTGGTATGGCTAGGGGAAGTCACAAACAAGTCGGCCCTATGCCTGCGGTCACCTCATGGCGTTTATCACCTGCTATCACTGACAATATTTAAATATCAATTGCGATAACGCATAGGAAATAGGGCACCGTCGAGGCATATTTAAAAGAAAAAATATTGATTTTTACAACAGAATTAAAGTATATTATTATTTAAACTCAAATTAAATTTTTAAAGGTTTTGCAAGCACGCGTGGGTGTAGGTTTAATCCTGACATGTACCAATGTGACTTTTTAATATCGTATGTACTTTCTTAGTTAATCTAAGACACCACTGACGAACGGTAAAAGAAAACATCGCGAAGAAACCTAGACTTTAATGGAGTGAAATCTTCAACACGCAGTGAGCTAGGTGATTAATGCTCGAACCTTCTTTGTATGAAAAAAGATCTTCACCCTGCAGTGAGACAATTTTTATGATATCTCATATTTGAATCACGTATTCATATTATGTTGGGTCTGACTCAATATATTATAAACATCATATTAAAACATTTATTTATTAACAATACATATAAAATACATTTTTTAATTATAAAAAATAAAAATATACATTTAAAAAAATAAAATATAGTAACCCACTGGTATCGGGAACAGGGTCCAAGCTACCGGTGATCAGGGCTCTAGAGAGAGGAACCTCCTGACTATGCGAGCCGTGTCAAGGAGTACCGCCCTCTGCATCAAGCCCTAATTTTAAACTATTATTATTATTTGTTTTTTTCATCTCTGAAATAGTCAAGAAACATCATGTAGGTACTTATGTAAGAAAAACTTTTTCTTTCTTTGCCCAAAGACCAAAAACAAACGAAAAAGAGACCCCTTTTTCTTTCCCCATTTCCTTAAGAAAGGGGCTACAAAAAATGATCACCGCCCATTTCAATAATTATAAGGGTTGTAACATTATCTGAATATCGCATCGTCTATAAAGATACAATCTCTACGGGAGCCGACCCACTTCCAACGAACTGTTAGTTAAGTGTATTTATGAAGTTCCCTAACTTTGCAAAATATGAACACTTTTCATTACAGACGCTATCAAACCTAATGGTAACTACGCATATAAAAATATATCTTAAAAATAATTTAGGTTTTCATTATACTTTTAATGTTGAGGGTATTTGAAGCAATAGGTCAAGTTTATGTTGAAAGATTTGTTAAACTTTCGACTAAGAAAATTACGTAGGTCATTTTTATCTCTAGAATAATTTTGGCAACTTTAAATTATTTTATCAACGTTTAGGTAAGCGTGACATTGTTCTAAAATGAAACTGTAAAACTTTGGCTTCTTACACTAGGGACAAGATAAAACTTGGCTAAATAATACACTCACACATAAAAACAAGCTGGTAGTAAACAAATACGTAATCGCCCCCAAAAACAGCCCAAAATATGTATTATACGGGTGGAATTCAAAAACACGTAACACGTACCGGATCCCAATCCGAGCCACAAACATTTTTCTAAACATCACTCAACGCAACCAATAACCCAGTTTACAACTCGGCCTTGTTATCTGAAACAATCGTATGTCCTGAGGCGTCCGCAATCACGGCCAACACTGAACCCTTACATTTAGATCATCGCTCGAGATAACGACTGTTTTGTACCACGGGGGCGACAGAGGAGGTAGAGATGAGGGGAAACGACAAGGGACGAAGTCACAACTTCATTACCATAGCAAGTTAGAGTCAGCAACTGAAGCTAGCTGAGTAGGCAACCCACCTTTTATTTGGAGATTTAACTCACTTAACATTCTGTCGAAAACGAATTTCGTACGTCCCTTTCTCCCTTAGAGCGCTTGTTCAATGAGCGAGGCATTTGCAACCTTCAGATAGTGTTGTGCAGTGGATTTTGTGTTCAATGCTTTCATTACTCATTACAATACCAACCCGATTACCCAATTTTCACTGATGGAAAGCTACATATGTGTGACATGGGCTATTTAATTTGTTAAATTAACGAAAGTAATAAATAAAAAATATCTTACCATAAAAAATCCTGCTCATAACCGAACTTTTTCTACATTTTGCAATTTCGACATAGTCTATGTCTATTTTTAAAAGTAGTGAAATAGTTTAAAGCTTCTTTTTAAATTGGATTCAACAAGTGGAATGTTTTTTTTAAAATATATTGTATTTAAAAAATATATATGTATTAATAACATGTTATAAAATTTGTTATAATTTAACAAAAACTAGTTCTAAACCGCTCTAGAAAAATCAAGGCAGCTTTTTGGGGGGCCTATTTAGTGAGTTGGCGAGTCACAGAGAAGTTTAATTTTAGAATTGAAAGGCAGGTGCCGTTTTCTTCTGGCTTATAGAAGCTAATCCATCCATTTATCACCCAACTCAATAGACCTGTTAATTTTTCTTTTTTCTTTTACAATAGTCCTGAGTCCGCTAGGAACAATCCAGGACTGCATTCTTATAGTGTAGCCATGGGGAGTTCCCAGCGGGTGTCCCATCCCAAATTATTCAAAGAGGCCTCTGCGTGTTGGACCAGTGTCCAAGACCTCCAAAGGACCGGGTTTATTTTGAAAGAGAGCCCGTGAATTTAAGGAGACAAATATAAAATAATAAAAATTTGTAAGCAATAAGTTCTGTAATCTTGATAACATTATATTCTAACTGGAAAGTTAAATATGGTAGCACTCTAGTGCGACGTTCATACAAGAGGTAGCATAAATAGCTCATCACAAGTTCAAAACCTGCTTGTAATCTTTTTTTCTACATAAAATTTACACTTTAGAACTAGTTATCTAAGTTGTTTATCATGTGCACTTAATTATCCTTCTGCAAATTATTAATGTAGAGTAAGCCATTACAATATAAGCTGCCCAAAACTCATAATTACAAAACATCAAAAAGGGAACATTCACACGAACAAACTCATAAAATTCTACACAGCCCAATTATAATTAACAAATTATAACCGACATCCACTTTAAGCTTTCTCATAAGCATAAAAAATTACAATACTATGTTATAGTCATAACAGCCATTTGAGAGTACAAAATGCTCGTAAAACTGTAACTGTGTACAAACGCCTCGTGAACAGGCGTCCTTATAATGAGCGATGCCATATCTCATGTAATTTCCCCGTACATTCATCATGCGCTGTATAATTTGATCGAAAACATGGTCCGTGTCGGCGGCCATTTTAGTTTGGGTAACGAGCACAGCACCTTTTGTCTTTTCTAAAATATAAACGTTTAAATTTAGAATCTATTTTGGTCTTATCGGTTTTTAGTGTTCCGTACCCAAAGGGTCAAAACGGGACATGATAATAATCCCACAGCGAGTCCAAGTTTTAACAGTTCATCAGCTGATTTTTTTATAGACTATGTGTTACTATGATCGCTTTCATATTAAATAATAAAAAGGTTAAAACCTAAGGGAGGTGAGGTACACAATTCTGGACAGTATTTTTTATTGTCTTCAGTTGAATGTGGAAACAAAAATAGTAGCTAGTGTAAACTAAGCAGCTATATGAGCTATACATTTTTATTATTATTCATTTTAAATGACATGATCAACTCTTGGTTAAAAAACTGAAAAGTACAAAACCCTGACAACGCGAGCTCGACTCGCCCTTGTCCGCTTTTTCAAATTCACTGACAACTAAATTTCTTTGGGAAGTAGGCTTTAAAAATTTTAATGACCCGCCAACAATCTCCTAACATTTTTCAACCAGAATGATTACAGTAACGTTTTTGTAAACAAAATTTTATGTACCGGAGGACCAATATCTCTATCGGTGTCGAGTTATTTTTGCGTTTTATGTCTTTATACGGCTCCGAACAATGGTGCTCGGTAATTTCGCGCAGTGCCCGGAATGGGGACAATGTCGTAAACGACGCGAATCGCGTTCACTTGTAAGTAAACACAACATTTATATTTTTAAGTTTACTGGAGGTTGACTCGTCTGTCTCTTTTGGCAAGTAATTCTGTCATTCATTGCGTTGCTTTTCCTGTTCTACATAACGCTGTTTTGACTTTGGGATTTACGTTTTTCCTGCTGTGAAATGTTTTGCAGATTGTGTGGAGTGAGATTTAATATTTTTAACTTTTGCTCAAAGGAATACGTTATGCTTTTTTAAACTTTTACGGTTTTTAACTGCACTTAAAGAAATTCTTACGGAAATATACTATAAATACTTGCACCAGTGTCGAAAATGAAGAATTTATTTCAAATTAATCACTGAGGATATTCCGTTAGCGTTTAAACTTTTGAAATATTAAATAATAGATCCCATACCTTGTGCATAAAACTACCAAACTGCTTTAAAACACAAATAACATAGATAATAACTTATCACCCCATAATTTCAAGAAAACTATCGCATAAACCCACACTAATTCATTGAAACGTTCCGTCGAAAATAAACGACTGCGAGATCAGTGTCATACGCATACGCGTGACCCATTATTCTGTGCGTATTGTCTCTAGCTAGCGTACCGCGTACCGAAGGACCGGCGCAGAGATACGCCAGGTGAGATAATAAACATAACACGAACGCGTGCGTTTTATTGTCGAATTTATAATAAGCTGGTGCTATTCTATATTACACACGTGAAATGTGAGAAAGTCCTAAGGGATAGTAAACGGAACTTAACATTAAGTGTAACGTAGATTTAATTTTCGCTGTTATCTAATGATGCAAGTGACCTTTATGTTCCTGATTAAAATGGAAAAAATATTTCAGACATAAATGACAATTTACGGTGTTTGTAGAATAATGACAATCTTCGTAACAAATCAAAATATTTAAGAGGTATTAACAGCTAATTCTTAAATAAATATAGTTACTATACACGATATAGTACTTTTGCTATAGCTTTGACTCTGAAGTGTATATTGCTGTCTCTTTGGCTCGCAATCTTTTTTTGTGCGTCCTACGTCTGTCTCTTCAGAGATACTCTCTGTGATATCAATTACTACAAAATTACAAGGAACGACTGAAACCATCGTTTTAAATCAAACGTTTAATATCGATAGCAGTATCTTAGTACTTCTACAAATGTTTCATAGTCAGTTCAGTAAGGGTAGCTACACACATAGTCGATTTTATTTCGATTTGTTTGGTATTTTCGAAGAAGTCCCGATGAAATTTCTTCTAAAATACCAAACCAAATGTGCCAAATATATCTTTTTCGATGAAAAACATTATATTATCTTATTATTTGAGTACTTTAAACACAAAGAAAGCTACAATGAAACGGAGTCATTACTATGTTTTGTAATCGCACAAGTGAGACGATATTACTGTGTGTACTAATAAAAAATTACGACCACAGACGCATTCAAACGACACTTTATTTTCACGCGGTTATGACTAGAACGTTTTTGTTTTGTTTTTTTTTCGTATTTGCATTTTGATTTGGGAAATTATAGAGCTGTGAACTTTTTATTGCAAAAAAAATATTTATTAAAGGTCGATAAATGGGATATAATAGGAAATCCATCTCAACATTACTCTATCAAAGTTTAACTCAGCCTGTTTCAGTCCACGCTGGACATACCTCTTCTTGTATAATTTTATAAACAAAGGTAAATATTTTAAATAATTAATTGGTAAATCCGTGTTCGTGTCAACCTGTCAACCTCCGCAGTTATTAACTATCCTCTGCTTTATAAAGTTCAAATTTTCCTGGTGCCTGAAACTGGTCATTTTACTGAGGTTAGTATCTAATTTTTTTGAACTCTGTATAGTAAATTTTGATGTGGGCAGTTGATGTATAAAATTCTGAATATTATCCTTAAATATGACCACGCATTTCTTGTTACACGCTGTATATTAATACCCCCAAACGGTTGGACAAACTTTTGGTAAGCTGTTTTACAGTATATCAATCATAGACAATTTTTCAAAATTAAAAAGCCCTTAAGAAAATTACATGTCTCGTATAACTTTTCAAAATCAAAATATATTATAAATAAAAATATATAATAACAAATTAATTATCTTTAATATAATTATTTGTAAGTTTTTATTTTTATTTTGAATACAATTATGTTACGGCCATGTGATGCTTAAGAAAAAAATTTGGCAATTTAAAAAGAGATAAGTTTTTTTTATTTATTTCTCTTGACAACTCTTTTAACAAATGTAATTATTACACCGTCATATTATTCTCCTAGAGATTTATAATATTTTAAGCCATCTTAATAATCCTAAATTTCACTACCATACCATACATCACATCCCCTAATTACAAGTTATCAAAACAGCTCAACTCCTAAGAAAACAGGCTAAACACGGGCGTCGCGTTAAGCGAGCATATCTGATTATAATGTAATCCTTAATATCACGTTAGAAGTAAATAGCTTGAGATAACAGCCTGCACGTCGGTGTGAAGCTTGTACCGTGCCACCATCACGTACCTAATAATGCCTGTAAGTTTGTGAGACATACGGGCAGGAAGGATGGAGAGCAATTGAAAGAAAGCCAAGATTTGCTTTGAAAAATAAAAATGTTTAAAAATAAATCCTGCTACAAAACCTGCCCTCTTATCCTGAAGGCTTTTTGAAGGTTTTCTTCTTGAGGGGTAGGTTTTTTTCTTGAGGGAGGGATAATAAATAATAAATATTATGTTTTATTGTACATTATTTTAAAACTAGTAATATTCGTTTTAAAAAAAAAAATATATTTGGCCTTAATATTTGTAAGACATGCTATTTGTTAATAATCATAAAGCCTAAAGCTACGCTCAATAAAAAAAAACAATGTGAATTACGGTCATAGCGGCCAATCTCAATGAAGACCAGGCATCGACGCAGAAGATATAGTGCACAAGTGTGCGCAAAAATATGTGCATTCGCTATCCCCTCACTCTCATTGACGGCAATTCGACACAACCGAAGAGAGATCATCGGCTTTAAATGCTTTCCGAGGTATGGACCAAATGATAATTGTGTTAATATCTACATTCATAATTTACGAAAAGTCAAATGTGAATCCTGAGACCTCCGACTTGCCAGCAAACGTGCACTAGGCTATCTAATAATTATTTAATGATAAGGTCAGTAATCCAAAATCTTACTTAAACCCTCAAACTTAGTACTCTGCCAAAAACAGTTCTTATTACTCTAACCCTGTATGTAGGCCCAACTTTACAAAACTGGGTAACTTAGAACACCATAAAACAGTTTCAAGTGTCAGATAAAGATACATAGTGGGTAAACGTGAAATTTATAAAGGCAGGAGGCCACGTGGCGGCTTGATGAAGCGAACCTCTCGCTTGGCTAAGATAGTTCCGCAGTTTGTGTTTGAATTAGTTTCAACTCCGGCCTCGGTTACCCCAATGAGTTTTGGAATCACGTTGTGTGTAGGGTTAAATGTTAAGCGGTTATTAAATGTAAGGACGAAGGTAGAACTGAAAAAAACTTTCTTCTAACCTTTGATTAAACACCAGAAATCTCGAACTGTCAGTACGTGCGACTGCAAATTTTGACATCGCAGTCTAACAGTCCGACTGTCCGACGTCCGTTGTCGAGTATGTCTTTCAATAAAAATAATTTGCAAACCTGAATGGTGTGGTACCTTTTTAACGTACAATTTATTCTTTGCATCAACAAACACATAAAAAGGTATTGTTTATGTCGTATACTCAGCAGTAGATAACTGAAAAATATGATCGTCCAAATAAAATCTCATAATCTTATTTCAAAAATGTAAAAACCGCACATTCTAAACAACCCTGTAAAATTCAATGCCGCGTACGAAACCTGAAAAGAGGAATAATTCGAAAGCGATTGCGTCGCGGCCAAAAATCATAGGAATAAATTATCTTTATTCGGTTTATTCGAAAGTCACCGCATTCTGAACTGTTGGCGATGGGCCAAACAGTGAAAGTTTAGAAGACATTGGCCTACCAAATTTGTTTGTACACGAACGTACAAGGGGGCCCGAGCCAAGATTTTGTGGCTGAAGAAATCGAAAGTAGAATCTCTTGTAAACATTCAAAAATTTTATGGCATTATTTTGGAGCGACGCCAAAACTTATCACGAATTTTTCGGTATCTTTGATAACAAAAACTGTCAAGATCTATTTACAGAATAGAGATGCGGTCCTTTTAACTTTAATAATGTTTTGATCAGATAGCGAGTTCTCAGATTTGTTTGCAACATTATTTTTAGAACAAATTGCACCAAGACGTATCTTTTACACACGACTTCATAACATCCACATATCATATCCAAGGCGCAAACATTTTTACCTCGGGGTTCATTTAACCCAAATTACATAGATCAACTAAGTAGGCCGGTACCACAATAGCCTAATATACTGGTGCCCCAGGGAGACTGTGGAATGAAACGTGCGTCCATAGAACTAAACTGACACCCATGAATTTACCGACAATGTAGGCGGAGGCGCGACTCTAAACAGAAGTTACGGTGTAAAGTAACTGCCTGCCTTATACCTTCGCATTATAGGGTTATACACGCCTTTCTGCGACGCTTTATGTACGCCATAAAGTCGCTTGTCTGCTCGCATATGCCCACCTTAGCAATGAGATATTGGACTATAAAAACGTTTTTATTTTAGCCGCGTAATTATAAAGGGCAGTTTGGTGGAGGTTTGGTTTATTTGTGCTACGATTTGTAAATAGATCGCTCTTTTAACCTAATTATCTCATTTTGTAATTTACTTTACTTTTGTACAACTTGGAAAGAAGTCTGTATTTTAATCACGAGTTATTATCGAAGTGGTTTTGTAAACAAATTCTTGCGTTATTATGCCGTGTTTGGACGGGCGTTTTCTTTGTGTCGCGAAGTCGATATTAAAGTCAATGTATCGATATTGATGGGCAAAATTTTATCGACATTGATATCTAAAAATACGCATTGAATTGATAGCCTTCTCTTTTCTTGAAGTCAGTTAAAAAATTCGTGTTAACGAATGCGAAGCGAAATATTTTTGAACTCTACGAACTTTATAACATGTTTAGATAGTGTATCCACTTTAAAAACTTACACTGTTAAAATTTCGTGTAATTTTTTTTCCGTACTATTTCTTCATTATAAGAAAAACCAAAGCATGTCAAGAACCAGCAACTTGTATTGTGATAATGAAACATTCTTAATACAAAACCAAAAGGCCTGTTTTAAAGTTATTCTTATTTTAAAAATAAACTTTAAATTTGGAACATCGACGTAACATAATTAAGCTGTGAGCACACTTAGCTTTAAGTGTAAAGTTAATTACTTACGACTCAGTCGTGCGACGACCAAAATAAACAAACGGATTCAGAGTCACCCCTATGTAAATGTAGAGCGACCGGTGGACTTGAATGACTATAAGGCTCCATTTACACTAGGCAAGTTACTTGCCACCGGTGTCATGGTATCTCTTGTTATCACGTTTTTCTTTATCACGATCACGTGTAAGGCCTTAGACATGTTTTGCATACCATCATCAACATATCTCAGGTAAGCTGGTTTCATTACAATATTTATCGAACTCCGTTATAAGCAAGTGATAAATAATTTATTATAGGGTTAAATCAAATTAGTTGACTTGATTTCATAGAAATGTTAGGAATGGATAGATCGAATAGCTCGTATAAACAACAATAATAAATAAAAATTAAATAAAAATATTTTTTATTCTGTTCTACACCAGGTGCCAAATATCGAACAAAATATGAAATATATTTATTTTATTGTTTTTTTATTATTGTTTATGTAATCCTAATCTATAATCAATTTCTATCATGCCTGTAAGGTTTAGGTCACTAATTTGATTTAACCTTAAATCCTGTCTATTTTTTGATACACCTGCACACATCTATTTTCGCGACCCAAATTTGGTTTCGTCACACCTCACGTTTCGATGCGCGACAAGTCACATAGGTTAACATGTGACGTGCTGCAAAGCAGTCATCAATGTACACAAAGCCTAAGAGGAACTGCTTGTGTTCCTATGTACTATGGCTAGCTATGAAGATACACTATACTATACTACGAGTATTTGACCTACTTTGACGAATTTATCTTGGGGTTTAGAGTGACTTCGTAGTAGCTATTAGTGGAATTATTATTGTTAGTATCTGTCGGTCTGTGTACTTCCGAACAATATTATATATTATATTTTTTTAAGAATATTAGCAGTATCAGTTTAAAAAATTTTGAACTTAAGTGTTCGCATACTATGCATAAATACTTTGTAAAAATGTTTAGTATTTGCAGTTTAAGTTCTTGATATACCATTAACCTTAACGACTCTAATAATCTCACCCACAATTATTTACGTAATGCCTAATTAGCTACTAGCTTTTACCTGCGGCTCCGCTTGCGATAAAAAGTATCCAGGACATAGTTTATCTGTGTGCTAAGAGTCCTCCTAATACGTTGAACGGTTTATGCACATTTTATATTCAGTAGATTTACCAAAAACACATAAAATACATGTCAACAAGGAAGAAAAATAGAAGATATCCAGCAGTAATAAATTCAACCTTTATTTACTTACAAACTCTGCCAATAGATTTACTTAATACCTGTTATACGTACAACTTTTCCAGTTTTTTAATTCGTAGTTAAAAATAATCTCTGGTAAGAATGACGACAGAATACACACATGTTCGACAACATAATAACAATATCTGAGTACGAGTGAGCTGATGTTTGTTATTTCATTCCAATCCTGCCAATATTATCGTAACACAGACGACAATATCCTCCGATTTCTTGTCACAGCAAACGTCACATAATTCGAGTATCGCAACACGCGTTTTTGTCACACAAGAAAATAAAATTTTCTGTAGCACCGCAAACACATTACACCGTCGAAATGTGTGTATTTGTGCGCCAGAGATTGTGTACCTATTTATTTTTCGTCCGAATCCAAGCGCCTCCCCCTCTCCTCGCAGCCTCATGTCCCGAGTCCTGGTCCCCCCCCCCCTCGTGTGACACTCGCATTATTTGCGCGGCCCCCGGCTGTTTGAGCACGTGTGAGGGCGCCAAAACGTACTACTTTATTTATGTGTTCGGTGGCCACAATCGAAATTATTTATGCTTTTTATATATGGAAATCTCGGCCTTTGTCCCGTTCCTGGTCGCTCGTATTTTTTACCCCTAAATTGCTTTTATTCGACGACTGACTTAATAATATTTCTGTAATTAAAATCTCGTCCCGGACATTTTCGCGGCGGGTGCTGTGAGCAATGCGTATTTTTGCAAAATGAGTATGTTTAAAAGCGGCAATTAATCGCCTTAATATTGCGGAGACTGTCATGTTTTTGGGACTTCCGTAGATTAATTTTAGGGTGACAACATCGTTTATTTGTCAAGTCGTGAATATAATCCAGACTCATAAACATTGTCAAAAACAAAAACGTGCGCAGCCAAAGATATTAAGTTGGTTCATTTATTTAAAACTTGTCAAGAACAAAAAAATGTGTTGGTGTCAAAAAATGGTACTTAGAAAGTAGCCACTGATAAATGATTACCAAAACCCACACGAATTAAACCAATTTCTTGGCCAGCAAAAAAATGGCCCTTTTCCGTTAACTACGCGTATATAAGGACACAAAATATTAATTACATACGTTGGTAGATCGATGGGCGTGGGCAGAGAAAACGAATAACTGGGAAGCTCTCACGTCTCATTGATAACGGATTATCCTCTAAGATTAGACCACCGTTTCCGACTTCCAACTATACCGTATAAGTCGTCTTTATTATTCGCATACATATAAAAAGGCTTTTGATTGGTTTCGTATGTAAAGAGGATTATTATGTACTGTGGGATCATTTGTTGTTTCTTGGAGTTGTGGTTATTTATTTTTATAGGAAAAATATTTTTAATGTGGTTTCATTAATATTGGCGGTAGGTATAAACGCAGTAATTCATATAGAATAGTGTTTACACTTTTCATTATATACATAAGAAAATTTAAATGTATAATCGATTTATGTAATAGATCGAATTTATCTAGAAAATAACGAAAACAAAGCTATTACAAGATTGTCCTTAAAAAGCCTATAGTAAGTACAGAAAGACGTTTTTAAGAACGCACGTTACAATTTTAGTTGAACAAAATAAAACGGAAGTTAATTTATTATCTATAGGTATTAAAAATATATAATACACAGCTGTACAACTTTAAGTCGACCCGCCCATTACCTCAAAAACGTTTTCCAAATAAATTAAGGAAAAAAACCGTGCAACACAGACAAAAAGAAGAAAATCCTCATCCATAATCTCTTTATCAGGCGTTTGAACGCGAAACGTTTCAACCGCACTCAATGCGAGACCTTTTAAAAGGGCGGCTTTTCAACCGGATACAAGTGCTTGAGGCAGAAACACTGCCAAACAAGACTTTGGTAATTGAGATGGGGTACCGTCAAAAGCTAAGCTATAAGAACGGGCATCTATGTCCGTATTAGGAAACGTGGTTTAATGAGTATTGTGCGATCGTGTGGCACTTGTCCGCGGAACATCATGCCCTGTAGCCAAAACTCCTCTTCTATGACGAGTTGCAGAAAACAGGTAGGTACTCGCGGTATTGTCTGGATTTTATGGGACTTTGATCCTTGAGTTTGTTTGAACCTTTCTTCTCAAGGCTAGTCCAGATTGGAAAAGGGTTGAAGGGTTCAAAATATCTGCGAAAGCAGTGTAGGAATCCAGAGTGGTCTTTTGGCGTAATAAAGTTTTCAGCTGACCAGCAGAGCTGCACTAGTCTTCTATGCGCCTATTCGTTATTTTTCTTCATCTTATGGTTTATGAAACAACATGGTGTGTCTGACAAGGCTTTACACTCCGTTGAAAAGTCTCTCAGGTGTATTAGTTTTCTTTCACCTTTTTAGCAAGTGATAATTAATTTCTAAAACGCACATGAATCCATAAAGTCAGAGGTGCGTGCCTGGGATTCGAACCTACGAATTTTGACTTGGTAGTCTGACGGTCATACGACTAGGATATCTCTGCTCCATGCATGAAACGGTTCTCAGGTTCAAACCCAAGGCGCGTACCTCTGACAGTTCGTAAGTTATGTGCGTATTATAAATTAATTATCACTTACTCCATGACTTGGAAAGTTAAGTATTGGCCTCAAGCCTGATCTCTCTCCGGTCGTTTCGGATTGCCGTCCCATCGAACTATGAGAGAAAGTGAGAATAGAGAGTGCACCTGTGTTTGCGTACACACTTGAGCACTAATGTCGTGCGTCGTTGGCTAAGAGTCTTCGTTAAGATTGGCCGCTGTGTCAGAAATTCGGTCAGGAGGACATTATATAACCGAGCTATCACGGGTCAAAGAACCAAGGGCTCTGGCAATAAAAACAGATTGTAATTTTGTCAAGACACAGTTAATTGGTAGAGTATTGCTCGCAGTGTCCCGTTGCTTTTATGGTTAACATTCGTCAGGTTATAAAACCACTGGAGTCAGGCTTCCTTGCAATTGGATCCCGGAACCGAGAGAGTAACCCTTCTGAATGGGCAGTTACCACAATGCCCGGCGCCACTCTACCCGGGAAATAGCTAACAAAACGTATTCTTCGCTCAGGGAAACGTTTAGGAAAAAAATCAGTTATGATTTACGGGGTCATGTTGATGATTAAGGACGTAAATATTGAATAAGATTTTCTTTGTAAAAGTTTGGTTTTTACATTTAGAACTTAGTTTTTTAAGTTAAAATAGAAGCGAATAAGAGTGAATTTTTTAAATGATAAAATTAGCCCAATTGACTAAAACAGTAAAAGATTTTAATTGGTATTTATTTCAAAGAATTAGTTACAATCAATATTTAATACGCATATACTAAAACTAACCCCCCTCTTGTTAAAAAAAAATAAAAAATTTTGTTTTTCTCCAAAATATAGCCACTGCTTCGCATTTACCACACCTGCTATCGCATCAACATCTTAAAAACTATCAACACAACAATAACAAACAGGAAATCTTAGTATCTCATTTTTTATAGGACCATAATAACTTCAAAAACTTCACGCTTCACCAAAAAGAGGTCAAGCAGAAACATTAAACTTATATTCATCTCTTGAACTCCGATGAATACATTTTGTCTTGCAACAACAAAAGTGCTTGGCGTAGATTTGAACAATTGACCTGAAATATCTTTTTATCGTGGCTGTCGTAGAACTGCAGGCACTCTGCCAAGCTCCCCGACAAAATATGGTTCCGTCGGCACGTGGCTAATGGAAAAATATTGTACCTAATTGGCATTCTAAACCTGTAATGAGATTGGATTTAAGTGGTCGTTAGTGGCAGAGAGTAATTTGAAACACAAGTTATAGTCGAAGAAGTTACAGTTAAATAAAAAGTATAGGTACAAAGAATAGCTTATTTAATCAATTTAAGCCACAGATTAGTCATACCTGACAGTTTTTTTGTCATCTTAACATGGTGTGATCAAAAAACGACATATTAAAGTATTAATTGAATAATTTTCAACTAATTGAATAATTTGTATATTCAACTAATTGAATAATTTGTATATTCAACAAATTGAATCATTTGTTTATTCAATAAATTGAATATTTTTTATATTCAATTGATACTTACGGGAAAAACTGTGTAATAAAAAAATGTGGTTCTAATTCTACTGATCCCTTTAAATAGAACAATATCCCTAATAACGAGAAGTGTCACGATCAAGCCTCGCATTATTAGCACTCCCCGGTGATTTTTAATAACGCCCGCTGACCGCGATTTGCCCTAATGGACACTTTTAATGGCCGAATGAATATTTAAAAGTGAATGCCATCAAATTTAAATGTTATATAATTAATTCAACGGATATCCTTCACATTTATTGGTTTTGCGATTACCCTATCGTTAAGGTAACAGTGATGAGCATTATGAATTTTCAACAGTTTAATTTGAGATCCAGTTATGAAGTTTTTTTTTTTAATTTTCAATACCTGTTGTTATGGCGGTTGGACTATCAAACCAAAGGTCCGAAGGTTCAAATTCAAATACAAAGCACGCACTACTGATTTCTCGAAATCAAATTTAATAGAAATTAAAATATCACTTAAAACTAGTTGGAAAAACAAGCAGAAATATTCGCGATGGTTTATAAGGTCATTTCGGACGCCTAAAAGGTTAGGTTAAAAGGTTTAAATCCTTTCCATAATTTCCATTATTCATCATACAAAAACAAAAAGCGGTTCTAATTAAAATAGATACATTAAAACTTCTGTTAGTATATTATTTTTGTACATAATGTTGACGCTATCTTCTATACGTGGAAAATATCGCTACCAAAACATATAATTATTGTCAATGTATGTTTTCAACGTAATTACAAGTACCACTACATGCCTACGACGTAGTTATAATTCACTTAAACCCATAGTCTACACAACCTTGATTGTGTTAGTAGCGCTGACGTTCGAACAACCTTCCAACTAAATTACTATCGAATACATTACTTTGTACAGCTCTACACGGAGAGAGTAAAGAAAACTATATATTTTTCATTACTCCTTGAGCACTGCACGACCGCTCATTAATAGTAAAAAGCAACCGCTGCACGGGCCGGGTAGACAGGGAATGAAATGGGTAATAAAAGTAATAAAGTGTATTGTTTGCCAGTAGATCGATAGCCAAAGACCCATTTAATTAATGACCAATCTCCCGAGACTCACCGGCACTTACACTAATTAATTAAAGTCTGCTGCAAACGGAGTAATAAAGTGAAGTCTCATGTTTGCTTTCATTGTTTTTAAAGAAAGGCTTTTCCTCATCAGTTTTCACAGATAACGCTGCCGTGTCAATGTTATTAGGTGCTCGGATGGAATTTCCCTTTATATCGACGCTTGACGCAATCAAGGAGATTCGATTGGAGACAAGATTGAGCCACCGTTCGGAAGATTAGATGGAGCACCTATCACTTTGCGACGGGACGATCACCTGGCCGGATCCCCGAAAATGGCGACGTTTAAAAACTGGAATCCACTTTGTGATCCGAATGCGATGAGTCGTATCGATTGTGTTTACTCGACTGACTTGATTACTAGAATCGATTTGCTTAAAGCACTCGATTTGATAGCGTAATCACGTTTGGAATATAACGTGTTGTTTAATATAGGCACTTTAATTTGGTACTCTTCGATTTCGAGTTTGATTAGATTTTCTGCTACGGTTCATATTTACTGAAACTAGTAGCACTGAAAGCTTTGACTGAAAGTGATACAAACATAAATAATAATAAACATAAACCGTCAGCAGTAAATACAATTTACTTTCGCATTTTTTCGACACACAACATGTAGGTAAGGGTATTAAGTACTTTCTATCTTTTCTATCGCTAAAACCTATCTTTGAAGCATTTATTTTCGAAGTAATATAAAAACAAGAAAACGGTGAATACACAAAATTGTTTCATTGAGTCCAATAGAAGGCAATATTTTGAGCCACCTTTGATGTTAGCTTATTTACACAGAGAGGTTTCTGTGCCTTTATTGCGTCACTCCAAAATGTTTTTCCCTTCACATATACGTCTATGTTAGAAATATATAACGTATTATGTACAAACACCAGCACATGGAGCTACTACAATCTGTCAAATTTCTTTAATAGATTTTCAATTTTCTCGCTATAGCATTAAGTTCAAAGTTGATTGGGAAAATTTGACAGTATCGGGTAGCTTGATGTGCTACTGGCTGTACATTAATTTATATTCTTGATATCAACAACCGATGATAAATAAAAAAATAATTTGTATTTCAACGGTTTCGTTTGACGATTTCTGTCAATTGAAATCGTGTGAGGTTTCTCTAACTGATATAAAAGAGAAGTGAAAGAAATTCCGAAGTTCTAATAATATTTTGGATAGGTAAAGAGCACACAATTTATAAAATGTTTACAAATATTTACTACCTTCAGAAAATTGTTATTTTTCTTTATTTGATTTTTTTATATTTGGTAAACTCTGACACTAGGTTGTTTATCTAAATCTGAACTAATGTTATAAAGAGAAAAGTAAGTATGTTTGTTTGTAATGGATATACGATGAGAGTGACGAGCGAAAACTAGTCAAGCATATAATAAAGATGTTTATTTTAGCAGATTACTTAAATTTTAATTGTCAATATATTTTTATACTTTCATACGTGATGCCATGCTTTTATAGCATATATATGAGTAGTGAGTTTAAAAACCTCCGACATAGAAATCAAGACACTCTTGATCAAGTTACTTTATCAAATAAAATCAAAATCATTTCATCCATTTAGGAGCTACAGTGCCACAAACAGTCACACAGACACTCTTTTTTCGTCGGAATTTAAAACAATACTCGCGAAAATGAGTCCCTCTCATTCTCGAAGAGTAAAAACGAGACAGGTATAAGACTAAGACTTAAATCAACTACACATAATGATTATGTCCTCCTGACCGAATTTCGGTCACAGCGACCAACCTCAACGTAGATTAGCAAACTACGCAGAAGATATTATAGTGCACTAGTGCATGCGCAAACACAGGTGCACTCTCTATTACCTCACTCTCCGGAGAGAGATTAGGCGCTGGACCAACAGCTTAACGTGCTTTCCGAGGCACGGAGTAAGTGATAATTAATTTATAATACGCATATAACTTACGAAAAGTCAGAGGCTCTCACCTTAAGTTTAAACCACCTCTGACTTGCCAATCAATGGTCATACTACTAGGCTATCACGACTTCGAACTATACATATTCAAAACACCGAAAATGTATTGTTACTTATCAAAATACCAAGTAATAAATGTTTCAATTACAGTAAACAACAACTAAATTAACAATTTAATATCAAATTGTAATCCAAAAACTAATCTACGAGCGATAATTGCAGCATGCAGAATATCCATTACAAAGTTACGTGTTCAACATTAGCAAAAAGTGGTATAAAAACTTCATTGTAATTTAAAATACGGTCTTCGGTCACGGTTTTGTTAGAAAGTAAATAGATTTTTAAATATGGGAAATGGAGTGGTTATCGTGGTATGTGGCTATTAGGGGTTTATAACGTTATTAATGTAGGACTAAGCTTTGAGCGTTATTAGACTAAATTGCGATCGATCGCGTTACAACGTTATTGAATTTAAGTTAACAATTATAGGGTACCCGTATTTTTTTTATAAAACTTTTATCTTTTTGTAAATATTTCGTATGAAATATTATCAAAAAGTGCAATGCGTATGCAGGGCAAAAAGAATCCCAGAAAAAGACAAAGAGACAGAGACAAAAAATGACTGTTGTATAATGTTGGGCTATTATTACCCTCGTCTGCGGCTCGGGCTACGAATGTCCCTTCGATAGTTATTTCATACATACTGCCCTTGTAACACAATATACCGTTAAACTTCTTTGAGTTAAAATTAAACTTGTGTCCATTTTAAAATCTTTCCTTTGCGTTGCGGGGTCAGATATACAGTCCGTTCCATAAAACACTAATATTCAGCTGCATCTAGTTAGATTAGAAGTCGATCCTATTAAAGTTTGGGAATAATAAGACTAGAAGGATGATAAATACATTTATTTATTGCCGGATCAGCATACGGCAATCTTTGTACAGCTTCATAATGGAAAGTAATAAATTATTCCATCAATGTAATGACGTTACGTCAACTTACTGGCGCATGGCGTCGCGTCTTCGAGACGACGTGAAGTATGTTATAAGAGTTACTCTCTTGTTTTGACTTTAAGTACGTGACAGAGTATTTCCGTATAGTATAGATTCGATTTTACTCATATATTTAGCACCTATAAGGTACCCTTCCCTAATCCATCGCCTGCCATACTCCTAATATATGATCTGCAACAACCGCATATTATGGAATAAAGAACTAGTACAACCAAAACATTGTCAATTAAAAAAATCTATAATATATTATGTCAAATCCATTGCCTGGCACACTTATTGCCATTCTCCCCATCTATGAACTAAACTCGCAAACAATAGCACAGTCTCAGCGATAGATTAAACAGGACTGGTACACACGGTCGATCCTAAGCCGCCCATTATTTTTACGGTCGCCGGTCACCAACTCACCACTCATCGTGATCGCTGCACTGCTGCGCTGAGTGTTCAGTGCCTTCTACCAGTTTAATAGATTTATATTAAATTTATTTAAGTGTGTGATAAGAAATCATTTTACACTATTAATCTCTTATTACCTCTCACTTTTTTAGTCTGGTTAATAATGTCATGTAGAATTAGTAGACTTCATTATTTTCATCGTATACTCAGTCTTAATCTACATTTACTATTTATCATTATTACTACATTTTTCTTTCTAACGTTAACAAAGTCATTGTAATTTTCCTACAAAATATATTAGCGATACACGAGTGAGATAAAAAGCGACAATGCTCTTTTCATCATCCTATCTTAACAGTTGGTTAAATAGTCAACTCATGGGTGAGACCAATTGAGACTTTCTGATTCATTCATAAACAGATTTGAATAATCAGAATCCGCTATAATTTATATTAGTGTCCGTCTGAAAAGCTAGAAATCTTGCCTTATTTAACTTAACTAATATTATATATGCGAAAGTAAGTTTATTTATTTGTTTGTTACCTTTTCACGCCTAAACCACTAAACCAATCATCCTGAAATTTTGCATATACGTTGTCAGGTGGCTTGGTAAACCTCCCACCAGGTGGACCGACGTCATTGTCAAGGACGCGGGTAACCGGTGGATGCAAGCGGCAAGTTCGCTCATTGTGGCGTTCTATGGAGAAGCCTTTGTTCAACAATGGACGTATTTCGGCTGATGATGACGATGTTGTCAGGTGTACAGACATAGTGTACATCATTTCGTTTCATCCTGAAAAAAGTACTATTCCAGAGGAAAACAACAACAATGTTCTTATGATAATAGATGGCGCCACGTGTCTTTCGAATCGAAAAGAAGCTGCGGGCAAAACTAGTCAACAAATAAACAGTTGTTAAGGTTGACAGCAACGTACCCACACCTGAGCGTAGTCGGTGTAATTCCGCAATGCTCGCTTCTTTTCTTTTTCTTCGGTGACCTGTAGCTGCTTGTCGCTAGCTGTAGGAATTAATAAAATCTATCGATCTGTTGTTCGACAGCCTGATTCAGTTGTTTACCAACTTAAAATCATTAGTCTCATTACGCCTCTTTCTAGCTGAGGTGTGTGCAGAACAGCCACGTATCGCCGGCTATGTTAGAAGTCCCGTGTAATAGGGAGCGAGCCTATTACCATTAACTACATACTATTATTAATTACTAAGAATTACCTAATGTAGAAACCCAATAACACTTTGCCAGACCCGGGGATCGAACCCAGGACCTCGTGCTCAGCAGTCGCATTTCCTACTACTAGACCAACGAGGCAGTCGAAATAATAATGAATGTTGATTAGAAATAAAAAAAGTCTTAACTCAAATGTTTCCTATGAAAAGCGACTTGGTTTTTATTCATTACATTAAACGCTCTCTTCTTAGAAAGGAGTCGGAATGTAAATATTTAATGGCGAAGAACATTAGTATACACACACACATACACACATGATGAGCGTACAATTAAATGAAATAGTAACCTTTTTGTATGACTAAAAGCTTGAAAAGTATTACCGACTCAAAGTAAATATTGTACTACCGAGTCAATAATATTATAAATTAATTATCACTTGCTTAAAAGAAAAAATCGTGAAGAAACCGGCTCACTTGTGATAATTATATTCTTAGAACGATAATAATAATATTTTTTGGACCCTGTTCCCGATACCGATGGGCTACTATATTTTATATTTTTAAATGTATTTTTTTTTAATTTTTATTTTTTTTTATATATATTTAAAAATATATTTTATATGTATTGAAAATGAATAAATGGATATTTTGTTATATATATTTAAAAAATGTTTTTATATGTAAATGATTTAAATTTCCGAACATTGTTTTTTTTCTTATAATTAAGTATTTAATTATTTACAAAATGGCCGTCTATTCAGCGTGCCTGTCAGCTGCAACCCCGGTCCATAGATGTAGAATAGGGTAGGGTAGGGTGGAGTAGGATAGGGTAGGGAAGAGTAGGGTAGGGTAGAGTAGGCTAGGATAGGGTAGGGGAAGGGTAGGGTAGGGTAGGCTAGGCGTAGAGGTAATTTAAATATAATCACGCGTAAAAAGTCGCGCCGGGCAGTTTGTAATACTTATCAGGTCAGGCGGGTTCGTGGGACACATGCCTTTATATTAATAAAAAAATAAGAAATAAGCGACACCTAACTTATAAATTAAACTAAAAACAAGACTAAAATATTAAAAGCCTAACCTTTTTTTTCAGCACACCAAAAAAAGACCTCCGGCCGCAACATGCTTAATACATGGTCTTGAATTTAAGTTATACAAATTACATTCCCACGACTCTCCTGCACATTTACATCGGCAAAACGGCCCAACATTAAACGTACCTCGTATAAAAATTAAGAAAAATGTACAGCAATAACAGAAGGACATTAGTACGTAACGCGTGCATTTGCATATTATTGGAGCTATTAATAAAGGCCCGCGGTAGGTAGGATTACGCCGATTTCAAGATGAACTGCCCATATATTTAAGGGTACTTTATTGCGTTTGATAGTGGTACTTTTAGAAATCAAATGCGATTGGGCCATGAACAATCGATTTTTAATCGTTTTATTTCTTCCATTACTTGTAAGTTACAGAGAAAATATCTATTTTACAACCAATTTATTCAATCAATTTATTTTACTTACTATTTTAGTATTAGTCTTAATAAATAAAAGATCGGATCTGGTGATGAAAATAAACAATATATTTATAAAACGTGCCTGCGAATTGACAGTTCTAAAGTATTGTAGGACTGTTGTAGGACTTAGAAATATTTCAGAATTAATATGAACCCATCTGGTTAAGCATCGAAGTGAGCAATATTTTACAAGGGCTGTTAAAAAACACTCAATTCACAACATTTACATTTATATCAGTATTCAAATCCAAAACAAGAACCCCAAAATTAATTTAACCAATAAATCTCTCAAAATTATTATTGTTATTTAATGTAAAACGTCTTAACTTTTAAATAAATATTTAAAGTTCGTGTCGATAGTAATTTGGGTGCCCTTCTAGGTTTTTGCATTGTTTTTAATTTTATTATCAAAAAAGGGTAAATGGTGAGAGGTTTTAAAAATAGAGATATTGCGTGCAGTGGGCGCGTGTTGCGACCACTGCTGTGTGGCCCAAGTGTATAAACAAAAAATATTAGTTCAATTAAAAGCAATACAAGTTTCTTGAAAAAAAATCTTAATAGCATGTCGTCTCTAAGATTGTCAGGATGACATTACTATTTTATTTGTTTTGATTAGTTTGTTGTAAAAAACTTTTGTAAAGGCGAAATAACGTTTTTGTAGTACATACTCGTTGGTAGGATACAGTACAGTACAGTAGTTGTCCTACATATAGGATGACCTCACTACATTATACTACACTACATTACATGTAGGTATATTGCAAACATCTCTTAAATACAGACACCGTCATTAATTGGTGATCAGTTCAATGTTATAGCAATATTTTTTAAAGCGAGTCACCTGTTAGTGATGCTAACTGTAGGTACTATCGCGGACACGAACGGTGCACACTTTGCGATAAAAATGCTTTGAACGATACTACGTGCGTAGTGGCGGGGCTAGCGCTACGTTCGGATGCCGGGAGCAAGCGATTCTAACCTTAAGAATGATGCACTGGTTTTATCAACAATAACAAGAAGCAATCTAGTTCTACAGCATGGCGTCCAAAAATCGCTCGTCGGCCATACTTTGTCCCTCGCTACACATAATCGCGATCTATTAGGAGCTGTCTCTATGCGCTATCATGGTCGTTACACTATCTAAACGATGCCCCACTTTACAAAGAAACCTTTAATGTATTTAGCTGTGTTATTTTTAATTAATGACTAGAGGGATCGTAACTAATTATTGTACAAAGATAATCCACACGCATATTTTTGAGACTTTTTGGAGATTGATCAAGGAAAATCAACCTACACGAGGTTCATGCCGCTCGTACCCAAAGGGTGCCAACGAGGCCAAATTACAGAGCCTCCGCCATCCGTTCGTCTGTGTTAGGGGTGTCTTTTGAACTGTAAGAGGTATATACACTACAAATTTTCACAGAGTGTGTACATTACATTTTTTATTAACTATTATTTGTTGTTGTAGCAGCTATGGTAGCTGCTACAACAACAAATAATAATAAAAAATGTAAAAAAGGACTCCTCATATAAGAAACCTGTTTTTTTTTCTGTGTTTTCGTACGGAACCGTTTGCGTGCTAGTCCGAATCGCACTTACTCGTAACTAGTATTTTGACGCCGTTGAGAATCTAAACACACACTGAAGTCACCTCTAAAAGTCATACAGATTATTTCATTCTTGTGATATTCTCTTCCACAAATTCATTAAATAATTAAATTGATGCAAACAAATGATGCCTTATTAATTCACTTTACGGTAAAGGAAACTATTTGACCAAATAGTTGGGTCCAACGTTGCAAACGTTGGCTATATATTTTAGTTTAGTCGCAAAAGTTTCCAGCTGCAACTTCGCTAGTTATATTAGCTAATTACTGTACAAATTGTAGATAAATTAACCTAGTTCTTCTAACTCGCTCTTGGAACTGATGCCCGAAAGTAAGATGTTGAAATATTTTTTATTCGGTGAGGGAAACCCACATATTTTTGTGCTTTTGTGTTTTTTGAAAATGTTGTATATACTTTTCTTAACATGTAAATAGAATATAAGTATTTATTTTTATAATAATATCTTAAATATTTACAGAATAAATATAGAACTAAAACTATGCTAAAATATAGAACTAAGACTAAGAATACAAAGTACACAGTATCTCAGAAAATTTATAACGGGCTTTTTTAAAAATTAATATTGGCGTCGGAGGTATAAAGCATGTGTTTTTAACATTATTGTAACTCAATTTAAATTGTCATTTAACATGACAGAGCGCATTTATGTTCCGATATTCCTCTTTGAAACTCTTCATTTAAGATATAATTCTTCACTGGGATATTTCTGCCTATTTAATGTTTTATATTTTTTATGTGACCCTTATGTCTTGGTCCTCCTATTTCTGATACTTCCCATGATACTGGAGAGAGTCTTATTGAGGTTTAATTTATCGTTATGGTACTTGGCGTCCAATAAAAGCTTAATTAAAGTCCAAGTAAATAGTCCAAATTTTAACATTGATCGTTTTCTATTTTTTCCTCCGATCTTAAATATTCATAAATAAAACACACCACGTACACCATCATTATGCTACTCAACGCACTCCACTAATCGTCAATCCAGAAACTTTTCCCCATCAATATAATCAATAACAGACTACCAACACAATAAGCGTTAATAAGGGCCTGCATTGACCTATTTCGAGGCTAAGTTCGCGCTAAGAAGGGCTGCCAACGAAGATAAGACGCGGGCAAGCCGCCGGTTAATTGTCCGGAATAGATACCGGCCTGTCGCCGGATTGAGGTTTATATCGAATTTCCTGTGATGGTTTTTTCTATGCTAATCTCTTACAAAATATTATCGTTTGTTGACATATTGATCACGGTTCAACCATGGTTTATAAAATTAATGTTTTTTCTTTATTTCAATATAGTAAATAAGTTATATAGTTCACCTGAAAATAGAAAATACTCCTCTCTTAGAAAATGCTTCGATAAACATTCATTGTACAAAAAAGCCACGAAACGCTTATAAAAGCTTATAGAAACAAAACTCAGCGAAGCCAAAAAGTACTCAACTGCCATCGAATTATCCGAAGATATAAAAAGAAAAAAGCATTCAGCAGACTAGTCAGGAGGCACACGTAGAGGTGTTCAACATTTCCACACAAAGCCACATCCGATATCGATAAAACCCAACTCGTATTATCATAAAAACACTCAATATTAAAAAGCAAACGATTCCCTATAACTCTGTCCATCGGTACGCACCATTCACACAAAATTCGTATTCAGTAGGCGCGCGGTAAGTCGGCGCTATATCTTTTCACTGCCTCCATAAGGGCGGGTGTACGCCAGTGTGCTTGCAAAGTAGTTATAAACTGCTACTAAAGGCAGCACGGGCCGCTCAACGCGAAGACACTTAAAGTATACGTGTGGTGCGGCCTTTATCTTTTTATGCCTCGTTTAATATTGCGGCTCGACGCGATTAAGGTTATTGGATCGATTTTCGGGGCGTTTCTTGTTTGTTTATTTCGTATTAAGTGCTTTTATGTCTTTTACGATTTCTACGGTACGCATTTTTGACGGTTCGTTGATCTTGCGTTTAAATGACCGGTTGTTGAGGTACGGAAAGTTGTTCAGATTTTTTTAAATTGTCTATAAGAATGTTGCCACCTCATGAATTTTCTGTCTTTATAAAAACTTAATTTAGTTTAATATACATAGACTATGTATTAGTCTATATTAAAGTAAATTAAGTGAATATAGTTAAAGGTTTTAATATACATAGACTATGTATTAGTCTATATTAAAGTAAATTAAGTGAATATAGTTAAAGGGTGAAATGATTCCACAATTTTATCAGCTTTATTACTAATTATTGCGCTAATATACGTCCAACTATAATTAAATAAAAACTTTTATTTTAAAATAAATACCTAAACAAAGCTATTTAAGTTATAATATTTAACTTAAATAACTCACCTAATATATTTACTTAAACGAGTCTTAACTGAAACGTTTCTCATCAACCAAAAGTTAATAAAACATTAATGAGAACTTTATATTTTAAACATACCAGCCACTTACTTTCCTCTCTGAGAAACACTTGCAAGGCTTTCTAATATATAATATGCCGTTCAATACAATTATATTATGTTGTGACTTTTGGATGGCCATACCTATACATATAGTTTCCTTGAAAAGAGTTGTCATAGTACGAATCGTGAGCTCTTATAGAACAAACAGTGATGTTTTTTATCAAAAGAATGTCTAAATAAAATAGACTGCAGTAATTAATTAAAACAAACAAATAAACTTTACACTACAAATTACATTGTACTGTCACTATTCAACTTGCAACTAAGTTACTTTTTTCCTTAAGTTAAGTTACATGCAAATAAAGTTAGATCACACCGTCGACCAATCAAGACATTAGGTAGTGGCGCCACGCAGCGCGCGATCGCGTGTCGGCTATCGTAAGCCAAGTACTGACACCTCTATCTACATCGCACAGTAAAAACCTTAAGGAGCACGATAAAATGAAGTTTCGCGATTTGTATCGCAGTATAATGAAATTAAAATTGCTTTAAACTGCCCTCGAGTTGGAGTGCGTGGACTTTGTAGAAGATTATTGTATAAGTAACCTTGCTTTAATTTGGTTCTTTAAAATTGGCATTACATAATGTAACAAAATGTTTCACTAACTATCAAACTAATCCTGTATTATTACAGAGCCAGTTTATTAAATTAAAACATCTCTTTAAATGATACTTATGTATAGCTTAGATACTATTTAATAACTTACAGCAAATAAAAAGTTAATACAAAAATTATTATAATCAAACAAAGAGGCAGAAGGTATCAAAATATAAACTTTTTACATTAATAAGCAGTTCAATTCAAATTATTTAAAACTAATTATAAAATTAATACAATTATGAATAAGTTTTAGTTGCGGATCTCAACACAATTTTCTAACATAGTTATACAATTTTATCAATAAACTATCATCAATATAATTTCTCACTGCAAATTAAATTTTAAATTACAATTTGGAATACCTACAAACTTGGTTTATACCGAACCTAATGTAATTTGCGTAGTTATTAAACAATTTGAAAAGCGCCGACGTAACGTGAAATTATTTGAAAGTAATTTATTCAAATGTAACGCAGACTTTGTGGCCACACGGCAAAATCTTGTGCTCGTCAGAACGAAAATGCTTATGTTATAATTAGTGATTCATGCATTAATTTTATAATTTGTTTTTTTTTAACTAATTAATTTTCAATAACATTGTGGAGAGTGTGTTTTGAAATAATTCGTTTATTTTAGTTCCATTTCCTTTACCAAAGTTAGGAAAAAGAACAAAAATCTCATTTCCACGAAATAGGTACTGATTCTGCGACTAAAAACCTAAAACTGTGCAAAAACAAAGGGTACGTCTGTAGACGGGATCAACTGTTATCGTGCAATATTCGATAAGTTACACGCGTGTAGACGTTATTCAGACTTCTATCGGTTTATGGCTGCCAATCGTTCGTAAAACGGTAACACGCAAAGTTGCCCTAAGAATGTTTAAAACGACTTCAACGTCCCATTGTTGGAGAGTTTGGAAGCCCCGTTGTTCTAATGTAACTTGATTGTAATACAAAAGACGCCAGTCTAAACTCCCTAATAAACTTTGGCACGACAGTCTTTTGTGAAGCTGATTCGTTTTTGTTTTAAAAACGTTCGAAAAGCTGTTCAGCACTAGTTTTTATTGTTTCGTACGTTATATCTTTACTGAAATTAATATCATTTTTCGCTGGAGTTTTGTCTGTAAGTATACATTTTAGTTAAGTAGTTATTAGGTACTTTAAAGAATTGTTATTTTACTGACATTTCTACTCCTGCCTAAAAGTAGAAAACGTAATCCTCTACAAACTAATTTCGGAATACGAAAATAATAATTATAAATAATTTTGAAATGTCTTCATATATTTTAACATCGCGGATTTTTTTTTACGTAAAACGGTTTGTATCAAGATCTAGATGTACCAAGTATCAGATCAATCTGTCAACAGGAAGGGGGTAAAATTTCAATTACTAAATTTGAACCAAACAAATAAATAACAAACAGGGCAAGCTAAATAAAACCGTATAAAAACGGCTGGACTGATTTGGCATTTTTTTTATTTTTTTTATTTTGTTTATAATAGTCCGAATAAAGTTTTTAGGAAAAGAAAAATTGGAAAAGTTGCCTAAAAATTGGACTCTCACAAGAGCGGAATAAAAAAGGCAGTTTTATAAACATTTATACTATTACATCATAACCATTATTAAAAATAAAAAAAAAAACATACTAAAGCTTACCGCAAGTACGCCGGCCACGCGTAAGATAAATTTGATTTTCTTTTGTGTCTCATTCTCGATGTATGACGTTTTAAGTCATGTTAAAATTACATCCGAAATTAAATTTACATTTATTTATTTTCGTATAGATAGAATATAAACTAAAAATTGTTTAAAACTTGGCCACAAGCACAACACAATCAACTACAGCAGGTTGTGCGCGGTGCAGACGGGCCGTATAAATCCCACGAGGGCAGATTTTAATTAACTATCGCCTTACATCTTACAGGTGTAACGGGCAAAAGAAATAACCCTCCGCTCCCTGAAACACGAGACCCATTTTGAGGTACTAAAAGACGGCTAATTGAAAAGCTAATATTCACGGTATAACATTAATTATCCTCTAGAGGGTTACTGCGTAATCTCCAACGAGAAATCCTTATTATTTTAAGTGATACGCGGGCGAGGCCATGTTAATATTAAACGAAACTGCGATGCCTTTTAATAAGCGTAGTTTAACAAGTCGTGTGTTTTGGGAATCTTATACTCGATGTGTTATCGTATTGGGAATTGTAAGCGGAGTTCATGATGCATTATTTATGGTGTAAAAGCTTATGCCTCATGTATAGCTATGGTTTTATTTAAATAAAAAATGTTACTGTTTAAGCACGAAATAACTCTAGATCTATTATTTTATGTTATTTAAAAAAAACTGTTTCCAATTTTTTTTAATGTTACACTAAAGCTCGTCAATAACTTCTAAATAATAAAAAAAAACGATTCACAAACAGAAAAAAAATGGTACATAACTATTTTATGTTCATCTATTTATATCTGTTTTTATATCCAACGCAAAAAGAGGGGTCTTAGCTAAAAAAAAATAGAGATTTTTTGGGTCGGGGATTTTTAAATTTTATAGTTAAGTACTAGTAAAATTTTTGGCTTTTTAATTAGATTATTATGAATATTTTTTTTAGTAAATAAACACTTTCTTTCTTTTGTGAACATTGTTATAACAAGTCTTTTACAAAATTGAATTTACTATACTGTTTTCTATTTTTTTTAAATCTAATACCTAATCACAAGTAAATAAAAAATAAAATTCGAAGCACAAAAATGTTATTGCCGCAAAAATAGAGTCTATATCATAATAATTATCACAAATGCCTCCATTGAAAGCCTTCGGGAAATCGCCTGATGTTTATTGCAGCGAGTAATACCCCCCCCTTATACAAGGAAAAGTATAAGAAAATCTTTAACTGGAAGTAGCTCTAACAGTTAATAAAACCACTCAATCGTTTATAAATTCATGTTTAACGGTGTGGTTATTCCTTTTAGGGTTCTGTCGTAAAACCAGAACCTTTATAGCTTCGCCGGTTGTCGGTCCGTCTGTACGTCATAGGTATACACTCGCAGAATGTTCCAATTTTGTTCATCAATCCTTTACATGGCCGTCTTTCTTAGCCCGGACTTTTGGCTGACAGGAGTAATATTAAAAAATACAGTGTAGCACATACAAGAGTTCCCACTATCAAGTTTAATCCGAAAATAATTGTTTGTTATATTATAATTCAGAAATATATTTGTTGTTTTGTCCTTCTTTCACGCAGCAACCAACGGCGCAATAGATTGACGTGGTTTTTTTTTCATAAATATAGTTTATGGGCCGGAGAGTGACCTAAGGTATTTTTTATCCCGAAATAATGCTGACTAAGTCACGGACGTAAGCTTGTTATCTGTGTCGTCAACCAAGAGCTATTAACTGATACTTTTTGTGAATTTTTACATGTTTTAGCACATGTTAGCTTATTAAAATTCACAAAAAGCTATTAACTGAGTAAAGATGCATTTGAATCTTATAAATGAGTTCACAATTATTTATTTTTTTGTATGATCATCATTGGCTAGATAACTGTATAACAGAATTCTTCTGTATATTAAGTATAATCTCGTACTGGGACCGCTAGAAATCTTCACCATTTACATGGTTGAAAGATCTTTCTTAGAGAAACATCACAGTTGGTTGCCCTACAAACCTATTACCGTATCTAGTGAACTGTAAATGTACGGTCCTACCTAACCCCACAACGAAGATATGTGTGAGGTTTATATGTTGTATTCTGAAGCGCAAACTCACTCGTATTTATAACGCAAATAGACACACAATCTCAGACATCTATGTACTTTGCTTGCTATTTGTTTGACACCTAAAACGCAAGCGTTATTTCATTCTAACAACACACTCTATATATTATCCTCAATACTTATTCTAGTCGCTACGAAAATTTCTTCATTCTCACGATATTTTGCTTTTATATTTCACTCAACCGTCCTTTTCATAAATTAACGAAATTTAATTTCGAATTAAATCTAAATGTTTCGTACGAGCCTTTAATTAAAAATCTTGTTTGCGCCTTGAGCAACAGAAATATTATATTCAACGGCATCCTTAATTGTGAAAAGTCGTATTTTTATGTAAATACCGATTTCGCAGAATAAAAAAATACTTACGAAATCTAATAACACCGATGCTCAGCGTAGCTACACCGAAATCAATATTCAATTTGATTGCATAAAACATTTATTCCAAGAGCTAATCGACAATTTCAAATTTTCCCTTATTGTAGTAAGTGTGATGTTTTATTTGAAATGACAAAAAATTTCAACGATATTTCAAAGGCGGGAACAAATTGTGGCGATAAGAACGTCACAGAAGTTAGGGTGTGTTTCACTGGAGTTGTTATCAGTTGGGGGCACTCGGGACACGAGGCGGGGAAGGGGTCAATGGCGCACGCCGCGCGATCTACTAAATCGAATGAAAAATTGTACGAACTTCATTGAACCGATGTTTTGAAGCGACGGGAACCTTCGCTCTACCGCCGCGAAGTGTTAAGCCACGAATTGAAAAAAAAACGTCTCGGCAGAGTAAATGTGTGCATACGGAGAGGTATTTCTCGTCGAAACAACCCCTTGGGACATACGTAAAAATACACGAACCCCTTTTTAGGTAGGTACCGCCTACTTCCAATATCCGAGTTATATTTTAGACGTGGTGGTATTTTTGCCTCCGGTACAAATAGATATAACCGTTGCTGTGACTAGTGAATATTTCGTTATTGTGAGTTTCCATTACTGTTTCACGCATATAGTTTTTAGGTAGAGAAAGAGTGACGACAACTTGCTTATACACATACTTTAAAAACACTAGTTTTTCTCTTATTGTTTGGTTGATAAACCACTCAGTGTCAAAGTTTAAACCACACATAGACCCCTGACATGGCCGTAAAACTATCCAGAAAATCTTATTAAATGTGTTGGTACTCACGATTTATTAATTACCATTGTAAACATAATTATTATATATTAATATTGTATTGTATATTAATATTGTAATATAAATAACCAATATTATCTCCCATTGCAGCCGTGGCAGATAATTTAGAAGCACCTTATATCATTTTGTTGGACAATTTGTTAAATTAGAAATCCTACAATGTACCTTTTATTATTAAATAAATAAATAATAATAAATAATTCTCCAATTACCATATTCTTACAACTCGGAAGTTCAAAACTATATATTATAGAATTACCAGCACTCCCGTTAATGTGGTTATAATAGATCGAACGGTTGTTTACTCGTATTCTCGGCATCCAGACCGTACGAGGAACTTCATAGGAACAACTTTAAAATGAAAGATTCGAACTACCGCGCCGGTAATATTGAATTCTCAACCACGTATATTCCGATAGAGTTAGCTATATGTGATTATTATTACACGTAGTTTGTGTTCCAGATATTTTATTAAAGATTTTGATTATGTTATTGTCTCGTTGGTCTAAAGGTAGGAAACGCGACTACTGAGCACGAGGTCCTGTGTTCGATCCCCGGGTCGGGAAGAGTTATTGAGTTTTTCCATTAAGAAATTCACAATATCAGCACAGTGTCTGGTATTGTGCAAAACAATTATTGTATACAGAAAATATTCATTAAACTTAAATACTTCAAGCTTGATTAGGTTCTATAATTTTCACACTGTAACTTACATTTACTTAAGTACAAAAAGGCCGCAAATCAGACAAGCTTTACCCTATACTTTTGCTCATTACATATATTAGGTACCAATAATTCCTAGAAATACGAAAAAATATACACCACACCCACAAAATTATGGCCAGCCAGTCGTAAACTAAAATAATCCAGCATTTATGGACATTATAGGCTGTAAGTATTGTTACCAGTGCCAAAAAAGAAAGCTAGGGGAAAAAAATGTTTAATGTTATTTTCGCGCCTTTTCTGCTGACGTCATTGAATTAGGGCTGACACTTATATAGTGAAAATCACCTTGATATAGTCATTAATGGAAATATGTCACTAGTGGGCTAGGCCAACAATAAGTCACTTACTAAGACGTTCTAAGGTGTGTTCACCTTTTTAACTGTCGCATGTTGTCATCAATTCTCGACAAATTCTGAATAGCGGCCAAATTTGCATATATACGTTTTTTAACGTGTAAGCGCCTTTTTCGTGATGCCTTACATTTTAGTTATATTTTTTTTTTGATGCATAGATCAGCTACGTACCTAATTGTTAGCTTAAATAAAATTTGTTTTTTTTTTCGCGTAGCGATAGAATCGTGACGTTTGCTTACAAAATCAGTCGACGATTATAACTGAAATTTGACGGCACGACGAGACTATCGCCGCGATTCTCTTGCTTAGTATCGCAGTAGTTGTCAAAATGTAGTTGTTAAAGAAACGACGTTAATCCTCAATGCTAACTTATCGTCTCCCGCCTCGAAGTAGTAAGCGAGGTAGTAATGCAGTACGGGCCGTCTTGTCTATCAGTATGTGTGCGTGTTAAAAAACGTGCTGACAGGCCGCATACTCTTGTATTATATATAGTATTTTGCTAATGTTTTATAAGCAATTTATACGAGTTCGTTTCTATGGAGAATCTATACAAAACTGAAACAGGTTTCACGTAGGAACATGAAAGTTGAACCACATTTTCTTCTTTTTTTTTTAAACGTAGCCCTGCATCGTATCGCGTTTGCCGTCACAAATATAGTTTCAAAATGCAATATAATTATAATATATTTTTTCAAAATGCACATTCAACATTATATTTGCCTCAAATTTACGACACTAAACTCTGAAGGCGAATCGTTTCGTCAATTCAATTAATCCAATTTTTACGTTAAACATTTGTTTTATGTTAAAGTTAATCAGCACCTAAATCTAGGTAGAATATCACACTAAACCCTTTGTTTACTTCCAGTGAACTTACCTTCCCGAAATATACTCATTTTCAGCTTAAGTTTCGTTAAACTTACATAATTTTCACACACAACACTAGACAACTTCAAACCCGTGTCGGAGGCATTGATTATGAAGTTCAGTTTATATTTAGATAATACGCCTAGGTCTAGAAACTTTAGCCTTTACGCATATTTCATGTAAAGTTACAATTTGTAAGAGTTTGTTATAATAGAATTATTTCGTTAAACGGTTTTATTTAGCTAGAGGCCTGTTTATTATTTGGTTCAAAATTAGGAATCTATATTTTACCCTCTTTCTGTTGACAGATTGATTAGTTCTGATTAGAGCTTTAGTTCTGATGACAAAACCTTTTTCATAAAAAAAAAAATACTTATATTATTTTTCATTTACTATGGAAATTCGATGTAAATGTATTAACAAAATATTTATGTGATATTCTTGTTATCTTTATTTATTCAAATACAATATATTATAGTACCTATTTTTTTTAAATTATAATTATTTTAAAAACATTTGCTTTACACTATGATTTTCTCCTGAATTGTGTTCGTGGGTATGATTTACAGACATATAAAGTTATTCAAACTTATGAATAAATAAATAATCTATGCTTATTGTAAATTATTATTGCAACACCAAGTAGTGAAGAGACAGGCCCTCCTACATTAGTATAGAAAGTGCGCAGCCTTAGCCGCCCATAGGCCTATGCCACAGATTTACACTTCAGTGATAACATCAGTCGGTGAAGGTGATAAGTAAGTGTACCGTTTTAACGTATTAGCAAATCTTAGACAATGGACGATATTTTTTTTATAACCAGACAATGAATTCATTTGTCTAAATAATTTATCTCTTTGTTAGAGACGACACCATTTAATATCAAATAAAACGTTTATTGAAAGTAACGTTAAGTGTTTCTTAGTATTTATGCACAACGAAACAATTTTTTTAAACCCAGACATTCCATTACAGATCAAAACACAAAGATTATTTTTTACATTTTATTTCGAGACTATTAAGAGTCGTTTATAGAAAGCTTTTCTCTCAGCATGAGGTGCATTCAAATGAAGGAAATGGGCCACTATGGCCAATGCTACCAACCTAAATTTATTGCTATGTTTACACCAAGTTGGCCAACTTGCCACGCAGTATCTACAGACGCGGAGAAAACTTATGCTTAGATAAATATACCTGAGAATACGTGACGCGGTATTAATGTTACACGTATTACTTTGAAACTCTGATAAGCATCTGTTCTGCTGGCGTTACCAAAGTATATGACTATGTTTACTTAATAACAAATATAATTCTAACTACGTTACCTTTAAGCTACGTTTTCATTACATGTTTACTTTGATATCACAATAAAAAGAAAAAGTTGACAAACAAGGCAAGAGAACGCTCAGTACAAAGATGTTCTTTTGAAGAGCCCACATCTCGACGTCTGAGACACACCTGTTTACTTTACATGACGTCTGTCAAACATATAAAAGGTGCCTCTTCACGAAGCACACAAAAAATGCTGTCGTCAAAGAACCTTTGACAAATTATCTGTTAAGTTGACGAGTAAATATTCCGCAAGCGAACGCTCCCACTCTTATTGAATCGTTGAATCGCTACTCTTTGAATTGTCAGTTCGATAAGAAATAAAGACGTATCGCAAAATCAAGTCGCCGAGTGTAGTACCACATTTTACATTATCGTCAGTTTTTAAGTGTCGCCATATCCGACGTCGAGTGCCAAAGTTTTTAGCGTGTAATGCTTCCGATACATAAAACCATCCAATAATATTTGTGTTCGACGGCGACGCGAAAACATTTTGCTCGGAGGCGCCCCCTATCGGTCGGCTATAAAGGCCTTTCGCGCGATAAAAACTGATCTGTGAGTTTGTCCGCCAACAACAGGAAAACAGATCTTTGGCGGGCGGCCAAGTTACCTGCTCGCTCCGGTGCAAAGGTGCCGGCGCGCCACGCACTCCCCCTGCGTGCACTATCTCCACACGAGTCTGCACTCGCGATAAAGGGTTAACAAATTGCATCCAACTTCCAAGCACACGTCGCCGAATGTGGAAGCAGTAAATAGTTCCATGTTTGCCGGTGAAGTTTTGACTTCTTTCTCACTCGCCAACTGACGTTCTCATAATGGCTTTTCCGGAGGTAGAAACGAGCGTTTTCATTGTAGCGCTCGTCGCGCGGACGCCCGCGGCGCCGCGCCGCCGCGCCGCCTCGTCGCGCGGTCCAACTGCGTCACTCTTCAATTTGCTCCACCAATTGTCGCCATTTAAATTGTGTTCCTCGTACAATCCACGTTATTATTCTTTTATGTGAGGCCCGCGCGTCGATCGCGACGTACAAAATTGTTTTTTTTTTTCTCTCGTCTATATCGGCGCTTATTTTGCGTTGTCTCTATTTTTGCAGAAGCCGGGGGTGTAAACACGGTGCGGGGCTTAAAAGTGCGTCCTAATTTATTTGAGGCGCCTTTTCGGAAAACGTTTCAGCTATGGTCTTTTATCCAGTTGAACAAAGGATAATACGAATAAAAGCCAGTCGACCATAATCGTACTTTCCTCGTGGAGAGCTCCGCGAAAGATAAAATAGTCACCACAATTTTCCCGGTAGAGTTTTTACCTTTCAGTGGCGCGGTTTTTTGCGGGATTCAAAGCTGATTCAATAAGAAGTTACGAGCGTACTTAGCGCGTATAACACTAGTGTGTACAGTTTTTATGTTTCCACCGCAGCTCTCAGAGAGGAATGTATAATATTCGTTGTGATCTAACAAGGAGGGAGAGTTTGTTGATTGTTTATATTCGATTATCTCGAAACCAGTGGACCAATTTTGAGTTTCGACGGCGGCGCCGGCGCTTTTGTGAGCTCGCTTCTTAAAACATCTCAGATGATAATAACGGAGCTATCTGCATAATCAATGTGGAATGAATGAAATGAGTTTTACCTACCAGTTTCTTTTGATAAACAAATTGTTTTTGTTTGGCATCAGACACTCGAGTATTCGAAACGTTCAAGTTGGGAGTCTTCAATTTGATTATAATGATTTATTTAGTATATTATTTGTGAAGGGAGAGGCAGCTGTCACCCACAATATATCATAAAGAAGATCAACCCGTAACCACAAAACTGATTTAGTTGCATCCCAAACTGGCAGGTTGGTAAGAGTAGTAACCTCATAAAGGGCTCCATCAGTCGTCATTACGCGATTTGACACTGATAGGCGTCGACGCGTCCGCACGACCTGCCCTCGGTGATCGATGATCGTCGAACACTTCGATATTTAAACATCAAAAAAAGAAATCTGAAAATAGAATACAATATAATATTAAAAGGTTTTTTTTACTCAGATAACAATAATAAATAAATCAATGGATTTTCTATGTTCATTTAATGTAGAAAATATGAATATTTGATGTAAGTAATACATCAAATATAAATATTGTAAAATATAAATGGAAAAAATATAAATCCATTTATGTTTTATAATATTTATGTTTTGAATAAAAAAAGTATCGTAAAAATAATGTTTATATAAATTCAAGTTTTCACCGTTGAACACTACGTAAATAAAGTCAATAATTTATATTTAAGCACCCATAACCCAAAAATGTTCGCGTCCACACAATCGTTATTTGATTACACACCTTTACGATTATCCCCTCGGTCCCTTGTACCTGTGGGGAGTAAGATTGATATGGGGCCGCCGCAGCCTCTGACAGGTTGTTATTGAAAAATTGAGCGATAATCCCGCAGTGAAAAGCTTTTGTTTTCTACATTTCCTTATACCCATTATAATTTTAAAATTTTAATCAGATAATTTTTTGGATTTTTTTTATTTTCTGATTAAAACGTAAAACAATTTTACGACAGAAACAAACTACAATAATTAATAAATGTATGTAATGAAAAAAGACAATATTGTTTGAAGGAGCACAGATAATTAACAGCCTACCAGAAGATTTAAAAGTTTGCGGCAGTATGAATGTATTTAAAAAAGAGCTTAAGCAATATTACGTATGTAGACTAAAATACTAGAGTCAAACATTTTTTATTAATTAGTTAAATACACGTATTTAACTATTTGATAAAAAATGTTTGACGTCTCATTTTAACAGTAAGTTCGAGAAAATATATTCTTTAAGCCTAACTACATGTTATATGTTTAAATAAAATATTGAGTTGAATGAAGAACTACCTCGATACTAGTAATCAAATGCTGACCATGGGGCCCTTAGTTCGATTCCTGAGCCGACAAAAGTAAAATACCTCTGCCTTATCCTTTAGGCAAAATTTTATATTTTCATAATGATGGTTGATGTTGGATTTTCATTTTAATTTTTAGTGCGTTAATTACAAAGCGGAACGTGCAGCTGTTAATTGACCATACAATTATTATCAAGCGTAAAATAATCCACATACAACATACATTACCGGTATCGTTTTACAAACCCAACGAGACTCCCTCATCTAACATTCAATGTATTGTTACAGGGTGCGCGTTCGTAAAGTTCAGCTCCCACCAGGAGGCGCAGGCGGCGATCACCAGCCTACACGGAAGTCAAACTATGCCGGTAAGCACGCAACTAAGCATTAGTATGGGATGAGACGTGAGAGGGAGCGGATGTCAAATTCATTAAAGAAAGCTAAATAAAATTTCGAATTCATTTTTTTTAATTAGAAAAGAAATGGTTACCAGAAATATTATTAACAATTAAAAAATACAAAAAATGTAAACTAGAACATAGCATTAAATTATTTTGTCTTGACCAAATATCATCCAAGTTTTGTAAGAAATACGGAAAGAAGTAGACAAGAGGCTAGCTCTTAAATATAATAAATAGAGAGAAGTAGAGATATACTTTTTGTGACTCTATCTTTTGTTTGTTCTTCTAATTCATTTAGTTTTGGACCCAAGACAGTTACAATCATTTCAACAGAACGCTCCGAATGATATGCTTGTTGCATTATCATTATGACATTATCTAGTAAAAAAAAAATCGTAGATCCTAGTTTACAAGAGTTGCAATAACACAGCAGAGGTGGCAGTACCTCCTTTAGTTTTTAAACTTGCACAGGGGTCGAACTTTGACGTTACATCGCGGTTCTGTTGTTTAGCGAATAAAGAAGAAAATAGCTTTACAGGACGCATCATCCCGCTCTTATAACAAGAGAATGATCGCTGCAACATGTCATAGTACAGCGTCTTGGTGAACAAAAAAGGTCAGCTACATAAAAAAAGTAAATAAAAAAAAAAGAAATTCTTGATATAATAAAAGTCTGCATCGACATATTGGATTGCAATGCCTAAACTTTTGCATCTGGTTCAAATCAGCATTTTGGTTCAAAGTTGCTTCGACCAGAGGCGCCAATAGATCTTTCATATGTATTTACTTTTTTTAAAACAACTTCCCTACAACACTATAAAATTGACCTTAATATGCCAAGAAATATCTGGCCTAAATTCTGTTAAATAAAACGATAACTCTTCCGCTACGGAAAATCTTTTCAATTCTAAACCAGTAACATCCGTTTCCGTCCTTATCTTCCGTCGTATAGTTATTTACAAACATTTTTCATCGGAAATAACTTATTCGTTTTCAATAAACTACTCTACGAATATCCGTCAGTTTTCTGCGTGACTTTTATTTAACTTCCTCCGTTCCTCAACTTGTAACTACATTGATAAATAGATCGATCTGTAAGGTCAGGGAAAATGGCGGAAAGGTATTTACACTTTTATTTTGTCAGTGTACCTCCTTTTATGGAACGATGATTTCGACACATCTTGCGCCTGAGCGAATTTCCTGTAGCGTCATGTGTCGTGGCCCTTGCATAGGGCAAAATTTGTGTGATACTCAGATATTTTTTCGAGGTTTGTTGCGATTTTGGTGTGAATATTACATAAACAATCTTGAGATGTTCTGAATCCAAATATGCATTTATAAATTCGTAAAATCTTAAATTGAATATATTAATATTATTTCATTAACATTAATAGAACTTATTCTGCGTGGATTTCAGGTTATTCTACATTTATTTTAGCCACTTAGGAGTAGAATTTCTTTTCTTTTTTTAATTCTTTTAGTGCACCTCTTAGACGCTTAGGCAAATTTCCTTTACATTTCAAGTTTCTAGGTTCAGTCACAGTCAGTACTGTTTTATAAACTTAAGAGAAGACGAATGCATTTTTTTTGTTTTGTTTGCCCTTCTTTGACGCAGCAATGGAGAAAAGACTCAACGTTATTTTTTGCATAAAAATCTTACTAATCCACTATATTAATTAATATGTGAAAGTTTGTGAGGATGTATGGATAGATGTTTGTTACTCTTTCACGCAAAAACTACTGAACAGATTTTGATAAAACTGTAAAGTAATACAGCTTATACATGTTAATAACACATAAGCTACAATATTTATCAACATACCATGCAGGTGAAGCCGCTGGCGGAAGCTAGTAGTTTATAGACCAAAGAGTCACATAGGGTACTTTTTATCAGAGATAAATTACAGATTACAGATAAAAACGCTAAATTTCTATATTCCATATTGTTTTGCGAAAAAAATGCTGCACATTTTATGACAATCGAAATTAGAACAAGCCATATTATGACACCACTAAAAAGCTTTCCGCTCTGACCCCCGCTATCGCTTATGATTAAGGCACACTACATGTCGACAAAGCATCGAAATATTCACCTACTACGTGCTCTGATAGAATAGTTAGTGAACTAACGCAAACAGAATGAGCCGTGGCTTCACGCAACCTGATACACTACAATAAAGATTGTGCTGATTTGAGATTGATGAGCCAACTCGTGTACACAGTGGGCCATGATGAACATAGTATGATTTAACTGGAGTCGTATTCTTTCTAGTATCTTCCGTTGTTTATGGTTAATTAGAGTTTAAACCTCTGATGAATCAAGTAAGAAAATCTGTCAGGTGTGATGATTTCCTCATAATGTTTTCCATCACTATTTTAGCAAGGTGTTTCATTTCTGACTCCGCAACCTTTGAAGAATCAGTAACAGCAAAGGCTATATATAATATTACTATTCTTTCTCATCTCGATTTGTGAAAATGGTTTACGCCCAGCAATAGGACAGTGTACGCTAGTTTATTTTTAGTAAAACTATCGAAAAGTTGATTAGACCGATACATTCCTTCACAAAAAACCTTCCCTTACGCTAATTTAGGTTTCTATCTATTTTTAAACTCTTATAAATAAAGTTAGGGAGAATAATAAAATATGTGAGCCGGTTTATATTTAGTTCAAAAAGCGTTTGACCTTTTAATACTGACATGATATCTGGAAGTTGCCTCAGATCAAACTGATTCACTTAAGAAAGGTTAGCTTCTGGGAACGTTTTACGTAAGACAGTATTCAATATTCATACTTCACTACATATTATAAAACAAAGTCGCTTCCTCTGTTTCTATATCCCTATGTATGCTTAAATCTTTAAAACTACTCAACGGATTTTGATGCGGATTTTTTTTTTAATAGATAAAGTGATTGAACAGGAAGGTTTATATGTACATTGCACCGTGCGAAGCCGGGGCGGGTCGCTAGTTATCAATATAAGAAGTAAAACTTTTGATAATATATTAACTGGCTGAGTATACGAGTAGCTATTGAGCGAGGCAATGCGGCGTGCATTTTAGGAGGGCTGCCTACTGGTAGCGGTTTTTTAGATTAAGGGTGTTTTTTTTTTGTATTTATTTTTAAAGTAGTTCGAGTTTTATTTAGTATTTTTATTTGTATTTTAGTTACTATCTACAGACTATAGAGTCAGACGTATATCCCTTCCAGGTTTAAAAAATACATGACCGTTAAAAAGTTCTTAATATTTTGACAATTATAAGCATCATTAAATTGTGGTCATGATTTAGATTCATTATAGGATTCATGATGATGGCTCTACCACCAGTAAATTTAAATTATCTGAATTAATTTTATGTAGATGAACTTAAAATATACATTCAGTGAGTTTGTTTACCTGCTGCCAATAGACAAAGAAGGAAGCAAAATAATCTCCACATTTCCATCTATTGTTTTGTCAAATATGATACACTACTTGACTGTCGAATATAGAGGTTTGTAATACATTAAACACAATGTAATGTAAGTGTGGTATTTTATTTTGCAATAAATACAAGCCTATATAAAAATCACACAAATTTAAGTTGATATTCTGATAAAAATATAATAAAAACTCTTATTAACTTGTTCATATTTTCCCATGAACAACCGTTTCACACTCAATTAAGTTTAAATTAACAAACCCTTTCTATCTAGCGAACTCTCTTCAATCTTTTCACATCGCTTCTCTTTATAACGAGAGCGAAATATTAAAAACGGGCCAAATACTTACAAATTGCATACAGAATTGTAAATAGGCAAAGAAGTTTGGTTTCGGCAAAAAGTAGAATCGACTGTCCGATCCAGCATTTAACTTTTTAATTAGTGGCTCTGTCGAATACCCGCCGGAGCCTACACTGTGAGAATAAAACATCGGTACTCATTAATTCGAATAATCGATTCGTTTTTGCTAATCTTTTGAATAATCTTTGAATTAATGGTAATTTGTGTCGATGGTTCACAATGGTTTTATTAGGTTGTTGTAATTTGAGATTAGATTCTTAAATATTACTTAAGAATATCTTTAAATGTTAGATTAAATATGCAGTGATAGCCTAGTGGTAAACCATATCACATCGGTCATAACCGTTGACTGGCACCTCTGGCTTTTCATAAGTTATGTGCGTATTATAAATTTATAGTCTCTTACTCCATGCCTTGCAAAGCACGTTAAGGCGTTGGGCCCGGCTGTGATGAAGATCTTTTACATCCGATATAGGGAGTTAGTACCCTCATGAAATCCTGACACCCGATCTAACTTTAGAATATTGTATCGTTTTGGGTTCCGAATAGAAAATAATATTCAGCTGAATCTGGTTAGATTAGAAGCTGACCCCAACGAAGTTTCAGAATAATAAGGTTAGGCGGAGGATGAAAATTTAGCAGAATACTATAACTAGAAAAAATCCTTAGCAGTCTATTTAAATTAGTGTGTTTGTTGTTGTCTCCTTCTTTCACGCAGCATAAACGGAGCAACGTATTGACCGACGCGCTCATGATGTTTTGCAAAGTGATAGTTTAATAATTAATAAGATTTTTCTAGCGGCTTAGCACTTGTGATTTTAATTTTTCGCCTTTTAACCTATGTTACTTTCCAGTCCATAAACTACTTACATGCGAAATCATGTCGATAGTTGCTCCGTTGCTGTTGCTGAAAGAAGGTACAACAAAGAAACACACTTTGAAATTTACAATATAAACATGATTATTGAGTGTAAAATATAATAAGTATTTTTAATACAATCCAAACATATTCTGCACATCGATTACTGTATCGAACGCTCATAAAACCAACAATATATTGCTCATAATCCAACGACACGTGTTTCATTCACATGTAATTAGGAACCCTAGAAGTCTTACAACTTAACCCGTGCGAACCCCACGACAGAAATCCACTTATATTAATTGTTACGAAAGGTAACTCGGGGTAAAAGCGACCCACTAAATGAAAGAAGCCGTCTTTCACTTATTACTTCAGTATAATGTACAGCCCATTATGATATTAAATCAGGTTTCAACCGCAAGCTTTACCCGCTGACCATTGAATTGCAATAAATTAAATTGGTACGTTACTCGTAAAATAAATCGGTAATGGTACAGCTCGCGCCAAATATGTTTGCGTGCGGCTAAATTCTGAACTAAAATATTTTGGTGCATAACTGTCAGATTTGTTTGAGAGTGGCGCCCTCATTTATGCATGGACTTATTTGGCGCGCATCAATTTTCAATCAATTCGTTATCAGTCAAAAGCACTTTAATTAGTAACTCGAGTATCAGATAATATTGTTTTATTTTAAATTATCTAGATATCAGAAACAGAAACTTGAATTGTTGAATTTTCCAGAATATCCCGTAATAGTCTAAGTATGTCTTTTTTTTCAATTTCTGATAGGTATCTTATGTAACATTACTGCAATGTTCGTAGGTATCTCTACTTTTTTAAAATAAAATTCAGCCCTTATTACTAGCGATAACGTAGTTTTATTTTATTTTTAAATCGGTTAAGTAGTTTGAGTTTATCTATTACAAACATACATCAAAAAATCAAATCTTTTTTCTTTATAATATTAGCTCAGATATGACTTAATTTGAATAAACTTATTTGGGTTATATTCACCCACGTTAAACCTTTAAAAGTGAGACTTTTATTAGTTTTACGAAGGAAAATAACACGGCCGTTGAAATAAAGCCTAGGTACCTACAGGGCTGTTTAATAAAGTAAAAATGGTGTTCTGTAATCAAGTGCAAACTAGCGTTCGACCGTTGACAAGTCGAACACAGTGAGCTCGAGTGAGGTTTTGTTTGAGTCAGAATAGAAATTCGGCGGTACTCGGTGAGCCCGATAATTCCTTTTGCCGAGCGACGACACAAAAGCTCGCTCGCCCGCCACCCAGATTTGCTCTCAACTGCTCCTAATGACGTTTTTGTCTGGCCCTCTACCTCTAGTCTTGTAGTCTGTACAAATATTGATTGACTTGTATGGCATTTCGTTTGTGAAGGTACTTTCACGAGATACAAATTTTGTCTTTAATAGTTTTCTTATCGCAAATAACTGTGAAGTGTTTTCAATTTTATCTGTACAATTTGTCACTTCACTTTTTAACTATTTAAAAAAAAACTATAGTTTAATCTAAGTAAAACATATTTTTATGTACTTTGCTAATATGAAATACGATCATTGATCTATTTCCATCATAATATAATTATTCTACTTAAACTGCAAATATTTCTATAAACCTTCTTAACATTACCATACCTCAAAGGCAGCTAAATTAAATTCTACTTTTCTGCCTACCGTGTAATCCTGATAAATAAAATACCCCTTCAGTAGAGCCTTTTCAATACTGTTACATAAAAAAAATCATTCAAATCTGTCTGTGGGTTCCGATAATCGCGAGCAAGGTCAAATGCAATATGTCTTTTAACCTTCAGTCCTCCTTTACTCTGACCTTATTTGAGCCGGGATAGGAGTAGATAATTTTGATAGGGACGAAAATATAATAGAATATATTTATGAGTAGAGGTAAGAGTCCCTGTATTTTATTGGTGCATTTTATAGTACGTCGTCTATTCGTTTATGTTTGTATACGAATAATCATACTATATCAATGTTTTAGTTGTACTTACGTGAAGTATCGATATAAGACATATTTTTATACATTTTAGTACCTACCTATTGTTAACTAATTTGTGACAACACAACCATATTGCTTGTATTGTTATAAATACGAGAGTGGTCCTACGTGTTATTCGAATAATATATTTTAATTTAATATATTTATCTTGAAAGATAACAAATTTGAAAAGTTCTAACATTATTATATTGTAATCTTATCGTGAACAGCTATAACGTTATTAGTAAGTATAATATTGTACCTTATCTCTAAGGTAAAAAAAAAACTAGTAACTAATTCAAAAACCCGTCCGTACTCTCATAAAATAAACAGTATCTTCATAATAAAGTAGTACAAGTTTAGAGGTTAGCTTGTTGTTTTTAATAATTGGTCGAGTAAACCTGCGCGGACCTTATTAAGAGAGAATTTCAAGTGCTTCAAGCCCCGCCCGGTAACAATACGACGAGATTGGCCACGCGGAACCTTATTTTACGTCGGCATAACGTATCCTATACTTTCACTTGTAGTTTTTGAAAGACTTGTTATTATTACAAATTGAAATTGGCCTTTAGTTCTTGTGAACTAATTTACTATTCATTAATTCTTGAAAGGTTGGGATGATGGATGATTTACTGTTGAAAATCTATTGTTACGTTCTACCTGGATGCAAAAGATTATTCATAGGTCCTTCGTAATACGAATTAATATTTTAAATCTAATAGAATAGAATGATAAGTCTTAGATTCTTTGATTTAAAACAGTAAATTATTATTCATTTATATAAATAAAATATGATTTACTTCGTACCTTAGATAGCACATTTAGTTGACAGTTCTGTATGATAAATATCGTTGATAGTGGATATAGGGTGTTAGTACTCTCATAAAAAAAAATCTTGAGAACTGACTGAATCTTAGAATATAGTATCATTTCCGACTGGCAACACCCTGTAACCCTCAAGGATCAGTTATGACCCCTTAGGAATGAAATAATCAAATAGGCGCTTGGTAAAAAACTGATATTGATCTATATTAACTGACTAACTGATTGACAAACGATTCACAGCGTAAACCAGTGGACCAAGGATTTAAAATTAAACGGAAAAAACGGGGTTGAAAAATCCAAAATTCGCGCGGTCGAAGTTGGGGGTAGTTTAATACAAAAGTAAGAGATACTAATCGAAAACCTACACAGAAATACTGAATATTATTATATATTTAATATTCCTAACTTCTGCTCTGTATACATGAATAATTAAATGCGTCTACCTAAATTGTGTACCTCATAACAGCAGTACGAGGGTCTCATATCCGTCATACATGCGCAGGTATTCATTTAGCCGGTCTATTACCATGTAGTGGCGTTAGACCACTGTTATAAGACGATGCGGTATGGACGAAATTAGGAAATATAACCTGTACAACCGTGCGTGACTTAAGTAAAGAGGAGTTAACTATTCAAGAATATTCTACTAAATATTCATAGCACAAAAGATAATAATAAACCTGTAGGTAATTGTCCTGCAGTGGGACAATTACAGGCTATGATCCTGATCTCTCCTCATACAGAGATCAGGATCAAGCACAAAAGAGAAATAAGTATAACTTAAACGTTGTAGTGATAATACAATAAAATGTAAAATGTTGTATCCTTCATTATTGAGATACGAAGAAAAGAGACAACATATGAATTTTAAATCTTTGCCAAGCCACACTGGCACCTACTAAACTCTACAGAGTGTACATACGAAAATAACTTCAAGGGGTAATACTAATCCTCACTCACCTCACAGGGGTAATACTAATACTCATCTATAAAACTCTATTAAAATTGAATAGCACAAGTACTATCTAAAGAAATCTAGTCTACTAGACAAGTTAGCGTAGTGTTCCACTTGTTAAACTGTTCAATTTCATTATATTTCAACTCGTAAAACCTTCGAGATTCAAGTGATATCAAAACTTTTAGGCAATTTGTCTTTCAACGTAATAAAATAATCTTCTTAAAAAAATAAAGTAAGTTTAAAAAGACTTTTCTAAAAATTCTGAATTTATAAGGAATACGTTACATCTAGGACTTATAAGCATTTATATTTTTATGCAAAGTTTTCTAGCTTTTTAATATGCTGAACAAGGGACCCAACTTTCAATCATTCCCTTGCTATACCAACGACCTGACGATATTCGTCAGGGAATGATTGAAAGTTGGGGACAATTTTGATAGCACAAGCAGGATTTTGAATAGCTCAGTTGGTAAACGAGCCAGTAGCTTTATTTAAACCAGTAAGACCCAGGTTCAAATCCATAGCTTTTTCTAGGATTTTTCTTTTTACAAAAACTCGCAGCAAATATTAGAGTTCGCTTTGCATTTTTTTTTAAATGTCATAATATTCGGTCATACTGGTACAACCGCATATTTACTGCTACCCAATAAGGGTGCTGTCAATGTCAAATTGTTACCACTGATGTGCAGTCGACTGTACAATATTATTATTTTAACCGCAATCGCTTATAACTTGGACGGTTACGTTATCAAACGATAGAGGGCGCTGCGAACTATTTACCCAGCTTATGGTCGAAGCGGGCGCAAAATTAAGAGATTTTCCTGCGCAAGTGCAAACAGTGCGAATCGACCCTTAATAAAAGCGTCCGTGTATTTTAAAATGAAGACACGATAGGTATTTGTTTAGGCGCCGACGTAACTGTATTAAAACTGAGTGCGAGCATAATTAATATGTGAGTCAACAGATTTTCAATTAGGTTTTTACATATTAACGCTCGAAATTGCTGCGTTGTTTAGTTTTGATTAATTATGTGCATTTTTATAGCTATTTAATAATGCTAGAGGTCGGCTGTTGGTCGAAATTTGACCGTATTTTTCTCCACATTGTTTTATTGATAGGACTAGAGCTCGTCAATAACTACTAATATCTATAAAAAACACACAAACATGTCAAACATATAACACCTCTGTTTTTACGTCCGTAAAGTATGCTTGAGAGGGTGGTACTACCCCGGTCTATTCAACAAGAGCTTTTAAATCTTAGCAACGGTAAAGTTACGACACACTAACATTATAAATAGAAAACTAAAAAAAAATTACGTAGATTAAAATATTAGTGTACCTTATAATCTGCGACACTAAATAATTCAACTAAATCCCGCCGAATTACCACCTAGTCTTACATAATCTAACCTATTTACCGTTTAGGCAGTAACCGCGTTGTGTGACGGAATAATTTTCATGTAACTCGTCATTCAATTAGGTGACGAGTCTGTTGACAGACCCTGTTTGTCACTTAATCTTTGTCGCACCTATACGGAGTAAACCTGCGGTTATTAGATATTTAGATAGAGTTAGGTAGCGTTTAGGTAGGCTTTAGGTAAGTTTTATATATTTATTATACACTTCATAGTACATAGTTCATAATACTTAGGTACAATGGGCGGCTTTATCGCACACAGCGATCTCTTTCAAGCAACCTTTGGATGGACAGGAATGTTTAGAAAAAAACTACGGGTGGTCATGTGTACAAGTTATAATATACAACATACTTAAATTTAATAAATAAAATACATATTATTTTACGTAAATTTATTAAATAATATTTTTGTGAATTTTTTACATGTTATAGCACATGTTAGCTTATGAAATATAATTACCTCACGCCCTAGGCGGAGAAAGAGATTTGAAATTTCGACTGATTCTGATGGGATAAGGTGGCTCAGCGGTTAGAGCGTGGGCACGGTACGCCGAAGATCGTGGGTTCGAATCCCATCCATATCAGTTGTTTTTTCAAATTTCTTATTAAATAATTATATTTAATTACTTAATTTTACTTTGCTATCTGATATTTTATTATAAACAAGAACATATTATTACTCTCATTAAACATCCAAAAAAAACATTACCTTTTTGGTTGAAATACTATATTTCGAAACCCAAATATGGCCTCAGATCATCTTACAAGTTCTGATTAAAACATGAATTTTATAAACCAATTTTATATCTGGTTTCTCTGACCTTCAAATGGACATCGGGTCTTATATCAAATTCTAGAGAAGTGTACCATATTAATTTATGTCATAGGAATTGTATTAGATCACTACTATAAAACTTAATTCTACTTCCTATCCTACTATTTTTATTAAATTAGTGAAAATTATAATTATAAGTTAGTGAAGATGTTTGTTTTTCAATCACGCCAAACGGATTTGGATAAAATTTGGTACACAGGTAGAACAGGACCTAAATTATCGCAAAATATGTTTGTACCTTGACCTTAACTTCACGCGGGAGCAGCCACGGGCAAAACTAGTTTTAGTATAAAAATTAATAATTATTTTTAAAATTTAACAAGGTAGTTTTCACAGTTCAGAACGATAGCCGCAAGCTGTGCTTGTATCTTATGTCACGCGACCAAACGGAGATTAGCTTGCGATTGTTCCTCGATTCACATTTTGTTTCTCTTTTGGTTTGGGCGCTTTTGAGCACGGACCCGAAGTCCGAATGGGCCCTTAGTCCATTTGTTGTGACGTCAGTGCCTAGCCTTAATAAATACTCAAACATATTACATTGTTAACGAGATTCTTTTATATTGTTAATTGTGGGTTTTCTCTAAAGCACCTGATATTTATATGGCTTTATGATAACAATGGGAGAGATTACACCCTCTTCGGTTAAAAGCGCGCTATTAATAAAGTATATTGTGTATTTATTTCACTTGGCTTCACCATATTGTTGGCTCGTTTAAGCTGTTGGTTTAGCTAATATAATTTTACACGTGGGTATAATAAAACCAATATTTGAACGAATAACTTCGTTTTTGGAGCCGGTTAAAAATACACGCGTTTTATTGTTTTTTTTTTATGGAAAACAAGAGAATCTGAAGGTAAATGATTACTGCTACTCGCAGGTAACACCAGAAGTATTCAGTCAGTCAGACACTAAAGCCTCCAAGCTTAAAAATTAAGTCATAACATAACTCATCTCAAAATGTTTTAGAGACAAATGCTACGCCGCTACACAATCTACGCGGGTTGCTACGAAGCGCTACGCGACTACGAAGTTACTCCACTTTTGTAGTACAGTAATTAGACTTCAGGTATCTGTCTCTCGGTTGAGTAATATTTCTTTGCTTTAAGAATTATAATACCAAGTTCTGAAACGTCAGATTTATTTTAATAAGAATTTTAATATCGACAGTATTATGTATGCAGATGTTAGCAGTAAATAGAAAGATAGTACGACCATTGTCTGACAAGTCAGAAGTCTCAGCTTAGAATCCAAGGCATTGTTGTAATCTATTAAACAAAAACGATAAAGGAGAACATCAAGAGGAAACGAGTAACTGAGAGATTTTTTAAAAGTGTTTAAACCCATGTCAGAGGCTTATGGGTGGCTTTTCTATCTAGATTACTCTTATACGATAGAAAATGAAGGTTTTGATAAAAAAAAAGGAAAAATGTAGAGAATTAAGCCCTAAGCCTTGATATAATTATAATATCTCTGATATTTTATAATTTAATAAACTCCAATTTGGACAATAGACAAGTACCTATAAGTTTCAAAAATATATAAACATTAAAAAAAAATTATAATTGTTACTTAGAAATATGATCAGTGACATATGTAACGAGTTACAAACGTCGTGGCATGCACCTGTGCAGAGTACACTGCAGGACAAGTTAAATAGTACAGCTAATGACATTAACAAATACTGCACGCAGTAAATAAAAAATAAATTGAACTCAGCACTAAAGTTAAGAATTAATAAAATAAACAAAAGCTGAAAATTGTAATAACCTTAATGATATTGATTTTTAATCATGTTTTAGCTATGTTATACATTAGAAAAATAAGAGGATTTAATTTGAGTATATTCAAATCAGGAATGAATAGGTATCTAAAAGGTAGTGCTCCACAGTAGACCACAATACTGCTTACCATCAGGTTTGTTCATGCCATTAATCAAACAAATGTCATTTTCATAACAAAAAATTGACGTTATATTTTTTTTATTAAAACTGTACCTACGTTTTGATATACATATTGTGGTTCACATAAGGAGGTGGTTTAATTTATTACACCACTATGCATAAAAATACAAAACTATTTTGTTGTGTTTTTAATGCGGTCGTTAAAGTTGCACGTAAGTGTTTCCGTGACGTCACATAGTAGCCAGTGCAGATTATTGCGCCCGGCAGCGCTCGCAATGGTGCCTACATTTTATTGTCATGGGCACCTACCTGTAAAGACACATTTATCTGGTCTATGGCTTTGCACTATTTCATTAAATGTTTTTCCTACTAAAAATTTTATTCGTCGAAATTAAACCGCATTTTTTTTTGTTTTTCCATTTCTTTTTATTCATAACACTAAAACCTATCCACGGTTACTAAACAAAATAAAAATTAAAAGAATCGATTCACACACTGAAAAGAAAATGTTACTAAATCATATTGTGTTTGCCTGTTTTCTTGTAAGAGGTCGCATTATGGTCGTAATTCGCCCGTATTTAAAAAAAATTATAACACTAATCCTCATCATTAGCTACTAGCCAAACAATAAAATCTATTCACAAACAAAAGAGGAAATAGTAACATCGTGAAATTAGACACATTGCAACGTGTCTCTGGCGTTCCATTGATAGTTGAAAGAGGCAAGGACACAAGAGACAAAACCAAATATATATGTATACATTCCTTCATAATATATTTTACCCTTTACAATCTCACCAAGATATTTTAAAAGACATTATCAAATGTACCATCTTCGTAGGTTGCCTAGAATTCAGTAGGAAAATATCCAAACGTCGGTACATCTCAGTCCATGGCTCTCTAAATTATCATCTGTATACGCGCGAAGCCCTCTGCAGAACCCTTATTGAAAACATTTCCATATGTATGTACGTATCACCGGAACGTACGTGCCCACCCTCACATATTGTAAACGAGAGCTCGAATATTATCAAAGTTAGCGATGAAATCGACGATTTTCAACGCAGCTTAAGGTAATGATAGAATATTTTCGATCGGCTTTTTCGAATATTTGAGAACGCTTTATCGAGACTATGGAATCATCGGAATGGGTCCCCGATGGCTTGGAACTGGGTTGTCGAAGAGATTGACTGTCGTGTAAGCTGTTCGCTTGGATCCTTATGTTCAACTTGTTACGATATGAGACGTGGTAATAACATCAAAGTGACGCGCTTGAGTCTGTGACACTCAAATTGATGGTAATTTGGTTTTTATTTTATGCTCACTTTTGTCAGCGTTTTCAGAAAGATGCAAGATACTGTAAGATCAAGATTCACTTAACAAGATCTAACGAGAGAGATTCTGAAATATTTTATACCAGAGCTTGCACATATATTCGACTAGGTTTTAGCTGCGGCTCCGCCTGCGTGGGGCAAAAACAAAACAACCGGAACAAAAAGTATCTTATGTTTTAATCTAAAACACAGTCTATCTATATATGTGCCATATTTCATCCAAATTCGGTCAACGGTTTAAGCGTCATTATATTCTTTCTTTATATATATTATGGACGGTACTATATTCGCAGTGATATAGACATATAACGTTGCTTATGTGTGTATTTCACGTAATTGTACATTGGCAATAAACTACTTATTCAGGTAATTCATTCCAATTATGGACCACTCTATTAATAAGAAAGGATGCCCATGATGACTAACGGATAAAACCAAAAACTAACACCAAACACTACCTACTTATCACAGTATTTCTACAATATCCCACACCATCATTATTTAGTACGAAACCGCCAGCTGACTCTGTTTTTCTTACACTAACACCAATATGGAAATAGCGTATTATTAACATAGAGAAACAAAGAGTAATTAGGTAACCTCCCGCATAACATTATAACCTCTCTGCCTACACCAGAAGTCTAATAATGAAATACATAAATGCATAGTTTATTAAGCGTGCGCGTTCCTTCGTTAAGTGAAGATGTTTGAATGAGAATTCGTCTTATAATATCACTTGCTTCCGCCCACGTGAATTACTTTACCCTTGATAGCACCCTTTTCTTTTTATTGTGTGGTTGATGATCAACCTGGTGTCAGAGTTTAAACAAAGCGTAGGCTATCATGGTTTTACAGTTTTGAGAATTTCTCTCAAGTGTGCTGGTTTTGTCACCTGTTTTCCTTTATGGTTTTTTAAGCAAATGAAAAGACAGCGATGCGTGCATGGGTTCGAGCTGAAGCTGTCTAATACCATATAACTAGGCTATGACTGTTGTTAGCACCCTTTAAAAAATTAAGTTATTTTTCCGGGATAAAAATTCTATCCAATGTTTTCCGACTTGCATTTAAAGCCTGCGGCAAATTTCGTTGATATAAATAAAAAGTAACAGTCACATTTTCGGGTCTATGACTCAAGTTCTATAGTATAGTTTATTTAGTTGGAAATTCATTTATTTAGGGGTCAGTTGTTTTTGCGAGTTTCTTATTAAATCATTTAATTTATTTAGCTTCTGCTCCTAAAAATATTAGAACAGAAAAACAGTTTTGTTTTGGAACTCTAATACCAAACTTTTATTAAATTATTAGTATCACTTTACAAACAAAAATAAGTTCGCAACGAATTTTAAACATAATGCCTTATAAAATCCAAATCACAGCGCCAAAGAAACGTATTTCGCCAGTCATTTCATGTTAGCTGCCTATTGGGGCGAACACCGGACCGGTACAGGCCTGTCCGGCGTGACGACGTCCTGATTAGAGTTCCGGCTCTCTGCCTGTCCGTGCCGGCACGACGGCACGCTTTGAAAACATCATCACGCGCCAAAAGTAAAGGGAACAGCAAATGAACAGGTAATGGGAACTTGGCTTTACTGTGTAGTGTAGAGGTGGGATGTTTTTAGAATTTGGTCTTTTACTGTCACTATTTGAACTGCACTTATAATGTCTACGTTTTGTCATATTTGATTTTCCGGCAACTCATATACCTAAAGTAGGAAACATAAATTGTAGGTATCATAACTCGAGTCATAAATATTGAAAATCACCCAATTCACCGTCAAAACGAAACTATAAACAAAAGCATACTCCAATAAAATCTACAAACTACTCATTCCTTATACACCCAAAACATTCGCATAAGCTAAAACGATTGCTATAAAAATATCTGCCCAAAAGTAACCCTAATGGCATTCTGATAAAAGCGGACGTAATAAATTCAATGGAAGTGCAGCCTGTGGAGGGTTGAAGGGCATTTCTCAGGCGGAGGCCGTATGCAGATGTCTGTTTGTCCAGTCATTACCGCCGGGATGTTTGCAGCGCCGCCATCGCAGTCCACCGCGTGGTGCAAGTTACTTGCAAATAAGTCCAAAATGACAATTTGAATCGTTATAATGGATGGCCTGCCCAAAAGTTTATTTGGCTTTTGTTTGCTAAGTAAATTCAGATATTAATTTTCGTATCAAAAACGAACTGACCGAATTTCGGTTACAGCGGCCAATGTCAACTGAGATTAGCCAACTACGTAAAAGATATTATATTGTACAACGCAAACACACGTATGTTATTGAATTAATCAGTATCATAGTTATGTATATTACAACATTAATATTTGGACATCAATCAACTCGTGACCAAAATGCTAGCTTTTTAAACCTAGCCCAAAAACTAAGCTATATCAATTCAACATTCAACATTGTTGCCAACTGGTAGCGTTTTCTTTTAGATAAGGAATTTCTTTCTAATTACATTTTTACTTGCTGTTATAAAAGCGCAAAATTTCACTCTTTCCAGGATGTTTTATTTCAGGAGTTCAATAAGAGAAACACAAAAATGCTAAGTGCGCATATTCCCATAACTCGTACCACGCCACAAGGGAGCATTATGTATGCGTCAGGGATTCTCATTTTTGCATTTGTAATAGGGATCATTGTGTAATTATTCACTCGTTATTACGCCAATCTTTAGACGCTTGCCTTTCGCGTTGAAAATGTGAATTTATTGTATTTCAAGTATAATTTTAGTTTCGTCAGGTACAAAAGGAACTGTATATGAAATTGTAGAAATCGTGTAGCAATGGAAACGTTATAAAACACACACCAGTGTACAAGGAAGACTAATGTTGTAACATCAAAGTGATTAATTAAATAAATATAAAGAAATGGGGTTCTGTCAAAAAAGAAAGGACTTTAAAGTCAAAATCTATGTGAGATTCGATACGTATCGAATTGACATCCTTTTCCTTTTTGGAGATTAGTTCAAAATAGAGAAGTGAAGAATACTAAATAATAACATGGCAGTCATTAAAGTCTAAATTACTTAGCAAGATCTGGTATGTCCGTTTATAAATCAAGTCACGAAGAGCACGCTCGTAATACTACCAGATATACCATTATCTGTGACCTAATTAACTAGATATAGTTATCCGTCAACTCAGATTTATTTCTCGGCCCAATAAAACACAGTATATTTGCGAATCATCAAGCAGTTTTATATCCTTACCGTTTGTTTGTTTCCACTCGGGGACCTATCTGATTTAATCAAGGTACTAGGTAAGATATAGCGGCATATCGCACTGGCAACGCGCCAACTAACACGTTAAGACGACTACAAAAATACACGGTAACTCACAAATATGTATGTGTGCGTGTACTTTATCTATGTGCGCTGGTTCCTAACTAATTCCGTAGTTGTTCCGCAGGCGGTATCTTATACATGTTGGTGATTTGAGATCCGTATCTCCTTGTTTATAATGGTCTGGCGTCGGCAGATTAGTAAGTAAAGATCTATTCAATCTCAACGCTTTCATTCAAATTGCTTTTGTTTGAACTAAAGTGTTCTCAACAGACAAGATAAAACATCATTCTGATACAATGAAAACTGCGAGATTCTTTTTAAATTCATTTTCAAATGTATGCAGAACATTATTCAGAGAAATATAAAAACTTTGAAGAGATTTAAAAATATTTACTTTTCATTTACGTTTAACAAGCAGCCCTAAAATTGTGAAGGTTCCTTTTTGGATATCTTCTTAGACAACAACTCGTCTGCTACAGTTAGATACTGTTGATTTTGATTAAAAAGTTTAGAGAAAACTCCAGCAACCATTTAGCTGATTTGATAAATAAATCAAGCTAAACCGCGACACTTAGTTAGAAATACAGCTTCAGCATAGAACAGCATTCCTAGAAAATACAGAAACAAGCCGCCGAGCACCGGTAAGCGTATAAACGTTAGCGCATTCAACCAGTTTTGTATGCAAGTTTCATGCAAAGGCGCGCACTTGAATAACTTAGGTCTGTTTGCATAAAAACTCGAATCTCCGAAATGCCCGTTTAGTCTACATTCGGCTGGGGCCTGTAATTTGCATAGAATAACAAGAGAAAGCTTGCGGTGCTCTGAATAAAGAGCACTTCGCAACGGAATCTCAGCTCGTGATATTTGGACCCAATCATCGGTAGGGAACTGTAGTACCCCGATAATCTAGCTAACTTTGCAATGCTACACCTTTATAAGCACTGCTTTTTTAACTTTCGGTGAATTTAAATAACAAAATTAACTCGCTTTGTGTTTTTACGTTCGGATTCAAAACTTTTGCTGTGGCAAGATTTTTTTTGTTGACTGTGTAGCTAATATTGTACATTCAATAAAAGTCGTGAAAGTACAATATTTACATCTCCGAGTCAAAGAGGGGAAATATAGTTGCAAACATGACGAAACTACCAGCATAATAAGAAAACTCGTGCTGAAAAATACTTTGGCAAACTGTAAAAACAACAAGATTAATTTTATTTATTAGCGAGTTCACCTAACATAAATGAAAACATCATCTCTACTGTTCGTGAACTGTTGCTTGTGAAAATTACGGCTCCACGTCCGTACACAAGTTTGCGGGACCGCACGAAAAGTATGATTAAAAAACTTGTAGCGAACTCACTGACCGTAATAAGAATACGAAACGCGCAGGTACATACGGACAAAGTAGCTCCCTCCCGATTGATTGATTGATACATTATTATTACAGGATGGTAAAAACAACTGGAATGTATTCGGGCGTCTGCTTGTCGGCATATTTTTCCATATTACGTAGGTACTCACATGATACATGTGCTATTGGAAGCGAGTATATCATTCAGAGCGGCCGTATGGTAAATAGAAGCCTGGGAAATACATTCGTTAACCAGCTATGAGCACACATTCACACGCATGGCCGACTCTCTAAATATAACATCCGCCATATAATGCCACATAATTTCGGCGTCACAGACGGTTTAAATGTTTAAAACAAAAAACGGAACATTAATACGTACAATTAAAGGGTGTATATAAATCACTTGTGAATGAAAGAATCCAGGATTTATGATGTCCAGTCATTTTCTGCGTCCGCTCTTAATGTGACGTCGCTTCCTGCGGCCGTTCGGCGGGGACCTGCAACATTACCGTGCCCCTACCCTTTGTTACAACGGAGACGTTTTTAACGCGTCCCTACATTTGAAAAGGAGGAAACAATACGTATCACGGGTTCCACCGACACGGATGAAAAAAAAACTGGAACACTTTGAGCGGAAAAAAGTGTTGTTTTATAAATAAACACCGCTTCGCTATCAGTAGTCGACACTCGAGCGACTTGACGCGAGATTTAATAAAAACGGAGCGCTCCTCTGTTGCCCAGTATAAAAGTACCCTTATCACGTAGCATGGGAGCGTTCAAGGGTGAATTATGTTAGGTTGTACGCGAAAAGATGAAAATTAATGAGCTAAAAGTGAGTTTTGCGATGCGACGCCCTCGGCGAAACTTAAGCGGTTAATGCTGTTTGATTCTTTTGAGTTTTTTTAAGTAAAGTGCAGCGAGCTGCTCCGCTGAATTAATGGCCGACGGGTCGTTTGTCGCCCTCGAGATAATTTCACTGTTAAATGAGTGGTATTTAAACTGAGACATTGTTTCCAATTGGAAGTGGCGTGTGTTCAATTTGGTGTTAAAATGAATCGGCCGGTGGAGCGGTGCGGGCTGACGGCACTTAATAAAAGTCAGCGGTGATCAGTGGTAGACTGTAGGCGTGGAGAGAGGATTAATCATCCAATTTATCATTGGGATGCAAATGTTATCCATTCCCCGATATTATTATGTTTTAAATTGATCATTATAATTTGATATATTTTTCTCTCATTTTCCATCTGTTAATATCATATTGTGATGGGTGGTAAAGTTTTTCTTCAATTTTATAACAATTTAAAATCAAAACTAAACTACTAAATAAGTATCGCATCATACGATTTATTTGACTCAATAGAAAAGGACTAATCTTATACTTAAAAACCCTCAGGTATTATATCAGGATAAGTAACAGTATCTACAAAGTTATACTCAAAAGAACGTGCACAAACCAAAATCAGATCATTACATCTCGATTTACAATCAAACAAACCAAAGTCTCTCATTTAGCACAAATTGATAAGTTAATGTGCACAGCCAACGCAGCCGGTAAGTAATAAATATAAAATTTCAAATCCATTAAGACAAAGTTTTGATATTAAGAGCGTACCTTAATTTTGTTGATGGAAAACTTGACTCGGGCCTAAACGTCTTATGAAAAAGTTTTTTTAAAAATCCCGTGTACTTACCAAGTTGTAGGAGCTAATGAAGACGGAACTCAATTTTCTTGAGCGGGTTCGCCAGTTGTCGAGCGCAGGTGAAATTTTTCTAGAAAGAGTACCTATAGTGATTCGACGAATAAATGCAGTTAAGGGCAGACTTAAGATACGACAGATATGGTCAAGTTTGTTGTAACTTTGTAGTTGCAGTATAGACTGATATTATTTATTTAAACGTACTTCGAGTAAGTTAGTCGATAAAGCAGACTTTGTCTTGAAGCATTCTCTCCTAGTTGCCATCAAAGGTTGTGGTTTACAAACTATAGGTACCTACTACTAATTTATAAATGTATAACTCACTTTGCAAGTTCCAATAATCCCGTCACAAAGTTATGTTGTAGCAACAAAATAATGAAAAACAAACCTTTTAAAACTGTTTTGAAAGCTAGGTATAAATAATGTTTCGTATAATTTAACTATGCTTATACAAACTCAGGATAATCTGCTTATTGTAATCTAATTCAAAAATTATATTATTTCGACTTGAAAAATTCGCTTTGAACAAAAGATTGACGTAAAATGAAGAATATCTTTGCTTACTCGGCAAACTAGACGCGAATCAAATAGAGGTCAGTTTGCAAACCGAGGGATCATAGCTATCAGTCCCTTAGGAGGCAAAAGGCGACGATGGTATGATAACCATCCCGAGTGGTACAGTCCCACCAATCATATTACCACATACATCACAACTCAAAGATTATATCTCAGTATGATTGCTGGCTTACTGGAAATAATGCCATCTTTTATCTCCCCTACGTCACTGTATTGATGTTCGATTATCGATTGTTGAATATCGATATTCGATGTTTGATTATGTTCGCTTTTTGCTTTTGTATCATACTTTTTTGTATCATTATTCGGTTCGTAAACCTGTAATGAATAAGGCTTGTGATAAAGTTCGGGTAAATTGTGGAGGCGTCTTTGTTACGAGGGAATGAAGGCTGGATATTCACTTCCTATTTATTTATAAATAATAAAGTGTCAAGTTCGTGTACATGGCTATTCATCTTCTATTTAACAACATGTCCGGCACATCTGCGCTACCGAATTATTTTTATACCAATAAAGATTGCACGTAAGAGGCTGAGGAAGATGGATTTTTGTGGCTGTCCTAGTATGCTGTCATTGTTTGGAAAGTAAACACTATTTTGGAAAGGATTTTGTTAATCAAAGCGTATGTCTTCCATTCAAAATCATGATTAGGTAATTTTTTTTCTGTTTACTACTCTCGAAATATCGGCTCTTAATTTGCGCTCATAAATATAATCAAAGATTTTTTTACGTACTGTACAAAACTCAATGAACGTAAGTATTACAGCCGTGACTAATCAAATCCAATGATCGACGTTTTTTTATTTCGACGATTTTTTATCGATATCAAGTGTTCTCGATGCTCTGCCAGCACTATCCCGCTGTGACTTTCACGGTTCACAGCGGATCACTCTAATATAACTGGCCTTTTTCTATACGAGTACGCCTTAACAATATTATTCGTAATGTAATTTGTGTGGCTGTGTGTATATATGAGTGAATGAGATATGACACATAGTACAAATAGTGGCTGACTGACCGTGAGTGAATGATGTGCAAAGTTCTATTATGCAATTTTGTTTAATACTCTCATAATCAGGTATATAAGTAATAGGTACAATACTTAAACTAATTTACCGTTTAACCTAATCTATACTATTTTGTAAGTAGGTACCTAATTAAATTTAATCACTGGGTGTATGTTTATCTTTTTTCTAAATTCTATAAATAGTTAATACTTTAAAAAATTGGAAAGCCATAAATTTTATATTTAGGTACTCGTACATTTTATTGAACTTGTTGCGTATCGACTTGAACCCGCGATCTCTGGCGTGCCGTGCCAATGGCACCAACTAAGCTACCGAGTCCTACCCGCTTCAACTGAAAATACGAATTTCTTTCTTAACGCAATATAGGCGTGTGGTGATTTCTACCGGAGTACTTTACGCACTGCCGATGTCAAGCTCCAAGCTTTTCAGTTTAGAAGGCATAGAAACCATATCACCAAGTTTTTTATATAATTGATGGCACGGCACGCCAAAAATCGCGGGTTCAAGTCAGCCCAAGTCGATTAAGGATCAAGTAAATTATATCTACAGCAGATCACTGACTTCATCACTGATATGGAGTACACAGAGATAGAGTATTTAACATCACACATGACTTGCTTTTTTATATGACTATAAGAAATTCGCACCTTTTTAATGATAACACGTCAATAGAACGAAGAATATAATATCACAAAAAAACTTGAGAAGAGAAAATGGTACTGAATTATTTTTTGTCAAGTTCTTATAAATATAAATCTAAGAATCTAAATATCCTATTATTATCAACTTCATAACATAATTAACACCAAATTCAAACTATTATTCGAAAACACGTCGAGTTTTTTAAACTTACAAATATCTGTTACGTATTTCGTACCAAGTTTCACGCGTGACTAGTGATGTGCCATCGGTGACCGCGTAAACAAAGGAACGGCGATATTTGATATCCAAATGATTTATACGAGGCTAGACGACTGATTGTGTTGTTTGCCTGTTCCCCAATCAGATGATGTATGAACAAGATAAATAACAGACGTTGTTTTTATAAGGGCTTTGATTGGCAACATTGCCTAACCTTTTTTTTTGGGGGAAATGGGTTGCAAATTTTAACATTTAGAATTTATATTTAAATGTGCAAGGTTGTGGTGGCTTTGTTCTTTTTTGTAGTTTTTTTTTTGGTGCAATAAAGAAGTTTTGTAGTGTTTTTTTCATTAGCTACTTGCCCACAAATTAACTTTTTTGATAGAAATTCGAATTGTCATTTATACTTAATTTTGCCCGCGGCTTCGTTCGCGCTAATTTAGAATTTAAAATTCAATAATAATCATAAGAATGTTATTGTTGTATTCGTCGGGAACAGTTATACTTTTTTCGGGTTGAAAGGTAGCCTATGTCCGTTTCTGTACATCTGACAACGTACTTATATGCAAAATCTTAGGATGATCGGTTCAGTGGTTTAGGCGTGAAAAGGTACCAAACCGTCAGCGTATTGTATTATTCCGTATTTCCGATTTCAGCAAGATTTTCCGGAAATTCTTTCTTAGGAAGCACCTAGGGCCAAAAAAAAACATTGGCACATGCTAAATAAAATGAGCAATTGAGTACATGCCAAACTGAGACCTACGCTAAAATGAGCATACATAACAAAATGAGCACACAGTCATGCTAAAGGTTGTTTGCCACCTTAGTGGTATAAAAAATACAATTTAAAAAAAATTGTCTATAAGATCCGGCCATAAATCCCGCTTCACATATTTTAATAATACCCAGAAGCCTTAAAATCTTATAAAATATAATCTAATTTTAATCCCACCAAACTTGAGCGATATCATAAAAATAAGTTTATCCAAGTAAAATATTAGCCGCCACGTTCAGGGAAGTTAAGTGGCGTGTTTTTTTCCTAATTAATAAATAAAACTTAATACCTAAATTAACGATGGCTGCTTACTCCCGCTTAAATTTAACAGAACAGGGTGTTTTATGCATTAGCTTTAAAAGTTATATCAGGCATCTGGTAACGCGGAGTTTTAAGATTTAGGTCAAAACAAAATTTGAATAATGACAGGAATTGACTGATTATCATCTTTTAGATGAATGTTTAGCGTACAACTGTGAAAAAAATTGCGTAACGTTCCTATTAGTTTAAAAGATTGTTTAAATGAAGATGGATATACTCGATTACTACCTTTTTTGAGATAAATATTTTTAAACTAATAAAAGTTCCAACATTCTGTACCATGTCATTATAATTATATAAAAGTGTTCGCTGATGATGGTGTTGTAAAGCAACCTAAAATAAAATTATTAATTCAATGCTTTTATCCTATATCTGAAAATGTACAATGATTGCGATTAGACTATACAGTAGTCAAGTTTTTACACTCGTTTAAAAAACTTAACCTAACTTTTTAACTACAAATATAGTAGTCTCTCTGTCTAATTAACACAATAAATTACTAAAACTTTAGCCTAATAGAGCGCTAGCTTACCGGGTAATACCGGCATTACCGCCAACCTATTGTCATGTACCAACACTGCGTCCTGTCGTGGATTAATTCGGCTTATTACATGTTCTCGTGGAAAAAAAGAGATAAAATAAGGCCTGCTCTAATCCCGGGGAGTGAGGGGAACGCGGGGACTGCAATATCGACAGGCAACACAAATTAAACCAGTCTGTAGCTAGCCTTATACATCTATGCTTTTTCCACTTTCTGCTTTCTTTATTATAAAAATATTGTAATAAGTGACACTGTTTGATTAATGGGTTTAATTTTAAGATTGAGTTCTAATGACGAGAGTAATCAATTTCGTTTGTAAACTTTGTGACGAACCCATTTTGTGACGAGGACTTGAAAGTTAACAGTTAATATTTTAACGGAGTGTGTTTATTGGAGTGAAACATTAATTTAACGGAAGAAACCATGGTGAATATGTACATTTCCCATGGATCTATCTTTACTTCCCTTTATTCGGATAGAATACAAGCTATATTCATTTTGATGTCGTAAACAATGAAGCAATGGATTAATTATCTGGTCTTTTGATTCCTAGACGTAGGCTTGCCCGTGATCCTAGCTAGTCGGTAACCCTTGCAAGTACACACACACACACATACGTACGTAACACTTCCTAACACTGTACGTTACTTAATCTACTGGCACATCTGTAGTACCTTTAATAATATAATAAATACCAATAAGTACGCTTTTTTATGAATACCACTGACGTAATGTCGACAATTTGTAGTAGCTATGTGCAAATCCTTAAAACATCTTGTTATGCTTATACTTACAACACATACGTTACCGAAAGTGTGTGAAATCTAGGAACTGTATACACAATGTACAGCCAATTTAGAAAATGTGTAAAATAGACAAAAGATCTTTATTATAATTATATACATTTTATAAATTTACTAGGCAACGTATACAAAATGGTACAAGGGAATGTAAATAACTTAAAATTGTAACGTAGAATTCACGTGAATTAATGAAAAGTAAAGACGAATATAAATATTTACAGAAATATGAAAATACACACTGACATTATCATTCTCCTAGCCTTATTATTCCAAAACTTTGTAGGGGTCAGATTCTAATCTAACTAGATGCAGCTGGAAATCAGTTTTCTACGGAGCGACTGCCTACTGGTGGTGGGTGCATACCACAACGGTACGATATTCTAAAGTTAGATCAGTTGCAGCATGATGTGAATTGGTTTCCTACATCAACTGTCAAAGATCTTCATGACAACCGAGACCAACGGCTTAACGTGCTTTTCAAGGCACGGAGCTGAATATAAACCATGAATATAAGTCATAAGAACCTTCGGTTCAAACCTAAGACCTCTGACTTGCCAGTCAAGGGTCCAGTTGTTATCATTGATTCCAGAGATATACACACTGATATATATATAGAGATATACACACGAATATACTCGTATTATACGGATGTACTCGTATTAACGAACCCTTACTGTTCGCTACCTCGGGGAATCCATTGGGTCGCCAAAGTAATCAGCGTCCCTTCCCCAAAATCTCGATGAGTACAAAATTTCAAAGTTTCTACATTGCGATTTATTCTATGTGTTTTATTTATGTGGTTAACATTGGAGTACCTAGTTTATTTAGTTTCGGTTACATGAACTTTAGTCCTTATATGAGAACTCGAGGACAATGGCAATAACTCTGACATTTTATGAAAAAAAAACTAAGCTACCCTCTAGGTGTCTATTAATTAATAAAGTACATATGACACTGAAAACGCCATTCGATTCGAGATTCGAACCCACACCCACGTGCAAAGCAGATCTGTAACTAATGCGCCACTACGCCACAATTATATTGAGATGGTAAATAAGATTATTTTACATATCACGTTACAACTCGAATGATGAGACAATACAGGTTAAAAATATCTGGTTTAAAGCAAATCAGGCTCGCGTAATCAAGCATTCGTATTTGCTCTGAAAAATAATTTCTTAAAGGAAGCATTCGATAGAGCAATAAAGATCTTCTCCACTCTCTTCAAATTGAGAGCTGCGCAAAGATTCCACTCTTAAAAAGCAAAACGGACTCGATTCAGAACGTAAATAATAAATACAAGGTATTCATTCCCGTTCAACGTTTCGGTCTTAACAACAAGATTTTCTCGTCGACGACATTTGATCTAATATTCAATAATGAAAAACGGCATTGAGAGGGTCCAAGCCAATTGTTGAGCCAAACAAGCCCACTCCACCTGCCTGTTGGAACCAACAACTAAAGAAACAGAAAACTGGTTTTACAATAATTGGTTGATGAATAATACAGGAGCCAGTTATTGCATGGCCCCAAACTTGAAAATAAGCGACCAATCGAAATATCCTCCATGTATTGTGTACTAAAAATTCGTAGATAAGTTTACTGCCTCATCAATATGAAATGGTTTTGAGAAGACGGAAGACAATGTTATGAATATTTATTTCAGTACGTAAAAAGTTGGAGACATAAAATAATTTTATTTAATAATCAATCTTTGCAATCATTTGCTTCTGTAACCAGTTAAGCGGGGACTTGGTACATAAAACATAGATTACATGAATTTATTTTAAAAAATAGTTGACTCATTTCACTTTAAACCCTAATTTCTTGATACACTGTTAATCTCTAATCTAATACATTAATTTCAGCCCTAAGCCTCTAATTATTCTATTTCAACAGCTCATAAAACAGCTCATAGCCCAACACAATAATATTAAATCATTAACATTAATTCGCGAACTATGTTGGTAACTCTATGTTGGCATAACGCGTTTGCTTCCCGCATAAAACACAGCTACTCCAACATCTGTTACAAGTTCATTGAAGGTAAATCCACGGCCATACGGAGCTTCGTACTTAAGTAATTCAGACTCCTTTATTGCCCGACTAAACTTTAAAAGATTCCAATTAAGTTGGAGGCGTATAGAGCAGGGCTTTTAGCCCATTCCACCCTCTTAGCGAACAAAGCGAGCCACGGTGCGTACGACACCGGTCGCGTTTCTATGAGGGAATTACACCCGACCATCTATGGCCAGGGTTTAATAAAACAAGGGTAAAGCCCCGTTTATACTGAGCTCGTTTTATAGTCACAAGAAAGGTTTTAGTGGTGGCCGTTTGTGGAAGGATTACTCGTTAATTTTGAGTGGTTGAGATCATTTTTGTTGGGACCGCCTACTAGTTACGTTTGTGGCTAGCCATACTATAAGAGTTATTACGCCTAGAATATTCACAAGTCACCATAATATAATCATAATAAGCACATTTACTACTCACTTGAGGGATAAATAAAGCACTCGCTGCGAATACTTCCGTATCTACAGCATGTATTAACAATTGATTCAATATATTTGACGTAACATTTCCACAGCTCCGACAGAATTATAATTAATATTCACAGAGAATTTACTATCAATACAGAAACTCGACGTGGATAGAACAAAACGTTTATCTAGCTAAGACAACTTACTCAAAGCATATTAATTATTCATTAATTACAGTTTGGTAACAATTCTATTATAAACGTGTACATCTCTACTTGATGTAAAAACGCCTTAAGGTACGCTCGACCTTTTAGCATTCGCACCCTTTGTCGGGGATTTAAACCGGTTTGAACTAGTTTAATCTCGCCATCGCTCCAATCACACCTAGCTATTTGTGTTTCAATTAAGGCGGGCCAAATTCGGTGGTTTTGAGATGATTAATACAAGTAATAGCTATAGCTACTTTCGGAGAGCACATCTGCCTCGGATTCTGTTATAAATGTTCCAATATTCTCCTATTATAGTGGACGATTCGTAGTTTTAAATTAACTTAGCCCTATTTACTCGAAAGTCGCGTTTGTTCACGATTGTATAACTCGTTTTGAGTTTGAGTAACTTTAATTAATTAAATCAGCGGAGAAAGATTAAAAATTGAGTTTTACGGAAAGGTATTCTGAAGTTAAGTTAATGGACTTTTACTTTCCCTTTTCATATCGCTCCGAACTTAATTTTTATATACCTAACCCTATAAAGTTATATAATCACCATACAAAAACCAGGTACTTGTCAGTGTCTTCAAGAAATCCATTGTAAGTTTTTAACTTTAACAATTTGAATATTTATTTGTTTACATGACTTAACTGAAATATTGGTGGCTTATATGTGATGATTTTATAACTTCAAGGGATGTCTGCTCTGTATTCATGATCTTAAACTTGTTTCAAGTAAAAAATTACCATTCCACACAATTCGACAACTAACAACAAAAAGCTCCTTGTATTTTTTATGTATGTAGGATTAAATGTATGAGCAATTTTAGTTAAAACTATTCCGTATACAAATAATTATCAGCTCAGAATTTAAAAAATATACCACGTTTTTAAAGTTTTAAGTTTCTATCTCGGCAGAAAATAAATTGTAAATCGTCTGTAATCGTACTGAGCAGAGAAATATGGTAAAATAAGTAAATTTATATTTATGGTAATACGGTTCAGTAAGTCTACGCGTTCAGAAGTCTATGCTTAACTACTTATAAGTAACACTTAAGGATATACACCGTGATTATTTGACATTGTTGCAAGCGCCATGATCGTGGTTGACTGTAATAAGTAGCTTCTCTTTTCTTTACATTCTAACACGCATCAAATCACGATAAACCTTCTTAATCATAAAATAACCATGAGTAACAGACTCTAGGACTATAATGTACAGATGTGTCTCAGCTATCACCGAGGCGATCAATCTAGCGTAGGTATCACATTAGACCGCTGGACCTCTCTAGAGTGATGCACGGAGAGACACTGTGTCATGACAAATGAAATGTGGGAATTATATAGTGACACATGACCCACAACATTAATATAGTGCTGAGTAGATGGAAATTGTTGCTGAAGATTTCAATCCGAATGCGATACGACCAGCCTATATGGTTTTTTGATTGGATCAAAATGTGTATTGATTTTTAGAATTGTTATGACGTTTACAAATGAGTGTGATTAGTACAAATACGTAAGCTCTGCCTTGGAGAGCATTTAATCCTTTTGTCCCTGCAGCTGATCGCCATTTCAGCTGAATTGGATATTGGCGTATTGGATTGCCATCCTATCGAACTATGAAAGTGAGAAAAGCACCTGAGTTTGCGACCACTCTTATGCACTGTAATATCTCCTGTATGGTTGACTAGTCTCCAGAGAATATTAGATTCGATTAGTATTGTAGAGTGAAATAATATTTATTTTTTTTAAACATATAAGGTAACGGTAAATATAGGTAGGTAGAAAGATAGGTAGATCTTATTTCGCATACGTTTTAGATTGGCAAACAAATCAAAATTTTTCATTACTTCATACTTTTTTCTTTTTGTTGAATATTTTCGCCAAGAATATCAAAAGTTGCTACTTTGTAGGTACTTATATTAATAATGATAACTCAGTTACCATTTTATTGTAAAATATCTCAAATGATAACTCAAAATCCTCGTATGAGATATGGTTAATCACACATTTGGACATAGTACAGTGTCGCAGTAGGAACCTGGAAAGCGGTGTGTATTGTGCGCCGCCGGTTCCGCCCTCGCCGGGCCGCGCTCTTCCGTACAGGCCCGGAGTCAGATCATAATTACTTCATCTACATGTATTACTTTAATAAGTACTGTATTTTATTGAATCACTTACGGACAAAGTTTTAAGTTTTAAAAGCGACTTTAGCAACATTATCTGTCGTATTGTAGTTCGGTGGTGTGTTAATGTTTAAGGATATTGATAATAATTATTTGCAATAAGTTTGGGCCGAACTAAAACGATAGGTAAACCAGCTGCTTTTAATTTTACCACTGCCTATTCCTGTTATCATCTTAATTTTAATTAAATGCATACATAATTATTTTGAGACAATATTTAGTACTTATCTTTAATGGTTAAACAAAAATATATTTATTTGTATCCACTATCAATCAGGACTAATCGCATTCCAAAATTAATTAAATATTCTACTATCCGGAACTATTTCAAATACGTTCTGGTAAAGTAAGCCATGAATACCAACAAAATCACTCAAAGAAGCACTACGAACAACAATAACGATTACAATCACTTCCTCTAGGCCACTATCACACTATTTCATTTATATTACCTCTGTAATATCCCGTATTATTACATATTTCCGTTCCCAAGTCCCTCTCTGTCGCACATTAAGTGTCAGCTAGCAGGAAGCCCTCTGTCTCGGCGGCGGTTATTTACTGTTGATCTCGATCTGTCCACGGCACATCTACACAGTATGCAAGCTCTGTGTGTTTAGGACCTTATATGGCTAGCTTATCATACCAACAAGAGTAATGGAAGATACTTGGTAACTCTCTAATGTGGTTCAAAATTTAAAATTGTTAGATTTAGTCCACGTACTAAGCAGTTAAACTGAAATGGCTCTTTCTTAAATATAAGGTGCTTCTAAATTATTTGCCACGGCTGCAATGGGAGATAATATTGGTTATTTATATTATAATAGTTAAGTTTTTTTTTTATCTAACGTCATATTTCTTTTTTCTTTTGCCTGCGTTTCATTGCGTAGATCTAATTCTGCTCCATGCTCCAATTTTTTTTTTACTATTCCGGGGTACGAAATTTCTTCAGTATTGTAATCTATATAACAAATACTTTCACCCATTGCAACCGTGGCAGATAATTTAGAAGCACATTATAGATAACTAAACTCTCACATTCTTCCTCGTCTTATCGAATGGTTGATGACTAACAGTCAAAGTTTAAACCACGCGTGGGCTTCCACCATGCAACACATCATCGAGAATATCTCTAAGCCTTCACATTGCTACATTTTTTGTGTGTCATATTGAATGTTAGATTGTGAGGTGATAGCCACGTAATATAATCATTTATTGACTAACAAGTCAGAGGTTTTAGGTGAAGTCATTTGAATAATTTATGTATGTTTTACTTGTTTATGCACATGTTTTAGCTTATAAAAATAAGGTCAACTGTAGGGGTAGGACTCGATGGCTTAGGTGGTAAAGCGACGACACGGCACGACAATGATCGCGGAATCAAGTCCCGCCCGAGTCAGTTGTTTTTGCGAGTGTCTTATTAATTATTTTCATTCGAATAATTATGTGGAACTCGTATTAGGCACTCTGAATGTTTACAAGAGAATTTGCATCATTTATCATCTTCGTTTGATAAATTTTGAAAGAACCTAATTTTCCTTACCTAATTTTCATTGGGGTTCCAAATCGGCCCAATTATCTTTAATGTATTATACCATATACGGTACTAAATAAATAATATAATTAGAAATAAATCTTAATCAACGAATTACATAACTTTCAGATTACCAAGAGCATTAATGTTAATTATATCATAACAATAATTTATTATTTCATTAAGTTAATATTAAGTTAACACTACACAAACAGCTATAAATACACTATACAATAAACATATAAATTATACAAGCGAGAGTGAACTTGTACAAGAGCAATTAAGACTTTAATAATGTCTCGTTAATTGTAGAAGAGGTAACTAATGCGCCCCATGTATCCCCCTTTACCCCCACCCCTAGGAAAAGGATCTCTGTACGCCTTGCTAGGCGATGCGGATGCGTTTCCCTAATAAAATACGCAATAAATCTAAAAAAAAATGAAACGAAATTTAAAAATGTTAAATGAAATGTTGCCATACTAAAATTGTTTTTATTATTTATTTTTCGATTTGTTTTTTTTAAATATTATCGTTGTATAATTATTTAATAAGAAAATTTGAAAAAACAATTGATACGGATGGGATTCGAACCCACGATCTTCGACATACCGTGTCGTGTGTTTTTTCAAATTTTCTTATTAAATAATTATATTTAATAAGCTATCATGTAAAAAATTCACAAAAAATATTAAGAAAATTGGTGATATCGCATCGGTGTCTACTTAAACTGCAAAGTTTAGAGCACTGGGTCGGAATACGTAATGTATTTCGATAGATGTCGCCACACGCCTAAGGCGTGTAAAAGAGATTTGAAATTTCGATTGATGCCGATGGGATACGGTGGCTCAGCGGTTAGAGCGTCGACACGGTATGTCGAAGATCGTGGGTTCGAATCCCATCCGTATCAATTGTTTTTTCAAATTTTCTTATTAAATAATTATATTTAATAAGCTATCATGTGCTATAACATGTAAAAAAATCACAAAAAATATTATCGTTGTTTTTGTTTTTGGTTTTTATGTTATTCTGCCCAAAAGATAATAAATGGTTTTTCTTTCTTTATTTCTTACAATTGATCTCTCTCCGGTCGTGTTCGTCCCATCGGATTATGAGAGTGAGGGAATAGAGAGTGCTCCTATGTTTGCGAAAACACTCGTGCACTATAATATCTTTTGCGTAGTTGACTAATCTCAGTTGAGATTGGCCGCTGTGACCGAAATTCGGTCAAGAGGACATTCATATTTATAGATACGGCGGCCTAGATACTAGTCATTCGAAAGTCAATATTACTTAAGTACTTTTTCCTTCCAAGTCTAAATTTATTTGTCGCTTTTGGTAAGAAAATTATTATCTTTACTTAGCAAACAAACACGGTTTTAGCAAGTGATAATTAGTTTCTAAAACCACCAAAAGTTGGGATCCTGGGGTTCGAACTCACAACCTTTTTTTTCAATAAAGAAACTGTTTAACTTATTTGGTTGATATTTGACACAGAAGAAGTTGTCGGAATAAAATAAAAGATAATCTTATCCCAAAATAATTCTGAAATAGTCGCGGGCGTAAGCTAGTATACATAATATGTATAGTAAAGTTACTATGACTACGACTTAATAAGGGATTAGATAGATCAGCCATAGCTAATAGGTATGTGACAATAGACACTCGTGACGTCATTAATGTAGGTAGCATCTGAGCCGATCACTAATCCGCTTAGCGATGTGATTATGTACCGATATAGTTTACAATACAACATTAGCATTGGTGACCCGAAAGCCAAAAATAGTTTGTTCAGAATCAATAACAAAATCGATTGCAATGGTTTTCAACCTATCTTATATTTTCGTCCCAAAACATGCTAAAAATTATTCAAGTTGGACAGCCATTTTTATTACGAAAATCAGCGCGTACATCAGGGAGATCAATCACTTGCCGCCGCCCGGCGCCTTGCGCGGTTTTTGGGCGCGTTTGTGTTGTTTTCATGATTTATTGGTGAGTTTTAATTTTTTTTTTAATTTTCAAATTAAATTGAAGTTGGGGTTTCTCGGCTTTCGGGTGACAAAATGCTAACGTTGTATTATATTTGGTACATTATAATTTTATGTATGGACTATATGGAATAAGACTTATAGGATTTTATACAAATATGCATTTACAAATTTAGGGTTAAATCTAATTACTGAGCGAAACTTTCCAGGCATGCTATCGATAATAAATTACATTAAAAAAAAAAAAAAAAACATATTTGTTTGGCACGTAGAACATTTCTTTTTTACATACCTACTCTTATTTTTTAGACTTCATGACTTAGGTTTACACGTTTATAATTTGATACCAGCCAGATGGATCGATGATCTGAATGCGCCTGAGTGGATCGGATATAGACAACTCCAGCTATCAACATCAATTATTGTGCTATCAACAGCAAAGTGGTAAATATATCGAGTAGTGATGTCATGTTAGACGTGATGTGACTAAGAATTTGTCTTCCAACGGTTACAGCTTCCATTTTGATAAAGATTAACAAATAGTCAGATAAATCATGAATATTACTTATAAATAAACATATTGCCATAAAAATACGTGTGGATGAACATAGAAATAGCCTATTTTTTACACTTCAACGACAATACTAAAACGTGAACGTGAATGTAATATTAATGAATGGATTTTAGAATATTTCTGTTAGTGTTTGTAAACTACGGAACTTTGTGTTAAAAATAGAATAAAGCTGTAGCTACTTGATAGTGGTTGTGATTTATTTTGATTTCGGTTACCTAAAGTTAATGTCGCATGTATAATACAAGCTCGTGTTATTTATGTTAGGCCGGAACATTTGTTAGTGTTACATTCGTCGCCCACGACTCACGCGACTCCGAGCCGTTACACTTTGTCGTCGTCCCTACCGCACAGATTTATTATGAAATATTCCGCCTACAACGAGATTAAGATTATATTGTTCATCAATATTGTTGACATTAATCCATCATTAAGAAAACTTCGACGTTAAAAACTCTTTAAAACCAAACTTTTAAATATATTCATAATGCTAACATTAATCAACCGTTACCTAAAGCAAATTTTAGAGAACCTTAATACTACCATTAATCTTTTACGTTAATAATAATTTAATGACTTAACCAACTCCATTAAATTACAAACTTGCTTACTCGTAAACGTCGCGCGCTGTTTAGTTAACTAATTGCTAAAGTATCTTATCTTACTTTTATATAGCAATAATCAATTAATTAATTGGAATTTTTAAATTCAAAGCCTGGAACGGAAACCTTGAAGATTTCATAGTGCGAAAATCGACAATATCAAACACCGAACTCGACAAAATACGACTTCATCTAAAGCGTCACGAAATAATTTTATAGTGAAATGTTACGCGCGGCCACGCTTGCCTTCAACTGTGAAATACTTTTAGTAAACACGCGCCGACAATTAACGCATACTTAACAATGGTGGGCGCGAGTCGAGTTGCCGCGCGGTCCGCTGGCGCCGGCCGGTCGTGGAGTTAGTGGCCGAGCTCGGAAGGAAGCCAGTTTTCCGCAAGAGAGGCCCGAGCCCGACTAACTTCCCTGAACGTCTCGGCCGATGCATTTTTGGATGTGAGCCCAAATAACTTGTTGCAACGACGGGGAGGAGACCTGTTGCGCATTTGTGCCGGGCCTACCCGCGCCCACCCATTTTTGCCTGTACTCCGACTGCAAATACATAATGAATGCGAACACTGAACGTTTCACTGGCGGTATTGTGCCGACCGTTTTGTTGTACCCTAGTTTGTGGGATTGCCGTTGTTATAGTCCGGGGAGCACTTTACGCGCCTGCTATTGCAGTTTTAATATTCAGGAGGGCTTTGCTGTTGCATTTTTAAATAGGTCAACGCGGTATCTGCGTAACAAACGACGGGATTAAACGTCCACTCCATTAGGGGTCAAACTAAAGGAAAATGTGCGAAAAATTTGCCTATTTAAGACCTCTTTCAATGTCAGAATAAATGTACCCCTGTTTTATGTCCTACGTGACAAGAATTTTTCTCGTTTTGAGACAAGGAAAAACGTACTCCATTATATGTAATCCTGTATAAAAGATTTTATAATCTATGCCACCGCTCAAAGTTCCAAACACAATTTTGCAACCTAAAGGTATCACAGAGGTGAATTTCACTAAATATTGAATATAATCCTTGGAGATGAGGACCAGCCATAACGATTATAATATATATTATCACATACATACAGTACAGTTTTTTTTCATGTGAAATACCCCTAATGGGTACCCCACTACCAGGGGAGGTGATGAGGTTATGTCTGTTGGAATAATTTTACAGTTCTAACGTGAGCACTATATTCCGTTGTTCCAGGGAGCGTCATCAAGCCTAGTGGTGAAGTTTGCGGACACAGAGAAAGAGCGACAGTTACGACGCATGCAGCAAATGGCCGGCAACATGAGCCTGCTCAACCCCTTCGTGTTCAACCAGTTTGGAGCGTACAGCACGTACGCGCAAGTCATCACCGAACAGGTTAGATTACACATGTTCAATATGATGATCATACTCGGCAACATGAGCTTAATCATCTCCTTCGTATTCAACTAGTTCGGCGCCTACAGCAGCTATTCGCAGGGAACCAATGAACAGGTTAGACTCTAATTATTCATTATTCATAAGTGATCTTAGTGAATTAGAACCTGCTCAACCCTTTTTATGTTTTTATACGAGACGTTAATGATATATCATAAATAATTCATTCATAAAAGACTTCATCATCATCAGCCGGAAAACGTCCACTGTTGAATATAGGCCTCCCTTTGAACTCCACAATTACCTAATTGTAAAGTAATATAATATACATTAGTGCATATAAAACTTAAGCAATTTAGGCGTCAAAACTACGCATCACTGTCCTCGGGTAGCTTGCCCAAAAGACTGGCAGCATTACCATATTGGATGACAATACTGATTTTCTGCCCAAAGAATAGGTAAATCAATAAATAGAAACAGGACCTACGAAGATTTTTTCGAACAGTTTAATGCCTATGCGCAGACTGCTAATGTTTCGTTACCTGAAGCCGTAAAGTACGATTACAATATTTTTGTTGTTTGATATTTGATTGTTCTTCATCCTAGCCTTTGTCCTGTTCTAAAATGGCGTCCATTTTCAAACTTTTTAATAATAAATAAAATCAAACCTATCTCAGTCGTAGATGTTTCTTGTAAATAAATATGTTAGATGTCTGTTGTACGTGCATTCTTTTAAAGATATTCAAAAACAATTTCGCCGCCCGCGCCGCGTTGTGGTTCGTAAACCAAAAGTTTTAATACGTCCTGATGAAAATTGATAGGCGTACAACATGCAATATTGCAACGGCCATTGTTGTTAAGTTTCTGTTTGCTTCATAAATACCGCATGTTATGTGTCTAGACCCTTTTGGAGATAGGTTTAATGTGTTGTAAACTGAAGAAAAACTTTTGCATTCTCCTCTAAAAGTTTGCTTACGAAAATGCAATTTTTAGTGCCTTTAAAATCGTTCAAGTGTAAGAATATTGTGGTTGTAGCAAAAAGTAAATAATTTTCATATTAGATGCTTGTGACATAATTATCACATGTTATTCTTTGAAAAACATTTTATGTGCGGCCACTACACGACACTGGCAGAAATTGCTGAAGTCATCAGCAGATTGCCATAAACAAGAAAAAAAAAACATTTTAATTCCTTACCGTCAAAACGATAGGCGTCAGGTTTAAATATTTTTTTAATCATTTGATGACGATACCTGCAGTAAGGCATAAAAGTGCGTATCCCACAATAATATATACACGTCACAATTATAAGTCTCACCCGCCTTCGTGAGTTCTAACATCTGTACAATAACATAAAATAGTCTGCAATTATGAACAGAATACTATTGTTTCGTAGAGTATGTGCTACGCTTCGTAGACAATGAGCTACGGAACTTAACGTAACGTACTATGGAGCTCTCATTAACTTGATCCTGTTAATCTCAATAGCCTTGTAACGTTCTTGGAATAAGCAAATTTAATGTACTATTGAGTGTTGTGAAGTAACGTGAACGTTAAGCATGGTGCCAAATAAATAATTAAATTTAAAATTAACTTAAATAATACTTTGTGATTAATTTATTTGTAATTAAATGCAAAGTTAAGATGGATAATAATATGTATACTAAATTATTTATTAAAAGTTACAAAGAACTACGTTTACATTATTGTTGTGTAATTACGGTTGTCATAGAACATTTTAGCGTAGCGCTACGCTTGCTACGAAAGCTTACAACAAAATCTCGTAGACTCTGCTACAGCGTAGTACTGCTCTCGTAGCAGAGTCTACGAGATTGCTACGACTTTATCGGCTGGCCATTGAACTTTAATGTACTAAGAATAGTGTAGTTCAATTTGTTATTCAAGCAGTCAATTATAACTATTATAATTGATAATATACCTAGCATCCGTCTGCGACTTTGTTTACTTTCTTTTGAGAAAAAAAATGGCCTATTTACTCACTGACCCTGAACTTTTTTTTATGTCAACGGATATTATTGTCGTGGGACAGAATAGGCTGATTACTGACTGACCGGATTTGCCGAAACCTACATTATTTTTTTTACCTGGAGCAATTTTTTTTTGTGAACGATTTTATTTATTTAAATTTTCAGCAACAAGCGGCGCTAATGGTAGCAGCGACAGCGCAAGGCTACATCAGTCCGATGACGGCACTTGCGTCGCATGCACTCAATGGCATGGCTAACTCCGTGGTACCCCCTAACTCCGGTAAGTATCTATCAATTCAGTCAATGGCTGCACATAAAACTCCCCCACAAGAAGAAGGCCTCTCTGCTTTAAAACATAAAATAGAATAGGATTATAAGAACTAAGAAAATTTTAGTCAACTAGGGAATCGAATGCGACAGGTCAGCAGCAGCATGTCAATCTTATTTCGTTTGTCTTGTGACGTTGCTAACTGGCATTTACTTCGTGCAATTTCCAGATAACTTCTCTGGCCTGGCGATAGGTACCGGTGGCGGGCAACCTCTAAATGGCGCGCTACCATCCTTGCCTTCGCCAACTATGCCTGGTTTTAACATGGCCGCACAAACCGCCAACGGACAGCCTCCTCCACAAGATGCAGTCTACACCAATGGCATACACCAAACTTTCACTGGACGTAAGTGTCACAGTCTAACTTGACTCTTCATCATAAATCTTATCATCATTATTTTATGTAAGTGTGGTCTTGTGATTGTCTGATAAATGTTACTTCTTTTCTTTAATTCTTTCTTCTTACTAAAATTCTAAAAACTTTTGATTCGCTGCGATTAAATACTCAATTGATAATTTCTGAAATTTAGAAGTTTGCAATTAGGTACATTATTCACACATGCAATTAGATTTTATATTAAGTTTGTACCGAAAATAAAAACGGCTCTAGTATCGAACCTTGCGAGACTCCTCATTTTTATGTAACCTAACAGACTCAGACAACAGACAGGTCTAGCTCAATACACGTAATTTTTTTTTCAGTTGTATTTTTATATTTTAGAGGTAAATTGTTCATATACCCATCGTGTTTTCGTAATAAATACAAATATATTTCTGTGATACACGCAATCAAATGCCAATGAGAGATCATATAATACGTTAGTTACTTTTTGTGAGTAATTTTATATATTCATTTTACAGCCGTTCCGGTAACAGCACAAGGGCTGCCAAACGGCGAGGCTGCGTTGCAGCATGCGGCCTACCCCAGCATGCAGCCCTTCCCTGGAGTCGGTGAGTGACTCGTTCTATAGACATAGACCTACACCGCTTCAGTGACACGCTTCGCTCTTGACCAATAGTCAAACTTGTTTCTTTCTCGTCATTGTTTAATGTAAACGGTCGTGATTGAACGATAATAATATTTTGGAAGTTTTGCAAGTAAAAAACTTCTAAAATAAACTTTAGTAGATATTATTTGTCGTAAACTTAAGAAACAAATTTTCTTGCAAGTACTGGTAAAACTTAGTTTCCGTAACTTAATAATTAGAACTATTGGTCAAGTCTATTTTATGTTAGCGATTGTTGCTAAAACTCTGCAGTTAAAATACTATACATAATTTTATTTATTTTTCACTTTATTTATTTTTTCACATTTAGAAAATAATTTAGCAACAAACGCAAGCTGAAATCACATTTAATGTTTAGAATGAGTATTGAGTAATTATGATAATTCTGTGTTTTGAATGAATGATACATATTGTAAAAATCTCTATGTGCAAAGGGAACGGATGTTATCTCTGTTATGTACAATGTTTAAAATGCGATTAATTAATCTGCAATCTCTAAAACGGCTTTACGAATTGGCACCATTTAAGTATTTTTTAACACCGTCACTTTTATTATAACTTCTTCAAAGTTGATTTTGCAGATCGATCAATCATCGGTAAATGATAAATTGTTGTGTATTAGGTACCATGCGCTGTTCAAGTCACGCTAGTTGAGTTGGTACTTAACAGTAGTTTGTGTTCGATGTTATCTGTATACATATTTATTCATCGGCGTATTCAAATACCACCAAAAATATTAAATTGGATTGTAATTTAAACAACAAATAAATCAAAATTGAATTAAATATTACCATTCTGAATGTGCAAAAAGTTAAATAATATATCTAATTTATTATTAAATATTATTTAGCTTTAATATTGTTACATAAAATGTTGTTACATGCATGTATCTGTACGTAACTATAGGTGTTCATTGTGAAAAATGTGCAAATTAATGTTCTACAGCTTATCCAGCGGTTTACGGGCAGTTTCCGCAGCCCATCGCCCCACCGATGACGTCGATTGCGTCCGCGCAAAGAGAAGGTAAGAGGAGTTCCGAGAACGAGCAAATGAACTAACCACGTCCTTCAGCCGACTTTCATCTACTGACATTCACCAGCTCTCTACAGTTTCAGAGTTCATTTAATTCAATGAAACTCAGTTATACTAATTTAAACTTTGAGTTTTTACTGAGTTACATTGAGTCCATTGTATGTTTCTGTTTGTTTTTTAGCCAAGATAATGAAATTAATAGTTAAAAAGAAACTAAATGAAAACTTGAACAAAGATGTCCTAAGTTTACCTTAAAACATTACGCTACGTAAGTTATGTTTGATTTGAATCACTGGCTAGAAGGCAATGTAATTCTTTATGTTCACACTTGTCTTGTACTCTGTCATAGTCGATGTTCTATCAAGTGTACAGTGACACATAGGGGGCTTAAGATCAGCCTCCTATAGTGGCAATTCTACACTAGCTTCTTTCTATCTAGTACATATCTGTCGCTGTAAACTGTATTGCGCATCTTATGTGTTGTTGCTCAATAGATCTATGTGTAAACCTTCTATTTCTAATTCATTAATTATGTTATCATCTAAAAAAATCCCGATCAGTGTAAGAAATGTTCCAGCAGGATGATGCGATGACTTTATTTGCAGTTACTATGATGGAATAGAAAACAGCACTGCACTGCATCAAAAATGTAATATTTTTATATAGGTACAGTCGGCAAAGGAGTTAGCTTGACAGGTCCGCTAGTTAAGGATGAAGTTTTTTATGGAAACTTGCATGCGGTTGTGTAAAATTGTTTAATTTTGTATAGGTTTCAGTCATACCTTTTCAGAAAATATGGTAAAATTTAATTATATTGATGACATCTTAAAAAAATTATAACCTTAACTAGCGCCCCTGCCAACCCAACTTCTTTGCCGACTGTACAGAGGTAAGTATTAAAAACTAGTCCTTCGACAGTTTCACTCTTCAGCAACGTAACTGACCTATTCGTCGTTTATGCGCCATCATTGCTTTTATCGTAACATTCTTAACCTTTGAACTAAATGCTCTCTATATTCTTTAATTGAAATTGCACCCAGATTAAACAGACTTTGAACTTTTCTTACCTAACTCCAATCTATTTGCGAAAACCTTTCCCATTTTGTCAAAAACCTTTCGTGCTGGTGTTCAGAAGCAGATTTGTGAGTTCTTTAAAGAATTTATTATGTTCCCAGGCTGCTCGATCTCAGGCCCCGAGGGCTGCAACCTGTTCATCTACCACCTGCCTCAGGAGTTTGGAGACGCGGAGTTGATGCAGATGTTTCTGCCCTTTGGGAACGTCATCAGCAGCAAAGTTTTTATTGACCGTGCCACTAATCAAAGCAAATGTTTCGGTTAGTTGTTTATAATTGCAACCATTGATTATTTTCATAAAATATTCAATTGCATTATGGATTTCTAAATCTTTATAGAAATTTGACCATTAGACATTCAATGCTTTTTTGACCTGAATTGTCTGGTTTGCGTTCTAGGTTTTGTATCGTTCGACAACCCGGCGTCAGCGCAAGCGGCGATCCAGGCGATGAATGGCTTTCAGATCGGTATGAAGCGGCTGAAGGTTCAGCTAAAACGACCCAAGGATGCCAATCGGCCTTACTAACACAAAACGCCGTCCCTACGCGCTCCTCGCGTGGCCATGGTTAGTTGATAACCTTTTTGACATCTATATATATAATATATGTTACAGTCAAAACTCTTGGCTAGTCAAAAGTTCTTTCGACTGAAAAAAACAGGCGAAAGTAGTTTTGACTACACAGGTTAGTCAATAGTAGTTTTGCCGGGAAATCATTGATTAATAGTGCTTTTGACTGTAATTTTGTGGTCAACATTGGTTTTGACTGACGCTCCTAGTCAAAACTATTTTCAACCGCTAGAAAAGTACTTTTGACGGGTAAGGGTTTTGCATATATAAATCTTGGTGTTTATAAGTGAGTTTGAATTTAATAACTGCGTTCACCATAAATACAATTCTAGCCTATGGTTGCCTATTTTCTTATTCTTGCAGAATTATCTCAACAAAAATAAGAATATTTTGTTGTTAATGATCATTATTGTTGTTTGACACATTTTGATATGTAATTTGGTTTATTACAGGTGGCGGCCGTGACGCTCGGCATGCCCTCGGTGCGGCTGATCGCGTATTATCAACAATTCTAAGGAATTTAATACACTTTTATTGTATAGCAAATATCATTACCTACATACTTCCTAAAGAATTATGCAAGCCCACTTGGCGAGTATACTAAATTAGTTAAAAGTAATTTATTAAATCAGCGCGTAGGAATGCTTCATTCTTATCATTATCGATTAATCATTAAATTACTCTATTATATTATTATATATACAATTTATTAACTTTGATTAAATTATTATTATTATTATAAAAATGACACGTTATAAAAATTTTGTCATTTGTAATCATACTTCTACTTCTAAGTACTTAACGTTTAACTGAAACTTTTAACATAAATTTATTATACTAGTTATTTGCTTGAACTAAGCCAAACTGAATTTATTAAGTAAGTTGAAAATGTAAGAAAAAAATGTATTTTAATTATTGTATATTGCAAGAAAATGCAGCGCCGCGGGCGATGCAAGCGTGTGTCTACGCAGTTTATTGTTAAGTCGCGCGGCGGTCGGGCCACCATGTGGCCGCCGCGTGGCGTTGTGTAGGAGGGCCGCCACGCGTGGCCGCCGCGTGTGTTGTGTAGCGCGGGCCCCCACGTGTGGCCGCCGCGTAGCGTTGTGTAGCACGTGCCGCACACGTGTAGCGCCCCGGCGCCTCGCGGACACTGTTGTCTCCCACCGCCGAACTGATCACACTAATATAAGTGCTCGCATAGATCACTATTGGAGTATTTATAATGTCCTATATTTTGTTAAATTTTATTAAGTGTGTGTCTGTAAGCTATATCGCTGGCTCGTACCACACGACATTCTTTTACGACGTTATTTGAGGACAAACACAAAATGTAGTATTTTAAGAGCACATCCGACACGAAGCCATATCTTAACCCAGGAGACAACTATGTACACTGTCTATCCAACCAAACGGCGACTTGTATTAACAAAATTCTGTACATATAAAAATTCAGCATTCACGTTGTTATTGGCGCGTCTGTCTGTCCATGGTACGGCCAGCATTTCAAAAACCTACATGTTAGTGAACGATGTTGTTAACAAAAATTTAATGTTTGTATTTAACGCTGTGTACAAATGAAAGTGCACTTCAACATATGACCGACACTTAGGCCTTCGTTTCAAAAGAACGTGTTAATATGTGTTGTAAATTCCAATATGGGCTGTGATATAAAAGTATAATATCAACATAATGGACTGTACAGGCCGTTCGTCTCTATATTGCATATATGTGTGTAACGCTCCCGCGCCGCCCGCGCGCCGTGCACTCCCCGCGCTGCCGGCATACGTCGCTACCAAAGAAACATAGGAATTAAATACCGACACCTAAATGTTACCAATTTTTTTTCACATTTGTAAAGTTATGATAAAAAACACGTAACGATTTATATCGTGCATTTTGATGAATTGAGACATTTACAGGCAAAATTGACAGGATAGAAGTATTTTCCAAAAACTCTGTAAAGAAAAATCTCTATTTATTTTTGTACATACATAAAGACTTTTGGAAAATGCTTCTATCTTTAGGACGTAACGTTCATTCGTTTGCATCTACATATTTTTCCTGTGTCATTCCAATTAATTCAAAATGTTTGTAAAAAAACTTTGAGTAGTTCTGTTGATAGTACCTATATTATATGATTATAGCCGGGCGGGAATCGTGTGGCGCACGGGTGGCCTACTCGCGAGGTCGCGGTGTCAATTCACAAGGAGCGCGCTTCCCCAAATTTATTTCAAGCATTCGTGTGTGTGTGTGTGTCTATACATTATACTTACATAATATAAAATACTATTCGTGATAAGGTGTTAAATACAATAACTGTGACTAAATGCGTCCGGGGAGCCAACAGTGAGTGGAGCGCGAAGTAACGGAATACAAAACTAGTGTAATTTCTACTGACAAAATAGATTCATAATCAAGAAAAGTACCAATATAAATATAAAATAATACTGAGATACCTTAGATATATAGTGTGCGCGCGGGCGGGCTCCGTGCCGGCGAGCCCGCACAGTGTGTCGAGCGGCCGCGCCATGCGTGGAGTGCCCGCGCCGTGTGCCGAGCGCCCGCGCAGTGCACAGAGCGCCCGCGCAGTGCACAGAGCGCCCGCGCAGTGCGCTGAGCGAGCGTGCCGCGCAGCGTGCTCCGCTCGCGCACACTGCGCCCCGCCGCCCCACCGCGCCGCCCGCCTCTAGTCAAATATTACACTCATTACCACAAGACATAGAATTTTATATTTACACAAATAATTATATTATATTGATATAGTATTCTAGTTTAAGGCGTTTATGATTTACGAGTAAGCCGTGTGTTAAATCGATATTTGTAAACAAAAAAAAAACCATCGTTTTTAAGTGTATCTAGTTCTTTTCTCTTAACTCACCAATGTGCAATACGTTGTTACGCTTTTTAAAATTGTTTTAGCGTCGTTTTATTTGATTTTTTATTTTATGAATGTTTCTTACGTTACCGTTTTAGATATTCGTCGACGTGGTCTCGTTTCGTAAACCGACTGCGAGCCGGCCTGCGAGCCGCACAGGCATGTAGTCGCATACACATGCATAAGTTGCCCTGGACGCAGGTCGCCACTAGCAGCGACGTCGTGGGTCGCAGGCCGTGCTCGCGTCGCATGTGATGAGTGGAGTGCAGCGCTGACGGCGGCGGCGCCGTGCCGCGACCTACTTAGGTTACAGATTAATCGATGCCAAACCGGAACACGTATACTTAGTATATCGATTATCGATAATATCACCTCGTGGGTAATGTAGGCGTAATGCGCCCGGACGCCGTCCGGGACGATAATTAATATTGTGTACTTATATCTTTATACTGATTAAAATTAAATTCACTAAAAATATATTGCGGAGACGCGAACATTTGTAATAGATTAATGAGTCCTCTCTGAATGTATAAAAACAATCGCCCATAAAAGTGATTCTAGGATACAGGGTATGCTTTGCAATTATTTAAATGTATCTAAATGTTTTTCATGTAGGCAGATATTGCCGTACTCTCTGACGTAGACTACGATTCGTCGTACACCTGCCCCGGCACCCGGCGGCAGCGCGCCGCATCGCTCTCGGGTCCACTAGTCTGTCGCAACTTTTTATACTCTGTCGTACTATCGTAGCGTAACCGACCTCATCCTCATCTCACGCTGTCCATTCGCGACTCAACTCAACTAACGCGCTTCGCTTGGTTCCTTTCCGACAGCCGGCCGAGCATCCTTCACCCCAGTTAGTGCTACTTGCGTTTTGAAGTATCCTCATTCACTTGTCATGTCACTTGCGCGCGGACGCCGCGCTGTGTGGCTGTCACCTCTTGGTTACTACTCGGTCACCGTTCGGTCTTCGCTCGGTCACTGCTTAGTTACCGCTCGATCACCGCTATGCACAGCACGGCGCACGCGACAGATCAACTACAACATTCTTAGTATTACGAAATCGAATTTCTTAAAAAAAATTAAACTCCTGAAATTTTATAAAATATTTATATCGTTCGCATACTCAAATTCGTCGTAGCGCTCGCGTAGATGTGAACATTATCGAAGCACTCAAGGACGTCTGAATCGTTTGTAACAGGTATGCGAATCGAAGGCGGGACGTTATTTAGGCGAAATAGTTAGTTAGATCGTCGGATGGTGCGCGGTGCGACGTGACGTGACGCGTGACGCCTGACGCGTGACGTGAGCGTCACTCACACTTTATACAACACGTTAACTAAACACCGTTCGATGCTAGTTAGTACATAAGATGAATGCCAATATTTTAATCAAAAAAAAAAACAAAACTTAGATTGGGAGTAATTAATCATATTATATCTATTTATATAATAAAAATATGGAGAGAGGCGCATAGTGCTTTTATGAATAGTAGGTCCTAGAAATGAAACAAAATTATCTAGTCATATCCCTTTTCTGTTATTTATTGTTTCTATCGCTTAGCATAGTTTAGCTTCAAGCACACGGTTGTATTTTTACTTGATTGTACTAAACTTGTCTCATTTGTATCTAGTCTGTTTGTTACTGTTTTTATTTTCCGTGTACTAGAACCGGTGAGTGTAATAGCGCAGTTATCCTATCAAATATGTCTACCCTTCCTACTTACGTAACTTCATTAGATGGACATATTTTGACTTGACTACTATGTTATAAATTAAAATTGAGTACTATTTTTTTTTTGATAAGTTATCCAGAATACTGTTACGTCAGCATCCAAGTACCTGTAGATTAGTTAAGGTTAATTGAAATAATTTTATCGGTATAGGATGGTAGAACTCGAGTTATGAATGGTATAACCGTTTGGTTAAGTAGAAGATTAAAGTTACCTTAGGGCAAATTAAAGGAGTATGATTTAGGTAGACGATGTTACTGTCCTAGTTCAGCTAATGATTGTTAGTGTTTTGTTGACGGTACGCTATATAGTGTAGCGTACGGTCAGCATACAACAGAATCGCGCCGTCCGTAAAAATCTCTCAGTATATATTTATTGTAACCGAAGAGTATTCTGTTTTCAACTTCGCTTAACTTCCCCAACTGGATATTTAGTGCCATATTGTAAAGTTATCGACTCTGCGCAGACGTCAGAATTTTTATAAATAAATTATTAACCTCCATTTCGAACCACTGAATCTACTTGAGTACAAACTTGGTGCTGCTGACCGTGAATGTCGAAGTTCAAATTCAAACGAATATTTCGGTCAGTTACACCACACATGTAACGCGAGATTAAACTCGGATTAAGTATAATGTAGAAAATCTATTTAAAATTTACTGCCAAATATTTAATAGAAATGTAGACGCTTTCGAACGTTCAGAAAATGAGATTTGTTGCTTCGAAGTGGAGTCGCGTGTGCATATTAGTTCCACGATAATTCGATTTGTACATACAATGACGTCATATCTTTAGGAGCTTACTAGCCTTTTGCCCCGGGACCGCCCGGGCGGGTGACAGGGTGTCGCTGTGTTAATGCTAAGTGGAAATCATAATCATTAACCATTTTTTAGAATGGTGACAGGCCATAAATGATTAAAGTGTAAGGGTTGACTTGAACAGGCGACTGGACTGATTCTACAGCACAATTTTCCAACAAACTGTAGTTTAAATTAAAACTATAAATTAACTTGAAATTTAAGAAAATTGTTAGTAAATTTTTGATTGTATAGATGGTAACAATTTAGGACACATACTTGAGATTCAGTCGCCTGAGTATACCCAAAATGTAAAAATTATGATGAACCAATTAAATACTCGTTAATTATGTCCCTCACATTGTTCTGGATAACTTATATTGGAATAGTTTAAGAGTAAACAAGGACGGTTTGTATTCAGGATTGTTAGGGACCTGATGTTGTTACGCACGGATAAGATTGTATTCTTAGTTACTTAATCTTCGATTAAGAAATCGATTCCACCATCCTTAATTGTTAAAATCATAGATTAAATTAAATAATAAGATGTGTGAAAATATATAAATTATATGCCCAAATAAATTATATTACAATGTTAACGTAAATAAACGACCACCTCAATCTTATGTATTAAGTAATGTAGATATGTTTCAACAACTTCCAACTAAATATATTAAAATGCCTTCAGAATACTTGTTTTTATTTTCTCAAATAATCCTGAATATTAAGACCGCTGTTTACAAATAAAAAATGTATAGCTTAGCAAAGGGACACCACATGGTGCCTGTGATATACGCTTGTAATGATCGTCCATTCAACCTACATACTATATATTCTATATACGACACTAGATTCTGGACTTTATGTTGCAGACCTTACAGTCGATATCGCGTTACCAAATATGTACAATATCGATGCCATAAGTTAAATAATTTTAATTTATAAACTAACTCAAATTAATTTTATTTTTAGTGTTAAGATAATATTGTTGGTGTCGGTAGATAAGTTGGAAATAAAAGGAATTGATGAGATCTTAAGAATCAATGCCTGGGAAATACTAAAATTGTTCGCCAGACAGAGATTATCGACATTTTATATATTCTCCAAGGCACACTAATTGGACGACTTTTGGGGTATACAAATATAAATTAGCCTTACTATAAAAAGTAACTACGAACTCATCTATCGATATCGACAAAATACAGGTTATGTATTGATAGATAATTTAAATATCGACAACCTATGTTTGCGATATATAAATGTTGTACAGATCTGCCTAAAAAGCAGTTGTTTCATCGCTATCCCCAGCCCCAACTTGTTGTAAAAACAATTTAGTTAACTTAAATACACTAGAAAATTATTGTTTAATGATTGTCTTTTAATGCGATCATTGAATTGACCAGTCTGCCCAGTTGAAGACATGGGAATAAATTATTTCAATGTTTTAAAGAATGTTTCATAGACTTGTTAAAGTCAACTACTATTAAACTTTTATAATATAATCAAATATATTATTGCAATTATTGTTTCGTGGCTGGGACTGGGCGGACTCAACATGTAGTACGTTAGTGATGTGACATTGAGTTCTGTACACTGAACAGAGTGAAAACTCCAGTGCATTGATAGCTAGCCATTGAAATGTTTATTCTCATATATTGTTATAGTTCGCCAAAAATTGTAATAAAGAGTGTTATGATCACTTTTGAAATGTCGCTAGTAAATCGTTCATTTTTTTTTATATTTATGAACTTATTATTAGTATAGATTAAACTGACAGATTAGCAAATTATGGAATATGTTCATAGATAAACGTTATTATGAAACTAATACAATAATAATTCGCCTACTTTGCATGTTTAATTTAGTTAATAAACATTTAAAACCTATTATCGAGTTATTAATATGTATATTGCTGAAATATTTCAAAACTAAATTACTATTCAATTATTTATTATTATACACTTATTACGTTTAGTATGCTAGAAATATGATGAAGGATAATAAATAATTTTAATTATATTACGGCATGTGTTTTATTTATATAAAGTGGTCTTACAAATTTACATCGATTTCTTGTCAGGTACAACAATTGTTTCTTGTATAATTTTATTATCTCATAAATCTCGAAAACCATACAACAGTACACAACAATCTCATTATAATAACTTTAAGTATAATTGAATGATGGCACTTATCATGCTTACAGTCAGACGTGCCTTCAAGTTGTACAAATACTAGTGTAATGCTGTGGCAGCACTTGTATGTATCAGCAAGAAGCTTTTAGTTTTTATCGACATTCTATACAATGGGATAATTAGAACCATATAAAATCAAATAAAATAAATTGGGAGATCAAAACGGTAAAAATGAAGTAGTAGTAATGTTATCGATGAAAAAAATTGCACAACACTATTATAATTTGTCATAACTTCAAACTTTGCCATCATCTTGGGACCTGCTCTTACCAGCCAATTTCAATACTGTTTTTTTTTAATGTAAAAACTCGGATAAAAAACAGCATTATACATCGGTTTAATATATTCAAGAGTAAGCCTCTTTAGCTGTTCAATTGTAGACGAGAGTAGGCGTGACTTGTGTACCATTATATTTTTTTTAAATGTAAATAAGTACTAAATAAGTCAGTTATTTCTCACTTTGTCCAACTTTTTGTTACATTATGGAAAACCGCCCGGGTTCATTTCAACAGATAAGTTGCTGGTACAGTCAACAGCAAAAATAGATTATCAAAATCAGAAATTCAAAACTAATGAACGGAGTTCGCGTCAGAACTGTGTGGCATCGAAGTGATTCAAAAGTATGTGATTGTAAATTATACCAAACATTTACTACTAGTACAGCTGCCATATATTTCGCGAACTCCTTTCATTAGTATTGAATTTCTTATTTTGATCATCTACTTTTGCTGGTGACTGTACTGTAAGTTATAAGTGCCATCAATCTATAGCGCTAGAGTATCGCATTTTATCTCCAAATAGAAATATAATTAATTCTCATAGGTAACAAGATCATAACTGCAATTAATATAACTCATACCAATGGCGTCCGTAACCCAATACAAAATAAATAATGTAAACACAAGCAACTTCAAAATGATCACTTTAAATTAAAATATGCACATACATAACTTTATTTAATACTTCTAAAATTAAATGGATTTTTTACTGAAATAGTCTGTTATTTTTCTGCTAATTTTCTTTTTAAGTTCCGTCGCCGGGTCTGATTTTTCCTCGTTCATCGAAGCGGTGCTATCATTTAGTAAAGAGTTTTTTCTTTGGTTACCGAGCAATGTATTTGATACGCTAGGATTTTGTTCACTTTCTTCCATTTTTTGTATTGTGTCAAATAATGACATACGAGCGCTTTCTTTTTCAATTTTCTTTGCGTTTGGGATTTCTGTCTGTTCCATTTGTAAGGTGGCGTCTAAAAGGCTCTGTTCCATATCGTCTTGCGAAAATAAGTCAGGAGAATCATTGAGGAGTTCATTTTCGATGGTCAATGTAGCTGGTACTGTTTCTGATATACTCTGAAAGATACAGTTATTTGCTTTAATGCTAGTAGGTATGGGCTTGAGGTAAACGGATATTTTTGTATATGGCGAAATAAGTACAATGTTGGCAACTACTAATTATTAATTATCTATGGTCGCTGTCAAAATTGACAAATATGACAGTGACAGTTGAGTGTTGAGTACAGCACGCTTGTCAACCTTGTGTACACGTTACAAAACACAAAACTGATGTTCACCCGCACCCAGTTAGATTAAAAGCCGACCCCGACAAAGTTTGGGAATAATAAGGCCAAGAGAGGATGATGATAATACATCTATAAATTACCATTTCCATGACGTCACTGCAAGTGTTGGGCGAGGGTTGTGTGCACTGCTTCAACATTCGCTCCAGGTACGGATGCAGTTGTGATGGCAACACATCCTTCTCCTGAGAAAACTTTACTATGTACTTGTACAACTGACCTGTAATATCAATTATTTAATTAGTGAATATACTGCTATTGCTTAAGAAGAAACAACAATGATTTTAAAGAGACTGGATGTCGGATCCGCGCTCAAGTGTGCAATTGAAAAGGAGCAACATAACATAATCACCCGCCAGTATCCATTTGGCTGCCAGTATACTCCTAATAATAACATAACATAGACTCAAGCCTGTATTCCCCAGAGGGAGTAGGCAGAGGTATTTGCAGTACACCCACGTTTCACTGGCAATATAAATTAATAGTTTGTTAGTCCCATGTTATAGGGGGCGAGCCCATTGCGATTAACCGGGCACAATTTCAGATACCTACTGGAATTTCCTAATGGAAAAACCCAATAACACGTTGCCTGATCCGGGGATTGAACCCAGGACCTCGTGCTCCTAATAATGATGTACTTTATCGTCAAAACATGTAAAAACGAATCAAGTGAAGAGAAAAATCATGATGGTGTATCATATTTTCATCTAGTAGACATTTGGTAGACTTTGCATGGTATAAAAGTATTATTTCGATTAGAAACATAGTATTTAAGGGCGTCGCCAAGGGGGGGGTAGTAGGGAGGGGCTGCTGCCCCATGCATGTTCTTGTTTATCTATAATTTTATATGTATAATTTTAAATGAAAACGGAATTGTATTCCAAACTTTTAAAAACATAATCCCACCATAGGCAGAAACTACACACCATGCTTCGACATAAAAAAAACATAGCTACATTACTTACCAACAGTAACATTATATCTCGCCAGCAAATTATAAATATTTATAATATTGTCTCTTAGTTGTACATCTCCGAATGTGAAGTAAGCCATAGGCCTCCGTGCTTGTGCACAGGCCATCAGTTGTAACAAACTCTTGAGTTGTGGTGTTCCCCGGAAGGCACCGCAGCCCCAGTTCCCGGAAGCAACTCCAGGGAACTGCAAACTTTCTGACTGGACGTCGGTGTCGAATGATACCCCGACCCATGCCTGTGGACCAAAACCGTCGGTCAGCGACCCAAATATATCAAACTAGCTTTTACCTGCGGCTTCACTAGCGTTTTTTAGAATTTGAAATTATTTAAAATGCTAACATGATTCAAAAACACGCGGCGCCATCTGTTATCATAAGAACGTTATTGTTATTTTCCTCGGGAACAGGCCTTTTTTACGGGATCAAAGGTCCGTTTCGAATGTCCGTTTCTATATACACCTGACAACGTATATGTATATGGAAATTTCAAGATGATCGGTTCAGTGGTACTTGCACATTTATAATATTTAGAATTTTAATAGTTAGAATTTATTTGAAACTAGCCTTTTCCCCAGCTTTAAATTTACTTACACATTTATAATATTAACTAGCTGCCCCGCGCGACTTCGTACGCATGATTATTCTACTTCAACGCCTATTCTACCTCTACCCTACTCTACCCTACCCCTACCCTACTCTACCCCTACCCTACTCTACCCTACCCCACCCTACCCCTACCCTAATCTACCCCTACCCTACCCTACACTACCCCTTCCCTTCTGTACCGCTAGCCTACCCTACTCTACCCCTACCCTATCCTACTCTATCCCTACCCTACTCTACCGCTACCCTACTCTACCCCTACCCTACGCTACCGATACCCTACTCTACCCCTACCCTACTCTACCCCTACCCTACCCTACGCTACCTCTACAAATCAAAAACCATGAAAATCGGTCCAGCCGTTCTTAAAAAAAAAAAAGTATCCTATGTCCTTTTCCTGGTTCTCAGCTACCTCTCCACCAATTTTCAGCCAAATCGGTTCAGCAGATCTCGAGTTATAAGTGAAGTAACTAACACGACTTTCTTTTATATATATAGATTAGGATAGCAAAATATACAGGAGAATTTTTAAAAGGGTGCAGAAATTTTGAAAGCTAACTTTTATTATGATCCTGATCAATATCTTTTACTTATAAACCATAAAAGAGTTGTGTGTGGTGGGTTTAACTATGGCTCAATATTTTTTTTTAAAGCGGTTATTTGGCATAAAATCATCTTTCGGATTTCAGTATTGGTCACAAAGAAAAAGTTGTTCCTATTTTAGTAATTTTACCCCAGCAAGGTTCAAGACGTATAACTAGGAATGTACATAGTTAAGTACCTTGTTAAGTTCTCTGGTGATAGCTTCCTTCTTAAACTCCTGCGTGACGCTGGAGTACCGCACGGCGTCTATGGCGAGCACGGCGCAGCGGCGGCGGCTGGACGAGTCCCGCGGAGTGCTGTCCACGTAGTCTCCGGCCCACTGGAACTCGTAGCCGTAACCTGTGTACTTGCTATACCGCTCACAACCTACAAATAAAATACTTCCTAAATATATTCAAGTTAATTAAAAAAAACATTTATTTGTTTAAGTTTGTATAGACTTCTTCCTGATTTTGACGTGAATACATCTTTAAATTTGTTTTAATAAGAGGCAAGTCAAAAAAACCAATGATAACAAAATCAGGGGATAGTTTGGTGTTGTAGCGTCATATCTATCATCTCCATTCTAAATTCAATTACAGCATTGGATAGGATCAAAGAATTCGTTACGCCAAGTTAGGACTGTGACACATTGCGCACGTTGGAGGGGGAACCACCGCCATTTTGAGAGGTCATTTTGCTGCGTATCGAGATTTAAACTTACTTTATAATAGAGAATATAAATATTGCAAGTAATATTGCAATAATACAATCAATTCTTGTTTAAATGATATTGCAAGTCTTGTTTGGAAATTATAAATCCATACCTATGATCATAAGCGCTTCATTAGGTCTCAGCACTTCTGTGAATAGCATGGATATCATCAGTTCGGGACATATGACGAACCGAATCTCTTCTTGAACGCACCCGTGGCCGAGAACGCCTCCGCCTAAATATCTGCAGAGGAAAAGCTGAATGAAGCGGTATTCAGTAATGGATAATTCTTCATAACATGCATTTATTGAGGTTGTAGTTCTAAAACCTCTCTTTGCCGCGTACAAGTTGCAGTATGATCGCCATTTTAGGCAGCATGTTCCACCGTAGACCATACAATTTAGTATGTATTAAATTAGAGGCTTATTATTAGCTAGGATTATTATTAAAGGCTATATAGTCAGACACTTTCCTTTATTATAATAAAAAAACAATGTTTAACGTTTTAAGCCATTTTTAACATTACCTACTTAAAATGGATAATAAGTGTAAAAGCAAAAATAATTTATGATTTCAAGCATATTACTTCTTTTAAGTTTATATCCTGTAAACTTGGAAGTCTCATAAAAGTTTAAAGTAACACTTCGACAAAATCACAAGCCGTTTATTCTCATTAATTTTTGAGTTTTCTTTTCAAATCGGATTAATAACTAAGACTACAGGATTGTTCTACTAACTTATTAGCAAAATCCACTTGTATCAAGGCGTGAGCGTCTTCAATGGTGTCGTGCGGGTCCACGTGCAGCGGCAGGCTGGCCAGCGAGCGAGCACTGCGGGCCCACGCGGGGCAGTCGCGCGGCGCCACCGAGCGGCGACAGAACGTCACGCAGCCGACCGGCACTGTACTGCAACGATACTCCGCGTGTCATACGCCGAGCCGGGCGAGGACGACTAACTATTTAAGGACCCAGCCACCGATAGGCGATGTGGCCGGGCCCTAAGCCCACAACCAATATTGGAATTCTTCTCCTAACCCACGTCAGCCCGTCTGAATAAGGCCAAGATGTGAGCCTTGTCGGACTCCTGACAAATTTTGAAATAATACTGCCAACGTCAACAAAAGAAATCTGTTACTTATAAATAAGTTAAGGTACTTATATCTGTTACTATACAGAAATAAACTAATTAAAAATAAAATAATATCACCTCTGGTTACAACTCTTCTGAAGTAGTGGCAGATGCTCTTCATCTTTTCCATGTTGGATTCCAAATCAGTAGTTTCGTAAAGTCTATTACTAAAAAAATAAACAGAAAACTTAATTAGACATCTTATAATATAATATATTATTATTATGTTACTTATTATGATTAAGAATGGTATGTAGTATTGAATAGATGTAAATATGAACAATACATTCAGTATAGTTGATGGATATTTGATTCCTTAGTTTAAAGAACTTTACAATAACACATATGTATGTAATACACTTGGTATGCAAATAAATGTTTAGTTTGTTTAAAAACAAAATTACTTTTAGAAAACTATACTATACTTGAATAACATTATCCAGGGTCAATATGAAATCCAATTGACAAAGTCACGAGCATAGCGCTAGTAATATATTATTAAATATATGTACTCATAAAATTCAATCCAGGTACAATGATCAATATTATCAGAACTTGGTATGAGTGTAAGTTACCTACAAGAGTAATTTTACTACGAGTATAGCAGTTACTTACCTATTAAAATTTATAAAGGGATAAGAAGCATATTCTGATGTTCTCTTAGTAGAATTTCGCCTAGGAAACGTGCAAAAGAATGCATTTGCAAGGAGACTCGCTATCTGTTGCTGAGACAGAGATATCGAGCGATTCTTATGTTGCCTGCAATAAAAAAAACATAAGTCTAAAGGTATACTCTTCGATTGGCACGAATTGGCAAACCTGGGTGATAAAATCAAATATAGATGAACATGTAGAATCTCCAACCTGTAGTGAGGTAGCGTGGTGATTAATGCTCGATCCTTCATTGTATGAGAAGAGGCCTTTGCCCTGCAGTGGGACAGTTACAGGCTAATTTATTTATTTATTTATGTAGAATCTACTTGGCAAGCCCACCAGTGACGGAGGCTCATGGGTTTTTCTCCGGGTTGGCTCTGACTTACCCCTTGGAAAAATTCACCCCCTGCCACTGAAGCCCACATACTCCGCGTCGCGTCACGACTTTAATGCTCTTTCGCTTACTTAAAGAAACCAAACAATGGTTCCATTGTGTGCAAAAATAGTTTAAAAAAAAAACAATATAGGAGAATCATATTTAGTGTTTCCATGGTTATTATTTTCTTTACCATGTTACCCTTACACGTTGTATACATATATTATTTAATATCATAGAAGTATAAATATTTGGAAGAGTTTGAAATTGCGATTATGTACTTACTTCAACAAAGGTATGGGTGATTGGACTAATTTAGGCAGAGCTAAAGCCAATTTAGCTACTTCTGGCAGTGTCACATCAAAAAAGTAATGTGATTCCTCTTCTTCTAAATACTGAAAGAGAAAATAAACAATGGGATTTATTAATTAGAGATAGGAACAAGATCAGCCCAGAGCAGAGGACATAGTAATTGGGTCATCATTATTAGTTACAAGAAACCCTGATAAAAATAAATATGATAAAATATAAAATTATGAGAACATATTAGAAACTCGCTACTTAACCTAAGACTACCGGACTGTCAAGTCAAAGATTGTAAAAAAAAAAGGTTCAAAACCAAGCTGCATTTTAGACTTTTTGAATAAGACAACCTTTTCACCTCCAGGCTTCTACAATTTTTGTGCCCCACATGCCACAATTTATACAAATAAAAATGTGGCATGTGGGGCACGATAATGTTTGTCTTTAGCAGAAGACTTTGGCTCTCAAAATGTAAATGATTACTTGCTTATAACAGCTGATTAAAAACATTGTGATAAAACCAGCACACTTGAGACATATTCTTAATGGTGTGTATAGCCCCATCTGAGCCTTTGGGCAGTGACATCATCAACCTCTGACACCAGGTTGCTAATAAACCATAAATTACGATGAGCAGAGAGACTACTTTACCTCATTGAAAAGCTTGTGTAAACCTTTGAACTTCCAAGTGTTTCTAAATTTAGTGTTGTAACTCAGTATGGTGTTGGCCAGATCCTGGCTGTTGCGTATTGGCTTAGACAGAGCACCCTCAATCATATCCCAACGCTTCATGAGGTGGCTCTCACCATTGTCCTGGAAAATATTATTATATAATTATGGTTTATATATTGGACACTGGCAACTACTATTAAATATATTAAACAATTTTTTAATCTGTCAAGCAGTAGAATAAAAACAATTAAAAATTAATAATTGTTTGCTGCCACTATGAATTATGCAAGGCATGACAAAAATGAAAGGTTGAAAAATGAGACACAATAAGAAAGAAAAGGAGCTCCCTTCAATCTTTTCTTTGCAATGCAACTCGGTAGTACATGATAATAAATTTTCCATTGTGTAAAATCCCACAGGATTATGTCAAATTATTAATTTTAAATGACAAGAGTTTACTTAGGTACTTTTTCATTCCTATTTATTTGTTTTTATGTGTTGTTATTCCATTGATTCTAAACATACTCTGAATGACTGTCATACTTACATCTTCAACTGGATATAAACTTTGACTAGAGCAGGGCAACCTCACATGCTCAGAATCCCACTTGTCTTGCCCGACCTGCGGCTTTGGAGGCCTATCCGCCGCAACACAGCCGCTACTCGGCACATGATATAGAACTGCGTGGTTGTATGATGGAGATACCAAAGGAAATTCGGGAGTACCCCAAGGCGACTGCGACCCATATATCTCGCTTAAAGGCACCCCTCGCCAACTACTACCGCTTTCCATATCTATATTCATCGTGAACACTCGGATTTGTTTACGTTTTGCTGTAAATAAAGGAGTAACAGATCACTGGCCAGACATTTCTCATTAAAATTATATTATTATCCACTATAAACTTGTAATCGCACCACCGAGGTTATTCCAAGAATTTAGCTTGGCTGATTTAATAAAAATCATATATCAAGATATTCTGTTTTTGTGTTTTTGCTATTAGGTAAATAAATAACTATTTCGCATTTTTTCGGGTGAACAAATTTACGAAGTGTCAAAATTTAATTATGTCAACTTGTCAAGTTGTCAACGTCAGTCAACGTCAATCTTTTTTTCTTCGTTTCGTCCCAAAGTCCCAACTTGCAATGGACAGGCTAGAGTCATAGACCATACTGCCTCGTCTTTGGTTATGAAGATCGAATTTCTTTAATAAAAATCAAGTCTTTTCAGACTTTCAGTTCAAACTACATGTCTTCAACTCAACAAAGAAATGACTGGAAGTCGTTGGGGGAGGCCTATCTTCAGCAGTGGCTTAGTGGTCTTATAGCTGAAATGATGATGATGATGAAGGCAGTATGGTCTGTGACTCTAGCCTGTCTAATGCCAGTTGGAGAAATTGAAGAAAAAAATGAATAGATGCCATAGATGGCGTGCGTGATGGATTGACGAAAACGAAAACTTTCGTAAAATAAATAATTATTCAATATTTGTTTTCATTTCGTTACATGAGAGAATATATTGTTTAAAATAGTTACTAAACTACTAATTAACATGAATTTGGAACTACTTGGTAAGTTATTATACGGCTACCTTCTAAGATAATTGGAACACTTGCAAATATTTGTTATTGTTTACAATATTTTGTTACTAAACATTTCGTGTTACTTTCAGAATCATTTGGTCAAAACTATCCTGAGGTAAGGCAATCTATCTACAATTACATTAACTAGTTTAATATCGATATACGAACAAATAATCTATTTATCTATGTATTATTAGTTTAGAACTTAACCTTTATATAGGTACCTACGTTAATAAAATCTATTTAAATCTGCTCCAATATAAAAAAAAGTAATAATAGAATATATAATTATGAATAAACGAGAATATAGTCTTAGTAAATACTTACTTTCATAAAGGAACACCAAATTAGATATCATCAAAATGACCTCTCATTACAGGAATTTGATGGTACATTGGACTCCATATCGTTGGCGGCGACCTGTGCCTTTAACAGAAGGGGTACACTTCTAGCAGTGGGCTGCAACGATGGCAGAATATTTATATGGGACTTTATGACTAGAGGCATAGCTAAATCTATATCAGCTCATGTTTATCCTGTATGTAGTCTTAGTTGGTCTAGAAATTGTCAAAAGGTAAGTTGGTAATCTTGTCTTGTCTTGACAAATTACTTTGGCACAATAAATTGAAATTACACTGGCAGCAATAAATTTTCCTTACCTGTACCTACCCCGCACTGCACTGCACAATAATAATTTTGTATCAACAACTTCAATGGCTAATTGTACACTTTTTTAACTTTTTTTTTATTTCCCCAGCTCCTTTCTGCTTCAACAGACCACAATGTATGCATATGGGATGTACTTTCTGGAGAATGTGAACAGCGATATAGATTTCCTACACCAATATTGAGAGTACAGTTTGATCCAAGAAATGACAAGAGATTCTTAGTATGTCCTATGAGACACGCAGCACTGTTGGTTGACACAGATGGGGATCACAAAATATTACCTATTGATGATGATGTAAGTTTTATGTTTGTTTTATATGATATATTATCATAATGCATTTTAATGATTAGCTTCCACCCGCAGCATCACCCACGTGGTATGTTGTTGCTGTTTAACTGTAAAGTTTCATCAAAATCCATTCAGGCATTTTTGTATGAAATAGTAACAAATATCCTTCCATCCATCCATACTTCCTCACAAACTTTTACATTTATATCATTAGCAGGATTTCACACTTCTATTTATATTTTATTTCTTGCTCTTAGACAATTCTTATCTGAATGTAAATAACCACAAGCAGGTTTTAAAATATTATTCCTAATTTCAGGGTGACATAAATGTAATAGCCTCATTTGATCGCCGAGGAGATCATGTTTACACCGGCAATGCCAAGGGGAAGATATTAATTTTAGACACTCAGTCCTTAGCAATAAAAGCCAGTTTTAAAATAACAGTCGGCACGTCAAGCACAACTAGTATTAAAAGTATAGAATTTGCAAGGAGAGGAGAGTAAGTTATTATTTTATAATATTAACATGCTGTCCGGCGCGACATTATATATGACTATCCTACTTCTACATCTATTCTACCCTACCTACCCTTACCCTAATCTACCTCTACCACCTGTCTTTGCACACACCTTGTTCACTATAATATTATTATCTCTATTTTTTTTTTAAGTTTTTATACTTACCCTCAACTAATAAATCGGACATTTTCTATTTACAACATTAGTATAGATTTATTTGTGGTTTATCTCTAGCTAATCTAAATATTTATTTTAGCTGTTTCCTTGTAAACACGTCGGACCGCGTCATAAGAGTGTATGTTACAAACACAGTGCTCAAATGTGGAGTCAACGGAGAACCGGAGCCTATTCAGAAACTTCAGGATCTTGTTAATAAGTAAGATTTTATACCTCATATCTAATAAATGCTTCCATTATTTATTATATTGGTTTAATAAATAAAACTTTATAATATTGTTTAAAGAACAACATGGAAAAAGTGCTGTTTCTCCGGTGATGGCGAATATATCTGCGCTGGTTCGGCGCGTCAACACGCTCTCTACATTTGGGAGAAGTCTATAGGTAACCTGGTGAAGATTCTACACGGGACCAAAGGAGAACTACTGTTGGATGTTGTGTGGCATCCTATTAGACCAATCATTGCTAGTATTAGTGCAGGTAAAACAGTAAGGGATCTACATATCCTTTTTTTCAAGTATCTGGAACACGGAACCGAAACTTTGTCATGCTAGCCGCTCTAACTTTGTCATACTCTGTACAAGAGATGGATGTAACTACCATCTGAGATGGGTGATTGTAAAAGAGAATTTCGATTACACTGGCGGGGCCGCAAGGTTACGAATAGCTTAGTGGTAAAGCGACTGGCGGCTTTACTCTGTAGGTCGCGGCTATCGATTATCTCTTTCTGCAATAATTTAGAACTTTAGTAAGGGAACTCGGTTATTCTTTGGTTGGTTGGTTGGTTGGTGTAGTTTGGCACCTGTTTTGATAAGTTAGTTATTTATTTTTCACTTATAGGTACTTTTTTTCAATCAAAATATTTTTATTCATGTAGACCATTTTAGGCACTTAATTACTTTTGTTCATGAATTTTTGTTACTTACTCTTCTACTATAATAATTACTACTAACTGACACTTCATACATTTGATCATAATTTGTAGGTGTGGTATCAATCTGGGCACAAAATCAAGTGGAGAATTGGTCGGCGTTCGCACCAGACTTCAAAGAACTTGACGAAAACGTGGAGTATGAGGAACGAGAAAGTGAATTCGATGTGGAAGACGAAGATAGATCTGTGGACCAGACAGGGGAGAGCCATGATGATGAAGAAGTTGAGGTATGTCGAGTACAAGTTTATATAGTCTGCATTTTTAGGGAATAATTTCTCGATCTTTAATTAATTAATAAATGTTCTATCACAAAAACGCTACTGTTTGCATAAGAATATCAGAAAAAAAGGAGAGTAAGCATTTGATATCTACCAAAGATAATAATAAAATGATGTCTGGGATGGTTGAATGTAGAAGAGAACTTCGGTAGCGCGGGTTCGGTAAATCAAGAGTAGCTTTTTGATAGAGCGGCTGGTAACTTTAACCGCAGTAGATTAGTAGATGGCAGGTTTAAATCCTGCTTGTAACAGATTTTTTCATATTTCGCATACATAAATCCTTTGAATTTTTTTTATTTTACATTTATGATAAGTTGTGTATATGTAGAGTTGGGTGTTATAGTAAAATTTGTGAATGTAATGTATGTATATTTATATTATAAACAGGTTGATGTGACATCCTGTGAACCAGTGGCAGCTTTCTGCAGTTCTGACGAAGAAGGTGAAGATGAAAGCATGCTCTCCTTCCTGCCTATCGCACCTGAAATTGAAGACCCTGAGGTTTGTAGCGCTACTAAAGTAATTCTTCAGCAAAGGCTGTGCGAATGTAGCCTAAACAGTTGCTGCAAAATTGACATGTTATCACTGATTTCTTGTTGCAGAATACTTTTTGTACAGGCCAAGTTGTTCGTAGGCATAATCCCGATCAGTTCTTCTTCTTCTTCTTATTTTTGGCAACAAAGTGGACTTATAGTATACTAATTCTGCCAGTGTCAAGTATTTTTAATTAATGTCATGATTCTAAACTATAGACACGCCATTTAAAAAAATCAACTAAAACCTATTTCAGGACGGTTGGGCAGCCACTCAAGAGACTGTAACGCCGACAGAAACACCTGAAAAATTGGAACAAGCTGCTAAGAGACCCAAGAGTAAAACCTACGATATATCACTCAAGATTGCGCCACTTGGTAAGTACATCACTTATGTCGAGGATAGAAATAGAGTTGCGCCGACATAGCGCACCGAAGTTAGCTCCTAACATTCGGATTTTTATAATTAAGATGTTTGAGCCATGGACTTAAACTTCGTTAATACTGCAATGCCGCATTCATTAAAGCATAGGTAAATTAGATGCAGCAAATTTTACGAGTACGAGTACAAAAAAAATACTAGAAATGACACAAAAACGTTCGTTTTGAAGACGGTGCTAAACTTAGCGGGTTCCAGAATAAACCATCTCATCCTAGCCTTGGCACCGACTCCAAAACGGACGTTTATACGTTATTTCTTAGCTTTTAATTTGTTACTAGCGACCCGCCCCGGCTTCGCACGGTTACGCTAATAAGCATGTATTGTATTATACATATAAACCTTCCTCTTGAATCACTCTATGCATCAAAATCCGTTGCGTAGTTTTAAAGATCTAAGCATACATAGGGACAGACAGACGCGGGAAGCGACTTTGTTTTATACTATGTAGTGATTGTGTAAAAGCCACATCCAAATTATGCTTCATTGACTGTTGATAGTTACGGGTATTGCAGTAACACTGACGATAACATTCCTTTCTCCGTCGAGACTGGGGTACAATAAAATTCATTTATTTTAGTTTATTTAGGTTAACATTTTGAAGCTATACTTGACTGAAATTTGTTTTATTTATTGCCAAAATCTCTGTTTTCAGAACAACCACTATCATTTGGAGGCAAAAATAAACAAGCAGCAGGAAGTAAAAAAGTCGCCGGTAGACCTCGGAAATAAAGCATTTAATCATAATTTTTGTTTTAATAATAAGCTTCGACTATAAAGTAGGTAACTACGTTCCAGTCGAAGCTTAGGACTAAATTGCTGGGGTCGAGTCGACATGTATCGACCTTCGAGCGCGATATTCGATAATATTAATGGATCGTTACATTCGCGTGTATCTTGCCCTTGAGCTGAATTTTATGCCCATAGATGCAAATTCGACCTCAACACAAATGAAACGAGAAAGTTGTAGGAGAAACATTTAATTTTTCAAAAAAAATGTCGTCGATCTCTTTAATAAAATTCGTATCCAGAGTATACTGTAAGTACCTATCGGTCGTATATAAATAAATCTCACTTAAACATAACCAAAAATAATAATACATTCGCCTATTCGAGACCAAAAAGACTCATAATATATAATATTTACTCCCTATGCTAAACTAAAAGTCCTACGCTAACACATAATATCGTACAGTGAGCCGCTCGGCGCGGCACATAAATATAATTATCTATCGCGCGGTATGTATGTATGTATGTATGTACAGAGCTACGCGTCGATGTCGTCGTCCTCGTGCTGACTGCTAAAGTAGCTCACCAGCCCCCCGAACACCCCGCCCCCCTCCTCCCCGCGCGGCCCCCGGGGGGGCGACGCACTCACCTCCTGCTTCACGACGCCCAGCGGCAGCGGCTCCAGGCGCGACGGGGACTGCACGCGCTCCGCCCCCAGCGCCGCCGGCGATCGCACGCTCAGCTGCAGCGGGCCGCTCGCTGTCATAGTTCCGCCTGGAGTCAATCTCCCTCCTAGAGGTAAAGGTCCTGTTGGGGGCATAGGACCGCCTGTAGGCAGAGGTCCGTTTGGCGGCAAGGGCCCGCCAGAGCTGAGGGGTCCTCCCTGTGGGTGTTGTCCTCTTGGCGGGAGATGTCCTCCTGGTGGAAGATGACCTCCCGGTGGTAGTGGTCCTCCCGGCGGTAGCGGTCCTCCCGGCGTCGTACGCGAAACGTCTCCAAAATGTGGTGCGTAGGGAGGTGTGGCGGCCGGACTACCGCGACCACCCGGCGGACCGTAAGGCGGCCGCGACATAGGACGTAAGTGGGCCGGCAGGTAGGGCGGAGGGCCTGGGTGCGGACCATGACCTTCAAGAGAGTGCGGTCGCGGTCCCTCCAATGTGTGCGGTCGCGGTCCCTCCAATGTGTGGGGTCGCTGACCCTCCAATGGGTGTGGTCGCTGACCCTCCAATGTGTGGGGTCGCTGACCCTCCAGTGGGTGTGGTCGCTGACCCTCCAGTGGGTGTGGTCGCTGACCCTCCAGTGTGTGGGGTCGCTGACCCTCCAATGGGTGAGGTCTCTGACTCTCTAGTGAGTGAGGTCTCTGACTCTCCAGTGAGTGAGGTCGCTGACTTTCCAATGAGTGTGGTCGGTCGGCGGGGCTACGTGGTCGTGCTTCAGGTGCATACGGGTGATGCATAGGAGGCGGGGGGCGCGGCCCGGGGGGGGCGCCGCGCTCGGCGGGTCCGGGGGGCGGCGCGTAGGGCCCATAGGGACCGTACTGTGGGGCATAAGGACCGAGCGGATATCGTGGCCGTCGATCCTTGTTCTCCGTGTGTTTGATTTTGGGGTGTCTGGGAGGCTCGTCGCGCGGCGGCGTGGGAGACGGGTCCCGCGCGGGTGACGCGGCTGGCGAGTTGTACTCGGGCTCCGTCTTGACCTCGGCCTTGATCCGCACCGGCGCCTCGTGCTCCGCGCCCGGCGGGCTGCGCGGCGCGCCGGGCGACGCGCGCGCCGGGCCGCGCTGCACGTGCGGGCTGGGCGCCGCGCCGGGGCCGTGCGCGAGCTGCAAGTGTCCCGCCAGTGGGTGCGCGTGGCCCGGCGGAGACGGTCCATGGCCGGCAGGGTGCGCTCCGTGGATGGAGGCAGGCGGGCCATGTCCCGGCGGCAGTGGTCCATGTCCAGGGGGTGGAGGTCCGTGCCCATGGGGTCCGTGCCCAGGAGGTCCGTGCGGCGGTCCATGGCCCGGTGGACCATGTCCTCCGGGTTGCATGTGTGGTGCGTGCGGTCGTGTCATGACGGAGTGCGGTGCGGCGGAAGGCGCGGGCGAGGCGGAGGTGGTGTAGGGGGGACGCGGGGGGTAGGCGGGGTGCGCGGGGGGCATGGCGCGCATGTGGGGGTAGTACTGAGGGAACTGTCGATGGAGAGGGTACATGGGCATATTTTGACGTTGACCATACGACCCTCCACCTGGGTACATCATCGGACCCCTGCAAACAAACAATATACTGTTTAAAAACATTTGAAACGAAAGCACACGTGAAAGCTAAAATAATTACGTATAATATATAGGTTTTGTATTTAGATGTTTCATATACACTCATAAAGTATTTTATGATACAGTTTCCTGAACAAAATAAAGCTATAAAATAACTTTTTCCCTATTATAGTACACTTTCGGCTTGACCAAGGAGTTTTCAAAGTGATTGGCGTTCAAAAGGTTAATAATAATAAAAAATCACTCCTCCTGGCAATTAGTTCTCAGCAACGAAAATGTCGTACCTCTTTTACCACAAAAATCAAGAAAATGTTACGAAGGTAAATGACCTTTTTAAAGGTAAATGACATTATTAGGTTAATTTATTTCCTATTTGCATGAGTGTAGATAAAGTAGTGTATGGAAACTAAACATAACTAGGTAACACTCGTGAATACTATTAAAAACCTCGCCTGCGGCTCGATTTTCATACTCACACTCGTGTTTTAATAACCCCTATTATGTGACGTTTCATAAACTACTATTATTTTATTTTTATTGAAAACGAATGCATTAGAATTACGATAATACTCGGGCGGGAGATATACTTGTTTACCATAGTGATACAAAAAAAATCTTAGGCAAACCGGACTTTAGGCTTGTTTGGTTGACATGCTATTGCTGAACATGGTGTCACGAGCGATCGAATTAGATCAACCATTTAAATCAGTGCCAAAGAAACTGGGTATAATTTTGCCCATTGCTCTTTAGTCACCTACTACTTAATTAAATAGGTACATTGATACAAAATTATGTATACCTGTATTGTTGGTTGATCATATGCGGCATTCTTGTGATGATGCTCGGCTCCTCTGTGATGGGCTTGAACGGCTGTGGGGACCCAGCTACTGAAAGTGTACCTGCTGACATTATGGGTTGTAAGTACAACCGGCGCTTATAGATTAAAAACTCTAAACTTTCTGTACTCTATTTAGTTTTCATCAAAAAATAATAAAATTTTCTATGCCAGCAAAAAAAAAGAAAAGAAAAATAGATTGACTTTACTAAAACTCTAAATCTTGGTAATCTGTAACAGCATGCAAAGATTATGCAGGATTGCTTTGTTATTTGGATCGAATATGCGTGTTCTTAATTTTGTTTTGCACGCTAATATTTACAGTCGTAAATTCGTTAATATAGTAAAGGTTTTTTGTTTAAGAAAAGAAAGCGTGTCTACAGCTAGCGGTCCCCATGCCCGATCCGAACGCAGGGTGTCCAGGGAATTCTGTCTGAATTAATTCCATCGGATCTTACGAAAAAAAAATAATAGTGAAACGGGAAGTACACAAGTACATCTAAAGTTTGAGACTAATCTGAGAACTATCAGCCGCCTATTAAAAAAAAGGTCAAAATTAAAGAATTTATTTCAAGAAATAACGCGGCACAAATTAAAGTTTAGGTAAGATCCGATGAAACTAATTCCCTGGATACCCTGCGTTCGGATCGCGCGTAAGGGCCCACTAGTTGTAGATAAATGTAGTTTTTTTTTAAAGAAAATCTTGGACAGTATTTTATCCATCTTAATATTTATTATTTTGTATAAAGACAAATTGAATTAAGAAATGAAGGAACCCAGTGCAGGAACTTTAATTTATGGACAAATCCCACACAAAGACTGGCAATCTCCTATTTAACCCTGTTACAATTTTGACGTCACTTTTTCCTTCTTCCGTCGAAATGTTCTACTTCAATTACATTATATTTATATATAAAATTATGTAAAGGTATATAATTATTTTTAATTGTTTAAATAATAAATAGATATCTATTGAAAGTTTACATTTATTGACAATTTTACTTTAAAAAAAGAAAAGTCGTGTAAAATGTTACCTAATGAAATGAATAGTTTTTTATTTTCTATCTTTGTATTACCTAACTGACAAAGTATAGGGTATTATATCTCAGTGCATAGATATTGGGCGAAGTTTCGAGGCGATAGAGGCGGGTACGACTCCGGATTTGTCTTATTGATCATAATAATGGGACAATACTAAGAAAATTTAAGGAACGCGTGAACTCACAACTCTGCGTTCAATATTTTGATTTTTCGATAAGAGTAAATAACATTTAGCATATTATTATAAGAGATTATACAGTTTAACTAACATACATAAACATATACGAGACGGCACACTAGATGCCGAGTGGAGTGGCACGTACCTTCCCGCAGCGGCGCGTGGTCGGCGCGCGCGCGCTCCTCCGAGCACACCATGCCGCGCAGCTCTGCCCGCACCTGCGCATGCGCACTGCTTACTACTCACACTCATAACTAATCTCATATCTAACTTATTCAATTATTAATTTTTGCTTTCTGATAAATAAAATTCACAAGACCCAATAAATAATTATATATAACAGAAAAGAGCGTCTTACCTGCAGCCTAGGCGTGGTAGGGAATCGTGGATGTTCTTGGGGATTGAAGTCATTGCTGTTGGGCATACGATGCTGCGGGAAGACATGCGGGCGCGGCGGTGCGGGGCCCGCAGGACTCACGTACATTCCGCCGGGAGCTACTGGGTACTCCATCTTCTCCTTCTTTAGTCGTTTAGTCTCTTGCATCGCTAGTCTCGCCAGTCGTTTCTCTTCGCGTTCTTTAGCCTTCATTTCTTTCATTTTTTCTTTCTCTTCCTTTTTCTGTAATCTTTCAAGCTTTTTAGCTTCACGTTCTGCTCGTTTCGCTTCACGTTCTTGTCGTTTCTTCTCTCTCTCAGCCTGTGGAAAAGAGTAAAATAAGACGATAATTTATTTTTCTAAAGAATATTATAAAATAATAAAAAATCAATGTCTCAATAACATATTATAGTTCTTTCCTGTCACAAAGCCGAGTTAACTCTTATGACATTCGCATAAGGTTTAAATTGAATTAATTTATTTGCCTTCGAGAAATGTAACATCCATATTTAATTATTAAATATTTATATTTAATTATTAAATATTTTATTATTATTATATTTACTTATTAAATATCTACATTTAATTATTCAATTTAAAAAAAATAAGGGGTTCACCGCGTTCTTTTTAATTTCAAATTGAATTGAAAACTCACTTGATTAGGTTTCACTGGAGAGCCATCCGTTCCGAGATCTGTGTAAACATAAATGACACTGTAGTGCGTGGATGACGCAATATCTATATCTAATGACTTGTAATGTAACAATTACCAAATAAATATGTCTATGTCTATCTGATCGAGAAATTGAGGTTTGCGCTCACAAATATGAATAACAAAAACTAATTATACACGTTCACATGTGTGTCTATGGCATTAGTCTTTTATTATTCATACCAATAACTTGTATGAGCTAGAATTAGTAATACTTTCAGTATGTGCTGATGTCGTAAATACTGGCAGTTTTGGTGATACGTTATATAACTGTTTTGGATAGAAGTAATAAAATGTATGTATATATTGTATATAATAGACTAGCTCCCTCAATATCTTATAAGTTATAAGGCTTCATAAATATTTGCTATTTGTTAAAAGTTTGTGTTCACAAGTTTATGTTTTTTTTTACTGTCTATTGAGACAATTATTCTATTGTGTTTTGTCAAAACTCTGTATAATATTACGTTCGTTAGATATTACAATGAGCGAGGGGGCGCGTACCTTTGATCTTGACGCCGATAAGTTTAGCGAGCGCGTCGTCGCTGGCCGGTGCAGCGTCGGGCGCTTGCGGCCCGGCCGGCCCGCCTGGCCCGGCCGGCCCGCCGCGTCCTCGCCCGCGCGGTCCTCTGCACACACCACACATTGTGTTTACACATTTCATTTTTATTTTCTTTTCAATATTTTTTAGTACGGACTTCTCTTTACTATGTAATCAAATGAATGGTAAATTGATTGGTCTACGATTGTAACAGTACATAATACAATGATATCATACAATAAGTTTAAACCACAAAAAATGGCATAATATATGCTCTGAGCAATAAAAAAAACGCCGAATAACAATGTTCTTTCTCAATAATTTTAACAAAAAACTTAAACAATATAGAACCTCCTCCTCTTTTTTTGAAGGCGGTTAAAAATGATTAATTATGACAAATTGAACAACAAAAAAGCAGCAATTTAAAACGCACCTGCTACCACGTCCTCCTCTACTGCCTCTACCACGATGAGGACGGGCGGCACTCATAGCTGCTTGCGCGTCTGTGGAACAAAGAGTACACTAGGTATAGAGTCAAGAATTATCCAAATTCTTTAGATCGCTTTTCATCAGCCCTTTAGGTCGTTTAAAACCAATAATTTTCGTAGCGAGTAATCCTGCCTCCTGCATTTTTTAACCATTAAAGTTAAATATGTTGTCATTTGAAATAAATGAAATAAAATTTAAAAGAAATCGTAGTAAATCGTTATGTAATAGAAATCAATAATGTATCGCAGATCGCAGCACACAATGAAATAACTAAGTAAATTAGCATGTATTTCATTTATTAAATTTTACTAAGTTTATGTAAGTATTAATGCTCAATCCTTCTCTTCCTATATTGGGACAGATACAGGCTGATTTATTATATGTAAGTATTGTGTATAATATTGACTTGTAAGCCTCCCGCTGTCTTTTTCCGAACATTCCTGTCCATCCAAAGGTTGCTTGGAAGAGATTGCCGTGTGTGATAAAGCCGCCCATTGTACAATGCTTTCAATGTTTAAATGTTTCTTAGTTATAAGTTTTTGGTGTACAATAAAGTGTTTAATAAATAAATAAATAAATAACTTGTAATAAAACCGTAATTGAATTTGACACTTTATTTTGACAAAAATCCGAGTCTACTTATTGATAAAGTTATCGATTTATATTAAAATAAATGAAAAGATAATCTAGAAATCCGAAGGTACACGCTTTTACATCCAAAAATTAAGCCATCGCGAAGTTATCCTCTGTTCTGTTCTATGCTATACTTACTAAGATGCGCCTGCAGTTCTTCAGTCTTGGCCTTAGTCACATCTTCTGGCAGCTTCTCTAACGGCACTACAGCTGTCTTCTTGATAAGATCGCTAAGAGCTTTTCTCTTCTCTTCGTTGGATTGTTCATCTTCTTCGTTCTTCTTACGCTTGGCTCGGTCTTCGTCTGAATCTGTAGTCGCGTCTGTGTCTATTTTGTATTCGTCTGAACTATCTGGCATATGTTTTCCGCTTGATTTGTGCATCTCCTGTTGGAATAAGTTAGGGTAATAACAAGACGGAAGAAGTTGAGAGAAAAAGACCGAGAGTTAGATACGCGAAAGGATGGCCAGAACAAGTCTCCCGACAACTGGAGCTACGTTAGTGAGCTGAAGAGCATGATCGATGGAGGCAAGTTACCGACCGAAAGAGAGCGTGGCAAGTATACTTGTGGATGTTATATTCATATAGAAGGAGTTTGAACCTTTGTGGCATAGCTGCCCGCCGCCATTCTGATTTTTGAAAAAAGAAAACTAAATGGCGACGGGTAACTATGCAAGTTTACATACAAATATGTTCTAACGCCTTTAATGACCAGAATTATTATTTCATTCGTCAAGAAAGAATGATGACTGACTGATGAATGAGACGGAACGCGAAGGTTAGCCTTTCTCGCGTCTATTAGCCACGAAATGTTTACTTGGTCAAAAATACCGAGCCACAGTAAGCAAATATCGTAAAATCGTAACGTATTATCGTATCGCTAACGAATGCTCGCGAGGATGATTTTACACACTTTAATCATTTATCACTCGTTAAAATATGGCGCGATGGCGAAGGAACACATCTGGTTGAAACCAGCACTACTGAGAAATATTGTCGGTGGTGTGTAAAGCCATGTCAGCGGCTTACGGGCGGTTTAAACTTTGACTCCAAGCTCATCAGTATCAATCGTACAATAAGAAGTAGACTTACATCCTCAGACTCCGTGTTCGGCATCTCAGTGTAATTAATCTTTTTCTGCCTCGTCCTATGTTTGGGAGACCAGTCGTTGAGCTCGTCTCCGCTGAGGCCGCCGTACGTGACGCGAGCGCGGATGACGTTCCCTTGCGCGTCGTATTGCGTCAGACCGCTGCGCTTACGACTCTTCTTGGATTTGTCGCGGCGTTTCGATTTTGACGGCCGGGATTTAGATTTTGATCTGAGGAAAGTTTTCGAGTTAATCGTCAAAAGCATACACTGTTTTCTGGACGAGGAACTTTTCGAAAATTAATCGATGACAGAATCACGTCTTTCCTTATAAACAGGTCAAAACTACAACATTTAAAATGAGTTTCTTTAAAACATTTAAAAACTTTTTTAAAATTTAAAATGAGACCCATTGAGCGACTGAAACCTTTAGACGATCGGCAGATAAGGAGAGACCTATGCCTAGCTATGAACTTCAAGACTGAGTTGAACTCACTTGGATTTGGATGGAGATGACCACTCCTTGGCGCCGGCTGATTCGCTCGAGCTGTCTTCCAACAAGCCCTTCTTTTTTTTCTTCACCTCGGGCGATGATTCAGTCATTTTTGGACGTTCTGTTGAGGAATAAAATATTGAGACAGAACGTTACCGACCATTGCTGATGGCGCAGTAATCTTTCTTGCTCCGGGCGATGTATCATTCATTAGACATTTGCTTGTCTTATTTTTAAAATAAATTACTTTTACTTTCATAATAATAAATGATATCGCTACAAATACTAATTCTGGACTGTCCCTGACCATTCCCAAGCAGAATTAGTTTTTTAAAAAGACATTTTATTATAATTTTAATGAAATATGATTATTGTGGGTTCGAACCTATTATATACCAATGTGAATTTTTCAATGGCATATGTACTTTCTTAGTTAATCTAAGACACCACTGACTAACGGTGAAGGAAAACATCGTGAGGAAACCTGGACTTAATAGTCTAAAATCGTCAACACGCAGTGAGCTAGCGTGGTGATCACCGCGCGGTCCTTCTCTGTATGAGAAGAGGCCTTTGCCCTGCAGTGGGCTATTATTATTTTTTTTAAGCTATTTATTTTATTTATTATAATTATTTTGATATGGTAATGGTAACTAACCTTTTTTCTCAGATCGACAAGGCCGTCGTATAGGCAGCGAGTCTGAAGATCTGGAATCATTCGAGCTGTCTCGTTCAGCCGACGACGATATCTCCTCCGATGTCGATTCCATACTGTAAGCGCTGCATATTGTATTATTAAGACATTAGCAAAGACATGATTTTCAGTTTGTAAAGAAAATAATATGCTTAGGTTTCCCATAAACAGGTGGGTAGGATGAGCTGGATTTTCAGCATGGAGTCAGTAAAAGAAACCCCAGAAGGATACACTGATTAATAGATTCTAAGTGACATGCGGAGACGGATTCACGGACACAGGAACGCCTATATACCTTTTGAACGTCAGATAAGTGACAGTTTATGTATTATTTCGTAATTAAGTACTGAAGTACTTGGCAATTATTTTTACGGCCAGTGTGCCGAAGCGAAGAGAAAAGGTCTTTCATAATGACAGACGAAACGGCGTCGCTTTATTTGTGATTTTTATGACAACACATATTTAAATGGTTTTACTTAGCTTGACCTATTTATTATTTAGTTCAAATTATTAATCGATATTTCACCCCCTTCCTGTTGACAGGTTGATCTGATATTTGGTACATGCAGGAAAATAAAAGTACAGTTACCCAGTATCTTTGAAGTCCTCATCGGTTTCGTCGTCATCTTCTGAAGGGACTTCAAGCGAGTTCAGCTTTCTCGGCTTTCTTCTTTGTTTCTTCCTTATTTTCTTCTCGATTGGTTTACCCTGAATAAGAAGGCACATTTTATTGTTAGGTCTTGAGTTTTATAAACCATTTTGCTTTTGCAGGCAATATTAGTTGCCTGCAAAAATCGCGGTAATAGAGTAAATCAAACTCGTATTTAGAATTGCCAACTTACAACTTACTACCATCTGAGATGGAAGATAATTATTTCTATAGCACGGTTATAAATAGCTTAGTGTCCGAGCGACTGGTGGGTGGGATCATATAAACCTTCCTCTTCAATCACTCTATCTATTAAACCGCACCAAAATCCGTTGCGTAGTTTTAAAGATTTAAGCATACATAAGGATATAGGAAAGAGAAAGCGACTTTGTTTTATACTATGTAGTGATAGTAGGATTAACTAAATGATCGATCCAGTAGAATGTTGGCATACCTGTTCCATAGCCTCCCGTTCCGCCTTCATTTTCTCTTCCTCGGCGGCTTCAATGATAGTTGATATGTCTTTCCCGCGACCTTGGTTGCCGGCGCTGGTTGTTGCTTCTACGTATTCTTCCTGTGGATTAAATTTTTTTTTTATGTTTTAATCAAGAGCGTACATTTTTTATGTTACTTATAATTATGCTACTACTATTTAATACTATTTAAAAAGGCCGGAGTAATTTGAGCTAAGTCTTGATGATAATAAAATTGAGTGTGGTTTCCATTGCAGTGGAGTAGTGATCACAGAAAAAAATTGATATTAAAGAACACGTCTATCAGATTGTTAGAAATAAGTCTTATTTCCACATTTAACGACAATATTTACATAGGACCAATCGGAAAAGACACTCTTTCAAGCAAAGAATTACTCAAACAAAGAAAAGGTCTCGACGAACTGATGACCTCTTTCTTTTTGGAAGTCGGTTAAAAAGATAGTTATTTTGTCGTTTTTTGCATATTCAAAAATGTGTAATGTTAATGTTTTAGTGGTGATATACCTTGATAGCGGAGCTGATGAGTCGGTCGTACTCCTGGCTGCGGTAGCTGACCGGCAGCTGCTTGCGCGCGCGCAGGCGGTACACCGCGCCCTCCTCCGACGTGGACGACCAGTCGCTGCTGCCACTCGCTTCTGCAGGAAACCACTCGTATGTTAGGGGGACGCCAACCAAGGATATATGCAGGGCTAATTCCAAGTGTAGGATAGTTATATGTATATGATAGTTAGCCTCTAATTGAGATCCACCTTCTTTAAAAAGCACATCTTTTGATAGTGATTTAAAAAATCATAGATATTAAGATTCTTCTCCTGTATTGCAGGTGCGGCTATAGATACCTATATAATTTTTTTTCGTTATTTTCTATTCATTAATTATCACTCATGTAATCGATGTATCTTTGCCCACGCAGTGGCAGTTTATTGATGCCCTTCTTGAAAGAATCAGCTAGATGGGAGGCAAAAAATACTGCAAAGGCATTTTATTCTGCCTTTCGGGTATTTCAATACAACATTCATGTTATTCCCGGCAAGAAGTTAAATACCTATTATTTTCCCATGCGGAAATCAAACCCGCAACACCAAGCGCAAAGGCGGAGCGCTTAACCGCTACACCAATCGTCGTTTAAGCAATGGCATAATTATGGCAAAAAACCCTAATAATATTTTTATCACGAACATATTAATTACTTACCACTAGATTTGTCATCATCTCTTTCCAGTTCTCCCCTCTTCTCTTCTTCGGATTCCTTTACAACTTGAGGTTCAGGTTCGGGTTCTTCTAGCTTCTTCCGTTCTCTCTCCGCTTCTACTGTCACGACTAACTCATCATACTTCACTAGTTCAGCCTCTAATGATGCTATTAACATGTCCTGGAAACAAATTACAATTATTATAGTTGGTACAATCTACAATGACAATAATTTACGCGTCTTCGTGAAAGGAACACTGCGTAGGCGCAAAATCAGCTGAGATCCTTAAAAGGCGCAAATATATCTTAAACAACAGAAACATATTTGAGTCTTTTAGGGTCAAGACTTTTAGGGACTTTTTTAGGGACTGTAGGGGCTCGCATTCATCGGGCATCTATTTTCGTTATATTACTTACTTTACTACATTAGCATGGATGAATATGACCTGTTCTCTGTCACCAGAGAATAGTTTCCTAGCAGCTGAACAAATTAATTGATTTACTAGCAAACTGCTGAGCAACTAGGACTCCAAATAAGGTAAGCGTCAATCAGGCTGAACAGTTTTGATTAATTTTTTACTGTAAAAATTTCAAACCCAAAATGTTTTTAGCATAGTACGCATAATGTATTAATACTAACATGGTTACAAGGCGGACAGAACCAGTCGCCCTCCGGCACGACGAACAACAGCGGCTTGAGGCAGCTGGCGTGGTAGCCCGCGTCGCACTGGTCGCACAGCAGGATCCACTCCGGCTGCTCGCCGCTGCCGCAGCGCTGGCATACACTGTCCCCGTCTTCTGCAACTAAAGCAACATTCCGTTTTTTCAGATTGAGTCATTTCAAAAATAGAACAGTTTGTATGAAATTTCCTAACAGGATAGGTAACAGGAACATAGCAGTAAGCAGTGAAACAGGGTCTAAAAATGTAAACGTTTGACCACAAACCCACTTAATAGTAAACAGTGTTATGGTCTATGGTGGAGTACACCTCCTTTCACAGCAGAAGAACGAAAGTTGGATGGTGTCCAGACCCATCCCCCAAATAGGTTTTACCGAACATCGTGCCGGAACCCGACAAAGTCGCGTGGCGGTAACGCTTTGTCTGCTGGGTAACCATCCACGGCCGAAGCTTCCCATCAGAAGCAGTTTGTTTGTTGTTCACTGCCAATTTGTGACCCGTCATTAGTCGATTTTTGCAACATGCAAAAGAAAAGCTGTTGCTTGGTGCCATTCTTATACCTCAACGCCAAACAGGGTAAAAGTTTAACCAACTTGGTGTCATTGTGGTTCAAATGTTTCTAGAAAAGGCGAATTCATATAACTAACATAACTTTGTAAAATTGTGACTAACCTTCTTGTAAAGTCCGTGCTCTTTTGAGTGGCTCAACTGGTTCGCCAGTCTCCAAGTCAGATTCCGGTGAGAATTCGTGGTCAGATTTGTTGAAAACCACTGTTGGACAAGAATGTTATTACCATTTATCATTTTAAAAGATTTACATTATAATACAAATAAAGAGTACCCTTAGGTCGAGTTATATAAACATTACTAAGCACGAGCTATGACATGTTTCCATCTATGTCTTGTAGTTGATGCCTGATAGTAGCGTGACGGTGACGGAATGTATGCTAAGCCTAGGCGCGAGCTAAGTTGAGTCTATTTATGTTTAGAGTAGTCGTAATAAGTATTTAATTTCAGACAACTGTTAAGCATTGCATGCATAAATAATTAATTTAAAAAACTCGACAGTGTCGATACGAATCATACTACGATTTATAGGGAAATGATTATTATTTTACAGAATAGTTAAGTTAGCCGGTAGCCCCGTGGCTAACTACACTATTTTGTAAAAAAAATATTATTGTATAATTACTATTAAGTAATTAGTAAAATAGTAAAATATTGTATTGTACTCGTACACTACATACAATACATGAGTCAGTAATTTTAAGCCCACCAAATTTACTAAACGTTTTGGGTCGTACTATCTTGTTTCAACCGTCTGAACTTTGTCGGCATGTAAGCATCGAAATAAAAGACATACGTTCAGGTTCTTCATGTAGCTCGAACAGTGGTTCGTCGGAGTCCGAGGGCTCTGGTCCGGAGGAGTGGTCGGAGCGCCACTCTTTCGCCTTCCTCGGGCGACGCTCGCCGCCCTCCGAACTACTCGCGCCGCTTGCACGCCACTCCGCTTCTTCTTCCTCTTCTTCTTTGTTCTGGTGGCCAAAAGATCATCGAGTCAAGTTTATCATCGAGGGACATTACCAAATTACCAACCCATTTCCCATTCTGAAAGTTAAGTGTCTCGTGTCTCGACCCTGTAAATCAACTTGATTCTACATAGAAATTACTAAATTTAGGTAGTATTTAAGTAGTCTGTCTGAAAGTCCTACCTTTTTCTTATGTATTTCCTTGAGTTCCCTAAGCGTGACTTCCTCCAGATGTCTTCTGTCAGCCTCTTCCTTGATCTTCATCTGAGCGATCCGTCGAGATTGCCTCACGGGCGCTGTGTCAGAATCATCAGACGCCTTTCCTTTGGCTTTGTCTTTGCTAGAGGTGCTTTTGTCTGGTACTTTGCCTTTAACTTTGCATTTCTTTTTTACTAATTTTTTTGTAGATTTCTTGCCAGCTGTGTAAAAGGGGAAAGAATAAGAACTTATTTTGCAGTATTCGAAGAGGCATAAATAAATAAATTTGATCCAGGGAAACACGACCTAAGAACCTACTCTAGTGACACCTTACATTTGCAAAGAATTTTTAAAATAAATGTTAAAAGACATACAAATATCTCTTAGGTAAGTTAACTTAAACCAAACGTGGGTAAAAATAACAATTTATATGAAAGTAGCTAGCTGCCTTCGTGGTTCTAATTCAGCCTTATTGCAGCACCACCTACCAGGTCCAGGATAAGATATTTATTTGCTAAGGATATGGTATCTGTACCATATTACCTTGTTACATAGTACCTTGGTTGTTATATAAAGTTAAGTACACGACACATCCAGCCTTTGTATAAGCATTTTATAAAATTGCAAGTACGTTTAACATTATTCATGTTACTCATAAATAATACAATAATTATTAAGTAAAATTACTAAAATTGTACGTATAAATCTTCCTCTTGAATCACTCTGTCTATTGATAAAACCGCATTAAAATCTGTTGCGTAATTTAAAAGATCTCAGCGTGCAGAGAGAAAAGCGACTTTGTTTTAGAAGCCGTAAATCTCCGTAAAAATTATCTACCAGTTAAGTTATTTAAAACTTGTCAGGAGACAGTTAAACATTTCCAATTTAGTTCAATTTTTTTGTTTAAAAGGTAGATTAGATTTGCATAAATATAGAATGAAGAGCTTCAAAATAATACCTATACTATAGAGAGTCTCCTCTTCAGATTCGTCACTTGAATGTTTTTCTTGAAGTTTAGCTTCTACTTTTTTTCTGTGAATAAAAACATGATATTTTATAATATAACACAGAAATGTAACGACTTATTATTTACATATATTTATTTACTATACATACTATAGCCATCGTGATAGCCTATGGTATAACTGTTGACTGGCAAGTCAGAGGTCTAAGGTTCGAACCCAAGGCGCACCTCTTGACTTTTCGTAAGTTATATGCGTATTAGAAATTAATTATCACTTACTGCGTGCCTCGGAAAGGTTGTAAAGTTCTCCGATGGGTCCGATTGCTGGCCTGGACTATGAGAGTGAGGAAAAAAAGAGCGCACCTGTGTTTGCGCAGTCACTTGTCGAAAATGCAGAAATTCGGTCAGGAGGACATTGATACTAATTATATTTATTTATTCAAATTGTCTTACCTTGTAGAAGTGATAATTTTTTTAGGTTTAATTTTAAGCCGCTTGCCACTCGTAACCGGTTCGTCATCTTCGCTTTCGCTTTGAGATTCGGATTTATTCTTATCGCTCATTGTAGCATCTAATAGAGACCTTTTTAACGATTTACATTCTTTCTTTCCATTGTCATTAGCAGTATCTTTGTCACCTTTATCTACACTGTCGTCAACCTTTTTAACTATCTTTTTTCTTTTAAATTTTCCTTTATTTGCTTTTATTTTCTTTCGTTGCGCTATAGGATTGCTTTCAACGTTATTCAAACTGTCTTTCTTAGCATCACTGTTATCTACACTATCTTCTAGTTCCTTGGAATGTGTGTTTACGTCACTTTCAGGTGTAGTTTCAAGCCGTAGCTTTTTAGGAGGTAAAGGGTCTTCTACTTTTAATTCTTTATCAGGACTCTTTTCTTTCTCATTTTCTGTGTTGACAGCATCCTCTTGTTCCACAGATGATACACTGCTTTTTCTTTTCTCTATAATACTAGTTTTACTATCATGACCATTATCATTTTCTGTGTTAACTATTTCTGTACTTTTGTTTAACTTTAAATTTCTGGCTATTCTTCTTTTCTTTTTAACTTTACCTCTACCTTTTTTAGCATTATTTTTTTTAGGATTTTCACTGTCTGTAGTACTTTTGTCATTGACTGTAGCTTCCCTTTTTAAATCATTTTCTACATTCTTGGTAGAATTAGAGCCATCTGATTGATCATCACGCACGCAATGTTTCTTAGAATCGTTATTTAAAACTTCTGTATTATCATTAGATTGCTTTTTCAAAGATCTTTTTGTAACAGAAGGTAAGCTACTCTTTAATTTAACACTTTTGCCTAATTTATTTTTATTACTTGAATTAGATAGAGGATCATGGGGATGTTCACCATTGAGACATTCTTCATTACCATTTTCCTCAGTAGAATTTTCTTCAGGAGTGTGTGCTTGTTCTACAGCTTCTGGGTTGCCAGTATCATTATCAAAGCCCCAACCTTCCCCATAGAAATACATGACTGACTCTTCTATTTCTTCACCTATGATATATGAGCTTTCACAGTCAGCTCCATTTCCTTCTCCAGTCACAATCATTACGGGCTCTTCTATAGCTTCTCCTATTTCTGCATTTCCATCTTCATCTTCATTTTCTTCTGTAGTATTTTTAGTCTCTTCTTTATTTTCTTCTATTTTTTCTGCAACAATTTCATTTTCAGGGCTTTTTGGTTCTGTTTCTGTTAACTCTTTATTTTCTTCTGGTTCTAGTTTTTCTTCTGGTTCTACTGTTTCTTCTGTTTCTATTTTTTCTTCGGGTTCTACTTTATCTTCGGGTTCTACTTTTTCTACTGGTTCTACTTTTTCTTCTGGTTCTACCAATTCTACTTTTTCTTCGGGTTTTACTGATTGTACTTTTTTTTCTGGTTCTACTGATTTTACGTTTTCATCTGGGTGTACTGATTTTACTTTTGCAACTGGCTCTATTGATTTTTCTTTTTCACCTGGCTCTACTGATTTTTCTTTTTCATCTGGAACTATTGATTTTTCTTTTTCATCTTGTACTATTGATTTTAATTTTTCATCTGGCTCTACTGATTTTAATTTTTCATCTGGCTCTACTGATTTTAATTTTTCATCTGGCTCTACTGATTTTAATTTTTCATCTGGCTCTACTGATTTTAATTTTTCATCTGGCTCTACTGATTTTAATTTTTCATCTGGCTCTACTGATTTTAATTTTTCATCTGGCTCTACTGATTTTAATTTTTCATCTGGCTCTACTGATTTTTTTTCTTCATCTGGTTCTATTAATTTTTCTTTCTCGTCTAGTGTTACTAATTTAAGTTTATCTTCTGGATCTGATTTTATTTTCTCTTCTTCTAGTTCAACAGAGTTTACCTTTTCTTCTTCAAGCTGCTCCACTGAATGTACTATTTCTTTTGATTCTACTGTTTCCGTATTGACTGTTGAATCTACTTTATCTATAGTTACGTTTTTAGGGGTATCTATGCTTTCTGCAACATCTTCACTCTCATCTTTTTCTTTATTGTCTGTGATCTCATCTGCTTTTGTTTCTCCTTTTTCAGGATCTGGTTCCAGTTCTTCATCTTTTTGTTCATCAGCTTCATGTTCTGATTCTGATTCTGGACTAAGAAACTCTTCTTCATTTTCTTCTTCTTCTACTTCCGATTTATTTGACTGTAAGAACATTCAATTTTTAAATAAAATGTGTATATAATGATTAGAAAAATAACAATATTTTTAAAAGTCTTTCATCTTGATTGTCAGCAGTTCAGGATAGGCCTATGCCCTCAATGTGACAGTAAACTTTATATCTAAAATAATATAAATAAAAAATTAAAACAAAAAGTTAAGTTTAGTTTTTGTTTCACCAAAACTATTTTTTATACATATAATAATAACCAATTTTCTTATTAAAAATTTAAAAACAATTTCTAATAATAATAACACATGCAATAAATATTATTTGTAGCCAAATGTTAATTGGATTAAATTACTTAACCAATAATTTGTTGTTACAGAAAAAATCATCATATTTTATATAAATATTAAAAAATTACCTCCAACTGTGGTGGTATTTCAGCACTGCTGGAATCTTCATTGACATTAGAATGAGATGCAGATAGAGGGCATATCTCCTCTCCACTTTTTAACTGCGCTATTACTTTAACTAGCTCTTCTCGGCTCCTAGGACATAAATTAAATCATCAATGGTTAAGAAATGAGACACAATAAGAAATCCATAATTACAAGCTGCTGGGAAAAAAGATTTTTCATAGCAGTTTATATACAAATAAATTAGTTAATCAACTGAAAAGCCAGCAAGGAGATTTTTGCCAGTAAAGACATAATTTGCATAAGGGCTGATTAATCGTAATAATAAAAGATTTCTATGAAAACTATACAATTAACTTAAGAAATAAAATAATGGTTTATGCTATGTGGCACAGAAAAATAACCCGGTGTATTAATTTTTACTTATCCTAAGTTGTAAACAATCTTCGCCCAAATAAGTCCAATAATAGCAAAATTAAGCCCTAACTGCATTGCATCTTGAAAAACCTTTGTTTTATTTTATTTTTGTATGAAAGATGTGCTTAATTAATTTAATTTATTGTTAAAGACTCATACTGTTGTGCAGTTAAGACAGATAAGAATAAATGGCAGTGATTTTTTTATTATTTTGAAATTAATATGTCAAAGTTTAGATTCACATAATTTTTCACTGCGTGGTGACTAGGGAAGAATAACACCAACGCTATGACTATGTAAAAGATGATGATGAAAATGAAATATGTAATGATGGGACTATGCAAAATATATAGGTAGGTATTTTGGTTTGTCCTTCTTTCACACAGTTTGGGCCAGAGAGTGACAAGAGTAATGTAAGTAAAATTAAAAATGTTAATCATATTCAAGGTTACCTAGCTACAAGCTGCCATGTTTCTTCATCCTGATCTTCTTTGTACAAATATAAGTTAGCTTCATGGTCGACTTGCAGCCAGTATACACAACCATTCTTGTCTCTGCCTACAGGATCCAACCTTAACTCCTTACATGATATTGCATTGACCACATTTTTAAATTTTGGATGGCAAGTAAATTGGAACTCTAGTAAAAGCTGTGGATGAAAAATTATTACAAATTTTAAGTATTGAAAAATATTACAAAATGTATTGTAATTATCTAATTCTTATAAAATAGATACAAAGTAAAAAAAGAGGGAATCATAAAAACTCATATATAGACCAAAATAATTGACATAGAAACAAAAGAATTTAAATATTTTGGCTGAAAGCCATGATTGTAATAAATAAAACTTAGCAAATCATAACAGAACATTTGAATACCTCTTTTTCTTGGTCACATATAATAAGAAAGTCCTTTTTAGTTGTTGTATAAATGTATTGTGGACCATTCACTAATATAATACTTGACAGCAATAAAAACCTATGATTCACTTGTGAAAGTAGTGGCTGTCAGCATCAAATAAGATTAGATGCACATCATCTTCAAAAAAAACTGAGTAGGCGTAATTACCTTCAATACTTTCAATTTGACTTGTGTGCTAGCTTTCTTGTAAGAGAACCTTTCGATTTCCCAAGCCTCCTGATGGTGACCTTGCTGATGGCAAAACTTTATCATGAACCGCTCCCATCTGTTGCTCGGCACCGTTTTATGAGCACGACGCAGAAGCCTTAAGTGTAACTCCTTCAATGGATCCAACACTAACAACAAAAAACTTATAAGATGTTTGTTTATGATTTGGAATGACGAATCTACGAAGATATCTCACCTTCTTGTGTATTCTCAATGAATTCTTCTAATTTCGTTATCGTAGGAATATCTAAACCGTATAACTTGCCGAATGTTTTTAGAAATGAGTAAATAACAGCGAAATTAGGATCATTCGCACACGAAATTTCACCATCGGACGCCATCGTCGGAACTTAGCAAGCTTTTTCACTAAACATCACTAATGTTTCTAAATACAGATTTATGATTATTTCACTTATACCTAAAAGGAAGTTGTAAAACATGTACATGATTCACGAAAATATCTTCATTTATGTGCACTCAAAGCTTCTTTTCATAATTTCTATAAAATATAACTCGATGACAGCCATCGCTCCATAAACTACTAAAATATTTTTTTATGTAAACACTGTCGAATTTGAGACAGTTTAAAAATATTTTTACCATAAACAATATTGTTGTGTCGAAGAAATCGACTAATATAAAATAACTTTTCAAGCATCATGACTCTTGATAGAGCTGGCTAGGCTTGGAATTCAAATGTTACAGTGGTAAGCCCACTGGCTTAGGCTATCCACTATGTGATACAAGTCGCGACTTGCGAGTGAAATAATAATATGCGTTTTTATACCTTAGCTCTTCTCATCTCATCCACAAATCTCACTCGTCAGACAGACGCGTATTGTCGACAAATAGGATAAACATTTCCGGACTGTACTATACCAATTACCAAGGCCACAGACACTCGTTTCCTAAGTTTCCCGCTTAGAGGAAAAATTTTACTGTACTCGTAGTTCCCATAATTCGATTTCTTTGCGTAATTTCAATTTGAAATTGCGTGAGACTAATTTTGACAATGGTGCCTTGACATGCGCTCATTGCTCGCGGATTTTCGCGGCAAAAATAGGGTACATTAGCCACATGCGAGCTCTTAGAAATTAGAAGCCAAATCGCCGTATAGCCGAAACCGGCAAGGAGGTATATAGCGTGAGACTATCGGTATCGCAGACACTCGTTTTCCGGATCCAATTTTTTTTTTTATGTGAAATTAATTTTTTTTTAAAACGGAATATTTCTTCCGTTAAATAAATGATTGTATAAGTGAATACTCTATGGTATAAGTTTTTTTTTGTAGTTTAAAAAAAAATCCACACGAATGTTACGAATGCAAGCCTGCGCGTTTGGAGAAAAAAAATCGAATATGGAAATTGAAAATCGAATTCGGAAAACGAGTGTCTGAACGAAAATTTAATACTCTGTGATTTCCACAGACAGAGGCATTCTGACGCATTGATGTTTTTTTTTATATTCCATCTGTGGTTTCAAAAAAAAAACTCTCGAGTTGAGTGGAGTGAAACGGGTGTTTGGTTTCGTTTACTTTATAATTCCGTGACTGCTTTGTTTCGAAGTCTTAAGCTATTTAACCTTTAATACCAGTCATCATGTCTTCAGTATGTTGTGGTACAAAAAAACAGAAACTGAACAACACTTATAGTAACGGTATAGATCGACCTTTGAATGGTTACCAAGAGTCTGTCGCTATTCCTGATATGTGTTACTTTTGTTTCGATGTTTTGTATTGCCAGCTGCACAGTATGGACCCTCCTCAGACGCCAAACTTTACTAATGATGCCTAGTAAGTGGTTCACTCTTGTAAGTACAAGTACAGACTATCATATTTTTTTACTTATCCTGTTGGAATTGCTTTGTTGAGGTACCTTCACATCTTTTGTTTCGAATGAGGTCAGTCTAATGAACTAAATCTTTTATGTTATAAATAAGACATTTTTCAGAGTGCTGCAAATAGATGCACATTTTCACTTTCACTTGATTTACATAGTGTAAACATAAATTATAAGCCACCCACACAAAGGCAATTTTCTTTTGTATTCGCGGTCAATACACCTCCACTCCTATCACCTACCAAAAATGTGCATGCTGATATATTCTTTAAGATTATGGTCATAAGGCATAAAATTGTGTACACAGATTTGGTGCAGTTTTGCTATTGTGTTGCTGTGTGAACTGCTATTACTAAATGCCTATGCAATAGAGGTGGTTAGAGTATCTAGCTTCACATTCAGTTCTATTTTCAAATAATGACCTTTTTTTCACAGTCCATTATTCGTGACATGGAAAATTGGAAAGGAGCACCGTCTTCGAGGATGTATTGGGACATTCAATGCAATGCATTTACATTCAGGTATGAGTACAATAGATATCTACAGATATTATAAACAATACTAAAAAATAAGGGTTTGCCATTTCGCGACGCCTGCGCCTCCCCCCCACCCCCTCTTGGGTCAAAAAGTTCCTACCAGTATGTAGCTTTAGCCAAGTAACAAGTTATAAAAAAAAACAAATAACATTTATAATTTTTATACGATATTAAGATCAGAATGCGCGCGGCGCTTACACAACTCGGTTATATCGACCTAGGGTAATGCCACGGCGCCCAAGGGCGTCGCGACGTACAGTTTGGGAAGCCCTGGCCTAGTGGTATGTTTGTTAACTGGCAAGTCAAAAGTCTCAGGTTCGAATCCACCTCTTACTTTTCATAAGTTATGTAATTATCACCTGCTCCATGTCTCTCCATACCCAATAAGGCATTGGCCCCGGTTTTCATGAAGATCTTTAACAGTTGATATTGCCGACAGTTGACAGCTGGGAGTCAGTACCTTCATAACATCCTGACAACTAATCTAACTTTAGAATATTGCATCCCTTTGCTTTGAGGGGTCAGGTAAGCAGATGCTCCATAGATAAATTCATCTACATTCAATAAGATTAGAAGCTGATCCCAACAATGTTTGGGATTAATAAGGCTAAGATTGATAATGACTTAATAATTAAAGTCCAATAGCTCTAATGAATTCATTCATTAATGAATGCATTCCTAAAAACCCTGCAGAATTGATTGGAAATAATTTTATGATGAAAATGTGTAAAAAAAAAATTGTGTTGAGTTGTTGACTCTGGTTTGAACACTAATTAGTGTACTGTAATAGTAATTAATGGTTAGAGAAGGTAACAAACATATAACATAAAACTCATTACTCAGGGCAGGATTAACAATATCCATGCATGGTTTTCTACAAACATAAAATGATTTTATGCATGTATAGGTACAACGGTATAGAAAATATATTTTGAAACAAAATCTGTTTTACACAGAACTACAGATCAAGAGCGTCATGGACGCCATATGGTCCTGTAACCATCTCATACTTAAAAAAAAACTATTCCAGTTCTTGGGGAACAGAATTAAAATCGTAAGTACCCATCGGTCTCGAGCACGACTCTTTCGACTGAAACAATGCTTGGATTCTACTGTAGACAGCTGCCTGCTCATCTATATTGGAGTCCCTGTCTCCTTGTCCACAATCTCAAGACAGTTGTCATTAATAATTGACTTAGTCATGCCAACCTTTAACATGCATGCAACATGGCTTGTCTAAGTTAATTTAGTCCATGAGTAATTTTGTTCTTTACATTTTTTAAGAGAAATTGCAATTTTCAGCGACTATACTGTCATGAGGCTGTTTTGTCGAAGTGAGTCTCATACATAGCAGGGTCTGATTTAGGCGCTGCGCAAACGTAGACACTTTCTGTTACCGACACGGGTGACCGGACAGCATTCTCGTGGTTGCAGTGTCCGATTACGGCAGCTGGAGTCTGGCGTCAAATAACAACGTTGGTCATGTAACTCGGGCCACTAGGTTCCAGCCTTGTCTGTTACTGTAAATCAAGCCCTGCTTCCGAGTCCTAAAATAAAGACTCAAAGGATAAAAGTCTTTTCACCTATCTGTAATCCAACCTTCTTCTAGGACTCCGTGAGTACGCAATAACAAGTGCGTTAAAAGACTCCCGGTTCACCCCAATCACGCGTGAAGAGGTGCCTCGACTGACGGTGTCGGTGTCCATCTTGCAGCACTTCGAAGATGCTGAGCATTACCTGGACTGGAAGTTGGGCAAGCACGGCATCCGTATCGAGTTCATTACCGAGCGAGGCACGAAGCGCACTGCCACTTATTTACCTCAAGTCGCTACTGAACAGGGTATGTATTTTTGATAATGTCAAGCCTGCGACTTTTTGCTTTTTTTACGAAAACGCATTCTGACTGCTCGCATTATAAATCTTTTACGACTTATCCAGAGGCGTGTTTAACACTTATAACAACAGGTAATCCCAAGAACAATTAAGGTAACATGAATAAACAACAAACAGTTTTAATTATTTTCTTGGGCAAGTTTATATGGTAAGCACGCTACTACTTACTCGGATTGGTAACTACCTACACATTGTATATAGACTATACAGACTATACAATGTATAGACAATATATAGACTATACAATGTGTGATATCATTACGTTTTATAATATGATTTTGTTTCTGTCTGCAATGAGGGAGACGAGCTTGAATAATTGCATAGTATTTAAAAACCTCCAGCCCCATATGTCTTTTATTTACGTGTGGAAAACCCTTTTTGGGCACCCCACTACCACGGGCAAGTGAGGTGGTAAAATTTGACTCGCAAGGACTAAAAACTACACGGTGTTCCACCACGAACGTCTGGGCGAAAGAGCAGGATTCACTTGCGTATTCACCGCACTCCCTCCATGTTTTGTTGACCCGCAAATGGTGTAGACGGGTCTCATCATCGTCTACACCATGCCCACCGCTGAATCTGTTATGAGGTCGGCTTACTCGAGGCATTACTGTCTGGGCGACAGGCTACCAGGCATGTGAGCCGGTATTTTTTAAATATTCTCCTCTACAGTGACTAGAGTATAAAAGGATTTATTGAACCTTGAACTTTCTCGGTGCTGCAAATAACGTTTCAATTCAAATAATATCTAGTCAACCAATTGAGCAGCATATTTCAAAGTAGACCAGCTAATTACGCAGGAGATATTGCACCAATGTGTGCGTAACACGTCAGAATAGAGACGAATGAACGGAAGAAATATCAATGGCGCTAAACACCTGCATTGTTAGTTCGCAGGTAGTCGAAATGTAACTGCATTGGTTTCGCAGACCGGTCTCGGTATTTTAAATTATATTATTTTAATGAAAATTCAAGGTGTCAGACGTTGTTTTATATTACAGTAATATTGCCAATAATTACGACATAATGATTCATGCTAAGTTAAAACAATTGTATTAATTACATTAGAACTTGGCGAAATATCAACTGTAGTTGAATGGAGTTGGTACAAGATTTACAAGTAAAATGGAATTGAAGCAATTGCCAAAATAATTTAACCTTAATTTGAACCTTAAAATAAATAAATAAAATTAATTGCAAAATGAGGTTCATAAACAATAATGCAATAGATTAGGTCCTAAAATAGATACGCGTGAATCGGATTTATTTGCGTTTTTGCTTCCTAAATTTGACCAATGCGCATTCGACCAAACTTTGTTTTAGAAAAATCTACCTATAATCTGACCAATATCGAAAATAATAACATATACTCTGAGTACAGAGCATCATGACTCGATTTGATTTTGGTTAGAAGGGCAAGGGAGGTCGTAACCGAACTGTTACATCGTCAGTCTATATACAGTTATGTTATGTTAGACATCTTAGTCAGCAAACGTAATAAAGTATGATGATGTGAGCAACATTCCCTCAACAATCTCTCCCTAAACTCTGACGCGAGGCCAAGTACGATACCAAAAGATCGCCTTAAAATCGGGTTATCAAATTATTTAGACAATAATCTCATTTATTTTTAATTTTTTTTTAAAACCAAAACCGTCGTTACAGAACAAAGTAAGCGAAAAACATCGTCATAAAACTGTTGGAGAACAGCAGGATACGAGCAATTGCCAGTTTTTCAACTGCCCGTCTGATAATAATATAAAAATAGACAATCAAAGGCTCTCGTTAGGCAGCTGGAACGTCGATCGGTAGTCTGACGCAGAAGGCAGTTTGCTAGAAACGGCGTGATTTATGAAGAGATTCCTCTTTCTGCGCTGTTGTGGGTCCAACTGCCGCCGGTAGCATGAAACCTGTTCCCGATACCGGTGGGCTGCAACTTTTTATATTTTTAAATATGATTTTTTCATGTCTATATATTTAAAAATGTAATTAGTATACGTATATTATGAATAATAAAAACAATGTGGTTAAGTTCCTAGGAATTTTTGTATACTGCATTTTTCTAGCAGAAACACTAGGAACCGGATAAGGATGGACGATTTGTTTACGGTCCGACATGTATGAAAAGTGATAGTTTACTAAATACTAATTCATTTTGACATTAACTTTGGAACATTCCAGGTTGGGACCAAATCCAAACAATAGACTCGCTCCTGCGAAAGGGCGGGTACAAAGCTGCCATCACGGCAGACCTTCGGCGCAGCATCAAACTGACTCGCTACCAGTCTGAGGAAATCTCGGCCACCTACAACGAATACATCAACCAACGCTGCTAGCAAATGGTAACCCCACCTACTCATGGGTACCAACTTAATAATAATAATCCAAGACTTGTGTATCACAGTATACCTTATACACATAATAATAAGCAAATATATCGGAGTTGGAGTGGCCAGAGTGGTTACAAATATTGTGTTAGTATTAATATAGGTTCTAAGTGTACGTCTAGTGTCCAGAATCAGTTAACGAGGAGGCAATGTGAAAAAGACGCTCGTCCGAATATGAACTTCGCAAGTACAATTATAGAAATCAGTCAGAATTATGCTCAAAGTGAATTGACGAGCCAGCTAGAACTGTCCTGCTTTATAAAAATATCACTTATTATTAAGATACAACACTGCCAATGACATTCCTCTATGGATTACATCAAGGTGCCATTGTTACAATAATGCTTATGAATTAATATTATATGACATCGCAGTGAGTTTACCTTTAAATAATGTAACAATTAATGCAGAGCTAATTTGAAATTTAGATTGTACATTTTCATTCCGTATCGGCAATACACTTTGATCAAAATTTTGACTTTAAAAATATATTTATACTTCATTTGTATTTTTACTACTGTACTGTATTTGTACTGTGGGTCATAAAAATATTGGTTAGTGAATTTATTAACTTGACTCATGGTTGGCTAGTAAAGGTTTGCCCATGCTTCCATTCTTGAATCTTGTATTACTTATTGAATCTTAACATTTTATATCATGGTTACAATTTCATATATACCTTGTCGTTATTTGTACAACTGTACAAGGCTGTGCAATCGCATGGCTGGAAATTATTAACCTCGCTTGAATATTCAAACAATAAGTTAATCTAATCACGACACACTAAATAGGTATAGAAGGTCTCTAATCCAATCTCTTTGCCATTAGACCTGCTATGGTTTCGAAATTATTTAAATGTTTAATAAAAATTACACAATTATAAGGTTACTTAGAAGGAGGGCAAACCCACCATCTTTTTAAACTTCCTGGGTGCCGTAATTTGAAGTTATGTTAAGCGATTAAATTAAAATAATGCTTCAATGCATATTTAATATTCTTATGACGTGTTATTGAATATTCGATTATTTTTACATTTACATTTATTTATTGCAATCATTTATGTATTTCCGGGCTTTTAAGCTTGTATGTGTCTGAAATTGGTAGATATGGCAACCAGCGCCCCTATTACAAAGAATTAAAGTATAAATCGAAATTTGGGTGAACAAATCTTTTGAATAGAGGCCTGGTATTTTACAGGATTTTTAGAAATTAGTGAGAGTAAACTGTGAGAGATTGGATGGATGCCTTTGTTCGTGATTTTGAGCAATAACTTGAACTTATTTCAGTCCTACCTATATTTAAATTGGCCACACCTTACATCGCAGTGGCGGTGGAGGAATTTTTGTAAGGGGTAAACTTGGACAAGCGTAAGCATGCAGTTCAGTCTCTATTATAATTGCGAATTCTAGGCTGGCTTTCCGGCTTACGTGTAAGCACAGATAGATGGAAATAAATCAATGTCTACTACAATACTTAATGTGTGAGTGCGAAAGGGAAGCCAGTAGAAAGTTGTAAAGGCGCTCCGCCACTGCTACATCGAATTGTAACAAGTTAGAACAATGTGCTAAGTCTAAGAATTTTCTAAACAAGAGACATCGTCAGTTTATTTTCATACATATAACCTCGACAACTTTTCTCGTACAACTACAATCAGATCATTTAAATAAATATTTTTCATATGATATTGTTGATTAAACTACGGACGCCACCCACAATTAAATTTTATTGTTCTCGTCGCGTTCAAACATATGTTTTTATTTTTGCCAAGGTATTGTGATATTGTGACTCGTAATCATATAAAATGTAATATGGATCTCAATTTAGTATCCGTAGTTACATAACTTTTTAAATAATAATAAAAGTACTTACATGCGAAATTACGCCACGCTTGAATAAGCTCTCCCTTATCATGTAAGTAATTTAATAGTTTGAAACTGTAATGTTTTCAAAAAAATCAAATACTACAATGGAAAACCTAAAAAAAAACAAATAAGAATTAAAGTGAACAAAAAAAGTAAATTTAAAATTACTTTAAGGATTCATTTGTTATAGTGTAAGGGTGTCTTACTTTAATTAATTTTAAAATTCAATTGAAAATTATTAAAATTCGTTGAACTAAAAAATAATTTGTTAATGGGGCATGGGACTAGAAATTTTGTTGTCATGGCTGTTTTTAAAGGGAGAATTTGAATATCAAAATGTTTGATTAGATAGAAAATAAATAAAACCGAGACATGAAAACCTTTCAAGGTTAAAAACAGTTATAGATTTACAACTTTTAGAAATAAATATATAGGTACATGTTTTATTAATTTCTAAAAGTTGAAACTTAATTGTGTTTATTGTGAGTGTATTGTCAAGTGAAAAAAGGTTTTTTCTTAAAAGAAAACGCCACGTGGTTGTCCCGCAAACAAGTCTGTTGCAGCGTTGAAAGTTACCTATATTAAGTGACTTGTCTAAGAAAAACCCAATAAGGTTTTCAAAGCCCAAAAATGTTCGGAGTGTATTACTAATCAAAATTATGAGGCATGTAAAAAAAAGTAATTATATTGTTGGAGTTGTATGGTATTTGTGTAAATAGACCGTAAATTGAAACACCAAGTTTGCATTAATTTATGTGAAAAAACTTTGTGTTGAAGTGGAACTGTCTATCTCGATCTTTTCTTGCTTGTCTTAGGCGCAGATCGCGTGCGAACAAGACACGGGCGGCTTCCTATGTCATTCAAATTTCATACAAAATGTATGGAAATTAAGTGCAATTTAGGAAACACGGTATGTCGAAATGACGCGTCATAACCACGTCCGAACCACGATATGCCGTGTGTTCTCATTTCGGTTTATTTCCATACATATTGTATGAAATTTGAATGAAATATAAAGCTGCCCGTGCCTTGTCCGCGCCCGACACCATTTGTGGCCTGCGCTATAAGTTGTAAACAACTTGGCAAACCTTTTAAACGAAAAGTGCATTAAAAAATACAACGAAGATTTTATTAAAAGCTATTTTAAATCCAGCCAAATTTGGTTCAAATTGCTTTTAAAAAACCCTTTTTAAATTTATTTTTCAATTTTTTCGTACAAAAGAGATGTGCCAAGATTGTTTCCACCTTAAAACAAGTAAAAAAAAATGGAGTATACTTAAGATGGCTGAGAGTTTTCGCTTGTATGATTTTCATTGAATATCATGGGCACAATGAGAGGATGTGTGTATGTGACAAACATTTGTTACAAACAATAAGGTGTTTGGTAAACTTAAAGATGCAAATTATTCAGAGTCAATTCATCTGGGAATTAAAAGTACAGTCAGCGACATCAATTATCCGTAACATATAAGTACCTGTGCCGTTGAGCGTACGCTTGCGACACTACAGGGATGGACTATTTTTTAATTTGTCTTCCGCACCGGCACTTGGTAACGACTACATAATTCCCAAACACTGGAAAACGCAAAAAGTACTGCTTAAAAATTTTCCCAGACCACATCTTCTCATAGCACCCAAACATAATTGTTATCTATTATAGTGAACAGCTAGAATTGATGTTAATATAGTCGATAACCTACCATTGAGGCGAGAACATTGTATTATACCTACAATTTGTTAAAAAACGGCACTAATAAAAACGACGATCTAAGCACATACATAGAGTGACAGTCACTATTAGCTCGGGCTCCTAAAAAGCGATAATCAAGGACAGGGCTTTATGTGAAGACCGCTTAAGCTTTGAAACTGATTTGGCGAATAAAACCATGTATGTAAGATAGATAGATATAGTCCCTTTTGAATGATTAAAACACACTGCCTTCCTATCATTGTACACTCGTCAGGCAAAGCGGCATTTTCTATTGTGTTTCATTTGTCGGCTCATGATGATCAATTTTATTATGGCTCCATCGAAAGAACGATGATTCTGCTAATGACAATATTGAATTGAAGTAGTGTGATACTTTTCCAAGATAGGTATATCAATGAGGTTATACAATTATGGTAAGAAAACTCTGAACTTCCTTGGTGAAGAGAAATATCAATCATTATTTGAAAACTCATATAAATTATGGACTTACTAAAACATTAAACAATACTAAATGCAAAAGTTTGCTATTGGTATTTCTAATAAATTTATTATCAGACTTGTGACACGTGATTGACGTCTTGATTCTGGCTGCGTTATTGTAATCGAGCGAATACGTACAAACTGCGGTTATAGGTGTAGAGCATTGGCGTGCATAGCACCTAACGAGAAGGCAAGCCCAATCCATTTAAAAGTTACAGGGAAGTTAAAAAAATATGGTATTCATTTTTATTTTAGGCATGTCGGGGTTTTGGTAGGCACGCTTTTGATGTATACTATTTTTTTTGTTAGTTTTTAAGGTGTAAACTTAAGACGACTCAACAACAGCTTAAACTCTTTTTAATTGACACCATTATCATCATCAATATAAGAGCTAAGCTCTTATCAATGCAGCTTCTTCCAGCTTTCTCTATCGAGAGCAACCTCCTTATACTTTCTCTCAAGCTTTATAAAAAACCATCGATTTATTTTTTTTAATAATTTTTCATTTAAAAGTTATGCCAAGATTGTTTACTTACGACTGTAAGAAACAATAGAGAGAATATTTCTTTTTTTTTATTAGGTTATGCCCGTTCCTGTATCTTGACGATTTTATAATGAAGGCGATATTATTTTCGTTATTTGTGTGTTATAATTATATCTCTACAATTATCTAAACTTAATAATCAAAGTAGATGTATGTGCTTAGAAAAAATGCTAATAAAGTAACGCACTTTGGCAATATGAGTGAATTTAAATACCTACTTATATATTATATTAAAAATTATATATATTTATAACTTTAAGCAGATATCTATATAGAATTATGTATGTAATTTTAAAGTTATGTAATGTAATGTTTTCATTTTTATTTGAAAATATAATTGTTTAAGGTTTTTTAAACTAATGGCTTCCTTCTTTTTATTTAAACGCTTTTTGAAAATATTTACTCTTTTGCAACTATCAACTGTCCTTATCATTAGAGCTATTTTAGTGTGACGTGGATTTGCTCTCCCACGCGGGTCTTCCCCGCATACGTGTCTATTATGTTGCACCTTCTTCGTATTATGTTGCGCGATAAACACCAGATAATACGCGTCAATCTCGCGTTCGTGAGTAAATCCGGACACACTAATAAGGCCCGGTCTTAAACGGCAAATTGGTCACTGATGATCAATTGATTTTGTATTATGTTCACACTGAACGTCACGCGCGATCAGTGTTGAGAAAGACTGGATTTGGTGTTCTTCCTCAATAAGGGAAGAAATTAACAAAGAGAGAAAAATGAAAATACAGTGTGATTGGTTTAACATATTGCAAGAGGGATTTTCTGTTTTCTATTACAAATAAAGAAATCGGCTGTTCCATACGTTTTGTCGAATGATATAGATATTTTTTTACGTGAAACCACTGACTGTTACCGATATCAGTTATGTAAACGTTGATATAAATTGAAAACAGAATCCTTCAATGTATCTCTCGTTCTACCAGTCACCCTGTGTAGTTGAAATGTTTAACAACACTGTGGGTACAATAATAATAATTTATGTCCCATGAAGGAGGATAATTTTACGTCTACCCTCTATGTAAAGGATATTTAAAAAAAAGTTAACGATAACTATTCGAAGATTGAGCTCACAAATATTTTGAAGCAAGCCAAAAGTCTATTAATAACTTTTGTATATGTAGTCGCCAGGAAATAGCGCCGATGTTCTAGCAATAAGGTACAGTTTTGTAAAGCACTTGTCTAATACGTTTTTGAATTCAAGTGTTCGAATGAGATACTACTAAAACAAGTGCTAGTGCTAATTCTTTTGTACATGCTCTAAACCAATTTAGACTCTCTTCTATCTAGAGAGATAAGAGCGTGTGAGAAAAGGATAGAAGATTTTTAGAGACGTCATATCAGTCCATTTGTGTAATTACAACGAGAATTTAAACATCATGTTATACATTCCGTCTAATTTCACGTCAGTGATCAGATCTTTGACTAATATGACAGCTAAATATTCTATCCTTTTTAGATGATGTTATGTAGAAAGAGATGTAAGACTAAAATTAGTTTAGTGCGATGTTTAAAAGAATCAGCACCTTGTCTCACAACCTGAGACCCCGTTCCTAATATGAGGGTTAACAAACCCGCTGCTGTTTCGCCGAGACCGGTCGTTTAGACATGGGTGTTCTTATGCAATGTGTGAAATAGTGTGGGACCCTTTATGTTAATCTAGTTTGCGAACATAGCAAAAAAAATCTTGGTTCTTCATACAAAGAGCCGTCAGATGGTTGGCAAGTTTGTATGGGAAGTGTTTTTTTTTTGTTATTATGCAAACTGATGTTTTACAAGTTGTTCAATTTCAAGGGTGGATTGATCTAAAGGGTCCCACTATTTATGTTACACGTTATATACAGATCTGATGTGTTGAACTTAGTTGACTGACGTCACATCTCTGAATGCGATGGACAACAAAATTGTTTATTTGGTCCGGGTATTCAGATATGGGCTCCGGACACGAGCAGCTGTATGTGCGGCTGGCTGACATGTATTGTACGTGAGGCCAGTGACAGACTAACGAATGAAATATTAACTAAACTGGGGTGCGAGCATGGATCTTTTTGTCGACTTTTTATCGATTTTAAACGTCAAGTTTGACATAAAGTTCATTAAATTGTGTCAAAATTGACGTTTAATATTGATTCATTTTCGTTCGATAAGAATTCGACAAAAAGATCCATGCTCGCACCCCTGACTCGCAATAGCCTCGTGTCCTAAGCCCATTAAATACCAATGTGAACCGCTTCATATAACTTGTTATAAAACCACATATTTTCGTGCATTTCCAGTTGTTTACTGATAATATTCGCACTGGGTACAATGGAAAATTATCCCCGTTGGTCCCCAATGGGCCGTCTGTTTGACGGCTCAGAAAAATATTCGGACCGTCATAATAGGAACCTGAAAAGTATGAAGCATATCTGTAGTAAAGGGTTGTATTATAAGAATATTTTGAAATAGATTTTGCATAGATTATTTTGGTTGTCCTGTATGGTAAATGATTTTTTCGCAATGGGCAGTTTTGCATGTGTTCAAATCTAGAAATGTACTATCTGGTAACAGTGTGCATAGTTTATTGTCCGTTTTATATTTCTTAAATATGATTAACTAATAATATAGGTTTATTTGATGTGATGAATTGATTTTTATTTTACTGTGTAATTCCAGTCGTAATACTGTACCTAGTGTATTTTTTATCCAGAGTTTCGCATAAATAATTAAATGCAGTAAATATAACAAACGATTTATTCATAAAATTATCTATTTACAAACACTACTTTAACGTTTACTTGCGCGCATCGCAGTCTTTTTCAGCGCGTCGCAATTTCGCCTTTCATATCGCGGAAAGCGGAAACACTTCGCCGTCGCATACCTCAAAACCTACATAGCACTAAAGTATTTATTTAATTCACAACGTGGTTGGCAGCATCTATCCCGGCAAACATCATCACAGCACCGGATCTTGAATTTTGTCGAAATCGGGGCAAAAACTGAAAAATGCCGCCCCCACCCTCTTATATTCACGATAGTTGAGTAACACTATGTACTGAAGCATTTAGCAATGGTGATTAATTTTAAAATGACGCCCAACGCAACATCGCTGTCGGCCGCTGCCATTCCCGGTGTGAATTTACGTCTAATTCAGTCCTCTTTTATTCGGCAGTATGTCTAGAACTGCCTGCTGCCATTTCATTCTCCTTCTCAGCAACAAGTTTAGCCTCGATTTCCATGATCTTTAACCTTAACGTGTAGTTATTTTTCATTTCACAATAAGTAAAGAATGATGACGCAACCACTTGTGCTATGAGCATGAAACAAAGCGTGCTGTTGAATGGTCTTGTCAGTTTTCTTAGGAATTGGAAAATGGCCCTTGGGCCTTCCATAAGGTCTGGCATTCTGTAGGTGGCATATCGGTGGGCAGTCTAAAACAAGATAAGTATATTAATTTGTACAAAATATAATTATCATGATGATTTATAGAGGTTTCCAGTAATGACATGTGCATTGTACATTAACATTCACTTTAATTGAAAGACTAAACAGGCTCGCCTGTTCATGTGACACAAAAATTATTCTATCCATCTCTGGTCTGTTGGTTTGTGGATAATATAAATGCAAAGATAAAGCATACAGCATGCTGCTGTACTGAGTGCATGTAACTTACTTTTTCATTTTTAAAAACAACATGGGAATGTTATACCAACTTGTTCATATAATAATTAACATTACAAACAATAATTAACTGATTGAGAATAATTGTATTCTTTGGAAGAATATAATAATATTTGCTCACCATCATAGCAGCAGCAGGGCCCAACACCATAGGGTATGCTAAACCAAGACCACACTGTATAGCCGCTGACCGTACCTCATAGCACATCGGACATGCTTCATTTTTCATCAGTAGTAAGTCTGTTGAAATTAACTGGAATTAAATATTACACTTATTTTAGAGTTACAATATTTAATTTAACATAATGTTGTTGATGATGATAAACCAAGTTGGCAGAAGTATTAAGATCAAAATCATAATAATATGTAGGTATATGTATATTTTTACTGTATTCTTGAGAGAAAATATGTATACATACATAAGCTCATGCCTGTCTCCTAGAGGGGCAAAGAGAGGTGTAGGGTACACTCACAATATTTTACACATTAACCTTGTTGTGAACTTTAACTATTGTCATTAACTGGACACAATTTCAGACTCTGTACCTACTTGTAACTTGAAAAAATCCTATTAAAAAAACTTCGCCCCACCCTTCACCATCAAAGTCAGGACTTTGTTAAAAATTGAATTGTTTATAGTAAAATACTTACATGTCTATGATAGAGCATTGTTAGAATTGCAGGCATAGCAGTGATAGGGATTACAGAAGCAAAGAATCCATATGAGCCCAGTTTTAACTTGTTCCTATAATGTCTGTTAATCAAGACTCCACAGACTGCATTTATGCCGCCAAGGATAGGAGGAGCGTATTTCAAGGCCCATCTGCAATAAGGAATTTATGAATGTCAAAGAAGGTTTCTACCTTAGAATAATATGTAGTTTAAGGTTTCTACTAAATTAATCATTGGATTTTATGAGACATGACTCAAACCTATGGACTATACACTTTTTTTTTTTAATTATGAAAAGGTATCACAACAGACCCACCTGACGATAAGCAGTTTTGTGGTCCACAGTTGCATACACCCACACCTAACTTAAATGATGTTTATTTATAATAAATCCACCAACAGAATATACTTACATCATATAATTCAGTTATGTATGGCACAAAATTAAAAATGAAATATTTTGATTTTGACTTTTCGGGTCGAGTTGGAAATATTGAAAAGGCTAATATAAGTACAACATTGACAAGTAAAAATAATCATTGTGCATGTTATTCTAGAGATTTTAGCCCCTGTTTCTGTTATAATATCAATGACTTACGTATCAGAAAGTGATTCCCATTCGGACACAATATTCCAAACGTACTCTGTAGCTTCGATTTCTGATAATTCTACTGCATCTTTCGGCACTTCCTTGGCTTTCATCAACGCCATAGTGTAAATCAATCACTCGCTAAAATTTCTTGATAATAAAAATTTGTTTAGGTTGCAAATATCTTTGTTAAATCACATCAAAAATTTACAAGCAAGTTTATCAATCTTTTCCTAACCTATAGGGCTTTATCTGACATTTTAGTGGTTGGTTTGTCAAAAACAGCTGTGATTGACAACACTAAACTCGACTATTTCGAATGACATTCTCATATTAGTCGAGTAACAATATGAGTAGTATTGGATTACTAGGCATCATGATGATGATGAAACTAAAACGGGGATGTTATCGAAGGACCTTTGTTAACATCGCCGTTTTAGTTTCATGTACAGCTTAGCAAAAAAGAGTCTGTGGCTGTGACAGCAAAAACTAAAAATCAAAATCTTACAAACTAAGCTTGGGACACAAAATTGATTCATTTCCTTGATGACAAAAAATTCGTCATTTTTTTTGTAATTTGTTTTTTTTTGTCATTTTTTTTGTAATTTGAATAAATTGTAGTTTGAGAAGTGCGCCAGTAGCGCCCTCATTTTTTGTGAAATTATATCTTTATTCTATCTCATCTCAGTATGAAACTATGAAGTTATCTATTTGTACTTAAAGGTCCAAGTGACCAAGGTTATTAAAATCCAAAAAAAAAAATCTATTCATGTTTTTTTCATTTACAAAAAAAACGCTTTTGACATCTGTGAGTGTGATCTGTCACTGTCACAATAAATTCAAATGAAGAGTAGCGTCGTCGTCGTCGATTGTAAATAAATATTATTTGCCTGAGAAATTGAGAAATAAGTTACTGTGTGATACAGTGATGGCTCAGTCACAGTTTTCTTTATTATGGAATGCTCACAAGCGGAATATCTGTGACGGATTAAGCTCATTTCAACAGGTTGTAATCAGGGCTTACGAAATTGTTTTTCAACAATTTGTTATGTTTACTAATCATTAAAATGTCCATTTTTCGTAGAATGGAGACTTTGTGGACATGACTCTTGCTGCAGACGGCCATCATGTGAAGGTCCACCAAGTAATAATTGCGCTAGCCAGTCCTTATATCAAGGAATTGATATCGTCGGCGCAATGCCCTCACCCTGTAATATTTCTCAACGTAAGGAGATTTTCTGTATATTTGGTATTGCTTTAGTATCCGGATGCAGGCGCTACCCGTGGTACTACCCCTCCAAAGGGGGGAGGTGCGGAAACCAATAGTTTAGAAAATATGTCTTTTTTAATTTTCAGTACCTGCTTACTATATTTTAGCACACATTGACAATGGTCACTGATATTTTACATTGGCTAACTAACCTAAGTTGTCCGAGTCGGGGTGCCCCAAGTTCTGAGTTCCCTTTGCTCGCTCTCTCTTGCATGAGTTCTGTTAAGGAGCACTGTTACCTTGTTATTATTGCTTTCTTTCTGGTGGGGAGGGGGGGGGGGGGGCGCTGCGACTTCACCCCTTCTGCCGATGTAAAATATCAGTGACCATTGTCAATGTGTGCTAAAATATAGTAACCTACTGAAAATTAAAAAAAAATATATTGGTTTCCGCACCTCCCCCCTTTCAGGGGTGTAAGTACCACTCCTCCCCATCCCCCCTCCCCCCTTCCCGCACTTCTGCGCCTGCATCCGGATACTAAAGCCAACCCTAATTACTTACCATAAGCCAATGTCTCAGACTGATTAGACTAATATTGTTTCAGAAAATATCATATTCTACCTTGAGTTCAATCCTAGAGTATGTGTACACAGGAGAAGTATTAGTGTCCATGGAAAACTTGAGTGAATTCTTAGAAGCTGGCAAAGAATTACATATTAAGGGCCTTGAAGATATGGTAGGTATCTAGTAATTTGCACAATTATACATACATTTTTAGTTTTGTGCTTCAAAGGTAAAACTACTCTTATTCACCTTGGCACTCAAAGCTGAACGTAATAATTATTATAGTAACTAACAAAAAAAATGGAATCAGTACCTACGTAGAATGAGTAAGTGATTGTTCCATATAAATTACTTGATAATATATTGTATATAATTAATGTACTGAATATCAGCAGATTCTGTTCTGTTGTACTATAACCATTAATGTAAACTATAAGCTAAATATTAATAAATGGGGCAATGTTGAGCAGTCAGTGCCAAGGTGTAAAAATGTGGCATTGATCCTCAATCCTTATTTGCTGGTCTGCCTATAGGAGCCTAACAGCTATATAGGCTAGTGGCTATGCTATGCAGGTATTAAGAAATGTTATCTGGGAACCTAATTAAGTTTTAGACAACCTTTGAGATAAAAATATTTTATGAATCATTAATATGATGATGAGGAAGAATTATGTTATTAAGTTGTAGGCTAGATGGATGAATATGGGAGAATTTTATATTTCCTTAAGATATTTCACCTGTTATTGCCTCGTTGGTAGTAGCAAGAGTGACTGCTGAGCATGAGGTCCTAGGTTCAATCCCCGGGTCAGGCAAAGCATTATTGGGTTTTTCCATTAGGAAATTCTCAGTGCCAGCACAGAGTCTAGAATTTTGCCTGGCTAATGGCAATAGGCTTGCCCCCTATTACATGGGACTTTTAAATCATTCCTGGTGAAAAGTGGGTGTACTGCATACACCTCTGCCTACCCTCTCTACTTAAGGGCAATATGGTTAATTTTAGTATTCTATTTGCTTTTAATTTCCGAATTAATTAATATAGAATACTATATGAATTAATTCGCAAATTAATAGCGTCCATTCCTTTTATATTATCTCCAATAAAACAACCATTAGGTAACTTTGTTTTATTTCGTAGTAAACACTAGGCAGCTCTACAAACATTAACTCAGTTACGAGAGTAACCATAATGTAGGTTCCTAACTAACCATTACCATATTTTTTAAATTTCCAAGTACCCACATAATTAATTCATAGAAACTTTGAACCAGCATTCGTCGCAGATCGAAAATGAAACAGATTGCAACATGGAGAGCTTGGATGAGGAGATTAGCTACTTTGAAGTTACTACTAAGGAAGACACTAGTTACCACATAGCTAATATTGTGTAAGTAGTCACCTGTCTGATAGTACCTATTATTAATTATGCCTAAGAGGAACGTAGGCTATTTGCCTATAAAAAACAAAAAACATTAAATTTAACATTAAAAATTAATGTGGTTTGTCGCGGGACGATGGTAAGAGACCCGATGGAATGACATTGATTCCGTGGAGGATGGGACGGCCCTTGGTATGGGACGCCACCTGCGTTGACACGTTGGCGCCGTCTCATCTTCCTGGAACCAGGCGCAGCGGCGGAATCAGCCGAGGCCCTCAAAAGGCGCAAATATAGTACCCTGGATAGCGGCTACTTATTTGAGCCTTTTGGGGTCGAGACGCTGGGGTCGTGGGGGCCGGGAGCCCGAAAAATGTTTAAAGAACTATCGGGGCGTCTGGTCGAAGCTACTCGGGATCAAAACGCTGGCCTATACCTAGCTCAAAGGCTTAGCATTGCCATTCAACGTGGCAATGCAGCCAGCGTTTTGGGGACATTGCCCACTGGAAGCGGTCTTTTAGATTAAGTTTTTCTCTTTTTATTTTACTTTTAGTTTTAGTGTTAGTTTTAGTATTAGTTTTTAGTTTTAGTATTAATTGTATTTTAATAGTTTTATGTTTGTATATATTAATATAAATTAAATATAGTTAGTATTATAATTTTAGTTAGTTATAACAAATTATGTATACGAACATTAGATAATATAAAGTGAGAATTTTGTTAATTTTATAAACCGAATAACATTAAAACATAATATTTCATAATTTCATCATTCGTAGTTCATAGAAAAAATTTGGACAAAGTTTTGCAATTAGATAGACAATATCCTGGGTTATCAAAAGTGTACTTTATATATGTCCAGAATACTTAAATACTTATTAGAATAATAACTTTCATGAGTCATTCTTATTTAATATTAAATATTAATACGGCTTTACCCACGGATTTATTTCCACGACGCCGCCGCGTCCTCTTCAAAATGGACTCCGTTTTGAGTCCAGCATTCCCGAAATTAATCCATGAGTATAGCCGTATTAATATTTAATAATATATAAGTATTACCTATCTTCTCTTTAGCTTGAATTCTTTGAATGAGAAGAGATATTTGCTCTGCAGAGTTGCAGACTGATACAGTAGGTACTACCAACGAAAAGCCGGTGATCGCGACATAAGTTCATAGTTGGGAATATTTACTAGCCATTTCATGGTAATCGTCGTCGTGGTGGCGCATTGGTTACGGACCCGCTTTGCAAGCGCGTGGGTGTGGGTTCGAACCTGGCATGTACCAATGTGACTTTTTCAATGTCATAAGTACTTTCTTAGTTAATCTAAGACACCACTGACTAACGGTGAAGGAAAACCTCGTAAGGAAACCACCTGGACTTAATAGTCTGAAATCGCCAACACGCAGTGAGCTAGCGTGGTGATTAATGCTCAATCCTTTTCTGTATGAGAAGAGGCCTTTGCCCTATATTGGGACAGTTACAGGCTGATTTATTATTCATGGAAATATTGTTGTTTGATATTGCAGAGACCATGAAGAAAGTCCAATACTAGGCCCAGTAGACGACACTTACGAAGAAGCAAAAATCGATGAAGATGACACTCAAGATAGCAAAGCAAATATTGATAAAATTGATATGCGACCGAGCGGTGATTCTAGTAAGTTAAACAGAAGAATTTTAGTAAGTTAAAGTTTTAAGGTTTATCAATTTCAATTGCAACAAACTGAGGGAGCGAAATATTTCACCAACCATTCACACAAGTTTTTAGAAAAAATAACTAAGTACCCACGGGCGTATATAAGGGGGTCCGGACCCCCCCTTAGCATTCGGCTAAAATAAAAATCGATGAATATTAGACGCAAACGCAACTATAAGCGATAGGTAGTAAGTACGCGCATACAGTGCATCCCCCACCCTTTACCCGCGCACCACATACTGTGAAATTATCTGTGTGAAGTTCGGGCAAAAACTAGTATATCTCTCATTCTCGTGCTCGTGCTATGTCTAAAGGTGCTCCTAATTCTCCATTTCTCTTCCATAATCCCCCGTGTAACAAGCGATATCCCTGGTATCGTACGAGTCTATAGATTACTATAACCGCTTACAATGGTGGGCCGTATTCTTGATTGCCATCTTAGAAAGTAAAAAAAGAAATATAGTATGCACGCTGATCTAGCCACATAAATCATAATCTAGAATCATATTCTGTCTACAACAATATTTATTTACGTTATTACAGATCTAAGTGTGATGCAGTTCACAGTATCAAACCAGGGCTCGTTACAGATGATCCTCAACAGATTTATGTATTATTTAAAACATACGAACAGAAACAACACGCGGCAATGGCGGTGTGTCGATTATCTCAACAATGTCAAATGTCCTGCGCATGTGTTCACCAAAGATGATGTCGTTGTGCAGAGGTAAGCCACATATACTTACGACGAATACATATGATAATACGACTGACATACAACGCACAGCTTAAACTGTTGGTCCTAAAGACTTGAATTTTGGAGCCAATATTCCTTGAGGACTCTAGAGGTGGATGAAAAGAAGGATTGTTGGAAATATGAGTTTACTATATGCGTAAGCAACCGTATATACTTCTCTCCGTATTTTTTTGTAGAAGATTTTCCAAATACCATAAATTCGACCAATATTTTTTTTGTGAAAATTTGGTAGAACACGCAAAGCTACGGGCAAAAGCTGTGCTAAACAATATACAACACCTATTCAAATAAAAAGGCTCTAGTAAAAAGTGACGCAAGTAGCGTAGATTTATTTATGTATTTTAATTAAAACGGTTTATCGGTCGGACATGGTGCTCAAAAATTGACTTTTTGTTGAGATTGTTTGAGATGCGAGCCGCATCTTGTAGGCCTAACTAAAATAAGGATACCCTAGATGTGGCAAATTTTACGAACGAATAAAGCTAGTAATGATACAAAAACGTTCGTTTTCAAGACAGTGTCAAGTTCTAGAGGGTTCCAGATGAAACCAACTCATTCTGATTTCGCACCAACTCCGAAACGAACGTTTTTGCGTTATTTCTAGCTTTTTATTTCGTTCTCCTGTAAAATTTGCCAAAGTTATGCTTAATTTAGTTAGTCCTTCGAGATGCGACTCGCATCTCTAACAATCTCTACAAAAAGTCAATCTTTGAGGAGCATATGTCAGTTAGTTAGTAAAGAGCTCATGTCATTTAGTCCCCCATTTAGTTTTGCCGCCCCGGGCCCCTAACGGGCTTAGTCCGCCACTTCTTTATCGAATGGTTAATGAACAACCTTTTGTCTGCTTTACGCACCGTTGAAAGTTAAAAAACACTGTTTTCCTTCACCGTTTTAGTATGAATTCAGTATGTATTCACAAGAATCCGAAAAGTCAAAAACCTTTGACTTGGAAGTCTAACGGTCATACCACTAGGCTATCACTGCTTCTCCGTCCGCCACCGAGTATTGTAGACGATTCTTGTGAGAAAAATGATGACGCTTTCGCGTATTTGTTGAAAGTCGTCAAGTTGCCTAGCTAAATGGCCATAGCAAAGTTGCTTAGAGATGAAAAGATGAACAATTATTAATAAAATAAAAATATTAAAATTAATAAATCTGGCTAATGGCCAGTATAAAGTTTTGATTAATTTTAATAAAAATGAAAATGCCAAGGCACTTTTTGGCTCTGAGCCTTTTGAGAAATTGGGTACCTACCTATAAAAGCCAGTTCATAAATGAGACGATCACATTTTAGCGGCATTAGTATCAAAATAATTAAAAGATGGTGGAAGATACTTTCCGTTCGGAAATTTTGATTTACTTTGTCTACTAGAAAGAGGTTTGGAATTTCAACTGATTCCGGTTGGATACGGTGGTTTAGCAGTCAGAGCGTCGACACGGTACGTCGAAGGTCGTGGGTTCGAATCCCATCCGTAACAGTTGCTTTTTCAAAATTTCTTATTAAATAATTGTTACAACCGTTTATTTTTAACAGTTGTTGTAAGTTGTAAAGTTTGATTGCCAAATAGAGTCAAAAGTTAAAAAATAACTATGATTTTAAATAAGATCGTAACGGGGTTTAAATATATGGTTTTTTTTTTCAGAATTTCAGCACACATCCATCCATTCCACGACAAAAAAATATTGAAAAAGGTTCGCGCCGGCGCAGTATTCTCAGCGATCCACGAAGCAGAACAAAATCGCAAAAATAAAAGGCCTGACGCCACCAATAGCGATTAATATTAGTTTTAAATAAATATATTTTAAGTAACACTGTCTTTTATTTATTTATATATTTCAAACTATATTAGCTGTAGGTAGACGTAAAATATCATTACTGCAGATGTGGCGGGAAATTCTTCCTGCGCATTCTTCTGGCAGGATAGGCATTTAAATCTAGATTAAATATTCATTAGTAAGGCAGTGGTGTAGTGTGGGATTTTGCCGCCTATTTTAATTATTAGTCGGGTTTTTCAGTGCAATCAAAGTTTCATCATATCATTCCAGATCAAAGACTTAATCTCGCCTCCTTTCTTTCGCACCCTTAATCGTGGCGCTTGCCGCCATCTGCCCCTTTTGTATGTCCCCCTGGGCCATGCCCCCCCTCCCTACACTACGCCGCTAAAGTAAGATACCTCCCATCCATACATTAAAAGTATGTAGGTAGGTACCTACTTAAGAAACACCTAGCTACAGTACAGCCACGCTAAAACCGTGAAATGGTTGAAAATGCCATGAAATTATTTAACTGCGATGTAGATTATAGTTAAATGGTTGGTAGTTGATAGTAAACTGATAAGCAACATTATTGTCGCTAAAATCAACAATATGGTTTCGCGTCCAATTATTGCAGATTGGATTAGTGAGTTATAAAATATATTTTACGGGTTTTTTCCTCTTTATTAATTAACGGGATCACGTCGCGTAGTTTACTACTCTGTCAATCCCAGCGTACTTACAACCAGCAATTACCGGGTCCGCGCCCACTCGACCCGCTTAGACTCGACCCGAAGAAAAATACAAGATATTTTACTACCAATTCAGTGTCATTTGTACAGTCAAGTGACATTTTAATTCTAAATCCTAGTGTGAAACAACTTTTAACGGATAACTCGCATAAAGGTTTATTTTTCAAAAAACCTGACGTGGTCTGCCTGCGACTATCCATTAAAAGTTGTTTCATCCTAATGCGATATTGTCTCGCAGCCGCGGGTCCACTTTTTGTGTACCGATTTATTTATTTATTAAGGTCATACACAGTTATTAGATAGGTACTACTATAATGACGTCTTACAGTAAAAGTTTGCAAAAACATATTATGTAGGTATGATACCTACCTACTCCATATGGCCCACGAATTATCGTTCGACGATCTTAATCAACGTACTTAACTTCACCTGAGTAGACGATTAAGAAAATAACATTAATTAGACGTTGACCAATATTGTACCAGTACAATTCCACATAGGTTGTTCAACCGTACAGGCTGTAGGTATAGCTATTTTATGTGTTATCTACAAAGTCAATATTATGGCAATCAAGTGCAAAGTAATACCCGATATGGCGGTGGTAGGTGTATGGGTACTAGTGGCCCTTGCAAGTCATTCACCCGGTTACATTGGTACATGATACATACTCGTACATATATATACCTATACCTACATCACTTTACACTTACAAAATGTCCATCATCCCAAATTCTTTCCTACAGGAGTTCAAACAAAATAGGAATTTTAATCAACTCTATATGTAGGTGCGTATTTTGTGCAGTTTCTTGTCTCGGATGTCGTTCCACTCACATTATTTAATAATAGGCGCATCTCTGCAATCGCGCACCGAACATTTATATCGTACAATTCTGCAGTCGCCTGTTAGCTATATTTGTGTGAACACGTGAGCAAATAAATCAATATGAGCGTCCTTTTTGTTGTGTTTATGTTATACGCGGGTGCCTGTGAAAGCTACAAAATACTTGCCTTACTACCGTATCCCGGGAAAAGTCACCATATGGTCTTTGAACCCATATTTGAGGAGTTATCACGTCGAGGACATAATCTTACTGTAGTTTCCTTCTTTCCATCGAAGACCCCGCATCCGAACCGACGAGACGTCAGCCTAGAAGGTTTGGCGCCGATAAACGTTGAGGTGATCGATCTAAAAGATTATGATAACCCGTCTTTGTTCGCACGCAAATTCTATAGTCAATTTTCTCTGGCCACCAGTATTGTAGAAATGAATTTGCAACTCTGCGAAAAACTAATAAACTCTGATGTTTTTGAGGAATTCGTTCAGGCCAAAGGTGATTACGATGTGATATTGGTTGAACATTTCAATACTGATTGTATGATGGGCATTGTGCACAACTACAGGGTGCCGTCGGTCGGACTGATGTCTTGTGCGATGTTACCGTGGACTCCGTCGAGGTTCGGGGCTGATGACAACCCAGCTGTAATCCCGAGTATGTTGCTGCCCTTCACAGACGATATGACTTTGTTAGAGAAAATTGAAAACATTGCCAACATAATCTTCTACAAATATTGGCATAAATACGCGACCAGGAATGAAAAAAGTATGTTAGAAAAGAGACTAGGACGCGAACTGCCTCCGCTGGAAGAAGTGGCCAAGAATACAAGTATTGTGCTCGTAAATACGCATTACACATTGAACGGAGTGAGGTTGTTGCCGCCGTCTGTAATTGAAGTCGGAGGGATCCATCTTCATAATAAAACTGTGCAGCCTCTACCCAAGGTAAAGATTAAACGTTAAGTGTACAGAAGAATTACCTACCTACATAATTATTGTAAACTTACTAGGTACTTATAAATACCTTTTACATAAGGAATTTGCTATTTCGTAACACAATTCGACTCATTATCGCTATCTGAGAAAGTAGGAAGGTAGATTTTCACTCGTTGCTGCAATTTTATAATAAGAGCTGGTCGAGCTAGGCCCAGCCACTACCAAAATCGAATTTCGTTACATTTTTAAGAGGCAAACTTGCGCTAAACTCGATGTTGAAATTTCCCTTTATATACAAACTTAGGAAGGGTAAACACACGATAAAAAACTAAATGTCCAGTATCCAGTTACCTATCACTACATAGTATAAGACAAAGTCGCTTCCCGCGTCTGTCTGTCCCTATGTATGCTTAGATCTTTAAAACTACGCAACGGATTTTGATGCGGTTTTATTAATAGATAGAGTGATTCAAGAGGAAGGTTTATATGTATAATACATGCATATTAGCGTAACCGTGCGAAGCCGGGGCGGGTCATATTTTATAATTACTTATTGGAATTATATTATTAAGCTGATCTGACGATGAGGCCAGAAGGTGGATAGTGGAACTTTTTAATAGCTACAATCAAATCGTAGCGTACGTAGTTTGTTTTTTAAAATTTTTACCTTAACCTTTTCGGATTTTTTTTCATGTGTTTAGGTATTAAGTAGGTACTTAATAGATAAAAGAAAATTAAATAAAACCGTACTTATCGTACTTAATATTTATTTTCCAGGATCTCGAGAAATGGATGACAGAATCGCAACATGGAGTAATTTTATTTAGCTTTGGATCTCTAATTCGGGGATCGTCGTTGCCGCCTAAACGGTTTGACGCCATCTTGAAAGTATTCGCGCGCTTACCACAGCGAGTCATTTGGAAATGGGAGGCTGGCGAAATAAAAAATGTATCACGTAATGTGCTGGTTTCGAGATGGATACCTCAGTATGACATACTTCGTACGTATCTCACATTTTTACTTGTATTGTTAAATCACATTAGGCATTTTATTAATGTTTGATATTAAGATTACGCAACTCATCCGATGTAAGATAGATGGCGCTGACGTGTCTGACAAGTTAAGATTAAGTAAAAAGAAATAACGTACCTAGATACCTATATTTGAATGTCTTTGGGAATTTTCTATTGGACTGATAGGTCGGGTTCGAATCCTCATGTTTCGCTTTTCAGCCCTCTTCTCTCCAGCATCGTGACCGTAATAAATTATCTAGCAGTACCGAAGTACCTAAAAATAGGTTTTGGTAAGATTGATCTCTATAAAGGCTACGACACGACAGTATAGTGATTCAGTTTATTTATACCTAGGTATCTAATGGATACCTAGGTATAAATATATCCATGTAAAATATATGGATACTAATGATACTATCTATTGGATTGAATTAAATAATGTTAGACATTTTTCTGTGTCCAGATTTTTTCGGTCTATGTGGATAACGTACGTAACAGGCAACAGCATAGCAATTGCTAGAAGGTACATCTGCAACTCTGCGTATCATTACGCAGAAAATACTTTAAAATAGATCAAAGACCATAGATTATAGATATTTTATACTTAGTTTATTATTAGGAACTTACCTCATTTGTCCTACATGCTGAAATGTTTTTTTAAATTCCAGATCACCCAAAATGCGTGGCCTTTATTTCACACGGAGGTCTCCTGAGCCTGATCGAGGCGATAGCAGCGGGGGTACCTTCTCTCTTGGTGCCCGTGTTAGGTGACCAGCCAGGGAATGCGGCTTATGCTACACGACTCGGTATAGCCGAGACAGTACCGATTCACGATCTTGATGAAGATAGCTTGTATGACGGACTTGTTAAGGTGTTGTCACCTGAGTAAGTACTTATTTGTCATTGTCAGTTTACCTGTACTTAGATATACCTTTTAGGCACCCTTTAGGGTGTCAACGGGACCCTAATGGAGACCACTTAAAATTTTCACAAAGTGTGAATTATGGCTGCTATGGTAACAAATAATAAAAACTAAATAAAGTAAAAAATGAAAAGGGGTCAACATACACGTGTATTTTCAGCGGTTTTGTACAATATAGATAAATAAAAAAACATAGTAGTGCGAGCGCATTATGTAACAGCTTGCGCCAATCGCACAATCTTAGGGCCACCCGTCAGTGATTTGTATAGTTCAGACAGCCTAAAGGGGGGCGGAGGGGGCGGTCCACGCCCGATCCTAGGGGGCCCCCATATATCGACAGTCACCTCCGCTGAGCGTGATTACTTGTACAAAATTTACACTACAAAAACATACATTTCTGACGAGACCAGGGACCCCCCGGGGGCCGCCCCAGGCCCCTGACAGGCTTAGTCCGCCTCTGATACGCATTTTAAGCTTCTTTTTCGAAATCACATAAAGTTTAATTACAAATAAATTAACACAAGACATTGTTACAGAACGCGTTCCCGCGCTAAAGCATTCAGCGTGCTCTGGTGGGAACGACCTCTACCACCGATGGCTACGGCAATACACTACATAGAACATGTAGCAGCCTTCGGACGAATTCATATACCATCTCCAGCACGCCGCATGAGCTATCTACACCTCACGTTCTACAGAAACTTATATTACTTAGCTCTTTTTGGTACAATTTTAATGGTTGTTCTTATCACCTGCTGCTGTCGAAGAAAAAAGGTTAAGGTACCGACAGCACATAAGGTCAAACATAATTGAGATATGTCTGCTAAGCCAGATTTCGGGCCACGATAATAAAAACATAGTGTAAAAAAAATACATTTATTCTCCCTGATTAAACTTTAATAAAAATATACAAAAACATTGTACAAAAATATTTATTACGATTTATTATATCACATTGTATGAGCAATATTATTGGAATGTAAAATGTGTGAGTTCAGACTCAGATGGGATGATTTCAATATTATTATAAAATTTCTATCATCAAGAATTATCTCTAGCGTACAAAATCGTTTATATCGATAGCTTAGTCTAAGCTAACCTAATGAGTAAAAAATTAACAGTTACTTACAGATGTGATTTGTCGTTAAATTGAGGTTCCATTTCGACTCAAGCGCCATGATTGCTGGTCAACTCACGATCAGTGATCGATTCAACGATAAATCACGCAAATTGTCCCGTAAGTAAAACCGTGATATAAAACAGTGAGTTAATAATATCATTAGAAAATTAGATATAAATAGTTCTAACAAACTAGGTATCAGAATCGCAACTCTTAGCTTTAATTCGAACGTGGAAAACAAAGATACAATAACTATAGACTAGAAACTTTTCAACTTAAATGGGACAATTTTTATTGGGGCTTGAACCCGGGACTCTTATCGTATATTTGGCAAAGCTTTTATTTACTGAGCTATCGTATCGCTGCACGCGCCTATCAATTTTCAAAGTTCCCTTTCTACAAATACAAAGACGCCTTGTTAAATTCTGTAGGCAATTTTTACAGATTATTCCACTCAGTGCTACAATTATTGGAGCTTTAGAACCGAAATGACATCACCAATCTTTACTCTATACAAAAAAATTGAAGGATGTGGAAGATTTTTTGAGTAGGTACAGTTTGGCAAAAGAGTGCAAAAATTGAGGGCGCCACTAGCGCGCTTTGCATACTAAAACATTACAAGTGCCAAATAAGCACTTATATATTTTTATGATTAATTTTTTGACATCAATTACATCAAATGATTCACTTTCAAGTTATTTTAGTAATCATAAACTTAATTTTTAAGATTTTTATTTTTAGTTCTAGCTTCACCGCATCAGATCTCTTTTTTTCCAAGCTGTACAAGTTATCTGGAATATGTTTCGAACACTAATGAAGAAAAATAGTTCACAATTCGCGTTACAAAAATTAACAAGCGTTAATGTGCACACATATAAACATTTAGATGCATAACTGATATTTCTTTAGAAAAATTAGAGAAAATTTAAAAAGAGAAGGGTTATGAGAGGGGTCTGTACCCTTTTCTTTTGGCCGGGAGTGTCAAAAATGTTTCTACCGTATATCGTACGTCCGAGGACGTACTGTTATGAGGGGCTCGCACCCACTAAAAACATCTCCCCCTGCGTGTTCCTCGCACTGTATCGTACGGAGCCGGGTACTGCTAGCGCGCTTTGCAGCTCAATCCAGTGCCTACCAGTAGATGATGATGATGATATGATATATTTCTATGATCTTTTTTTAATTTTAAATGCAGCGTTTAAATCCCTATAGACTGATCAATTAACTCTATATTTCATTGACACATTGGTGCTAATTCTCTTGTACACGCTCTAAACTAATTTAGACTGGCTATCTTTCTTTCTAACAGATAACATGATTTCGTGAGTAAATGATAGAATATTTATAGAGCTGTCAAATTAATCTACTAAGTGATATTAACGAGATAGGTCGCCGTATTAATAATTTCACCCGCGGACTGCACTGCACTGCGAAAGCATTTAAAATTTAAATGCTAAAATTACCCTACGCCGGTTTAAGCTGGTCCTGGTAAAGGTAAAGTTTAACCCGAGTTTTACAAATACTCGAGTAGTTTTACATAATTAGAGCAGAATTTTACAAACAATCGAACTGAGTTTTACAAACCAAGTTTTACAAATAGGTACTCGAAACGAGGTTTAGATATAATTACTGGAGCCGAGTATGACGAGTAATACTCGAGCTGTGTTTTACGAATACTCGAATCGAATTTTACAAAAATGTAAATAATTTAAATTTATAGTCAATAACACTTACATGCTAATATATTTTTTAATGGTGTAACATTAGTAGAAAAATATTATATTTTTTATAGGCCGCTGGTTTACTTGAGACTCTTATTAAAATTATGCTTAAAACTGAACACAGATAATGAGAGGCTTCCAAATTCCTAAAATATATAAAATTGCTATATCAAAACTTAAACTTTACTCTTATCTTAACCATACTAGACATTTTGAAATCAACCTTATTATATTAACGTTTAAAGTCAATCTTTGTTTGGAATGACTACTTATAAATTCTCCAGAATGTGCCAGAAGATTTTACTCGTTTTAAAAAAGAAATTCGAGTCCCAATTTTCCAGACATTTTAAATCGATTAAAATTCTGATATAGTGAGTGTAGTGTGTACGGTCGGCCAAGAAAGTGGTGTATCAGTTTTGATTTAGTATCCTATTCATCGAAAATGACAACAAGGTTCATATCTACAAAAACCATATCACTGAAAAGTATTCATACGTCATAAGTCACTTATAAGTGCAGGACATTTTAACTTTTATTATAAGTGGATAAATTAATTTCTACAAAGAAAATTTAAATGTTTCTAAATTTAAAAGTATAAAAACTATTTAAAAAGATGGCAATAGAAGTGTCACATCGATATGCAAGCGAAACTAATCTTTATAACCTATGAACCTGTAAGCGGCATTCAACCTTAGGGTGATACACCACTTTTTTGGCCAACTGTACCATTCCTAATCAGAAATTAAAAACATCACAGGTAAACGAAGACATATCCCACACTTACAATGACATTACTCGAAACATCGGGAAAATACATTATTAAGGTTAATCCCCGTTTCATACCAGTTTTAATAATCATGCAACGCGAAAGTTTAAAAGTAAATAATATACATATAAAACCTATTATTAAAATTTATAAAAATTGATAAACAATAATAATTATATATTTTTAATATCCGTCAGTCGTTACCTAACGTAATAAATTATCTTAGATTTTATTCGTTTGTTATTTTCTATAAATGTTTAGTTTGTATTTTATATCGGCGCGGCGATGCGATTGAATGATTTATCGAGTTATTAAATATTCTAATTAAAAACCTGTATAAAAGTACTTTCATTGATCTATCGATTCAAAATGGGCATTATCTAGAAAGTCGCTTATAAACTAAAATAAATGCACATTTAAGTACACAGATAAACGTATTTAAGGTAAGCGTTGTTTGACGAATGTGGGTAGTACGAACGCAGCTTTATGTACCGCACTGTTATAATATCTTAACTTCATTTCTTTCTCATCCTTTTCAGTTAAAACTAGTTGAGGTGTTTCAAAAACTACATTTTCATCTAAAGACCCGATGACGAAACCGATCTGACCAGACGGGTACGTAGGTACTGACGCGTACGCATATGCTGCGCGCGGGAATTGATTTTTACAAAAGTTTAAAGTATTCGAGACTAGTTCTAGATCATTCCATACGGTGCCTGCTTGGGAACATACTATACCGTTAGGTTTTAGCGCACTTTTCATAAGCGCAAAGTAGTTTTCTTGAAACAAACTGACAGCGGGCCCGACGGGATCGCTACTATCCGTGATAATGACATCAAACTCTTGGCTATGGTTCTTCATAAACTCGAAGCCGTCACCAACGTGGAGTGTCAACTTTGGACTGTCGAACCCCACTGCCATAAACGGAAGATACTTTTTTGATACTTCGATGACTTTTTCGTCGATTTCTACCTAGAATTAAAAACATTTAAAGGTAAATCAACAATTATATACTTACGAATACGATGTACTAAGAATAGTACCTATATAGTAATAATAAATAATACGAAATATAAAATAACTTATAAAGCAGAACCTTTGTACACACAGCTATAGGCCAGTATTAACTGACCTCGCATTATAGAGGCTCTTCGTACAACAAGACGTTAGCTTATACTGGAAATGTACAGCTTGATGTGTACATAATTTTTATTACCACGTTGTCATATCATTCTTTAGGGTGTTACTGTTACTGTTACTGTCAGCCCATATCATCCCACTGCTGGGCAAAGGCCTCTCCCTCTGATTGCCACGTCTTTCGATCCAGAGCCAGTGTGGTCCAGTTGCTATTTGTTTTGTCCAATTCGTCTCGCCATCTCATACGTGGTCTACCGGGACGCCGTCTCGCTGTATCAGGGCTCCACTTAGTGGCTATTTTGGCCCACAGCTCATCAGGCATGCGACAGACGTGGCCGGCCCACTCCCATTTTAGCCTTGCAGCCTTTTGACCCACGTCAATGATGCGTGTTTTGGAGCGCAGTGTAGTGTTTCGAACATGGTCTGTTAATTTAACACCAAGAATACTGCGCTCCATCGTACGTTGGCAAACCTTGAGTTTGGACCTTTGTGTTTTAGTCAAAGACCAAGTCTGAGCTCCATAAGTCAAAACGGGAAGAACGCACATGTCCATAAGATTCTTTTTTAGCGATATTGGAAGTTCTCCTTTCATCAGATCTTTCATGGACCAGTAGCTCTTCCAGGCGTTTTCAGTCCGTCTTGCGACTTCCTTTTCTTGCCTGGACTGAAAAGAAACTAACTGGCCCAAGTAGATGTACTCGTTGACATATTGCAGTTCTTCTCCGTTTATTTTGAGCTTCTTTTTTGTGGTATTTGTCATCAACTTGGTCTTAGACATGTTCATCGTTAGTCCAACCTCAAGGCTTGCATCACTGAGTTGTTGCAGCATCAACTCTAGTTTTGCTGGGTTGGAAGAAAATATGACAATGTCATCAGCGAAGCGAAGATTTGTTAATCGCGCTTCGTCAACTTCAATGCCATTTTCCTTCCACTTGGTTGCTAGGTTTTTAAAAATCTCTTCTAGTGCGCTGTTGAAAAGTTTTGGTGAAAGTGGGTCTCCCTGTTTAACACCTTTTTGAATATAGAATGATGGTCCAGATGACTGTAGTTTAATGGAGGCTGTGCTATGGGAATAAATAATACGGAGTAGGTTTATATATGTAGGATCTATTTCTTGGTTGCTCAAAGCATGGAATATGGCAGAATGTGTTAAACTATCGAAAGCTTTCGAATAGTCAATGAAAGCGAGATATAATGGAATGTTATTTTCTTGAAACTTTTCGATAATCTGGTTAATGGCTTGTAGATGGTCAGTAGTTGAGAGTCCTGGACGAAAGCCGGCTTGTTCAGGTGTTTGGTGTTTGTCCAACTGTGGAGCAATCCTATTTTCAATTACTTTGATAAAAGCTTTGTACATGTGAGAAGTTAAACTAATAGGACGATAATTATTAAGATCTGTTTTATCGCCCTTCTTGTGGAGTAATATTATGTCGGAATGGCAGAACCTTTCCGGCAATTGTCCTGTTTTTAAGATGGAATTAAAAAGATTTGCTACTTTTGGAAGAAGTGTGGGTTCGCCGATTTTCAAAACTTCTGTGCTAACACCATCCTCGCCTGGTACCCGGTTAAACTTCATTTTGCGGAGAGCTGTGTGTACTTCATAGCCTGTTATGGGTGGTATGGTATCAGGACAGTTGTAGTTTATATTGGATTGTAGGGATTCGTCGCTGGAGTATAAAGACTTGTAAAACTTGGTAGCAATTTCTAAAATTTTTACTCTACTACTGTGTTTTTTGCCATCTTGGTCTTTTAGACAATTTATCCACTGCTTTCCTCTCGAAGTGCCCTGTTTTGCAATTTTTAGAGAGCGGTTCTTTTCTAAAGCAATTTGGACTAGTTTGGTATTGTAGGCTCTGACATCTTTCCTTATACTGCGCTTCACTGCTTTATTTTTAATTTTATATAAAGGACTTGTTTTATCATAGGCAAATATTTGTCTTTCATTTATTAAAGTAATTGTGTCTGGAGATAATTTTTGAAATTTTTTAGGTGTTTGTTTTATTTTTCTACTTGCTATTTTCACACTATTGACAATATTATTAAATTGGTCTTGAACATCGTTTGTCTCTATATCTAGCACGTTGAAACTATTACGTAGTTCTAAATTAAACTGTTTTTTATTGATAATTAAGGATTCTTTGTTCAATTTTCTGATTTTATAGATAAATTTTTGAATTCTGATTAGTTTAGTATCAAAAAATAGTGTTGCACGTATGGGCCTATGGTCAGAGTTGAATTTTATTTGGTTAAGAACTTGGATATTTTTTACTATTTGATGGTGCGAAGTCAATACGAAGTCTATTTCATTTCGGGTTAGTCCATTGGGTGAAAGCCAAGTCCATCGCCGTTGTACCTTTTTGAAATAAAAAAAAAAAAAGGGTTTACACTTTAGGGTGTACATTAAATAAATAATGTATGTTGTAGACAAAATAACTATTAAAGCAATAAAAGGAGCATAGGTACACCTTTATTAGGGTAGTCTTCTCGATGCAAATGAACATAAGTACCTATTAGATATTATGTAGTATAGAGCGACAACTCACGCCGAGTCGCGACGCGGCTTACAATTTTTATAGATTATAGAAGTTCATGTAAAAAGTTCTACACAAAACGGTTTACTCGCGTCGCGTCTCGGTATGACCTTACCCTTACTCATCACAGCGACTCAGAGATACGATATAGTAAGGTTAGAGTTTAAACAAATTATTATCTATTGTACTGTATTGTGTCCAGCTATTAGATAACTTCCCTTCCTAAAATCGATAACCTTCAATAATAACGTAGAGGCATTTTATTGGAAAATGAGTCTTATCATTATTAGGACAAGTTCTATAATAACTACCAACGATTGTCTGTTGACCGTACCATGGACATTGATAAGGGTTACTGAGCTATGGAATAATTATGATTATGGAATAATTATGCTCGTCTGTAATAAAATAAATAACAGTATTCGTACTGTTTTGTTCGGTCAATAAAAAGTAAGTAAGGCCCAATTTTCTCCAAAACCCGGCAACGCATCTGCAATGCTTGTTGGTAGTGATCTTACCATCAGGTGACCAGCCAGCTCGCTTCACCCCTTTTTTCATAAAAAATAATTGTGAAGCAGAAGTTTTTTTTTATCATTTCAGAGTTAGTTTTTTAGTAAAAAATGCCTGCATTTATTAGTACCTAATTTTATCCCTGCAAATTTTTGACATGACTATAATAACAAAAGATTTTGAACCGTATTGCTTGATGATACATTTTAATTTTATATGAACAAATATTTAAATTTTTGTACGCTTTTGTATCTGTTGAAATTTAAACTTAAAAACTTTTTAAAATGTTATAAATAGTGCTTTTTAATGTTTCAACCCAATAAAAATATTTTTAATCGATTCCCAATAGCTCATTGAATCATGATACTACAAAACATCAATATTTTATTTCATTGCAGTATAAGAAAGTTTTACAATGCCATATTCAACACAACTGATTTAGTAATACATTGTCATAAAACAATGCGTGTAATGTATTGTTATTAAAAATATGTACATCCAATGACAACATGTGCAGTAAATTATGCATGCTGAATGTAGTATACTGTGCATGTAGTATGGAAGTATTTCTTAACAAGCATTTTTTTTTACAAGTTAATGTCCGTATCACTACTCCGTAATGCACTCCGCAAATAATTTAATTTAGTAACAAATTAAATAAACAACCGTAACCAAGGCATTTTATGTCATAATAAAAAAAAAGAGAGAAACTTTATAATAATGCTAAAAAGCGTATTTCATAAACTATCTATTTCTAAGCCTAAGAAGCACCAAAGAAGTCAGTTATTATTTTGTAATTTTAGAATAAAATGTAATTTCTCTCCTTGCCGGTTTTGGCTTCGGCGATTTGGCTTCTAATTTCTAAGATGTTTAGCTCGCTGATGTGCTGGGCTGATGTACGCTATTTTTGCCGTGAAAATCCGCGAGCAATGAACGCATGTCAGGGCTGACCAATGACAAAATTAAATTGAATATTAGAAGGCGGTCTGCTTTTAAGCTATTCTCGTTTCTTAACAAGTTCGCGCCTTCTGGTGTTTTCAAAGAATAAAATGTAATTTATCACATCAACCTACCTGAACAATTTGCTTGACTTTCGGATGTTTGGCGACCTCCCTGGCGACACCGCCGTCACCGCCGCCGACAATTAACACCTTCTCTGGATTCTTATGAGAGCACAGTGGCAAGAAAGAGATCATTTCCTGAAAGACAGATTTAAATCAAAAGCATTGCTAAAAAATTTATCACAGTTTTAAGGACTGACTGACAAAAAATGAGTTTTTTAGGTTTTAATGTAATAAGTTAAATAACTATTTAACTAGTGTCTAAAAAGCAGTGCGGACTAGCCAGGGGCCCGGGGCAGCAAAACATTATTTAGTTTCTCCTCAAAAACTTGACTGGACAATTATCTGCATTACACTCAACAGCTGCAGTGGTGGAGGGTGAATTTTTACAATAGGTAAGCTGGAGCCATCCCGGTGAAAAACCAATGGGACAGTCAGTTCAGTAGACATTATAGATTGTGGCAGTTTACAATGGGATGGAAGCCAGTAGGAATCTAGTTGTATGGAGCTTCCGCCATAGCTTAACAGAGAGGTGGAAAGAGAGTTGGGCAAGGGCTTTGCCTTTGTGTGACAGTTCAGGTAATTTAATTTAATCTAACAAGCCTTGCCTCAAAACGCAATAGGGTAATTCTCTGCTGTAAAAAAATATACATATTTGATATCAAACAAATCAAACATAAAGGCCTTTAATAAATAGTACACACAGCTACACATCAAGCTATACATTTCCAGAATAAGCGGACATCTTGTTGTACGAGGAGCCTATACAATGTGAGGTCAGTTCATACTGCTCTTGTAAAGCTTGATGTGTAGCCATGTATACTGTACCATTTTAATAAAATTAAAAAAAAAAATTAAAAAAAATATTATCTTCGGTTAGCGAATTGGTTTTTTTGACGCTAGTCAACTAAGTGCTGCTTTTTTTGTAAACTAAATTTTTTTTTGGAATTTCGAGCAACAGACCAGTAACAAATTAAAATCTGTTGTTATTTCTGTAAGTTAAGACAGAGAAATAAAGGACTTACTTGATATGAAAATTCATCTTTTTCAGTGCATTGTATAATACCATCAAGCACTAGTACTTTGCCAAAGTTCTTAGTATCAAACACATGTATATTTTGGTACTGAGACTTTTCTGAGTGAAGTACCTCCTTGACTTCGATAGAGAAGGTGCCGCCTGGCCACATCTCACACGATTCACTAAACCAATTGTCCTTCAACTGATCCATTTTCTAAATCTGAAAAAAAATTGACTCATGTTTAATCCCAATAATGTAAAGAAGTTTCTGGTCCCTGTTCTTCTGGCAATACAAAGTAATTCTATGAAAAATATAAGAAAGAACTTTTCTTGTCACCTCTGTAGTTTAGGCTAGCGCAGTTTTACAATTATTCATTTCATGAGATATAATGTACTTGCACACATATGTACGATCTTCGGCTTACCGCGCCGAGTACCACCCATATCAGTTGTTTTTTCAGTACTTACATGATTTTATTTATTAACTTAACAATGCTTTAACATATAAGATATAAAATCACAATATAATACTTAGATCAGTGTACTGTACCACACTTAAGTACCTACAATAACGAAAAAAATAATCTAAGTTAGCAACACGACATGTCTAAAAGAATGTGTTACATTACAAATAATTACTTACATTATGTATGCTTATGTCAGCTAGGAAACAACGTATCAAACACGTTGTAATGTCGTCACTGTTGCGTTTTAGGCTTGATAATTTGATAATTAGTCGCTTTAATTCAGAATCAGCGGGACGAGTCACGAGACGTCGATATTTCAATTGCGACTGAATAAATGGTTGTGTTATCATTTACAGCCACACCAAATGGTTTGTTTAATTATTTTTATTACTTTACTGATAAGATTTAGTTAATAGTTATTAAACTAACTGATTATTAGTAAAATGAAAACAACTAAATTCACTGTCGAGTTGGTAGTAGTTCCAAATGTCAAACTCAAACCAAGTACTAACCACTTCACTTGACACTTGACTACTTGAGTCCACTTCATGCACTTCGTTTGAATTTGAATGGCATTCAAATTTCAAACCAACCAATACCTAGTCAGCAGAGCAAAATTCAAAGACAGTGTCAATGTGACAGTCGGGGGGGGGGGGAGACGATAAGGGCTAAGGGCGTATTCCTTAGAGTATTCGATTTTTGACGCGATTTAGCGAACGACTATGATTTTTGTAAGCAAGAACGCCAACCTTAGAAGAATGATCAAAATTTTTCCTCTAAGACGCCAACCGTAGTCATCCCTAGTAAGTCTGTGACGCCAACATGCGTAGTCATCCCTAGTAAGTATCTTGGTCCTGCTGCCTGTCCAATGCGAGGACTTTTTGGCGGGAATTCGAAAGGACATGTTGTGCTGTTCATTTTTATTCCAGAAAATATGTTGTTTTGATCTTTTGGTTAAATGGTTGAATGATTTAGTTTGACTGAAGTGTCAAAAATCTTTGCCTGCTTTTTGGCGAAATAAAACAAAGCATAGATTCTCAGTCAACGCCAATGCAAAAAGGAAAAAAAAAGTAACTTGACAGATAACTGTCATATTGACATTTATCTAATTTGTTGTTTACATTATTGTCATTTGGATTGTTTACATACCTAATTAATATTTTTACAGTTGAAAAAATCAATAACGAAAAATATGAAGAAAATATTGAACTTATACGGTGGAGTGGAACCATAGTAATCTGCTTGCGAAAGTGAAAAAAAGTAATGATAGAAAGTCTTACATCTCAAGTGTAGGTTTTTGTTAATCATTCATTTGTGATTTCAAAGGAAAGCCTATGAAATGAATTCTACAACAATAAGTTTCGAAGAGTTCTTCGAGGCCGCCAAAGCATTTGTCGAAAAATCGAATGAACTCTGCGATGGGTGGTCATTGAAACAAGATAAAATAGATGTGTACAAGTCGTACATAAGAAAAGATGCATTTATTCAGACTGAAAACGATAAAATAAACAGTTTACTGAAAGTAGAGTATGTGATATTTTTCAATTTGAGTTATGGAGTTCCGGCATTCAGTTTTAATTTGTGGACCTCTTCTGGAAGTTTGTTATCGTTGGAAGATGTTAGAAAAATGTCCTTTATCCAGTAAGTATTTTAAACTCATGCTCCGTAAATAACTATTATATTGAGAGTAGGTATTCTAAAGGTAAGTTTAGACTATGACAATATAATCGCGCACTCAGAGTCTCTGATTTAATAAAATAAAATAGCTTTTTTTTCACTGTTACAGAGTTAATAAAAAAAAGTTATCTAATGTTAATGTAATTGATTAACCACCACATCATGTGTATCGGATATACACTACATGATATAAGTGTTGGTGTGATCATCAAAGACTCTGCACAGACACTTGGTTGTTTCACTGGGCCTAGGGCGATAATGTCTTATTCCTTACTCCGTAGACTCTTAAACTCTACGGATGTAAAATACTAAAATAGCTGAGGTAAGTTCTTAATTTATTTTTTGCAGGATCAACCAAAAGGAGTTCTACTCAGTAATAACACAGCAGGAACACCCAATATTCCAGCGGCCATACTTTGTTGTACATCCATGCCACACCGAGACATTACTGGCAGCTTTTAGAGACAAAACAAAAAACATAATTGTTACCTTCCTTGGTCTTATCACACCGTTGATTAGACTTAACTTGCCTTTGGAGTATGGATTATGATATTGAAGCAGCTTTAGAAAACGAAACTAGCATGAAGTTGTAAGCACTTTTATTAATACAAGAGGTACAAAATTACAAAATAAAATATGGTCAAGTTTCAACCTCATCCAACCATATTTTATTTTGCAATTTTTAAAAATTAATAACAATGAATAAAAAAAAAATCTCATACAGAAGAAAAAAAGGTACCTATAAAAGGTATGTAGGTAGGTAAAGGTACCATGAGTTATTTTGTGTTTGCCTATTTAAATATAGGTATTATTTAGATATGGTTAGAAGCCAAAATAGTGGCTCTAATGACTTAAGAACTTTGTAACAGCAATTAATGGCAAAAGCCTAACATCTTCTAAACTAAACTTCAAATTAGAAATATCATATCAAATTATCGGATTAGAAACATCAGAGCATTATTCAATTGCATTGAACATAAATGAAAATATGAAATCAAATATTTTTTTACATTGATTCCTAAAATATTCTCACTTGTATAACTATTCATTAATTAAGTACCTACCTTATAAAAATTATTATGTATTTAAGTAAATGAGAAAAATAATTAATTTGATAAACAATTAAATAATTTTATATGTATTTATTTTATTAGTTTAAGTAGAAAAAATGTTTTAGTACATACCTACTTGAACAAAATCATTAAAATTATATCCAACCAAAATTATTTTATAAGTTACAATATAAGGGTTGTTTTATGTATGATGAGGATTTGCTTCCGCACACTGACTGCCTTCACCAGTGCCGGATTAGGAATTGCTTCGGGCCCCGCGCAAATAAGGGCCCCACATAACCGCTCATTAAACTGGAACTGGCTGGGAACTTATTAAGACGTGGTATAATTATTAAATTTACTTAGTCCGGCCGCACACCAAAACTACAAATGTTGTGCATCGTACTTTTCTCTTATATTTGAGCTACAATTGTGGCGCTTATACATATATAGCGCAAATATAGTCAAAATGTTCGATGCGCAACATTTGTAATTTTAGTGCGCGACCGGACTTACTGTCACAAAACAAAGACTGCTAAAATCATAACCCTCCTTTTTTGTAGTCGGGTAAAAACGTATTGCAGTATTGAATTGTTTTCGAAAGAATTTGCTACGAGCCCCGTGCCGCGTTTGCTTAATCCGGCACTGGCCTTCTCGCTTGGTAAATTTAACACTGCTGGACAAATTCCAGGATCCATGTAGGTACCTACTTGTCTCATAATTCGGGTGCCGCATCGCACTAAAAGATTTCTAAGTCGCACAGTCGCACCCTCATGAAAAAAAAATGATGTCTTCAACTGCAAACTACGTAAATAAAATATTATTAATAATTATTAGACACAAATATAGCCATAGGTCATGCAAATTGCTGCGTCACGGGCAAACAATATTACCACGGGCGTCGAACTGCGACCTTACCGACAGAAGTCGAATTTGTAACATTCGGGCGATTTCCCACGACAGATAAATGCAGGGTAATTATAATAACACTTCTTAAATTATATTTAATACTATTGAAGGGGGTTTAAATGTAACTGAGTACTCGGGCTACTCAGTTATTGGTGGCCGGTGGGCCGAAAGAGAGTCAGTCACTTGACAACCTTCAGACGTTTACGGGACAACATCGACCTTGGTGAAATCAGATACAATAATCAATACTAAAATGTCTTTAAAATAGGGGTAGGGGAACTAAACGATTTTTTGGACTTCTTACCCCTTATGGTAACGCGGTAAGGGTTAGGATAAGAGTTAATAACGTGTAGCGTAAGTAAATAAGGGTTGTAAGATTAAAAACATTTTAGTAAAAGCTCAAAAGTTAGCAAAAAAAGTTGCGATTGCATCTCATTTTGGGGATTCTGCCATCTTTTGCAACTGCATCGATGCTGCTTTCGATAATTAAACCAATTTTATTAAAAAAAAATCAACCCTGTTGTTATATCAACAGAAATTCTGCATCATTCATCTTATCGTGCAGACAAAAGTTAATAAAATACGTGATTAATTATACTCATCACAATTCACAGCTGAGATTTTAATGTCTTTGTTAATTAGTATTAATAACTTACAAAGTCAAAAGCAGTTAGTGTTTACAAATGTGTCGTCTAAGTCGCCTGTGTCGATAAAATGGCGCGAAATGTCCAAAACTAGCCTACTTACAGCCAGATTACCAGATAACTAACTAAATAAAATCAAGGTCTAGTATAGGGTTTACGTCATTAGCTCCTGTCATGTCGTCAAACTTTTATTGATATCGTATTGAACACGATAAGATAGTTTTTGCTATCAGCTTAGTTGTTCATACGATTGTTGGATTTGTTTCACCGTACACGGTCATACGCGAATGTGTTAAAAATATGTGGCAAGTGCGCTCAAAATGAGACAGTGCGGTGTGGTTATATACAATTTGTGGCAACGATTATCTGAGTGTCTTATATCGTGTGCTGTGTTCCTCTTCTGTTGGTGCAATGTAAGTTTTAAAAAACACATGTTACCTACTTCCTACTCATTTTTTGTTACGCGGAAATCAATGAACCAATCGTAAACCACGTCTGTTAGATTGACCAATCAGGTTTTACATATTTCTAGCTAGGTTTGGCGCGAGGATACGCTCAGGTGGTGTTACAAAACAACTGGCGACTATTCAAAACTGCGTTTAGGATTATGTAGATAGAGTTCAAACTCGGTTGTAGGTAGTTGTAGACAAGTGATTCCGCCTTCTTGCTCTAAAAGTAGCTAGGATACTTAGAACCAACAGGATCAACAACCTACATTAAGTTATGTCCTTGCACTGAACATAGCCTAGTGGTATGACCGTCGACTGATAAATCAGAGGTCTCGAGTTCGATCCCAAGGGCAAAGCGTGCACCTCTGACTTTTCGTAAGTTATGTGCGTATTATAAATTTATTATCAATTGCTAAAACAGCACGAGGGAAAACATCGTGATCAGACGAAGACAAAGAAGTTATGCCCCTTTTTTCTTCATGACAGCTAAGTGAATTTGGAAGTTTTCATCAGGTGGGTCGCGCTCGCTCCAGTCAACTTGATTTGGAGCGTTTAGAGCATAGATATGCTTCCTTCCAATATCTTAGATTTACAGTTTCGGTCATAGTAGACATTTATCCCGCTGAGTGTAAAATTAATACCTAGTCACAATTTTTCTTCTTATCGTTTCGATTATAATCTGTTGTTTTTTGCACTATCGAAACCTTAGAGTATGCGAAACCTTAGTTAGTTAGCAGTTTACGAATAAATAAAGATCTGTGCTATTGTTACAACTTATAGGTACTAACTACCTATAAAGTAATCTATAGGTGCTGTGTAGTAGTGGTTTAACATTACACGATATGAAGCCTTAGGGCCCTAAATTTTAGAGCCATAAATTTGTATCCTAACTCTTATTTCCCTTAGAGTCTCTAAATATCGTGTGTTGTAATTGGTAGGTCCGCACAGGCCAAATCCACAGTTATTCATTCAATCTGTGTGGTTTGCGCATTTTGACTGTCACGCCAATACATTGGTGCTGATTTTGTTGTAGGTACTATATCCCGCTAAACTATTTTAGTCTAACTATACCTGTCTGTTTTTTGGTTGGTAGTTGTAGACAATGAACACTATCAAAAAAAGACGGCAAATAGGACTGTCAAATCAGTCTGTAGGTACATCTTTTCGTATCGCAGAACGTGCCATACTCAAATTTCTTGCTTAACCATGGGTTGCGCAGTTCCCCAAGTTCGCCAATTTCGGAGATGCGACACAGGTGGCTCACAATAAAGATCTGTGTGGCTCATAATCAAAGAGAATAAAACCACTATATTGTCTTTGCTCATAATGGAACTAGTTATGCAGAAAGCAGCCATGTGGCCATTATATCTATACATGGCCATTAGGCTGCTTTTTGCATAACCAGGTCTATATTAGGTGCAATTGACGAAAAAAACAATTAGAGATTTATTGTCTGTAAATTAATAGCTCAAAGGCTCGCTCCATTATGAAAGTAAATACATCGATTTATTTTTATAATGTGTACTTTATATTATCAGCGAATTACAACACGTTGTTGATTAGAAAGAACATCATAATATAATTATATGATCCATTGTTATGGCGCTATTGATAAATAGCGGTAGGTAGCTCATAATTTAATAAAAATAACCGTTTGAAAATATTCTTTAAATTTTCTTTTTGGTTCTATTCACGCAATTTGATCGCCATCTGCGCTTTATATGGCGGGATATTTCTGCATAGGATGTGGTGGGAAATTACTTTGTATTATGATCCTAAATGCGTAATGCGTTTTGCTTGCTCTGAAGAAAATAGCCTGATTGAATTAATCGTACAAATAGTTGTACTGGCATAGAAAGTATCGACCGTGATAATCATGATTCAATGCCAAGGGAAGCGCTAATTTGCTGTCAGATGCTTGCCTTCACACGATTATTGCACTGGCCAGTTGGCCATTCCTGACATTGGTTTGAGTTGCTCCACGACTCTTCAACAGTTCACCGCCAACATGGGGCGACCACGTAAATACGTTCCTTAAAAGTTTCTATTAAAGATTTAATTAAATTTCATGTGACAGATGCAGGTAAATTTTTAATAAATTTCGCACTTAATTCACGCCAGAGAAATTCTGGAGAGCTCCACAATCTGCACATTTTTAAATCTGTTTTTTTAATAATTTTATCGTATATCGTAAACCTAATCGTTTTGCAGCCCTTTATTTTTTATTTATTTACACAAGATCGCAACTGCTGAACTCATGTCTGAGACGGTTTTGTCTAGAGGGATTTTTTGTTAGTGTGAGCTAGATAACGTTCGCACAGCGGATGGTGCGTTGATCTAGAAGGCTGCAGGTTCAAATTCTGCCCTTAATCGGTGTTTTATTATATAAAACAATTTTTCTGATTATCTCGTATTTATTGTGGTATAGCCACAGATGATTTACTAATTTTCTTTCATTGTTATCGGTTAATTACCCGTCTTTATCTGATTGTTGATCTTAAAATTAATGGCATTAATAAGCAAACAGTGTGCGATATTAATTGATGATTAATTCGATCAAACCATAATTTTTTGTTTTACTAAAAAAAGTAACATTCTATAGTATTTCACGGTTACACTTTAATTCTTATCAAATGTATCTATGTACCTATTTATTCAATAACGCATCGTCACTTATTTATTTTACTAATAAATAAAAAATTGGCCCACGCTAGGATATTCTCCTGTATCGTGGATACAGTTTACAGACGTATAACAATGCGCAAACACCCAGACTGAAACAAATATCTATATGTATACTTAGGTAGGTATACTAATATGTGTTAATATCGAACGAAAACGTTTCTTACGAACGCTGCCTTAACGATGAGGGATTTATGATTGAGTTCTAGAGAAAAGTTGTAGAGCTTGATAATGCCAAACACAAAAAGTCACCGACAGCATACTATGTCTAACTTTTATATTTAAGTCACAAAAAGTAGTTTTTTGTATACTTAATAATAATTTAAATCGTTAGGTCATGTTTATTGGTCATATTATCAACAATACAACAACAAATTATGAATTCTTATCAAAACAAATACCTAAATTGATCGTCTCAAGTATTTAAAAATAAATTGATCGTCTCAAATTGTATATCAATGTCTCAAATGTTTAAAATAAATAGATCGTCTCAAGTGTTTAAAAAAATAATTTTCCCTTTTACATACATGCATATCATTTGGACGAATGAATACGACATAGGTCCGCGGCCAGGTCGAGATATTTTTATTAGGTGGTTTTTTTTTCATAATATACAACACGTCAATCTATTTAGAAATAAATTGCTTTATCACCAAGGAAAACTAAATTAAATAAAATTAGGTTTTCACAGTATTTTTTATACCTAAAGGGGGTTTAGGGGGTCCCTTTAGCATACGGCTAAAATAAAAATCGATGAGTATTAGTTTAGGTACAAGGTACCCATGTCTGCAATTGCACCCGATAGAGAAAAAAATCCTAGCGTGGAGGCTACGTATAAAAAACTAGTAGGCACTAGGGGAAGCGTTATAAGACGAAAGAAAATTAGTATTTTATACTACACAACTCCTAATAGCACTAATTTGATATAAACAAATTAAAAGTACCTACTTAATCAGTCTTTTGGCTTCACACATACCTAAGCAGTTTGGCACTTTTTAATTGTTCTTAACCACTAATAATAGACTTAATTTTCAACTTTTGTTCGAAAATTCGATTACGACCTGCTGGTTGAACGATTAGGAATCATTAAAATCTTAAAACTGGATATCTATAGAACACACAGTGCAAGCAATTTTATCGATTTGTTTGAAATAAAAAGAAAAAACCTTGAATTCACATTTGGTATTGCGCTATATCCCACGGTTCTGTTTATGAATGTTTAAACATTCCGTCGGACAAGTTATGGTTTCTATTTGAAAAAAAAATTACCCGACTACGCCAGAAGGAGGGTTATGTTTTTAGATTATGTTTTCCAAACTGTTGAACAAGGAAGGAATCTGTTTATCTGACCGTTGGGATGTCAAATAAAAAACAACATTCTTTTTTACAACGGAATAACTAATGTCTTTTTTTAACTCGAATGCGAAAGTTTGGATATTTGCAGTTAAGTTTATTCATTACTCAAGCCTGAAACCGCTGAAAGGATTTTAATGCACAGTACCGAGATCCAATCAGACTTCGATCTTCTAACATAAATAATAATTATTATGAATTTCTCCACACAAAATAGGTTGTCGGGCCGTGTCCGGAACGCAGTCCGCTATTTGGTAGCCCCTGCAATAGACAATTTCGGGGAGCTACTCTTGAAATACGAACTCATTCATTTGCTGTTTTCCTTTGCAAAAGCTGCAATGTGTTCGTATAAAAATTGGGGTTGTTATTTGTTCAAGAATAACTTTGTTAGCTTAGAAATTTTAGTTTACGTTGTATTTTGTGTTCCATAGGGCAACAAAATATCGACGGCTACAGAGACGAGGCAAATCGAGGTGGGAGTCACAGTCGAAGGCGACAAAAAGAAACACAACAAGATCAAGACCTCCAAGTACACGCTGCTCATGTTCCTACCCAAGAACTTGATGGAACAGTTCCGAAGAGTCGTCAACTTTTACTTTCTGATTGTTACCGTCATATCCGTGGTTATAGGTGAGTTGAAACATGGTTAAAACTTTTGTGCTGTCAATTTGACATAATTAAAATTCATAACAAAATATGTTTTACGATACGTGTCTTCAGTCAGACGTTTAGTAATATTTAATGAGCCTTTTAATAAATCGATCATTAATGTCATTGTAATAATTTAGCTTTTTCTAACGATTTTCCTACGAATTGTTATACTTATCGAACATATAGTTATTAGCTAGATAAGATAACCGGAACGTACCGTGACGTGGGTAGGTAAATGTAAATGTATCTATATAAGTTTTCAGTTCGGACAAATTAGGGTAACATAATTTGGTTCACGGCAGTTCATGAAAGAAATAATTATAGGAACTGTAGTTCCTGTGGTTATTTCTGTAGGTCATGGATTTGCATTTGGCTTGTGTTTAAACGCCACCCAAAAAAGTACCTATTTTACTACCTTAACAATAGTTTGCTAGGACCATAAAGTAGTCTGGGATCATATAATGTATTTTGGTTGACGTCTTACTATTTTGGAGAAAGATTTTTGGTAGTACCTAATATTAATCTTTGAGTTGGATAGAATTTGGTGACCGTTAATCCATTTTAGGAACCCAAAATAATATTTTTGGTGGCCGTTTAAATTATACCCTTTGCATTTTAATACCAGCTTATTAAAGCTAGGTTACTGTTTAAATAGTGAGACAGAAATATTTTCTAGACAGACATTATTTCCTGGTGTGATTACGATAAATTCCACTTAATTAATTATCAATATGCCAGGTACTTTAGACTAATTAAACGCAGTAATTATGAAATCATACCTATAGGTAATCGACAGCGCGACACTTAGCACAGCTTACACTCGTTGATAGGCTAAGGTGGTAGGTACGACTGTGACCGCTGACTGCCATCTATAGGTATGTACTAGATCTTTTGACAGGCGATATTAGAAATTCGGATAACTCAAAAACTGAAAAATTTGCATTTCTGCGGAGATGAAGGATAATTCTTTCATATCGACAGATCAAAGTAATGCAATATTTCCGAACTACGAACCCAACCCCAATCTTATTTTTAATACGCAAAAGTTGGAAATCTTTAAATCAGCCAGGAAACATTGAGCGTATTGTTAATGAGTTTGTAAACGAGTCGTCCAAGAGTAACCCCCCAAATAAGCAGTCAGGTAGGGTTAGGGTAGAGTAGGGTAGGGGTAGAGTAGGGTTGGGGTAGAATAGGCGTTGAAGTAGGATAATCACGCGTACAAAGTCGCGCGGGGCAGCTAGTTAAATATTTAAGAAGAAATTTGAAAAAACAACTGATACGGATGGGATTCACCCATCAGTATCAGTTTTTTTTTCAAATTTCTTATTAAATAAATAAATATGTTATAGGTACTTTTTTTCGTTCAAACGGTTTATATTGCTAGGTATGCATATTATTGTAATTGTACCAGTAGCAGTTGTCCATCATTCATTTGAAATTATAGGCAAGCTAAATTACTAGGTACCGTTTGTTGTGTGGGCTGTCTGTGTCTATGACTCATACTAGCCAAAGAAAAAAAACGTGGGAAAATATGCACTTTTATGTTTATTCTGTGAATTCCAATTCTGAGTACAGTTTGGAAAAATAGAGTTGCTGCAAAAATTGGGGGTGCCCGTGCCACTGGCGCACTTCTGGAGTCGGAGTTTCCCTTTAACAGCACTGATAGCCTCGTGGTATGACCGTCAACTGACAAGTCAGAGGTCTCGAGTTCGATCCCAAGGCGCGCACCTCTGACTTTTCGTAAGTTATGTGCGTATTATAAATTAACTAGCTTTTGCCCGCGACTTCGTTCGCGTGGACTTCAGGTTCAAAATTGTAGCCTATGTGTTATTCTGATGTATAAGCTATATTGTGGTGAAGTTTCATTCAAATCCATTCAGTAGTTTTTACGTGAAAGAGTAACAAACATCCATACATCCATACATCCATACTTACAAACTTTCGCCTTTATAATAGTAGTAGGATTATCAGTTGCTAAAACAGTGAAGGAAAACATCGTGATGAAACCAGCACACCTGTGAGATTTTTTAATGGTGTGTAAAGCCATGTCAGAGGCCTACGGGCGGTTTAAACACTGACACCAGGTTGTTCATCAACCATACGATAAGAAGAAGAAGTTCCCTTTGAAGTCGATTAAAATTTTTAATTAAATTATATAAATTATACTAGATGCTACTTGTAGTTGCGTATACCACGTCAGTCATTTAATTTGTTTATTTTTTTTTGCTTAGAAATATCTTTCATTTTCATTTATTTCGTTCAGCATTGAGATGGTTCCGATTTATCGTCATATTCGTCATACTTCACTCACATATTAATTGTACTCCACCAGTCCCCACACAATTTCGCGTTATTATAGTGCAGCTCATCGATCTCTAATACCTGGTAGCGTCGCGATCAAAAATACTAGTTTTATAATGACTAATTCTAATTAGAAGGCTCTTTGTAACTTGAAGGTAGAATTAAATTGATTGTACAAAGTAAGTAGCTACCTTCTTACTTTGAGTTATATTTTGATGGAAATGTGGCCTCATATTCTCATTGGTGAGTTGCACAGACATAATGATATCTATGGTGAGATGAGATGAGATGAGATAATCACTACTTGCGTTCTGGCTAGGACGGACCATTTCCAAAGAAGGAAATTATCGTCCACTCTCGACGGTCGATGATGACGCAAAGATAACATTCTTTAATCATTAAACATTACCCATATTATGTACCTTGTACTTACGAATCGACAGTGGGCATGATAGTGCTGTTTTTGGAAACTAGAACCTATTGTTGTTGAACTAAGGTGTATGTTTCCCTTTCTCGATGGCCGTACCTCATTTATTTATTTGTTTGAACACACAACTATCTTATCTGTTTTAATGGTAGATTATTTATTTCCGCGATGTTTAATCTATTTATACCCCGCTGCCATTTTATTGATGGATTCGCACAATGACTGTGTTTTGACGTTCAATCAATAAATAACCCTAAGTGTTAAAAATATAGGTACTTACCTAGGTATAATGGAAATCTGAAAAATCATGGACACAGATATTGGTCTAAAGATCTTATTTTAAAAGTTTAATTGATTTTAATTGGGTAATAGTCAAAGCTCGAGGGACTCGAGCTGAGACCTGGGATACTTGGGAGACCTGAGAGCTGGGGACCAGAAGAGACTGTGATAGCTTTCGACGAACATGTAAAAAACATATAATTATTTAATAAGCTAACATGAAAAATATTGACAAAAAATATATTTTGTGTCAATATTTTTATGTAGGTAGGTTAAAAAAATATAAGTATGTAAAAAACATTTTAACAGAATGAAAACGTGTTTAAAAAATGTAAAAAAGAAAATTTAAAAAAATGAAATGAATGTAGAATTGAAAGAAGCTAATGAAAGAAGATGATTAAATAAGTCAAAATTTAAAATTGTAAAATTGGCGCCATCTATTATCATAAGAACGTTATTGTTGTTTTCCTCGGGAAGAGTACTTTTTTCGGGATGAAAGGTGTCCGTTTCTGTACCTACACCAAGTATGGTGTAGGTACAGAAACGGACACCTGTACCTACACCATCATCCTGAAATGCATACTATACGTTGTCAGTCAGTAGACTGACAACGTATAGTATGCATTTCAGGATGATCCATTACAAACAAAAGGTAACAAACAAATTTACTTTCGCATTTATAATATTAGTTAGGAAGTTAGGATTAGGATTGTGATTTATTTGTTACCAAATATTTGAATGTCGCTTCCTACTTAAAATATCAATAATAATATGATCTGCATGACCATTGTATAAATTTTATACAATCGTGTTACAGGTCCTCTCATATCAGTACCTCTATTTAGAGGATAAAAATATTGTATTGTATCATAATTTGACTAAAATGTTATTCCTTTATCTATCTCTTACGTATTCTTCTAATAGTTAGATTAATTGATTAATATTATGGCCTCATAAATAATCACTTGAATACCTGATTAGTTTTAAATGATAAAATGACTTATAAGATGTCATATTTCCCGAATTCGTGTGATGGTTGAATCTAATCACGTTCTTTGTTCAGTAACATTATTTATAGAACATGTTTCTAAATGCGTGAGCTATACATATTGTTAGGGCGTGACGCTACTTGTAACGCGTGTTTGTACGCTTGATTATCCTACCTATACACGTATTCTATTCTACCCTATCCTATTCTACCCCTACCCTACCCTACCCCTATTCTACCCCTACCTACCCTACCTAGAGGTATTATTCCATTGTTTTCAGAGCGTTGACCAGTTAGTAGTAAGTGTTTGTAAATGTTGTCAATAAAAAGATCAATTAGGTATTTGAGTAGCTAGTCTAATTGAAAAAATGAATTTGAAAAATTTCTTTTTATGGACAATATTTGAAATGGCAAAAAAAATGCTGTTCCATACATTTATGATCACGTGACTCAACAAAATGTATGGAACAGCAGATTTTTTTTTGCTATTCAGGGTTGGTCCTATAGTAAAAGTTGTTCATCTTCATAATGATGAGTTTAATGACCCCTTTTAAGGATGCTGGTGTTTTACATAATAAGCCTGTATATACAATATACAGAGATGCGATTAAAACTTGCATAAATTTGATTTTAAGTATATTTGTCTTCATCGTTTTTTTTATTTACAGACAGTCCAGTTTCACCGTTCACGAGTATAGCCCCACTAAGTTTCATGGTGTTCGTAACGGCCGTGAAGCAAGGCTACGAGGATTGGCTGCGGCACAAAGCTGACAACAAGGTCAACAACCAGATAGGTGAGATACCATTGCCATTGATTACATAGAAAATACACTCCTATTTTGTCGTTTAGATAGGAACATATATAATTATATATTCTGTAGAGCCTGTGTGGGATTACATAGTGTCAATTTACGTACCCCAGCCACTTAAAGCAGCAAGATCATATTTTTTTAAATCGAAATTTTATACAGGCAAACCTTTTGGCGTAATTTTCGTAAATTTGTCAAAAAATAAATTTTCAGAAATTTGACAGAAAACTGTTTAACGCCAGTTTCTTTCGCGCATAAATGGCCTGTTGCGCAAGTTATTTCGAACAAGTGACTTTAGCGCAACTGCACCAGTTTTCCAGTTTTTTGGGAGGTTAATAATTGTATGAATAGGGGTCTACCTATGACCTAAACTTATTAGGTTAGTTACTTTTATTGAAGTGTGTTAAATTTGTGTTTACTTAGGTATATAATAGCACGCGCCGCTTGTGCCGTATGTACCTACCTACTAGGCGCGCATACGTATGTAGGTACTGCTGGCCTTACCGCCCGGGCGTCGACCCCGGCCTTTTAACGCCCTTATATGCAAACTAGTGTTTTCATATTTTTGCATAAAAAAAAAATTTCAACAAACGGTCTATCGGTTAATTATTTAGTTACCCTATTTAACACTATCTAGGAACCTTGAATTTCATGGAATAAGAAAAGATAACATATTTCGTTACTCATCGTCCAAATGATGTCACTCCATGATAGACTCAATTGGTAAATAGGTATTTCATAAGTATTTCTACTAAGGAAATAGGTTTGGCTCAGTCAGTAAAGTTACGTAGTATTTACAATAATCTTATAATGTTTATTATTCGATTTATTCTAGCTTTCGTCCAGGTGGTGGTATTAAAAAATAACGTTGGTCAACTCTAGTTTACAATCTATAACTCTGCAAAGTTTAATCAAAATCCGTTCAGTAGTTTTTAGTGATTGAGTAACAATCATTCATCCTGTCAAACTTTTGCATTTATTAAACAGTAGGATTTATAATAATTATCAAGATATTAATACTTGTGCACGTGTATTAATTATAAAAATATTTTTATCAGTATAGTATCTGTCTGGTCTGGTCTGTAGGTAACTTTACCTTTTTTATACGTATCTATATGTATTATTTATACCTATCTTGTTTTATCAAAAATATGTCTTTAAACACAAATACATTATATTTATCTCAAACGCATGATTTCTGTAAGATACAAGATGAGTTATGTATGCTATTTCAGTTTAAAAAAAAGGTTGATACATTTTTTTCTTTAACTTATCTATCGAAGTTCACTGATAGGCACTTGCGGGCCTTGATTATATGAATGGATACAAGAGATAAAGCTAATCTTTATCTGTAATAAATTCTATCAGCAAATAATAATATTAATATTAGTTTTGCGCTTAGTGACTATTGATTAGTATATTATGAGGTACAGTAAGCAACAGAACTCGCTGAACATTGTATTAGCTTCCAAGATTTCCTTAACATTATTTATTACCATAAATTGCTGATCATATGTGTAAACTACAAAACAGCTTGTCAACTCAGTTATACCAAAAGTCATCATAACTGCTAACCAACTAACCAGAGGCGTGCAGTTCATACAGGCATAAAGGCACTGCCTGTCCTGACAGATACGATAGAGACGACGAATTAGTGAAACGAATTTCTATTAGTTTCGTTAGAGACGACTCTGTGTCTGTCACGATATCTGTACGATAGAATTCCTATTCTATGTACCTACTGCCTGCCCTATCGAAAATGTACCCTTATCCTATGCGAAACGGTACAAATAAGGTACCAATACAACATTCACCCCTACTCGTCCCGCAGCCAGGAGTCGTAAGAAGTGACAAAGGGAAAGATCCGAAGGATGGGCAACATCCTCTTTCTGTGTAACAGTAATCATCTGCTACTGCGATCGCGTCGCCAACCCGCTTGCCAAGCGTGGCGATTATGGGCAAATACCTCCAATAAGCTCACAATATTGGCACGCATTGGGTGAGGCCTAAGCTATGTTCAGCAGTGGACTAATACAGGCTGCTGATGATGATGATGATGACTACATTCTCTTACTACATGTTTCTAACTTTCAAATTAGGTACAAAACTTTTATGTAGAACTGTAGAAGTAAAGCATATTTTTTTCAACAGTGGAGATCGTCCGCAAAGGCGTAATTAATGAAGTTCGGAACTCCACAATCGCGCCAGGCATGCTGGTCAGGGTGCGACGGGGAAAGGAGGTGCCCGCTGACTTGGTGCTGCTCTGCTCAGCCGGAGAGAAGGGCAAGTGCTTCGTCACAACTGCGAACCTTGATGGAGAAACAAACCTGAAGACTTTGAGGGTACCCCCGCCGTTTGTGGGATACACCCCAGGTATTTGAGTCGCTAATTATCATGTATGTTTTTGTGTGCGGCCATTATTCAATTTTCATACATTGTGTCTGTTATGTGACTAATTTTTGTAATGTGATTGTCTTATCTAACGTGTTTTGCCATCTATAAAAGTTTGGTTTTTCGCGACAAGGCGGGAACGAAGTTCAATGTCGTTTGTGTAACGAAATACCAATTTTTCAGAGGCTAAATAAATATATAATCCTAGATTTAAGTTAAATTGTCCCAAAAAATCTTATTGCATTTATATTTTTGAAAAATTAAATTTTTTATTTGATAAATCCAACTGGTTGACAGTTTAACACAAGCGGTAGGTAAACCTAGAGCTGGTGTTGTTAGCGAACTGCACCTATTCATCTCTTAAACTAAGTATAATAATTAGGTATATAATAGACCGGCCAAATGCCAGTCGACCAGGGGACTCAGTTTCATAGAAGGGGATGTGTTGACCTGTTTCCCCCTATTAATAAAGTATTTAGATGTAGAGTAGGTAGAAGTTGTATTTCGACTCCTTTTAGGCAAGTATAATTCAAAACTATAAATATTTAATAAGAAATTTGAAAAAACAATTGATACGGATGGGATTCGAACCCACGATCTTCGGTGTACCGTGCCGACGCTCTAACCGCTGAGCCACCTGCTGAGTTTTTAGCACATGTTAGCTTATTAAATAATTATATTTAATAAGCTAAGCTAAGTTAGCTTATTAAATATTAAATATTTATATTTAATAAGCTAACATGTGCTAAAAACATGTAAAATATCTTATTAAATAACATGTAAAAATTTGACAAAAATATAATTCAATACTGTTTCAAACTTTAGACATAAAACAGATAGTCAGACTAACGAAGTCTTACAATCTTGGGTCCCTCTTTACCTCTTTATAAATACTCGTATAGGTACTTAAGTACGGAATTCTAAAAAAACATGATACCTAATTAGGTATATAATATTTAGTACTTGTGGTATTCATAAAATTTATTTCAATAGCATGAATTTAATAGTAAGGTACATGTTTATGTAAAAAGTATTTAATTGCGTAGATATAAAGTTCAGTTTCTATTCTAATTTGAATATTTTTAAGAACCTTTTTAAATATTTTCTAAAATCTAGTCAATAAATTTAAAATCAATTTAATTTTAAATATGTCTGGTAAAGTTAGCGTTAGATTATCACCAGTGATCGGATTTTAGGGTGCAATTTAGGGTTAACAACCTCGAAACTATATCAATAGTATGGATAAGCCCATGAAAATCCCGGAATTTCGGGATTATGTAATGCAGAATCATTAAGTAAAAGTTTTTACATGCTTTTGTTTAATATGCGCTCGATTAACATAATAGTCTGCACAGCGTGATTTACCGACGCGGGGCAACTGAGTAGAAAAAGGTCCGCCGGCGGATCAGCTGTGCAGCCGGTTGGCGAGCGCAAGTACATCGAGTCAAAGAGGCCTGGCTTCGTAACGTGTTTTTAAGAAAATGCAAACTATAATTTTATAAATAAAGGGGATTAATATATGGCTTATCCATATTACGACAACGTTCCTATCCCGGTGGCATCCTAAAATCTGATTAACACATAAATAAGTCATAATGTGTATATGTTTGTCTATAGTTAATAAGTCATAGGTTGGTGTAAGGTGTAAGTCTTTGTCCTTGTATATTGTGTTATTAAAAATGTGTGTTGGTCGCAATAAAGGTTATTTTAAAGTTACATGTGCTTTTATTTGTGTGCACCTCAAACTCATTTTTCATTCCGGTAAAACTGGCTCATTGGTGCAGTATTGCTAACTTAGAAAATTACGTAGAATTTTTAAAAATGTATCGAAAAGTTCGTCAAGTCAGGATCTTATTTTTATAAAAAAATCTAAGTAGGTATGTCTAAATGTCGCAAGTTAATTTGAGAAAATTCGTTGAAATACATTACCATTTAAAATAAGTAGAGTTAGCAAACTGCATTAGTAAGAAAGTAAAGTACGATCCTCGAAACAAATATTTCCTTCGTGGTACCATCAACGACACGTCATATTCTGTGTTAACATACACCTTGAGTCAATACCAGTAAGAACGATTTTTCAACAACACTTGCCACTCACGTGTGTTCACGTGTTGATATGATAACAAAAATAATCGTTTATTTCCTTATTCATAATTTCGGCTGATTGTCTAAATAATAACACTGATCTTAACATATCGTGTGAGGATTACTAATCCGTATTTAAAAATCCCGGTCTTTTTGAGAGTAAGGGCCAGCGCACACTTTGGCGGACGGCATGGCTGGAAAAGGCTATTATTATCTCAATTAAATTAAATATTTATTGTAATACCTACTTAACAACTACCTGGGAGCATCTCAGATAATTTCCCGATCTAGTTTTCTAATTATTCTAAACTAAAACCCGACTATGAAAAAAAACCAAAAAACCTGAAAAAAGTAGTTTTTCGTCAAGATTTAAGTAAGTAGTATTGTATGAGCTATCAAAATCAACTTAACACTGCCTACGGTTTCCCAATGCAGTACTTCTAACCATTAACGAAACACTATTTGTTTTTTTTTTGTTTTTTAAAATCAGGTACCTATTAGTTTTATTTAACTTAATTTTTTCATCTTAAAAAGGTCCAAAAACGCTAAAGTATCTAACAATTCTGTCAAATTAAACCGTTTACGTACCTAATATCAAAGACAATTTAAGTTATAGACGGCATCTTAAAGATCCTACCTAATTATATTATTCTACGTCAAGATAAGAAGGGATATACTTAGTTAGAAATAACACTATTAAACAAAAAACGAACGTTCCTTTAGACATTCTTCCACAAAACATACGGATAGAGGTGCCACACCCAGTGGCAGATCTGTACACATTCTACGGACGGCTGGAGATCCCTGGACTTGACAGCTTAGCTCTCACCCCTGACAACCTGATGCTTAGAGGATCGAGAGTTAAGAATACCGAGTGGGCAATTGGCTGCGCTATTTACACTGGTATGCAAAAATCTACCTATTTGTTAGTTACTTAAGCTTGAAATCGGTTCATTAGGTTTTTGTTGAAAATTTAATCAAGGTTGTATTTAGTTCTTCTTTCTCAATCCGTGGTAACCTGTAGGTCTCCTGCATTGTATTTACTTAGGTACCTACACTTTTTTTACGCACATAACTTATGAAAAGTCAATGGTGCGAACTTGAGACCTCTGACTTGCCGGGCGACGGTCATAACACTAGACTATCACTGCGTCCCCTTCAAATGTAATGTTAGAATACCTAACTATAATATAATCAAGCCATATTCTTTCTTTTTTTACCGTCGACGTCACTATGTGCAGATTCCAATTTTCCTCAAATTGTTCAACTTTTGTATTTCGCTTCTCATGCAATAATGTGTAGGTATTAAAAATGTTAAAAATGTATCAGCTTATTTATTTCACAGGAGAAGAAACAAAATTGGCGCTCAACTCAAAATACTCCGGGAACAAGTTCTCATCCTGTGAATTAGCTATCAACGGCTTCCTCCTATTCTTCATACTTCTGTTAGTCGTCGAAATGTTTGTGTCTTTAGCTGCAAAACTTATAATAGAAGGGCGAAACCCTGAAAGAGATTTGTATTTGGGCCCTGGGAATGAGAATCCGGGGCAGATCGGCAATCTCCTACAAGACCTGTTCTCCTTCATGTTGCTGTACTATTATATTGTACCGATGTCGTTGTACGTCACTATTGAGTTGTATAAGTTTATTGGTAAGTACTTTCTTTTTTTCTCTTCCAATTTTTTTCTGCTGCCGGAAAAAGAGAGGTGTTTTAAGTTTGAAAGCCATGTCTATTACTTTGCCTATTTCATTTAGATTCAGATGATACGAGATGACTGAGTTACATCGTATCGCTGTCCGCACTAATCCTACTTTCCAAGTTTTCTCTCTATATCATTTTAAAGTAAGCCTTGGTAATACTCATAAGCAATTTGTACTACTCAGTGTATCAACTTTTGCAGTTGTAAAAGTTTCGAAACAATATCACCAATCCTTATTACATTTTTTAAAAGGAACTCCTCTCTGGGATTTTCTACTGTATCGTGCGTGCAGTCACAGTCTTACAGATAAATATTTTTACAATGCACAAACACCCAATGAAGCCAATCATTATATTATATTGGTCTCGTGTGGCGCAGACAGAAACGCTACGCAACTACGCCAATAGCGTCGGCCGGTGCCAAAACGTTGTTGGTGTTGCTGATCATAAGCAGTTTGGATGGGTCTTCTAGGTCGAACAAACTGTTTTTCACAAGGAGTTTTCTCCTAAACTATCAGCAACCATTCCTTCAGATCAAAATAGTACAACCGCAACCAATTTAATCTATTGCAGTATTATTTCGAAAAAAATATAATTATTCATGATTATTGTGGTTAATCTTCAGGAGCATTATTCATCGGTTGGGACGAAGAACTTCGTTGCGAGGAAACTGGCAGGCCCGCTGTCGCAAACACTTCGGACTTGAACGAGGAGCTGGGACAAGTGGAAATCCTCTTCTCTGACAAAACGGGCACGCTCACCAAAAATCTGATGGTTTTCAAAGCGTGCTCAATAAAGGGCGATCTGTATGAAGAGAGGGATTCTAAGCTCTACGATGTGAACAGGTTTGAGGAGCCCGTGGATACTTTTCAGGTCAGTTTTTGTCATTTTTTGAGTTTCTTACCCTAAGAGTGTTAATCCGTCCGAACAAGTGTCTATCTTCTGAACCGTAACAGGACATTTTTTGTGTCAACATATAAAAGGGCCATTTGGTCCTTCTGGAATTATGTCAAACCTATATCAAGTGTAATTATTACCTACCTACTTTTAATATATTACGTAATACAATTTCAGAAAACTATAATAGGTACTCCATTTGAATTAGTTATAGGTATATGCGTCAGGTTGTAAAGAATTCCCCGATGGGAAACCCCAACAAAACGCTTCTATTCTACGACTTTGACTCACCCAATCATCAATAGTTAATCATGTGTTAATGGATTGATATTATATCATTAATGACTTTTTCGGATATTTCTAATATCGACTATTAGTTATATTTAAAATTTTATTTATATTTTATCTTTATAAATTGTGATGTAATTTGGAATGCGACAAATGAATAACTAATGATTAATTTTAAAAGTGTAAATGTCTGTCGTCTTATTGATTTACAATCTTGATAATAAAACAAGATCTAAATGATATCAAAATTATTTTGTTGTATTTGGTGATATTTTTTTCAATCATTTTGAAAGAAGGAATAGAATCTATTCTTACAAGTCTAACCTAAGAATATCGTATCCCTCCGTAGAAAACTGAAATCCAGCTGATTTCACTACGGAGGGATACAATTTACTACGAATCGGGTTTGGTAACATCATCATATAGGGCACCTACATAGGGTACATATAGGGCCTCCCTCAATAGGGTAAATAAGTGAAGAGGATTGCTCAAACAATTAACGTCAATTTTATATGTAACAATTCGAAAAGCCAGCACATTAGCATTTCGGAAGCGGAAAGAATTATAATCTTCAAATTATAACACCGATTACTTTCTATTCCAGACAGACATCAAATTCTTCTTCACAATACTCGCTCTTTGCCATTCTGTTCAAGTTTCAAGCGAGGATATGAAGAAACTCAGTGCCCGTGTCTCAGGAACTGGCAACCTCCAGCTTATGAACTTTTTCCGAAGAAAAAAGATCAAAGCCACTACCAATGGAGTAACACAGATAGACAATGTTACTTGGAACACAATAATGGAAAATGTCAATAAAATGGATTACCAGGGTAGCAGCCCCGATGAGAAGGCTTTGGTAGAAGCAGCTGAGAGACTTGGGGTAACATTTTTGGGTGAAGAAGGAAACAATTTGCTTGTTAAAGTAGGGGAGCAAACAGAGATCTATGAGAAGTTGCAGCTGATTGAGTTCACTTCGGAAAGGAAAAGGATGTCGGTTATTTTAAGAGATAAAAATGGGAAGGTACGTCTTTATAACTAATTAGGAGAGCGTCATTCTTTATGCCTGATGAACAAAACGAAGTTTGGATGCCGGCTCTACTCCAAAAATCGAACAACGGTGTTTCGGATCGGAACGTAATAATGAAGACCATCAAACACAATCCTTACCACCAAATTACCACTGTTTAATTGTACTTAGTGCTTTCAACTGTCGTTTCGTTACAAATCCACAAAAAAAACAATCTATTAGAAGGTAATTCAACGAACAAACTTGCGATCCGACAATCGAAGCTTCGTTGTTAAAATTTCGGAGTAGGTAGAATGTCTGTGTTATCGTAGCTTTTAAATGGATAGTTTTTGTCAACAAAAATCTTTTTTAGGAATATTTTTTAAATTTACATTTGTACATTTTCAGTAGGTAGGTATGCGTTATTAGAATTTGGCACTTACTCAATTAGCTTCAGGACTTTTTTTTAAACTCTTCTAGTCTAGTCACTAGCGGCAAAATCTTAGTCATTTGAGTTTTGTCCTTAAATGGTAATTATATGTGTACCTAATATATGTACTTACCTTGGGTTATTAGTTTGCTATCATACACATACTCGGTGTATCGGTAAAGCCGGGCTATAAAATTCAATATGTGTTGATGAATAATCGACAAAAAGTCGCTCGGTCAGCCAGCAAATATTCAATGCGGTTAAACCCTGGCAGTTTTGCTCATCGTATGAGACGGAAGTCGTACCTATGATGATTCTTCGTGACAGTTTTGGTGTTCAATTAAAATTGCCGAACTGAAAGCGCCTTACCATTTTCCTCTGGAGATACGCAATCGTGAATTCAGATTTTCTCTGTACCTAACAATATTTTTCATTCAGATATGGCTGTTCTGCAAAGGAGCTGAGAGTTCCGTGTTCCCTTTATGCAAGAACAATCACCTAATAGACGATACAGATCGAGATATCAATACATTTGCTAATAAAGGTCTGAGAACACTCGCCATCGCCTACAGAGAGATACCTGATGAAGAATATGATAGGATTACTGATGGTTAGTTATTCTAAGACTTGGAACAGTGATATTATAGTGTTCTCAAGAATATAATATGTTTTCTAATGTAACACGTTATTTTTAAACCTTTCAGCAATAAAGCGGTTAGACGGTAAAAGTGCAAGCGCTTTACAGCAAGTGACACAACAATACAGGGTGTTAGAGAAACAATTGACGCTAGTTGGCGCCACTGGCGTTGAAGACTGTTTGCAAGACGACGTCGCTGACACGCTGTCTTCGTTACGACGGGCTGGGATCAAGACGTGGGTGCTGACTGGCGACAAGGTAAATTAAACCGTAGGCACAATCTCCCTCTCCCCCTTCCCTTAAGAGACCCCCCTTTTTAAAGGCCAATAACTAATATTTCGGTTAGTGTTGTCTATGCCTATGGGCAGCGGTGATGACTTCAGGGTGACTAGTAGTAAAACCTAGTGGTACCTAGCAGTGAAACTTGCCCAGTCAAAGGTGGTATGGTCGAAACCCAGGTACGCACTGCCGACATTTGGAATTGATGTGTACTAAAAATGTATTATCTATTGCTTGCTAAAATGATGTGGGAAAACATCGTGAGGAAACCTTCGCATCTGAGAGATTTTTAATGGTGTATAAAGCCACAGATTCAGATGCCACAGGTGGTTTAAACTTAAATCAACAGCCATACCATAAAGAAAAATCAAATGAATTTTATTGACAGCCTTTATTGAATTCCAATTTCAAAAAGATAAATATAAATACATTTTACAGGTAGAAACAGCTATAAACGTAGCCCAATCGTGCGCACACATTTCCGAAAACGACCGACGAATGTTCCTCGTCGGCATAGAAGACGACGCGACCTTACAAGCGCACATGGACGAGTGTAAACGAATAGTCCACGAGCCCAGCTATAAAGACTTAACTTTGGTAGTGGATGGGTCGAGTATGACGCAAGTGTTGGATACGCCGTTTGCGCCCGCCTTTGTGGAGATATCACTACAATGTCACGCGGTGCTGTGTTGTCGGCTGTCGCCGCTGCAGAAAGCTAAGGTTTGGTTTTTGAATCTCTCTTTATAAATACACAAGGGTGTAAATTCTCTTGCATATGGTCTAAATTAATTTAGACACGCTATCTCTCTTTCTATCAGAATTCATGAGAAAAGGAGAGAAGATTTTTAGAGCTGTCAAATTTGTCTATTTGCGTGATACCTATCTACCAACGAAAATTTAAGTAGATCTCGTCTAATTTCACGTCAGTTACAAGAGCGTAGACCAATGTGACGGCGCTAATTTGACAGTTAAATTATATAATACTTCCTACCTAGGTATAGTATTTTTTTACCAATGAGGCAGTTGCAAATATAATTATTTAATTTGACAGATAGTAAAGTTAATAAAGAACAGTCCGGGTCGTCCAATCACGGCGGCCATCGGCGACGGTGCCAACGATATCTCCATGATACAGGAAGCGCATGTCGGCTTCGGCATATTCGGGAGGGAAGGACATCAAGCCGCCAGGTATAAACCATTATAGTTGAGTTGGTCTAATTCATGCTGTAAATGAATTTTTCGATTTTTCAACCCCCCCACTCCTCCTGGTGAGATGTCGTAGATTTTGCCTAACCCCTACCCTACAATTTGTATATAGGTTTGTGTGTACCTGTCTAAAACGTGGTGGTGCATTGGTTACGGATCCGCTTTGCAAGCAGGAGGGTGTGGGTTCGTACCTGGCATGTACCAATGTGACTTTTTCATGTCATATGTACTTTCTTAGTTTATCTAAATTCTAAGACACCACTGACTAACGATGAAGGAAAACATCGTAAGTAAACCTGGACTTTTAAAAGTCTGAAATCGCCAACCCGCAGTGAGCTAGCGTGGTGATTAATGCTCAATCCTTCTCTGTCTGAGAAGAGGCCTTTGCCCTACAGTGGGACAGTTACAGGCTGATTTATGATATTTATATGTAAAAGTACTTACTTTGGACAAAATATTCACTTGAATATTTTGTCTCTCTGTTTTATTTCAAGAGAGTACTTACCTATATTTCAGTGAAAAAACATTTCTTATTTGATTTAACACTGTTTTCTCGCAATTACTTGATATCTGCCGATAATCCCCCTTCCCCCACGTGAGATTGGTTGAGATTCGGGTCGACCCCCTGCCTAAACACCTCACGTAATTAATAGACGCTCCCTTATTGTAATAACAAAAATGTCATTTACAGGTCAGCTGACTTTGGCTTCACAAAGTTCTCTATGATCAAGAAGATGTTACTTGTAATGGGGCACTGGTACTACCAGAGACTAGCGACGTTAATACACTACTTCTTCTATAAGAATCTAGCTCTCGGTAATATTATGGTGAGTATGGATATTAAATTTCATTTGTGTAAGTTATTTTAGCAATATCAGCAATAAGGTTTAAGGCCAATTCATTCAGCAATAAGGCATTTTTTTAAATTATTTTTTTTTACGGGGGGAAACCTTCAAAAGCCACCCGGCCTCCGGGGCAGAGTCCGGGTGGTGTGGAATTCTTACCTCACTAAAACCACCCCAGTGATCACCATCAGCGCATGGAGGAAGGTCCCGGGTCCTCTTAAGAGACCAGCTCCGAAACTTCCCCTACGCGATGCCTGACAGGCACATTCCCGGGGACCCCATAATAAGGATCTCTCCCCATATCAAGGATAAAAATGTTTACCTACCTACATATTTGATAACAAGAAGAAATTACGAGACCTAATCATTCGCTTATGGCTTAAGTTAGAAGTTTCTGGAAAAAATCTGGAGTTAGTAATTAAGTCCTGTCCTTTTCCCGCAAAGTAAAGATATACCTACTATAGAATGACGTCATTTGTTCGTAGTGCCATCTCTAAAGAATATTCGAGCTCTCATAACTTCGTATTTTTTTGTAATATTTACATTAAGTACTTTTTTCCTTAAAGATTTTATGAATGACTATTATGGTTTAAGTTACTCAGGGATAATGAAGCATTCTAATGGTGATTTTTTTTAATTTGTTACAAACATACAAAAATACAAAGGTAGTCCACATCTCTCTTCCTCGCGGTATTAAAAAAAATATGATGCCAAAATTAATGAAATAATTTTTCCATGTTCATTGCCCACTGGAAGCGGTCTTTTAGATTAAGTTTTTATCTTTTTATTTAATTTTTAATTTTAGCGTTAGTTTTAGTTCTATATAGTGTGATTAGGTAATTATATGTATGTATATAATGTTTAGTAGGTTAATCGTTATTTTATTTCTAAGTTATTTAGGTTTTTCATTTTATCATAGTAAATCTTTTTATCCTTTAAATAAATTATCCATGTTCACAGTTCGTGTTCCAAATAAACACTGTGTTCTCAACACAATCGATCTTCGACTCGATGTACCTGACGTTCTTCAACCTGGTGTTTACTTCGCTGCCTTGCCTCCTCTTGTCTGTCACCGAACAGAAATGGCCGGCTGGAATCTTAGCCAGGTTTGTTACTTAAGAACTACAAATTCAAATTCAAAAATCTATATTGAATTTTTGTGGTTTTGTAATAAATGTGGCCTTAAATATAAACTTATAGTACAGCACAAAGTACCTAAATAGACATGCAATAGGATTAATTACAATTTAAATTACATTGAACAATTTTAATAATGAATGTTCTCAAAGGGGCCTCTGCGTGTTGGACCTGTGTCTCCAGGCAAGCTCTTCAAAGGACCGGGTCTCTTTCTGTTAAAAGAGAGCCCGTGAATTTAAAGGAATCTATACTATAATAAAATCGTAAAGGTCGAAAAGTCTGTACATTGATTTTTTTTTACAAAAATCAGCTAGGGAGGCTAAAAATAAGCAACAAAACATAAATCAATTCTTTTTAGAATTCTTGTCTGTCTGTCTGTCGTTAACAAGAAGGGGGTGAAATATCGATTTCTAAATTTGAACCAAATAATAAACAGGTCAAGCTGAGTAAAACCGTTTAAAAACCCTTCAAGCTGCTACAAATAAAATTAACTACTTAATTATAATTTTGATTCAGAAAATGTACTGTTAAAATAGTTAAGTTAGGTAATTATTATAAATAAACCGTCCTTTTCAGGAATCCGTCGTTATACAGAGATATAGCGAAGAACCAGTTGATGTCGTGGTCGCAGTTCCTCGCGTGGTGCCTCTCTGCCACCTATCACTCCGGCATCGTGTACGGGTTCACTTACCTCGCCATCACACACAGTGTCATCAACACTGATGGCAAGCCTGTAGATCTGTGGTGAGTAGGTACCTACACCATAAATAAATAGGCATATACTAACCATAGACTTAAAAAAAAACTTTTGGTCCGAGCTATGCTGGTTTGAAAACGAATGGGTCGTCTCGACCAAGGTAGCTCCACCCTTTCACAGAATATCGACGTAAAATAACGTTGTTTCGTACGGTCAGTTAAGATAATCAAAGGCCAGAAACGCATCTGTAGGTACCTAATGCCCAGAAGCATGGGCCATACCTATTGGCGGTGCGCGGCGGTGATCACTTACCCGCTCGTTCGTTTGCCTCCCTTTTCTTATAAAATACCGTGCTATTTTTTAAATCATAGACAACTATACTTCAATATATTTTTAAATACTTTAATTAATTTATTAACCTTTGTCCCACAGGAGTTTCGGCGCGGCTCTGTTCCACATGCTGACGCTGGTAGTGAGTCTCAAGCTGTGGCTTCAAGCTCGCTACCACACCACCATCTTTGTGGCCTCTCTCGTACTCTCAGTACTGTCTTACGTCGTCTTCAATATTATCTACTCATTATTTTATTTGTAAGTGTTGATATTTTTACCTTTTGTGAATGATTTTTATGCAATAGCTAGGCTGAGTTGGTTCCGAAAAAATTTTAGTTACGGTGTGTCGTAAATGTTACCACATTGTTACTACATCAGTTGTGTAGAAATGTACTTTTAACTTTTACGTAATTAGATAAAAATGTGGTTGCGCATTGGTTACGGAACCGCTTTGCAACGCGGTTTTGAACCTGGTATGTGACTTTTTCAATGTCATTTGTATTTTCTAGTTAATCTAACACACCTTAGTATTTGCTTCATGCACACCACTGACTAAAGATGAAGAAAAACATCGCGAAGAAACCTTTAATAGTCTGAAATCATCAACCCGCACTGAGCTAGCGTGGTGAATAATGCTTGATCTTTCTCTGTATGAAAAAAAGTCAAAGGCTTTTTTCCATACAGAGATTGTGTCACAGCCACTTGTATTAAAACTCAATTATTTGACATCCACAGTCAAATTGACGGCGACCAACTTGGTACATACATCAGACTGCTATCATCTACCACGTTCTGGGCGCTGAACGTCGTCACCATGATAGCGTGCCTCGCCCCCGACTACGTCGTACGACTAGTATCGGATAGGGTCGGGCGAAGCAACCTCGATCACAAACCAACGCAAAACGTGTTCAGCACCAGGCTATGATGAAGTGGAACAAATGACACGTTGGAAACGTTGTGGAAATCACCTGTGAATGTTGATGGTTCATGTAATAATTGAATTAGTGGTATTCGTTTGCCAAGCTTGAATTTGCCGCCCTCTGAATGTGCCCGGGGCTCGGGTAATAGGTCAAGCTTTTTGGGTCGCGGGGGGGGGGCATATCAGAAATTTACTTAAAAGTCCTAGGGGTCGTCCAGCCGTACTCAGGGAGGGGTGCGGCTGCTCCTGCCCTAACTCCTTGCCCCCCCGTAGGTACCTACGCACATGGTTGTAATTATAACGAAACAGGGGTATTCGAAACTCGTGTGTGATGTCCATACAGGCTATTGTTATAGTTAGTTTTAGCGTAGGCAGTACCTACATATATGATAGAACTAGCTATGACTCATAAAAACTAAGAAAACATCTCAGCGGTTTTAATGTTGTAAACCTGATAATTTTATTGTATTCATAGGAGTTGAGAATGTTTGTAGAGGTATTTGTTTCTACATCTGCATATGCTAGTCATGCAGATGCGGAAATGAAAAGCAATGCGAAACTCCGCAGTTCGGGATACAAATGCAGGGTTACGTTTTGATATAAAAATATAGGTAGTTTAATAAAAATCTAAAAAATGTGATTAAATCCAAGACACCTGAAGAGGTAATGAAGTAGGTACCGGTAATTTATAGAAAGATAGTATTATACAAATGGAGATATGAAAAACAGTTTAATTATAAGTAATTATATTGAGTTTATTTTTCAAAAAGCATCTTTGCTTCTTAAAGATCTACCTCTTATAGTGAAAAAGTATATATCCGTCTCGTTTTCACACTCCTGGATGAAAAGAGACGATTAAATCCCATCTTAAGAAAACTAAACTGCCTGGTTACCTTCGTCATTTTACTTAAATAGTCTAAATACCTCGTATAATACGTCGCTAGAATAGCACAGCAAAAATACGTACAAAGACAAAACAATAATTTTAAAATATAATATTATAAGTTAGGTTAGTTAGTTATACTTTCTAAGTTATAAAAGAATAAACAAAAATGATAATTGTAAATACATTTTTATTTACTTAATCAATAAGTATTGTGTATTAAAATGATGTGATAATTAACGAATTGTTACCAGATAATTATAAGATAGGTAAACTTATTTCATAATTAAGTGCCTGCCACTTAGTGCCAGGTTTTATCACCTCCTATAATATAAGTAAAGGTTATGATTTGTCTGTGTTGGCAGATAGCATTTTAGTACTATAATAAGTGTCAATTTTAATACAGTTCACACTATGACAGAAGTCGGGAAATTCTCAATAAAAAAGGAAAATTTTATGGTCCTTAACTTATGTTCAGATTGGTACAGCTTGGTAAAAAAAGGGTCTGAAGCAGTGACAGCTGGAACTAAAACTAAGTTTGTGAGTACTAACATAACTTAAAAGCGATTTATTTGATTATATTCGATGAGAAAAAATTCGTCATAGAAATATGTAAGCACGAAATAACTTGTAATTATTTTGAACTGTAGTATGAGAAGTGCGCCAGTGGCGCCCCCAATTTTTCCACTCTTCTTTGCCAAACTGTATTTACAAAACTATCTTCAAATTCATATGAGGGATTCAATACTAAACAAAGTCTAAGTTTACAAAATCGAATACTTATCAGAAACTTGTCTAAAAAGTAATAACTGAGTATAAAACTTTCAATTTCTATTTTTAACCCCCAACGCAAAAAAGGGATGTTATAAGTTTGATGTGTCTGTCTGCGGTATCGTAGCTCCCAAACAAATGGACCGTCATTGATTTAGTGTTTTTTATTTGAAAACTGACTTCATCAGCTAGTATGCTAACCGTAACTTATCAGGCGGCGATAAAACAGGCCCTAAATAGTATTAAAAAAGAATAATAAAAGTGGCACTAGTCATAAATTTACCTTAGATAATCCTAGTCTATTCATAGTGAACAAATGACATAATATATTTACGTAATCCTACTTTAGTCAAATTCATCATCTTCCTGCCCTTGTGCTAATTTTATTTAGAGTCGGCGCAATAGGTTTTCTTCTTTCATTCATCTCTCCCTGCTCTGCTTACTCCCTTTCCATCCATGTTGCCTTTGATACAATCCATGCGCTTTTTTTGGTCTACCTCTACCCTTATAACCATCCACATTCATACCTAAAACCTTTCTCACACTATGTAGGTAATATTACAGAAATCTTATTTAAAAAAACAAGTCTGTGTATGGGTTTTTCTCTGGCTAAGTCACCATGATTAATTTCAATTGAACTGAAATTGAGTGATTCAAGTGTTGGTCACTAATTAGTCGAAGCTAGTCGTTTCACAAGGGGCCCGTGTTTTACAAATTATTAGCCAAGTCTGATGGCCCAGTCATTTTTACATTTTGAAACGTCAAATTTCTCCTCAGAGTTTATTAATGTATGTGATATCATACGCAAGATCGTATCAAGGTATTGAGATCTGTCAAATAGGGTCAATTGGAGACGCTACCTAGTTTCGAAATACGTAATTTTATTATAGGGATAATTGAGACCCATAAGTAGTATAATAATCGCAATTATTCACTTCTCACTCAAAATTACATTTGCCCATTTTTCTCTTTATTTTTTATACTATGTCAATATTACAAATTCGAATTTTTCCCTCTTTTCCTCCATGTTTTTTAAGCCCCTCTTCCATTTGACAGATCCCAATAACATAAAATTTATTATTGTAAGATTTATTTCATTCTTAAATTCGTATTAAAGCAATTATTTTATTCGACTGATTTTTATTTGCCTTCTAAATAAAAAAAAAAACAGGGTATTTTTTACTTAGATTCGGCGGCAATTTCTACTTTCATCTAAAATTATGTCTATGAAGTATGTTGATCGACATTGCAAGGCTATAAGACCACAAAAGGTTTTATTTTTATTTTGGTATAGCATCGAGATTCTATGCGACGAGCGGTGCGCCTGCGCACTCCTTGTACCAAGGCTGTCAAACTAGATTCTAGGTTTGAGCTAAAGTATTTATTAGCTAAAAACTATTTCACTTTGTTTAGAAATAAAACAATTTTTAACTTAATTTTGCTTCGTTTATTATATCGGTTCGATATGGTTCCCTTAATTTGATAATTCATCTGCAGTGGAACACGGTATTCGTCGTTCTTTTCTTCTAGATTCGGCGACATTGGCTGCTTCTGTAAATGCTAGATAAATCTTACTTTTGCGTATTTTCTTTAGAATTTTATCGTCGTGGAAAGGATGATTATGATTGTGAGATCTGAAATAAACAACGAAATTCCGTAAAATAATTAATATTCAACAAGAAATGAGGCCGCATCTGGAATCTCAAGGATTCGCTTAAAAACGTTCCTGATTCAGCTCGGAAATAAGCAGTTTGGCCTAATGGTATGACTGCTAAACTGCCAAGTCAAAGGCCGTAAGGTATGCCCCTCGGACTTTTCGGATTCATGAGCGTTTTAGAGACTAATGATCACTTTCTTAAACGGTAAAGGAAAACATCTTGAGGAAACCAGCACGCCTGGGAGGTTTTTTAAAGGGAGGTTTAAACTCTGACACCAGGTTGTTCATCAACCATACGATAAGAAGAAGAAGAAGTAGAAAAAGATCTTAAACACTGTCTTTTCTTTCCTTACCTAGACGTGACTCTATTATTTTCATCAGTATACACATTTGCAGGACACTTGAGGTGAGTAACAGAGTAGTCGACGCAACGCCACAGTCTGACATGTTTTTTTTTCCCGCAATATCTCAGATGGTATATGAATCTGTTGTGAATGACTTGTAGCCCTCCTTGGTTTGATACTGTGTACTGCAGCTTTCGATTTACTGAAATAGATATTATATTTGTATTTAATAAATAGGCAAACACAAAATACTTCAGTACCATTTACTCTTGTTTGTAATAGATTATTTTTGTTTAATAGTTATTGACTTTGAGTTTTTGTGCTTTTTTTCTATTGAAAAAAAGCACAAAAACTCAAAGTAAAGAAGCCAAGAAGTGGGCTATTTAGATTATTATCTAAATAGCCCACTTCTTGGCCAAGGCCTCTCGCTTCTTAAAAAGAACCTAAAGATAGAGAAGTTAGGAAGACCAAATCTATATATTTTGCAATTTCATGCCATGCTCGTCCCGCAAACTTTAGTGTTATCAATAAAAAAAAAATGGAAAAAAAGGTCGATGTTCGACCAATAGACACCATCCAATAAATGCCATATCAATAAATGCATGAGTGTTTGTTGGTATGCCTTTCTTTGACGCAGCTATGGAGCAAGTTTTCATACATAAACCTTGCCTAAAATGAATGTTTGTAGACGCAGAATACGCGCTAAGATGCACGTGGACCTGCGGAAAACAGCCAGTCATACCATACCATGTTTGTTTAGGCAATTTTTATGAATGAAAACTTATTTCAATCAAACTGATATTTTTTTCTGAAACTTTGTAATGTTATTCTACTTAATTCGGTTTTGTGCGATTTTAAATCTTCAATGTGCGAGCGAGATAGGAGCCTAATTGTTACCCGGAACAAAGTTATTTAATTGTTAGTTCATTAAACTTATTGGCGCCACATTCTTTACAACATTAGTACAAAAATAAATAAGTTTAAGTACTCACATAAAATATCCTTAAAACATTCTCCAGTATTTTCTTCTAGGTCCTTACAATTTGAGTCGTCTGTCTTTGTCTTACTAGGCTCAGAGATCAGCTTTTGTTCAGCATCTGATTCAATTTTACTATCATCTTCATCAGCTGAAATCGTTTCGTCATGCACATCCAAGTTCATGTTTTCATCATTAGTTGAACCAGTCTCATTTACGAAGATTCTGCAATGATAAATTCTTTTTTGAACAATTGAACTTTAAAATCCCTACTAGCCCACGACGTAGTGCATAATAGGTATTCCGAGTGAGAGTGGGATCAAACTCTACTACTCGAGCCACCTCAGCACCGATATATTAATAAGTAAAATAAATAGTATTTTTTTTATTGTATGTTGTTCCAGAATAGGTAATTAATTACTATAATTTTTCGAGGTTTGTCTCAAGATTTTATCATACTTGCACATGGGGAGTACTGGTGCTGGATTTACATTGGGTTTTGCTTTTAGCTTTTTCTCCTTGAGTTCTGTTAATCTTTCAGAAATACTTTTTGGTGAGCTTATTACATCTGGTGGCACTGTCGGCGAAGGTTCTGGTTCATCCTGGAATAAACAATGGGGCTTTAAACAGAAATTGATAAAAAAATATTGTGACATTTAAACTACAATTAACATACCATAGCATAGGATTTCAAATAATAACTTCAATGAGTTATTATTATTACGGCTTTACTCACGGATTAATTTCGGGAATACCCACGAAGCAAATACTAAGAGGAGATGGCATAAGCATCGGCGCACTGATACCAACCATACTACATTGGCGCACAACACGCCCCCAGGTAGTGGGTGTGGCTTATCAATCGAACTGCAGTCGTTCTACGAGTACTACTAGCGTCACTAACCAAAGTTCTCATAAACATTTATCGTTTTCTTAAGTTAAAGAAAGAAAAACATGAAATGTTGTGTATTAGACTGTAAGAATTACACGGATAGACGTCCTGATACAAAGAATGTCGTCTCATTTCATAGGTAAGTATTTTTAAACGTAATTTATGAATAGCCTTCTAGAACATTTCTCGAATTTTTTCACTAGTTTCCTGTTGCTTTTAGTTTTTCCACCCGACAAAAGATGGCCTTAATATATGGAGACAAATAGCTGTAAAATACATAAATATAATTTAAATCTTTACCTATTAACATATTAAAATAGATTTTGTAATGATATAAACCTTTTTTAGTTAAGAAAAATATCGTAATTATGGTTTTAATTTGTATTTAAAAACATGAAAAACTTGTAAAAGCGACATCTATCGCTAATGCGTGTAAAAATAAATGATTTCATTCATTACGTTGACGTTGTTACCGTTTAATTTGACTTCTATGTACCATGTTGCAGGTACATTTATTTGTAAATATTACTATTTTACTATAATTTTGCCGTAGGCTTGCACAATTCTAATTACGGCCTGGAGTTCGTAACCTATGCTAGACACACTAGTGACACTAGCGGCAAATAGCAAAAACATTATGCAGTTTGGACATTTGTTATACGAGATAGTTTAGCTAAATACCGCTAGGTGCGTGGGTGTTGGTGGGTGGAGTTAGCGGAGTGTAACGTCCCCCTCACCCGCAAACTGTCACGCATTTTATCGTTGCAAAATTCCTTTATGCCATCTCCTCTTAGTATTTGCTTCGTGGGAATACCCGACTAGTGAGAAGTGAGGGCCGCGACGCCGCGCCGTCGCGTAAGTACAGTCGGCAAAAGAGTTAGGTTAGCAGGGTGGCTAGTTAGGTATGAAGTTTTTTGTAGAAATGTACATGTAGTTGTGTAAAATTGTTTTGTTTTATTAAAATATAGTAAAATGATGTTATGTTGATAACATCTTGAAAAAATTACAACCTTAATTAGCGCCCTACCTAACTACTTTCCGACTGTACACTCGCTTTTGAAATTGGACTTCATTTTGAGATCGAAACTAGTTGGGCATACCCAAAATAATTAATAAATGATTTCTTTCTTTCTTTTCTTTTCTTTAAAATTAATCCGTGAGTAAAGCCGTAATAATATTTAATAATAGTAGAATATTGGTTCATTGACTATAAGAAACAAATCAATGCAGTTAATTTAGGAGAGAGTGATACCTAGTTAAACCAGCCCATCAATTTAATTATACTTCATAACATAACATGTACTTATAAGGCGGATTTAATGCTAAAATGCTAAAAAAGTAAACTAAAAAAAAAAACAATTTTATTAATGAACTGTCCCGGTTCACCTTACCATTCCTTTCAGACCTTTAATGTGCAGAGCTTTTCCTGCAGCTATCAGATCAGGTAGCTTGTCCTTAGGCAAAAGAACTTCTCCAGTGTATATGTACTCCAGCACAGCACATAATGTAGAATAAGATATATTCTGCAATATTAATTGAGTAGTAAGTATACAAAATGCAAAGTATTAAATGACAGTTGTGATGGCTCATTGATGATGGACCTGCTTTCCAAGCAAGCGAGTGTAGGATTGAACTAGGAATGTACCAATAAGATTTTTTCAATGTCACATAATTATTATAGGCTACCCAGAATACCAAAATAATAAATGTAAACAATCTTGATACGTCTTTTATTACTAATATATAAATTGTAAATTCACAAATAAAATGTAATTCATTGTTTTATGGAAATTAAACATAGTAATTTTATTAACAACCACATCAAATTAATTTTTCAAGGAAAAATATAAAAAAAGACATGTCAAGATTGATTACATTTATTATTTTCGTATTCTGGACAGGTTATAGTAATAATTAGGTATTTTTTTAGTTTTGTAGACACAACTAACAGTGCACGAAAAATTGTAAGGAAAGTGCTATCATGCAGTGAGCTAGTATGGTGATTAATTCTCAGTCTTTATCTGTATGAGAGACTTTTGCCTTGCAAAAAAATTTGCAGCAGTAATAGCCTAGTGATATGATTGTTGGACTGCCAACTCAAAGGTTCAAAACCTAGGCACATATCTCTGACTTGGCGGATTCATATGCATATTAGAAATTATCACTGCTAAAACTAAATTATCACTGGAAAACGTCATAAGAAAATTAGCACACCTGAGAGATTTTTCAAAGGTGTGTTAAGCCATGTCAGGGCCTACGGATACTTTAAAATTTAACCCATATAATACCATAAACAAAGAAGAAGGTGTTCATGATGTTTTGTAGTAGCTGCCAATTCCTACGGAAAAGACTCATAATAAGGTTTAAGATGTAACTCCTTACATTCAAGAATATAATGGGATGTGGGCACTGTGCTGACGATATCAGCTCCTTGACGTAAGGACTCACAAGTGACAGTACCATCTTATGTACTTTAACATGGTGTCCATCTGCAGCCAGGGTCATATCTACAAACTCTTCACGCTGAAAACAGAATAATGTTACAAGTTACTATAGATTAAACCCAAAGAAATAAAAAAAATCCACAGAATAAAAATATTTCAATGTGAATTCTGCCACTGGGTATTTGTCTCTGCTATTATGCATTAGGTTGCGCTATTAATACAAACTCTTTTTCAAATCAATTTGTGAGAGAATATTTTTACTTGGACATGGCTTTATGACTGTTATTTATCAGGTACCACAATATTGTTGGTACTAATTATGAGTGAGTAGCAGGATGGACCTTGCAAAAGGAGCCCTTAACCATGGGCTTCACAAAATGAAGACAAGATACATTATTATTTACACAAGGCCTATCCTATTACTCCTATTATATTACTATTATTATCTCCTTGCTTCTATTTGTCTCTGTTTACTGCCATCCGAGATCAGTTAGTGCATTTCCCGCCATCTCTTTCTGGACCTGGATAAATACAAGTCGTAATCAAAACATCTTACTTGCTGCAGAAGACTCAACCCATTGCAAATGCTCTTCTGATAGGCGTCCCACGATAATGATAGTTGCGGTTCCGCCATGTTACATTTATTATATTGTTCCAATATTAATACGAATACGCAATGTTAATTAACGATCCTACAGAGAAAATAGCACAAGAGATCCAGAATTCCAGATTCAGAAAGCAGCCGGACGGATAGACGGCAAAATAAATAAATACATTCAATAAACAATCACTTTGACGTCTTTGAGTTTTGACAATCAGTGAAAATGTTTGACACTTTGACATTAACATTCACATTACTTAATTTAGTGACGCGAAATTGACAAAAATTGATTATGAACTTATCGATTAGTTGCAAAATGGCAATCAATTTTAATTTTTGTTTGGCAGGAGTTCGAAAAGACGTGTAATGCTATCGAACGATTATTGGCGAAAATATGTTATTTTGATCTAAAGATAATTTCGGTGGATTGTTAGATAGTAATATAAATTGGGAAAAGGGCAGGGAGATGATGGTGTTAGTAAGTAATGTTATCTTTAATTTGACTAAAGTGACTGACTGCTTAAGTGAATACAAATGAATAGTGCAGTGTGTTTTTCCAACTTCCAACAAAGATTAAGCTGTGTACAGTACAGTTTGGCAAAAAAGAGCCTGCAAAAATTGGAGGCGTCACTGGCGCAATTCTCATTCAAAAATGTCAAAAATGTGAAATTCAAAAATCTTTAATCTAATGAATGAATCACTTTTAAATTATTTTAGTACTCACAAACTTAGTTTTTAAGATTTTTATTTTTAGTTTCAGCCGTCACCGCCTCAAATTCTCTTTTGCCAAGCTATACCCACTATATAGCTGCGGGTGGCATTTGCGCATAGAATACTCGCGTTTAAGGCGTCTAGGTTTATCTCGCTAGCATATTGAAGATAGTAATATATCGAAAAAGACCAAGTGACGGAGATGGGAGAACAACAGTACAAAGGTTATACTTACCAAAATATAAAGATTGAATCAAGTTTAGCCAATGCCTAGTTATTTTTTTTACGCAAGGGCCAGAGTACCTACTATAAACGAAGTTGAAAGAGCTCGAGAGAAATATTGGTAAAAACTTGATTAGTCGTGAAACCGTTTTATCCGTACTCAGTGATCCGAGTCAAGTTCCTTTTAAGTCTTAAAAACCACGAGTCCTTTCATCACAAAAAATCTGTTTTCCAGTACCGAGTCCAATGTTTTTGATTATATATTAATTGATTATGATCATATTATGCTTAATTTGTAAGTCACATCACTATGCGACAGTCGATCCTTGTAAAGCACTGGTATTCAGCTGCATCTGGTAAGACTGGAAGTCGACCCCAACATAGTTGGGAAAAGGCTAGGCAGATGATGATGATCACTATGCGACATTATTGTGACCACACACACACATACATTCAAGTAGGGGCGCTGCGGAGGCTGTTCTAGAATCAAATCCATTTATTACTACAGTAGTATGCTCCCCTAAATATAACTCCTCCTAACATATAAATAAAAACAAAAACAAACTCGAATAAAATAGGTTTTTTAAATAATCACTAAATTTTATTTTATAGTAACACCTTTTTGGGTCAAAGTATTATCTTCATAAGTTTCAAGAACATCAGCCAGATGCTCATTGTCTCTGGGTTTCTTGAACTGTCTCCTTTTCTGTGCAGTCTTCTTTCTCTTTGGCACTACCGGTTTTCTAGGACCATGGTCTTGCATAGACTTGATCCCTTGTTTTTCTAAATACTCTTCGATTTTCGCATCATCCATCGCATCTACTGCTGTGGCACGCCATAACTTTACAAACTCTTCATCAACCTGGATTTTAGGAAAATTAAAAAAAATAAGCAAACTAAGCATAGAGTGCGCAATAAGATTACTGTTAGATTATCTTAAGCTACAACGAACATAATTATGTCAGGCCCTTCTTGGACAGAGTGAAAAATTACTTGCGCCCCTGGCCTTGCTTTGAATTTGCTTCGTGGTTCACCCTCTTTCTAAACTGGCCCTAGATGTATATCCACCTAAAGATAAAAAGTTATATTTAAATTTTGAATTTAAAAACTTACATCCAATGTTGCAGTTTTGTCATTATAAAACAAAATTTTCTTTTTATCAGTGGGCCGTGTAATATATAATATTTCTTGAGCTAAACTTTTTAGTGCCCTCTCACAATGAGGCAATGATTCCTGGATGTCTTCTAACAACACTCCTCCAAGACCTTTCAGGTCTTGTTGTTTTAGTAATCTGGAAAATAAAATTTGCACTTCAATGCAAAATCCCGCGAATAACTCGTTAGTACATTGGAAATTCGCGCGAAAACAGCCGGTCACGTGACATTTGCTAGCTTGCGTCACAGCTGTGACGTCAAAACGAAACTACTAACTTATATTTTGAGTGGAAAGTTTGCAGCTTTTTATTGTCAGCTTTAGTAAAGCCTTACAAGCACAAATCGAAATATTTTAGTGTTAATTTTCACCAACAATATAACACAACAGGACGTTTTATTGTGTGAAATGTGACGTCAGACTATGCTCAATCATGGCCGCTCGCGTTTTGAATTTTTGATTCTTGTAATCCACAGATAGTCCAGTCATTTGGTAGTTTTACCTGGAAAGTTTTTAGGGAGTCATGAAAATTGGTATCTTTATAGATTTTGATGTGCTCTTTCCGAATTTTGACTTTGCCACCTCGTAACTTTTGCGCATACGCCGCCATCTTGGAAAAATGGTGCCAAATTGCAGTTTTTCGACAATATCTCATTTCCTACTCATTTTACGATAAAAATACTTTAGACAACATTAAAGCTGAGAAAATTTCCTACAATTTATGCCTTAACATTATTTTTCTACAATCAATAGTTTTGGCGTACGAGCGCCGCAAAATGTACTAATGAATTTCAACTGTCGCTTGCAATTTGCATCCAGCGGTTACCTACGACTCTTAATGATGTCGTCGGTCTACCTGGTGGGGGCTTAATCGGTTATCGGTTAGGCCTACCCCCCCATAGAGTATAATAGCACCCACTTATAACATCCCAAGGGTGACATAGAAAGCGACTAAGGGAACAACTGCAACAACTACTCTGCGATCCCCAAGATCCCCTGCCCCAGGCGTTGGGAGAGACTTTTTTTTTTTTTTTTTTTCCAAATAGTCCACGGCCCCAAGCAGCAGTGTCGTAAAAAAAACGCGCCGTGTACCGTTAGTTATAAATAAAAAAAAATGGAAATACGTTTTTAGCCTAAACGCATGGTTAAGTACACTTTGCGGCGCTCGTATGCCAAAACGATTGATCGTAGAAAAATATTGTTTAGGCATAAATTGTAGGAAATTTTCTCAGCTTTAATGTTGTCTAAAGTATTTTTATCGTAAAATGAGTAGGAAATGAGATATTGTCGAAAAACTGCAATTTGGCGCCATTTTTCCAAGATGGCGGCGTATGCGCAAAAGTTACGAGGTGGCAAAGTCGAAATTCGGAAAGAGCACATCAAAATCTATAAAGATACCAATTTTCAAGACTCCCTAAAAACTTTCCAGGTAAACCCCTTTTTTCGTACCAAATGACTGGGGTAAGATAAAGAAAGTCAGTTTAAAATTTTTCAAAAGTAAAATGTTTACAATTTATTTAAATGCAAAATAAAAAGAATAATTATTGTTTACTTATAAGCTACTAATTAAATATGAACAATTAAATGTAATGTGAGTCTACTTTTAATTATTAATAAAGCTACGTTCTCACTAGGCAACATTCGACGTGCAACGTTGCGCGTTGCCAGGGGCACGCAACGTTGCTAGATGGCGCGAAACATGACGCGCACCATGTTATTTGTTTAGTTGCCCAGCAAATGTTTACAGGTATAGACATTGTTTGCAACTGTCAGTAGTGTGGCCTTACGAATGTGTACTTAATATGAGGACAGACAATGTTGCCCAGTGTTAAGACATGTCGCGCGTCAAATGTTGCCTAGTGAGTACGTAGCTTTTAGGCAAACACAAACCTTAATAAAGACTTTTTGTCCTTAATTTTATAAACTGGCTTAAAAATATACTTTCCATCAGGAGTACATTCTATTTTAGGATTGTTTTGAAGTGCTTCTGTTTGGAGCCACTGAAATATACAACAAAGAATGCATTTATAATAATTTTTAACGTATGAAGGATCATTAATTTGGTTTATTGGATTCGTGTGACAAAAGATTTCCAATTTTATCAAATTTTTGTACCAATAATGAAATTCTCGTATTGGAATTTAATATATAACATAACAATATTATTTGTTACTCAAAATACACAGCTAATTACATGAACCATAATTCTGAGTTGGTGTTCTGAATAATCCATTGGCTATAAAACATTTCAAGGTGCCACGTACCTGTTTCACTTTATTGCCAACATCTAGCTGGTTGGTTTCATCTAGAACTTCGTCAAGAGTCAATGGGTGGTCATCTCCCTCTTGATGCCGTGCCCTCATATGTCTCACAATGCGGGCTAGTACACCAAAACGGTACGATGAACTGCCCGTCATAGTTTTGTAACTAGAATTAAAATTTGTTTAATATTGCCTGTGAATTTTTAGAGAATGATAATGTTATGGTGCTGGGTACTTACTTTGAAGCATCAAGCTTCGGTCCAGAACTGACCGAGCTTGATGATTTAGACTTCTTCTTGCTTTCATCTTTGAATTGAGATTCATCTCTTTTTTTCTTTTCAATACTGTAACATCAGATAGTCATTAAAATTATTTAAATAATTAATTAGTAGGTAATAACTAGGAAAATCAGTAAAAGTTCACAACTGAATGAGATAGTTAAGTGTAAACAAACAAAAAAATTTAATCCGCGACAAATTATTTTCTTTATACATGGTTATACAAAACGTTAGCAATAATTCCCAATATTGTTTTTCTAAGGTAATCAAAGTTAAATTGATAATAATCGGTTTTGTTGGCGTGTGGGAGCGAGAGAAAGTACGCGCCTTGATAGGTGACAGCGCGAAACAGCAGTACTCGTGAGCTAACGGTGTCCACACAAGCTTAGAACGTACCTCGGCGTAGCAAGTGCCTTTTTCTTAAACGCTTCTCGCTCTCGGAGTAGGGCGGGGTCCATTTTTAATCCACAAGCTGTTTTCTCTAGGATAGTCTAATATGTAAGTCTGTCACTTCTCATGTTTACCATTTACTTAGGTTTTTATCTCACTCACTTCCTTTTTCGTTGATAATCAATGCACTAATTGTCAAATCCATTTGACGTCTGTCAATTTGAATGAAATATTTAGAAATTTAAAAAACATATTGACAGTCTGTAAACAAGGCTTTTGAGCAACATAAAACTTTATTATTATTTTATTCTGATCATAAAATCACCCAATACAAATAAATGCCTATTTTATTTTTAAATCTACGCCGATATTCAACTTTTACTACTCGCATATAATCTTTAAGAACTTAATGTTTTTTAAAAATGGTTTTATTTCATTTATGCATTGCGAGTATTTGCCAGCGAATTTTTTTATAAAGTTAAGACCTTTCTGATGATTTTTGTCGTAATTAATTGTATCTATTTATTAATTGTATTAATTATTCAAAGCGTATTTTTTAATCTTAGACCCCGGAATCTGCTGTGCTTTTAATGATCCGTAGTTTATTATGTGGACTATTATCTAGATAATAAGGATAATATCTAGCTAAGTAGGTATGCCTACATTATCTAAGTCTAAGGTAATTATCACCTCATAGGTATCCACGTTTTGCCGGCAAAACGGCAAAAATCAACTTACATTGACAAAAGAAGTGGTTTCCATTTATGGAACAACCACACATCGCCAAAGGTGCGCTAAACTAGTTTTGTTTTGCATGGGCGGGACGAGAAAATTGTTTGTCCACAATTCCACATGTCACTGTTCTAGACAGAGCGGAGCAGTGAGGACGTTACGACGATACTTAGGTATGTAATAGACGATATTTTTATTCTGTTAGGTGTTAGTTTCATAAAAAAATTAGTTTGGTTTGATTTAAAAGTTTTATAATGTAAGTACGTGTCTCTTTGTTTTTGTTACTTAGGAGCTCAACTTGTTTTTCGAACTGATTGAATTATAAAGATATTAGCTCTGGCTTAGAAACTAGCATATAACTATAAATTGCAGTCTTCATAGTTTCGTACCTATTTCCTCAGGCATTAAATCGACAAATTATACTAAAGCACAGTATATTCCATAAGTGGTGATTATCTAGTAGAAGATTAAATTTAAATTAAGTATCTCTTGCCCCGTGCCTTGGAAAGCATGTTAAGCCGTTAAGTTCCCGATGTCATGAAGATTTCTGACAGTTGATTTAGAGAGATAAAGTGTTAACTCATAAAATCCGACAACTCGTCTAACTTTAGAATATTGTTTGATATTTCCCTTTGGGTTGCGGGGGTCAGATAGGCAGTCGCTGCATAGAAAACTGATATTCAACTGGATCGCTGCATTTCTAGTTAGGTAAGAAACTGACCTCCACAAAGTTTTAGGAATATTATGGTTAGTAAGATGATCAGAAAATTAAACTATTAAATAATTTTCTCAGTACCTATTCAGTTTACTTTAAGAATCTTGAAGAACCTGAATGACATAACAGTTTAAATATGTTTACTTGTATAAAACTCGTCAAAACACCGAAATTTACGTAATTACATACCTAGGTAATTAGTCGTGCCTATAAATAGGCCGGAGAGTGATACTTTTTATCCGGAAATAATGTAGATAAAGTCGCGGCCAATATAAGTAGATAAATAGGAATAAATAAAAACAAATTTATTTTTTAAATAAATATGTGAGTCATTATTGGAATTTTTAATCTGGGAATTCTAATAAAATAGAGATGGAATAGAGGGAACTCACCGGTGTTTGCGCACACACTTGTGCACTATACCTCTACATATCTCCTGCGTAGGTAATTGGCTAGTAGCTTATTTAATATTTCTATGGCTAGTAGTTAGAAGTAGTAGGTACCTATATTTGATTTTGGCCGCTGTGACCGAAATTCGGTCAGGAGTACATTTTTTAGTAAGTATCCACCGCTAGGGGTGTCAATGTCAAACATCTTACGTATTTGTCATCCCTAATAAGTCTGTGTTTTTATCTGTTCTTATTAAAATATTTAACTTATTCTATCTCATTATTATTTATTTGATACGCAGTTTTTAAGTATAGTTATTATTATTTATATATTAATTTCATAAAATTAAATGTATAAGTATCCCTTTTTATGTTTCCCTAAATTTTATTTTCGGTACCTATCTGTATTTATCCTCCTTGAATTTCTGTCACCTAGTTTTTCGTTTCGATATATTTCGATCGTATTATCCTTAGAGGAAAAATTTTGCCTGGTATTATCCTTATAAGATAGATTTTCAGTCAAGTGGGCTTTAACTGGCCATTCAAAAGAAGTGAAGTGAGTATCCCTTATTAAGTCTGTGGAAGTGAGTCTTAAGGTGTCATTCGGTAGACTACGAAAGCAAAAAGGAAGACGATAAATACGATTAAGTATTCGGGCGTCTTTAATATGGGAAATCGTCTATCATCCTCGCTCAAATAGCTCTCGAGAATATTCATAAGATTCATGGGAACTCCTCCATAAAAAAATCCCTTGCAGTTTTTGCAGTATCGGATTGAGGACTATCAAATTCACAATTTGCATCTTTGCATCTCAATCCGTTCGTTCTGTATACATGGCATTGGCATACCGCCCAAGGCAAATCTTTCGTGAAAATTACAAAACTGGCCAAGTGCGAGTAGGACCTGTGCAGTAAGGGTCTCAGGGTTCGTAGTTTAGAAAGTCGAAAAGTTGTAACATAAACATGTACATGTTACTTAAACTTTTTTTTTATTGATACCCATGAAGCAAATATTTGCTTCATGTTGATACCTATTAATTTGAAATAATGATAGTACCTACATAATAAAATAAAAAAATATCATTTCCACTTTACATGTAGGTAGCTCGTACTATCGATATCGTGGACAAAGCCGGTGCACTATTCTAGAATCGCTTGCACCCGGCATCCGAACGTAGCGCTAACCCGGCCTCTACGCACGTAGCATCGTTCAAAGCATTTTGATGGCAAAGTGGTGCACCGTTCGTGTCCACGATAGTACGGTCTGGTAATTTCTCCAGGGTCTGCGCCCTAGCGTCGCCCTAGTTACGGCATTGTTAAGGTACCCTAATAACTATAAAATTAAAAATTTAAAAACCCTAGACACAATACCTCAATTTTTTTAGCTAAAAACTCGATCGAGTCAACTTTCAAATAAAAAAAAACAAAATCAAAATCCTTTCTTTTAGGAGCTACGATGGCACAGACAGACACACAGACACCCCTCTTTTTGTCTCGGGGGTTATTACAAAAGATTGTTATTGAAATATAGGTACATCATCATCATCAGCCTGTAGTCCACTGTTGAACATAGGCCTCTCCCAATGCGCGCCACTATTGTGCGCTCATTGGAGGTATTTGCTCATAATCGCCACGCTGGGCAAGTGGGTTGGCGAACATGGAAGATGATTGCTGTTACACAGAAGGATGCTGCTCCCCATCCTCCGGATCTTTCCTTTTGTCGCTTCTTGCGACACCTGCTGAACCAATAGGGGTGGTTCTATTCTAAGGCCGGTAATCACACGGCAAGTTATTATTATTGAAATATACAATTCAGATTAATATCTATATCGTGACGTAACACTCCTATTTCATAAGGCACGGTACAAATCAATAGCCTGCAATTTATTTGTGCCGCGTATTTTTTGCGACTTCACAAGTATTAGACGCTCTAGATATCTGTTACTTTTACTTTTGCTCACGACAACATAAGGTCGCGTCGTACAATTCTTTTCTACGAAGTTTTGAACTGATATTTTTAACTACAGACTCATACTTAAATATAACTTCTGATAATTTACTACAATCATCTCCATTTAGTCATTGGGTGAGGTCTATGCTCAGCAGTAGACGTCTTATGGCTGAAATGATGATGATGATGATGATTTCCATTCAAGCTAGGCAACATGTTATTTATGGTTTACCAATAGCTGTTACAAAGAAAAAGTTAAACGATACATAGTGATCTTTGTTAGTACTAGATACTGCACACCCAAATAAAAGAGTACCTACCTACAGTTTCACACTAGTTCACGGAGCATTATCTTCTAGGTAAATTTAGAAAGAATGGTACCTAGTAGGACATGATGAGTAAATGAAAATATTTAATAAGTAATTATTATTAATTTCGTTTAATAAGCAAAACATGTGCATAAACATACATTATAAATTATATTTAAAAAAAAATTATTTCTTTGCCTGCTAAGCTTGGAACATGGGATCGGCAGTGTGTAAAGTACCTACTCCGGTAGATATCACCACAGGCCTTAGACACCCTTAGATATGGCGTTTAGAAATAAATTCGGAATTTAACTGAAGCGGGTAGGACTTTGTGGATTAGTTGGTAAAGCGATAGCACGGCCGGCATGCATGCCAAATGTCGCGGGTTATAATCCCGCCCGAGTCAGTTATTTTTGGGAGTTTCTTATTAAATATTGTCATAACATGTGAAACATGCATAAATTATGATGAGTAAAATTTAGCTTGGCAATGATATTATATTGATAATATGTACGAGTATGTGACGTAGAGACAACCTAAGTCACAGGGCAATCTGTGACCTAAGTATCGTCATCATCATTTCAGCCATAAGACGTCCACTGCTGAACATAGGCTTCCCCCAATGACTTCCAATGACCTAAGTATACTATATGTAAATACTAGACTGCATTCCGTTAGTAGATAGTAGAATAATTGTAGGTACCTATAATGCAGGGTCAGAAAACAACCATGCTTTATGCCTATGAAATGTAAACACTGAAATATGAATGAACAATAGTTCTCTCGCATGTAATATACATAATATTATTTATAAATCTTCAAGAAAAAATTCTCTAAATTATTGTGAATACCGTATCAAAATCCGTTGCGGGGTTTAGTAGTAGGAGTAAGCGGAGAAAGACGGACAAAAACAAGAAACGTGTATTTACTTCTAACTAAAACTGTTGGTATTTGCGTAGTTTGAAAACTCTTATTAGGCCCCCGGCATAACCCTCTTTCACCACCCGAGGTTTCCACGAGGATTTCCCCACGAGAGACGAAAAAGGTACCATATACTTGTAAAGTTTTTTTGCTGAAGTACCTACTGATACTCCTCTAACAATATAGGTAGGTACCTATATTGTTAGAGGAGTATGTGTGCCATTGATAATGGTGTCATCATTCCTCATCCCTTGCAGAATGAAATTCTAAATGAAAAAGAGACTGGCACTTTAATTTTCTATAGCTTGTCAAGAACCCAACTCTTAGCAATTCTTCTACATTGGAATTTAATATTCCTTAATGAATGTAGCATCCTTAATTGATTACGCTGGTACTTAGGTGGTTTCATTAATACGATCCAAAGCCGTTAATAGCAATTTCTTGTTAATCTTATCAGCTGAAACAGTCATTTCGTCGTTTCATTTGGTCGAATACTCTGTTGCCTTAATTAGATCAGTCTAAAGTAACACTTTTTTATAGTAAGTTTTTTTTACTGATTATAATGTTTTCATTAATAATAATTATAAATACCTACATAATCATATGCTAATCTCTACCTATTATTTTTATACTTTTTATTACTATTTAACTATTTGCACAGGAAATTGGGAAACCTTTTCCTACGCCTCTATGAACGTAATTATTTTATTATTAATTATTTTCGTACTATTTACTAAACCTAATAATATAATTTGTTCAAATTTGTTTAATCTATTTAACAATTTATTCAATAAACAAAAGTCACGCTGGACGCGTCAAACTATTCATCTCCATCATTCTCGTCCTCCTCTGTCGGCAGCATGCCCATTAGCTGGAGGCTGGCATCATTAATTAGCATCAATGATTGCCAAAATGTACAAAGTTATTGATATTGTTATGATCTTTTTTATTTACGGACATTTCAGGTTATTTAATATGTCCGAAATCCAAACATAAGATCCAAATGTTAAATCCAAAGTTACAAATGTTGTTTTTTCTTTTCAGATTAAAATGTGGCTTCAAAGGTTTCCCATATGCACCGTGGGTATAGCGCTAATATTATCTCTATGGTAAGTATTTTCCTTTACAATATTCTTATAGGATATCTATTTAATATTCTTAGTTTCCTTTGTTTTATTTAAAGTTGGCATTTTGTTATAAATCTGTGTATGCCGTCCGCATGGATGTCGGAAAAATAATATCTTGGATTTGCAATAGAAGTTAGTGTTTCAAAACTGGCAGTGGCAAGCCATAGAATAGTCGTGCGTGCTATAGCCATAGCCATACACCCCTACCCACCCACACCCAAAACCGTGTCGGACTCTCAGGAGCCCGGGGACAAAATTAAATGGGTCTCTGGTCTCCTGAAAAATTGACGTTTTTGTAGAGTACATTTTGTAAAAAAAGGTAGTACGCCCTGCAGCGACTTATCGGGATTTGGGGGCCCCTTAGGATCCGGGGTCCGGGGGGGCATCCCGGCACACCCCTTTAGCCCGCTAAAGCGTTTTTACTCCTAGGGAAGGACATGGACGTTTCACTAAAACTGTCGGTATTCGCAGTTTTGCAAACTCGTACTAAGAGTTGTGCGTATTTTACGCGTTCTTCGAGTTGCTTTTCATCTGAACTATATAATCAAAATCAAAATAAAAATATTTTTCTTTGTGTAGACTATTACGTACTTATGAATAGTCATAATAATTCTAATATTGTTTGTTGTAAGAGTGACTCTAGTTGCCAGTTCCAAGGGCAGCCTACTTTTACTAATCTTTTTTCAATGGGAACAATATAGTGAAAGAATTGAAATGAATTATAAAATGTTACAATTTTATGTTAGGTGCTTACTACAAAATACTCATATTATCATGAGTACTATGGTATCAATTTTATTGTCATTGACATTCAACACATTATTTTCTTTGTTTTGTTTTGTCAACAAGTATATCTTGATATCTCGATGTATTTATGTAGGCTATTGTTTAATCTTCTTTGGATTTGAATGGATAAATAGGAAACACAAAGTAGATCAGTACCATTTTCGCTTCAGTTTTCGAATCTTTTTTTTTTATTATTTTCGTTTAGTACATAATTATAATCTACACAATGCACTTAGATCTAAATTATTTTTGACGCCTGCGAGTATAGAATCCAATATCTTTGCCTGCGAGGATCGAATCGATCTAATCGCTTAGCTAATCCTAAGGATAAGCTAGCGATTGGCGAAGTCGTGAAGCCTTAGTCAAATTGGAAACTTAACACCAATATGGGCAATGATATAAGTTCTCACTAGCTAGTCATATAATATGGATAATATAGCCTGTGGTTACTGGTTACCCAGATAAAAGCAGTTTGCTTCCCGTTTTACAGGTTAAGATACCTATCACTTACCGGTTTTCATATTTCTATACTGTATGATCTCATTCAGATTTGTTTTATTTCAATATCATAATTATCATTGATTTCAATATACCTACCATTCCTTGTTTTTGTTCGCTAGTGACGATTTTGACGCGTTTTTATGTTCTCACGTCATCACTTTGCCTACACTTGCAAGGCACACATCTGTTTCTTTACTGGTTATGTAAGGTTCGTGGTGATTAATGCTCAATCCTTCTCTGTATGAGAAGAGGCCTTTGCCCTACATTGGGACAGTTATAGGCTGATTTATTTATTTATTTATGTAAGGTTCGTTACAACAACGCATTTTTACAAGTTGATAAAACTGATTAAACTGACAATCATATAATGATTGTTTTGAACATGTTACGGCTATAATGCCAAGGAAATTTAAAGTGTCGCGGGTTCAAGTCCCGATTGTACCTTAAAATACTTAGGTAAAATGTAGAATAGCAGTATAGAAATACTAATTTTTTTAATGTGTTGAATGAGCTTTTATATGCATAACAGCAATCATATTTTGTGCACATAAATAATCAGAATCTAAGTTAATAATTTAATTATTATCTAAACAACGAGAGTGCACATAATATAATCAAATTGAGTGACTACAAGTAGTAGTACCTAAGAAATTACTTATCTAGACGTCAATTTATAAAAACAAAAAAAAATAATAAATAAACACACTGTATAAATAAAATTGAATTGCCAGAAGTGTCGCTACGCTTAAAACTCGAAAACATCTGGACTCATTTTGATGAAATTTTTGTGTGTATTTGAGTGTGTATTGGATGGTATATATTTACAACTGGACCCGTTAGATGGCACTGCGATCGGGTTAAATTAGAACCACGGAAATAATTATAAAATTAACTGTGCTCAAGTGAGTAGGTATAGTTTAAGTAATCGTTTTATTTAAATAAATGTCTTAATGCTCTACTTTCGATATTTTTTTTATTTGTATTTATCACGCGATTATATTATGATCACACACGGAATTATTTAATAACATTCCGTTCCACACCTTTATGCAATATTGGTTCCATGCGACTATTGTGAAAAGGTCTATTAAAACTAATCTATTAAGAAAGTATGTAACATGAGATAGCTTTATGTAAAACCCTCATATTGTACCTCTTTTTAAGAATATTGAGTCCGCGGAGAAGTGAGAGATATGATATTTTATAAGAAAAAGGAGTGAAAGCTAAAATTTTACATTTTAAATTTTGAAAGATAAAAAGGTACCATAAGTCCACTCTCCGGTGCATACCTATATCTAATTTAAAAATCACGTCGATCCGTTGCTTTGTTGCTGCTTGAAAACAGGAGAAACTCTAAACTTTTTCGCATTTATAATATAGGAGAACCTTAACTGTGTGGCCACAGAATAAAAAAACGCAAGGTCGTGGACCATTACTCGATTCGTAATCAATAATACTGGCACCTGGCGAAAGTCACACGACTATTTACTAACCGGTACTTAATTACCGGTAATTAAATCATTTTATGCTTATACATTACCTGAAGCAGTATATTGGAGACTTTTCTTTTGTTTACGAGGGAAAACCGTCAAAAGGGACTGGGATCAATATGGGATTCTTACCTATCTAAAACAACTACAGTTATCATCATCAGCACATGGAGAGAGAGAGTCATCTCGGGTTCTGTAAAAAGACCAGCTCCAAAGAGCAATAGACATCTTTATAGTATACTTTAGCAGCGCTTCACCCGACTTTATCCGCGTGAAATTCGGAATTTTCTTCTCCAATTTTACCCCTAAGGGTGGAAATTATACAAATCCTTCCATAGTGCACTTTGTTTTTGTATAAAAATGCACCTGTACGTAAGGAACTTACAAATTTCAAGTCTCTAGGTTCAACGTTTTATGCTGTGTGTTTGACATTGATTTATACAAATTAAAAACTGTTATATCTTTTGGAATAAAATCAGTTGTGCTTGTTACAAGCACATTTAAATTCTTCCAGTCTTTTTTTTATCGCATGATTAATTAGCTCTATAAACTACGGCCTCGCCGTTTAAAATGTAGCAGTTTTGTATATCGTATCCTATACTATCATTTCCGTCGGCACCCGTCGCTTCGGGCCCCAAAACGTTTAGCGTTCCCAGGATATCCTGAGTTCGCCCTTATTTATGGCACGTACTCAGCTTACATTACAATGTACCGGTTGAAATTGAAAGCGCTCTATTATCTACTATCGTGCATCTATCACCGCCTTTATGTTACGGAAACCAGCATTCCTAAGTTCCTAAGAGATATTCTGGTAATGATGGTGTGCAGTTTTAAACTGAAAATTTTTTAACTGAATGACGCCAAGTTAACATCCACTACAATATAAAAACAGGATCGTCTAATAAATCGTCTACTCCATAACACAATAGTATTATATAAAACGATTAACCTTTTTCCAACGTAATTATGTAACTATCAATTCATGAAACCCTAACGACGTGAGATCCAATAATTGGATTTTATTAGTTACTTAGTCAGCAGATGCTACTAAGACTTCAAGTATTTTTAAACTGTTCATTATCAATGTCGTAGATAAATTCATTTAATCGGACGCTCATTTAAATTTATTGAGACGCTTCTATTGTCGTATGGTTGTTAAACAATCTAGTGTCAGAGTTCTAATCGCTCTTAGGCCTCTGACATGGCTTTACACACCATCAAGAATATCTTCTCTCAAATGTACCGGTTTCCTCACGATTTTTTACGCACCGTATTAATCAATTATTTTCTAATAAGCAAATGAGTTCGAATATTGTGCCTAGGTTCAATTTTGCCGAACTTTGACATGGCATTGGAAGTCCAACTGGGCTAGGAGTTACCGAAAGGCGGACTGCGGTCCGGATCTAGACTGGCCAATAAACAATTGGTGATCCATGATGTTTTATTCATGACTGTTTTATTATTGTTGTGATTGCCACCAGGCTACAGTATGACTTATGAAATTTAGCTTTTTAGTTAAACGGCTTGGTGCAATACGTTGAAAATTTGCGCTTTATTGAAGAACAGGCACTGAAATCGTGCGACAGGAGATGACTGTCAGGCAGAAATTCATTGAACAGCCGTTTACTCAAACGGGTGGCTACAAAACGGTTGAACAATTAAATGACCAACTCTAAAATAGTCGACGACATGAACATTAGTTTTTAATGACGGGTCTTTGAACGCAAATGAATAATCGTTAATCGATTAGCTGCTACCGGTGTAAACAACGGTGGCTATAATATTATGTTTGTAAGTTAGTAAGGCACATGTAAGATTTAAAAAAAACACGGAACGATAAAATTATGTATTTTTTTCTTGAATTTGAAAGTTTGTGATTCAAAGAGATTGATGTCTAATTGTGAATATTGTGTAACCTTCGTAATAATAGCAATGTTGTTTTTTTTATTCTGTCACTATCGCTTACAAAACATCCATTTCAAGCCCTTCCATTTCATAGGAGTCTGGGAGTATTATAGCACAAATATCCCTGATAGATAGTAGCGTTGATAAAAGATAATAATTTGATAAGATTGCCAAGTCGAAGATCGCAGGGTCAAAGGCGCGCACCACTGACTATTCAAAATCTCTCAATAAATAAAGTCATGTTATTGTTTTAGCGTAACAGCTGAAGAAGCCTCGCCATGGCGGTGGTCGTGCGAGGGGAAGAAATGCGTAAAGACACGCAACAATCCCCAGAATACAGACCCCGTCCTCAGCATGGAGGCTTGCAAAATGTTCTGCAATGATTATGGTGAGTTGTCAAACAATGAGCCTAGTGAATTCTTTAAATCCTATTATGTTTTAAGGCAGCCTAGTGTCGTGGTGGCGTATTGGTTATGGACCCGCTTTGCAAGCACTCAGGTGTGAGTTGCGCCTGGCATGTACCAAAGGGTTTTTTATTTTCTTAGCTAATCTAAGACATCACTGATTAACAGTGTACATCATAAGGAAACCTGGATCTAGACCAAATGGTCTGAAATCGCCAACACGCAGTGAGCTAGCGTGGTGATTAATGCTAGATCTTTCTAGTTTATCTTTATGAGAAGAGGCCTTTGCCTTTCAGTGGGGCAGTTACAGGTTAATCTATTATTTTGTTTTAAATTGCCAGATTCATCGTACGCTAATTTTTAAACGGTTATACTTAGCTTGACCTGTTTATTATTTGGTTAAAATTTAGTAATCGAAATGTCACCCCCTTCCTGTTGACGGATTGATCTGATATTTGGTACACAGCTTTAGTTTTAATGACAAAACCGTTTTACGTAATAAAATTTTTACTTAATATATTATAATTATGATAGATATTTCGGGAAACTATATTTAAAGCGAGGTGGAACTGGGATGTGCTTGCTTGTTTAAAAACTTGTCCACAATACAAAGAAGAATCAATTTCTTGTTGTCGTATGTTGACATGATACTAGGCTGTTAGCTGCTATTGTGCTATAGAATAGACGTTTACATTCTTCCACGTTATTTTATGAGTTGTTTGGAAAAATCTTTGTAAGTCTTTTAAGAATGTGCATATATTGATATATTTTCTGATTACTTTGGTTTATGGTATAGTTTCATTGGAAGTCGTAATTTAAAGATGACAAATACTTTGCTTTATAATAATGTTAAACTTCGATATTGAAATAATGAAACAACTTTTTAACGGATATAATTTGCGTTTTTATTTTGATAATACAAACGTCAGGATTGTATTATCAAAATAAAAACGCGAATTATATCCGTTAAAAAGTTGTTTCATTATGTTGAGTGTTCGCGAAAGTTTGAGACTATATTATTCGATATTGAAAATTTTGACGCGCAGTTTCTGCCTATCGTTCAAATCAGGTTCAACACTCTACTTTGTTGTTGCAGTCTATATCGCCAAATTAATCGATTGTCAAATTGTTATTATATATGACAAAATCGAGTAGCACATTCGGAACAATCGGAACAGGTTTTTTAAATGTCAGTTATGCGTCATGCCTTGCCTAAAGCTTCGATCGATGTTACTTTGTCACGGTATAAGCCATGAACTCAATAAACATGTTATCGTGCCATTTGGTAGGTATATTACTACCTAGTTACTATTGATCGAATATTTGGTTCAATGACTTTTAAGCCTCGCATTCATTGATGAATGGAATCTTTCTACTAAAGGGTAAAAAACCAATGAAAACATTGGCAGGTATATTATTTAGCGAATTTCAGGGCTAGAATAAAGGGCAAAAGATGACGTTCTTCTCTGATCTAATCTGCCAATCCTTATCAAGTGGAAATGGTCTGGATGATAATTTCGACGATAATTTCGAGAATTTCGAAACAATTTCGATGGGGTTTCTTTTCTCATGTGTTCCTCGAGGCTTCAGGTCGAAGTGATCAGACAGGTTCCAAAACCTGTAAGGTGTAGCATGGCCAACCTATGTCCAAGGTTTTTCTAAACGTCAAGATTTCTCTTTTCCGCGAGCATGAGACCACCCGCAGACTGACTTTTTGCGGGGATAAAGGCCTAAACTATTTGTCCATAGCATCGTAGGTACGGGAAAGTATTCTGATTATACAATTGGTATAAAATTCGACAAATCCTAGCTAAGTACACTCTCGATCACGTTACCTTTTAAATAAAAAAACGAAATCAAATTCGGTTCATCCGTTTGGGAGCTACGATGCTACAGACAAACACACAGACATACAGACACAGATACGTTACGATACGTTGGGGGTTAATAATTATTTTAACGTTATCTTTAGACATGTTTTTATAACACTTGCTCGTGGGAACAACCTACCTTCTGCACTCTTTTTATATTCTGATGTAATGCCACCAGTATACTAGTAATCACACGGTGAATAACAAATAGTATTACCTATGTATTATGACGGTGTACCCATCGTGGGCAATGGTGTATAAAAGTTTACGCTTTCTAGATACCCAACCATGTAATATTACTAGACCTAATTTATTACAACTGGTACTATTGTACTGATTAGCTATCGCAAACACCATAGTGGCCCGCATCCTTCTTTGATTGCACAATATTAATAGATAAGAGTAATTATTTTTTTAAACAATAATAATGGTTAGACCTAACATGATATGTACCATTATACAATAACATCCTGACTTCTTAACTAATATTATAAATGCGAAAGTAAGTTTGCTTGTTTGTTACCTTTCACGCCTAAACCACTGAACTGATTATCCTGAAATTTTGCATACTGCATAGTTATACAATAAGTACTGTTTCCGAAGAAATCAACAATAACATTCTTATGATAATAGATGGCGCTATGTGCCTCTTGAATCATGTTTGAATTAATAATTTTAGATTCTTAATTAACGCTAGCGAAGCCGCGAGCAAAACCTAGTTATTGTATAATAACAAATCTATGTTCAGTCCAGACTACGTAAGGTTACTTTACTGTGACCAGAATAACTTTGCATTAGAATTTTGATGGCAACACTAACATAAAGGTAGGTAGGTAAAGAATAACTAATCTTTACAATTGTTATTTTTCAATGTAAAGTTAGCTCTGTTGGGGTAGGTAAGCAGGTATATGTATGATTAAGCCACAAAGATTTTTAATATTTTGGTTATAATTGGCAGTGTGCCCATGATAACTCTGCAGATCTAGAGACCAAGCTGATCGGACAGTCCGATTAGCTTGGTCTCTGCATCTGCAGAGGTGTATTGTCCGATTCGGACTACATAAACCCAATCCTCATCATCATCATTGCGTATGGCATTCATCCTGCTTGAAAAACTTGGATATAGAGATCTGATCCACGCAGGATGAACCCAATCCTAATACCAATAGAAGAAGTAATTACAACGTTATTGTAAAATAGCGTGTAATTGCGCGAATTGTTTCCTGGCAGATTAAAGAATTTGTAACTTTTGCATAATAAAAAAAAGATTGAGATTTGTTTGGTAGTTAAGAATAAACTACCAGATAAAAACGTACATTTTATCAACTTCTTCATGTTGTATTTATAAAATTTTATCGAGATATTTTACTTTCTGAGATCGTGACTATCTTCAATGTCGGTGGTTCTTGACCCCTTAGAACTTGAATATTTGTTTAATATTTTATGCTAATGTATAAAACGGGACACATAAACACTAATTTAACGTTTTTATGGCGTTGCCTCGGATTTCGGGTCCTAAAAAGGATTAGCGTCGTTTTTTTGTGACATTTTGTTCAGAAATAATGATTCTACCCGGGATTTCATAATGTGCAATCATTTTTATTTGAGATTTTTGCTTTTTTTACTCTTATTATTCAGAAATACCCAATAATTCGTTGAATATGACGCCATGACTAAACAATTAAGTAGTATAAGATTATACGTTATTACTTAAAATACCTACGACTGGATTAACCAGATTTTTCTGATAAAACTACGACAAAGACAAAACACACACACAAAGATTGAGATAGGATATAGATACAGACAGATATATTTATACATACAGATATATTTTACCAAATCTTCTATTGTACAGGTCTGCTATGGCCAAAGCCAACTGGAGAGACGGATCTAGGCAACTTCTTGTCTAAAATCAACATCAACAACATTGAATTCAAGCTCCCGAGCGAAGGCAGATCAATACATTTAATGAAGGAAGCTGGAGATGTAAGTTTATATAAATAGCCCAGAACAAATGTCTTTTCTTTCTTTCTTTCTAGTTTTAGGAACATAGGACATTAACAATAAATTAGTTACTTGGGCTTCCAATTTTCATAGACTTAAAATTTAAATAAGTAGTGCTTGTGCATGACTAACAATTTTAATCATCATCATCATTTATTCCATTAGTGAGAAACAAATTTTTATTTTTATTATGTACAAGAATTTAAAAAACAATAAGTTTTGTTGGTTATTTTTAGCCTCCTTAGCTGATTTTTGCGAAAAAGCATTCAATGTACAGACTTTTCGACCTTTACGATTTTATTATAGTATAGATAAATAAATAAAAATTTCAAAATACTCCTTTTAACTAGGCAATAACACTTATACTTTTGTTCTCAGAGGTTCAAGGGCCTAGTATCAAAGTCTATACCTCGTGGCATTTCGCCCAAATCTACCGGCAAGACTGTCATCGTGGACCTTCGGAATGACCATCCTGATGTTGACCGTAAGTCTCTATTTATTTACACTATACTGCCTCCTTGGTGACACGGTGGCCATACGTGGTATCCCGCGACCTTCGACAACAGATAATAAGATGGAAACACCAGGGAGCTTCGGCTTTAAGGGACTTCCGCCCACCCCAAGACGGAGGAAGTCCAAGATGAATAAATAGAGGTGGTAAGGAGATCGAACTTCATCAGTCAATCCGCGAAGGGTGGTATCAATCAGCACAGGAAAAATATTTACAATAAATATAATAATTATATTATAACAAAGACTGCCAAATCAAATATGCACTTGGCTTGTAAACTACCGGAAGAACGTCAGAATCTTCCCTACATTATATCGAATTTTCCTAAACTACCGATAAGATCCCGGTATCCTCGCGTAAGAAGTTGAATTCTAACTCATTTTCTTTATTATTGATTCTGTATATGTTTGACAACTTGCCCCTAAAGAAAATATATATAGACACGCTCTCGTTCTCGTCTAAAATTATATAGCACACTTTAGTAGCTCGGAGTTAGAACAACGGACATTTAAATATTATCCTTATCAACTTCCACGACTGTTTGTATGTGCGACACTTTGTATTTTATTGACTTTCTAAAGGAAACCGTGTCTTGCTCGCGATCGTGACGTTATCGTTGCGAAACATGGATACTAAACAGGAATTGTGTGATGTTGGCGCATGGGGAAAAAAACGCTCTCTTGGCGATAGTCCGTGCGAGAATCGGTCAATTCGTACATCATTTTCACTGCAAAGAGTATTTATACTTTCCGATTGGTCCCAAATAAATATTATTATGATCTGATAACGAACTTCGGAGATACAGAACGGAACTCCTCATTGGACGATAGCAAACTTCTCGTAACCATTAATTTCCCTTTTTTTTTTTGGATCTTTGTTTGTTTGGATCTGTTGTTCATGACTTCTGAAAAAATGGAGGAGGGGTATCATCCTCTCCCTTCGAAGTGAATGTGCCTCTCAAAATGATTTTTTTTTACAAAAATAATTTGTGTAATTTCTAGCTTTAGTGCTTTGAAGTCGGTATTATTTTTGTAAAATATTTTTTTTTGCTATAAATAGCAACAGACACTGCTAACAAAAACAACAGTCACCGAAACGAATAATTAGTGTCAGAAATAATAATAAGAAAAATCAGGCGTAGGATAGTGTTTAGCATAACAATGCATCAAAGACTTCACGTTTGGGGTTGAGTGGCATCTTGGCGGCATCTAAAAAGGATGATCACTTTGTTGTCATGAGTCACACAGTATACTACTTAATAGTATGTTTAACTATCAATTAATATGCTCAACCAATAAAACTGACGGTTTTGGAGCAACCTTTGATAATGGTGTCATAGGATATGAACACATAGCCTACAATCTTATCGGCAGAAAAACCAGAGAAGAGAAGAGCCAAGTATGAGTTTGCAAACCACGCGAAAACTTACAGAAAAATTTAAAGAAGCGTAATAATATAGTTCTGTCTTTTTCAGAAAGTACAAAAATAGAAATAAAAATACTTTTATTTCACACTGTTTACATAGATACTACCTATACATAGAAAAGTAACGTTACAATAATATTAAAATAATAAAAACATGGCCATGAAGACATTGAAACAAAATGAATCTAATTTTATCTACAAAAGTAAGACAAAGAAAAACTTGTGCGAAATCAAATATGGATCCGATCTCAGCACAAGGCGCTGATTTTTAAAAAAGAGACAACGCACTAATTATGGACGTAAACTAGCTCCTGCTACTACTAACTATTTTTTATTTGTGCAGAATTTTCTCTGGATATGGACGAGAGCTATTCCCTCCGAGTGCAGGCGGCGTCGGGCGATAAAATTAACGCAACTATCAGAGCGGGCTCATTTTTCGGTTTGAGGCACGGCCTGGAGACCCTCTCACACCTCATCGTGTATGATGACATCAGGAATCATATGTTGGTAAGATTTATCGATATAAGTGTAATAAGAAGTGAAGTGAGGAAATTTATTGAAGGTAACAGTTTCACTCGTTTCAGTAGGATACTCTTTTAAATTGAACTGGAACACATCTCGGAACCAGGGATGTATTCTAGTAGGTACTTAATAGGGTACTTGCCAACTAATAAAAAGTTGATATCACCATACATAGAAGGTTTAAAAATAACACATGTGTAAAAAAAATACAGTTTTAAGTTTGGGGTTATTGCTATATTCCCGCAAAATAGGCATGTGTGAATGTGACAGTTTTTTGATTTGGATATTTTCACATGACGTCATCTGTTCAAGGTGCCGCACCGCCGCGCCGTCTCTATCTAACAAAGAATGTTAAAACCCTTCTAACTTGGTAATCTTTCGGAATATACATACATTGTTCACTGATTATTTTATTTTTTTGAGAATATGTAGGTAAAGGTAGTCAACATCTCTATTCTAGAGAATTAAGCGGACTGGGCAGTTTTCCTAAAATTTGGATTAAATCGTACAAATACTGTTAATATTCTAGTGTCGTATCAAGGAAGTATTTATGAGTAACAATAACAATATATGAGTAGGTATACAGGGTGCCATTGTTGAAGGTAGCGATAAATAATACATTTAAAATATATCAAAAAACTATAAGCTGTGTAGACAAGAACACAATAATCGCGGTAATTAACGCGTTTGGATGCAGATAGAGAAGTATCATTACATGGATGAATTGCTCGGCTACTTTTAACACATACACCTTGTATAATCATGATCCATATAATGAAAATTGCAGTCAATCATACTTTCCGTGTTCGCGATTCGTTTTTATATAATATGCGATGCGACACAGAGTCTAGATTTTTTTTTAACTGTTGCATGTTACAGAGAAAGGAGTATGCATTCTAGATTATTTATTACGTAGTATTACAAGATCTATTGAAGTTTTAATTGGTTTTATACATTATTTAAAAGATATATATAAGTATGGCGGAAAGGCTTTTTTATAGGTGTTCTCTGAGTAGTAATAGCTGAGTGGTATGACCGTTGGACTGCGAAGTCAAAGGTCGTGGGTTCAAAAGCCAGACACGCGATTTTTCCAATTTATGTGCGTTTTAGAAACTAGGTAAGTAATTATCTTTTGCTAAAACAGTAATAGTATAAAAGAAAACGTTATGAGGAAACTAGCACATCTGAGAGATTTTTGCAGGGTGTGTCAAGCCAAGTCAAAGGCCTGTGGCGGTTTAAACTTTGACACCAGGTTGTTTATCAACCATACGATAAAGAAAGATTTGTATTTTCCCCGCATTCCCCTAAAAAAAATTAACTTTCCATAAGTTAGTAACAGGTATGAAATCACCACTGGAAATGGAGATGGCACATTATCTCTTTAATTTTTTTTTATCAGTCCCTTTGGCAGGCACCTCCAGCTGCACAATTTATCCACTCAGGCGCAAACGAGTTTCAATTCAAACAAACCGGTTACGATCATTGACTCAATATTAGTTCTGACTTTAAAATTAGCATAAACAATTCAGGATCAAGAATCAAGGCAATATTTGATTTGTATTTATTTTTTATCGCGCGTAGGTCATTAACACCTGTTCTGTATTAGTAAAAATCGGCCAAGTGCGAGTTGGACTCTTAAAAAATTATCGTTTTTGTCGTGTACATTTTGTAAATAAATTAGTATAATATATAAATTAGTATAGTATAAATTAGTGTAATAGTAAATTTATGCGCTCGGTTGGGAGGATATATCGAGATTTGGGGGCCTTCTAGGATCGGGGACCCGGGGCGGGCCCTTTAGGCGTCGCTCTCAGGATGCTGGAGGGATGTGTCCTCGTAGGGGTTGAAAAGCGGGACACTACACTGGCTACACTAGACTTAAGCTTTTTTTCGGAACCTTTATTTAATACTCTGAAGTTCAAATACGAGGTAATACATTATAATTATTTAATAACAAATTTGATAAAAACAACTGATAGGGATGTGATTCGAACCCACGATCTTCGGCGGTTAGCGCGTCGGCACGGTACGCCAACGATCGTGGGTTCGAATCCCATGCGTAGCAGTTGTTTTTTCAAATTTCTTATTAAATAATTATATTTAATAAGCGAACATGGTGGTAACATGTAAAAAAAATCACAAAAATATTAAGGTAATACATTATTTATGTGTAGATGCCAGTTGCATATAAAATGGCAATGAACATTAGCTACACACGTATTTAGACGCGAATAGGTTCTTATCTGCTATAGGTCAACTACACAAAGCAAACACAATCCAGGCTTTGTAACACAGTTTTAGTTTTGTTGTTACAAAGAAGTAAATGAATAAGAGCTAGGTACACACAGCAAAGCTATTAGGTTGGCAGGGGCGCTAGATAAGGTTACGATTTTTTTCAAGATGTCATCAATAAATAAATAAATCAGCCTGTAACTGTCCCAATATAGGACAAAGGCCTCTTCTCTCACAGAGAAGGATTGAGCATTAATCACCACGCTAGCTTACTACGGGTTGGCGATTTCAGACTATTAAAGTCCAGGTTTCCTTACGATGTTTTCCTTCACCGTTAGTCAGTGGTGTCTTAGATTAACTAAGAAAGTACATATGACATTAAAAAAGTCACATTGGCATGCCAGGTTCGAACCCATAGCCACGCGCTTGCAAAGCGGGTCCGAAACCAATTCGCCACCACGACACTGGTCATTAATACGATTTAATTTTATTAAATTTTCTGAAAAGGTAAATAACTGGTCCCTATATGTATAAAACTAAACGATTTTTCATAGGCATATGCAAATTTCTACAAAAATCTTTATCCTTAACTAGCAGCCCTGCCAACCTGATAGCTTTGCTGTGTGTACTTATTAAGCCAGGCCTAGCGAAAGTTTTACATTCTTTGAATTTAATTATGAAAGCACTTTCCATTCAATTGTTCTTAAATTAAATGGACAAACATCGATGTGCTTTCATTTCGATTTAGAAGGTCATGCGTGGATGCGTCCACGCATTAATAAGTATGAATTCAATAATGGTAAGTACCATTATTGAATTCATACTTATTAATGGTACTTATTAATGACCTGGTATGTAAAAAAGATGTTTGCGTATTGGTAACTTTAGATCATCAAAGATTTAGTGTAGATTTATGAGTAACCTTTGATTATATATAAATAATCAAAGTGAGTAACGTGTAACGGTAAATTCGCGGTTGTTATTAATATAATTAACTATGCAAATAACTTGAAAACGTAACTATTTAAGTAGGTACGTTTAGAACGGTAGGTAATATATACATTTTTTAAATTATTATATAGCATTTTAATTAGTGACATATGTCATCTATCTCCCGAAATATTTCGCTTTAATAAAGTTAGACTATGAACCTGTGTAATAATAAAAAAAAAAAAATTTTGTTTTTTGATAATAATGTCTGCTTTTCTTTTGTTTGCTTTTAGATTGTGCGAGATGTCACTATCGACGACAAGCCGGTGTATCCCTACCGAGGCATTCTCCTTGACACGTCGCGCAACTTCTATTCCGTAGACTCTATCAAGGCTACTATCGGTAAGACTACTATAATAATAATATTATAGCATTTTAGGTAAGTATATTCAAATCATTATGCGTATACAGTACCTACAATGGGATACGCACCTTTGTGGTATGGCCACACTGCGCCATTTTGATATTTTTATATTCAAAGTAGCCTAGTAAATAGTACAAAAACCAACTTTAATTAATTATTGAGGTTTTTTTTTCGTGAAACGATCTTTAATTTCAAATATCTCAGCAACGTGACACTTAAGGACATCATGCTGCTTACATTTTTTGTTATAAAGTGTCCAAACCTACCAGTATCATCCGCCACTTAGAAAAATAGTTATTGGTTTTATAAGAGTGCAAAGTTGCTTTTTAACCGCGTGCTCAATTTTGATGACCGAGCAAGCGATGGATTTGCGGCGAGTGATTCAAAAATTAGAATCCATAGCGTTAGCGAGGGTATCAAAAGATCACTATTATTATTATTGAGGGACGGGGCTATGCAGCTTTACAGCCATACTCACGTCGACCTAAAAAGATCTATTGTGATTAGCCCTCATTTTATAATATCTCCCTTAAACCAACATCCTCCATAAATCGGATGATGTGGCTGGCAGGGAGAGACTTGACATCCTCCGGTCTCAATATGTAGTGTCCCAAAAGGGTGTTTCGTCTGTGTATGAGAGGTCCGCAGTCACAGAGGAGGTATTTAGGGGTTTCACGCTCCTCATTGCAGAATCTGCAGACGTCTGAGTCAGAATATCCCATATGGGATAGGTGTCTGTTGAGTCTGCAGTGTCCTGTGAGAGTCTTGACAGCCAAAGAGACCCTTGCCCTGCTGAGTGTGAGAAGCCCAGCGGTGAATTTTCTCGAGTATCCTTTGATAAGGCTTTTCGAGTGCTCAAGTCCCGGTGATTTTTGCCAGAGCTTGAACGAGTCCTCAAATAATTTTTCTTTGAGTGACTGGTAGGCTTGGTTCTTGGAGATACCACAGAATGGCTCAGGCCCTATTTGCAATATTTCAGTCCCAGACCTGGCGAGTTCATCGGCTTTGTACCCATCCAAATGCCCAGGTACCCATCTGAGAACAATATTGTTGTTCTGCCCTAGAGCATTTAGGCGGTAAAAGATCACTGGGTAAAAAATCTTTGCATTCGAGTGCAACACGTAACTTTTCATCCCACCTCAGCGAAGAAATGACTAAATGCAAAAATAAAACATTGCGTATTATTCGCAGTTTCAGTCAATTAGGTATGTTGACCTCAAATAAACTTCCTCGTCGCTAGAATCACTCATTTTAAGTTTTTCCTTGTTTTCAACCTATTAATAGATTTAACAATATGATAATGAACAAAATACGTGAGTAAATATATCAATATTTCGTATATTAGTATGACTCACGAAAATTATTATTCTAAAATGAACGAAAATGACGCATGCAAAGCAAATTTAAAAAAAGTAAGTAGGTACACCAAGAAGGTTCCGAGTCTGAGTTTTTAACAAATTAAAAAAGGTTGTATGATAAATTCGGCACCATAGAGGTAGAAGTAAATTGGTTTAATGATGTTTTGAATTCACAAACTTAGTGCACACGATATTCTAAATTCAATTTACTTTTACCCTCTTGAGGATAAAAACGGCTTTTGCACTCAGATATTGAAGAGCAAAAATACTCTTTCCTAGATGGGGGGATGAAAAATATTTTGTATCAGAAGCTATGCCAGTATACATACAAAAATGTTCTAACCCCTTTATTTGTGTTTTTTTTAGACGCAATGGCAGCTGTGAAGTTGAACACATTCCACTGGCACATTACGGACAGTCAGAGTTTCCCCTTCGAAAGCTCTAGGAGACCTGAGTTGACCAAGACGGGGGCTTACTCTCCCGCCAAGGTAAGATTCATCATCATTATTAGCCTGTATTAGCCCACTGCTGAACATAGGCCTCTCCCAGTGCGCGTCACTATTGTGCGGTCATTAGAGGTATTTGCCCTCGCCACGCTGGGCAAGCGGGTTAGCGATCGCAGTAGTAGATGATTGCTGTTACACAGAAGGATGCTGCTGCCCATCCCCCGGATCTTTCTCTTTGTCGTTTTTTATGACACCCGTGGGACGAGTAGGGGTGTTCATATTTTTAGGCTGGAAACCACACACGGCACAGCTAACCTTTATATTACTTTTATTTAAATGATTTAGGTGCATTTGTGTTTAACCTTTTGTGCACCAATCACCATAGAAGACAAACATTTTTGTGCCCCACACGCTACGATCTATTTACTCAAATAAAGACGTGGCCATTGTCGGGCACGATTAATGTTTGTCTTCCGTAGAACAATCTAGTGCTTAAAAAGTGTAGGTATTTTAAAAGTATCTACTATTAGGTTCTGATGAGGTGATCTGGGGGGGAGATGGTGTTCTGATACCAGTCTTATTAGATAAAAAGATAAAAACATTTATTAACAATATTATTATTTTCAATAGGAATTAACTACGTTATCAATTTCCAGGTGTACACAAAGCAAGCGATACAAGAAATAGTAGAATACGGTTTGGTTCGGGGCGTGCGCGTGTTGCCGGAGTTCGATGCGCCGGCGCACGTCGGTGAGGGCTGGCAGGACACCGGCCTTACTGTCTGTTTCAAGGTAAGGTTAGCTCAGTAACACTCGTAGACGCATGACAGGAAATATTTATAATTTTTGCGAAACATTTTTCCTGTTTAATCTTTTTTTTTTGGTACTTACTCGTTACTTGTGGAATTCCACAAACGTCTGGTCAAAACACGTCATCTGGATGAAGTATGGTGGAGTACCAGAGATATTGGAAGGGAAAAAGATATGGAAAGATACAATAAAGTCGGGTTATTTGCACCATTCATAAATCGAGAATTGTTGAACCAATTTTCATTTAGTTTTTTTATTTCAAAGGTAGTTTGATCGAGTGTTCTTAGCTAAAAAAAAATTGTAGAACTGTCGGAAGTTTTTTAAATTTTAAATTTAAGTATAGATAGTCAAAGCCAGTGCTTTTGAACCTTTTTCATGAAAAAGGGGAAAAAGGGGAACCTACTAAAGGGGCCGTGTCATGACACGGCCCCTTTAGTAGGTATGTTATAGAAATATTTCGCGACCCGTTGCTTTTTTTCATCTTATTTTATTTTGTGACAAAAATATTAAATCCGACATACCTAAGTACCTGTTTATTAATTTTCATAATTAAGTAGGGTTCGGATAAAAACATAATATTTTTTTACTGCACTAGCTTTCCTAATCTTTTGCAACTCCCGTATAGAAGTTTCGCGACCCGGGAACCCCTAAAGTGGCTTCGCGAAATCGTGACCGCCCAGGGGGTCGCGACCCACACGTTGAAAAACACTTTGGTCTAAGCTTTTGATAAGTCGGTTATGTGAATTTAGACTTCGCTTAACACGCATTCAGACGCATTCGAAGATTGTTTATGTTTTTTGTTATGTAACTCATATTGTTGTATCCAAATTAGTGTACAATAAAGAATTATAGAAGAATTGTTTTATAAATACCGATCTTGCAAGTAAAGTCAAAGTTCGCTCCGTATCACAGCAGCATAACGTCGTTGTCAAACCAATATCTGCTATGTGCAAAAAGTATAACTTTGACATAATTAATTTTAACGCAGTTTTTTTTTGACAATATTTTGGCTGATGCACATAGCATGTTCTTTTAGCGTCTACAGTTCACCGTATAATGCTTAGAATCACATAGCAGCCTTTTTATACGAAACTTTGATTAGTAAACTAGTCATAATAGTCAATCATGTCGAAATATCCAAAAGGTGCACATAGCAGATATTAGTTTGACAACGACGATAAGCCAGAATTAACAGTAACCAACATACATAATATACATATGGAACAAAAATACAATGTACAGTTACAAAAATGCCGTTGTTTACTGTCCAGACAAGTCTGACGTGTTTTATTATTATGCGAATTGTGGAATGAAATGTATCTTTGCATTTTAAACGTTGGTTGCAGAAATTCGACATTTCATTGCTAATAATAGGTAACTTTTTGGTTATTTCTTAGTCGTTTTAGCTGAGTTTGGTGACATTGATACCTAAAAGTTAGATAGGTATCAATGTCATCAAACTCTGTCAAATGGTTGTACCATTTAGTTGTTTGAATAGTTGTACAAGTATAAATTTAAAAAAAATCCGTTAACAAAAATCCTAATATTTTTTTTATAACGAACACTCTTGATCAAGTCGCCTTTCAAATTAAAAAAAAACTAAATCAAAACCGGTTCATCTGATTATGAGGTACCACAGACATTGAGGTACCTACTTACAATGCCACAGATAACGTTATACTTACAACCTCCCCCCCTTTTTTCGTCGGTGATTAAAAACGAAGGGTGTACCTAGATAATAAAGGTTGTCTTGCAACAGGAACCTATTTATCCCTGCAACTCCGTCCAGTCCTCAGAGTTTCCAAAACAACGCAACAATAATAATTGTTTCCATTGTGTCCCGTTTGAGGGGCTTTGACTGTTATATACCTACTTAAGTACCTATATTATACACGGCGAAGTTATGACGCGACGTAATTTTTTTTAAATGCAATATCAATCCTACAAATAACCTGACTATAATAATTTATTATCATCTATGCCATGGCAGTTCGTCAGATTAAATTTCATTCGATATTTAATTAAAACAAAAAAAAAATATGCTTCGAATTAAGAGAACCTTGAAAACTTTTTGGATATCGGTTAACTATCATACCATCGCTGTTTGTAACACACTTGACTCGGGCCATATATCTAGGTACCTACACTAAAATTAAGTAATTGTTTAATGAACACCCATCTTCCATGTATTCAAGCCATATTTTAGACACGCTAAGCACATTTCTAGATAACCAAAATTCTGGAAAAACCAAGTTTGATCTCCACTTCCACATCTAGATATTATTCCTATTATAATTAATTATTTTGTATATCCAGGCTGAGCCATGGGCGTCGTATTGCGTGGAGCCGCCTTGTGGACAACTGAACCCAACCAAAGAGGAGCTTTATGAATACTTGGAGGATATCTACAAGGATATGGCTGGTTAGTCATGTTTTTTGAGGTCCTTCCATTTTACTTTAGATCATCATTCTGTTGGTGGTAGCTAGCCAAGTATCTCAAAGGCAAAGCGGTGTCTGAGCCTAGAGATCTTTCGATAATATTATTTGTATACACTGATTATATTAGATATCTTTATATATTATTGAAATCAATAAGTTTAGCTTCTTTTTGTAAAACTGAGTAGTGCTGGTAATTTGTCGCACACCATTCATGTCTAAACAATTTTTTATTAGTGAAGACTTGTAAGTTGTAATTAGCTTACTGTTTTTATTCTATTTCTATAAGATGTATGTTTAGCTGTTGGTTTTCCTTCGAATAAGTAAATAAAGAAGTCAGTAAGCCAACTTAGTAACGATCCTCAGATAGACTACGCAGGCTAAGTTACGTGAAGACTCAAGTTGATCACTGAAGACTTGTTGATAACTAAAACAGTATTATATCACGGGAAAAATACTATCATCCAGAAATTTCGATTTAATGTAGGTGTAGGTATCACCATAACAATTTATTATTAGGTATATCTCTATTATTATGGCTATAGTGACTATTAAATTATTAATATTAAACAATAGTGTTAAATAAAAAAAAGTGAGCGTAATTCTACAACTTTAAGCGACAATAGATGACATAAACAATAATAAAAAAATATAATTAATAAAATATAAATATTTTACGCCAGGTGCCAAGTGCCGAGCAAAATAAAAAATATTTTTATTTTATTATATTTTTTATACTTAATTGTTTATGTCATCCAGTTTAGCTCAAGTTTCGCTCACTAATTTGATTGCCTATTAATTAAACATTACATTATATTATATTATTATTCATTATGATATTCTATGATATCTAGGTAAGTAGATATATGTATCATCTGTAATACGCAGATGTCTGTGTATTTTGTACAGGTGTTGATTCAATGACCTTCAAGACTGCTAAATCTTTTTGTTGTAATATTTTCGTCGTTTACTTACTTAGTTAAACTTTACTTAATCGTTGTTTTGTTTCCAGACGTTTTCAATGCGGACATGTTCCACATGGGTGGTGATGAGGTCAGCGAGAGATGCTGGAACTCCTCGGAAGAGATTCAGAACTTCATGATTCAGAACAGATGGGATCTTGACAAGGCCAGTTTCTTGAAGCTCTGGAACTACTTCCAGAAGAAGGCACAAGACAAGGCATATAAGGTAGGGAAGATTTTTAGAGAAACATATTTGTCTAATGTTATTCTCGAAACATTCTTTTGCTAAGATCTGATATAAGTTTTACAGAAGGACTTAATCAAAAGTAAAGTGCATCAAAATTTGTGTTGGTGATGATAAAAAAAAAACACATACTTACTTATATGTATAGACAAATCGAACTACCAAGGATATTTAGTACCTATTTCTTACAGAAACCTTGTGAAGCTGTGTTGACAGCCTAGTGGTATTACCGTTGGACTGCCAAGTCAAAGCTCGTAGATTTGAACCCAGGCACCTCTGACTTTTCGGATTCATGTGCGTTTTAGGAATTGTTTATCACTTGATAAAAACGGTGGGGAAAACATCGTGGGGAAAACAGTACGCCTGATAGATTTTTCTAGGCCTAGCGGTTTACCCTCTAACAGTTCATCAACCATATGATACAGGAAGAAGACTGCAATCTTATTACTTTTCATGTTGTTATTTCAGGCATTCGGAAAGAAATTGCCTCTGATCTTATGGACCAGCACATTGACGGACCACACGCACGTTGACCACTTCCTAGACAAAGATGACTACATCATCCAGGTAAGGGATAACCATTATTTTCATCAGCCTGTATTAGTCCACTGCTGAACATAGGCCTCTCCCAATGCGCGCCACTTTTGTGCGCTCATTGAAGGTATTTGCCCTCGCAGGTAGGTTGGCGATCGCAGTAGCAGTGATTTCTGTTACACAGAAGGATGCTGCTGCCCATCCTCCTGATCTTTCCCTTTGTCGCTTCTTATATCAGCCGCGGGTCGAGTAGGGATAGTTCTATTCTTGGGCACACCACACGGCATTAAAAATATAACTTAATCGTATGGAAATAAAGTTGAAATTTCAATGTAAAGCACACCGTGATATTGTTTTTGTAATTACGACCGTTAACATTGAAATTTCAACTTTATGTCTATACCATTAAGTGATACCTATTTTTGCAACACAACGAATGCCAAAAATTCCGTGCCATGCCATGCCTTCAATGGGCCTTAGCCAGGAACCTTCTTCACATAATATACCAAAACAACATTTCTCAATCATTTTATATTTATCAGGTATGGACGACAGGTTCCGACCCTCAGATTAAGGGTCTGCTGCAGAAGGGCTACCGTCTCATCATGTCAAACTATGATGCGCTGTATTTTGACTGTGGCTTCGGGGCCTGGGTTGGCGAAGGTTCGTATTACCGAATTTCGGTCACAGATCTAAATTGTTCTTAAAATACCTCTAATTTTTTCGCATTACATGTCTATATACTACTTAATAATAATAATATGTGATTGTTTCTCAACTTTTTAGTCACATGGCGCTATTTTCATCATCATCAAGCTTAGGCTTAGGGGCTTTTTTAGTTTAAGTTAGTTCAAGCTTGTGATTTGCTTAGGATTCGTTTTTTAATTCTAAACATAATTATGTACAGGAAACAACTGGTGTTCACCATACATCGGATGGCAGAAGGTATACGACAACAGTCCGGCAGAAATCGCTAAGGAACATAAACACCTGATAATGGGTAAGTCTTATGTACTTTATGTATCCCCTGATTGTTGAGAATGTCAGGCACGTCATTATCTTGTGACAGAGAGCAGCTATCAAATGTGACAGCTTTCCTAACTTTAGATTGTCAATTGTCATTCTTCCTTTTACCTTCTTAGCAATCTGTGCACGGCTCTTGTTTGTAATAAATAATGTCTTGTGGATTTGTGGAATTAATAAACGTAATTCATAGTGAAATACATCATCGTTTCAATTTAATAAATTAGTAGCCATCTTAACACTGATAAATTTCCAAATACTCGTACCTTATGCTTGGAAGCCAATAGTTAGATAAGTTTATACACACATACTTACATTATTAATCTTAATATTTTTATTTTTTTTATTAAGATTTAATTAATTAATGTGTAAGACTTACCTTTTGTTTAACTTTCACTGCATAACTAATATAACTATGCCATGTTATGGAAGAGCGGAGTCTCCTAACACAAGCATTATTTTGCTTAAAAGGAGGCTCCAAACACTAAACTTTAATGTAACTCTGTAAAAGCTTAAATAAATTATTTTGTATCTGTATTTATGTTTTTTTAAGTACGATTACGTTTGCACGTGGTTTTTTAGGACAATAAATACTTTTCTTTCTTTCACCTTAGTAGGCGGCAAAAGTACATGGAAAAAGAATGGAATGTCTGGAAAAAGAATTCAGGTCTTGTTTTTTGGTTTAAACTTTAAATTACACATAAAATCAATGTAAATGTAAAAAAAATTATATGTAGGTACCTATTTAAACGAAGACACAAGAGACAACATCACAAGACCTAATACATTATTTCCTCTTGTCGATTGAGCTTCACCCTACATACGTTGATTATTTACAAGTCGTATGATACTTATCTAATAGTTTTACACATACCTACATAATATATACATTTATTTTTATTCCTGGCTTTTAGGTACGCACTGGGTCAGCATGTGGGTCTCATTGTTACTTAGGCTTTTGTGTGAAACTAAAGGCAGATTTTTATTTGTTTACTAGGTGGTGAAGCAGCCCTATGGTCGGAGCAATCAGACTCAGCATCTCTAGACGCTCGCCTGTGGCCTCGCGCCGCTGCTCTTGCCGAGCGACTGTGGGCCGAACCTGACCACAAGTGGCAGGAAGCTGAACACAGGATGCTGCATGTCAGGTGAGCTAGGTTATTGGATAGGCATAGGTCAGATTTGACGTTAAAAAAATCGAATAATTAATCGAATAAATTATTGATCAAGAGGAAATACCTAATTGTAAGTATAATTTTATAATCTGCGTAAGAGCAATTAAATTACATTTTTTTTGCTAAGAACACTCTTGATCAAATTACCTTTGAAATAAAATAAAACTAAATTAAAATCGGTTCTTCCGTTTGGGAGCTACGATGCCACAGACAAACATAGAGACACAAAGTCATGACACTCCTTTTTTGCGTTGGGGATTAAAAACGACGCCCACACATTAATTTCGCAGAACCAGATTCAAACCTATTAAACTTATAACAAATAAGTTCTACTTGAAAACCAATAGATACTATCGTGGACAAAGCCGGTGCACCACACTTAAGGTTAAAATCGCTTGCCGAGTGCAAGCGTACGTACAAACGTAGCACTAGCCCCGCCCCTACGCACGTAGCATCGTTCAAAGCATTTTGATCGCAAGTGGTGCACCGTTCGTGTCCGCGATAGTACCTACCCGTTTCCGTACGCACCTAGTACCTAAGGACCAGATTTTAATTCTACATTTTTTTACAGGGAGCGTTTAGTGCGCATGGGCATCCAAGCTGACTCCATAGAGCCGGAGTGGTGTTACCAGAACGAGGGTTATTGTTACCGATGAGATTACACAACTGTGATGCCACCACCTACACGTCTAAATTCTGATCACGTAGAAAGGAAGGCCGTGTTATTAGGTTTTAAATGTTGGCAAAACTAACGGTATGGATTCGAGAAAAAAATAGAGCGCGATGTTTCACACTCAAAAGTGGCATTTTAATTAATATTTTTTACACAATCTTGTTCAGCAAGAGTATTAGAGTAGTATTCAAAAATGTATAGGGATTGGTCCGAATTCCCCTCCTCAACGAGAACTATAGTAACTGAGAAGTCCACTAGATAAAAATATGTCCACAAAAAATAAAAGTGCGGACTTTTGGACCCTTTTATTTATTGCAGTTTGTATAGTAGGTTCCTTAGAAAACATATCATTTTGATATAATTATGTTCATTATTTCTTGCGATTTTGGCGAACGTTCCTCACAGACCTAATCTACAGGCCATATTTTAACCTATGAACTTAATTGTCAAAACATTCGTGGCCATTTTCTCCAGCATTAAAAGTCATCATTACCTACCTAAACGTCAGCATCAAAGGCCACATTACCTAACATCCATGGCCATATTGCCCAAAAAGAGGCCATATTACCTAGTATTAGTGGCCATATTGTCCAACATAAACGGCCACATTATCTAACATTTGTGGCCATATTATCCAACATTTTCCGCCTAATAAAACGCGGCTTATCTCTATCAGTTAAAATGCAATTTTTAAGGTAAATTGAATTACTGTGATCGACTCATTAACACGTAGGTTTTATATTGTAACGCGTCACGTAATGTTTTAAACGTGGATGTGATAATAAATATCCATAATGATTAATAATAATAATATGTTAAGGATTTATTGTATCTTTACAAATTTTTTTTGTAATAAATATTTGGAAATGTGTATCTATGTTTTTTTTGAAAGTTTAAGAATGTAAGTAGGTAACTTATGTTACTCACGGCTTCGCTCTCAGATAAAAAGGTGACACTCCCAAGCTAGAAACTGTTTGGGACTTGGACATTTTGGGAGCTGGACATTTTGGGACTTGGAAATTGGACATTCTGACCCTGAACGCTGATTTCGTCCTATACTCATTTAAAGGCAGGTGGACTATCGATTCGTGGTTCACAACACTGGCTACCATCAAGAGGGTTCGTGGTCAAACAATTGCCTTTCTCTTAACCAAGAAAAAAATATTCAGAAATTTACTTCGATAGGTACTATCGTGGACAAAGCCGGTGCACCACTCTTAAGGTTAGAATTGCTTGCACCCGGGGCGTCCGAACGTAGCGTTTGCCGCAACTACGCACGTAGCACCGTTCAAAGCATTTTGATCGCAAAGTGGTGCACCGTTCGTGTCCGCTATGGTACGTTGTGGAGGAAAAGAAGGACAAACCTGATTAAGTAACATAATTATCGTTTTATATAATTTAATAACAACAAGTACATAAATAACAACAACTACTTACAATCTACCTAATGCTAACATATTAGAACCTGGCTGTCTCCGTCCTCCAATAGGTAATACGGGCCCAGTATTAGGAATCGCTTCTTCAATTATACCGATATTGCCGATCCCGCATCCATAGGATACAGAGCTAGATCCGGCACCTGGGACGACGCCGTCCAACGCAACTGTTCCTAAGAAGGGTAGGCTCCCTTTTACCAAAACTGGTCCTTCGATTTTCAAATCGTCGGAGAATATCGTTATACCAGCAGGGCCTATAGGTGCGTTCGGAGCAGAAGTGTCTAGAACAAGGTTTCCTCCGATGACACGACCAAAGATTGGTGCAGCTGGTACGATGCCGTTATACTCTCCAGCGCATGGTAGGTTCACCGGGTATAAAGGCTCTTGAGGATAAAAAGGTTGTCCAATACATTGAGTGAGAACCACCTGAAAAAATAATTTATATAAAATAGGTTTTGAGATCAAGCAGTGATTTCTTAAGCCTTGGACTGTCTAGCCAAGGGTCGCAGGTTCGAACCCATGGTACGTACTAGTCCGCACCACAACATCGAAACATAATTAGGTACAAAGTAAGGCGCTTTTAACAAATGAATGGTGGCAAAGGAATGGTGAAGGTTTGGATTTAGATGAAGTCACGGGTGACGGTGAAACTGGTCAACCACAACTGGTCATCAAAGCATATGATGATATTAAACAGGTAAGTACTTTTTTAAGAAGGATAGCGGACTGTTGAAGATTTTGTAATGGCGCAAATTAGGTAAGAACTGCGACAAGTTCATTAATATGAGGCACGATGCCTCATATTAATGGAGACGGTCTATATGTCCTGGAGAGTTTTACATTAGGTGTATATAAGGTGCTTCTAAATTATCTGCCACGGCTGCAATGGGAGATAATATTGGTTATTTATATTACAATGGTGAAGTAATGTTTTTTTATCTAACGTCATATTTTTTTTTCTTTTGCCTGCGTTTTATTGCGTAGGTCTAATTCTGCTCCATGCTCCAATTTTTTTTTATTGTTCCTGGGTACGAAATTTCTTCACTATTGTAATCTATATACCTAATACTTTCTCCCATTGCAACCGTGGCAGATAATTTAGAAGCATATTATAAAATATATAACCCTCCTTTTTGGCTTCGCCGCAGTCGGGTAATAAAGTAAAAAATAATCATAATATTCCTACCTTAAATAATACAGTTTGAATACAAATACAAAATAGTCCTTTCACCAGCATTTTGTCCTTGTTCTTGCACTAATTTAACTATAATGTTTAATAAATATAACACTTTATTAATTTATAGTATAGTGAGTAATCTTATCAACTATTGTGACAAATGCCTACATCAATTTCATTACACATGATCTTATTACAAAACTATCAATTGCTTACCTATAGATTTGATAACTTAAATTAATTTAATCACGTTTTTCATTGGCTGTATCCAGTACCGGTGTTTGGTGCGGTTGGGCAACAGCCCAGCCAAATATGTGGGCGCCGCCGCGGTCTTGACCCTCTTACCCCCGGTGCTCCATACCCTCAATACTGTGTCACACCAGCAAAAGATTAACACTCGTATGTGGACGCCAAAATATTTTTGCCCAGGGCGTCAGTTGCTCTAACGCCGCGCCGGCGCTGACTGTATCAGTCAATCTCTAATCGCCATTCTCCATCAATAAAGGAGAACAGGATAAGCAAAGAGATCCTCTTTCGTCTAAACTTTTCACAGTACGCCAATCTGGGAAGAATGTGGATTGACGTTCGCGGAGTACCTACTAAACTCCGCTTACCCGACGACATAATTTTGTTGTCTTGAGAACGTAGTAGGTACCTATTCTAGGTGTTAAATTAACGACTCGTGTTCAAAAGACTACACTGCGTTCCATTGACTGACGTAGCTCATAAATCTGCAAAATTGTGGGATCGAAAAAGTGGGATTAGGCTGGCCACGTCTGTCATATCTGATGAGCTGTAAGCCACCACAAAGTACCCCGACATAGCGAGAAAGCGTGGCGCGGCAGACCAAATTACGTAGAAGATGGCTTGACGAATTAGATAAGACGAACGACCAATGGTCTTACAGCTTGGCAAAAAAGAGTCTGATGCGGTGACAGCTGGAACTAAAAATAAAAATCTTAAAAACTAAGTTTGTGAGTACTAAAATAACATAAAAATGATCCATTTGATTATACTTAATGACAAAAAACTCGTCATAGAAATATGTAAGCACTAAATAACTTGTAATTTTGAATTGTAGTGTGAAAAGTGCGCCAGCGGCGCCCCCAATTTTTCCAGACACTTTTTTGCCAAGCTGTATAGCTTTGGATAGAAAGGTATGGAAATCATGGGGGCATAGGCTTTTCCTCACCAGTGGGATGTAACAGCGTAGGTAACAGTGTGGGTCAAACGGTTCTCCAAGTAAGGTAGGTATAGTAGGTACCAAAAGTAGGTATTAGGTACCTAACTATATTAGCTAGTTGGGTACTCTATATTTTAAACTTATAGGCCTATTTTTTTTAATAGGTACTTTTTAGTTTTTATTCAAAGTTCTCAGTACGTATCGCTCAAGCAAACTTAAACTACAGTAAAATTTATTTACTGTACTTCAACTCAAAAAAAAGGGAAATACCCATAAATAGGGTTGCCCAGGTGAATCATCCGGCGTCCGGCTAAGCAGTAGGAGTGGGCGTTATAACGTAATCGGTTACAATGACTGGTTACAAGGCTAGTAACCGTATACGTAGTTTCGAGTACCCGAATGTAACATTTATTTTTCAATACGCAGTTTTATGAGTCTGTCTGCGCGGACAGCGTTTAACGTAGGTACTGAAACTGTTTACAACAAATAATAATCGTTTCTGTGAGTATACGCACTTACCCGGTTGTACAATTACCTACATACATACTACCTAGTTAGGTACTACATTATTCGACTAAGTCAGATAGGTACATACGAGTTAGAGTCATAGGTAATAGGTTTATAGATAAATAACCATAATCAAACAATCAGTTCTAGTCGCACCATATTTTGAAATAACCAGTTACAAAAATAACCGGTTTCGAAACCAGTTATGCCTACACAAGAACGTGTATTCATCGGTTTCGCAGCACCGTTCACAGACTACTAAGAGATGGCAGCGTTATTGCGAGGACATAAAGATGCTTTTCGTATAGCAAGTGTTACACTGTCATGCGTGCGGTTGACTGTACTTACCAAACACACACACACAACGGTCATATTTCTATAGAAAATATTATATTTCTTGTGATTTCATTACAATAAAATATTAATTTAATAAAAAAAATATAATTATGCTCATAATCTTGTTTTTGAATGAATGAACATGATTTCGCAAAAATGTCGTTTCTAAACTAAACGTATTGTCAATGAAAGTAAACCTAAACGTCGAGATTGGGAGTAACTCAGGCTGTCACCTGTCACTTTTTATTTACTATCATCGACTCCCAAGATTATTAGTACACTTATAAATTTGGAATAATTAGCGTTGATTGATCAATTAATTGATTAAAAACATGAGTTGTTTCGAGAATGTATCTATGCCGAGTTGTGTGTGGTTCGAAAGTGGAGAAAAGCGTAATATTTTAGCGTCAATTGCATCAGGACTTTTGGTTTGTACTTGATGAATCATGCTAATATTTCTATTCATTACAGACGGGAGTACAAATAAACATAAAATAATAGTAAATAACATCTTTCATAGCACCTGAGATTGTGTTAGGTCGCCTAATGTATTAGCTAATTTGTGAGACGTTAGAATAATGTAATTAAATTCTAAGGCTTCGGTTTTAGAAATCATTTTTAGCTCTCTCCCGCTAGCAATTAAGTTCTGTATTAAATAAACCCTGTTTTTAACCTAAATTAAGCCTAAACTATAATAAAGCCCTTAATGCTTTGTGTAAATAAGAAATATTTTCACCTGCCTACATTATTGACATTGTTTTCTTTGTGATAGTTTTTCACAGGATGGTGGTTCATCATCGACGCAGCGGCCGTGTACCCTGGCAACCTGCCCAATGCTGCACATGTGTGCGGTGTGATGGCTACCCTGTCACTCATCATGGTCAACTCTGTTTCAAATGCACAGGTAAAATATATTTGGTGGTACTACATTTTGGCTTTTTCTTGTAGATGAGCAACCAAACAGTAAAAACAGAGAAAACAGCTGTAGGTACTCTGATTTCCTAATTATGTTTTCTTCACAGTTCATATCAAGTTAAGTCAATCAAGGTATGATAAGTCAGTGCACATAATTTTGAAAGTCTGTGGTGCATTTAATCCTGTTTACTTTTACTTAACTAAATGGGGCCCTGGTCTCCATTGTTGTAGTGTACAAACAGCAAAGTTATTAAATTGACAGGGGTGCTAGATAAGGTTGTATTTTTTTTCAAGATGTCATAAATACAATTTAATTTACCAATTTTTTTGAAAAGGTATAACTGAAACCTATACAATTTTTCACAATGACATGCAAACTCACTCTTTACATCTAGATCTGAGTGCCCCCTAGGTAGGAGGGGTCTTATCAAAGAATAAACAAAGAATAGATTAATATGTCTAGTGATCTAGATTTACATCAAAATACAATCATTCTCCTTATCTGCTGATTGCAATACTAAAATACTCAACTGGTAGTACCAACCACTGCATCAAAATGTGACTGTTCATGACTACCCCAGGCTATTAAAGATTTTTCGTCTTTATTCTAACTATGAATAGTTTTTAAACGCCACCACGGTCACCAGTGATCATGTGTGTGTGACAGTGAACAATAAAAATTGCATCGTGTTTGCGGTGTGGCAGTCAAAGTGTTAATGAGCCCCGTCTCGTTATGGTTCATAATGGTTCACGCCTCATGGGGTTCATAGAATATTAATACTCTAATATTGGTTCAAGTTTTCTTTTTATCATTTTTTAGTACAACATTTATTGAATGTGAAGAAGGGCTTTAAATTACAATTTATTACCACCTCAATATATTGATTGTGTTCATAATTCATAAATCATTTATTTGCAAATATGGGTAATATCACTGTAAAAAAACTGTATTTGTACCTGCTGTTACTGTGCGGTCAGTGAGAGCATTGGGGGCCAAATAGAAATTATACTTTGAGTGTACTTATGGTCATTTTACAAAATCATATACAATATATGAAATTGTATAAAGATACTCTAATATACTTTGTTCTACTTTGCAGGTCCGAGGTGAGACATACACAGGGGGCTGCATGGGACCCCGCGGCTCTCGTCTTTGGCTGTTCCTTGGTTTTGTCGTTGGTTTCGCTTCACTCATCGCTGCCTGCTGGATTCTTTTTGCTAATTATGTTAATGCTGGTATGTATTCTTCAATATTTAAGTTAATCTTTTTATAGCATCCAGCTTAGAGACCTTGGAGAGCTTATTCTCTGTGGAATAGCTATCCATTCTTGATCTAGATTATACATATAGAACCATTTAATCTAGTTTTCTATTGCAACCTTACATTTGACCATTTTGACAGCTTCTATACAGGGTGTATCCGAATTCGTGTAGTTCCCTTAAACGGTAGGTTCTATTGCTGATATAGATTGGCCCTGCACAGGTTTTAGCTTGCATAAAAAATAAAAATAAAACTTCTTTATTTTTACTTGCCATAGGTACAGAAAGTCATAATATCACTAGGTAATACGATTTTAATTAAAAAACACTGACCAAAAAATATGAACTTTACAAAAACTAAAAAATTAGAACGCGGCACTTATTTTCCTTACCAGCGAACGGCCGGCTGAAGTAGTTGCGCGGGCGCGCGGGGAGTGCTGGCGAACCGAGCGTTGAGCGTTGACCGCAGCGCGGGCGGCCGGCGGGGTCAACGATCGATGCTCAGTTCGCCAGCACGCCGCTCGCGCACCTACTTCAGCCGGCTGTTTTGGATTGGACGATTGGATTGGATAATTAGGAATCAACTCCACTCAACTGAAGAAAAACATCGTGTTGAAACCAGCACACCTGAGAGATTTTTCAGTGGTGTGTAAAGCCATGTCAGAGGCCTACGGGCGGTTTAAAGGTTTAAACTCTGACACCAGGTTGTTTATTAATCACAATAAGAAAGCAAAGACTCTAAGTAAAACACAGGACTCGATAAGTAGCTAAAGCTATGTTTTCAACTCGATAAGTAGCTAAAGCTATGTTTTCAAATTAGCTAAACAAATCGGCAAATAAAAATCACAAATAAGTAAATTTATTCGATTTATTCGACCTATCTTAACCCGATAAGTCAGTAGTAACTTAGTATCTACACCTACCGAGGTTAGTTTACCTAGATCTGGTACCCAGCTATAAGCAAATCATGAAAACTGAAAATGAACCAAATCGATAAGTTCCTAGGTACCTACGCCCATAACAGCACACGCAGTTGTTTAATGTTAACTTATTCAGCACAACACATTTACATACCAAAGAACCTTTCTAATTCCATTTTCATTTTACATTAACTTTCCAAGTTTCTACCATACTGCGTTAATTATTCAGTCAATAAAAAAACAAAAATTAGGTAATAAAAGAAAATACTTGATGGATAAACGGTCAGTTTATCCCTCTTCTGGCCTATTCTACCTTCCGACAATCTCCCGCCATTAGGTACTCACACTATCTTCATCACGTTTACAGTTAGGTATCTACCTACTGCGCTCCCGGGCTGAAGTTAGTAACGATCACGTAACGATTCACGACCGGCGCGTCGTAGTAGTACTAGGTACAGTACACATAGGGACAGAGGCTTTTCTAACCGAGCAAGTTAGAAGAAAATCGATGCGAATCTAAGATCGATAACTTCAGCCTAGCCGTGTAAGTCTGCGCCTACTGTACCTACCTACCTATGCGAAATTCAATTAACTTTTACGGACTTAGCTTAGCTTAGCTTTAATCAGAAATTATTCTTTTAAAAACACCATCCGAGTACCTACCTAACAGAAATTGAACCTAAACCCCGGTCAACAACTTCATTTATGACCATTAGCCAATAAAATAGTCTTACATATCTAAAACTACCTAGTTAGGCTTGTTCGTTTTAGGTACGTTTGACTCTTTTATTGGCTAACCTAACTATCTAACCAAAAACGAAACACGAAATCTTCACGACGAATCTTCTACCACGACATGGAGATAGGGTGTACCTACCTGCGTCTGATAGGTACGCACAACACAAAGTTACTTAGGTAAATTAGGTATTTAATTTATGAAAAAAGATCCAGGAATCGAACACGATGGCCGTGTTTCCATTTTTCCCATCAATAATCAAAGGAGGTAAACGTAAGTCTCGAATTCAACGTTTTCGGTAGTAGGTACCTACTGTGGTACTGGTGGTCCATTTTCAGTAGGACACGGTGAAAACATGAACTTCTTATTTCATCGGTTTAATTGATTACGCAAACAAATCCAATGAATTCTGAAATACCTACTCAGGTAACTAATCTAAAAAACCAACCACAAAAACTTCTCACTCAAAGAAGCTAACAATAAAAATTTTACTCACGGCTAAAATAATGAAAGGTCAGTCATTGACTGATATGAATAATTATTTGATAATTATTTTGTGATAATTAGTACATAGGTAGTATAATTTGAACACAGCATTAACTCATACAAACACAGTGTAAGTAGGTACCTTAAAATCGCACTAGCTAGTCAAATAAAACACCACACATCACGATACTCGGTAGGTTTAGGTACCTACAGGGCTTAACTACCGCAAAGCTTAGGATCTTTAATAATTATGTTGGCCTAACTGAATACTCACGCTCCTCCAAGTTCCTAAAATCCCTACTCGCACCTAAAATCTCACACTCTAAAGCCGATATAAACTGTCACGCTGCGAACAACCCTCAATGGCAAAGAACAATTATTTTTTAAATTACATAATATCTTTTTTTAAATTTTAGGTACTTACCGAATAATGAAGTAGGTAGGAGGTCAACGATAAAGAAGGCTCAGCCTTATTGGGCCTATTTTATACCATTTCCACAATAATTTCCTTCTGTGAAAAGAACTAAAAGGGGAGCACATAGCACTTGCTTTGCCACACCACACCACAAGTCTACAACACAGAATAGGTATGTTTTCGTATTAGCTACCAAGTTAATTAAAATACCACAAAAACTCACATCACTGCACATGTAGATTCACCATTAAATTCACAATGTGTAATTATTCTACAATTTACCTACATTAAAACTACAATCTTCGATAATACACTATCCTCGCGCACATAAGAGCGAGAGTTGTTAGTTGACTGTCGATGTCGACGTAGGTACTCGTACAATATCTACTATTCCAACCGATAGGTAGGCAGTCTAGTAATAAAAAACTAATTCAGTTAGCTCTCGATTTGTTAGAGCCGACATACCTACCTAATAATTTCGCGATGTGCACACGTATTTCGCGATGTGTACGTCCCAGCAAAATGATTTCTGGCTGTCGACTGACCAGTGACCAGTGATTTGCTTACATTACATACACGTGGAGTGATGCAGTCAAAGGTACCGCCATCATGGCGGCACCTTTGACCGCCGCGGCGGTACGAGGCATCCACAAAGCGTCATGCGGTCAAAGGACAATAAAAAAGCCGCCCTAACATCTTTTTCGATTCAAAATGATCTTTATGCACACGCAATAACTATTAAATTCGTTTGGCACTTATTTTTGATTAATAAAATGGATTTTTTTAACTTAATCGAAACTAACAACATGTGTATGTGTGTGTGCGCGCCTTGGCACGTGTAAGTAGTACACGAGCAAGTAGATTGAAGGTACCTAGGTATTACGGCTTGGGAAGTGCAACGGCGCGGCGTGCCCTCAGCGCGGCCATCCGCCAACAGCAACAGGGCGTCTCGCTGTCGGCCGTAGTATGAGCTGTAGCCGACAGGGAGGAGTATTGGGAGGCGTTCGCGTCCTTCTGCGAGGAGGTCGTCTCGCAGAAGGAAGCGGCGGAGCGGGTCAGGGAGCGCGATGCGCGGGCTGACCCGATCCATCGCGCGCGAAGCGGCAGGCGCAGGCGGCAGTATGCTCTCCTGCACCCACCTTGACGAGAGCTGGCGGGCGGCCTGATCCCGGTATGCCGCCCGCCTTGCCCGATGTAGGGGCGAAGGCCATTGAGCGTTACCCTAGCAAGTAGCAATCGATTTCCAATGTCATGGACATGGTTCTTAGTAACCACACAAGCTTATTTTATTTACTTATTAAAGAGTTCCTTAGGTAATTCCGTCGTGACTGAATGTCGAAGAAAAGTATGTAGGTAACACGACGAAATAACATAGGTAAACAAAAATAAAAACAACTAAAAGTAAACTAAATAACAAAAATTAAAACGGAAAAAATACAAAAAGAATAATTTACGTCCCTCAGGATCGAACTTGAATTTATTAAATCTCAGTCCGCCTGGTTAACTTAGAGCTGACTCAACCGACAGGCAAGGCGCCGAATATGTGGATCTGTTCGTAGGCTTCTTTCTGTCAGTAAGTGCAACCACCAAATAAATCTCTGCCTGCCTACCGTATCGGCTGCTTGCATTCGATTCCTAGATCGATTTTGCTAAGTAAGCACACATTTTGTGTTGTTTGATTGTGTACCTATCGGACAAGTCAATGTCGTGGTAGTGGGGTGATATTAACGAAATATCATTTCGTGTAGGTTTTTGGTTAATTAAATAGGTACCTATTACTTATGTTAGTTCCAGGTTTGTTTGATTCTGTCATTGCCTAATGGTCATAAACGGGGTAATTGACCGGGATATTGGGTTCGATTCCTGAGTCATTCACAGTTAGGTAGGTACCTACTGAGGCGGTGGCTTTTTAACAAGAATGAATTAGTAATTAGAAATGCAGCTACCATCGATGTCTTGCGTTCGATTCCTGGATCGATTTTGCATTGATACTTAAGCACTTCACTTTGTGTTGTTGTGTATCAGAAAAGATTAACACTTTGGCGGGCGGTAAACGAGACACAATACAAGTTTTATTGTTATTACGTCTACAGGCGTTTACTGCCCGCAAAAGTGTTAACGGCAAGGTCGGTGACACCCCCGCCCGCCTACCGCGGCGCCCGCCCGACTCCCGACAGACAGTGTGACTCATACGCACGCGCTATCGTGACGTCTGTGTTGCTTTCCCGCGCAAGCGCCGCCGCGCCGCGCCGCGCCCGTGTCACAGAATAACCGAATTCGGTTATTCTGTGCCCGTGTCACCCGTGCGTGCGTCATGTCCGATTTCAGTAACCGCGAGTTTTATGAGATGGTGCGAGTTTATCTCCTACGTGGTGAAAGTTTAGCAGCAGCTTGCAGAATGTATGAAAGTGAGAGTACCGTGGCCGGCTAGGTCCCAGGACCTTACTCCCTGCGACTTTTTTCTCTGAGGAGAGGTGAAACGCCGAGTGTATGTGGACGAGGTCCAAAACTTAGAGGACTTAAAAATAATAAACGTGTTTAATGAAGTGAAAAATGAAACTAGTGTACTTAACAAACTGAATGACAATTTAATAAAACGTGCACGTTTATGCCTTGAAAGAGGAGGCCTTCATTTTGAACAATTATTAAAATACTGTGATTAGTGCATTACACGACATGTCCCCTACGTGTACCTAAGAAGAAGTACAGAAGTACCTAAGCATTTAATTTCAATTTATCATAATGCTTTATTTTCTGCATTTTGATGGTCCTAAGCCCATGAAAGTATGAAGGAAAAATTATGGAATCACTCATCAAGGTCAGTGACTGCCTAAACTGTAAAAGACTAATTCAAATGTGATAAATTTAGCGTTTAGTAACCCGCATAGGTACCTAGGTATGTCGGCGGTCGCCGGTCGGCGGCCGGTGCATCGGCATCGTGCGAGCGCATCAGCGCACAGCTGATTATCCAAGTACCTACGTAGAACGCACGCGCCGCCCGCGTGGGCCGATCACCCCGCGCGATGACAATAAAATCAGTTTCAAAATAAACATCTTTCGCATGCAATAACTTTATTTTTTAGTACTAAGACGTATTAAACTATAAAATACGTATTTATTCAAATTCGTTAAAGTTTATTTTTTCAAAGTATCCGCACTCCTTAAAAAGTCTTCCTGTAGGTATTATGGCACAAGTCTAAGACACAACGGTCGCTATAACTTGATACGGGATACAAGTCGCCTCTAATTTTTTACTTTTGGTTTGAGAAAATGAACGATTGCGAGCAAATAAGACAGCGATAAACTTGTCAAGTAAAGATGTAGGTAGTGACTCAAGTGAGTGATGATGGAGTGGTGGCTAGTTCGTAATGGTTGGTAGGTAATGGCGGGAGATAGTAGGAAGCAAGGATAGCCAGTCTGTCAGAGAACAGAGATAAAGGTAACCTAAAATTTCGTTTGTTTCATTATGTTTGATTTGAATTAAAATTAACCGCATAATTAAGGCAGCATGATAGAATAAAAATTTAGAAAGGGGTCAGTATCATTTTAGGCATGGAATTCTTTAGCATTTTGTTAAGTTAATTTGATTGTGTCAATGACTTGTCAGAAAAGTGATCGTTAACCAGGGAACGGAATTCGATTCCAGGGTCATGTAAGAGTGCTAGATTTTGCATAAATACATACACAAGTTTCTTTGTTGGGCCCAAAGTAATTTCGTATTTTGTAAGAACATTTTGGTTGATACTTAGTAAGTTTTCATTAGTTTGACTGTGTCTAGTACCTAATCGCAAACGTCGTGAGTGGATGTTCTCTAAATGAAGGCCTGCGGTCCCGGCGCGGCGGCTACTTATTTAAAACCATGTTGCCCCACGTTTGCCCTTCACATGATATCACTAATAAAACCAGATCAACTGGACCGTAGTATCTCTGATATTAAAATCGTCTAGTTCTACGTAAATTGTAAAGCCAAGAAGTGGTTGAAACATCAGCTGGCCGGGCGCCACGCGACGAAAGTCCGAGATCGTGACCTCGACGAGCGCGCTCGACAACGCGCGTCGCTTCGCCCGCGCCGCTGCGCCGCCGCCGCGCTGTGTCAGTGACCCCACGGCCGCAAAAATAAATATCCCATCCCAAATTTTTATTATTTTTTATTTTAAGTTTTTTTATTAATTGTTTTTAAGTGATTTAGGCATCAGTGGGTAATAATAAGACTATCTGAACTTATTGCAAGTCAAAAAAAGGAAAAAATATTTATGATTTTTAATCAAGCTAAAACCTGTGCAGGGCCAATCTATATCAGCAATAGAACCTACCGTTTAAGGGAACTACACGAATTCGGATACACCCTGTATACTGTCTTATTTTACTTGTCGTTGGACTGCCTAGTCAAAGCTTGTAAGTTCGAAACCCAAGCACATACTCAGGATTCATGTGCTTTTTAGAAATAAATTATCACTTGCTAAAACGGTGCGGGAAAACATCGTGAGGAAACCGGCACACATGAGAGATATTTCAACGGTGTGTTAAGCTTTAATAGTTAATAAGCTTTAAATGGATATCTGACAAACCATAGACACAGATAACAGTTTCTATGATTTTTTTCTGATCGATGTTGATCTAGAACCTTATTTGTTACAGCTAGTTCCAAGGCATCATGGCCGGGAGTGAGTTTATTCATGCAAAATGCATTCATCTTTGCTGCGTCACTAGCGTTTAAGTTCGGTCGTACCGAAGAACTGTGGGGGTAAATCAGTAATCTCATACCTTTCATCGATTGCTATGTCTAGTTATAATAAGCCAAGTCTCGATAACTGTGTTATGTTTTTTTAACATACAGTATGCTTGAATTTTGCTTATTACGCCTTTTGAAGTTTGCAATATTTTTAGTTCAAATGAGTAAAAGATTTTCTCCTTGTTACATTGTTATTACTTGCTTCACTTGTTTACCGGCAAATGTATGACTAGACATGCATAAGGATTTATATAATCTAGGATAAATTATAATATTAAAATTGTAGGTAAACTTTGTAGTATATTTTACATAATTATTATTTGTTAAGAACGAATATCAGATTCCAATAACTATTTTTTAATATTATGTTATTAACAATAATGATACCAAACGAAAAACCAGAAAAAAGTGTTTGTATAAATAAATAACTTTATTGATTTGGCATTAATAAATTACATTGATTGAAGTACATTAAAGATCTTATTAAGAGTATTTATTATTTTATTCTTACACTTTGGCCACGCTTAGCAGGAACAACTTAAAATCTTTGGGTACATTTACAAGTTTTTGTATTTATTTCTTAAGTAAGTGTTTACCTTCCAATTTCCTAACAAAGTAACTTTAATTAGACAGCAAATCGATTACCACGGAACATAACAATCTCCTCTGAACGTTACCGATTGGCATCGAACGGTAACAATCGCCAACGAACGTTACCAATCGCCACCGAACGTTACCAATCGCCACCGAACGTTACCGATCGTCTTTACATTGTCTCTCTAAAATGATCGCTCTTGCTGCTAAAAAAAATTTTTTGTCAGGCAATAAGGATGCATTTCATAATATATTGAACATGTATCAAAGTCACTCAAAACATCAAAAATTGTAATCATCTATTATATTTTACACAAAGTTTAAATTAGGCGGGAGGTGTGTTAAGTTAGATATATTGAGTTAACTTGTTAGTAGGTATACTTAGTATTAAACTAGTGTCTTAAAATAAAATTATTATCGAAGTGTTATTACAAAATCGTATAACATTTTATCGGCTAATAAATTTTCGTAAAACGATAAAGAAACAAATAATATGAATATTGTACAGATGCCAGCACATCAAGCTACTACAATCTGTCAGATTTCTTCAATAGATTTTCAACTTTATAGCTATGGCATAATGTTCAAGGTTGATTGGGAAAATTTGACAGTTTCGGGTAGCTTGACCTGCTGGCGTCTGTACTTAAATTTCATTATTACTTAAGTTGATTTTGGAAGTTTCTGACTCGTATTGTGATGGTGAGTTGAAATATATTATGTAAAAAGTTGCGTATTTTAGTCGGACATAAGTTGAATTTGTCTAGAGACACTGCTTTATCAGCGTTCACTTATATTATGTGTATAGATATACCAAGTTATCTGTGAGATGAATGAGGGCGCTGTACTTATGTTGTATAAACGTAGATCACCTGACAGTTCAACTATTATTTGCTAGGTGTTGTCATGGAAACGCGTGAGTTCCAATTTTCGCCATTTCACAGATAAGTTGGTACGTATATTACCTCATCTAAAGTGATCTCCATAGACTTATCCTGATCCTGCGCTTTACGAAAGAATAAGCCCAAGTTATTGATGAATGGAGGGTTTGAGTTAGTGAGTAAGGCGTCAGAATAGAACAATTAACTGACTATTATTTTTTTAAAAAATGCAAAATTTTCTTCAACTTCTATAGAATTTGAACGGTTCTGTTCTCACATCAATACGCGACACGTTGTCGAGGATGTCGGAAAGGGGATCATACCCCAAGTACGAGTTAGCAAACCACGCGAACACAGATCAGATAGGATACGTAGTCACTCTCCTATCTGGGACGTAAAAATGAGACACTGCGATTATGAGTTATATTTTGGATGAATATTTTACGAATGCTTTAAAAAATGTTAGCTACGAGTATTATGATATGAAAAATAGCTCGTAAATATTAATCAGATACTCATAACGATTCTTTCTGACACAGCCTGTGTAAAAAAAGCGTGCAGTACCTATATTGTCGTGTGAACAGAGCCTCTGTCTTCAATTCGCATAATCGTTATTTCGGCTATTCAACATTTATTACACACTAACGCCTACTAAGGTTCCTGTCGGCATCCACACACGTTCTGCCATTGTTTCCATCTGGCAGACAGAGCTGATCAGCTCCACAGCCCCCGTTCCTATACATACAGACGCTTTGGACTTGGGGACAGAAGTCGGGAGCCACTGCTACTCCATACAGTCTCCTTGAAGCCGTTGCTATGGGGACCTGGCCGCGGATTTGAGTGTCCAAGTCTATGTATTCGATTTTAAGCCTGAAAGTGGTTAAAAAAATAATTAAATTATTGGTATTTTGGCTTCATACATCCCACATTTATATTTTATTTTATTAATTTAAAATCTGTCTTTTGTGAGTTTTTGGTTTATGGTAGGTAATATTATTATGATAAGTTTATGGTAAAAAAGTTGATTTTCAAGGAATTTGCAATGGTTGACCCAAGTTCATTGAACGCGGTTTGGGTTTGACCTACCTAAAGTTTATTTGAGTTAGGTACTTACGTTTTCCAATCGCTCCAATAGAATGTATTTCCGTTGATCGCAATGCCGAAGGGGTACGAGCAGTTACTGGCAATGGTTTCCTTCTCCAAAGTGTCGATTGAGGCACATATGATGCTGGATTTATGAAGCCCTGCGTCAGCATAGCAAAGGCGGTCGCGAACCCAATCAATGGCCAAAGAGTTTGGTAAAACCACATCAGAACTGTCTAAGAATGTGCCACGCTGGGACCCATCCATATTGGCCCATTCAATCTTAGGTGACGAGCGTTTCCAGTCGGACCAAAAGATTTTTCTGTGAAGAAATGAGCATGTTGGTTACTTTTTAGGTAATTAATTTCACAGTGCAATACTGTCAATTCAATTCAATTCAAAATGTTTATTTGCTAGAATATGGTACCTACAAGGGATATTACATAAAATGTTGTAGTAGTTCAACATATTCTGCCAAGTATGGCGTGCAAATACATGGGTCATTATTATTATATTACATTATTCATTGGTCATTATTTCATTACATTAATTTCATACTTGTCATGTCAATCTTATCTTATCATCTAGGAAATCTTTAACACTATAATAATTTTTATTCAATAGTAACCTAAATAATGGTTTTTAAATAATTTCGTAGATAGATTAATGAGGTTCTAAGAAAGATTATTATATAACCTTATATTAAGTAGTTTGTTCAGAATCAGTAACTGAATCGATCACAATAATTTTTACACCATGTTATAGGTTACACCATATATTTTTTCCAAAAAACCTAATGAACCTATGACCTAAACGTGAAAGTAGTTTGTTCAGAATCAGTAACTGAATCGATCACAATAATTTTTACACCATGTTATAGGTTACACCATATATTTTTTCCAAAAAAAAAATTTAAATGGTACAAGTTTGGACACACGCAAATCAGTTGAATGACCGCTACCAGCAGGCCGCGGCGGCGGCAAGCCAGCCGACAGACTCGGCGGCGCCGATAGATCACGTGCGTCGCTCCGCGCTGCCCGCGCAGCAGCTGCGTCAGTCAGTCGCCCGAAAACTTGAGAGCACTGCGCATGTGTCGCTTGCGCCCGCGTTCCCGCCAAATCACGTGTTTCGATTGAGTGTCGATTATTGTTTTGGTTGTTTTTGTTTTGTTTTTTTTGGGAGTGATAATGACGTTTTAATTTTCTAACTAAAACCAAGTAGGAATTTACGAAAGCGCGCCCGTCTGTGCATTTGACAAAGAGGCGACACTATGAACAATTACTGCGTTATGTTTAAGTGTGAATAGTGCATAACAGTGCAGTGATTTTGTCGAAATTACGTTATCAAAACGTTAGCACCACATTACACAAATGCTCTGTGATCGCACACAACCGAGTAGGTACTACTAGGCGAACCACCTGCGCGGCGCCGCGCTCGCGTGTGACCATGTGTGACCATGACCAGTGACCATGTTTACGTGAGGACAACGATGCAACAGAATAAGCTTTGTAAGTACATTTTTTAATTTTACTTAAAATTATTGCGATCGATTCAGTTACTGATTGTGAACAAACTACTTTCAGGTTTAGGTCATGCTTAATATAAGCTTGTATATTCTTATACACATACAATTAACATTTTTCCTATACAATTCAAGTTTTATTTGTGGTCATTGCAGTCGGTCTTTATGTCGTGATTTACTATTTGCGTTATCATTGCTGGCCAATCACTGCAACTTAAACTAAGGGGATTGATATCTGTGTTGTCTCGTGTTTGACACGTGTGGTGGCTGAATATATGAAACACCTATCTATTTTACCTAATTCTACGAGTATGTAGGTAGGTCGTCGTAACGTGCGAGCGCCATATTGAATTTGCCTAAGACACTCAGGAGTGCGGGCCTTGTCGACTTTGATCATAACAGTTACTTTAATATAGAGTCTACATTTGTTTCAACACATGGACTTGTCCATAGATTAAAGATAAAATAGAAACAATATCGTCAAAAACTATAAAAATCGTCAAAAGACTAATTTTTTGTTTATAAAATGTCAAAAATTTCCATGTAGGTACCTACTTACTGAAATAATTTTCGGATCATTGGACGGGTTAAAAAATTTCAATTACCCTCTCCGCGGATGCACGGCGATGCCTCTTGGATTAGATATTCCGTCTACTGCGAATAGCACCTTCCTTGCTTTCGTGTCCAAATTGGCTACTTCAATGGTCAGCTTCTTTGAGTCCGTCCAGAATATGTTTCTTGCAGACCAGTCCACCGCAATGCCTTCAGGTGACTTAACACCTGTAATTTTGTATATATTATTAATATACTTATCCATATTAACGCATGCGTGTGAAATACTAAGGTCAATTTTTTTTTTAAGAATTTAATCTAAATAGCCTAAACAAAAAGCTATAACATTCAATATTTTATATTTTAAAGCTCAACATACCTTCTGATAGGAAAATATTGTAATCACTTCCATCGTACGACGATGTCTTAATAGCATAACTCACAACATCTCCCCAGTATATCCTGCCAACTTCGCAGTCTACATCGATGCCTACGGCTATTTGCGAAATTCCACTATTGATTGGCGTTGCGAAGTTTCTAGGAGTCACTTGGAACGGTACTCTGTACACAGACGCGCCGTCGCTGGCCACCAAGAAGTTTCCAGCGTGTCTGGGGTTCAACTCGCAATGGCTACCGTTGCCGTTGTAGCCAGCATTACACTCACATACGTACGCATCGTATCTCCTTAAACATGACGCGTGCAGGTCGCACATGTTCGGGTCGTTTCTACACGTTGGTTCAAGGCTGCATTGGTACCCGTTCCCGGTATAACCCTCTCTACAGATGCACTGGTATGTGTTCTCAATAGGCGTACACACGGCATCAGGGCTACAATCGTTAGCAACGTCGCACGTATTGCCCACTGGAACGCACTGAGAAATACCCTCGCCGTTGTATCCTTCATCGCAGTGGCAGTAGTTTAAATCTAATTCAGTGTCGTAGAGACAGGATGCGTGTTCGGCACACCATGCTCCGTTACACAACTCGTCAGGAATGCAGGCATCGTTCTGGTCTTTTATGTATCCTTTTATGCACTGACAGATGTACTCTTTACTCTTAGCGTCTGGTCTACATTCGGCATTGTATTCGCAGTCTGAGTTGTTCTTGCAGCTGAAGTTTGGTCGGCAGATGTAACCATCGCCGTGGTATCCAAGGTCGCAGACACATATATGCTCATCGGCTCGAGTGTTGATGCAATGACCATTGCGTCCGCATGCACAGTTAGGTCCCGTGCGCTCGATACACTCGAACGCATCGCCTTCGTAGCCCTCAGGGCAGACACAGTGCTTTCCTTCCCAGTCGCCAGAAGTATCTGCTGTTAGGTAAGAGCACACGGCATTTGGTGGACATTCGGCGTCCTCCTCGCATCTTACTGAAATCAAAAATAGAAATAAATCTTAAATAAATAATCTTTGTGATTAAAAGAAAGTTAAAACAAACTAATAAAATTATCTTACAAAGAGGGTCGCTGTTGTCGAGAGATTGCTGGTATGAAATTCCAGTAGGCTGCTGGTAATAAGTATAATTAGTTTGAGGCGGGTTGTAGTTGTTTAATGATTGTCCGTTGGAGTTATCTTGTGGGTAGCCGTTATAATTAGGTTGATTCGGCTGAGGTGATGGATAGTTATTATCTAAAGTTTGTTGATAGTTGTGATCCGGTTGCTGATAATAATAGGGGTGCTCTGAGGGCGGTGAGTAGTTATTCTCGGATGACAGTTCTTTTTCTGGTTCCGACGGGTAATAGGAACTGTATTCTGTGGGTTGGTAAGAAGGATCTGTTGGTGTTGGATTGCGAGGTTCAGTCGAAACTGAATAAGATGGGCCTGTAGCTTGGCTGTAAGGTTCTGTAGGTTCTTGGTAGTTGTATTCAGAGGGTGCCGGCTCTGTAGCATCGTAGATCTGAAGACGACATAGTTGGTTTTTAAAGTTAGTGTCGTCACGGAAGTTAGTGTAGCCTGGTGGACACGAACATCCAAATTGACTGCATTCCGGTAAGACGTAAGTCTCGTTGTAATCAGCTTCATTATTTTCTGCGGGAGGATTGGACCTCGTCGTCGATGTTTCACGTAACGTCTGGTCAAGGAAGTCACAACGGTATCCGTCACCATAGTAACCGTCACCGCATTTACACTCGTAAGTTTTGCCCGTAAAAATGCAAGACGCATACGGCGAGCAGGTAGAACAAATGGCTTCATAATTTAGATAACAAATAACTCCGTCGCCATAGTAACCAGGGTTGCATACGCATGTAGGTTTTCCACCAGGGTTTTCTTGACATTGAGCATTGATATCACATGTTATAGTTTGGCAAGTAGAAAGAGGATTGCAAGTTACACCATTTCCTGTGAATCCTTCGCGACATCTACATTGGAAGCCACCATCACGGTTGTAACAATCGGCGTTGCTATCACAGTTATGTGTTCCAGCTTGACACTCGTCCATATCTACACAGATTACTCGATTGTCTTGATAAAAATTAGTGAAACCAGAATCGCAGACACAAGCAAAAGAATCGCCTTGAACCACGCATGTGCTGTGAGTGCCACAAGTACTTCGGCCTGCAATACATGGGTCTTCTTCACCTAGAGGAAATATTTTGTTGGACATTCCATACCTAACGATGTTTTCCTTGGTTTCATATCCCAAATAATTTTTACTTATTTTTAATGTCGACGGTGTAGTATCTTCAACCGATGGAGGTGCAAATCTACAACTTTGAAAACTAAAAGTTTGAGATACTCTTTGCTCGTATTTTTCGCCTGTATTTTTATTTGTGAATGTTCGGCTAGATTCGGCGCGTATAAGATTTGGTTTTACCACGGTGTACTGCTCATTGTACTCGGTTACTTCAATCTTTGCTCCGGGATGTATCAACGGTAGCGAGCCCCTAATATCAGTCTCCAAAATGATTTGATCAAAAACATCATGTCCGAGATACTCTTGATTTATTGTCACTCTGTCGCTAGTAGCTGGGAACCATATATCTGCTGAGTGGTTAAACAACGAGCCTGTCAGTTGGTATCCATTTTTGGCGGTACCTGATGGTTTGGCAAACAACCAACCAACAACGCCACCGAGTACTTGCAGTAGCTGTAAACTGCTTCCTAGACCTTCTGGTACTAGCGTTAAAGCTGTGTATGCTCGGCCTTCAGCTACGACCACATACGCCTGAATATCGACATCATTGAGATTTATGTTATTAAGAACTCCGTTGATTTTACCGTGAACTCTAAGTGGGACGTCATCTTTTATACAAGATTTTCCGTTTCCGTAATATCCGTCGTTGCACTGACAGCATATACCTGCTTGGTAGTCGACGCATCTTGCTTTAATGTGGCACACACTGGGTCCGCTTTGAGCACATGTTTTGGATTCTTCTTCAATTTCTACGTCGTTTTGGTTGTACTGGTCTGGAACAGCTATGTTACCTTCAGGTGGTATAGCTCCAATGCGGAAAACGTATCTTCCAGGCTCATGACTATTTGACCATCTGGAATGACATTTACAAATATTTGAGTTAATTAAGCCTAAGAGTGGGTTGCTTAAAACCGACTGTGAAAGTAAGATAATCGAGTATGAAGAAAGATTAATGAATGCAAGTGAAGTTGGAAGTGCAAAAGACAACTTACGAAACAATATTTCTGATTTGATGACTGCCAGAACCGCGGAGAGTGTATATGCGTCCATCTTCTGCCACAAAGCCTGCTTGTGCCTTGGCGTCTGGTAACGTTAAAAAGTTGGTGTCTTTTTGGATCCATTGGATATCGCGTTCAGGATAGAGCAACTCTACAAAACTTTCAGTACCGTTGTTGATTACAGCTATTTGGAAACTGTTTTTTTTCTCATCGGAGCGTCCGTTGATTGTATACGTGACGTCTTCCCACGTGGCTATGAACACGCTGGTTGGTTTGAAGTCATAGTAATCGTGGAAGTTGTTTTGTACACTCTCTTCTGCTTTTGAGAGGATGTGTGGTTCGTTAGTTTCTCTATAGTAGACTGCGCCAACGTCAGTTGTGTCGATGTTGGTGTAGAATGCCGCGATGGATGGATACGGCAGTGGGAACTCGATATTTAGGAACGAAGGTATGTCTGATCGGAAAGTCAGCACGCCATAGTTATTTACCTGCAAGTAGAAAAAATCTTTATTCTATCTTTTTATGTAAAAAAGTCTTGTACGGGGATTCCCCTAGATTACACGACCCGCCTAGGATAATACTGTTTCTAAGGGGTGATTATGGACACTCATATGGGTTGATACGGGACAATATTATATAACGGTTGTTGTAGAATGTACTCGTATAACATATTTTTCATCATTGTAATACATAGTTAGCGTTTATCTATTACGTTAGGCACTTAATATAAACACGGTGGTGACCCGCTAAGCGATAATGCGGTATCACGTACATTATTTAGGTAAATTTAACTTAAAAGGTCTTGAGTCTTGACTCTATGATAAGTACTACATTCTTAAAATTTCTAACGACATCCCAAGTTTAATTTGTATTAATTAATACAAGTTAGTCAAGATTTTTGACATTAATTTAAATTTTCTCGACTCTCTTCAGTTTAAAAAAATCTTTACAACAAAAAAAAAATATAATTATTTAATAAGAAAATTTTGAAAAAATTTTGAAAAGTTTTCTTATTAAATAATTATATTTAATAAGCTATCATGTGCTATAACATGTAAAAAATTCACAAAAAAAAAATAACCGAAAAAAAGGGAACTAAAAAGTAAAAAAATAATTAATGATTTTTAACAAGTACACATTTATCATTTATTTATAAATTCTGATCAGAAGAGTAATGAAAAATAGACTCCAGAAAAAAACCGTTTTTGGAGGCTAAATATTGCAAATTGAAAAGTTTGTAAGTTTGAACGCACTAATTTTAGAAAATACAGGTCCGTTTTGAAGAGTAAATTATTTTGGTGTTAGATAGCTCGTTTATTGAGAAAAGTTGTAGGCTATACGAAATAAACCTAGAGGAAAAATGTTCATGGACAAAGTTATCGGTGATAGTTAGTACCTAGTATAATAATTATAGGGATTAAAAAAAAAACAAAAGATGCGTTCAGTGACCGATGACGCCGACACTATCGATGCGCCCACGTGCATTTCCGCCCGCTCGGCTCGTTCTGTTTTGACTGTACGCTTGTCAATGGTAACAGTCATAGACAATCGGTCTTAATACTATTGATGACTGTTTTCCTGACCGAAATTCGGTCACAGCGGTCAATCTTAACGAGATCAACAGGAGATATTAAAGTGCACAAGTGTGTGCGAAAACATAGGTGCAGTTCTATTCCCTCACTCGCGTAGTCCGATGTGACGGCAATCCAACACGACCGGTGATCTAAAGCCCAGGGCCAAAAGAGTATCGTGCTGTCCGAGACACGGGGTAACTGATAATTAATTTATAATACGCACATAAATTACGAAAATTCAGAAGTGCGCGCCTTGGGTTCGGACTTGAGACCTCTGACTTGCCAGTCGACGGTCATACCACTACGCTATCACGAGTAACGACTCAACTATTAATATAAAGTACCTACATAGAGTATTTACTGATATTTCGTTCACCGTACCAAAGCGTTGATCTGAAATGCATGGTGATGTGACGTCACCTGTTTTTGCTTGTAATTTTTGGAACAGATATATTATACAAATGGGTGATAATTTGTGTCGCATAGTTGAGTAACATTTCCAGAACTGTAAACTTCGTTATATAGGTAGGTAAATGATAGAGTCGCCCGCCACTTATTTCACGAGAAATTAAATTATCCTGTAAATCCAGTAAAAGTTGTCTATTTCTTTAATTTTCGATACCTTGGGTTGCATTGTTGGGTTAAATTGTTGCAATTTTCGTAAGGATTTTTAATTTTTTTTTAGAAAATAAAATACAATCCATAATAGGTAGGTACTCGCTGATAATGTAGCTTTCCATAGGTGAAATAATTTAAAAAATCGGTTAAGTAAAGATTATCTACTCCAAAAAAACTAGGTTTAGATTCGATTAGTTTGGATATTATTAATTTCGATCAAAATTTTATGATTTACTGGTACCTACTTAGGTCCTAAGTTGTTATGACCAGCGTTGATCTATTTGGTGGGACGCCACAGTTGGCAGTATACATGAGTATACTTATACCTTAAGTTTCTCATTATTTCGACTTAGGTTTTCTGGGTGGTAAAACGAGGTTACGAGATGTCTTGTGAAAAACCACGTGACCTTCGAGGAGCTGGTATCAAGTATGATTTGTATGGGCGTTTGCCCCTTGTTGTAACATAAATACTATGTAAATTGTGGTATTAATAATGATAGTGATTGGCGATTATTTAAATAAAATCTGAGTGAAATAAAAAGATTATATATTATTTTATATCATGGTGTTGTGTGGTCTACGATGAAGCACACCTGCCATTAAATCCGGAGGATAGAAGTTGTCAGTATTATGTAGTATTATTCAGATCTGTCTCCCAGATAGTTTTCTCCGAACATCATACCGGAACACGACAAAGCCGCTTAACGACACGTCTTTGTCCGGTTGGTGAGAACCAGCCACGGCTGAAAACTCCCCACCTCCCCATTCCAACCAGAATTAGCTTGGATGTTCATTGCTACTGACCTTTGTCCTATCATTAGTGGACTAGTCGAATTTTCACGCAAACAAGGCAAATACTTTAAAAATAACGCTAATGAAATCAAATTATGTACATAATCAAATGTGACATTTTGAACTTCTATTAATTCAATAGGTAAGCAGTTAACAATTAAATTAATTGTGAGTCAATGTTACTTTGTAGGTAATAGTTATTGTTAAGCTTTGATATTTTGTCGAGGCCATTGTGCTAGATCTAAGTTTAAATGTCACGCGTTATGCTTATTGGCATGAGCAGAATTAAAATTGATTGAATAAATTTAATGAATTTAAAGAAATGTAGATTTTTAATCTACATTTTCGTGAATTGTTAACTCTTTGGTACATTTAAATGGAAATGTAAAACTTCGACCATATTTTGTAGTAATGGCACAGGTACCTAATGGTTTAGGTAGGTATCCATATGTGGTTTTTTGCTTGGCATTTAAGATTAATTTATGTTTCTAAGTTATTATTTGAATGACACTAAAAAATTATAGTGCCGTGCCGTATGATTTCCGGCCTAAGAATAAAACCACCGCTACTCGTCCCGCGGGTGTCGTAAGAAACGATAAAGGGAAAGATCCGGAAGGATGGCCAGCAGCATCCTGTGTAGGTGACAGTAATCATCAGCTACTGCGATCGCCAACCCGCGATTGCCCAGCGTGGTGATCAAAGATATTGGAAAGAAGGTGGTGATTATGGGCAAATATCTCCAATGAGCGCACAAACAGTTCAGCAGTGGACTAATACAGGCTAATAATAATGATGATGAATAAATGATTAAGTAATTATAGAAATTGCCAATATGGTCAAACGTAAATTGTTACTGGCCGAGCATTTGGCATATTTCATTATCATGTGTGCCGATACAGATAACTTTAGATATTTTTGTCCTTATCACTGAAATGGCAATGTACTATAACACAATTTACTTATAAGGGGACGTAGCGCCGACGTTACGGCCACTGACACCCAGAGCAAAAAGATTTTGGCGTCCTCATGAATGTTAATTTTTTGTTGGAGTAGCAGTATTGAGGGTATGGAGCACGGGGGGCAGTAGACTCCAGACCTCGGTGCCCCCGCAAATATAGCGCCCTGGGCTGTCGCCCCGTCGCGTTCCACCCCTAACGCCGGTACTGAGCAGACGTAAGACGTCGCAAAAGTGGTTTAATGACGGTCTACATCATTTAGCCTGTCATTATAGCACTGATAGCCTAGTGGTATGACCGTCGACTGACAAGTCAGAGGTCTCAAGTTCGAACCGAAGGCTTTTCGTAAGTTATGTGCGTATTATAAATTAATTATCAGTTGCTAAAACGGTGAGCGAAAACATCGTGATGAAACCAGCACACCTGAGAGATTTTTCAATGGTGTGTAAAGTCATGTCAGAGGCTTAGGGGCAGTTCAAACTCTGACACCAGGTTGTTCATCAACCTTACGATAAGAAGAAGCAGCCTATGTTATTCACTTCTACAAAGCATTTCTTAAAACTATAACAAAAACTTGGTATGAGGAATTAGAAGTTTAATCTTGTCTTGTTAAATCTAAACGATGTTGTCGTAATAATGGATATGTCCTGTAAGTAATGTCGTCGTATGAGCCATTTATATCGCGTGAGCAGTGCCAATTGTCTCAAAGTTCGTAATTAAGACTACACTTAAGTAAGTGTTATCAACAGGAATGTCCGTATGGCTCTATGTTGTATCAAATATTATAATAACATTTTTAATTATAGCTTTTTTTTTCTTTACGAACAATAGGCATCAGTGTGACCATGGACCTTCCCGATGGTAAGAGGTGCGGTATTGTGGTCTAGGATAGAGTACACCTGCCTTTAAGATGCATATTATCGATTCAAAAATTCCTAAAATAAGATGACTGATAATTAATGTACCTTATAGAAGATTAAAATATAAAAAGTTTCATCATCATCTGCCTAGCCTTTTCCCAACTATGTTGGGGTCGGCTTCCAGTCTTACCGGATACAGCTGAATACCAGTGTTTTACATGGAGCGACTGCCTATCAGACCTCCACAACCCAGATACTGGGTTACACGATACCCCTTGGTAAGACTGGTAGTCAGATTTTTGGGCTTCTGACTACCCGTAACGACTGTCAAAGATTTACAATTGACAGCCGGGGCCAACAGCTTAACGTGCTATCTGAGGCACGAAGAATGATAATTAATTAATAATACGCACATGACTTACGAAAAGTCAGAGGTGCGCGCCTTGGATTCGAACCCGAGACCTCTGACTTGCCAGTCAACGGTCACCACCACTAGGCTATCACGACTCTTTTATATAAAAAGTTTGAAAAAATAATTAAAACTAGTCAATTAATGACGAAAATTAAAGACTTTGAAAATTGTTGGCTAGACAGAGATAGCACTAATTAAAAAATTACGTCATTTCTACGTATCGTCATAATTATAAACTCCATACGGATCAAAGCGATTGTCATTTCGCGGGAAGAGAATAGCGATTACCTCCTCCAGAAATTTCGAGAGCTTATTACTTCGGCATTAATGATAATATACCAATTTTAATATTTTTTCAGATGTGGTAGTAATTCTAAGCTTACCTTTTTAAGACAAAAACCTTCGTGCCCCACACGCCACGTATTTTTAAGTAGGTAAATTGTGGCTTGAAGAGCACGAACATTTTTGTATTCTACGAGTATCCACTCTACAGTCCGTGGACGACGAACATTAAAATAAATTAAGACAGGACCACTCTACGTACAGTAATTATAGATGGCAGTGTAATGCTCATAGATTATAAAAAAATAATATCTGAAGTTCTTTTTCTCGCCGCGTAGCGCTGATCCGGACTGTTAAATGGCTATAGAAGACTGGCCTATGGCGCATAGTATGAGGAAAGTACAGAGGGTAACATGGCTGGTAGCTAGTAAGTGTAACTGCGACGCTATGTCGGTTCTGACACTGAGGTACCTACTCGAATATTAATAATATATACTATACATTCATAGGCAATATAGATCTTATTAATACTCTTTTATATCACTATGCTAAACTACTGCACAATAAGTAAGTTTACTTTTATTTTATAATTAAAATTTGCAAACTAAACTCTAACCTCTAACTAAACTAAACTCAAGATTGCAAAGACAAAGAGTTTAAACTAACGGTTGAAATAAATCTCGATCCCGTCTCTAGTCTATGGTGTTAATATTTGGTGCGTATTTTGCGACCAACGTTTTTTTAAATCCTATTTTTATTCATAAAAAATAAAATGCTTACCTAAGTATACTTGCGTTACTGATATTCACTATGAACAAACTATTACTATGAAAATTATATTATACTAAGAATAAAACCTTTAGATCAATATGTAAATGGAGGATTTTGCCTTAAGTATAGTTGTGGGCTATGTTACCCGAATAGATCATAAAACTACTCACGAATATGCTATCGTAAGTCTCTCCGTAGAACTGGATGGGTACTTTAAGCCCTATTTCGGGGGATGGTACTTCGCCGCCGCGCGGCAAGTTTTGATCATACCCCGGCCCGTGGGGGTAAAACTGATCGCGCGTTACTGCGTACGCGCACGCGACAAGCGCGAGAACTCCCGCGCACGTCCACATCTCTTCACGGATCACACAACACTGGAATCGCTGGAATGCTCCGTTAATGGGACGCACATTTTGTCGCTTAAATACGACTATACGGAAATAAACTGCTGGCTTTGTTTCGTAAGGTACAGGGCGAATCTGGAGCTCAATGGATTTTGGGTCGATGCAATCAGTTTTGATGATTGCCGTTGGAATTAATTGGTATTAATTTTGTCTGTGTTTTGTAAACGAACCTTTTAATTACTTTAGTAGGATGTATTATGAAAAAGACATCACAAAAAACTACTTTTTAAACAAGATACTACGAGGGAGTTGCGAAATTCCTCGATGATGCAGTTTATTCTCGTCTCCTTCAAGTGGTTACTAAGAATAAATTGCAATAACACCATGAGTGTTCGACTAAATTGTAACTAAGCTGGCCAGGACACAGACGAGCTGTCAACCACTGTTCTGGTACTGATTGATTACAGTGATTTTATTTGTGACAAGTACAACATAGCTCAAGAGGTCAACTTAGTAACTACAAGGATTGGCTTGTTCCCAAAGGTCCACGAGTATATTGTTCTCGAAAAATAAAATTTCATACTTGACTTCCCAACGGGTCCATGAAAATGCCATGGACCCGTTGGGAAGTCAAGTATGAAATTTTATTTTTCGAGAACAATAGACTCGTGGACCCAGGCTGAGATCTAAGGTGAAGTAAGAGCAAGAGCGAAGGTGCTTTAACTTACTTCAACTTAATTTAAAAATTGAATTCACTACATAATTATTATAAAACAAAGTCCTCCACTGCGTCTGTCTCTGTTCGCGATAAATCAAAAACTATTGCGCCGATTTTTATTTTGTTTTCACCAATGGATAGAGTGGTTCTCGAGGAAGGTTTTAGTACCTACTTATATAATTTGTCTAGTTTTTGTGTACATTGACTAATAATATAACATATAATATAATATAATGATATAGCCGAGTTGCGGGAACAGGATCAAAATTTTATGATTAGTTTTGGTCGCAATAGCCGACTTCCACGCGGGCATAGACGCGGGCATCAGCTAGTTAAAATAAATAATAAATATATAACTATTAATTAGTTATTAGTCTGTCTTTGGTAAGTCATCAATAATGTGAACTTGTAGTTGGAATATAGTTTTGAAAATAGGTACCTAACGATCTGACAAGTAAAGTCTAAGCCAAGATACCTATAAACCCTAGACTGCCGTGTTGATGCCGGCGCGGGCGCCGCAGCGTCGTGTAACAATTGATTTCCTTTTGTCTCATTTCAAAAAACTTAAGATATCAGCTTTAATCCGCATTCCAAACCGATACTTAATCCGTCAAACATTGAAAAATGAGACAAATTGTTATTGTCTTTGTGATAGTTAAAAGTTAGATAAAAATTTGGACGTATAAACACTAGAATTTTTAAAATTTAAAACTGTATATTGACGGAAATATATTCGCGGGCGAAATGCTAGTATAGATATAGTACTCGTACTGCTGTTTTAATCATATTTTCCCCCTTATCATTTGGAAACGTAAATAAATAACTAATGAATTTAACATTAATTAGCTAAGCACGGTCTCGGGAATGTTATCTTCCACAAAGTTAAACTCCTTGTTTGTTGGTTTGTTCTCATTAATGAGTGTTATCTCGTAAACCATCCGATTACTACTCCATTCATTTAATGTTCCAGCTAATAGACACTAAGATGTTTTAGGATAATAAAAGCGAGCGATTAGGCAACAAACTAATAATAAATAAGTTTTGTGAAGCAATTGGCGATTAACTGCTATTTAGTGGCAATAAACAAGACTTTGATGTTCTAAGATATGTTTGGAAATTAGGACAAAGGTAAGATGTTGGTCGATTGTTGAAAAATCCATTGTGTTAGGTTACAAATGCTCTGAAGCAGCACAGGAAGCATGCTATCAAGCAGCAAATAAGCATGCCTTTTACTTTTTGAGGTAGGTACCTAAGAGACAAATCATCAATAAATCAAAGAGATTCTCGCAAGGGTTTAGGTAATAAAGGGCAAACAGACATTAGGTATACTGCATCTAGGAGAAAAAATAATTATTAGATAGATTGATTAGTTGGTTAAGTAATAAGTATGTGTAATACGAAGGTAAGATTACTTATCATTAAAGAAATAGCCAATTTTTACATACTCATTACATTACATTACAGATTTGGTTGTGGAATTGCTAAGTTGAACATTCGTTTAAATTTTAAATGAATCTTCAACTTAGCAAGCCAACTGTAATTTAAAATTTAAATTAAAAGAACTATTTAAATTTTAAATGAATTCTTTTAAACACTTTCTGTGACTGCGTGTAATTTTTGACTATTTTAGACAGTTTGTCTTGAACTATGAATCAAATCCCAATACCTACCTATATTCAAAGAATGCAAATTCCTTAATCAGCCAAGAAATGTGGACCACAACTCTGCTTACCATCAGTTTGTGGTCAAACTTGTGTAATTTTAAGAAAAAGAGCAATGCGCGCATTGGTACGTGCTTTGTACTTAACCTGTCAATGAGTTCGTATAAAAATTTCGTCCGAAAATGGTAAAAAACACACAGAATACCCAAATAGGTATGAGTACCTACTCAATTCAATCTCGCTGTAAGTATGCCTGTATCTCTATTTACGCAAACAGTTCACGATAATTTGTGAGCATTGACCCAACTATAGATAATTTGCAAACGAAAATATCAACCGCTAATTTAATTTACAATTCATAGGTCACTCACCCCGAAGAATGCATGTATCTTGCTTGGCAACTTGCCTCTGATTTTCAGATAAACTGGGTTATATTAAGTGTGGCATGCTAAGAGATGCAACACTTATACTTCGCGGCAATAGATGGAACTATAGAGGCGTACAGTCACGACCATCATCCTCATAGCCTTATTATTCCCAAACTTTGTTGGGGTCGGCTTCTAATCTAACCGGATGCAGGTGAATATTCGTTTTCTATGGAGCGACTGTCTATGACGTCCGCAACCCAAAGGAATTCGATCTTCTGATGTTAGATTAGTTGTCAGGATTTTCTGAGGGTAGGTACTGACTCCCTACAACAACTGTTAAAGATCTTCATAACAACCGAGGCCAACGGCTTAACGTGCTTTCCAAGGCACGGAGGTACAGTCTCGACCACAAACGTGTAAAACAAAAATGTTAAAAGTTGGTTTAAGTTCCCTTTCTATTCTACATCGTCTTGAGATTCAAACCCCGCTCGTATCCTACCTCTTTTTCAATTTCCTCTATGACGTAAATAGGGAACTTGAAATTTGAGGCAGCGAGACGATAGCTCAGTTAGAGCAATGTCACGGTACGGTACGGCAAATGTCCCGGATTCGAATGCCGCTCGTATCCTATGTCTTTTACTTTAATTTTTGTAGGGCATTGCATGGGCGTAACTGTATTAAAAATTTATTTTACCCGCTTGCCCAGCGTGGCGATTATGACAAATAACTCCAATGAGCGCACAATAGTGACGCGCATTGGGGGTATTTGCTGATAATGATGATGATGATGTTAAAAGATATACCTTACCTTAGTAGTGCACGCTAAGTATGTAATACAGACAGAAGATCCATCTCTTCTGCATAGACGTACAGACGCCAGCAGGTCAAGCTACCCGAAACTGTAAAATTTTCCCAATGAACCTTGAACATTATTCTGTAGCTATAAAGCTGAAAATCTATTAAAGACATCTGACAGATTGTAGTAGCTTGACGTGCTGGCATCTATACATTAATACTTCAATACTATTTATGTTATGTTTAAAAAATGCAAATGTATTTATGTTTATGCTTGTGACTGTACCTGTGCGATGAAGACGCGATGCTTTCGTCATGTTTTTTTTCTCGCACGTTTGTATTCATGAAATTGTTCTCAATGTAGTGCTGCGTTATTTTAAGAATGCATTTGTTGCGCTATTTTTGATATCTCACGGTGTCTTACAATTTTATTGAGTGCAGGAATATTGTCGTGCGGGTTGAGTTAAATTATAGAGATTGTGATAAAAATTGTGAAAATCTTTTTTTTTTTATCGTATGGTTGATGGACAACCTAGTGTCAGAGTTTACATCGTACCGTAGGCCTTTGACATGGCTTTACACATCATTGAAAAATCTCTCAGGTGTGCTGGTTTCATTACAATGTTTTTTTTTTACGTAAAATGGTTTTGTCATAAACTATAGCTGTGTACCAAATATCAGATCAATCTGTTAACAGGAAGGGGGTGAAATATCGATTACTAAATTTGAACCAAATAATAAACAGGTCAAGCTAAATAAGTAATTTGTCAAGCTAAGCTAAAGCTAAATTTGTCAGGTCAAGCTAAATAAATAAGAAATTTGAAAAAAAAACTGATAACGATGGGTTCTAATCTCATCCTATGCTATAACATGTAAAAAAATCACAATAAGGTCAAGCTAAGTAAAACCTTTTAAAAAGCGATCTTCGGTATTACCAACTTTTACATTGAAATAAAATTCACTATTTTATACATATTTTAATATTAATATTTTTTTTAATTTACTTTATTTTTATTCTTTATTGTTACAAACATAGCTAACGCAAAGGCCCTTTCTGTCCTTATAATATTTTTTTTAGGGTCATCGTAATTGTTTCTCTTCTTACATTCATCGCTCTTAGAGTCGATTTCACCACTGACACTAAACGCGATCAATCGAGTTAAACTCGGTTCAAGCGTTTAACTGAGTTCAGAACTGCAATTGGCGTAGGGCCAAAGTAACTATTTAGTAATCTGTGGTAGGGCTGAACTTAGTTTTATTTAACTCGGTTTTTAAAGTGAATGGTGAAATTAGGCCTTAACCGTCATGACTCATGTCACTGCTTACTTCTATCCATGTCGATTTCAAACAATCCATCCGTATCCAAAACTCAAGTCACGTAAACTCGCGTAAACTCACGTAAACCTATATCATGAGAGCTCAAGAAAAAACTTTAATTTCATTTCTTAAACTATTACGTTGCAATATAAGTCTGGTGTCTAATAAACTATTAACAGAAATATATTGTTCGGTGGCAGACGAGGTAAAAACTAAACCGCTTATTGCAGAGTAAATGATGAAAAATGTTCACTTCCGAGCCCGGAGCCACTACCATTGGTTTGTTTTTGTTCGGCTCATTTACGCGGAGAGTTTTAAAGCGAGTTTAATTCTCACTTTGGTATTTCCAGAAAAAGCATGCAATTGCGGACCTAGAACATGCAGGCGTCCGAAGAGTCAAGCTGATGAGCTTTTTTTGAGGGCGCTTTTCTGTTTCGCCTAGATCTAGAAAACTTTAATATTGGATTTCCTGTGCTGGCATCCGGTGCAGTCGTACTGCTCAGTCCATAGGCCGTAAGCGCCTATGACAGCATATGATTCCTTCTCTTGTAAATCTGCCTGTACAAAAAAAATAATACGATCGATTCTATGAGCTTAGGTGTAGGTTAAAAGCAAGGATTTTCAGAAACCTTTGAGATGTTGAGAACACAAAGGGTGCTTAGAAATAGATATAACTATCATACCTTTAAGTCAACCTTCTAGTGTAAATAAATCAAAAGCTTTTGAAACTAAATGAAATCTAGGCAATTTTTTATTATTGAGCACAAAAACGACTTTTTCATTTCAGCGATTTTCGCCTTGTCATTCACTTTCGAGTAATTTAAAAAGTTCATAGTAGCGGTGTTTGCGAAGAAATTAATGCTGCCATGACTCGGCTCAGCGTCCGGCCGGACGAGATCTAAATCTGACGGCAGTAGGAGAGGACGAGCTACGGACAAACGGACGGACAGAGCCCTGCACTAACGGAAAACCTTTTAAAAGCCATCCCGAAGCCACATTAGCGTGTTTGTTACTTCACTTTGTACTTTGAGCTTTGTTTAGACTCAGGAATTGAAATAGTTAAGAGAAGGGACTTCCTTGTTTATGCTCAGTGTTTCAATTGTAAGATAAATTTGCGTCCGACTATTGTAACTGTTGCTACTGAAATGTATGCTATGCTATGCTATGCTGAAATTAACACTTAATAGGTACGGTATTAATAAACTCCAAAGACTTGCAACATTGTAGTGTAATTAGGCTGCAGTTAACGAAATAGAGAATACAGAAGTAACAATTAATCAAAGGAGCATACTGTAGGTTCGACCTTTACAAAGATCGCCACAATGTAACTTTAGACTCTCTTACAAAAACTGTAAAACGCGGCGCCGGTTCTATCATTAAAGTATAACCTACAAGACATTTTTAACAATTTTTCTCAGACTAAAGGTAATGACTCAATGCTGGGGGCGATCCCAAAAATTATCTCAATTCTCAAAGAATGCATTTTTCTTAAAAACAAAGACCTGCTCCAAATTATTTATCGCTTTTTGTCTAGATTAATTGAATGGTGGAGGGTTGCGGGTAGTTTCGGCTCGGCGTCTCGGCAGATCCGGTCGGCGAATGATTTCCCGCTTCCGGGCCGTTTCCGTCCCGTTCCTGTGGACGTGGTATTGCTAACGATACGCTTTGTGCGAGACGCACCTTTGTGCCACCCTTATTTATTGCATTTATAAGAAAATTATAAAGTTTCGGCTCTTTTGAGGACAGCAATTTTTTCTGTGCTGTTTGTTTTTAAAAATTTGTGGTTATTTTGTAAAGGTTACCACCTTACTTCATGACGTAAGATTTAGGTCCAACAGCTAAGCTTATCTAGAATCTTTTCTATTGTTTCCTAAGATCATCCAGCACATCGTGTACCCTTAGGAAATGTATGAAGATATAAATAACACAAGGTCAAGTATCAGACGCTTAATTCAATATTATCCGTATCGAAAATGCCATGTTCTTCCAAGGGCGTCGCCAGCCAATTATCAAAGGGGCTAGCAGAAGTATAGAGGATGGGAAAAGTATGTGAAGTCGAGAGCTTATGTAGCAAGTGAAAACTTCAACATGCTCTTGACTGTACAATAAATAAAACTTGTAGACATAGTAATTAATAAAATGTATCTATTAAGAAATAAAATTCAATATCGAATCTCTAGAGGGAAGCAGCCCCTCCCAACCCCCCCTTGGCGACGCCCTTTTGTGCTTCTGCTCTTTTTTCAGTAGCATTTAACGTAAACGCCTTGACGCTTTCATAAATTCAAACGCTCTATGCTAGATTTTCTTTGTCATGAGCGTGACTCTTGGCCGAGTGGTCCTGGTGGTGAATAAAGGGTTAGGTGTTAATAAATTCATTCTATCCTTTATTTTCGTGAGGATATGGGTGATTTTTACTTGATCTGATATTAATATATCATAGCTAATGACGAGCTTAAATTGTTAAGTGTCGGCCGTAAGGTAACATTATATGAAAGTCTAGACGCAGGGAAATGCAGACGGAGTAATAAATTGCTCTGAATGACCAAATACTTGAGGATAGGGTTGTCTCTTTTCGAGAATTATTTTTGTCCGTATTAGTCGAAGCTCACTTGGCGCGCGAAACGTTTCGATCTACGTTGAATTAGGAGAAAAAAGAACACCTTATGAGATTTTGAAATTATGGACACCCCAAATTGTACGATAAAAATATTCGAGATTATTAATGTTCACAACAGGTAGCATAGCACTTTAGTACAACTTGTAGATATATCGTTCTTTTCCTTACTCCCTCAAAATACAAAACAATAAGGAAGTCGGCTATAATGAAGAGTTCCAGGGGTGTCCGCAAATAATCTACTTTGTGTCGCACGTGACCGCGTCTCGGTGCCACTTAATTAATATAAACTCTCGGGACAGCCCTGCGTTACCGGTAAATTATTATTACGTTCATACACGTATGGCGCTGCCTCGGTGACTTACTACAATATTATATGCGATAAAGTGAAACTAAGTTAGAACGACGCATTTTCTTTTATGTGATAATCAAATTATGCATAAAAGAATCATTTTCTCTGGCTACTAAATACCAGAGAAGATTAATTAGCGAAGAAGTAAACGTTTGCCTTGGATATAGTTAGTACAATTAGCCGACTTCCAAATAGGTGAAGTTCTCAATTCAAATTAATTATCACTTGCTCCGTGCCTCGGATAGCACGTGAATCCGTTGGTCCTGCGCCTGATCTCTACCGTCGTGTCGGATTGCCGTCCTATTGCACTATGAGCATCATAATATAAAGTGCCCTTGTATTTGCGCACACACTGGTAAACTATAATATCTTCTGCATGTACGTGCAACATGTACAGGCGTGAAAAGAAGGTCAGTAGGACATTATTATTATTATTTCTAGCTTTTAAGTGCTGCAGTCTTTTTCAAATTTCAATTTCAAATTTTTAATACTATATTATGTATGCATTTGGTACTACCAGATGCAGGATACACCTACAGGCATTCGATAACGAATTGCATTATTTAAAAGTACAAATAAAAAATGTAATGGTCGATATCATAATTGAATTCCCAGTTTTCGGCGTGCGGTCATCGAATGTCCGGTGGCTATGTACAATATACATTATGTAGTGTACATAAATATTTATGAAAGTATGTAGTCACTTTGTTTTAATATAAGCATTGAGTTATTTAAAAAGTCATATTATGTTGCCAACCACAGACTTTATAAAATGAACATTTTTGTGATGGTTATTAAATTTGCTTTATAAAAAAATATAGTATAAAAACTAAAACCCGACTACTTAAAATCTAAAAACAAGCTTCTTAGATTTGAAATAAAATTCTGTAGTCGGATACATAGAATTACATACATACATACATACATAGACTGCTAAAATCATAACCCTCCTTTTTTTTGTAGTCGGGTAAAAATTAATGTTTTTTTTTATATTATTGATGCATGTAATAAAAAAAATATTCAACATTTATTTTTTTAATGAATTTATCATTTAATTTAACTAAATCTATTATTTCTTTTTACCGATTTAATTTTATTTGTTTTGTAACTGAAATAAAGCTTTATTATTTTTTTATTAGAAAGTAATATTTATAATTTTATTCGATAAATTATTTCTTATTGTCCAGACTTCTAGAGTGATATTTCCCCAGCAGCAATGAGTGATGATGTATATTAATATTTATTATAAAATACCATGACAAAAATGTATGCACAATTATTATTTACACGATTCTTATTTTTCTATTTTACCATACAAAAGGATTTTTATTATTATTTTTATTTTATATTTTAAACAAATTCAGGAAAAAGTGAATGTCATGTCGTTAAAGAATTAACTAAGAATATGCAAAACTTGAAAGAATTTCCACCGACAAGAGCAAAGCTCTTAAATACACAACAACGTTAGTTTACGTTAAATTCCACGAAGACACAGTTTTACTTTATAAGATAAGTTTATATAAGTAATAATTTTTTGTTATCGCAGATTCGAAACAGTTCACGAAACAATATTCCAAGAACCTAACAATGCGTCATCAGTAGATAGCTATATTATACATACCTAATACCTACATACGAGTATTGTAGGTTCTCCGAAACAGATATGACAAAATCTTCTCGGTATGAAGTAACCAAGAAAGATAGTAATAGTGTAATGTGGTAATATATATAACTCATAGGTTTTGGTGTGACTCTCTCTTTAGTTGTGGTGCTTGGTGTAACTACTCATTATCTAATTTCATATGCAGGGAAATCCTTGTGCATATGTCTGTCCCCCTTTAAGGTAATCCTTTAAAGAATTACCTTAAATTTTCTTTAATGAAAATTATGTAATTTTTTTGGACATCTCCATGTTTTAATTTTCTGCATTTGTATTTTGGTCCTACATTGTCTATAAATAGGTCTAACAGAAGCTTCTTCATGCCGCCTGTAATCCAATAACAAATCGAAAATCGTATGGTCTGAGGTACGGATACAAGCATGATGATGGTGATAAACTCAAGGTTCGTCACATCACCTCGACATTTTCCCACAAGAACAATCATAACAGAACGAATCTCCTGGCAACAATTTCAATACCTCACTCCTCCATTTTCCGAACACTGATCTTTTGTTAGTTGTTTCGCAAGAAGCTCTAATCAACGGGCTACATTCAGCCGCAGGTCGAGGCGTTACGTAAGTCATAAAACAGGAATCGCATTAGCAAAGGGTTGGATGAGGCAGGCCGTTTGACGCGAGCGTTGTGGCATCGCGGTGGGGGTCGCAAGAGATACGCTGTAGCGATTTACTTATTTTTATAATTTATATATTATTTTATATTCTTAGATTTACCAAAGAGTTTCAAAAGGCTCAGAACTGATACTAATATCCTCCTAATTTAATTTCGTTCTCACATCTCTAAGGTTTAGCCAAGTGTGTGCGCAAACACAAATGCACTGTCTACTCCCTTACTCTCATAGTCCGATAGGACGACAATCCTGAGAGAGGTTTTTCAAAGCACATGATACCTAAATTAATTTATAATACGCACATAACTTACAAAAAGACAGAGGTGCGTGCCTAGGGCACAGATTATAAATATACTAGTACGCCTTGGGAATACCTGTGACTTGACTTACCGGTTATTGCCTACAGCCTATGCTCCTTGCCAGCTTGCAAGTCTCCGTACTGTTAGAGTTATCACTAAGATACCAATTTTTTGACTATGGCCGTTTTTGCAATGGTTCAGTCGCAAAAATGTCGCACTTGTTGTGTACTTGTGTATTGTTCTCATGTTTTGTGCGGTCAATGAAGAGAATCGGAAGCTCTGCCTTTCATAACTCCCTTTTCTTAATTTCCTATTTAGCGTTATATTAAGCGTTTATAATAAACTAGCGACCCCCCCGGCTTCGCACGGGTGCAATATACATAAAAACCTTCCTCTTCAATCACTCTATCTATTTAAAAAAACCGCATCAAAATCCGTTGCGTAGTTTTAAAGATTTAAGCATACATAGGGATATAGGGACAGAGAAAGCGACTTTGTTTTATACTATGTAGTGATATACGAGGGTCGTATGCTTGTTTGCCATGTTAGTTCTCAGCATAAAAAAATATGTTTGTCCGCTGTCGCTTCTGTTTACGCCTTCTGCCAGCACCTAAGTGGCCGCTCGTAAACAGTTTACGACAGTGTGCCAGCGGTGGAGATTAAAATCATGCATTTATTTTATTCGTCATTATTCCAGAGCGCCCAGCCTCCGTTTGCAGTGAGCTAGCTCAAAAATTTGGAACAATTCTCCAAAAATTTATTTTTTACGGCCTTGTAGATACTGTTTCCTATTAAAAGATAAACGTTTAATACTCTTTGTCGTTAGAAATATTCGTTGGTTTATGTCGCAACTTCAATTAAAAGTATACAATGTAAGATTGAATATATTTTAATTTTGCAGCAAAAATTTAGGTAAAAGCTTTAAAACAGATTTTTTTTTTAGTTTTTGGTCACATTTAACAGTGGTTTTTATTAGATTTAAATAATGTCTAAATTCGGGCAACGTGGCTGTGATTTAATATAATTTATGCCCGCCGCCGGTATCGCCGCGATTCTGTCGCTCGTGGAGACGGCCCCTAAGTAATGTACAAAATTAGGAAAGTTCATTTGTGTTACTCCTTATACCTTATGTACATATAAAGACATTATTTCTTTGAAAATCAATCAAATCAATCTAAAACTGACGAAAATGCAATACGTGTAAGAAAGCAGTTAGGTTTTTTATCTCACCAATCCCCCAATAGTAGTAAATAATTTCTTTTTTTTTAATTTTCACGAATTAACAAGGCATTAAGTCGGGTGTTGAACCCGGGAACTTTATTGATAACATTATAATAATACAACAAGGTCAAAGTTACTTACGATAACGGAAACATGATCTTCTTATCTTGTTGTCTGTTGATGTGAGTGATTTGTTAGTTGCGAATTTGATGAGGAAAATAAAAGTGTTTTTTGTTTAGCAATGTCTATTGTTCAGTGAAGTTGACTAAAATGCCGCCGCGCCGATAGGATTCAACGAAATGACAATCTAAATTGTTGCAGACTTAGATATACACAAGACGGGATAAGCTTGACTTTTATAAAAAAAATTAGCTTAAAGAAGTGTTTTTGCTCTGCTGCTTTGAAATATATTTTTTTTTGGTTTGAGAGTAAACGAACTCTAAAATATAATTATGCGTAATGATCATAACCGAGCAGATAGTTTCAAAAGTTAAATGGTCATAATTTAATAATTTTTATTCATAGCAATCAATATAATAATAAACATCAGGTGTAGGTATCCCCTAAATTGCCACTGAACAAACACCTTACAAATCCCGGACACTTCTTAAAATCCCCTTCCGGACGTCACCCGAATAAATCTAAACTAGGACAAATCCAGGAAATTCTGGATGGATGGCAGCCCTATGATTTTCCTATCTTACTTTTTAACATAACTTTTTAAAATATTTATGAGATAAAACAAGAAAAGAAAGAAATGAAATATTTTTCCAGAAGTAACTGTTTGCAACACCTGTTCGCCAACATACGCCTCCCAGGCGAAAGGTCTAAGGTTATTTTATTAACACTTACAACACTTTTACAGCACACTTTCTTAAATCACATACAAACTTAGTGAATGTGGCCGAAAATGTGCCGAGATAATAATTTAGGGGGACATTTTGATGTGCCCTGTAATCTGTGCTATGTCGACGTGCCTACAGGGTCGTAAAACGGTTTATAGTCTACGCCGGTACAACGTTACTGCAATGTTCAAGATTTTTCCCTCAATGAAATGTTATGGCGTATGTCAGTCTAGGTTAGTATGATTAGGAGATTTAGTTTAATATACAAGAGTGATGTATGTGTCATTTTTAAACATAATTTAGTTAAAAACTTTAGGATCTATTTTATCTTGTCTGTAAAAACTAACTATTACCCGCGATTTAGTCTGCATTATTTTGGTATAAAAAGTCTTTTGTCTCGTGTCCTTCTTCAGGTTCTAGACTACTTCTTACTATATCATTATAATCCATTCAATGGTTAATCGTGATGAGGTTACAGACAGAGTTATTTTTGCATCTATGAATAATCTATATTACAATCGGCTCTATAGGTATTACAATTCAGTTTTCAGTAGCAATCCATGGGCGTTTTTTTGAGAATGAGGCATAGGTATATACTGGGTCTGGTATATAGGTATATAAAATCAATGTTGAATCACTCACGTAAAAAAATAATATAACTGAAAAATAACGAAATGGAAATTAAAAATATTTCATCAAAGAAAGAATTAATAAATATTTTGAATTAATTTAAAGGTATTATATAAAAACCACCTGACGGCTGATTTGCAAATTAATAATTATCATTCAAATACATTCACAAACCCCACTGTTTACGTATCGAAATGTTAATTTACGAACGCTACTTTTCAATTATGCCGATAATTAGAATCGTATCGCTGTATTCCATGATTCCGAAGTTTAATTACGAACAAACGAAGAATTTGATGTACGAAACGGAAAATACGTGGAAAAATACTTTATGTGAGCAACTGGAAAAGTCTATAAAGGCTTAATACTGGGTCAGGTAAACTTGTATTTTCCTTGAATCGCCGAGATTTTTGTTTGTATTTATTTAGGACTGAAGTTCATCATGGCGGACGGGCGTCGAGCAAATATTACAAGACTGATATAATAAAGTGAAAGTGCTTGTAAATTAAATTGCAACTTTTATATCGCCTTCAATCTTGGGAACTAGGGATAAAGGGTGTGTACATAAATAAATTATTATAGTGACAGTTGGTTTATTTCTCACGCAAGTTGTAGAATACGAGCATTGTGAGGAGTTAGCTGCTAACTAAATATTGGTGATTTATATTGCAATTAATAATTGCTTGTATACAATGGAAAAGGATAGGAAGGTATGATATAGAACTTGTCGTTGCTTATTATTATTTATTATTATTACTAGCCTAAACTGTCCCACTGCTGGGCAAAGACGTCCCTACTCTCATTCCACTCTCCTCAATCGAGCGCAATGCAGGCCCAGTCCTCTCGGAAACATCCAGCTCGTCCCGCCATCTCCTTCTGGGTCTGTCGCGGTGCCTTCTGCCATTTGGAGGAACCCATTGGGTTGTTATTTTAGGCCACAGTTTGTTTGACACGTCTATCGTTGCTTACCTAAGTATATTTTTCAAAATGGTGACTTATGATGATGATATGACAAACAGTTTAAGTTATTATTCAGATTGTTGACAGGTGATGGAATTGTGTACTCTTCTACTGCTCCAGGTCCAGACAGTAAAACAGTGGCTCCTAACCTTTTTATTGAACAGTGACTATCTAAGACTTTTTTGTTCAGTGCAGGGGTCTATGGGCTGTAGAGGGTATAAGTTATTATACAGATGGTTAGTTAGTGACGGAACGGTGTAGTTATCTACTGCGCTGACCAGGGACCTTCTCAGACTTTTTTATTCAGTGCAGAATATTTAAAGAAACGGATTCGAAGTGGCATAAACTGCTTCCTCTTCCCCTCCCTACCCATGCATTCCTGATTTTGTCAGTCACACACAAGTCGGACGAAGTCTAGAAATGTAATACGTAGTAAAAGAGGTCTTAACTTACTCTTACAAAGTTCATTTCCATCCCAAGACGTTTTCAGTCGCGGATTAAAATCTTAAGACCAAGTTAATTGAAAAGCTTCGCTCTAGAAACATTACGTTTTATTAGCGGTCAGTATACATCTGCCGAGGGACCGAACATCTCGTCGTAATGATAATGTCGATGACCTCTGCATGCTAACTGAACGGTTTGTTTTGTTTTAAAATTGTTTCTTCTGTCTTCTGAAATTTCTTTCTCGTTTGGTAATTAGAAGGGAACAACGGACTAAATGTGGTAATATTTTTTGATGTACTTTACTTTTTTGGTAATGATCATTAGTGCTAAAGAAATTAGTAGCGGCGTAAGCAATTACCTATGTTTCAAGGTTTAGTATTTAAAAAAATGATTTTTTAACGGTTTTGCTTAGCTTAACCTGTTTATTATTTGGTTTAAATTTAGTAATCGATATTTCACCCCCTTCCTGTTGACAGATTGATCTGATAATTTGGTACACAGCTTTAGTTTTGATGACAAAATAGTTTTACGTAAAAAATAATAATTTACTTACAAACTTTTATTTTAATGGAAATGTAAGTGTAAATGGTAGTAAATAACAGGTTTAAATCGAAGACGAATTATCTACAAAAGTTCGTGTCTTTCATGTTTGCGAACCAGCATCGTGAATTACCATAATATTCCTCGCTGTTAGCTGCGAGCTCCTTACGTCAGACAGTGCGTGTGACTTGGAGTACTCGTAAGAACTCTTTACAGAAGTACTTTACTTCACAGTAAGACATGTTACTAGACTAACGAATTATCCTAACTTCACTACATAGTATATAACAAAGTCGCTTCCCGCGTCTGTCTGTCCCTATGTATGCTTAGATCTTTAAAACTACGCAACGGATTTTGATGCGGTTTTTTAGTAGATAGAGTGATTCAAGAGGAAGGTTTATATGTATAATATATGCATATTAGCGTAACCGTGCAAAGCCGGGGTGGGTCACTAGTATTAATATTAATTCAAATTAGCTTTCCTTACTTACCTTGTATACTATATTTTAAAAGGATTAGTAGGATTGCCCAACCGAATCCTTCCATACATCCTACCATATTAACATACAAGCTAATCTATACTCAATCAACCTCCCTATAGGTAATTAACAGTTGATCTTACTTTGGTATTACTGGGGACTGACGGAGGACTGACGTGGGTCCAGGGGCATTAGTGCTGTCCACTTATTGGCTTTATCTTATTTTGCATTTTCGTAAACTTGCCCGTCACTAATTTACAGACGCGGGCGTCATTAAGAGATTAGGTTGGGTTTACGTAAATTGAAAATGTATGTATAAATAATATAATGGATTATGTTGACGAAATGTAAACCTTGTTTACATGATAGCAGTTATTTCTAAACATTGTTTTTAAAATTTATGTTTTTTTTCAAGGGTGTATGTTAAGCCATGTCAATATATGTTTAAGCTCTAAAACCATGTTGCTCATAAACCATACGAAAAGAGAAAGAAAAAAGTTAAAGATTTTTGTAAAGCCTGATCTGTCTCCTGTCATATCGGCAATCGATATGACAGGAGACAGATATATCCGATCCGATATGGCAGAGGATTGCCGTCTCATCGGACTATAAGAGACCTGAGTCTGGGCGTGTGCCCAGACTTGTGTTACTTGTGCATTGTAATATCTTCTGCGTCGATGGCCAATCTTCAACGATATTAGCCGCTGTCGGTCAGGGGGACATTATTTTATTATTGTTAAAAATATTATAAATCAGAAAATGTTTTTGTTGATTGTTTTTGTATGCAGCAACAGAGCGATATTTTTTCGCATAGGTAATTTGTGGTTTGGACAGTGATAAAAGGTATAAGTTTTATTCGGAAAAAAATTAATAATATTTTTATTATTTGTCAGAATAATTTTCGTATTGTTTTAGCAATCAGCTAGGAGTAAACATACGCCTGTATGGACCTGTACATTGAACAAAAAGTCAAAACTCAAGATTGGTCCTTAGTGCGTTAGTTAGCCTTAGCCTCGTTCTTGCCGGTTATTTTTCTTCTACATTCAAGTTGCAGCATATTTCTAACCTCCTGCAGCACGGAACCAGAAGTCACAATTACACACAGCTACCTCCATCCAAATAGTCCGCAAATAGTTGGGCTTATCTTTTCAATTTGCGTATGAAAGGTGAATGCGAGATGTCGCAGCGCTTCGGGCAAATGGAAATTAACCCAGCCTCATGAGATGGCTCAAATCCTACCATCTGTCTCTGTCGCACCTTATTATAAAAGGGAAAATAGAAAGGGATAGCGTTGATAAAATTCCTCGCGACTGGAAAATGGAAGGATTCGAGAGTAATTGGAAATACCTTCACATTGAGTGGAGCCCGAGGTTTCCTGCGATACAGATCGTTGTGTATTTAACTTGCCTTTTGTATGAATTTAATCAGATTCCCTCAGCTCTAGTATTGTGCTGTTAATTGAAATTTGTATCGAAAAAATTGATATATATTTTTTTTGGCTTTGTACAATGTAACGCGAGTTTATAAGTTGAATTCTCGCAGGAAGGAAGTCGTTTGTGTTGTTTGCAGATTTCATTCTGCAATAATATTTGTTATTCAAAGGAAATTGCAAGCTATTTATTTATTTTATTTTTTATTTAATCTTCATGCAACATGTACATTGGCGGACTTAATGCCTTGGGCATTCTCTACCAGTCACCACTAGCTATGCACTTATTGACTATCCTTATGGTTGGGTTTTATTATGCTTGAATTAATTTGAAGATGCGCATTGGCACAGTAATAAGAGCCATCATCCTCCTAGTGTTATATACCTACCATACTGTGTTAGTGGCGGCTTCTAATTTAACCAGATACAGCTGAATATCAGTTTTCTACGGAGCCTATCTGACCTCCGATATTCTGAAGTTAGTTTAGTTGTCAGGATTTTATAAGGGGCACTGAACTAAAAGTTTTTAAATTATTTATAACTGTCTTGTATATTAACGAAAAAAAAACAAACAACTTTGGTTTCCTTCCAAAAATAACCAAAAAAGCTTCCTTCACGAATGTTTTCTCAAAGATATATTTGTAAGTGGCTCAACCTGTAGTAACTTATATCGTGTTAACACCTTGGAGACCTCGACTAACCCAGTAAGCCTCAGCAATACATACAGTTAATACAGGATGAGTATAAATCGTACCCCTTGAAAAATACAATTGAGTATAAAATTTCAAACATAAAAAAAATTGTTTTAGAAAAATACAATATACGTGAGTTTATCCGTTTAAAAGTTGTTTCATTATGTTAAAAAAAAATCACAACGAAATAATGTAATACACAAAGTTCACCTTCGTAGCACTTAACTTACTGTTAAACCTTCGTAGCACCGTAGGTCTACGACAGGTGCTACGAAGTTATTTCGTAGTCCGTAGCACGCCTCTTAGGCCTTATGTAACTTTCGACAGCTGTTATAATATGAACATTATATTTATAAACCATAAATAGCACCGATATTACCTTTTCTTTGCCCATAAAAAAACTTTTCTTAGGGCTAAAGCAGACTAACTACTTTTAGCATCGGTAATCGTAATCTGCAATTTAGTCGCTTTATGGAAGCTTGTTGCAACGTTCGAACGCTCCTAACCTCACATATACAAAGGCCTAATACAGCAATTCAGTTCCCACTTCACCTTTTTATTAGATAAAGTATTAGAGCAATCGCTAAAACGTGCGATTTCAACACAGTAATCGAACGCAGAAAGTCGCAAAAATGCAATGCAGCGTTAATTTAGTCACAAAATCGCAGTTTGCCAGTGTTAAAAGTAGCTAGTCTTCTTTGCTAGGCCTTAAAAACTTTTATATTTTTTTAGGTACAAAACAAAGATTCTAAACAACATCCTGTATACAAGCAAAAAGGTTTGATATACAGTTTGTTCACAAAAAGAAATCTCTGCTTCTAAAATATTCAGTTCGTAAAAATGTAGGGGAAAGTGGAAAGGCTTACAAAGATTGTGGCGACTTGAAAAACCGGCAATAGTCATACATGTAAAATTGTATCTTAGATAGATTTAAGTAAGTTTAATAAGATATACAGGGTTAGTTGTAAAACACCAGCTTCCTTAAAAGGGGTTATTAAACTCATTATATTAACCCTGTATAATTAGTTATACAGGGTGAAATTAAAATTATGAGCATCCTTAAAAGAAGTCATTGGAACTCATCATTATAAACATCTTTTATTATGGGACCAACCCTGAAATCGCGATAAAACTTTCATACATAACGTTTTTACATAACTCAACAAAATGTATGGAACAGCAGTTTTTTTTTTGAAAGTCAGCGGTGCGCGCCTTGGGATCGAACTCGAGACCTCTGACTTGTCAGTTGACGGTCATACCACTAGGCTATCAGTGCTTACGTAAATATAAAACTTCTCGTACATGTAGTAATAGTTAACTACAAAACAAATAAGTATAAGAGTCACGTCAGAGATGCTTCGTACATTAATTAATAGGGTCATAATCTTCGTCCCCGCGGGACCGTTAGCCGAAGAAGGTTGAACAGCGAACGCTACCGAGTAATAATTATCAATGTACCCTCGGGGTAATACCGACCCTACTAGCTACGGGTTGTAGGGGTTGAATTTTGGGATATGTAACGAAACGTGTTGGACCTAAGGGTTTTTGAAGAGGCAGAGAAGACTTGATTAGATAACTAACATGTTAATAAGCTAACATGTGCTAAAACATGTAAAAATTTCACAAAAAAAATGATAGAGCATAAAAGAAATACATACACGAACCCATGACCTCGTGCTCTGCAGTCGCGCTTGCTGTCACAAGACCAGCGAGGCAGTTTTTTACCCGACTGCGCCAGAAGGGTTATTTGCTGATTAAATTATTAATATACCTGTTATGCCCCTAATAAATTCTTGGAATTTTCATTGGCAACTATCGCTGATTCAAGCTCTCCCCTTGCATCTATCTTTCTTTTAATTTCTTTATGTTTTAGCTATTACATTTTTATATTTGTTACTATACACTATACACGCTCGCTTGACAACCGTACTTGCCCGGCAGAGCAAAGACAACCAAAATTATAAACAAATAATACAGATACCTTTTGCTGGTCCGGTCCCCCAAGTGGGTACTGAAAAGGTTTTCTATTTGCATATTACAACTTCGCCGGACTCCATAGAGTTTGCGATTTAATTTGGTGAAAATAAAGGTGGGGCATTATCGGACATTCCGGGCATTATACCGGGCATTTTGCACATAAGCATGCAATTGCGGGACTTTTCTGTAATTTGTACAGCGTTATGATGTGTACAGTAATAGTGTTACCGGTTATTGTGAAGTTAAGCCTGCATTTGTTCATTTTGATATTGTTTTGGGTGTAATAATTGTATTAATTGTAGTTAGTACGTCGGCATCACGTTATAATTAACATCCTCCTAGCCTTATTATTCCCAAACTTTGTTGGGGTCGCCTTCTAATCTAACCAGATGCAGCTGAATATCAGTTTTCTACGGAGCGACTGCTTTTCTGACCTCCGCAACCCAAAGGGATACGATATTCTAAAGTGACTCCCTATATCGACTGTCAATGATCTTCATGACAACCAGATCTTTGACTTGGCAGCCCAACGCTCATACCACTAGGCTAACACTGCTACACGTTAGTAGTAAATGAAAATAGTACCTAATTACTAGTAGGTATTGATGCTCGTAATGAAATGCCATAACACTTCGTCACTTGATAGATCAGCCCAATCAACAGTCCAGGTCAGCGCGGCATCATGCGGACATTTTTTTATATGCAATTTTTTTTTATTATCTTCATGAGCTTACAGTGCCATCTATGATATCTTTACGTAGATACCTTAAAGTGCTTTCTCAATTTATTTTAATGTCGACTTAAGTTTATATGGTGTCCACCATATAAACTTAAGAGAGAGAGTATTTAAATACTCTAAGGGTGGACATAATTTTTTAGAGACAAGAAAGTGGTACGCGCTGTGGACGATACGCTGGTCCAGGACTGTTGACCGGAATATTTTTTGGACCTGAAGTCGTTCACGGACTGTTGAGCGGCTATCTACTATACCTACGAGCGCCAAATAGACGAATTTTGAAAATGGACTAAAATATTGTGTACGACTTATTTCGATTTGAAAATTTGCACAGAAATATCATCTTAAAAGATAGCAAAATTATCCTCCCTAATAATATTTGGAAAATAAATAAATAACAATTTACCGACCGACGCGCGCTGAGGTGAAATTTCATTACTTATCCATTTTAAGGAGAGGGTAAGTGCGTTGACCCAAATTTTATCTTTTTCAAAATAAACACTTCTTCCCTCGTCATATTTGTATCCTCGTATTATTTGGCAGACAAGAGTTTCCTTAATTTTATACGAAGTACATTAAAAGGATGAGTCAAATGTCTTGGGTGGAAATTGTTGGCTTCCAGAATGAATGTAACTTTTCATAATCACAGTTTTAGATTCTTAATATAGTTGGTTTAGTCGTGAGCGCCTAGTCTACCGTTACCGTTACCGTTACCGATAACGTTGAGTACCAAGTAAGATTTCTCAGGGACGAACCCAGCTTTAAAAAAAAATAGAATTAGAAATTTATTTGCTAGAAAACACGCTAAAAACATGCTAGTTCATTGCTAGAAAAAGGTACACCTCTGACTAGTTATGTGTGTACCTATTCAAAATGTGCGTTTATTCCCTGCTTCGTGCCTCATAAAGCACGTAAGGTTTGCGGAAAGCCGTTGGTCTTGCTCCTGATCTCTCTCTCCGGTTGTATCAGATTGCCGTCCCATCGGACTATAAGATTGAAGGTATAGAGAGTGCACCTATGTTTGTACATTATAAATAGTTGGTTTAGCAATTAATTTTAAAGTGACAAGTGATTTTTAGGATAATTTTGTCTCTTACAAAATCGACCTTGAGCCTTCGGAACTTCGAACAAAAGGAGTAGAGTGAGGCACTTGACCAGCTGGAGCACTTGAAAACACCTCTCTAATTGATTTATAATTTTTCCTTTTACGCTTTAATTATTACTTGATCTGTTTATATCTGCCAGTGTACTCTAGTCAAAAGATGGTGGGCTAACACGCTTAGAGAGTACATAAACGTCTTAAGACATCATTGAAGCAATCTTCAAATCACTTCTAGCCCTTTATGACTAACCAACACCCCACACATACTAGAATTTATGTCCAAACTAGATATCTGCCATCTAAGAGCCATTTGAAATGTGATCATGATTTTACTAGCCCAACTACACCAATAAATTAAATATGATCCTTTCAAAACTAAATTATAATGTATTTTGAGCCTTATGTACAAGGTCGTTTGGCTTCTCGCAAATCGCAAAACCTACTTGAATAACTCAAGTTGTAACTATTTGATAGGGGTTCGAAGTTAGAGGATTTGAGCGGGTGTCTATGGTTGACAATTTAAAAAAAGAGAATGAAGCTGGTTCTCTGCTCACGGCACTTTTAATTTTTTGTAAGGTTGATGATAACCTAGTGTCAGAGGCTGCCTGAAGGCCACAGACATATTGCTTTACACACTCAGAATAATGCTGGTTTCCCTCGCCGTTTTAAGTGAGTATAACTTTTTTTTAATACGTACGTACTCAATCCTAAAAGTTATAGTACCTACACTTTTCTTTATATTTTCTTTTAAACGTTATAAAAAAAAAGTATCGAAATTAGCTATGAAAGCCGTAAAACAGCTAAAAATTAGGCACAAAAGGAAATCAATAGTTACGCGTCACCCGCGTCTTTGTGGTAGTTGAAAGGTTGGTCTTCGTAGCTGACACTTAGAAATATAGCCAAATTATTCATTCAAGAACTGACATAGAAATAGTGATGATATGTCTTAATGTAGTTTAAGTTTAAAGTATGCAAAAGAATGACCACCTTTGTGTTGGTAAATAGATCGCATTATCTATTTCCTACATTACCGATAACCTATTGGTAATTCAAACACAATGCAAATTGTTTGTGAATTAACAAATGACAGTTGGACTGTTGAGTCCAAAGGTCGTTGTTTGGAACAGCACGTAGATAGAAGAAAAGAAAGAAAATAAATTCAAAAAGTCGAAAAAAATCGTTCATTGCCATCATACCTTTGGACAAATATGGGTCACACACAGTACCACATTACACACAGAAAAACTAATTCAATTTATTGTTGTTTAGCTAATATTAATAGCACATCGTTCATGACCGCTCAGTAATTTATACTAGTAATATCATAAATGTGAAAGTTTCTGATGATGGATGGATGGATTATTTGTTACTCTATCACGCAAAAACTATTGAACTAATTTTGCTGAAACTTTACAGTAATGTATAACTTATACATCAGAATAACACATAGGCTATAATTTATCAACATACTACGTGGACGAAGCCGACGGTGAAAGCTAGGAAAAAATTGTAATATTTTCGATTGCTACAAAACATCGTTGCAAGTTAAAGATGTGTCTCCCAAATTATTTCGCATTTATAAGTAGGATCCTATATTAGCATAAAATAATTCCCAGTAAATATTACACCACGCTCCTCTCCACTCGAGTCCACCAAGCACCAAGGGTCAGAGAGTACGTCATTAACTTGGTCACCCGACTCGATATCAAACTGTTTTATTGCGGCAAGCCATGATTTAATGAAATCTTTAATATCTGAGATAAGGCACCCCGGAATGTCGCTCGTAAATTGCCTCAGGCAATATTCTTCGCGTGATTCCACAAAATAATAGTCCTCTTTATGTATCTGAGTATTCATGCTGATTGTTAAGGTTTTCATTTAAAAGTATCTGGGGTTTTCAATTAAGAAAGTAAGCAAGTTTTAAAATAATATAAAAGTAAAATAAAATGTGGTGATAAGGGCGCGGGTGAATTTCATGTATTAAGTTGACAATATCTTTATAGATCATGAATTCATGAGTGTATCACGTTGTCATTCCAGGAAAGTCACAACTTTTTAATTGTTGTCTTATCTATAAGTTGCCTTGATAATATTTAGGATTTTACACATCTAACCTGAAATGAATATCATAATTATGCGGTAACTGAGATCCTTAATTTTTTGGTTAATTTTTGTGAAATTCACGCAATACCTTATCGATTATATAAACTTGGTTGGTACATCTTTAAATTGGATTGAAACCTCATGTCATGGAGTTTGAGTGCACGTCGACTATATAAGGAAATTTCTCAGAGATTAGTCGACAACACACGTGATTAGAGGACTGGCTTATTCGACGCTGAAAGAATAAGCATTGCTGTCCACCTTGACAATTACGTCAATATGATATTGTGTACGCTTTAGCTTTGGTGGAATATGTCCTGGTCAAACTGATATATGTAACAACTCATGTACTTACCATATTTCAAGCAAATGATTAAATGATTGATTGATTGCTAAAATAATATAAATCATGTCTATTGGTTTTATAGTAACAATGACTATAATACCAAGAAATATATACCTATATCCATATTATAAACTAAAGACCACTTCAAACATATTTTTCATCTATACTTAGCAAAAATTTCATCCAATCTAATATAAAGCAAACAAGAGACAACCTTTTAGTCCTGAACAGATATCCAGTTATAAATCTAGCGACTCCATGAACCGTGGGGCTATTTCTGCCGACATCCCTAAAATAAAACGGTAACATAGAGACAGGGAGTAGCAAACGGGACACAGCTTGAGGGCGCACAGCTGTTGACTCACAGGAAAACTTAGATAGGTACTAATAGGACTACAGAAATTCCTTGTCCTTTAAATAAGTAAAACTTGATGGAGAGTACCTATAGATTAGAGCATTTCTTGAGCATTTGCATATAAAATAATTTCAAAATCAAAATATTCACCCTGTACATCGCCTTACCTAGTGCCTTATTTTGTTATATATTTTGTTGTGTGTGTACAAATAAATTAAATGAATAAATAATAAATAAATATTTTTATTCATTTAGACCAGCACTTCGGAATATTCATAATTATTCTAATCCCAATCCTAACTATCCTAACCAATATTATAAATCCGTAACTAAGTTTTTTTGTTTGTTACCTTTTTTGTTTTCTTTTTCTTTTTTTTTTGTTGAAATCATGGGAGGAGGCTTTTGCCCAGCAGTGGGATGATGTAAGCTAACATTAACAGTAACCTTTTCACACCTAAATCACTGAACCGATTACACTGAAACTTTGCATATACGTTGTCAGGTGTACAAATACTGACATAGAGTACCATTCATCTCGATACAAAATGTCAGAGGTTGTCAGAGGCCTTAGAACCTGGTTCGAACCTGAAACCTCCGACTTACTCACTATAAAGCTATCGAAAAAATTATGGTCATGCCACTAGGCTATTGAAAGAAATCTGAAAATATTGGGGCAAAATAACGTTTCTAACTAATGCTTAACGCTGAGTTCGATATAATGCTCTCGGGGTGTGAGCATTTGCCTGCTACATTTCTTTTTTTTTTCTGCGTTTTCTCTTAGTTGATTCGGGTCTTCGCCTTCGATTACATGTTGCACAAATTCGTTCGTTGGTTTGTTAAAAACAAGTTGCAATAAACTTCCGAGCAGTTCGATGATCTGTTACAAATAAATGCGGTGGTGTATACTCACCTTTATGTTAATTTCTTTTGGTGAACGATGAGTTTGTGTTTTATTAATGTTATAAAAGTAAGCAATATATATTTAAAAAAAAGCCAAATTGCTAGGAATTTATATAAGAATCACGTAAGAATACTTAGGATCACTGAAGCCAAAACGGTCGTTGCAACGTATGCATTTATATTGTTAAAACAAAATTGTTTGCGATTCCCAAACCATATCACGTTCCAACGTCGTATCATTCGTATCTCAATACAATGACGGTTTAACTTAAGCAGACATGTATAAAACCTAAACGATTTCAACTATCTCGCGTATAGCCACTTTGGGCACGTAATGGCAGCCGAAATCCGATCCCGGTCGGGGGGCGACACACGTGACATTGGTGTGAACTAGCTCTACGATACACGGTAAGGTTGCCAATGTCCTAATATCGAACTGTCAAACTTTCCGTTTGCACGAAGTAAGTAATTGATGTCCCATTGTAGAGTTATTGGTTTTCAGTGATTAATGTGTGGGAATGCTTGTTCGGTAACACGTTTTAGAGCTTTAATATAAAATTTCAGATTTTATTGCTTACTCAGGTTAAGCCAACATTCATTGAAAAAGTATAATGTTACTATATTTTTTGAAAATAACATCTCTTTTTTTTTTAAATATGTATATATCATAATTTTGTCCACAATTAGTGCTAGTATTAGCGTATAACAAACAACGTTCGCCAAACAAATACCAACACACTTTAAATAAATTCTAGAAATAAAAAAAGAAATGTAAATTTTGTTTAAAACAAATTAAAAAATAAAATTCAAAATACATTACCATATCGAACACATTCAGACACAAGTCGCTATCAGCAGGTTCGCGACATACGAGACCTCTCGATACAATACGTTTGATAAAAAGAGACAACCCTACGTCCCGCCATGTCGCAGTCATTTATAGAAATCCATTTATTACGTAAACGACCTAACTCGGTTGAGCGCACAAGCTAAAGATTTAGAGCTTGTTTCACTGTTCCCTATTTGGTTGGAGACGAATGAAATCCTAAAAAAGCGTTCTATTCTTGCTCTGTTCTTGAATAAAATATTTCAGATGGAGTTATCGTTACAATGGGGAATTGATATAGTAAACGATAAAGTTCTACGTGTTTACCAACCGATATATTTTGTACTAAATTTTTCTGAGCGGAAATAAAAGAATATTATTTTTTTTAGTCTTTATTTACGGGATTTATGTACACATTTGTGATTATGTCAATCTCTACTCATTATAATATGAAACTACCCATAAACACTTTAGTTTTTATTACACATATAGTGTAGTTTATATTACATAATTATGTATAATCTTTTTACCACCTCACTAGTAGGACTAGGTAATCTCCTAGACTAGTTAATTTATTGCCGATCATTTCAAATAATTAAGGAGCGTACTTCTCTTGTCAGTATATCGGATACACTCCACCAACAAAATTATGCTGTATGTATATCTTATTGAAAGCAAATTTCAGAATTCGTCGCTGATTTTGAAAACTATTTATTATTTGGATTTCTTGCCTGTATGACTGACGATATTATATTTGTTTTCTTTATTCAATAAGTGTAGCAGCACAGTTAACTTACTAAAATATTCTGTGCTGCCGAGCCGACCGATTCTTGTTTTACCAGCACAAAAATATTATTTTTAGTATAAAATCTTATTTTATATTTTTTATACATCTTATTATCATTTTAGTAAAAATTCAAGATGAAATATGTTTAGTTTACGTTATGTTATATTTGCTAGTTTAGCCGCAACACAGACGCGATATACGAGCGAGCCTCCGTTCACATTACCACGTTTATCCTGAACTAAGTGCATTATGTGGTTGAGGAAATCTCCTCCCGAAGCACTTGTCGCCGGAGGTCCGATTCTGATTGTACGGTGACGATTCTATTGCGAGGTATAGTTATTGTATAGGGTGATAGTTTAAAACTGTTTTGGATTGAATTATTAATTGAGGTAATAAATACAGCGAATAACATTTTTGTTTCTTGTCTTATATCTGAATGATATTATTTTAAGAAAATATTTATATAAATCAAAATTAATTCTCATGACAGATAATTAAAGTCGGGTAAATGTAATCTATTATCGTAAGAAGGTTATTGTTTTTTTCTTCGGGAACAGTACTTTTTTTCGTAATGAAAACCTACGTCAGTTTCTGTACACCTGACAACATATTATATACAAAATTTCAGGGTGATCGAGCTACCCTATGTCCGTTTTTGTACACCTGACAACATATTATATACAAAATATCAGGATGATCCGTTCAGTGGTTTAGGCGTGGAAAGGTAACAAACAAACTTACTTTCGCATTTATAATAATATTAAATATAGATCTTTAAAACACATATAATCAGAAAACTATAGGTATATAGCAAACCAAAACGTTTATAAATTATTTCCCATAACCATATTCTCCATAACCAATACGTAATAGGTCCACAAGATAGAATCGTACACTCAATGTGGTTCTATTTACATAATAAAACAAGATGGGGTAAAAATCCCCAAACCACTACAGCTAACTGAAACTTGGGAGCAACTACTGCCATTTTAAGGTCTTGACGATTCAATAAGAGATTTGGGGAATACCCTTTAAAAGCTTTTTAAGGTTTTTAGTAGAAATACTTGTGAATGTCATTCTAAACTATTATAGTATATTCATCTAATTCCTTGACACTCTTAATTTGGTAGAATTAACTTTTTTATTACCTGAATATTCCACTTACAGAAATTTACAGTAGGTCTCAAAGTTAATACTACCAAATTACGAAAGTCACTGAATTAGATGAGCCTTTTTTTTTTTTTTTTTTTTTTTTTTGTGGCCGGGGGGAGTAAAAAATGCCTTCCGCATACCGCACGTCCGAGGACATACGGTTATGTGGGGCTCGCACCCACTAAAAACGTCTCCCCCCTGCGTGTTCCTAGCACTGTATCGGACGGGTCCGGGTACCGCAAACGCGCCTCGCAGCCCCGTCCAGTGCCTGCCTGTAGGCCCGCTCAAAGATGCACTCGGGTGGGCAATGTCCCTGGCATCCAGGTCCAGGACATCGCCCCAACACGCTCAAAGGCCTTCGCCCCTACATCGGGCAAGGCGGGCGGCATACCGGAATTAGCCGCCCGCCAGCTCTTGTCAGGGTGGGTGCAAGGCGGCATACTGCCGCCTGCGCCTGCCCCTTCGCGCGCGACGGATCGGATCAGCCCGCGCATCGTACTCCCTGACCCGCTCCACCGCTTCCTTCTGCGAGATGACCTCCTCGCAGAAGGACGCGAACGCCTCCCAATACTCCTCGCTGTCGGCTGCAGCTCGCACTATGGCCGACAGCGAGACGCCCTGTTGGCGGATGGCCGCGCTGAGGGCACGCCGCTGCACCTCCCAAGCCGGACACTGCTCGAGAGTGTGCTGGGCTGTGTCCACAGCGAAACCGCAGTGGTGGCAGACAGGGGTCTCCTCCCGCCTCGCCACTCAATGCAGGTATTCCCCAAAACAACCATGCCCGGACAACACCTGCACCAAGCGGAAAGAGAGCCGGCCGTGCCGTCTCCCTAGCCAAGCCTCAAAGTGCGGACGGATCGCCTCAATGGTCCGAATTAGATGAGCCTACCCTATAGCTTCCTTACGCAGCCTCGCCTACGTGTATGTTAATAAATTGTAGCCTATGTGTTCTTCTAATCCTACTTCCTACTACTACCTACTATCGTTGCCAGAGTGAAAACCTCGAAAATTCAATCTTGGTAATTTTTATATTATTATATATTTTGGAAAGAAAACATCGTTACGCACGCTCTAGCGTCAAACAAAATTTTTTTGTAACTAAACTACAACGCCATTTATGACGATTAATGAGAACGTGAGTGCTGGCTAAATTAATAAAAACATAACCTAAAAGTTGTTTTCCTGACTATTATTGATCTGAAAACGTAGTCAAATTTTACACTTCTTCTTCTTCTTGTCGTATGGTTGATGAACAACCTGGTGTCAGAGTTTAAACCGCCCGTAGGCCTCTGACATGGCTTTACACACCATTGAAAAATCTCTTAGGTGGCTGGTTTCATCACGATGTTTTCCCTCACCATTTTAGCAACTGATAATTAGTTTATAATACGCATTATTTTACGAAAAGTCAGAGGGGCGCCTTGGGATCGTACTCGAGACCTCTGACTTGTCAGTCGACGGTCATACCACTAGACTATCAGTGCTTGCAACTTCACACTAAAAGACACAATATTCAAAAAGCTGTGATAATAAGATCTTTCAGGGCGCAGTTTTTTCTTCCTCATTTATTTATTTATTTATTTACCTTAATAAAAACGATTTACACCAGTTACACTTATTAAGCAGCACAAAGATCACATAAGTATAAAAAAAAACAGAAAATAATTATTATAATAAAGAAAGTAAAACAATAATAAATAATTTGCCAAAGTAAATGATTACATTAACATTTGTGTTAATGCAATCATTTACCTTTAAAAACACTTTCACAATATTTAAGACACGCTGTCATTAACACCTTCCAATCATCCGCGAACAAATCGAAGTCCGGGTAGGCCTTAATGAGAGCATTGAGAGTGGACAAAACACGCGGGATAGGAGAAGCTGCGCGGGCGACTGAGAGACACGTGGGCTCAGCAAGTAGTGTGTGACGTCTGCCGCGAAGATAATTACTAGGGACATAAAGCCGAATCAACTCACTGTGAAGGTCTGGAGCATCTGTAATTCCTCGACACACTTTAAGCATTATGCCTATCTGGTCAAAAGCCCTCCTAGTTTCCAACATATTGTATCCCAGGCATCCTATTAAAAACTCAGTAGGATACAAATACGGGTAATAACCGAGGGTCCGTTTGTATAGAAACCGCAAAAATGCTTTCTGAATTTTTTCTAATAAAAGGGCATAAGTTGTTTCGTGTGGGTTCCATACACATGAACTTGCTTCTAGTTTGCTCCGGACTAGTGTACTGTATAAAAGCCGTATTACGTGAACATTACGGAAATCCTTTGCATTTCTCAAAACAAATCCTAGGCGCTGAAAAGATTCTTTGGCGACTTTATTAATATGGTCGTGGAACGTCAGTTTTCGGTCAAACGTGACACCCAAGTCTCTTACATTTGTAGACCTCGATATGACAATATCATTAATTTTATATTCAAAATGTATTGGTTGCCGCATTCGACCAAAAGACATAACATAACATTTTGCCGAATTGAACTCCATCTTATTATTCACTCCCCATTCGTATAGAGCGTCTATATCAGTTTGAATGGCTTTACACTCCGCTATTGTTGTGACACTATGATATAATTTTAAGTCATCTGCGTAAAGAAGAGATCGGGCATACTTGGGAATCGCTGGCAGGTCATTAATCATTAAGAGGAATAACAAGGGTCCAAGTATTGAGCCTTGGCTTACTCCAGAGCGTGTATGATATGGACTAGATTCGTAAATCCCCAATCTTACGAACTGTTGACGATCTCGGAGATAGTCAGTGAGGAGCTGCAGGAGACTTGGACAAAAACCTAGAGAGCTGAGCTTTAAAATCAGGATATCATTATTCACCCGGTCAAAGGCCTTACGAAAATCAAAATAGATTACGTCTACTTGTTGACCCCGCTCAAGTTGTGTTGAAATATAGTCTACTATTGTTAATAAATTGGTATTTACAGAACGCTTAGATCTAAATCCATGTTGGACATTACTGAGATATTTTTCAACCTGGGAATATATTAATTTATGAAGTATATTTTCGAATACTTTGGCCGGCGACGATAGTATTGCAATGGGTCGATATTCTTCTACTGCAGTTTTGTTAGAATTCTTAGGTATAGGCGTCACTCGTGAGATTTTCCTCATGCAAAGTTATATTTTGCGTATATGAGGTTTTCACTCTAAGGCGACGCTATTATAAAGTTTCATCAAAATCCGTTCTGTAGTTTTTGCGTGAAAGAGTATCTGGGTTAGGTTAGGCCAACTGAGCGTAATCCTATTCGGTCTATTGTTTTTTAAACGTTTAATTTTACTTAGCTTGACCTGTTTATTATTTGGTTCAAATTTAGTAATCGATATTTCACCCCCTTCCTTTTTTTTGACAGATTGATCTGATATTTGGTAGGTACACAGCTTTAATTTTGATGACAAAAGCGTTTTACGTAAAAAAAAATTACTTATATTATTTTTTCTACTTTCACAATTACATTTTAACATCTACCTTTAAGCAAATAAGAGTAAATAGGCTTTTTCCGACTACGCTCGTTCCATCGAAGAACACATCATTTGCCCGACTCATAAACTATGTATACTTATACTAGAATACAACACAAAAAAATCTAAACACAATAAAGGCTCGGCCAGATAGAATATTTACGTCTGTTTCTACACAATACAATATCAGGGTGCACCCTTTTTGCCCATTTAACACAAATCCTTTTAAAAAATCTCTCTCGAACAAGCTGTGTCTTGCCAAGAGGAGGGCATTTGATTTAGATAACGGGCCCTCTTATAGGATTGAGCCCTCTGAGGACATAAAGTTGCAGAATGTCCTCTGCATAGAATTGAAATTGTTTCTTTAAAGAGTTTTATTTGAATAAGATGAGCTTGTATATGTTGTAGTAGAATGAAGCAAAGGTATAAAATATTTCACCAAGTGACATTCTGATTTTAAGTATAGGTAATCTTTATACCCCCTTTTAAGGTTCCACCATAACCATCCTGCCACGAAATCTAGTAGAATAGTATTAATATTTTATTGAGGGCATAATTTAAATAAAAAGAAAGAAAGAAAAGAAAGAAAACTGTTTATTAGGGTCTCGCACAGGCAAAATAACAAAAAAAAAACACAATCCTTTAATTTTTCAGTAACACAATAATCCTAAGTAACATAACAAGTATATACATTAATTATTATACATTATTTTAAGATTTAAATTTTCAATTATTTTAAATTTAAAACAGTTAATTTGATTTTGTCCTCACTACTAATAAATAAGCTTTGTTCGCCTGTAATCTGTGTATAGTAGTGTATTTGAATAATTATTATCAAATTGCACTCTCATATTGAGCATTTTTCATAATGACCGGGCATTATGTATAATGCCCAATTTATCACTTGGTCCATAACGTCACACATAATATCATATTAAAATTATTACCTGTAACTTTCCTATTAGGCGCGACTCCCTAAGTATTAAAAAACCTAAATTATTCTTATATTATATTATATTAGGTTTTCGATTCCCTAACCTAACAAACCTTTGGAGATATTATGATAAAAGATTTGTTAGCAACACAAAAGCTAAAAGCCGGTCAATCGTACCCTGTAGCATATATATCTGTTCCATATTCCATGGGATACGCGTTTTATGAACAAGAAAACTATGGAGACGTCTTTATTAGTAAAGATATTTCTTTTTATTTCAAGATTAGAACCAATGATTGAGTATGAACAAAGTTAGAACCGAAGCTGAGTGAGAGGTTAAAGGGACCCGTTGTTTTTTTTTAAGATCATTAAATTTCTATGTAGGTTCAATGCAAATATTTTAAAAATTTAACCGATTTTATTCCCGACTAGCGGCTTCATCCGCGTGGAAGTCAGACCAGAATAAAAGTATCCTATATCCGACTCCACTCCATACTCTAGTTTAAAACTAACAATTTCCTGTGTGTCAAATTTCATAGAAATCCGTTCAATCGTTTAGGCATATTTTTTTTAAAGGAGTCGCATTTATTACTATTTATTTTCTTAGGCGTGATTGATTAACAAACGTCCAACCTCAAAAATATCCAAAGTTAGTTTATACCTTTATATATATTTATAATAGTATCTATACATATGTATAATAGTTGGATTTTTACATTTTTGTCCATTTTCCTTAAAGGTATATTTACATTTACATTTAAAAAAGAAATAGTACGTCATTTCACATTTCACGGATCGGAGTGAATTCCGTCATCCGTCGGCCGGGCCGTGGTCCGAAGCGACAGAGCTCTGAATAAATACATAGGGCTCCATTAAAACGTCAGTCAGACTGAGTGGCTCTCTTTGTGGACCGGCCCTGTTGATGTGTAAACATATGGAGCTGTTCTATAAGACATATTTTAAAGGAGTCTCGTTGTATTATTGGTAGTTGTTTGGTATTTTATTGTAAGTAGTTAGCATTGCGGTTGTAGTACATTGTATTAGAAGGGCGGTAAGTATACAATTACTATAGAAGTGACATTCATAGCTCGAGACGTAAGCGGAGAGAGATAATGGCCCGACGTTGGTAACTACAATTCATGACTGTCATTCTGAACTTCGAAGTTTAAAATATCGATGCACTGTATTTATAAAGTTCATAAATACGAATAATGTTAGTTAGAAATCATGCTATGACGAATAACCATAATGATTCATCTCCTGTAAGAAAGTTCGTTTTTTCTTCATGTAAAAACACTGTTTACGAATAAGTATGATCATAATTAATAAACATTATTTTAGAATTTAATTTCAGACGGGTCACGAAAGACCCGTAGCTAATATCTTTTGTCTTTTATGTTTTCGAAGTTAATTATACGGTTTTACTTTTAAAGATATCAAGATATCTGGAAATTATGAGTCTTATTTTGTTTACCGAGTTTTATTTTATGTCTCTCTCTATGTCTGGTCTCTACCTCCTTGTAGCCATCAATAATCGCTTCATCTAGCTGTTGCTTTAATCTGCGAGCTGCCAGTAAAGATATTTATTTTGTAAAGTACAATTACCTCCAGGTTTTCTTACGATGTTTTCTTGCACTGTTAATTAATGTATTAGATTAACATGCAGTTTGTACCCCTCGCCCACACGCTTGCAAAGCGGGTCTATGACCAATGCGCCATCACCACATTTTAAAACTATGTAATAAAATTCAAATTTGTCACGAGCGTATCTACTGTGAGAGAGTAGAGTATCTACACCTCTGTCTAAGTCTTCAGACAAAACACGGCTAACATGAAATCGGAGAAAACTATTCAAGAGTGTTAAATTATGTCTCATGAAAGCGATAGTGTCTAATAAATCTAAAACTTTACAGCGAAGTCTTAATTTATCCTAAAGACTTTCTGAAGAAAAGTACTTACTTTCCTTGAAATAGTATTTGTAAAAACGTCTGTCCTTAGAGGTACCTAAGGATCGCCGCTGAAGAAATCTAACTAATAGGTACCTACGTACAGTGAAGCCATTAAATGACTTCCAAAAATTAGGAAGTCGATCTTTAGTTTTATATTATAGTGGACCGATTTGTTTGAAAGAGTATGCTTTCCGAATGCTTTCATATAAATTTTGTCATCAGCTGAGTTTCTGAGATACAAAACGGATTCTTCAGAAATAAATTGTTACGAAAACCGCTCAAAATCCGTTGTGTGGTTTAGAAGAAGTAAAAGGAGAAACAGACAGACAAAAAGACTGCTTTATACTATTTAGAGATTAGAGACATCTGATTTCTGATGTTCACGTATCTACGTGTATCGTATCTACGTATCTACGTGAACATCGAAAATTATGTTACCTTTTTTAGTATTAATTATAAAAGGGGAATAACTTTATAAGTATATCAATCTACTTTTTCCGCTGCCAGCATCATGAACTGAGTTAAAAAACTATAAAGTTAGACGCAGGATCTTAATAAATACTCCGACGTTGGAGCTGATATTATTTATTAAAAACTTGTAACATTTTTACGACGCCGTCTACAGGAATAGATTTAATCAAGGTCCGAAGACCGTAGCCCAGGTTATAAGTTAATAAGTTTCTTGATGAAAATATCGGGGGGTTAGCTGTTTAATCAAAAATGTTATGCCTTCATGTATCTACATGTCGTTTATGAGCAAGTTTGTACATATAATTAAATATTACCTATTTAATAAATAAATAAGTAAACTTTTTTTTACGTAAAACGGTTTTGTCATCAGAACTAAAGCCTGTGCTAAAGCTGTGTACCAAATATCAGATCAGTCTGTCAACAGGAAGGCGGTGAATTATCGCTTACTCAATTTGAACCAAATAATAATCAGGGCAAGCTATATAAAGCGTTTAAAAAGTGGCATGACAGCCACATTGTCCTGGCTGGGTGCAGTTACAGACTTATGTAGGTATGTTCCACAATGCAGAAACACCTAAACCGAATGCAGTGTAGGAGTTGAACCTTTTTTTATGTGTTTGCGTGTATGCTTTATGGAGACAAGTCAGAGGTCTCAGATCGAACCTAAGGCACGCACTTCTGGCTTTTCGGAAGTTATGTGCGTATTAAAAGTTAATTATTACTCGCATCTTGCCTCGGAAAGCACGTTAGGTCGTTGGCCCGGCTGACATTACACCATTTTTTTTAATACATAGAAATCAAGTAAACCATTCCATAGATAGGAACAGAAAGGTCATTATTTTTCTATTGAAATTCGATTGGCTAGTTCATTAACATGACTGTATACTTTTAATTTTATATCAGCCTAGAGCTTGTTTAAAAAAACATAGATATTACCATATAGATGCCTGCTGTTCCATTTATTGTATGGGACTGCACTGTCGGGCGTAGTAATTAACGATAAGCCCCGTAATTAGGCAATGTGCCAAATGACTAGTTTTTCACTACAGAAATCAATAACTCTATACAATAGACTTAATTAAACGTACTTTGTTTTAGAACTAACAGCTTTCATTAGCAGCAGCAATTATTACAAAAAAGAAACATTACAATTGTATCCGAATTTACATAATTTTACACGATATAAATTTTAAAAAAAGGTCAAAATAATAGGTCGTCATCCTTATTATTCTTAAAAGGCTTAACGTGCTTCTAGGTATATAACCTCGGGACCTCCCTCCATGTGCTGATGCTGATCACCGGTGGTTGTAGTGGGTTAAAAACACTCACACACGGCCTCTTTCACCCGGAGGTGCCTATTGAAGGTTTTTCCCTTAGAGTCTTTAAGAAAGTATAGAGCAATCCTACAGAAGTAAGAACCGTGAGCACGGGTTGAACAATTTGACAATTTACAACTATGAAAATCTAGAAACTAGTCGTTCCGAGCTGAAACATTCTACCAATTAAAAAAGGCACGTACTCATGCTCAACCCTCAACTGCCGACGTCATACCTGTGCCACAAAGCGCATTTATCTAACCCTCTCAGTTTTTCGCCTGTGACATGAAACAGTTGTACTGTGCACTAACAAATCTAATTTGTCTGTCCATTGACACGTCCAACTTTTTGATGGAGGATTTTTGAAACATCCAACCCACCGTTACCGTACCTCGCTGGGCACACTTCGCGCTTTTAAACAATGTATATTAATATACAATGTATGAATAGATACGGTGATGGAGAATGAAAAGGTTTGGAAGCAAATTCATTTACAGATTTTTATGTCACGTACCTACCTAAATTGGTTTGAATTTTAGACCTCTTTTTACGTTGAAAATAAAGAGAATCAATTAAGCAACATCGCAATTTATATTAATTGTATACCTACTGATATGGTTTCAACCTTTTATGTATAAAGGTAAGGCAATTTATTTTGTTGATAACCCAGATGGGTGTAAAAAACCTAAATAATTAATAACATTTTTATAATTCACTACCCAAATGTGCTAACCGAATTTTATTGTATAATCAACAAAATATGAGGTTTCCAAACATTTATTATTGAGGGTCGGTTCGACCCAGTTGAGCGTCAACCTTCCAACTGCCACGCACAATTTTGCACACACAGAATTGCTAACTAAGGGCTTAGGGACAATACCGCACGATGGTGATGAAAAATTAATTAGTTCGCCTTATCAATCCAGCCTCGGCTTTCGTGCGACGCTTGTTTATTCAATATTCGTATCAGAGTAAAGGTGTTTATAAATTCACAAGCAGATATTCCTTTTGGCATGGAGAAATGGAAATTAGTTAGCTTGCCAGTTGTTATTAGGTGTCTGATTACAAATAAAAGGCTAAAAATTTCAGCGCAATATAAGGCTGTTTTCGGCGGCGTTTTATGAATCTGACATCGGAATTTTAAATATAAATTCACCATAATATGTATCATAATGTCATTGTTCTTTAATCCTTCCGAAGCTATCCTATACGACCTTGCTGTATTTTTTTAAAATAAAGCTTCCATAAGTTTAACCACGATTTTACATTACACCTCATTGAAGGTAAAACAAATTCGAATCAATGGAGTGTTATTGTGATTTCATGTTAATGTCGTGTCACACTGCATCTGTATTCAACGTCACATGTGTGCAATGACGTCACGTCGTGTTTAATGACCCGTGCTATGCGTGCGTTGTCTAGTCTAGATTTATACTAAGTGAACCGAATGATTATGAATAATTTTACATAGCGCTAATATCTAGAAGGGAACAAAAATATTTGTCAAACCTTTTTTAATTATAATTTAATTTTTAAATATATATTTTTATGTATGTTTTTTTTATCGATCGTGGATTGTGGGTTCAAGTTTCGCCCGAGTTAGTTGTTTCTTATTAAATTATATTATTTAATTTTTAAATATTTGTAAAATTGTATTTTTTTTGTGCTGGAATTAAAGCCGCTACAGCAATGTTGTGCCAGCCTGTAACTGTCCCATTGCAAAGCAAAGGCCTCTTCTCATGCAGAGAAGGGTCGATCATTAATCATTTAGCTAGCTCACTGCGTGTCGGCTATTGCAGACCTCACGAAATTTTCCTTCGCCGTTAGTTAGTGGCGTCTTAGATCAAGTAACAACCTGCATAATTATGGCGTTAAAAATATGTTGGTACATGCGCACATGGTACAGGAGCTTTCGAAGCGGGATTGTCAAAATCAAAATCAAAATATTTTTATTTAGACCATTAGGCACATATGAAAAGTCATAATTCTAATGTTGTTTAATATAAAAATGACTCTAGTTGCCAGTTCCAAGGGCAGCCTACCCTTCGTGGAGAAGAATGTGGCAAGAAACTCCATGGTTGCTCTTTTAAATATAATGGCTTACAATATTTTAGGTTATATTCTTCTGAAGTCTTATGTGAGAAACCAATGCTTTACCACGACGCGACGCGGACGCTAACAAATTCCACCTTTACATTTATAGAAACATACTAATCTACACAAACCACTTCCCCAGATAAAACTTGCGTCAAAAACAATACAGTAACGCTGAGTGGAGTGCGAGGCGACTAATTGACTGTCCGACGGACGCCCGGTCGCAGTCCGCGGACGTAGGACGCGTGCATTATTCACTCGTGCAGGCCCGTGCCGTGCTCAATCGATATTCACCGTGCAGCGGACAAAGGGTTGGATGTCACTGTGCGTATTTTTTTTGTGTTTTGACAGATGCGAGTAATGTTTAGTTTTGTAGTTTTTAGATGTATGACGACGAAGTTGATAAGCCGGCCTGATTCGGCGATCAGAGGTCTGAATTAAGTTAAGTTAAGACTTAAGTTGTTCAAAGTTAGGATAGGTTTTGAATACCTCCACTTGGATCCCATATTGCTCATATATTATCCCATATTGCAAATAAAAATAAATTAAAAACCTGCGCCACAATTACTCGATCAAGTCACCTTTCAAATAGAAAAAAACTAAATCAAAATGGGTCTATTTTTCCAGTAATTTTGGAGCTACAATGCCAAAGACACACACACACACAAAGACACGTAAAACTTATAACACTGCCCTTTTTGTGTCGGGGGTTAATAAATAAACCAGCCTGTAACTCTAATCCTGCATCACATGGCAATGGCAAGTGCCTCTTCTCATATAGAGAAGGATCGAGCATTCGGATTGCAATCCCTAAAGTGAATAGATAAGGTACTCCTAGGGTAGCGTGCAGCATCGTGTGCCGTGTGGTTTCCGGCCTAAGAATAGAATCACCCCTACTCGTTTCGCGGGTGTCGTAAGAAGCGACAAAGGAAAAGATCCGTGTGATGGGCAGCAGTATCCTTCTGTGTGACAGCAAACATCTGCTACTGCGATTGCCAACCCGCTTGCTCAGCGTGGCGATTATGGGCATATACCTATAATGAGCGCACAATAGCGGCGCGCATTGGGAGAGGCCTAGAGAGAGATGTGCACCATCGACAATTGAGATAGTTGAAAAACGTCAGTACCTATATTTTTACGACCGTATCTTCTTAAGATAATAATATAATTACTTTAGTATTGTTATATAAAGGTCCATTAACACTGCATTGGTGCGCTGCTAACTGTTGTTAATTGACATTTGGATAACTGTCGTGACTCGCGGCGCTCCAACCGAAGTGTTCTTGTTGGATGTTGACGTAAATGTTTTAGTAAGCTGGAGTAGTATTTTAATGTTTTCACAAATCACAAATCATTTATTTGCAAACTAAGTGAACAATATGGTCTTAATTTTTACTAGTGCTTATAAGTTAGCGGCCCTTTATGGACGTAGCAAATTTGAAGGGCATTAAACAAAACAGAACAAACGTGAATAAGACATCTACAGTTTGATCGCCATATTAATTATAATATTTATTATTAACAATAATGTTTATAGATTTATGTTTTTGTTATAGGTAATATAATATGTTAGTTATTTATTAATTAGTTAACACATATTGTGTTTTAGTTATTATTTAATATATATAGTTTGATCACCATATTAGTTTAATTAATTATTTTATTCGTTTTTGTAGTTTATTTATTTATTGTGTAAGTGTTACCATTTTCAATATTATTTAACAAGGAGGTATTTATAAATTTACAAGTAGGTAAAAGTAGGTATTTATTTTTATAATGGAGAATTAAGTTACTGGGGTTTCAATTACTATTCATATATTTGGATTGGATTAGTTTTGGTATTGAACAACGACACTGAAAACAGCTCAAGCATGAATAATAATTTTAAAGTCTCTGGGTCGTGCCGATGATGTGTGTTTATATTAACGCCTGTATCATCTCATACGTTCGATAAGTGCGCAACATGTCATAAGCTCGACTGATCGTTAGAGCGACATTTGGAGGAAAAAATTTTGCTTTTGGAGCGACATGTTAAATGTTTGACAGTAGGTAGTTAGAGCGATATGTCAGACGTTTGACAAGTCGTTGGTTGGTCAATCATTGGGGTTTAACATGGTTTTATCGCCACTAATAATACATTTTTTAAATACATAAACATTTTTACAACATTCGAAATTTTGTAGATAGAAAAAATTGAGTACGAGCAGGATTTGACCCCCGACCGCGACTGGGTATAGCCTTATACCATTTTTTTCTTTTTTTTCGATCAGTGAGTTGAAGGTTGAACCAGCTACCTTTTAAATTGCTAGTCTAAAGGTACGTACCACAAGGTTATGTAGCACTTAAATCAACGCTATAATTAGTTCTATATTTACTCAGCTACCTTTGGAGTCTGGATCAATAGTGATGCGCTCTTGTTCTAAATTTATTATCGACGGCTGCTACAAATGCAATACACTCAGACAGATATATTTATATTTGTACGGTTGTATTGTTTCAATTTTAACTTAAATGAGATCAGGAAATTTATTTATGGTTTATACTAAAAGTTGAAGGTTTATTTGTAGTTCGACAAAGTGGTTACGTTAGCAGTAGTCTGGCCGTTGATTGGCAGGTCAGAGGTCTCAGGTTCGAATGCAAGGCTCTGACTGACTTTAATTATAACTTGATCAGTCAAAACTGACGTAAAGCAAAACCTCGATAATTTAATCTAATCTAATTAAGCAATCGTAACAAAACGATTTTATACAAAAAATATTCTTACCGTATTTTTTTTGGAAAAAATAATAATATCCCAACCTACTTCACGCATTTATTGTTTCAAATGATTATTTCCAAAATACTTTGAAATTCGATAAACTTTTTAAAATACCGATGATTAGATTAAATTAATTCATATCGTAACATTGAGAGTTGTATTACAATTGTTTTTTTAATAATTTTAAGCAGTTTACAAACAGTTTTCCTAAAACAGGGATTAAGAAAAGAAAAAAATAATCGCAAGCTAGATGTCGAAAAATCTCAGCGACAATGTCACCAGCGAAGGGTTATGTCGGCAAATCTCTTACATCCCTAAAGGACACTACACCATTAAAATTGTAACCGAACGACACCAAAAATCGCTTACACTTTCTTATGTGACCCTAACATCAGCAGTACGACCCCCAATCCTGAGATTATGATTTACGTCGCACTAACCAACGTAACTTGAACCCTAACTACATTCTCTTATGATACTTCCATATAATTTTATTCGCTGCGAGGGATGTGTCGGGGTCTAGGTAAAATGGTTGTTTCTAAATCCAGGTACGGTGCCATTTGGCTATGGTTCAACCCTGCTCGGAAGGGTTGGAAGGCATTGTAGGTACGACATGTAAATATCGTTGTGTGGTACCGAAGTAATATCTAAGCGAATTTAAATTTTAGTAGCAAAATGAAACGTGTATCTGCAAGCTTTTTTTCTAGATGAAAGTGTATTAAAGAATAGTTGACGCTTCACATTGCCAGCGAGACTATCAAAGAAAATTTCGCTCAGTGCTCACCTTTTTTTGAGTTAAGAACATTTTGCTTAACGTGCTCCTTGGTGCTCTTTGCTGGGACAGGTGCTTAAAGCAAAAAAAAAACTAAATCAGTTTTCATACTGTTTTCCCGTCATTTTTGCGATCAATGTTGTTAGAAATGAATTTTACTGGGGTTGTAGATATTAAACTTATTAAATTCTACCATTGCAACTTGCATTTATCTGTATTACTTAATTACATAAGTTACTGCGATTACACGTCATATAACGGCTCCTGTTTCCTACCCATTACAAATCAAAAGTCAAAAATGTTTTTACAACTAAATTGTGTAACTTTTTTCCAATCTTCGATTACATAATGTAAACACCACCTGTAACACCTCCAACCCAGACTACACTTCCTAGTGTTATTGCTGAAAACACAGAAAACAGCGCGAAAAACTTCCTTGCAGTAAGCTATCAAAGTTCGAAAGCTGTACAAAACAATTACCTTCTATGTAATAAAAACTTAGTCATTACAATTAATTAGATCGGTTGTTTCAGATACATTACTAATTCCCCCAACGCAATTCCTATCCAAGAATATTATGTCCCTATCCAATTAATTTTAACGCCTAGAATATTATTTGACAATGGCAGAATATAGTCGATAAGTCGTCGTCCCGTCGCGCGGCTCGACTGCCACACAAAAAAATATAATAATTAGATCAGCGCTTGCCTTGTTTAGTTAGAGTAGACTAAAAGGCGTACTAGCTTTATAGAATTAGAATTTGCGGTCTTATACAGCCACATACTTAAGACCGCTTCTGCCTTGTGCCTTGGACTCTCTCCGGAGATTCCCCGTGGCGGGACGTTCCAAGGCACTTTATGACCTCTGCCACTCGTCACTCGAATATTATTCTAACTGTAATGATGTTTATAATTACAAAGCATTGCAGGGGGATTGTTTTATGAATATAAATTGTCAGTACTATATGTGATGGCGAGGGTCATATAAAATATTAATAAAAATTAATAACTTATGTGTGGTTTTTGGTAACTTTAATATTCTGTTGTTATAAAGTTGGGATGGGATATAAAGTTTTTGCATGTTTGTTTTAACACGAGTAGATTATGTTAATTAGTTATTTAAATACAAAACTGTGGCTTTGAGTACCTACCTACATATGTATGTTACAGCTGTTAGTCGTTTAAACAGTAGATACAAAATGCTCTTCTTACTTCATGGAATTCTATGAACAATTTTAATCTAAGAAAATGCCTTCTAATATCTTCAAGACGATAAGTAGGTTAGTACCTATTTCGTCTTTTAAATTACGTTTACTTCGTACCAAATCGAATAGAAACTCGATATTTTTTCCGCGTTAGTGTCCACTAACGGTTTCCACTAAGCAAGTCATCGTGCGATATCCCTCCTGAATGGGGGATAATAGAGTTGGCCAGATGATTTGTCGGATCGATCCCTATTTTAGGAAATTGGATTTGTAGATCGGCGGCGATAAGACGAAGGGAGGACGGGGGAAATAAACGGTAAAAGTTTAGAGTCCCCCTGTTATCACTGATTTGCGTATATCGATTTTGCCCGGTCTCCTCGCGACGTGGATTTATCTTTTTTTTTCTTTTGCTCCTGAAGTAAAAGGATTATTTTGAGAAAAATATTAAACGACTCATTTGAAAGGGTAATGCTCTGATAAATTGGTTTTCGTTGTTAAATGTAAAAATAAGGAAAATGTATAATGAATTTAAAAGATACCTGTTCTAAACATTTTCTAATCTGTGGAAAGTAATTTTCCGTGAAATGGTTTGTGATAAAATGCTTTGAATCAAGTCAAGATTATTTAAGTTCATCATTTAATTCCATATAACTAGTTGTTTGAAGAAGAGCTTTCTTTCTCTAAATGTTTTTCAAAAACCAGTGCGGCTTACCCGTAGACTTACGGAGCTGAAACATAAATCTCCACCGTGTTCCTGGTCCACAAGTTCTAGGTGGTTTAGCTTGCAATGGAGAAAACAATAATCGGGGTTTGAAAAGAGCAATGTTTGAAGTTTCTTGATGGATAGAATCCGCAACGAAGTTGTTCGCTAGAGAATTAAGGCCCGGACTCCACCAAAGCGTAGAGGAGCGGAGCGGAGATGTCTTTTCATATAAATTACAGACTAATCGAATCTCTAAAATCGAATTTTCTAGAGTTATTATGTGTATAGAAACACATTCCTAAAGTCTCTTAGAGTCGTGTTTAACCTATTAGAGCCATAAATGCATAACGATTTTAATTAAGATCCTTCTTCCACTTTCTTCCTTTTTTTAAAAGCCTTTCTTTATCCACAGCTGGAGTTAGGCCTTTTTAACCCTTTGAGAATCTAGTGCCCCAAATGTGGTCATTCAATTGTTTTATTACTCTTTATCCATGCAGAATCTATAGCCCCAAATATGGTCATTTAATTATCTTATTATTAGTTATCTATTGAGAATCTGTAGCCCCAAATTATCCATCTGGGACATATTTTTATGTATGTTTTTTTTACATGTTTATGCACGTGATTTTTACATGTTTCTTAATAAATAATTTCATCTGGGACAGTTAACGTGGTACGATTTTCCCCGCGCCGAAGTCCTCAGTTCCAGGCTACCTCCATCCTCTACATCAGCTTAAGTACCTACAATTTAAACGAGCTTATCTTAACATGCTAATATGCTCTGCAGTTGTACCAAATGTTTCGTGTACAATTGAGTGCTCAAGTGGCTCTTATCGTACAGTTCGAATGTTGGCAACGAATGTACTGCCAATACCTGCGATCTAAATGCGTTGTAAAGTTATAAAGGATAGTTTTGTAGTACTGATCTTATTCAGATATTGGGGTTCCGTAACCAAAGGGTGAAAATGAAACGTTAGTATTAAGAATAGAAACCTTTTTTAATGTTCTGCAGTGTGCAAGAGTCGTGATAACTAATTTATATATAAGTGATAATGATAATTAATTTATAATATGCACATAACTTACAAAAATTCAGAGGTGCTTTGGGTTCGATCCTTAAACCTCTGACTTGTCAGTCAACGCTCATACCACTAGGCTATCATTATTTATGTATTATAAAGCGTAGTCCTCTGACGTGACTTTACTCACCATTAAAAATACCATGATGCCCATGAATTTGAAAAATTAGTGCCTGGGTTTGAGCCTGCGACCCTTGACCTGGCATTCCAACTGTCATACTACTTAGCTACCACCGCTATTTTAACAGATGACCTGCCTTGACTCAAAAGTTTGATCGATTAAAGCTGTCAGGATTCAGGTTGGGCATGTCATTAGATTCTTCTTTTAGAAATTCTCAGAAGTAACACAGAGTCTGGAAAGTTTGTAACTGTGGCAGGTGAAAATACCGACTTGCCCCATCTGTACGAGGAACAAAACTAATGATATATATGTGTTATATACATCTACTTATCTTTTAATAAGAAATAAACATTTTTTTTAAAACTGAAGACTGGAAAAACTGAAAAGTAACCAATTTTTATACTTATATCGAGCGTTTTAATAATATAACAGAAAATTGCTTTTTTTCACGACTGTATTTTATGAATACTTACTTTTTCTATACAAATCCTGATTGAACCCATAAACACCTTCCAATAAAATATTATGTAAAAGCTAAATATATGAGACTAGCATATCGCCCGCAGCTTCGCTCGCGTGTTGTATCGATAAAAGGTATCTTTTTTCAGGTCAAAGCATGTGCAGGATCAGGTTTGTTCGTCTTGGACTTCAATGAATCGTTTATTAAAACAATTATAACACTCGTTAATTTTGAAAAGTTTCAGTTCCAGAGAATAGGCGTTCCAATTGATGGAGGTAAAATGCGAATGAAAAACAATAAATGAGTTAAACACGTTGTATGAACAAAGAGGACAGTCATTTAAAATTGTATATTGTTTGTAAGGTGGCTGAATAGATGGCGTGGAAGCACGTAAATCGAATCAATAATTACAAATAGATCCATATATCCCCGACCGGTAGCTCCTAAGTTTTCCGCTCCTTAATTTTATCGCAGGGGTAAGACGGGTAAGACCGTAAGACAAAGCAAGGGAAACTATTAAAATAATGGACATAGAGATTCGCTTTCCTGTCACGTAGTCGGCCAATTTTAAAGGGAATCCGAAGGTAGCCCCAGATATAAGTGCTGGATATAGATTCGGTAACAGATGCTACTCCTTAAGGATTATAGTGTATATTGTTTTTGTTTTTATGTTAGCGGTCATTGAACCGGTCGGCTATGGGGACGAGATTTTCTGCTATGTTTATTAATAGTTAAGAAGTACCTACACGGCAGGAATGATAGATTATGGCATTAAGGTCGTTTCATGCATTATCTTGTTCTAGTTCGTGCATTTAAAAATAAATAAATGTAATTACCTAAATGTTATTTTGATTGTTCGGGTCGATCTGTGTGTATTGTGAAATTATACGTTAGTAAATTGCACAGCAGCGCGATACTATCATGGGAGTAAAGCACAATAATATAGGTACTAGGTATTATAATATACTAGGTACTAGGATAATATAGGTACTATACTACTAACATTATACAGAGGAATCGTGGGTTAGGTTTTTCTCCTTAAAACCCAAGTGTGAGGCAACGTTTTTGTAATAACTGATCTAAGTAATTTAAATAAAAATAAACGAAATTCTGTATCTATAATGTATATTTTGGAGAACAATGATTGAACAATGGTTTGAATGATTGACAATTGATCCAACAATTGAATGATTGATTTTTTTAAGGATTAGGTAGGTAAGGTAGAATAAGGAAGAAAAATCTATAAATAAATAAACCAACCTGTAACCGTCCCACTGCAGCTTTAATCACTGATTAGTTAATAAAGTATAGAGGAAGAAAAATACATAGTCATAAAAAAATACATTATAATACTTAATAAACAGCTTTATAGTGTTTTTGTGAAGTTCCTAATACTCAGATTAATACAAATAGTCAAACAGCACATTTTTCTTTGAATCTTCTCTGAATATTCTTTCCTTTGAATCTGAATTAAAAAATAAATAGATTCAACAAATTTAACTTTAAAATATTATGTAATAAGTGAACATTCTATCATACAGAAATCAAGATATATGATTACGTGCACCCAATTTTACAGTTCATAAGAATCTGGATCTAATTTCCAACACTCATTCAAACACCCTTGTTTCCATTATAATCATACCTAAATGTTAATTCGTCTAATTAATTACGCGGCACGGTCGGACGTAAAGTTGGGCGCGTAAAAAAGTCCCTACAACGAAGGTTCCAACTCCTTGGGGTAGTATAAAGTTGACTTTTGTTTCGTTTTAATTATACGCTAGCGGCCAGGCCACGCCGAGTTAAAAAGTTAATTAGCTTTAATTTTAACTGCGGGGAGGCCCGGTGCATTTCTGGAAACTGAGTTTGGAGTATTCCAGATGAATGACCGGGGATAGTAAGATTAATTTTAAGATGCATACTTTATTGTGAACGAAAATAGTGTTTAAGATAGAAAATTTTGTTTAAAATAAAAGTTTTAAGCGGTAAAGGAAAATATGACTCACGAAAGTTCTTATTCTAAAATATTTCAATATCACTTATAAGTCTATGATTTTAGTTTTAAGTGCTATTTGCATTTCAATAAGAATAAGTTTAACAATACGTTTTAATAGGGAAAAAATATTTAAAACTAACACTAATAATACAACTAACACTTAAAAATCACCTTTTTGCATTGCTTGTATGTGATGTGACGTAAGTTTCTAATTTGACCCCTCTCACATTAAATCGTTTTTTTCTGTAAGATAGATAAAACGATTTATAAGCACTCAATAAAATTAATATTCATAACGATATCATTTAGTTTTATGGAAGCAAAAATAGCTTCACAACGCTTTTTAATATTCAGAAATTCTTATTTATAAATATTTTTCATTTAACATTTGAATATTTGCCCCTTTTTATGTCAGAAAGAAAAATTCAATTAATATGCAAAACCGTATTGAAATAAATTATATTTTTCCTTATCTCCTTACAGCAGGGCTTACGGTATTCAAACATAAAATTTTAAATTCGGACATCTTTGAATATAAAAGCTTTGTTTCCTTAACTTTTTAAGACAGAAGGACGGCTCTAAGACTTATTTGATGTGGCTATTTGATAAGATCTAAAGGAGTGGACTTGAGGAAACTTTGTATTTGAAAGCTTTTTGAAAAATACTTCCAGTGTTGTCGTTTGATGTTGGCTTCATGGCGTATATAAGGGGGGGGGGGTTTAGGGGGCCCGGACTCCCCCTCTTATATAGCATAGCATACGGCTAAAATAAAAACAATGCATATTAGACGCAAACGTCCACCTGGTTGGAACCAGGTGGACGTTTGGACCGACGACATCGATCTCTCTGTTTAATATAGTTTTAACTTTTTTACTAGGTACCTGAATATTCCACTTACAGAAATTTGTAGAAGGTCTCAAAGTTAACACCACCAAATTACGAATGTCACTGAATAAGATGAGCCTACCCTACTTTGGACTGGATTTTTAAAAGTATACGTCTAGCTAAAACAAAAAAAAAATTTAAACCCTAGTATGTAGTATGATGTATCTTTGAGGGTAACTTTTTAACTGAATTTACGTGTACACGAGGAGATTGTGAAGGTTTTATTCTTCTGAATGTTGAGTACGTTCAGGAAACAGTTTGCGTTCGTCTTCCCCTAGCGCTAGTGTAAGGGATAAGCGGTAGCGTGTCAGCGTATCTTGGTCTTATATGCGTGATAGAAATAATACGGTATAGAAAATTATTTTTAAAAGAACAAAGTAGAAGAACACACTTAGCACCTTAAAAAGGTTTTAAATTAATTTAGCGTCTGAAAAAAACACAGTAAATTAACGAACCATTGACACGGGCTGGACTTGAACCCGCGATCCCTGGAGCGAAACATCTGCAAAAACATACAATCATAAAATAACGACGAAGTTATAAAAAAATGTAAGAGATCGCCAATTTGATGTTACTTATTGATTACGACATTTAGTTAACAACATTAAAATATAAATAGTTTGTTTATAATATTGTTTTTTCAAGAAATCTATTTGATAAAACTACGAGCTTTGTACGCAAATTGAACTATTCTTGAGGCTTATGTCTTGCACCACAATCAGGGGGAAGGCACCAGATGTCGTACGGGTGACAATAAATTTTATCGTCGCTCTGTGCGTATTCTCGGCACTACAAAACCGTAAGCTTGGATTTCAAACATAAACGAAACGGTATATATTATTTAAATTGCAAACTGTCACATTTTATAGACACGCACTGCGTAAAAAAAAATATAGTTTATGTACGAGAGACGGATCATACACCTGTGTTTGAATTTACATCAGAATAGGAATTTGCACGAGTTTTTTTTTTGTTTATGACATGTTGTATTCAATAATTCAAAGGATGTTCTAAAATTTTACAAAAGGATATATAAAATAAAGGTTTGCTAAAAGTATAAAGTTTTATTTTATAAATCAATGTTTGTATTTAGTTCTTGTAGAAACATTTTTATGAATATTGACCGGTAAATAAACATAAAATGTTTAACACATAGGTATACATATACCTACATAAACAATCCTGTTTGTAATCCTAATGCTGATTCCGCTAGATGCATTAAAGTAAATAGCGATTTTAGCGATATTATTTAAAATATATAAAATTTGATTAAATATTGTTTATATATTTTAAATAACTTAACTTGAAAAGTGACGCCTTATTAAAATATTTGCCTGCTATACATTGCATTAGTTTGCCACAGACAATCTATCGATAAATTAAATTGCTCTATTTCTTTTGTGACACATTTAAGCAACTTCAATATGAACAACCGATGCTTATACCTTGTACTTACCATTAACAAACATTGAATGAAATCAACATGAAACTAGAAACCACAAACAAAATTCCCTTAAGTTGCACCGTTACATACAGAAAAAACAAAAAGAATAATCGAAACATAAAATCATGTACATTACATTATGTAACGCATAATGGCGTACTTAAAACGTCCAGATGTACCGAGGAGTCGTTTAAATACGCATAAATTTTTATAAACACTTCCTTGCCTTCTTTCAAGCTGCTTCCAGATTTACCGGCTATCATTCCTTTGCTGATTTTCACATCTTTTTTATGGAAGCTTCTAGATTTTTTATTGGAGACAGTAAAGGCTTAATAAAATGAGAATAAGGTAGCATCTGTCTGATAAAATAAAAGTAGGTACACGTATGTTGCCTTGGATACTTTATAATGCAGTAATAAGATCGTAAACTTACTAGGTGTTTCAAACTTTATTGGTCGTAAATATCTAATGTGGAATATGAGCTTCTCATAATTTGATATGATAAAAATGTGTTTTGGATTTGGCTTAATAAACTTACATGTTGTAAAATTTGGGATAAACCTATATACTTATTAAATATTATTTCGGTTCAACTCACTTGGGTTGATTTTGAGACAATTTTTAATCACGCTCTTTCTTAATTAAATAATGTTAAAAAAAGTTGGTGGTATATGACTTTTTTCATACAAAAATTGGAAGATAAAGCCAATTTAATCAATACAATGCAGTGATGCTTATAATTTTGACAATAATTATATAAGAATAACGAGCTTAAACTGCGGCTTATTTCTTAGGTACCTAGGTTTATATTTTATCAACTATTGTTATAACTCAAAGCTTAACGTAACACAATGGAATATATACCAAACAAATTTCGGTACACAATGGAAAAAGCATTTAAAATTCAAACGTTCGTCGGCTCTAACAGAATAGTCAATACATTATATCGGCTGCATAATAGGGCTACTATTTTCGTGCATGGTTGGGACATATTTTATGTCCTGGCAATCGATATGTCCCGCTTCAGACACGGTTAATGGCCCGAAATGTTCCTCTCGTGCGTCTCGTGTTGGTTTGATGCCTACTAAAATGCTAGTCTGACTGAATCTAGCTTTGACATGGGACTATTTGTGAATTTTGTGAGGATTAACTGTATAATTAAACCTTCATACTTGTTAGTTGTTTCATGATTTTGAAATATTTATAAACGCATATTTTACTGTGTTAAAGTAACATAACAAGTATAAATTAAATATTTCTAAATAAAATCTCCGATACAAAAAAATATCTAAGAACACACTCGATTAAGTCACCTTTGATATAAAAAAAACTTAATCAGAATTGGTTCATCCGTTTGAGAGCTACGATACTGCCACAGACGCACAGATACACACGTAAGATTTATCAAAATCTCTCTTTTTCGTCGGGGATTAAAAAGGACTAAGGAGTTTATGTAGGCACATTTCCCCTTCTGAGAAAAAAAAGGTACATTCCATAAAATGCTATGTTCAAGATTTTGAAGTCTTTTTTCTAATAATGTGTCGTTAATGATAAGTTTCTTTGGAGTCCTTGGATGACTTCAGGTCCAAAGAAATTTCAGCACGTAACACTTATTATCTCTAAAAATACTTTTAGCCCCATCTATGAACTTAAGTGGACATTAAAATAAATAAAGACAGCATCACTCTACGTATAGAAATTATAGACGACAGTGTAATGCTTATAGATTATAAAAAAATATGCATGCTGGCATAAGCAAGGGTCGGGGATAAGTAGCTAGTGTAGATACCGTAAATACAGTAGCTTTTATAGGTAAGGAACATGAAGCAATCATCAATCAATCATGGCAAATACAAAGTTATATAAGGAATAAACGCTAAGTTGTCAAAATGTTGTCACGATGTTTTTTTTCAAATTTATAAATAAAAAAGAACCTTATCACGTTCGTAGCGTAGGTATATCTTGCTAGAATATTTGTGAAAGCGTTTGTTCATTATAATGAATACAAACGCCTACACGAATAATTATAGCAAGGTGAATAATCGTGTCACCGCAGGAGTTTGAACTCAGGTGCCAATTTATTCGGATCAAACATGTTGCAGTAATTTAGTCGGCACGTGTCCTCATCTGTAAGAATTATCTAAGATTTAGAATAGAATTAAGTTTATTTAGAAGTTCTATTGGTTCTAAATGACTTAATGGAGCCATTTTAACGGGTTAACGACATTAATTGAATGAGACTAAACCACGATCGAGGAAATTCTTTATCGTATGGTTGATGAACTATACGATAAAAAAGAGATCAGAATTTAAACCGCCTGTAGGCTTCTGACATGGCTTTACACACAGTTGAAAAATCTTTTAGGTAAGCTAGTTTTTTCACGATGTTTTCTTTTATCATTTTAGCTATCAAATTATATTTATTTTCTAAAACGCACATGAAGCTGGCAAGTCAGAGGTGCGTGCCTGGGTTTTGAACCTATCACCTTTGATATGGCAGTCCAACGGTCATACCACTAGGACCTGCGAAATCGAGGAGCTGAATCGGGAGTCGGGACAAACCTTTTTTTTAAAATTATCTCTTAGAATATCTACCATGTTAGGAAAATGCTTCTTAAAGTAAGGATAGATAGACAGACGCGAGACGGGGCATAGGCTTAGTAATTAAATCTAAAATGGCGATGGTTCGGAACCTGAAGTGCGAGTCCGGCTCGCACCTGGCTGATTATTAATTCGCATACTGAAAAAGTAAGCTACATAACTTTTTTAATGTAATACTAGGTACTACAGCTAGGAGATACAATACAAAGTTTAATACAAAGTGAGCAAAATACTTTGTTGTTTCCAGTTTTTTTATTGCAATCTCTACTTTATTAGGATTAGTTAGGTTAGTAACCACATTGCATTCTTAGTCAATGCGTTATATCTCGAGATACCCACAGGAATGTATAAGCTGGCAATATTAAATGTAAATGACATTATTTATTGTCATTACATCGACATTACATTAGATATTTATAGTTATTTGTAAGGAGAATACACTGAATTAAGTAAGCTGGCAATTTTAAATGTATAATGTCATTATTTATTTTCATTATATAGGCATTGTTCAAGAATACATAAACTTGTTATTCTTTATCAATTAGATTTGTCAGATAGCTATTTCTCGAAGGATTAAGCAGATAAGTTAGCTAAGCTTAATCTCCTAGGCTTAATATTTATTAAGCTTATTATTGCATATGTGGCATATTTTGAGAATAAGTGCCACGTTCGCATCTCGTCGCCTGTCTTCTCAATAGAGCCCAATTTGTTTATATTGAGCTTGCAAAAGCCTTTTTTGGTTCGAAGTCGATTGAGAGACTTCCAAGTAGGCCAAGGAAGTTGACATCCTGTGACAAGCTCTTCATCGGGTTAGATGTAGTCTACACAGGTGGGAGATATTTTCATGTGATGTAGTGACAACAAGGCTACGAACATTTACATCAATCAAAGATAGACTCTGGTATAGATAGTCAAAGTCAAAGAGCGATTGCTCAGTCAATGCATCAACTGTTTGTCTAAGTTCAGCACTATCTCTGCTTATGTCGCTACGTCGTTATCTTCACGCCCTTAAAGGCTGGGAGCGAAGTGTAAACACAGTTAAAGTGCGTGCGCTTTACGTTGGAGTGTGCTCTCAAATCCTGAGAAATCGCTGCGGCTTCGGCCGTCTCTCGACACGTCTTGGAAGTTGGTGCAAGCTGTAAGAGTAGAGTCAAGAGTGTGTTATTATGGAACAATTATTACTACACTATCACTTCTAACTTGCAATGATAGCCTTAGACTGTCAAGTCAGAGGTCTCAGGTAATACAAAATAAATTAAATAATAATATTATTGCGTATTAACATTAGTTATAACTTCCTCTATGTAAAGCCGACGGTCCTGTGCCTGATGTCTCACCGGTCGTATTCGGTCGGATCATCGTCCCATCAGACAATGATAGTGAGGGAATGGAGAGTTCAACTTTGTATGCGCCCACACTTGTGCACTATAGTATCTCCTGCGTAGATGGCTTGTCTCTGTAAAGTCTGTCCGAAATTCAGTCAGGAGGACATTACTCCTAGGTAAGGACTTTTTCTTAAATTATTGTAAGAGAGAATAGGAAATTTATTATTATTAACCCTCGGTCTCACAATAATGAGCAAAGGTATCCCTCCATTAAGAATAAACTGATTATAAATATATACTAGCAAATATCACTTCGATCTGTAGTGGCTGCGTGTAAGAAGGACAAACTAACTAAGACTCTTTCGCATAAAATGTTAGCTTTGTTACCGATTTAAGGCATGGTCTGGACGATATCGACTACCGTCCAATTTCCATCCTTCAGCTTTAAAGGCATATTTGCTCTACTGTTAGACTACAAAACCGTTTACCATTAGGTAGGTGGTCAACAAACATATGCCTCTTAAATAATAAAAAAAAAACATAGTAAAACTTACGTGTCATTATCGCTTACTCCCGTCACTTGCGCCGGAATGTCAGAGGGATAATGCAGATTGATTCGGCTCAACTCGGAGGAGACAAATTCGATTTGCGACAGTGCGGTATAACGCACAGGTTTGACGCCTTGAAAAATATACCAGATTCTGGGCTGAGATTGTAGCCGTCTCGGTGCCTGTACGTAGCCATTTATCTACCTTGTTGACTTCTTATTGACATAGCAAGAAGCGACATTGTTTAAATTCTTGCATCGTTATGAAATTGACTTTATAATTTTGAAGTATGAATGTGGATGGTTATAGAGTTAGATCAAATAAAAGATGGATGGAATGTATCAAAAGTGACATAGATTGAAGGGAGTAAGAAGCCACATGACGGCTAATAGGGATGAATGGAAGAAGAAAATCTATTGTGGCGATTCTTACTAAAACAAGCCAAGGGCAGGGAGATGATGATGATGACTAGTTATAATATGCAAGTTACGACAAGATTGGTGTTGTGTCATGTCGCTCCTTCTTGAATTTCTGTGTTTGGTATCGTGGGTTCGGTTACCGCACAGGATAAATATTTGTGCCGGTCCAGGTGTTTGTGCATTGAGAATTGTACGTAAGTAACTTGCTCCTTGATATCTCCTTAGTGTCCCACTTCGTGTTAAATAAATTAGTTGATAATTTATATTCTCTAAAGGTCGTGGTGGCACATTTGTCCCGTTTTGTAAACAAGTGAGAGTAGGTTCGAACCTGGCAAGAACCAATGTGACTTTTTCAATGTCATAGGTACTTTCTTAGTTAATATAAGACACCACTGATTAACAGTGAAGAAAAATATCGTGAAGAAACCTGGACTTAATAGTCTGAAGCCACCAACACGTAGTGAGCTACCTAGCGATTAATGCTTCTTCTCTGTATGCGAAGAGGCCTTGCTGTGGCAGTTACAGGCTGGTTTATTTATTATATGCCCTAGCAAACTATTCAAAGCCCAACAATCGAGACACAACGGATAATGTATTCTGTACCTGCCGTCTGTAATGATCGTCCGTAATAACTTATAGATACTGATAGTTTACGAATAGCTGGTAGGTTGTATACATATTTATTTAAATAACATCACTTTATTTCGTGGGATAGGCAGATAGGCAATATTTCTAAACGTGCCACGCTGCAATCTTTATTCACTATTTCTAACTGCTTCTTCTCTCCTCATATACCTACTTATATCAATCGCGCCTGCCTTAGATTGATGTCCTAATAAAAATTGTATTCTGTTTATTCTTGACTAGTTCTTGATTTAGACAAGGATTATTTTTATGCCTAAGGTTTTTCTTGGCTGAGCTAGTAAATGTATCACGTACCAGACATTTCATACATTACGTTAAGAAAGTCTTTAGGCTCCCAAATAGTTCCTAACCATCATTCCTTCTAGACCTAAGTTCTAAATTATGGTAGATAAACAAAGAATATCTATTCAAAGGGTCGCGTAGAATTTATACTTGCTCCGCGAAAAGCGTACAATGTTGTTCGCTGAAGCCGTTCCACATTCGGGGCACGTCCCCCGTCGTCGAAATGTTCCCCGGATGGCCTTTTTGAAGAAACAAAACTCGCCATACAATACAAGTTGTCCCACATTGCGCCATACCATTTCCACACAGCTGGTCAAAACGGCCATTTACATTCGGCAGAAGTTGGATTTTTTTGTTCGTCACCAATGGAAAAGTCGGAAGTCAATTTTGTTGAGAATTCAATTTATTTTTGTATCAAACGTGGGATTGTTTAATCCGTATGGTACCGAACTGTTTGTATTTTAAAGAAAATTCTCTGAATCTTTTCTTGTAGATCATCATCTGCCTAGCCTTTTCCCAACTATGTTGGGGTCGGCTTCCAGTCTTACCGGATGCAGCTGAATACCAGTGTTTTACATGGAGCGACTGCCATCAGACCTCCACAACCCAGATATTGGGTTACACGGTACCCCTTGGTAAGACTGGTTGTCAGACTGGGGCTTCTGACTACCCGTAACGACTGTCAAAGATCTACAATTGACAGCCGGGGCCAACAGCTTAACGTGCTATCCGAGGCACGGAGAGTGATAATTAATTTATAAAACGCACATAACTTACGAAAAGTCAGAGGTGCGCGCCTTGGGTTCGAACCCGAGACTACTGACTTGCCAGTCAACGGTCACCACCACTAGGCTAGTCTATATAGCTAGGCTAATCTTTTCTTGTAGATATTATTTGAAATTAATGAGATTTGCAAGGTGCTTGGTTTACTGTAGCGGTTAGATTATCTCAAACTAACCTGAACCGTACAAGCACATAATACAAACGGACCTTGATAAACATCTGTCTAAAGGATATTTTCTAGTAATTAGATACGGTTAGCAACAAATCCTTTTTTGCGATAAATCACAGAACAATAAACTAATACTTAGATCACTACTGCCAGCTTCAATGATTTTTTATATTTTCAGGCACATTTCTTATTTTTATTACAACTAAGCCTAGATTGTTTCTTGAGCCTACGTCTATTTTGTATGCTGGGCACAAGTCTCTGAAACCAGACGTTCCATGAAAAATGTGATGCCTTCTGTATTTCCTCCTATGAGTCAGGATTGATACACCATTACACCTACCCCTGATATCTATCCGTTCTGTTATTATTTCAGTATGTATCACGTTCCAATGTTTCAGAGGTCATATACAAAAGTCTTTGATACAATAAGAGGTTTTATTTCTTTTGAAAGAAGGTGTATTATTGTGTGTATTATCATGGTTATGTTTACGCAATTCGTGTTCCTGTCACGTGCGATTCGACTCGCCGGTCGACGCGTGTGCCTTCTTTTGTTCGGTGCTATTATTCTTATCCGCATTTTGTACTTATTGGGTCTGTATTATGTGACAACGTGCGCGTTATTAAATAATCGGATGTTCGTTTAGTTAAGGATGTTGCTGGTAATGGGGATATGAGAAATGTAGCTTACAATATCTACGTTGATGAAACTTTACGTAAGAAGGTCGTTGGGAATGGCATATAATATGTCGCATTTTACTTAATGCGTTTATATTCTAGAAAACAATAACATTTTTGCAAAAGAAATTGACATTATGCAAACTATACACGACCGGCCATACATCATAAATTTCCATGAATTATTGAACAACATATTATTATTATTATGATTATTTCAAAATATAACTTCGTTTGCCGATTTTTTCAAAATAGGTATAAAATTGCGTTTAGAGAAATTTCCCGAAAAAATGTCTACAACTTTGGTTGAGGTGGACCGAATTAGATTGGAAGCGCTACGGATTGAGCAAAGAATATATTGCACTTTAAAATCGGCAGAATAGAACATCTACATGTTTTATTGTGTGTTAACTGTCCATTTATCGAAACTTATCTTAAAATATGTCTTTGAGAAAATCATGTACTTAAATTAATGTTTTATTCCAGTCTTTTCTAGATTTATTTTTAACAAAATGTAATTTTCTTGAGAGTGGTTGTCACCCTTTTTGTTCACTCTATCTCAATAGTTTAATCTTTCCCAATTTTATGTCGATTACTTTCCTGACATTTAAATGGTACGCTTTCAACGCCTGGCAATTTCGAACGAATTCAAAAAATCACCGATATTAAAGTGGAATTTATTGCCTTTACCGTTGAAAATATAACTTTCCCCATCCAATGTAAAAACGCTAAAATCTCTTTAGAACCCGATAAGCGTTATAGGCTAACCAGCTGCCACTTTAACAAATTATTGGGAGATTTTCAAGAAAAAAAGTTGTCACCCCCTACGAAGGGTAGACATCGCATTTGATAGCTTGATTTTCGCGGGGCGCACCGAGAATGTTAAATTACTGGCGAAATGAAAGATAATAGGGCTGCGTCTTAACAGGGAAAAGTTGCTCCACTTTCGAAGAGGGAAAAAAGTTTATATCCCCAAAAGATTTTGAAATTCTCATCCCTGGGGCGCGGGAGCGCTCCGTATCGCATTATTTATTCATGGTTTTTTGTTTTAAGTGCTCGGATGTAGTAGCTTCTATTTAGGTGATCTCTTTACTACAGCAAAAACGATTACGGAAGCGAATAACGTTTAAATTTGGTGTGCTTCTTTCTAGTGAACTATTGCGAGTTTTTTACGCATAATCATTACTTCTTAATTTTTTCATTACATTAATTCTAAATTAAGAAGAGTATATAGGCCATTTGTGGTCCATACTACCATTGTTACTACGATGAGATTTAAAAAAAATAAAACAAAATTGATTGAAATCGAACAATTTATTGTAAACTAATACGAACGCATAGTAAAATTTAGGATATATATTTGTAATTTTAATAGTACAATAATAACAAAACATTGACAATAAAGCGATAAATTAGTTCACCAACATTCGATAAAGTTGACGACGTTATCTCAAATGAGATATGAATCTATCAACCTCTCGTTTACATCATTACAATATATCAAAACGTTAAAGCTATACAAAACATGGCCAATGAAATGACAACAGTCTTAATTACTAGAAACGAGATTTTAGTTACATTGATATAAATTTACGTTTTATTCCAATCACTAGTTAGGTAGGTATATTCGTAAAAAAGTTCGTTATAACAAGGTAATTTGATTAAATAGAGTTAGTTTTATACAAAAGTTAACAGTAGGTATAACATTTCTGTCAATACAAAATTGAGAAAGATTATAATGTTAAACAGTGATTGGAATAACAACGTGTGATAACATTATGACAATGAGGTCAGTGCCGTGCAGATATAGAAAATAATTTCCTCGATATGAAATTGTCACAGACAGGGGAAGACAGAGGAAGACATCTTGCTTTTGAACAATTTACAAGTGGGTTCGGTATAAAAGCTTCTTCAACTTTTAAGAAGTATTTTACAGTACATTGGGAATCGAGAATTTTTCAAAATGACAGTATAAAAGTACAAAAATGAGCAGAAGATAAACGCTAACAAGATATAGCATTCCTTGCGTAACATCTGTATTTACATTAATGTTTTAATTATATTCTAAGTTATCATATTTAGAGCGCGGAGCTAGAAGCTTTCGTAAATCTAGAAAAATACAGTGGTAACCTGACAGTGTCGAAGCATTTATTTTATAAATACGAGTACTAGAGTACAAAAGCAGTCTCCAGATTAAATTCGGTAACGTAGCTTAACGATATCTATTTAGAATTTTACAATTAAAATACATTATATCGCAATTGTTCTAAAAATCACTAATTTCTGGGTCTGTGTCCGCATATTTACAAGTGAAAGGATTTCGTAGCCAAGAACAAAAAGATCGATCGCTATGCTGTTTATATTTTGCCGTGGTGTGTTTTTTTGCATGCGCTCGAGCAACAGCTGCGCGACGCGTTGGGTATGAATCTAACGAAGATGCATCTGAATCTCTTGGAACTGAATCATAGCCTGATTCAGCACGTCTTGAAGTTGTTGCTGGACTGTGTTTACCTGTACGAGGTGTAGACTCATGACCGCTGTCATATCCATCAGGTTTTGAACTAGCAACTACTCTAGCTATACCCTTATCACTTTTCTCTGTTCGTGGTTCCGTAGTTACTACTGGAGGTGTAACTTCCAGATGCAAGTTTGACTTTAACTCTTTAAATGACGGCGCTCCACTCCCGGGTATTCGCCTTTCTTCTCTTAAATTAGGATCTGAGGCCCCGTCTGGATGCCTGAGAGATGCTATACGTGCGTCGGTTATATCATTACCCCTATACCTTTCAAAAGGACCATAACAGTCATTATGTGCTTCTAAATCTTGATATGTCTCACACTCTCCTACTGCACTTCCCGGCCTAGACATAGTTCGTTTGCAACTATTACAGATTTTATCACTCGGCCTGTATGCTGGTTCGCTATATACAGAGCCATCACCTCCAAATTCTTCCGTATCTCGAACGTTCGATAGGGATAATGACTGAAATTGTGGGGCTATCCTGTTGATAGACATATCAGTGTTATCTAACATGCGCCGAGAACCATATAATTCAGTTAAACTCATTATATCGTCGATTCTTGAACGAGATGAAGGTAAACTTTCGAGTGGGTTTAAGTCGAGTCCATGATCTCCTCCATACTTATCTGCATAAAATCCAATGGTTTGTCTAAGGTAAGCCTCATTTCTAATTTGACGTTCAACTTCACTGTATAATGATAATGTATCTGTGAAAGTTGATGCCACAGTTAAATTTTCTTGACTAAGTATTCTCAATGGATGATCATCTAAATCTTCTTGATCTACTTCTGGTAAAGGATTTTCAGAAAATCCCATGCAGAACGCTATATCCTCTTCAGTTACTTGGAGACAAGAGTCCATCATTGGAACAGGCTCTAAAGGCTCCTCGACTTCAATTATTTCTAATATTTCATCATCGTCATCATTGAGACCTCTGCTCATACCATGAGGATCAATATCTCTACTATGATTAGAAACTAATTCATCATCCATTCTTAACCGTTCCTTATATTTACTATCTAAACTTTCCATTGAAACTTCCCTACTGCTAAGACTACTAGGTTGCATTATAGGTAAAGCAGGTGGTATTTCAGCAAGTTCTTCACTGTCATCATCATCATCTATATCATTCTTTGTTGGTTTTGGACATTTTTTGTGTATTAAATTTGGATCTGTTAAAGGTGGTCCAACATTTTCTTCCTCTATCGCCATTCCTTTGGAACCAGCTTTTAGGCCGGTTCGTATAGTGGACTCTTCCACATGAATCCGTCTTACAGAATCTTTAGTTACTGGCTCCATTTTGTGAGCAGTTTCAGGTTCATCAGGAAGTTTTGGACCAGGATCTTTATGCACTACTTGGCTTCTGTGACTAGGTGAATTATGTCTGGATTTATGAATTTGAGACGTTTGGTTTTCAACCCATTTTCTTATCATATTTTTCTTATGGTTGTCCATGTATCCGTATCCTAAATTTTCACTACCGTGAGATCCAAGAACGCCAACTTGAAGTGGAAGAGGATTTGGAGGTTGAATAGGAACTGATTCAAACTGTATTGGAATTTTTGTTGCCTGCATCGGACCATCGATCCACGTTTCGCGTTTATTGCTTTGTGTTTCTTTGATTATATGTCTTGCTTCAACTAATTTAGATTTCGATATTCGTGGTCCATCGATCCATTGTTCATCACTATTACTTTTTCCCTCTTCTGCAAATTGTTTTTGGCCGACTTTTTTTTGCGGAGTCGACTTAGATGCAGCAGAATGTGCAGGAGAGGCTTTTGGTGAATGAGTAGGTTGTAAAGTTTTTAACGGAGATGATTTTGGGGATAAATGTAATTTATGTATAGGACTTTTCTCTTCAACAACTCTTGAAAGTGATGATTTATGTTTTTGTTCTGCTGCGGAACCTCGTAAAGCTTTACTTAGTACGCATCTATTGTCGCCTGAATTAATATGAGGAATATAAACCGGTGGATGTTCTCCATCTGTTGCATCATCCATGGGACCCACATATATGACAGTGTCTGCTGACAGATCACTACTTGATGGATCTGGTTCACTACTACTAGGTTTTGAAGCATCTTCACCAGAACTGCCACCAGACCCAGCATTATTATTTGCTGAGTATTTTACTTTTCTTCTTCGAAGCCTATGTATCCTAGAGGCTAATTGTAATGTCGTTAGCGTATCTGAATAATTTTGTGAGTTTGGCGAAACGTGGACAATCATTGCAGTGTGACAGGTAAGAGAACCCAGACACTCCTTCAAAACATGTGTGAGGTTATGGTCTCTATATGGTAAATGTCTTTGTCCGTTGAATATTGCAAGTAATATATTTCCTAAACCAGAAAGTGGTATTCCGCCGTTTGTTTTTCCTCTTTCCGAGTTTCCTAGGTCGATTAAATGCAGGCGGCTACGTCCTCCGGCAACTGTGAACAAAGAGAGAAATGTTTTTAATTCTGGAACTTTGTTGTTGTGTTGTGACCCGTTTATAACGGTGACGGTGGTGTAGTGATACTTAAATATTCGTACGTAAGACAATCATTAACATACCTAAAGGCTAAATATCAACTTGAGTAAAAGTTTACAAGTAATCAAAGATGATAAAACTGCAATTAAATCTAGTACTCAGTAATAACCTCACCTGCTCCTTTTCCTCCAACGCTGTACTGGTAGACATGTAGTGTGTACAGTAAATGGCTGTCTTTTCCTTCTTCCCTGGTCCCTCTGGTAGCGAGAGCAGCATCCAAGTAGAAGGCCGCCTTCTCAGCGCTGTGCACACGAAGTTCCGATTGGTTCTGAAGGTGGGTACCGAAGAGAGGATCGTCACGAAGGTATACTCCAGGAGACTGTTCAGTGTCTGCGTAAAAAAAAAAAATATATATATTTCAAAGATTTTATTTTTATTTATCGCTTTATTTATACTTTTAAAAGGCTGCTAGCTAAATTTGATCTATATTGTAAAGAATAGTTATTATTATATGATATTTTTCTATTTTGTATCTATTTTGTAAGATAGACAGCTCACGAATACAAAACAAATCTATCGATTAAACTAAATAATATTTACTCAATAAATACATCCTAAACTTAAAGTCGTTGTAATTGCAACCCCTAACACTTGCTAACTTACAAGACTTACTAAGTTCTAACAAAGTTTATCTCACCGTTTTGGTAAGGCGCCAACAAGTCTCGAATCTGGTTAGTATTAGTGCAGAGTTCCACTGCTGACACTCGGACTGAGAACCGTGTGCCACACTTGTGCCGCTGCTCCGCAATTCCACGGAATAACCAAGTTATAGCGCAGGGAATCGCACCAAGCGCTGCTGTGGAGTCCGGCCGCCCCAACATTGTATAGGATTTACCTGGATGGAGAAACAATAAGGTAGTGAATCAAAGGCAATAAATAGTAAGGTCGGGACGTTGATATAATACATATTTTTAATTTTACATTCACTAGCTGACTTAGTGAATGTTACCATTCTCATATACAGGGCTATTTGTAAAACACCAGCATCCTTAAAAGGGGTCATCAAACTCATCATTATGAACAACTTTTACTATGGGACCAACCCTGAATTCGCAAAAAAAAAATCAGCTGTTCCATACATTTTGTTGAGTCACGTGACCATAAATGTATGGAACAGCTGATTTTTTATTTGCTATATAATTATGTGTATATCTCGTATCTAAGCCTAAATAAACTGGCTACCTAACTCACTCAATAGTATTTTCGAAATCAGACTGTAAATTTCTGAGATTAGCGCACTTAAACATGCTTTTAAGCTTTATAATAGTCCCTATGCATATAAAACTTGTAGTTTAATGATTGTTGTAAACCTAAGATGAAGTTAATGAAGATTGTTGGTGCGTTATAGTATTTTTTTTTTTGAGAAAAAGTTACAAGCGGTGCATTCGATTTTAAATAACGAACTCTATTAAGAACCTGCCATTGCTCTCATTCATTCAAAGAAATACATTTAGTATTACGTAACAGTAAACATAAGAAATCACTTCAAATACCAGGTAAGTTCATTTTGCTTCACGTGGCATCCCAAAATCCTTCAATAATTAAAACGAGGTTCGAATTATTCACTCAGTTGGATCTACGAGCCCAAATAAGCGGGATGTAGAACTAAGCTCGGGTTTAGTGCCAACATTGCCGCGTTTCCCCAAAACTTTCATTTCGCGAGGCATTCAATTTGCATCTGAAACCTTAATCTATGAGGGGAGGTTGGGATAAATTACCTCTTTCGCTTAGAAAGTCGCTTATTTTCTGTTAATGAAAGTGTAAGCTCATTTCCGTATTGTTCGTATTGGTATTATCTTGATTGCATTGAGATAATCCATTGCAACTTGCTAAATTGATTTCGTATTTTGGCGAACTTATTAATAGGTTGTTAATACTGTTAAGATTGTTGGCTTTTGTCTCGGGTCTATGTAAATCCTCTATTGTTTGTGAATTTTGTTTGGAATTTGATTGTTATGTTTTAATTAGTATTGTTTCGTAGACCCCAACTTCTTGCCTTTATCTCAAGTTTATTTTGACATATTACACAATCCTTTTCTAATTATGTCATCAGTCATGCCATCTTCACTACATAGTATAAAACCCGACTACTTAAAATCTAAAAACAAGCTTAGATTTGAAATAAAATTCTGTAGTCGGAGGCCTTAATGTCTTATAGGTAAATACTTTGTAAATTTGGTGACCTCCGACTACAGAACTTTATTTCAAATCTAAGAAGTTTGTTTTTAGATTTTAAGTAGTCGGGTTTTAGTTTTTAAACTATATTTTTATTTAACTTATTTTGGAGATTGTGAATTCTAATAATGTTTACATATTTGAAATGTGTTAATAAAAATCTTTCATTTGATACCCCACACGACACTGCCAAGCTTTTTTTTTTAGTTCTTTACTTTAAGTCCCCTAGAGGGCGCTGACGTGAGTTTAATGTAACGTCATGTAGCCTATAACCAGCGGACAATCAGGAGGCTTCCAACAACACCTCATTTGTCCAATTATGATAACTAGTTTAGAAGTTATGAGGGAACAGATGAACATACATACATACATACAAACAGGTCAAAATCATAACCCTTCATATTCATAATCTTTGCTTCGCCGTAGTCGGGTAAAATTTCGCTTTCTCTGTCCCTATGTATACTTAAATCTTTACAACTACGCCATAGATTTTGATGCAGTTTTTGTTAATAGATAAAGTGATTGAAGAGGAAGGTTTATATGTATATTGCACCCGTGCGAAGCCGGGGCGGGTCGCTAGTATTAAATAAAAGCCATCCTTTTTAACTTTGGTCTTCTCACTACCTTAAATCAAAAAATGAAAAGAATATTGAATTTCTTTATCGAATATTTCTTTAATTTCTTCAATTATTTCAGGGGATTTATTTATTTTTATTTTTTATTTATTTTATTAATAAGGAACAATCAAATCAGGTTGTCAAAAGTCTTATTATAGGGATATTATAGGGATTTGGTACCCATAATTTATTTAAACCGGACTTCAGTCCTAACATTCATAGTGTTAACTTGAATACCCTGTTTTAATAATTATCAAAGTTTTGCCATCACGGGTGTGGGAGCGAGAAAGAGATAGCTCGTATTTATCAAACTTTCAATTAAGAGCACTCCCGACTCTTTGCCATTTAGATGCAAATCCTGCCGTCGAGTCGAGTGAGAAGTTTCATACTTTATAGTGCATAATCAGGGTTACCACCTTTCAAGTGTATTGTGGTTTTGTATCAAACGCTGTATGAAATTGCTGAAGTTAAATTTGCAATACAAATTCCTTGTGTAGTTATATTATTGTGTATTTAACCTTTCTTAATTAATTCCAATTATTGACACTTGTTTTTGCTCAGAGACTGACAATAATTTTTTGTTTTATAAAATTATCACAGTATATACCTACTGTATACAACGATACTTTTAGTCAACTATGAAACAAAAACTCAATATTATGTAAATTTATGTTTTGGCAGCCCTTAAAAGTTCTCTCTTTTTAATTAACGCCTCTGAATCAATGGTAGTACTTGAATAATCATAATCTCAGGATGCATGCTTTTATTCAGTTAGCGAAAGACTTCCAAGCTCATTTGTATGCCCTTGTATATATTTTTTTTTAAACCTGATATATGTGAATAAAATAAATGTAGATGTGAATGAACCTAAAGATAAAGCCAAGGTGCCAAGCTATGAGTGGGTGGATGGTTTATATTCACAATTGGACCCAATAGGCGGCGCTGCGATCGGATAAAATTAAGAACCACGGAAGCAAAGCCGCGTATATTAGCGCTAGCTAGTTTATTACAAAAGTGTCCTTGGTATTTCAAACCTTCAAGTACCTAAATGTCTAAGGACATAATATTGTTTTTACCTAGTCCTGCGTGTCCGAAGCAGAAGAGGCAGCCGTCAGTACCGTTGATGACAGCGTGGATGACGTCAGTGAGCGCGCTTGAACATATCTCCGTCTGTAACAAAGAAACGATCATTGAAATGGTTTCTCATTTAATGCTACGTTTGTTAGCATTAAAACTTTAACTAAAGTCAAAAAAAGTGTGTAAAAAAAGTGTATCAAGGCATGTTACTATCGGGGAAGTATAATATTTTCGAGGTATAGACTAAAAACTAAACCCAGGTATATACATTTAGGTAGGTACTCTTTATTATAAACCAGTAAACATGCAAGAGAAACAAGGCGGTCTTATGGCGCGATGTTATTGCGATGTCTTCCAGACAACCTGAGGATGGATAAGTCAAGATCTGGAAAATGAGAAAAAAAATGCTCTATTACACAAATTTTTTAAATACTTTTTGTGAAATTTTTACATGTTTTAGCACATGTTAGCTTATTAAATATTTATAAATTTTTTAAAGTTATTTTTTTACAATGTCTGTTTAGTTGAGTAGTTGTATTGCTTTCATAACATTTATACAGTGATTTCGTTCATAAATGATCAACGCATTCAATTTCCTCTCGTTAAATATTATCACTTAAATCTTTTCAAACCAACTTAAGGCCCCCACTAAAACAAAAGTGTGCGTAATGCTGTGAATAATTTAGGAAAATCTGGCACTTAGCGGGTTTTAAGAGAACCTTTGAAGCGGTGTTATTCTGGTTTGACGAGACGAGAGCAAAACGAGAGACATTAGTAGATGTTTAGGGTTAAAACAAGTTTCACAAAACAACTAATAATGAATCACTTGGAAAATAAGGTTTGATATGGAAATATTTTTGCAGTCCAAATCTGTGTCTTTTTCTTTAAAAACATTATCGTGATCAGCCGCTTTTCCAACGGGATATTACTTTACAGCCTACACAGTTTACGGTATTATAACAAAATAGTCGTGGGCAAGTGACTCACGGCTGGCTAGATTACAGCCAAATGGTTCCTATTAGCTTCATGTCAGACACGGATGCTTGACGCTGATTTTCATTTGAAACTTTTGTGTATTAAGGATGTGAGTTTTGGATGTATAAATCGTAATTTAATAAATATTCCTTCACTAGTGCTTCATTTTCAGCGTATTGAACATTCCTTCTTCTCGTGTCGTTGAACTAGAATAACAACCCTAGGTGTTTTCTTTCTCCCTTGAAAATAATTACGTGGACTTAAGGTAAGGACGAGGGGAGTATAACATGGACTTAATGAATAAGAGAATTGGTATCTTAAGACGAATTAAAAATTTCTCAAACCAATTAACTATTATAGTTACTTAAATTTATTTATTTATTTATGAAATTATTTAATAAGAAACTCGAAAAAACAACTGACATGTGGCAGTACTCCGGTAGATGTCACCACATGCCTTTAAGCCGAAAGAGATTCGTAATTTCAACTGAAGCAGGCAGGATTCTGTAGCTTAATTGGTAAAGCGATGGCACGGCATGCCTGGGATCGCGGGTCCAAGTCCCGCCCGAGTCAGTTGTTTTTGCGAGCTTCTTATTAAATAATTTCATTTAATAAGCAAATCATGTGCATAAACATGTAAAAAATATACATAAAAAATATAGTTAATTGTTTAAAGAAATGGTGGTACGTACTGTGGTAATAAAAGGTGGCAGGTTTATGTATTATATAGTTAGTTGGCGAAGTAGCTGCAGGTACCTTAACCAGTGGATCAAATCCTGCTTAAAATCGTTTTTTTCTTTCTACAAAATTTTGGGACAATCAAAATTAAAATCATTTCACCCAGATGTTTCATTTATATATTTATTATTTTATATTTCCTGTGTTTTTAATACTACACCAGTTTAACTAACAAAGTGTTCGTCATAATAAGGTTTAAACCTAAGTTAATAAACCTTTCTATTATAATAATGATGTATAGTGAATTAGTTAGCTTTCTCTTTGGCGTTGTTTTTGTTCGCCGCCTCCTCGGATAATGAAAAGGACTTTAAGTGAAGTAGGTACTGAGATTTGAATACCGTAGGGCGGTACTGTTATATTTTAATGGGGATGAATTAATAGGCGCACCGCCTTGTTTACAACGATTACCAAGGTTATTTAAGGAATAATTTAATTCCGTGAAATACGTCTATATGAAATCGTGTCGTGATAGCCTAGTGGTGGTGACCGTTGACTGGCAAGTCAGTGGTCTCGGGTTCGAACCCAAGGCGCGCACCTCTTGACTTTTCGTAAGTTATGTGCGTTTTATAAATTAATTATCACTCTCCGTGCCTCGGATAGCACGTTAAGCTGTTGGCCCCGGCTGTCAATTGTAGATCTTTGACAGTCGTTACGGGTAGTCAGAAGCCCCAATCTGACAACCAGTCTTACCAAGGGGTATCGTGTAACCCAGTATCTGGGTTGTGGAGGTCTGATAGGCAGTCGCTCCATGTAAAACACTGGTATTCAGCTGCATCCGGTAAGACTGAAAGCCGACCCCAACATAGTTGGGAAAAGGCTAGGCAGATGATGACGTCTATATGAAATATGAATAATCGTCCATAATCATCGTATATCATAATATCGTATGTCATATCATCGTACATCGTGATTCGTGAGTCGTGATAGCCTAGTGGTGGTGACCGTTGACTGGCAAGTCAGAGTCCCGGTTTCGAACCCAAGGCGCGCACCTCTGACGTTCCGTAAGTTATGTGCGTTTTATAAATTAATTATTACTTACTCCGTGCCTCAGAAAGCATGAAAAGCCGTTGGCCCTGCGCTTGATCTTTCTCCAATCGTGTCGAAAGGCCGTCCCATCGGACTATGAGAGTGAGGGAATAGAGAGTGCACCTGTGTTTGCGCACACACTGGTGCACTATAATATCTCCTGCGTAGTTGACTATAGTCTCCATTGAGATTGGCCGCTGTGACCGAAATCCGGTTAGGAGAATATTATAATCGTCCATAGGTACTCAAGTCATGGCGTCACCATAGCAGCTATACCTACATTCGACACGAAAATTCTGAAATTGTTTTGAATGAAATTTTTAATGACTCCGGCTTGTTCACTAATTGAGTGCTTAGAAGGTAATGGAGGGACGCTCGTTAATCAAATTTGTAATTAATTTAGCTTTATTTTATTAAACATTCCAACATTTGCTACCTATTGCTTACTGGTAGTGATTTTTAATTGATTGATAAAGGTTCAAAACTTTTAAAAGGCACTAGGCAGGTATGTAAAGTGTACCAATATCGAATAGTTTTAGTGTACTTACTCTAAATTGAGTTTGAAATTAATTTTGAAAAGTTTCAAGTGGGTTTAGACGAAGTTTCTACAGCTTTTATATCTTATTACAGCATTGCCAATAAGTAATCAACAAGCGATCGTTATTTAAAAAAAAATAGTTATTATGCTTATATTACATATTTTCTACGTCTTTTTCTTCTACCCATTCAGTACAGTGTACGTGTCGGTTAGCGCGGTCACAGCGTCAACACGGTACGTCGATTCGATTCCCACCCGTATCAGTTGTTTTATTCGATTTTTTTATTAAATAGGGTAATTTTAAGGGGCAACGGTAAAAGGTCATCTTATTTATTTCCTTTATTTTTAATACAATTGTCTTGTCTGAAAATTATAGAATTTCGACACAGTTGACCTCCAACCATATTGCTTTAAAAGCTGCCATAGAGAAAACTTCCCATATAAATGATATTTGCTGTATCCTTTGTTTTAACATAGCTTCGCGATCGGATTATTAGCGTGATATAGCTGTTAGAAATTAAAGTATTAAATTAATTTATAAAATTACAATGTTAACAAATCCATGAAAGTAGATTAGTAACATAATTACACTGGATCTCGGTGGGCCCCGTCGGACGCTAAGCCCTTGTAAGCCAGCGTCCGGCCGCTGTCCGGAGTCCAGCTCCTGAGTTATTGCTCGGATACCTTACATCAACGCGTATATAACTACAGTGCAGCTCATATTGTAAGCTATATTAATGATTTTAATCATGGAGACCGCCTTTATCATACTTTATAGAGTTTTTTAAGGGTTCGTTTTTTTCAATTTGAATAGTTTAAATACCCTCTTTGTAAAGTTACTTTTTAATTTTTTCCGAAAGGATTCAATTATTAATAGTTAAAGGAATCTTTGAAAATTTAATTTAATTAGGTAGGTAATCGATTAGTGTATGGTAATTGATAAATGATAATAATGTTATTGCTGTCAAAAATGCAATAAATTCTTACACTCATCTGCCTAGCTTTTTCCTAACTATGTTGGGGTCGGCTTCTAGTCTTACCGAATGCAGCTGAATACCAGTGTTTTACATGGAGGGACTGCCTATCAGACCTCCACAACCCAGATACTGGGTTACACGATACGCCTCTGACTAACCGTAACGATTGTCAAAGATCTACAATTGACAGCCGGGGCCAACAGCTTAACGTGCTATCCGAGGCACGGAGAGTGATAATTAATTTTTGTATGCAATAAATTCTTACACTATTGAGAAATAATTTATTTGAATCAAAGTATACATCGAAAGCACAAATATAAATAAAAAACAAACATAGAATATTACCACTTCCATACTAAAATACAACCAAATCCTTACCCTACATTCCCACAAATCATACTACTTAAGACCAGAAATCCCGATCAGGAATCACAGCCCCATTAACGGTATAATAAATCAGTTAACGCCTAATGCGCATGTACAGATGTAATTACTATACGCGTATGTACATTAAGCCTGCTCGTCTAATGCACTATATAGAGAAGATTAGGAGATGTGCTTACTGTTACTGCTAGGAGTAGGTACTAAATAGAGTGTGCTTGTCTGTTAGAAGTACGAGTTAGTTGGAATATAATAAATAATTATTATTTGTGAAAAAGTAAGAAGATTTAGAATGATATTAGAAAAAATTGTGCAAATATTAGTACTATGTACCAGGACCCAATAAGTGGTGAAGAACTAAATTCTTTTTATAGCAAAGATACAAGGACTTCGGCGACAGCGACCGACCGCAGTTGCAGCTCCAGCTTCGGTTTTCTAGGAGCTGTTAGAAAATTTATTCTATTTTCTACGATAACTGAATATCTGTTTTCTAACGAATGACTGTCTATCTAACCCCGCAATCTAAAGGGTGCCTACGATATTCTAAAGTTAGATCAGTCATCAGGATTTTACGACGGTACTGACTGACTCTCTATATCGAAGATCTTTGCTTCATAACAGTCGGATGACTCCCTATATTGACAGTCAAAGATCTTCATAACAGTCGGAGCAACGTGCTTTCCGAGGCAAACAGAAGTGCGTGCGATCCAGTCAACGGTCATACCCTTAGTATTTGCTCCATGGTCATACCATCAAGTTATCACTGCTATACAATCTATCTTTGTAATTTTATACAAAATACATCCTATATATTTAATAAAATAAATATACCAAGTCTTGCTCTTGCTAAGTGTTATTATAATCGAAAAAGGCATCATAAGCCGGTATAACTAAACATCTCGCTACGATCACAGTGTTCACAGTCAGAGTGTACAATTCACACAAGCCACCAGTGCATACGAATCCCATTAGCCTGGAGTAATCTGCGTGTTAGCGCAGCCAGAATTAGGATGCACAGCTCAACTTGTACGTACACAATGTAAACAGAATATCTGTTTCGTACATGGAAAAAAAATTTGGTCCCTTTCGACAAAAATTAGGACCAATTCCGTTTGACTGAAGAAAGAATTGTAAATACGTGACACTTTTTTACACCCATTTTAAAGCGATATACAAGGGTTTATCCGGGATATTTAGCTACATTTAATTGGATTATAAACCGACCCCAACAAAACTTGAGAGGCACTATTTTCCTTATAAAATTAAAATACATTTTCTCGGTTTCTATTTGTAAATTTATAACATACTATTTATATTATATGTGCTAAATCTATGACGCTAACTGACTTTTATGATTTCTAGTACCGACTTGGGAGTGAATATAGGAAGATGTTCGATGTGGAAACATATTCAGTGTGTTAACAATCAAGTTTATTTGTACAACCTGTAAGGTCCCGTGAGCGTCTCACGAACACGTCTTCGGTTGTTTCCGCCGAGTGTAACTACAAACATTTATTTGAGCCTCTATGTTTATGTCAATGGTTCATAGTTGTAAAAAGTAACCTTTTCTTAATATAGTCTCAAACTTTCGCGAACACTCAACATAATGAAACAATATTTTAACGGATATAACTTGCGTTTTTATTTCTCGACTGAGGTTGACAAGCGTCTTGTCAACCTCAGTCTGCTTGCGACCACGAGTGCTGCAAAGCACTCGAAACGTCAGGATTGTATTATCATAATAAAAACGCGAGTTATATCCGTTAAAAAGTTGTTTCATTATGTTAACCTTTTCTTATGATGAAAAAGCGTACAATGCGTTTAAATAGAGTAGGTAATATCAAGTAGCACTTATTAATACACTAAAAGTTGTTTTTCTACAAATCATTGAAGAAAATCAGAAGAACTAAATTCAATAGGAATTTATAATAATTTATTGACTACATAATATACTACACTGCCAACACTACCACCTAATTTATCAAATCTGTCTATATTTAAGATTAACTTTAGAATATAACATTAAATATGTAAGAGAATAGCTGCAGTAATTATACAACAAAGCCTTTCTTAACTAGCAGCATAACACTAAACCGACTTGTAATAAGCTCTAAAATCTCGTTAAAACCACTAACAATTTCTAACCGTTCTCGGAGCAAAAATGTGAAAATTTCCATAAAGGGAACACGAAAGTTGTCGTTATGCGCGCTGTGCACGCCGTTTAACAATTTAAACAGGAGAACTCGCGGCCCGCTCCGACGGCGACATTTTTGGTGCATGAAATTCAGGGTATAGAACGCGACAGACGCTCCGAATGGATGGGTGGGAAGTTAAAGGAGGAAGCGAGTTTAGTGACGTTGCAGTTGCAGTGCGATTTGGAACGAGGTGTTCTAGCGTTATAATCAACTGTCACTATCGACTGACAAGTCAGAGGTCTCGAGTTCGAACCCAAGGCGCGCACCTCTGACTTTTCGTAAGTTAATGTGCATATTAATATAAATTAATTATCAGTTGTTAAAACTGTGACAGAAAACATCGTGATGAAATCAGCACACCTGAGAGATTTTTCAATGGTGTGTAAAGCCATGTCAGAGGCCTACGGCGGTTTAAACTCTGACACCAGGTTGTTCATCAACCATACGATAAGAAAGAAAGAGCGCTATAATAGAGCTGAGTTTTTCACGAGCCTAGATGAAATTTAAATGAACGTAAAATTAATTGATTTTGAGGTTGGCCTACTAGTTTCGAACTCATTGGAGTACATTTTTATTAACTTACACATGCGATGCGCGGTGCGATCGCCGCTGGCTTATCGGCCGAGCAACGCCAAAATCGACCCGTGACTAAACCCGTAATTTGTTTAAAATTAGTACTAATCTCACCAAAGTTATTTATCAAAAAATAATGTGAAGTAGTTTACTTTAGTTGAAGGAATACTGGTAAGTCAGTAAGGTATCTGGAGAAGATTTCAGGCTACTCTAAAAACTTTAAGTCACTAGAATGGCCTTCAAATATTTCTGATCAGGTACTGATAATGAATTTTCACAAACACTCGCTACCGCTTTTAGCTTGCACCGTTCGTTTAGAGGGAAGTTTTATGTAATAGTAGGCAAGTATTCTCTTATTTTTACCGGGGGACCGCCTCGGGAGTATGCGACGTGAGACGTTAGCAGTACGACACCAAGAATATGCTCCTGCGCTGCCGCATAACGTTAATGTATTACATAATATCGATAGTTATTTTAGAGATAGAAAACGATACGAATTTTAAATAAAATCTAGAATGAAACTTTAAAAAAAATATAGGTTTTTCTCAATTGATTGAATTCCCTTTTTCGATGACGCATTCATAAAATCTAGATGGTTAACGACTCCCTAAGGCCACAATCATACGATTGTATTTTTTACAAACTTCGATCTCTTCATTCAATTCATTCCTTTCTTCAAAGCAATTTGGGGCGAGATAATTAAGCTAATTACCTCTTTTGTTCTGATAATCTCGAAGGTTTTTCCTGCGATGGCTTTGTTAGACTTGTAATGATCGCGAACATTTTGTTCAGTGAGAGCTATTATCTGTTCCTGGCAATTATCTTGGACCACGCAATTTAATTTTTAGGATTTGGTTCATGACAAAGATATTGTTTCGTATTTGAATGGATCAAGTCGAAGTGATATATTATATTGATTTGTTTCAAACTTTATTTTTTACAATAAATAAATTTGATGTCTTGCTGGCGCATTGGTTACGGATCCGCTTTGCAAGCACGTAGGTCGAACTTGGCATGTGTCATTTTCCAGGACATATGTATTCTAAGTTAATCTGAGACACCACTGACTAACGGTGAAAGAACTATACTACTAGACTATATCCATGACTAGTTAATTTTTTCGTACATCGTGCTGCCTGCTATCACCAGATGGTCCATTCTGGTTTGACAGAATTTGGGGTACTGTTTAACGAGATAGTGTAACTTTTGGGTGGTCAAGTTGTCGCAGAGGCACTGATTATTTTCTGAGATTTTAAACCTGTTCAAATAGTATTCATAAAATCTATTTATCTTTAATTAAAAATTGAATACCAACAAATAGGGTAAGTGCATAACTTCAGAACGGCTGGAACAATTTGGCATTTTATTTTGAATGTTCGTTATAGTCCTAAAAACGATACAGCGGGAAAACACTAGTACCTAATGAATAATTAACACTAATAACAATAAATCAAAATAAACCGAAACCAACCTGCGCATCATCCTGAGAAAATATAGCGTCAAAGGCAAACATCTTGGGGGCAGCTACTCCGACCTTCCGATCCTCGGGTGCTGTCGCCGCGGGGGCTGTCTCACAGAGGCTCACTTGCTTCTTACGCTTATCCATGGAGAAAGTCTGTGTGCCGCTTGTGAACGGACCCTCGCCTGACGCACCGACTCGCAGCATTACTTTCACCTGAGAAAGAAGGATTGGGATTAAGTTTTTTTAATTTACTTAAAGAGATTAACGACAGTAGTTTCTAGGTTGTGTTTTCGTGGTTAAACCTATAGCCTATACAAATACAATCAATTACATTACATTTCATTGTAATGTTTCAGTAAATACTCAATATATTATATTAAGTATTCTTTGATACGGCAAGTGGAGACGAACCTTGACCGAATGGGCTATAATCGATATAAGAAGTTTTCGATGGCCAGTAGCACGTTGGGTTGAAGACGTAACAAAATTTGCAGGGAAGATGTGGATGCGATTAGCAAAGGATTGAGGAAAGTGGCACAAGAAAAGAGAAACCTGTATTCAGCTTTGGATATATTCGGGCTGTGGATGATAATGATGATGATGCTATTCCAAAAATGCATCGCTGCATTGTCATCATAAGTATACCATCCTGATCAGAGTATACAAGACGGTAATGTCGGGTTCCCCGGCCTAGGGAAGGCAGCCGTCATACCGACTAAAACCCGTCCGAATCACTTCTTATATGCATAGTGACGGAAACAAAAGAACTCTATTCGCATACTTCCCCGAAAGTGGTGATGATGATGGTTTGAATATGTGGCCTATAGCTATTGACTAGGGTACCTATTACTTGCTAACAATCCCTCCCTCTGCTCCTCCATGGCTAATTAAATAACCAAACTCAAAATTAATACTTTACCAAACTTCTCTAAACACCGCTTGTGTTTTATCACTCGCGTTTGCCAACTAGTTACACGTTACAGTTAGTTACTATTAGTTACGTAACTAGTTCGTCTCGCGTATCATGAGATGTAATTAGTTTAGAATTAATTACACCTGCGGTGTCTGCCGTGATTTGATGATTGGGGGGCGTAAACAATTGTTTACTTTAGATATTTTGGCGTAAGTATCTTTAAGGAATGAGGTACTTGTAAGAAATGTGGATTTCCTTTTGTATCTCATTTCTCGATGTTTGACGGCTTAAGAAAAGTTATTCAATTAAAGTTTAAAATATTTGTTGAAAAGAAAACGATGCCTGCGAATTTTCTGCTAACCTTCTCAGAGTGTAGAGAAAAATCCTGCGATTCAAATTCAATATTGATTAATCTCATATCTGAAGTACCTAATTATTAAGTCAATAGAAGAATTGAATTTAATTAAGCTTGTCATTATCTAGAAGATCAGGGCAACAGAGCAGGGGTGCAAGCAATCATCACGTCATCACGACATCACGTCGATACCATGTCGCGTGAATTGCCGTAGTCAATCTCGAAAAAAAAAACCATTAAAATTTAATCGTGGGTTACGAATGACGGTCGGCGTTCCAACGATAGCGAATCGAGGGGATCCGATACTTCGTTCGATTTTGGGAGTAAGATCCCAAGATAGCATCAGTTTTCACGTTATGACAACCGCATCGTCGTGACGTGAATTTTTACAATGTGCGACGACGCAGATTACCACGACACGACGCGACGTGACGTGACGTGACGTTGTACTACGTCATAACACGTTTTTTATGTGCCTGGGTTTGAACGACGAACACCTAAACGACGATCTCACTGTAATACTGTACTATTAATTACTGGTATTGCCTAATTAATGATAGCTGGATTCCATTACGTAATTACTTGGGTGTGTGTTACAGGGTGGCTAGATAACGTTCAATATAATACAACGTAGAGACTTTAAACTTTATGCTGTCTATGTTGATGAGTTCTTTGATTTATGATTAGGTATCAATAAGATAGATGTCGTATCGTCGATTTTATTAATAACTTCAATGAAAATTTTCGTATTAACTTATAGTATCTATGGAATTAAAGTTCATTAAAAAATATCGAAATTATGATATAAGACAAGTTTTTCTGACCATGTTGATGCAAGGCCTCTCACCTCTGACTTGCCAGTCAACAGTCATATACCACTAAACTATCATAACTCACGGAGGCTTGTAATGTTAGGTTGTGTGATCACTTGCGCGTCGCCAACCCTGTGTTAAATAATAGACACTTTTAAATTCATTTTTCTTCAAGGGTAAAAGGGTCTTAAAAGGTATTAATTTGAACTTCTCTCTGACCTTTTAAGCTTCTTACGCAGCCTTAACAAATCTTGTCTGGTTTTCTCAGTAATTTGCGATTGGCTTATTCACTGAATTAATCATAGCGACTTGCTTTGAATTAGGTCTCTGATTGTAATTTACATCGACAATTAGACCTCAATGGTTCATTAGCTTGATTAAACTAAGAACCTCCTCCTAATGAGGGTTCTATATAATAATATACTTATTATGTAGATTGTAGGTAGTATATATTGTCTTATTTTAGAAAACGTATATACATAGGAATTACTCCTGTATTGTTACAGATATTCAATTTTATAATTCACAAACATAATCCATCGTAACCAATATCTGTACTGAACTAAATATTGCGAAACATTTTATACATATTTAATCATCGTCAGCCGGAAAGCGTCCACTGTTGAACAAAGACCTCTCCATTACATCCATAAAAAAAAATTAAATAGTTTGTCTTGCGCGGGAACCGAATCCATTATTAAGCGTAAACGCGAACTACGCAAATCGTCTCGTTTTTTAAATCTAGGACTAGATCCCGGGACCTAACAATTCACGGTCGTTCGGCAGCGTTTAATTTTAAAGACAGACTATTAAAATTTTTCATTTTCTATTGAGAGAGAAAACATTTTAGCATTTTAGTTTTCTATCATGATCAATATGGTACTCATTGATCACATCTTAGCTCTGATATTTGCAGTCGAGATCTCTGTAGCGAATCCTCTTTGTATGCTGTAGTGTGTACTTACAGCAGGCGGAGTCAAATCACATTGTTTCCTCAAGAACTGAGGGTAGGATTGGACAAGATTCAGATCAATCGATATTACTCATAAATCAGGATTAAAATCACAATGGACGGATTGCAAAACTTTAAAATTATATTTGTACAAGGCTACATTGAAAATCTTCCTTTCTTTGGTTTTATTTAGGCGGCGTTTAGAGAAACCTTCGATTTTTTTCTAAATTTCGACAATAGTCACAGTAGATAAGTATGTTCCTATCTGGCCTCTATTGAATAGCCTGTGGAATAAAAGTGATTCGCTTTTCAGAGGAGACTTAAGTTAAATTCTGAATAGGTTTCAACATAAAACAACTGTAAATTATTGCTTGATATTTTCAGCACAAATATTACGATATTGCTGAATTAATAAATGTTACCATTGCCAATGTAAAAAAAATACAGCGCTTCATTCTAAAAGTTTGCGCTTTTAAATCCACACACGGAAAAGCTACATCCCCTTTATTATTTACAAAGGCGATATAGAGACTGTCAAAAACGCTTTTAAATTTCAATTAGAGTAAGGATTTGGAGTCAATGGAGCGTTTGATTCGAGCCTGCAGCAGACTGGCTAAATCCCTCTAAGCTGGCTGACTGACGGACCGCGCGGTGCGATACCACGTTTGTCGCGTTGTGTGTGCCTGCCCTTACATGCACTGATGCAAATTAATATTGATGTTCAAGAGCGCGCTATGTAAATTGTCTTTAATATACCTACTATAGTTATTGTTATCTGTGCTTTTGTTTCGTCTTAAATTTAAATAAGGAAATGTATTATTAATTTTGGGCGAGCACCTGCGATACGGAATATTGGCGACGGAATAAAATTTTTGGAATTCCGATGAATGATACATAACACGAAATGACCTCTTCCGCTATTTAACATTAGAATGTTCACAGTCTTTTTAGATAGATAAAGTTGTACTCAAAACTACCTCTTTACTTAAAGTCTGATCGGGAAAACTATTTATTTTTATAAACATGCAGTTACATACCCGATATCTCGATACTCGCTGAAAGCCATTAATTAGATTATGATTATTGCAAATTGAAAGGATGATGTTTTAAGTAAGTATTTGAGCAATCTAAAAAGTATCTAGATACTAAAACCGTAGATATTATTTATTATTATAAATACTATAGTATTAGAAATACTAGTATTTATGAGTACTTAGTACAGATTATGTTGCGCTTACGTTGTAAAGTGACGGCTTTGGCATGGATCGACGCGCTAAGTGAAAATTGTCTGCAGTACCCACATTACGTGTTAGTGACATAAACGCCGCGTTAAAGCAAGAATAGGTTTGTAAAATAAATAATACAAGTACCCGGGCGATCGAGGCGCGATTATTTATATTGACTACAGATGTAAAATATTCAGTAAGATCTTTAAAAACTAGCTAAATCGATTATTTGCCCCCGATTAAGATGAAAATTACAATTTAGGATTTCCAAGTTGTAATTTTAATCTCAATCGTTAGAGCCGTGTGAAAACGCGATTTTGGTCGTAGCAGGATATTTATGGAAAAGTAACGTAAACGAAGGATTAAACATACCATGTTTAATCCTTCGTTTACGAGCAACGGAGCAAAGCATCGACTCAATTTTTGCAAAATAATAGTTTATGAGCTGAAAACAAAAGCTAGTAAAATAATAATACTTAGGAGTAAAGTTTCTGTTCTTTTATTTTATTGGGAAACGTAAATTATGCATTTTAGGTAGCGAGCAGTAGCAAATAACGAGTTAAGCACTTATTGCCAAAAAGCGTCACTAAGCAATAATTCCACTAGACTTTCTATTTAAATTCAAATTAAGAATTTGTGTGAAATTGGGCTTTAGTTTATATTTTCATAATAATATAATGGCGTAGATACATTTTTACGACCAAACCATTGTTTACAGTTCTAAATTTAGAGCATTTGATCGAGTTAATCGTATCGGATCAGCCGCGCGGCATCGCTGACGGGTAAATCCGAAAATCCTGAGTGACGCGCGTCCCTACGCCAGAGATATCGCGCCGCGCGGGGATGCACGCGCTATGTCGCACAGTGCACACTTAGCTTCATTATATTGCGTTAGGTTTTATTTTATTAAACTAATGTTTTGGTACTTTTCCCACTTTTTTTTATTTCAAAATACACTAAAAAAATATTATAATGTTATTTCATCAACGTAGTGAAAATTGATGTAGAAATTATTTAGCCTATATCGTCCCGCTGCAAGGTCTACCTTTCCTTCTTTTAACTGAAGCTATTTGAGACTAGTCCCTCAGATATGAGTTGAGTTCATCCAGCCATCTCATCCTACGCTTGCCGCAAAGTCGTTTCCAAGCAGGAAACGGCTTTGACTTTTCAAGAAGCACTGCGTGGTTGTGTAACCAGCTCAGTACATTTTTATGTCTATGACTACATTGCCTGGAAATTGTATACAGTTTTATTTTCTAAAACTCATTGATATGATAAACGATTTACCCCTTTTACTAAATCGAAAACATATTGTCGCATCAAAATAACCATATTTATATTTATTCAAATCCAGATATTCATGATTTCTTGCGTCCTTCCGTCTCAATAATAATATGTAGATGTAATATTTCTGCGGGACGAATGGCAAACAGGCCAGGGATTGTGAAGAAAAAAACAATCTTGTTGTCAGTGAATATGCGTCGACAGAAGTCATTTTTTTTTGTCTTATACCCGTTGTAAAAAGGGAAACTCATTTGCTTATGGTAAGAACTTGAATTACTTGGGATAATTCATGCAAATGTTCTATTTGTATACTTTTGTAATTAGACATTTTGTTTTTTTTTTGTGTTTATGAGCGTCGATTTGCTTGTCAGAATGTTGAGAGATGAATAAGATTTGATAAGTACAGGGATGTCATTATCTTACAGCTTGAAGGATGATAGGCTGTTCAGTCTATTGGCTGAGAGCAAAGTGGATGTTTCGAGACATAAAAACGATTGCTGCGCGCGACGTAGCAAAAAAGTGAAATAATTGCGGACCGATCGGTCGCGGCGTTAGCGGCGAACTGTCAGCAGGAAATTGGTGCTGGCATCGTCCACCCAGCCAATATGACCAATTACGATCAGCAATAGGTCGTTGCCATGTTCGTAGTTACAAGAAATACAATAAAATAAACCAGCTAACTGTTCTATTGTAAGGATCGAGCATTTATCACCACGCTAGCTCACTGCGTGAAGGCCCATTTAATTATTTTAAGTCCTCAACGTTTTCCTTCACCGTTAGTCAGTGTTGTCTTAAATAAACTAAGAAAGTAAATATGACATTTAATAAGTCACATTGGTACATGCCAGGTTCGAACCTACCGTCATTATCCACCTGCTTGCAAGGGTCCATGACCAATGCAATTTTCATGTAAAAATATATTCCTAAATATTTTAAAAATCACTCACCTTCTTGCCAAAATATTGAATATCATATCAATAGAATCATCATCATCATCTTCATGCCCTTATCCTAATCTTATTAAGGGTTGGCGCAATATTATTTATAACAGTAGAATAAGATCCTTATAACAATAAAATCTGGTCGACATACGAGTACCTTAACGGCCCAAAACTTCAAGTTTGCCTATTCCAGGTAATTTATGTTTAACTTATATATGCTTGACAATATAACTTCATATCTTCTGCAATATTGCGTTGGAAGATTCTGTGAGATAGGGGAAATAAAGTTTTCCCTTCCTCCATATATTTGCGGTTTGGCCTGAAGCGTCTCGTGGCCACCCTCGGCGGTATTGCTAGTGAATCGCAAGAGATTACCACCGCATCGGAAGGGTTCTTGTTTAAATAACTGAAATTGATATGTTTTTAAATTTCCATTGTAAAATTTAGCATTTTTTATGAAGCTGCGATTTTACATTGTGTCCTAGGAGTTACTCTTGATAATGAACCCCACTTCAATCCTATTTCTAAATTGTAGTTTACTAGTCAGCCAGGAAATAATGCGTGCATTAGCATGCGTTTAAGCACTAACGTTGATTGCAATGCTAGTACTTAGCATGTGCGAACCATCCACTCATTGTTCGTATAAACTAAATGACTTAACTTAAAATTATTCTTTATACTTATTATACATAACTGGCCTTTATATCGAAAATAGAAATAAGTAAATGCGTCGTGTGAGTCCTTCACATCACTGTCATCCGGCAAAGTTCCCTGAAGACTGGCAGCATTTCCTTCTAACGTGGCTTCAAATTTTTTCTTTGAACAAAAAATAAGCCAGAAAAACATAAAAAAAATATATATAAAGGATTCATAGTTCTTAAGCCACTTGAACAATTTTGAAAAAGATTTTTAGTTCCAGTGAAAATAGATTTTTATTGTTACAAGCGATTATCGTCAGAACCAGACATTTGCTCAGAACCAATATTTCTCTCTCAATAGGGAAATGAAGACGTGGCTAAAGGTTAGCTTTACATATTAGCTGATAGAGATGCCTTTGCTTTGCAGTAGAACAACAGGGCAAGTCCAATAACCATCTTAAAACATGTGAGCTATCACATAGTATTAATAATAATATACCAATATGTGGTTAAAGAATTTTGACCACGAACTATTTAATTTATAGTCTAAAAGTCTCTCACTATTGGACCGTATATAAGAGTGTGCTAATAGTGCCAAGTTCGAAATAAGCCTGCAACTCAACAACTGTTGTTTATAAACACTATAAGACCACCCCTCTCAAAGGACTCCGCTTATGTGAAAACTTAAAGGTAACTTAAATGGACACTTCATAGAATTTTCTTAGTGGTATGCAAAGTTAGAATATAAGGAGAAAATCTACCACAAGTGTTGGTAACTTTAGAAATCGTGAATGTAGCAACACTGTTCATGTATTTTTGGCAATATTCGCGGAGAATTTAAATTTCGAATGGGCGCCGAGGCGGGCTCGTCGATCGTGACGATGCGCGCGCGTCCATGCATAAAATTAAACTTGGATAATGAGGCGTTGAGCATTTCCGCGCCTCCGATGTGTTAAGCTGAGAAATTTGTGCCATAAACCTAACTCGGGATGATTGGAAATGGGAATATTAGTCTTAAATTAGGCCCTGTCAGACGAAGTAATGACGTAAATTGTAAGGAAAAGGAATTTGTATTACTAGAATTAACTTAAAATGTGTCAAAAACCGTACCTACATACATAAAAAAATATTTTATTTTTGTTTTTAAACATTACATAAAAATGTACCTACATACACAAATGAATTAGTCTTTAACGTTGCGTCCAGAGTTCTTAATTAGGCTTCGTTGGAGACTGAAACGGTTCGAGCAATACAAAATTATCATGACGTCAGTGACAGTGTCCACTACACTGCTATGTCAAAAGTCGCAATTATGTGCATATTACAAATTAAATAAACAAAGGAAATAAACAATTAACTAATCTACAATGATATAAATAAAATACGACAATGGCGGGTTTATACATATCGTGTGTATCCGTCTTGTATCAAATTCGAGTTGGCTCAGATGATACGCATTCAGCCATATAAAAAAAATACACCCTAATGGGGTCGTATTTTAGATTTACTGCCCAGTTTTTTCACATGTAACACATAGAACTGTTTACTAGCAAATACTATAAAAAAATTACGCCGATGATATGGCTATTTAGCTCATCATTGCTTATCTAACTACTGAATATATCAATGGTTTACACTGGCATTAGCATTTTACAACAAAAAGCGCACCGTTAACAAGGGTCGTAGCCACAGATAAATCACGACCCAGCTTGTTTACGAGTTGGCCAATCAATCAGAACGACAACGCCGTAAAATATGCCGCAAATATCACTAGTGATGTAACATTGCATCGATTGATCCCGGAATTTTGTAGATTTTGACGATTTTGTCATGTTGCACAGGGCTGATTAAAATAAACCGACACTCTATCCACCTCTCTACTTAAGCTTCTTGTATGATCAAACCTTTTACAGATCAACTAGTGGGTGTTATCGCGCTATTCATAATTCGTTTATGAGGAATTTAAAGATTGCAGTATTTTTTCATAAATACTAGGTACAATTCTAACGCAGAAAATTCATTTCTAATGTTTTTATTAGAAATGAAAGTTTTGCATATTCGATGCTATAGTAGGTAGGCATATTATATTTTAGGTGCTACAAGGTCACATTGATGCTACAATGAGTGTGAGAGTAGGATAGTGATGGCCAATCTCAAGTGTCAGAGTTGAGAGCAGTATCTCATCTCTCTTTCCATTTTCTTATTGCATTCCTATTACCAACGGTAACAAAGGTGTTATTTTTTGAACTTTGTCTTTGTTTATTGTAAGTCTTATATGGCACTTTATCTGCGGGTTTTTAATCATTGCCAAAAAGGAGCCAAAACATTTTAATCTGTAATTTTGCCTGCTGACAGCTTCTAGCTGCAGCCACATGTAATTAAATAAGATACACTATCTTCCCTTATATTGAATTCACTACTAACTAGAAGCGTATCTCGTTAGTTAAATTCACGATGAAAGCGCAAATGAATGCAAACTGTCATTACTTACGCACTAGCGCTTCGCTATGCAATTATCGAGTTTAAAATCCAATAATTGCTGTTAGTGCTCTTATGCGATACGAGAATATCTTGAGTTTGTCCTGATTAGATTGATAAGTTTTAATAAAGATTAGAAAATTTAATAAAGATTGATTCATTCTTCTTCTTATTGTATGGTTGATGATTGATGAACAATGTTGTTAGAGTTTAAACTACCCGTAGGCCTCTGACATGACTTTACACCATTTAAAACTGAGGTTCGAAACCAAGGCGCATGGCTGACTTTTTGTAAGTTATGTGCGTCGTGAGTATTATAATTTATTTTCATTTAATCCACGCCTCGGAAAGCACGTAATGTGGTGTAGAGTGCTGCGCCTGATCCATCTCCGGTCGTGCCCCATCAGTCTATGAAGGTCAGGTGGATATTATCATTATTAGTTTTAACACATCTTGCTAAAAGCTGGTACTAGAAACTCCACCAGCTAGCACTATAATTAATCTACCTACACACCACATCCCGTGTCCCGGGAAACACGGGATCCGTCAGTACAACTCGGAGGAAGTTGTCGCCAAAATGACACTTTATCGACATAACGCAAGCGACCGAAGCCTACACCAATACTGTTTGTGCCGTAAATTCCTGATGAAATATCCCCGGGCAGGCATAAAACCGTTTTATCTTTAAAAATATGAACGGTATCACCTGAGTAAATATTCTTGTGTGAATAGATATCGTAAATTATGTATTACGGTGTAGCGTTTGTGTACTTGTTGGTTAGAATTGTTTGTTTGAAAGATGTGGCCCTTTGAAGTAGGTAAGTAAGCGGTTACCTACTGTTTTAAGTGTGGTGTACGTAGCTTGATCGATTTATAGTTTGCTATTATGCAGCTTATTGGTATTGTAACTGGTATTTGCGTAAATATGTGTTACTAAATTCCACCCGCGGCTTTGCCCGCGTGGTATGTTGATAAAATGTAGTCTATGTGTTATTCTGATGTATAAGTTATATTACTGTAAAGTTTTATCAAAATCAGTTCAGTGAAAGAGTAACAAGCATCCATACATCCTCACAATGCGTTACTTTGCAGTTTCTTGTGCTAATTATTAAATAAGAGGGCATAAAGATCATTATTATGGTAATGTATTTTATTTAGTTTTATTACGATTCTAAAGGTAGACCCTTTTAAAAGGAAAAACTGACAGATTTTGCAGATTAGGTTTAGTAATAGGGTTCCGTAGTCATTATAATATTATATAGTCCGTAGTCAATATTATAATTATTAATTCATTACAAGTATCTATATTTTGCCACTGCAGGGCAAAGATTTCCCTACTTCTACCACCTACATCCGGATAAAAACCTTTATCTAGTAGATAGACCTTAAGATAAATTTGATTAAAAATGATGCAGAAACCATAACTTTTATTTAATACTTACCTATAACCGTATTACTATGTCAGTATTGTCAAGCATTTCTGCATTCAATATTAATGATCCCCAAGAATATATCCTCACGAGAAAAGATCTTATACAAAATAACAGGCAAAAATCCCAGCGGCCCACCGTTAACGTGTCATATTTTTATGTGCACGGTGACGCTGTCAGACTGAAGATTAAGGATTGCGTGTGAAGTATGAATAATGCATGTTAGTGTGCTGTCAAGAAGTACCTAAGTAAGTTTTGAGTGGAGATAGTTAGCTTGTTTACGAAAGTATAAAAGGAGGTTGGATTTTGTGAGATTTTTTTTATACTTAACCTTTTTACCTAAATTACCTTGCTGTTTTAGCAGCATGCGTGTCATTTTTGCATTAAATTCTAGACAATTCAGATAGATTTTACGTAGTGAATATTATCTAATTTCCTAGACTCATCATAACACTCAAATATTTATTACATGTGATACTTAGGTGGTAAGTTAGTTAACACCAATGCGATCATCGTCGAGACATAATATAATGATCATATCAATCGGTTAGTGTAATATTTGAGAAAATCTATTTATCCATATATTCTTTAACTCTTCTTTTTCTTAACAAAATGAGAATCGCCAGCTCTTGGGAAGGCTCTAGAAGAATACCTATAGCCCACAATTAAGTGTTGAAGTCCAGCGTATTGTCTGAGTAATAATAGTGTCGAAGTTCTATATAATATTGTCGGAGTACCGTTATGTCTGAGTTACATTTGTATCGCTGGCAATTTTAGTGTCGTGGATTCAATCCGCGCTCGTATATTATCTTTTTTTTATTTCCTCTAATATTTATAACGCATTACATTGCCGTATAATTTTATTAAACATCATTTCAGTGTTTATCTATATTATATTATACAACCTTATTTTTAGTATAACCGAAAACCGAAACACGTGTCAAATATTTTCATATATAGAATCTTTATAAGTAAAATAAAAAAATGTATAATAAAAACTTACAAAGTTATAAACATGTTGTGTTGCATCATTGTCCTCGCGTAAACATGGTCACTGCGAGCGCGCAGGCGGCCCGGCCTAGCAGGGTAGGTCGTGCGCGACACCCGACCAGTAGTGTTAGCCTTGACGAAGGTAATCACTGTACACTAATTACACTTAAACATAACGTAAAATTTGTTCAAAGTGTCTGCCTCTTTGTCAAATGCACAGACGGGCGCGCTTTCGTAAATTCCTACTTAGTTTTAGTTAGAAAATTAAAACGCCATTTTCACTCCCAAAAGAAACAAAACAATAATCGACACTCAATCGAAACACGTGATTTGGCTGGAACGCGGCCCGGGCGCAAGCGACACATGCGCAGTACTCTCTAGCTTTCGGGCGACTGACGCAGCTGCGCGGGCAGCGCGGGGCGACGCACGCTCTGTCGGCTTGCTTCGATGCCGCCGCCGCGGACAGCTGTTAGCGGTCATTCAACTGATTTGCGTGTGTCCAAACTTGCACCATTTAAGTAATTTTTTTGGACAAAATATAACATGGTGTAAAAATTATTGCGATTGATTCAGTTACTGATTCTGAACAAACTACTTTCAGGTTTAGGTCATACTAAAAATAAGGTTGTATACTATACTATACTATACATACCTATATATACATACTATACTATACATACTATACTAACAGTATATCTGTCGAATGAGAGTTTGTTAAAGTTACTATCATCGTGATATAAAGATCATCGTAGCCATATTTAATCTCCAGCTTACATAGGCAATTATCATCGTCGCGACCTTACGGTATCTCCAGCCGAAGGGTCGTGCATCATGGTTGAATGAATATGTAAATCACCCACCGTGGTTAACATCGTAATATTGTAAGCGACACTTTCCACCCCCTTATAAAGTCGCTGGATATGACATGAATAATTTTCCTTAGCGATAAAAATTATATTGAACTCAGTGAGATGGTATAATATATTTCAGCTTATTTTACGTGGTACCTACCTACTAGTTTTTGTAAGAATGTAGTATCATTCTATGTGTGTATACTACATTCTATTACTACATTCTTGTGTGAATGTAGTAATCTGTGTGCCAAATATCATTTAAATCCAAATCGTGAACATATTTTTTTGTTTTTGAAGTAAATAAACTTGATATCCTTCGTAAAATATAATGGCCAGGATACGAAGAATGTTTTTCAGATAGTACTCAAAACCTGACTAAAACCTTTGAACTGTATAAAAAACTATCTAAAAAATGAAATGTAAATGATATTCGAAGTTTTGTGTAGTTCAACTAATTTAAAACTGAATAAACGCGAAACCATTTCTATTCAAATTTACTCGTAACTTTAAAACATCCGTATTCTTACAAGGATATCGAGCTCATAAATTGGCAAAGGGCGCACAGGGACGCGGCTTCGGCTGCAGGTGAAAATTATCAAAGATGGGGTCCCAGATTTAAACCAAACATCGGTTACACCATCTGCACAATGTTCTATAAACACAATGGGTTTATGCTCGCGAGTGTACATCGGGAATTGGTGTTTTCTTATTACACGCGGAGGTAATATTTTTTTGGGGAAAAATGCTTCGCGTTTTCGTTGTGGCATTTTGAATTTGTATTTTGTTTTGGCTTTTTTGTAGATAAGTGAGGACTTACGTGACTATAAGTGTACATTTGCATTGTTGGTACTCTAAGCTTTACTTACTTCCTGGAATAAGAAGTTGAAAAATACAGTTACATGTTTAGCCTAGGCATTTGATTTAACAAATATTGTTTTGTATTTCTTTAAGTTTTACAATTTATTTAGATTTTTTCAAGAATTTGTACCCACGACCTAAGATAGTCGCGCTGCCATTAAGCTAAACCCTTAATGCCTGAGTGACTGGAGACTTTTTGAAGACAATCGGGGGTCAATTTTCCTTTCTACAAAAATGTGGAATTACATATTCGCATAGTATACTTTACTCACTTACAACCTCACTTTACAATACTTTTATCGTACTAACTCCGGAATTGGAATTAAAGACGGTTATCCCCGTCATAAAGTTGTTAAACCAAAAAATGTTCTCAAAGACCCTATCGAGAGCGAACTTAATTAACATTTACCCAAGAATGCTAATTTTAAATAGTCTTAAGAGTAATTGTTGTGAATCACAGTGATATACGTCGCCGATTGCCGGTTAAAGAGAACTCGGCTAGTAAATTTCAAGGGAGGTTTGCCCACAAACTGCCTCATAAACTAAACTGAAATAAAAAGCGTCTTCGCTCAATTATATGGGGACACTTTAACATTGAGACGTTTTTTAGAAGCGGCTGTTCGTTAATTCCAGCAGTTTTTACGGTCGGTAAATTTGTAATTTTTGCCCAGAGTTTTTGATGTAATAGCGTGTTTATAGCTTAGGTAAGTGTGGGCATTCTTTAATACTTCTAAAAAGCTTTTTTATTATAAAACTTCGTTTAAAAGTGTTCGCAATCTACTTTGTACATTAGATATAGGTACTCGCTCGAACTTTAATAATGATGGTGGCTTTTAAAATATCAATAGTTTTATGTTTTGCACGCCTTTGAAGAAAGCAATTGTCTAAAATTATTCTCCTATTTTTTTTACCTTAAAAATAAAAATAAATGTTGGTAAGCATAAAGTCACTAGAATTTTCTCTTGTATACAAATATCCGTGTATCATACATGTTTGTGATGTGACTGCGCATGAATAGAACCCGCGACGCTTATCTCAAAAGCCAAGCGTTTAACTACTCCGCCAATCCTGTCACCAATTTACAATAAAAGATTTTATTTGCTAATGAAATTAAGATGTCTCAATTCTCGTTTAACTTGTGAAAGTGCCGTATAATTACCAGAAATAAATTAAAACTTCCCCAATATCTACAAAAGTAAGATTACCCCGACATAACAGTTCTAACTTTCAAACTAAACTTAAATCCACCTATTCTAGACTTTCCGAGTCTTAAAAGACGTCAGTAAGGCAAACTCCACACTATTACCTACATCTTAAAAGCAAAATCTGATTTAAAGTTTGTCGGCTGATCGTTAAAATTGCAAGTGTTGGATGGACTAAGTTGTAAATTTAAATCACTAAGTCTACCAAGTTGGGCAAAGTTTGCTGCAACTTACTGCAAATTGGATTACTGGAGACTAGTTACTCTGTGGCCGTATCGGCTAGTTTGACGTACTGAATATATTGCAATGTACCTAATTTGTAGATTGATGCATTCGGTAACCTTGTAAGAGACTTGGGATTATACAAACTAGCTTCTGCCCACGGCTTTGCTTGCATTGTATGGTGATAAATTGTAGCATAAGATACATTACTGTAAAGTTTCATTGTAACTAATCCGTTCAGCAGTTTTTGTGTGAATGAGTAATAAACATCACATAAACAAATATAAACATAACAATATCTATCCATTTATCCTCACAAAATTTAACATTTATTATATTAGTAGATAAGTGGAAAATGCTCTGGTGAGGCGATTGAGACGGCGATTCTACTAAAACAAACTTTAAAATATGAGGGTCGCAAAGCAAGGTTTTCTTAAAAAAATCGCTTCGAATCGCAATTATCTTTCCAGTACATCCGTCTCAGGCTTAATTTGCCAAGTTAACAAAATCTTCTATCCTTTACTCTCTATAGAATAGTGACCTCTATTAAAAAGAGAAATGAGTATAAATTAGTATACAGTGTGTGCGATTAACACCAATTGCTGTCTTATAGCAAGAGCGGTTGCCAAGTCCGTGGTCTTAGGCTTTATTTTAAAGACATACAGTTGGATATTTCGTTTTAGAATTTCTGAAAACCGGCCTTAATTTTTGAACTGTTTGAAACCTAGCAGTATTCATAATATTGTCCTCCTAACTGAATTGCGGTCATAGTAGAACATTTCAACAAAGAATAACCATCTGCGCAGTAAACATAATATTATACCTACAAGTAGGTACCTACGCAGACACAGGTGTACTATTTCCTCGTTACAGACAGATGAGACAGTGGTGCTGATTCTCTTGTACATCCCGCTAAACTAATTTTAGTCTAACTATATCTCTTTCTAATAAACACCATAGAAAAAGGACAGCAAATTGAACTATCAAATTAGAGCTGTCAAATTAGTCTACGGCCTTGCAATTAACGTTAAACTAGACGAGACCGATGACATGCCGACTAAATTCTCGTTGATATCACGCAAATGGACTAGTTTGACAGCTCTAAAAATGTTCAATCCTTTTCTAATAATCTCTGTTAGATAGAGAGATAGTGAGTCTAAATTAGTTTAGAGCGTGTGCAAGAAAATTAGCACCAGTAATGATCCGACACGATTAGTAAGCGATTATGCGCAGGACCGACGCGACAGTTTTACGTGCTCTCCAAAGCATGAAGCATTCAAATTTTTATACAATAAGCATTCTTAAACAAGTATTTTTTTTTATATTCCCGATACAAAAACCCCCTAAATTTAATCATAATTGGAAAGACAAGTGGCGCCATCTATTATCATAAGAACGTTGTTGTTGTTTTCCTCGGGTACAACTGTTTTAGTGATGAAACGTAATTAGGTATATGCAAAATTTCAGAATTATCAGTTCAGTGGTTTATAGGCGTAAAGGGTAACAAACAAACAAACTTACTTAGGTATTTATAACATTAGTTAGGATAGTTATGATGGTTTATAGTAACAAGCTTCCTCTTTCTTACAAGGAGCTTAAGAAACGTGGGTGTTTTCCGCCTCAGCTACGGGAAATACAGACTTGATTTCCCGTGATGTATAAAAATAATTTATATCCTCGACTAAATTGGGTTAACATATGATGAAATCATCTACGAGCATATAATTATACAGAAAACACATATTTTTAAGCCTTTATGGTTGTCTATGTAACGTACCTATCTTTTCGAACAAATAAATACGTTTTCGATAGCAAACCTATCGAAGCAACTAATCAGTTTGCTTGTAAGCATGTGATTCTGACAAACGACTTCTGAAAAAGTAGTGAGGGGCTGTATAAAAACTTGTGTAAATATCTAAATATAGATACTTTATCTAGGTCATTTGGCTAGAAATAAAGTAACCGCGTATAAGTTAGCGAAGTTTCTTCAGCATTCAATTCGCGTAGTTTGTTTAACTGAAAACTTACAGTTACTTGTTTGTATGAATTTGTTCAGTATAAGTAAAATGAGAATTCTAGCAAAATATTTTCTCACATAGGTAGTTGCTAGTTGAAGTTAGAGGAAAGTTAATTTGTGTTTTCAAACAGTTAAGAATATGGTTTAATTAAGATATTACAATCTAACGTGGCTAATGTGGCTATGCTACCAGTCTTCTGGGCAAGCTCTCCGAGAATAGCGATGCTGAAGAGTTTTTTGATGCCTTAATTGTTAAAGTTTTTTTTTACTTAAGTATATATAAAGGTATTACTTTATAATTACGCATATAAAGTAGTATATTCAGTTTGTATATAAATTATTGAACCATAATATTAAATAATTAATAAAAATAATAAAAAAAATATTTCTTAATTTCATTTAATAAAGCGCTAAATAAACTATTAAAACAAAACGTGAAGATGAGTAACTTGAAGAGCAAAAAAAAACAAAATTTCAAATACAGAACCGATCGGAAATCACGTGCAACAACCGACCGAACGCATTAGAAAGCGGAATTCAAAAACATTGAAAAAGTGCAAACAGTTAAAAGTGGAAGGGCGCAAAGTGCTCATTACGCGTCAGAAGTGCTCGAAGGGCGTTCGGAAAAGTTTGAGATTCACGGGTAGGTAGACAATCGCTGGCTGAACAGACGTTAAAGAAATGTTCGTACTTAACGGAACGTTAAACCCACCTGGGTTTGTCGCCTTGCGCGTATATCGTTACTTTTTACCCGACTGCGCCAGAAATAGGGTTATCTATTAACAGATTTGTTTTTACATTCAGGAAGTTAAGTTGTTTTCCTTCATTAGCTTTAAAAGTTCGTCTTGTAAAAATATAACATCCAACTGACCGAATTTCGGTCACAGCGGCCATTCTCAACGGAATCTCCGTTGCGAGCCAACTACGCAGGAGATATTATAGTGCACAAGTATATGCACAAATACAGGTGCACTCTTCACTCACTCTCATGGTCCAATGGGATGACAATCCGACACCTGAGAGAGATCATGCACAGGGTCAATAGCTTAAAGTACTTTCCGAGGCACGAAGTAAGTGATAAATAATTTATAATACGCACATAACTTAGAAATAGTCAGAGGTGTGGTACCTTTTCGTATCTTGGGCAGTTACAGACATAATATAATTTAAAATGCACACAAACACCAAACGTCGCTCACACAAAAATTTTTCTCTGTTTTTCACTTTACTTTACTCTAGATATTACTTTAGTCACATTTTACTTTACCCTATTTACGTTTTACGTTACAACAATACATAAGTACCTAAGGTAACACAAAAATCCGTATAACTCCCCTCGTTGGACTCGAGCCCTCGGAGTTCAGAGAGCGATTACGTGACTAAGCGTTCGGGGACAGTTCTTCAGCGCCACAAATTAAACAAGTTTTGAATTTGAACTCACTGTTCAAAGTTAATTATTAGTTGAATGTTTGTTCTAGTGGAGTGACTTGAGTGTTTGTTGCTTGATTGTGAAGTGTTGGTTGGCGGTTTTATTTTTGTTTTGTTTTCGTATTGTGTAGTTGTTGTTTCAGTGTAGTAGATATTAAAGAAAGACACAAAAATATTTATTGTGAACTCGCACAATTAATACGTAATGTATAAACGAAACATTAATAAAATACTTGTAGCAAAAAAAGAATCGATGACTTACAATGATTTTTTTTATTGTATTTAAATTGTATTGTAAATAATTCTTAGAAGATCGATGTCAAGTCGAAATAGTTGTAATTTTCCGCTCATTTGAAGGGTACCTATATGTATGAGAAGTTTATTCAAATTAAGAATTTGGTACGTAAAAGTACGCCTTTAGGTTTAGGTCTCAACAACTGCTCTATTTTTTTTTTGTAACAACTCAGGGTAAATATTATTTACAGTTGTGAAGTTTACGACAAGATGGGGGAAGTTTTGTACCCATGTGCTGTTTCATAATACGTGCAAGATGTTCCCAAGTGTCGTATTGTTTATTACAAATAAACTGGTGTTACAGGGTTTTCAAAACAAAATTTAGATTGAATTAGTCATAAGAGCAGATCTGACTAAGTCTGTCTGAGGGCCGGATCGGAAAATGGGGCCCCTCAAAAGCTAACGTTTTTGTAGTGTACATTTTATAACTAAAAAGTTATCAAACTCAGCTGGTTGTTGTCACTTGTTTTTTTTTTGGATTACCATAAAAAAGGCAACATTAAACGGTTATGGTAAAGAATATGTGGTTGCATGTCTCACGCACGGCTGGACCAAGTAGGTTTCTGATCTGCTATAAAGGGTATTTGAAGCTAGTATTTTTGAACCACGGACATCAAGACATGAAAACGACATTTTAATATCATTTAATATATCTTTTTTTTTAATTCGAGCCATGTTTTCGAAACCGACAATAAACCAGTATTCATTGATATTCCAAGTTTAAATATTTCAAAACAAAACACATTCGTCGCAGGCAGCATCTATTTGAGCTAGATTTACAGCCACAGTAAAAAGTTGCGCAGTTCGACAATATGTCGCCGCAACAATTTGCTGGTGACGGTAACGAGACGCGTAAGTTGTTGTCATATGAGGAGGACTGTTCGGTACACAACTGTTTTTACGGTCTTCGGCTCTTGTGAATTAATCCGAATCCAAATGATTTTCTATAGATTTTAAAGTGGAAACTTCTATATGGATGAATGAATGAATGAATAAAAATGAATGAATAAAAATTTATTTGGGACAGCACATGAAAACACAAACAAACAATAATAAAACAAACAAAAAAAATAAGAGAAAGAAAAAAATAAAAAAAAACATGGAACAAATAAAAGAAAAATAAATCACGAGGTTTGTGTCCCATGGCTGCACGAAATAGGTCTCCAAATCAGCTTAATGTCAAGTACTGGTAGGTACTTGACGCTGATTTTCATCTGGAGCCTAGGTTTCACGGATGTCAAACAGCCAATCGTCTTTCCGTGTTGAGTTCATAAAAAGAAGTGTTTATACAAACTTGATACCGAGTTTGCAGCGGTTTGCAGCTGGTTTGCAGCAGTTTGGAGCCTGTTTGCAGCAGTTTGCAGCAGTAGCAGTGGACTGAACATTAAACTGCATTAGTTCAAGAGTTTATGACATTATGTACAATATGAACTTACACAACTTTGGAAAAGACGGTAGACATGTCTCGTTTAAAAATAAAAAGATTAAGTTTTGGCTTAATCTTCAAAATCGACGAGATATTGTATTGTTGTTGGGAGTAATAGGTTGATTTAATGGTCTCACAATTTTTTTTTAGAAAAAACAACTTTACAAAGCTTTTCAAGTTTCGTGCATTCTTTTAAAAACAGTTCTAACTATAAAAATCAATTCCATTTAAAACAAATATCGTGGTGCACTTTGTCGGCAATTGTACTAACCCACTGAATTACAGTAGCGCAGTGGTTTATGCGAAGGGACGGCCGTTTAGTGCTGTTGTTCATGATATTAACGACGGGTTGACCAACCGGGCTGGCCAGCTAAATTATAGGCTAAGATACTGCACAACTTCTTGCATTAAACTCTAAGTTTTTACAATGAAATGTACATCACACAGAAGGCCTTTTAGAATAATTATATATAAGGTCTTGTAGAGTGTTGTGTGATGACCACTTTCTTTCTACATTTTATATTCCTTTGTGTAACTGCTATGTTTTTGTGTAAAAAATACTGCTGCAATTGGTCTCTACGATAGAGGGGTCTTAGTGACCAGTGTACAAAATTTTGTACGTATTTTTTTGTAACGATTTAGATATTTTATTTCAAGTACCTATATCGTTATAATTAATCGGAGAGCTAACTATTTAATGTTGACTTGCGTATGACTATACCCGGTACAAATTGACAACTACAATTAAAATTAAATTAAAACCTGTTTCGAGAAAATTTCTGGATAAATACTAAATTAATTCCTGCTGAAATATAAATGCATAAAAATCTTAAAAACTTGCCTCGCCAACTTAAAAATTGCATTACATTGTCACAGACCTATTAGTTACAATACAGTAGCGGACACGGGAACCGCATAACTATCCTTTATTTAAATTTATCGTTCCGCACTTTAATAAACCCCAGTTATTCCGCTCCCTGGAGTGTACTGGCGTGCGGTCGGAGTTCACACTTCTGCGAAACTAATAATGTGCAACTCGCAACTCGTACGGGCGATTTTGTTTTCTTTTGTGTGCACTTTTCGTGGCACGTGGTGTAAACGGTTTTGTTGTTGTTTTCCAGCACTGTCATTGTTTGGCGTTTATTTATGATGTGGCGAGGAAATATTGGAAAATTCTGCGCTATACTGGTGTTGGATTGTTTTGTTTTTCGTGTTGATGTGTTTTTGTCTTGTTTGAAGTAGGTTGGTAATGGATTAATTTGTAGTACTGTAAGGGATGTGTCGATTTTTGTGAATTATTTATTAACGTTTCTATCAAAAGTAAAGTAAGGTTCAACCTCCATGACTATACGATCACCACTTATAAAATTGAACAAAGCCGTGTTATAAGTTATGCAATAATTTCTTATAATACTTTTAACTGATATAATTATCATTTTTCAAAAGATACTTCACCACTGATTTTTCGAATTCATGTGCGTATCAAAAATAATTATAATTACCGTTTGCTTAGAACGGTGAGTTTGCTAGAAAACATCGTGAGGAAACCAGCACACGTGAAAGATATTATATTGTCGATAGAATGTAAAGCAAATCAGAGGAGACGTTCGGGGTGTGTTTACGGAAGCATGGGAACAGCGTTCCAGCGTTCCCGTCACTATGCGAAAAAGAAGTGACACAGGGGGTTTTAGTCGATATGCCGATATGTCTTTAGGCCGGAAAGCCCAACATAACCGTCTCGCATACCCCGAGCGGGACTGTATGCATTTCCCCTCAACACAAAAAAAAAATATTATGCGAAAAGAGGAAATAAACTTAGAAAATACAAGTATAGGAATTTTTAAACTCGTGCCAAGTATTTTTTTTTCTTTTAAATCTACAACTTTCCCGAGCCAATACCAAGCGGCCATTCAAACGTCGTTCGTCGTTCTTATTTCAAACGGTAGAAGGCAGATTCTGTACTGGCTGTCAATAAGAAGAAAGGGCAGGCAATTACGTCGGGGTACGAATCGATAGCAGCCTCGAGCTACGTCTGTGTCGCTGAGGCTAGTAAAACCGCGGGAGACAGATAGGCTCGACTGTGTGGGGTACACGGAGTTTATGTGGGCGAGATATAGAGGTCTGTGCTTTTTAGTGCTTGTGCTTTAGGGTTAAATATATTCAAACGTTATGAAGTTTGATATTAGGAATATATGTAGTTAAGAAAATTAGGATTTATGGATGGATGGTTGTTACTCTTTTACATAAGAACTGGTGATCGGATTTTGATAACACTTCACAGCAATATAGAATAACATAAAGACTGCAATTTAACACCATTGCCTCGCGGGTGAATTACTTTCTGTAGCGACCAGCTTATGACTGCTGTATGTTATTTTTTAATGTTTTATTTTATTCAAACACGTGGCAAACAGAAAAATGTGATATAAAATGGAGGAGACCTATACTGGAACGAGATCCTTAATAAATAAACAAAATAACAGTATTAATTTTATTATATGTATAGTTTTATGTAAAGTTCATGATATTTAATAAATTTTTTATCGAATCGTTCGCGAACTTAAAGTCCCTACAGCAACTCAAGGCTTAAGTAAACGTAGTTTTACGTTCAATATTATGCGACGTGTATATTTGCAATATCATTACCGACGTGTATTACCTAATTGTAGCTTCAACTTTTGTACTTAGTTGTAGTTTAAAGTTTGGATTTAGAATATACATATCAAACAAAATACTACGTGCTAACCCGTTCTGTTTTTAAAAAATAGCATGATAAACGTAATCGTAGCATTTTCATTACTTACGTAGCGTTACGCTCCGATGTCGCTACGAAGTACTACGAAGCTACGAGCTACGAAACTACGCAGTCTGACCTGTTTCGAGAAAAAGTGAATAAAACCTCTATGGACGCATATTGAATTAAACCATTTAAGTTTGTTAGTAGGTTAATGTATTTATATATTATAAGCTATTATAATTACGATTTCTCTGGCCAGTATATCAAAAAGACACTTAAATATAAATTACGTCAATACTACCACGTCAATAGTATGATTTTTAAGCTATTGCATAGCTTTTATCGCGGACTTTGAGCGCGGCGACCGAATCAAGAAATTCTGTAGCGAAAATAAAACCTAACACTCTTTATTGCAGAATAATCTAATTGAGTGTTTAAAACCTTATTAACAAACAAATAAGGTATATTTTAAGTTTTTAAGCTATTGACTGTATAAATAAAAAATAAATAAATAATTTTAATTAAAGAGTTGATAAAAAATGCTTTGCAATAGCTTTACCGCGGCGCCCGGCGTCCCCGAGTGCCACGCATTTTTTTTTCAGACGAAAGGCAAGTCTCGTCCTAAACTGCATGGCCATAATGACCTAAAAACACAATTGTGAGGGAAAAACCCATAACACACTTGCAAATGAAGGCGCTTGCGCTGTTTGCAATGGGGCGTTTTTATTTCAATAAATAATCCCCTAAAACATAAACACCATAAAAATATCCAAAGCGTGTCCTTCCACACTTTAGTTGCGTTGAGATATGACCGTTTTGCGTTTAAAAATATTGTATATCACATACTATACGATTATTATAATGCTTCTTACCTTCTTCAAACTATTTATTGTATTAATTGAATTAATAGGATGGAGTCACGGAACCTTTAGCTGATGGGGTATAAATATGGTGTTAGGGGTACGTTTTATGGTGTAATGTGGCTGTTTTGTCGTCTATTTAATGATCTGGCTTATTAGATAATGGACTCAGTAAAGGTTTACTTTCTTTCTTTCTTTTTCTTTCTTTCTTATCGTGTGATTGATGAACAACCTGGTGTCAGGTTGTGTCATTGAAAAATCTCTCAGGTGTGCTGGTTTTATCACGATGTTTTCCCCCACCGTTTAGAAACTGATAATTAATTGATAATACGTACATAACTTACGAAAAGTCAGAGATGCGCGCCTTGGAACGAACTCGAGACCTCTGATTTGTCAGTGGGCGGTCATACCACTAGGCTATTAGTGCTATAAACTTTACTTTTTTACGTTTACTTAAAACAACTAATACATTTTATAGCCAATCTGTCTTATAGACTATAGATTTAAATCACACTAGCTGTTCCCCGCGACATTGTCCGCGTTCAATTTAATTTTCCCGTAAACACACGTTTATAAAGCAGCCAGATTGCCTGTTTTTTTTTCTTACTTGAATCACAGATATTGATATTATTTACGGAAAACTGAATTTTTTTTTCAGACTAAAAAATAGCCTATAGCACTCAGGAATTAAGTAGCTTTCTATTGGTGAAAGAATTTTTAGGATCGGATCGGTAGTTCCAGAGATTACCTCAAACATACATACATTATTACATACATACAAACTTTACCTCTTTATAATATTAGTATAGATGGGCGTCACATGACTTTTGAATTATGATTGAATTTTAAATTCTAAATTAACGCGAGTGAAGTCACGGGATAAAGCTAGTGAGGCTGTAATAGGACCAACAACACAAAAAAACCGAGTCATAAAAACACGACACTTTATTAACCTCAGCAACCGAAAATCTTTTAAAATTCCCTACACATTTTCAACACAATATATAGCAAGATTATGCGTTTTAATAAATAATGAGTGTCCACGTTGCAAACAAGGGTTAATGAAAAAGTGTTGAATAATAAAGTGTTGCCAGCGCAATTATTGTTGGCAACCCAAATTATTGCAGGGTTAATATTGGATGTAAACTGGCCATACAATGTTGTGCCTGACAGGTTAAGTACTGCGGCTAAAATTGGTTGGAAAATGATCTAAGGTAACGGTTTTAAAGGTATTTGATATTAAGTCAAAGTCACTACAACACTTTAGAGGCAAACGCTTTTTATTAAATGTTTAAGAACTCTGTATTTAATTTTAAGCAAATTGTTCTTATAAATACATATATGTATATAAAAGAACAAGTGTTAATTACACTATTTATAACTGAAGAACGGCTGAACCGATTTGGCTGAAAATGGTGAAGAGGTAGCTTAGAACTAGGAGAAGGACATAGGATACTCTTTTTTTTTAAGACCGGCTGGACCGAGTTTCATGAGTTTTATGGTAGAGTAGGGTAGGGGTAGAATAGGCGTTGAAGTAGAATAATCATGGGTACGAAGTCGCGCGGGGCAGCTAGTGAGATAATAAATTCTTTAAACTTAAGTCAAGTTAATTAAATGTATGTGTTACAGACGTTTTGATATTCATTGTAAAGCTAGAGCTGTGTCGTGATAGCCTATAACCGTTGACTGGCAAGTCAGAAGTCTCAGGTTTGAACCTTTGACTTTTCGTAAGTATATAATATGCGTTATATGCGTATTTAAAATTAATTATCTTTTGCTCCGTGCCTCGGAAAGCAAGCGTTTTCATAAGAATCTTAGCCAAAATTTTCCCACTGCAGGGCAAAGGCCTCCCTTTTCTCCTCTCTATTCGTAGCTTTAACGGGCCAATCCTCCATATATAAGGCCTATCTAGCTCATCCCGCCATTTGTTTTATTACATTATCAATAAAATTGAGCATTTTAATTGATTCCATTAACAGTCATTGACGGGGAAAGCCAATAATCTCAATTATCAATCTCACTAGCAAAACAAAATGAGCACACAAATATAATTGCATATGCCTTCGCATATAAATGTATTTTCTAACTACCCACCTACTTTTATCCCCCTTACATATTACAATCAAACTAATAGTTCCGACAAGCTTGCACGTAAATAATTAATAAAAACTAACTTTTATAACGTAGAGAAAAAAACTCGTTCTAAGTGAATATTTCTTTAGTAATCGTTAACTTCCCTTGAACCCCTACTTCGTGTCGATAGGTCGTTAGTGACGTGCAACCGACTTTTTATCAACACATTGATTTAAAAGCTAAATAACTGCGCCGCACAAATTTCTCGAATCCGCTGCTATTTTATTTCCGAGTGTGTGACAATTGGTAAGGGACAGCGTTATGTAATAACAACATTCAAAAAAAGAACTGATAATACTCTAGTCGCCATTTTGCACTCTTTTTTAGGTTCCTTACTCAAAAGGTGCCAACAGGAAACTATTACCAACTAAACCTCCACTGTCCATGTCTATCTGTCTGTCAAAGCTGTATCTAATCTTTAGTGTGTGGCCGCTTTAACAACAATTATTAATAAAATAAAGTAAAAATTTAAAAGGGGATCCCTTCTCATTCTAGAAACGTGTTTTTAGGAGTAAGAGTCTAACGTCCAACTAGCCAGTTTTTTTCATAATATTATGTTTGACCACAAACTTAACCCTCCTAATGGTAAGCGGTTTTATGGTCTACGGTAGAGCACACCTTTTGAGATGCATATTCACTCTCGATTGAGGATCCGTAAATTATTTATTATTCTAGAAATCCGGACTCGCCGAGGTATCTTAGACTTTATCTGTACATATGAAAAATGACATTATTAAGAGCCCTGAGCCTATTTAGCTCTTTAGCCCTCTAGCACGTTAGTTAACATTTTGCTTCGGGGTACGTTTTATTCAGGAACTAATTTAGCACAAGAAAGCATATCAATCTGTATTCTATAAAAATCTTGCAAAGTAGAGTAGAAAAAGGCTTGGACTATTCAAGTAGAACTTAGGCTCAGAGCTTGAGCTCTATTTTAGGCTGAAGACGTTTGAATAGAAGCTAGCTAGCACTAGATAAAACTCCTCAAATTTCTATGAATACTTTATTTAATAATAGCTAAAATGTGAAAAAAAAAATTGTCCAGCAGTGGGATATTCAAGAACTACTCCAGTAATAGTACAGGCATTAACACTTTAAAAACATCCCGTTAAATCACCTTTTATCCAATCCAATACCAAAATAAATCACCATTCCAAAATCAAATGTGACAGATGACAAGTGACGTCGCATAACCCTTCCTTCGCCACGTGATAAATCGCGGTCGTTCCCAACTTGTTCCACGACATTAACCGTCAATGGGCCATTGCGGTCTCCGTAACCCGAGACTAATTAATTTCGTGGACATTTGCGGCGGTAATAAGCTTATCAAACGTTGATTCGGACAATGGGCTGCGTTCGATTTAATGTGCACAAGTATGAAAGCAATTTTCGAATGAATGAAGTCATTCAATTTGTACGTTAAATGGAGTATTTGTAGAGGTCGGCTTTTAGTCTTTTGTCGGCTAAATGCTCTATCAAAAGTGGAGAAATATTCCAGAACATTCTAATTGGGTATTTGATTGGAATTTAAATAACAGAACGCTCCGCCTTTTAAAAATTATGTTTTTTATTTTTTTTCTAAATAATAATTTAAAAACAAACATGAATAACACTAAATGAAAAATCTTTATATGCGGTCACAATTATTGAAATACTAGCTTCCACTTGTGACTTCGCTTGCAGTATTTCGAAATAAGAGGTTTGCCTATGCCACTCTCAGGTCTCTAAACCACCTCACCGGACATTTTTAACTTTAAAATAATTGTGACTTTAAAATCAATAAATTTCAATTGCTAACCCTAAAAAACCAATGCGATTCAAATCAAAACAAAGCATTGTTTATTCAACGACGAATCAATCAACAGTTTATTGAAATAAAAAAAAAACAAAAGCAGAAGGGTTGACCGTTCGTTGGGTTGTGATCTGGAACATTGGTATCCGGCGGGCACTTAAAACAGCGACTATTGGTTCATTTTAGTTCCATCGGGTCATATGAGGAAATGTTTTTTTTTATAGCTCGCATTGTAACAACATTTCCATGGTACCTAAGCGATGATGCCGTCATTTTATTTTCGTGAAATAAATACTTAGTACATTTATTTTCGTGAAACAAAATAACAAATTATATTGAAGTTACCGTGCTTCGTTAACCGTAGGAGAGTTTTTAACCATATACCAGGCCCAATCCCAACGTGCTAAAAAACTTTACCCGACCAGGAAATCAAATCCGAGAACTTACTCAGTAGGTGCGCTGGCGATCACTTTCTAGGTAGGTTTTATTCGTAATCAACCCAACATTTCACATTGGCACTTACAGAAGAAGGACGTCTGCCAGGGATGTAAATATGCTGTATATTTAAGCTTGTACAAAATATTTCAAAGTCACATCTGTGCCATTTCTGCGCCATACCAGCGCCACACCATCGCCAGAAGCCATTTCTGAGCGCTATGTTTAAACTCGCAACCCGCTCGCGTCGAGGCCTTTCCAAACGGAAGGAGCGGGCGTTAATTTGAGTGGAAACAAGCGGCTAATTGATTAACGAGTCGAGTCGGCCTTGCTTTTATTAATTTTCACACAATCGCCTCTTTTCAATCCACTGACTGGATTTGTGGTTAGCAGTTTGAGTTGTCAATGTAAACTGTATTTTGTGATAAAACACTGTGTATATTTTTGTTACAATTGAGTTTTATAACATTTGATAACACGAGTGGTGTAAAGCTTAAGCGATTCGATCTTGCGGCTTAAATTCTCGCATGGAAAATATTCGTGTGATCTACAGATATGTGTTCAGTCTTGAGTGTTTGTGCATTGTAAAACTAACGTACCTTTTTTTTTGTCGTGTGTAAAACTCTTTATGAGTACCCCATAACTAACAGCTGGCGATAGGGTTATGTCCGTTCCTCCACGAGCCTCTGGGTGGAATACGGGTTTGGCTTGCGCATTCACCGTACCCCCACAAAAAAACGTAGTTACCAAAATTTAAAAAAATTACCGTACCTTCCAAAAAACGGAGTCACACGTCAAGCTGGGTAACCTTAGGTAATATACCGCGGTAAAATTGATGTGAGTGACTTAATAATGGTGCAAATTAAAATTGTTCCTGAACCAAATATTTATCTACTCTTTAGAGCACTTTTCCTAATTCCCGACTAATGTGCACTTAAGCTAAAATATTATTTAAATAGAAGACACAATTAACTTAAATTATGCGTCTCAGAGAGCACATTAGGTGCCTTTCATTATGGCAGTAGGGACGTTAGGACATATTCCTAGGTTCTTAAGCTGTAATCTCCTTTGAACTAATTTTGTACGCGTTTTGTTAAGAAGAAGATTGTGAACGTTTTTAGTAGTTGAGTGATTTTAGTGACGATGGTGTGGATAGACTATGTGAATTAGACCAAATCTATCAAATTTTTGTTATTATTAGAGAAATATTTTCTCTTTGGCATTAGGTATTTGGCAATCCTTTTGTATGTATTGTTTGGATATTGAATTTTATCCCGTTAGGTAAAGAATAAATTTAACGATTCTTCCCTAGACTAATTTGTAAATATATCAATATTATTTCTTTGAGGAAAATGTAAACAAAAAGCTGAAACACTACTGCGATACAATGGAACTCCGATACCTATTACGGTACTTCGACAGTTAAGGAACTTCAAAATCTGTAACAACGACACAAGGAATAGATTATTACATAATAGTGATCTTAGAATTCCTGCTCAAGGTAAATACTACCTACAGTTGTGTTTTACAGAGTGACTGTCGTACTTCACAACCTTAAATATTTACCATGCGTGTATTTGTTACCTATCACACACAGTTCCTGAACAAAGCTCAAAGTAAACGCAGATTTCCACGTTAATTAGGATGTACAAAACAGTGATTACTCATTAAAGCTATGACGTAATTCGGCGAATAGTTGAACGGCTGAACGCCGCAGGTGGAACTCGCCTCTACGTAATTAATTCCACATATTGTGTTTTACAAAGGGAAATGTACAAATATTCACATTATGCATTTATAGGGTTGATACTCCTGTTTCTGGTATAACCGTTGATATAAAATTTAACTCTGAACTCATATTGTCAAACATTTTGCTTATACCGTAACCACTTGCGACTTGCCGGTTTTATATTTAGAAAGGAAAGGTGATTATGGAAGGGGGAGGGGATAATCCATTGATTATCCCCTCTCTTGATCCTTTTTTATTCCTAATGATTCCTTTTTTAATTATTGATCATCCCCCATTGGGGTGGGGGGGGGGGATTATCATGGACTTCTTCCGGTATGGGTTGAGTGGAGGGGTATGCTGGACTCAAACCAGCTAAAAACACCGAAGGTTGCGGGAGCTACAATCTTTCTTTTATTATTTTATATCATCCTACATTCCCGACAAGCGCCGCCTACCAATGCGGGCCTTGTTTCATATCAGTCCAACCTAACCTAACCTAGTCTACCCTAAACCTTCGAAGAAATAAAGACACCTAAAATGGTGTCCAGATACCGTGACACATTGTAGGTACCACTAAAATAACTCTCTAGTGTTCATACTGTTTCAACCCTGCTGGCAGAGTGTGTATTCGTGAATGTTAAATGGATTCTTGATAGAGAACACAACGAGCTGTTCATAGCTTCCATATTCATGCTTCCGTTGACAATTGTACATGAAAATTGTTCTGTGAAAATATCTGAGAGTCAATTGGAATTTCATTTGTGAATGGACTCAATGATAACGAGTATTTTCATGAAGATATCTGATTTATGACATAGGTTAGTAGCTTCATAAAATGTTGATGGGATGCTAACTTAACATTGACGTCCTCCTTACTGAGTTTTGATCACAGCGGCCAATATCAACGGAGATTAGCCAAGTGTGTGCACAAACACAGGTGTACTTACTATTCCCTCACTCTCGTAGCCCGATATCAGGTGCAGGGCCAACGGCTTTACGTGCTTTCCAAGGCACGGAGTAATTGATAATTAATTTATAAAACGCACATAACTTACGAAAATACAGAGGTGCGCGCCTTGGGTTCGGACCCGAGACCACTGACTTGCCAGTCAATGGTCATGCCACTAGGCTATCACGGCTCAAATATTACTTAAGTTGCATTGGTATAGATTAGCAGCTGAAATCTACAAGTTACGGAATAAAATTGATCAAGAAGAATCCCATGCCATATTTAACACAATATTAAACTCAAAAACCATAAAATACTGTCTACTATTATGTAATCAAAGAGTTTCTTAAACATAACTCAAAACTACGCTTAGTATTCACTTCTAAACAAACGATAAAACTAAACCGAACTTCCTTGAATTTTAAAAAGGAAATTTAAGTAACGCCTCTTTAAACACGAAAAATTTTGGTACAGTCTGCATAAATCACTACTTCGTACTCCTCGTAGACAGTTGTAAGAAATAGGGTTTTCAAACAAACTTTTTGTAAGCATAGAACTGCATAGAACAATATCGAAGGTTAAAAAGCGTAACAAAACGAACGCAGACGTAAAACAACGAATGTTGAAATACGAGTGACAAACTACCCCGGGCGGGGTCACAGGACAATGTTTGTTTGTAGGCTAGGTGATACTGTAAGCGGTAATAGGTCTGTAATTAGACATTCTATAAAGAGTACATTAGACTCCGTTTGTGATTTAAACTTATCAGGCAGCTATAAAATTAACTCGTGAGTAAAATAAAATAGTAATTAAGTATCTTAGGTATTATTCTAAAATTCTTTGAAGTTACCAAAATCCATATTATTTTTCTTTTAGTACCTTTAACTTGAATCACAAATTATCCTGGATTAGGGTAACTGAATAACTGGGCCAATATTAATTCGCCAGCTAATATTTTTATAACAAAATTACTAGTAAAATAATTATAGGATCAGCACTCCGAAGCTATTTTGCTCGTTCATTTCTCGCTCATCTCGCGCTGTAGCGTATCTCTATAGCAAGTTAAAGCGGGCGTACGAGCAGTGTAATGGCTGGCATTAGTTAGCCGGTACAGTCACTAACTAAATAATTAGCGCGTTAAAACTTTGAATTCGTAACGTTATACTAATACTCACATGTCCAGCGTTTTATTTTTATTTGTAAGTTTATGTCAAAGTTATCGTATTTTCTCCTATTATATCTAGACATCTAGGACAAAGGGGAAATGGGAAAAATGCGTGTGTCTGTGCGGTTACAGAGGAGTTTTCTCCCGCGGACACTAAAGTTGCAGGTAGAATCAGGTCCCCACCGAGGTTTGCTCGTGAGACTACTAAATGTTAAGTATAGTAAGTAATGTAAGGGTAAGTAATAGGTAAGAAATAAGTATAGGTAGAAAGTGAACCTATAGGTATATTATTCGCATAGCTTTACGTCAATCTGTCACTTACACGGTATTATGTCAATTCAAAACGTCAAAAAAAGTTGCGTTAAACAACATTTTTTTACACGTCAGTGATTTTCAACGCGGCGCGTTAAAAAAAGCTTACGTTTTTTACTATAATTTTTGATTTCTAAATGGTGTGTAAAGCCATGTCAAAGCCCTACGGGTGGTTTAAACTCTGACACCAGGTTGTTCATCAACCATAGAATAAGAAGAAGAGAAGATGACTATATTTTTTAACGCGAATTTAATAAAACAAATGTATTTGGCAATAACGTCAATAAGTCATATTTATTATTTCGATAAAATTAAGCTGAATTAACTTACTCCCACAACAATGCACTGACTATTTATATCTATTATTTTCTAAAGCTAAGAAATATAGCCTATTTCATGACACTTAACCCCAAAATGCAGCTGCAACAACTATTCTTTGCAATATAATAGAAACATATTATTCATAACGTAATATTCACATAAAACCCGCATATTTAACGTGCTGATAGTACGCAGTTGGCTAGCTGCCAGGCTTCAGAATAATTTGATAAAAACGCTCTTCGGACTCTAGCGAGCTCTATTAGCTGTTATAAGTTTAACGAGTGTTTTGTTGGATAATATTAAGCATGTGTGAAAAATATTGATAATGTTGTTTGGTTAATTAGTAACCAGCAACCCGCTTCGGCTCTGCACGATGGGTTATCTTTATTATATTATGCATGTATTAATATAAACCTTCCGGAAGAAATTTTGGAAATTATAGCAAAAATCCGTATAAAAATCCTAAAGTTTTTTGACCTTTTTCGAGACATTGTTAAGCTCATTTCTAACTTTAGTCTGAATTAGTTCAAGAAATAAGAACTTAGGATTTGTACTATTATTTTACCTAGAATAACAGATTTAAACACGGCTTTCTTAAAAGATGTTTTAAGAAAACCTTCCTATTGGTTGAGACCATGCATTTTTAAGCAATTTTGTCTGGAATTGATCAACAGTGATTGTTAATTTTTGTCAAAAAACAATTATGAATTTTAAATAGGTACTTAACGTCAGAGGGTTAACTTCTTTAAGCAAAACTAAAACAGTCTTTCCTTTCTAAAGCACTCATTCAATGATGAAACAACTCCACACATTGTTTCAAAACGCTAACGGCGGTGCCGCTTATAAAATTATTCTCGTTTCGCTAATTATATACCGGTTTATTTTGCCAGAACAGAACCGCACAAAGGCGTGGGTAATTGGATAAAAATGCAAGTTAGTTAACTCAGTTCGTGTGTGAGTGAAAACATATGGTTGGAAATTGTTACCGTCCCGCTGCGGATGGAAATTTGTGAATCTATGTTTTACTTCGGTACTGTTTGCAGGAATATTTACTCTGACTAATACGGGTTTCAAGAAACCAATTAAGTACAATAATCAAAGATAAGGGTATAAACATAGAAAAGTAAACACAAACATCAAATAAATTTGATTAGATTGAAATGATTTCTTCTAAGGCAATCTTCTCACTATAACAAACAATCGTTCAAGCTGCTTTTATTCCATTATTATTTGGCAGGAAATCATCTACAATAAAATTATTTGAAACTATGATGAGTTTCTCTCGCCGCGTATAGGTGGCGGTGGTCGCCACATTCACATTGCATGCATATACAGAGTTATTTGTAAAACACCAGCATCATTAAAAGGGGTCATTAAACTCATCATTATGAACAACTTTTACTATGGGACCAACCATAAAATCGCAAAAAAAAATCAGCTGTTCCATACATTTATGATCACATGACTCAACAAAATGTATAAGTTGTCCCATAATAAAAGTTGTTCATAATGATGAGTTTAATGACCCCTTTGAAGGATGCTGGTGTTTTACAAATAACCCTGTAGGTATATATGCCCTGTGCGTGGCAAAAATTATAACTGCAAGCGGCCGACGAGTACTACGGTCACTTCAATGACAACTCTATAAAACCCTCGAAAGTTGTCTATTGATTCTAACAAAAGACACGCGCCCGTGCAACCTTTCCGCGCGTGTGTTTACCTAATTCGATAAATACGTGGCTTACCTAAACCATGTTTAAGTTTTAACCAGATTATCAATTGTTTGTACTTGGGATGCTTTGTCAGTTCCATTGTACTCTAATTGAGGGATGATTAGAATATCTATGCTGCTATAACGATGTGTTAGTGATGCATAGTTATGTTAAACTAGTTACCGCCTCCAGAAAGTTTGTGAAGATGTATGGATGGATGGAGTTTGTTACTCTTTTGATGAAACTTTACAGTTCTTCTTCTTTTTATCGTATGGTTGATGAACATCCTGGTGTCAGAGTTTAAACCGCCCGTAGGCCTCTGACATGGCTTTACACACCATTGGAAAATCTCTCAGGTGTGCTGGTTTCATCACGATGGTTTCCCTCACCGTTTCAGCAACTGATAATTTTCTAATACGGACATAACTTACGAAAAGTCAGAAGTGCGCACTTTGAAATCGAACTCGAGACCTCTAACTTGTCAGTCGACATTCATACCACTAGGCTATCAGTGCTATAACTTTATAGTAATACAGCATAATTATCAGTGTAATATCTTCCGAGACAAAAATTCGGTCACAGCGGCCAAATTCAACGAAGATTGACCATCGACGAAGGAGATATTAGAGCGCGCACAGTAAGTGTGTGCGCAAAAACAGATACACTCTCTATTCCTTCACTCTCATAGTCCGATGGGACGGCTATCCGACACGATCGAAGAGAGAGCAGGCGTAGGACCCACGGCTTTATGTGCTTTTCGAGGCACGTAACAAGTGATAATTAATTTATAATACGCACATAAGTTACGTGAAGACATTGACGCTCAAGTATTTGATGCTGGTTTTCAGTTGGGCCCTAATGATTTACGCTAGGAAGCTAAGCAGTATTGTTGTGTCCGGGCCTCACAGCGGGGTAGCCACAGCGTATTAGCGGGGTACGTGAGACAGAAGAACTAGTTTGGCGCATACATATTTTAGTGCCGTCTAGTATGGTAGCTCTCTACCATTTGCAAGCAAAAAATTCTAAAATTTTTCGGTCACATCATGAGATCTCCAAAACACACCTTAGAGAGAGAGCTTATTCTAGGTCACATGAATGGAAGACGACCGAGAGGTCGAGCGCCGGTTAGAGGGAGCGACACCGTGAAGAGTTCTGTTGGCGGCAACATACAACTAGCTGTACATTCAACTGCAGACAGAACTAAGTGGAGGCACATTAGTAGTCGCGATCTTCAGAATTGAGGGAACGAAAAAGAAGAAGAAGTATGGTAGCTATTTCAAGCAGGTGTGGTCTACCAATACAATAGGTTTGTGGTCAAACTCTTGTCCTTTTTCTTCGAAAAAGAGATAGCAAGTTTCAATAAGTTTAGAGTCCCGCATTTACGACTAGTTTCTGTTGTCAAGCCTGTGGTAGGATATGTCGCTCTCGTATTGGTTTATTTAGCCACCAAAAACGCTATCTCGCAGACATTACGCCATGAATCGTCTGCAATAGACGCAAAGGCCTTATATTGTATATAGAGTCCCGCTCAAAAGTATAAGCACAATGCGTTCGTTGGTCTTCTCTGGAGGTATCTACGCATGTATTAAAAGAAATAACTTATAAATAGGTTACACAAAACTATCGGACAGTTCATCACAGCCCCTTAGGGTCAGAAACGGAATTTCCATCCGCACAATAGGACAACTCGAATACATTCCCTGATATTAGAAGCGACGCGACCCATATTGTTTTTATAGCCTCTATCTAGAGATGTAGGTATGTATGAGATTTTATTGGGTCACTACTGAATGTTTTTGTACTCGAGAGCGGAATGTTGTGGGAAATATAACAAGCTCGGTTGTAATATAAGGTCCATCTTTATTAATGCAACATATTTTAGGAGGTAGATCTGTAAGATGCTCAGTAACAGAAAAAATAATACTATCAAACTTTTTTTATTAGGTACTATTGTAAATTATAATAAAACAACTTTTAACGCATTCACGTTATGTTTAAATATAACTCGACGTTAAGATTTTTTTTATTATGTTTAACGTTCGCGAAAGTTTGAGATATTATGAATTTATTTATTGTTTATTTTTTATTTATATAAAACCGTTAATATCTGTTTTCATAGATGTTACTGAAACTTAAATTTATTAATTTTAGTGTTTTTATTCACAGACAAATGAAATTTTATGCAAAGAAAATAAAAAATATTCTAATTATTTAATAAACCAGCCTATTACTGTCCCACTGCTGCAGAGCAAAGGCTTTTTCTCAAACAGAGAAATATATTAATTACCTATTGAAATTATTTTAGAGATATAAACAAAACAAAATTGTATTGTTTCACGTTTTTTCTATTAGCAACATACAAAACTACTGGCTAAAATTATTTGCTGTAATCAGCTAAGACCTTATAAATATATAAGGTCTTTATTACTGCAAAGATTAATTAAACGTTTAATAAAACGAGGTTTAATATTGAACGAATTCTAAGGTCCGAAACTCATTTTCAGAAGTTACGACGTTGTCCAATCAATGTTAAACAGTTGAAAACCAATAACAAAACTATACAGCTTCAAATCCAATAACAATGCTATAAACTTTAAAACACCCTTTACCCTTCAGGTAATGATGTTTGGACCCACAAAACTATTTGTCTTACATTTTCATTTCAAATGGGACCGCAACAAATCCCAAATTGATATGTTTGGGTCTCATCACGGACACATCAAAGAGGTGGAAGTAGGTCTGTAGATCTAACCAATAATGTAGACCCTTCCTTGTATATATCATGTTTAGTTTATGGGGTCATTCGGGGTGGTATGAGGTGTTAGTACAAGCGATTGGGAAAAGCGATATTGGTCTAATTTGGGAGATATTGATCTAACTTGAAGTTGCGCCTACGGTATTAGAAAGTGGGTAGGTATTCTTATTTTATATTCTATCCTTAATAAATAATAAATAAATCAGCCTGTAACTGTCCCACTGCAGGGCAAAGGCCTTTTCTCACGCAGTAGAGGATCGAGCATTAATCACCACGATAGATCAATATTATTAATGGGAAAGTTTGTGAGGATGTATGAATGGATGGATATTTATTACTTTTTCACGCGAAAACTACTGAACGGATTTTGATGAAACTCTACAGTAATATAGCCTACATCAGAATAATAGGCTACAATTATCAACATACCATGCGAGTGAAGCTGCTGGCGGAAGCTAGTACATAATGTTTACAGATTTTAAACCCTCAATTGTTACATCTACAGTTATCTTAAATCTCTGTTGTACGACTATTTTAAGGATAATTTATCAAGTCTTTATTTTTCCTATCTCGTTAAAAGATTAACAAATAAGACAAACCTATTCTTTTTACTAATCTATACAAAATATATAATCTACATACCTAGTAGCCAATCGTATTTGATTATAGATATTATGTAGATTATATATATTCTATAGATTAAAAGTATAAGCAGGTACATTACATAAAACCTTCACTTCTCTAGGCAACATAAAATATTTGTTTCCTTCCATAACTTGAGTCTTCCTTAGAAAAAAGGGTCCAATAATCAATAAGGAGTTTAATCCCGCGGGCAGCGGCCGCCGATCTCATTGGCCGTACAAATTGACAGACGGACAAGTGGCGGGGGCAAGGTACTTCACACTAAAGTATGAATACTAGATGTGGTTTGAAAATATAATGTATATATTACATAGGAGGTTATAAGATGTAATAGGATTTCATAATGCAAGACTGTTACCGCGATCTATAGATAGATCAGACTCATGTAGTCATGCCTTTTTCATTTATACAAAACAAATAAATAAAATTAAAGTGTTTGTTTGTAATACTAAAATTGTAATCGTATTTTAATGTACCTAATTGTTGGTAAAATCTGTTTTATAAATTCATATAATTATCTGTAGTTTTAAATTATTTGGTCTGTGTTTGTTCCAGTTAATCTTTTCAACAGTTGGATCGTTTTTGATGGAGTTTTGGCTAACAGTAAATTTTTAGGTTTGGCTGACTTTCAATACAATACAAATACAAACAATACAACCCTTTAACTCATCTAGCAATAAAGTAGTGGTCTTTGAGCCCGCAGTGTCTTCCTCTGGGACCAAGCAATATTATTAAGGACCAGTAATGCGAGAGATTGTTTTGACACATGATGTGGATACAGACACGTTTGTTTCCCCTGTTTATCTTCAACTAGAAACAGTAATCTAATTTTAGACTGTACGAAAATAGGATTTGAAAACAATTTGGTACACCTGTTTTCGACCGTGGCTTTGTATTCGTAGTGGCTTGCGCAATTCAGCGATATTTTCTCGAAATTAGTACTGGCTGTTTTGTCAAATCGATACTTTTTAGGCATTTGGAGGAGCTGAAAATAAAAACTAAATATTTTATGTTTTTTTTATTTATTCATTTTTTTAATTAAAAATATAGTAAGTATTTTAAACTTAATGGTTGATTAACAACTTTATGTCATTAAAACCACCCGTATACCTTTAACATGACTGATACCACTGAAAAATCTCTCAGATTTGCTAAATGATAATTATTTAATTTATAACACGCATATGGTTTCGAAAAGTCAGTATTGCGTGGCTGGGTCAATCCTGCGATATTGATTTGAAAGTCCAACGATCGTTCTACTATCATTGCTATAGTCAGAAATTAATACCACAAAGTTATTCGAGAAAATCAATGATACGAACAATGTAACTTTAATTAAATATAGACGAAACTAAATGAGGCCTATTTCTGTTTCCCTTACAAAAACAATAGCGTTACCCACTCCACTAAATGTCAAAAGTGGCGCGTCTTATCGTACGTAACCCGTGCGATGCGACGACACTTTTTGTCCCAACTAGGGCTGCCAACATTTTTTCGGCTGATTATAGTATGTTTCAGAATAAGCTTTAAAAATATCACCTAAAAAAATATAGTATTTAAAAAAAAAGAATCGTAAAAAAGAAGACAAAAGTATGTTTATTATATGATTTGTAATTTTGCTCTTGTTGACAAAAGGGAATTGTTCATTAGTTGCGGTGTTGCAGAAAATTATTGATTATAATTTTATGCAATATGAATAATTATATGAAATATAGTATTTTTGCATACTTTTTATTATTTTATTCAACTATACATAATATATACAGTACAATAAAATAATTATTTGTAGAATATTTTGGTCAAAAACCTTTTTTGATGTATATATAACGAAAATCGGGTACTGAGTACCCTCCACCGATATTGAAAATGTTTCACCAGTCAGCCTGTACAGTACGCAGATCCGAAATAAAGTATAATACTATATTATATAAGGTTGGTAACCTTAGTCCAACCCTTGCATTCCACTCTTCCAGCTTACGTTACTCTTTGAATTGCAAATTTCACTCGAGTTCTACCAACACGACCTGTTTCAATGTCGTACGTTTATTCGGTGAAAAGTTACGTACGTAGTTCAGTTTTTGAGGGTTCTTTAACAGTGTTTTAGAATTCTTTTGACGATTTTGTTTCTTGACAGAGTGGGTTAGTGAAAGTGTGAGAAAGGGTACAAATTTGTTTTCCAGATCAGACAAATTAAGGGCCTAATCGAACGTATACATACGTCGGTAGATATTATACGAACTCATTTTAGGCTACGAACCTACTTGCACCAAATTCTAAAGTGCAATGAGGAAGTTGAGATATATCATAGATACGTCAAGTGTTAGATATATTCCTATTCCTATCTAAGAATATTCCTATTCAGTGCGTGATTTTAAATTTTATAAATAACTTAGAATAATAAACTAGATCTATGACGAAATAATTGTTTAATTTAGAAGCGTAGAATATAGCTTCGATAGTGCCCATTCAGGAAGCGAAGGTGATCCTGGAACCTCTAGGAGATCCGGTCATCACAATATGCAACTTACTATTATAAATGTGAATGTTTGTAAAAATGGTTTGCATGTTAGATACACCGTCACGATCCTGATAAACGGATTTGTGTGATATATATTATATTATATACCTCCTTGCCGGTTTCGGCTACGGTGATTTGGCTTCTAATTTCTAAGAGCTAGGATGTTTAGCTCGCATGTGGGTGATATACACTATTTTTGCCGCGAAAATCCGCAGACCGCCTTCAAATATTCAATTTAATTTTGTCAATGGTGCCCTGACATGTGTGATACTTAGCACGCATATAGACCATATTCTAAATAATACTTTTTACTTCCACGAAGCCGAGACCAAAAGCTGTTGTGTATATTGTTATAGGTCTCTGTTTTTATACAGTCATTGGATAAAGACTATAATATTATACCGAGCTGTAGGTCCTAGGTATGTTACAGTACAACTAAAGTCACGTATAGGTACTTGTGTATTCACATGAATAACATATACGGCTGAGGCATCGATACCTCGTCATTAATGACGTCAAGACATCATCGCGTGTTTTTTATTTCTATTAACTAACGAGGAGGAATTGTTTATTATTATTTTGAATTGTTTTTTATTATATAGGAAGGTGCTTCTAAATTATCTGCCATGGCTGCAATGGGAGATAATATTGGTTATTTATATTACAATAGTAAAGTATTTTTTTTATCTAACGTCACAATTTTTTTTCGTTTGCCTGCGTTTTATTGCGTAGGTCTAATTCTGCTCCATGCTCCAATTTTTTTTTACTGTTCCGGTGTACGAAATTTCTTCACTATTGTAATCTATATACCCAATACTTTCTCCCATTGCAACCGTGGCAGATAATTTAGAAGCACATTATATTTAATTGTATTTTTTCATTATTTTGAATTGTTTTTAACCTTTCTTTAAGATGAATAATTAAATATCGAATGATTCTTAATTTTAAACAACAGCCATCTATCCTATTAGGTATATCAGCCTCGTCCTCTATAACGACCTCTCCGACTACATACATAACTAAATTAATTACTTAACATAACAAGTACCGGGTACACTAATTAACTTGAGTATTTAGCTCTTCTTACAGACATTTAGAGTAAAATAATATCGATCCCAACCTCTCGCCTCAGTTTAAGAATTCTGAGATCCGTTTCCAGCCAGGGTGCGGCGGCGCGCCCGGTGTAAATAAATTCCTACAATTGTTCACCACAAACTTGGCCCCACCTTGATGCATAGACTTACATGAACTCATTTAAGAAGGTCTTTTACTTTTTAAACCTCCGACAAAAAAGAGGAATGTTATAAGTTTTTTGTGTGTATATACGAGTATATGCATCTATCATATTGTAGCTCCCAAGCAGATGAACCTCTTTTAATTGAGTTTTTTTATTTGAAGGATTAATTGAACGAGTGTCGTAAACTAAAAAAAATTGTACCGGCGTTTTTTTTTGAAATTTATCCTCGTTATTTCGGTATTACAAAAAAAGAGGGTTATGATTTTAACAGTAAATGCTGTAGTGTCATTATTGTACTACACTGGACTGCCAAATCATAGGTTGTAGGTTCAAAACCCAGGCACGAACCTCTGACTTTTCGGATTTATATTTGTACTAGCTTGCCCGCGCGACGTTGTACGCGTGATTATTCTACCTCTACGCTTTTTCTACCCTACTCTACACTACCCTACGCTACTCTACCCTACTCTACCCTACCCCTACCATACCTAACCCCTACTCTACCCTACCCTACCCTACCCCTACCATACCCAACCTCTACTCTACCCCTAACCTACTCTACATTTACCCTACCCTACCCTACACTATCCTACGCTACTCTACCCTACCCCTATCCTACCCAACTCCTGCTCTACCCTACTTCACATCTACCCTACCCTACCCTACTCTACCTCTATTCTACCGCTCTATTCCTACCCTACCCTACTCTACCTCTACCCTACCCTACCCTACTCTACCTCTACCCTACTCTACCCTACCCTACCCTACCCATACCCTACCATACCCAAGGGGTATAACTCCATTTTGTTATTCTTCGATTCTTCTATAGGCGGAGAATAATCCAACAAATGAAATACCATGAAAATCGGTTCAGCAGTTTTTGAGTATACCTACTAATTTTCTTGACTTCAACTTTAAAAATGACAGAATTTCATTCAAACTTTTATCTTTTATATTTTCTCCTTATAGTGATTGAATATCGAGATTTACGTGCATTAGTTATATGCTCCATGGTTATGCCTCTTTGATGTCTCTTACTAATACCGAATTTCTTACACAAACTTTTACCCCCCCTAGCCCCCCCCCCTAATGGGTAGAGTTTTCATTTAGCTGACACACTTCTTATTTGTTAACCGAAAAGCTAATTATCAAGTTTAATGACGGATTTTCATAACTACAAACTTTAGTCCCCTTTTATATTTCCTTAGGGGGAAAAAATCCAAATTTTTTTAATTCACGTCTTTTTTATTTTTAGCGCATAAGCTTAATACTCATTTTTACATATGTAACTTAAAAAATTACGAATCTTCCATACAAACTTTCACCCCCTTTTTTATCCACTCAAGGGAAGATTTAAAAAAAAAATCAATGCTCGTCCTTTCATTTACCAACCGAAAAGCTGAATACCAAGTTTCGTTCATTTAACGTTAAGAACGATGGATTTACATACAAACTGTTACCCCCTTTTTTACCTACTTAGGGGAGGAATTTCAGAAAATCCTTCCTTAGTGCACCCCTACGGTACTTAAAGAATATTGTCTCAAAATTTCAAGTCCCTAGGTCCACCGGTTTAGGCTGTGCGTTGTCTGTCAGTCAGTCACGTTACCATTTTATAAGTATAGATTAGAAATTAATAATCACCTGCTACAACGGTGAAGGAAAACGTCATGACAACCACACACGTTTGTGGAAACCAGCTCACTTGAGAGTTTTTTGAACGGTGTGTAAAGCGAGGTCAGAAGCCTAACTAGGGGTTATTGTTTATCAACCACACGATAAAAAAGAAATGCTATCTATAGGTATAAACCAGATTTTTCAAATGTTTTTGTTCTAAATCCTCATGTTAAGTTTAATCTTTATTTATTTTCATCCTGATCGACCTGATGTTAAGCGAATCACTTCTTGAAAAATACCTACAGAGCATATTAAAATTTATGTTTTAAAAACACGCAGAAAATATTTTAAGAAATATGAATACCTAACATATTCAAAATAAAACAAATACTGAAATGAAAACAGACGTATATCTAACCCGTAATTGACTACGGGTGAACAAACACATCAATCAATTAACTGGTTTATTTTATATACCTACGTACGTAGCTAAATATTGTAATATGTATTTATAAATCAAAGCGAGACTACGCGTGTCGACATAATTATTTACATGGAACATGGAAAACATGGACGCTCTTTCTAACAGTGGGAAAATGAAGAAATGTATTTTTTAATACGTCGTGGTGGCGCATTGGTTATCTAGCATGTACCAATGTGACTTTTTCAATGTCATTAAGTATCGTTAGCCTAGTGGTGTGACCGTCGACTTACAAGTCAGAGGTCTCGAGTTCGATCCCAAGGCCACCTCTGATTTTTCGTAAGTTATGTGTGTATTAAAAATTAGTTATCAGTTGCTAAAACGGTGAGGGAAAACATCGTGATGAAAGCAGCACGCCTGAGAGATTTTTCAATGGTGTGTAAAGCAATGTCAGAGGGTTAGGTATGTTACGGGCGGTTTAAACTCTGACAGCAGGTTGTTCATCAACCACACGATAAGAAGAAGAAGATTATTCATTGTATAACAAATATTTCCAAATAATCCTTCTTTTCCTCCTCGTCCTCTGTATGATCCTTTTCTGTATGAGAAGAAGCTTTTGTTCTGCATTGGGTCAGTTACAAGCTGGTATGTAATACGCATGCAAAGCAAGCCAAGTTTATTTGTTTAGATTAAAAATAAGTGAGAGGCTCAGTGATCAGTCGCCGATTCAAATCGAACAACATTGTCAAACATGTACCTACTATAAGAAATCATGTAGTACTTTTAATTTATTTTTTTATAGTCTCATGTCTGTATTCCCCAGAGGGGGTAGGCAGAGGTGTGCAGTACACCCACGTTTCGCCGGCTATGTTATACCTAAGTGCCATGTAATAGGGGGCGAGCCTATTGCCATTAACCGGGCACAAATCCAGACTCAGTGCTGTTACTGAGAATTTCCTAATGGAACAACCCAATAACACTTTGCCCGACCCGGGGATCGAATCCAGGACCTCGTGCTCAGCAGTCGCGCTTGCTACCACTAGAACAACAAGGCAGTCAGTATTTTTAACGTCAAAAAATTTGAACAAATAAAAAAAATTGAACTAATATTACTTCTCTCTAGCTCTCCAACATTTCAATATTGCTTGTATAATGTTCAGGTGCTACTTCATTCATTTTCACACAGTTGATGAGTTAGTGTACTCGTAATTATTATAATAGTGTTAGTGTATCATTTAACGGTTATTGTGGATATTTGTACTGTTTAACATTTAAATGTTTAAAACTAGGAGTAACACAGATTGCATATTAATGTTTGAAATAGTGATACTTAATTATATTTCACGCAATCTATACTTATAAAACAGTACCGTGACTGACTGACTGACAGACAACGCACAGCCTAAACCGGTGGATCTAGAGACTTGAAATTTTGAGACAATATTCTTTAAGTACCCTAGAGGTGCACTAAGGAAGGATTTTTGGAAATTCCACCCCTAAGTAGGTAAAAAAGGGGATAAGAGATTGTATGAAAGTCCGTCGTTTTTAAAGTTAAATGTACGAAACTTGGTATTTAGCTTTACGGTGGTTAGATAAAAGACGAGCATAGATTATTTTTTTCAAATCTGTCACTGAGTGGATAAAAAAGAGGGTGAAAGTTTGTATGGAAGATTCGTTATTTTTTAAGTTACAGGTGTAAAAATGAGTATTAAGCTTATGCGATAAAAATAAGAAAGACGTGTATCAAAAAATTGGGTATTTTTTACCCCTAAGGAGATATAAAAGGGGGCAAAAGTTTGTAGTTATGAAAATCCGTCATTAAACTTGGTAATTAGCTTTTCGGTTAACAAATAAGACGCGTTTTAGCTTTTTGATAACTCTGCCCATTAGGGGGAAGGGGGGGGGGTTAATATTTTGAGTAAAAAATTCGTAGTAACATCAAAGTGGCATAACTATGCACGTATATCTCGATATTCAATCACTATGGGGAGAAAATATAGAAGATGAAAGTTTAAATGAAATTCTGCCATTTTTAAAGCTGAAGTCATTAAAATAAGTAGGTATACCTACACGAGAACAGCTGGACCGATTTTCATGGTATTTGATTAGTTGGATTAGTCTCTGCCTATAATAGAAGAATCGAAGAAAAAAACATGGAATTATAACCCTTGGGTATGGTATGGGTAGGGTAGGGTAGAGGTAGATTAGGGTAGGGTAGGAATAGAGGGTTAGGGTAGAGGTAGAGTAGAGTAGGGTAGAGGTAGAGTAGGGTAGAGGTAGAGTAGGGTAGAGGTAGAGAAGGGTAGAGGTAGAGTAGGGGTTGGGTAGGGTAGGGGTAGATGAGGGTATAAGTAGGGTAGGGTAGTGTAGGGTAGGGTAGAAAAAGCGTAGAGGTAAAATAATTACGCGTACAAAGTCGCGCGGGGCATCTAGTTAATATATATGTTAATTATGCTCATTTATAGACTAATTTTCATGAACAGTATTCAATATGGTAATTTTTATTAAAATAACAGTCACATAAAATGCAACCATTAATGGCCGAATATCTATAATAATTACTTTTTTTAAACTCAAAATTAAAAACTTCATTATATTATTTTTTGTGAAATTTTTACATGTTTTAGCACATGTTAGCTTATTAAATATAAATATTTAATAAGAAACTTAAAAAAACAACTGGATACGTAATGTATTCCGATAGATATTACCACACGCCCTAGGCGTATAAAGAGATTTGAAATTTCGACTGATTCTGATGAGATACGGTGGCTCAGCGGTTAGAGCGTCGGCACGGTACGCCGAAGATCGTGGGTTCGAACCCCATCCGTATCAGTTGTTTTTTCCAATTTCTTATTAAATATTTATATTCATTATATTAAATTTCATTTGAATGCACTTTTGAAAATAATCTGAAACCTGTAAGTTGACTATTTCTAAAAGAGAATCAATACATTTAACTTTGTAGATCGCGTTAAAACCCTTTGACGCTATATCCTTGCACCTGCATCTTGTTAGCGCGTCACTTATCACATTAACCCTGCTGCCGCTGCGCCGCGGTAATTGGCGACGCGCGTAAATAACCAAATAAACAGGCACGTCGCTGCACCCTGCAGCGAGCGTGAAAGTATTGCCTGCGAGTTGGCTGTATTAGCAGTATTAGCGAACGTTAACGTCGTGAACGTATAAGATTAGTTGTAAGATGGTGGCGGTGAATTTGTGTTTCTTATGTAGTCTTATTTTATACAGTAATTTGGGATAATTATGAACTCCAACATATTATTTGATAGTTTGGATATTACTATTGGAAGATTGAACAAATGCTTGTAGATTTTTGGCAAAGTCATTTTAAATGTTGCATCATATCGAAAACAAGATATTAGTAGTGGACTTGCAAGAGGCTTGATTTTAATGAAACACACAGCAAATAAAATATTCGTAGTTCCTGTTCATAATATTCAATTGTATAAAATTTATTCACGAATGTACATAGAAAAAATAATCAAGAGTAAAAACATATAAATCAGTCTTGGTATATAAAACAAAACAACAAGTCAAATACAGTCTGTGGTAGAAACTCGTATTCAACATTCAAAGTTCTAGACAGATGATCCTTCGTGTATTCCTCTGAAATACCTACGTCTGGCATACGCCTGGGATTCCAGTTGCGATCCCGCAGAGCGCCTCGTTAGCTGCCTGTCTTATGACATTAGCGGTCTGTCCGTCGAGCACGTTTCGCGTTCCAATCGACCATTGGTCTTTAAGACCGAGCCAGCGCATTCGTAGGTTAAGACAGACAGACAATTCTTTATCTAGTATTTTATTCTAAAATCCAGTTAGGAAGTGATAAGAAAAAATAAGACAGGTGGTTTGGTTTTTAAATTATTATTAGACAGAGAATCAAAGGGATATGCATGCACAATAGCAGCAAGACAAATGTGACGTCACATTTTTTTTCTTTGCAGAATTAGGCAGTGCTTTTGTACGATGTACCTACAGTCAACATGACCGTTGGACTGGCAAATCAAAGGTCGTAGGTTAGAACCAAAAAAAAGGTTAGAACCCAGGCACAATGACTATTGACTGTCACTGACCTCCTTGACGCATGGCGTTTAAAAGTATGTTAGAGGCCTAAACTCTGGCCCTAGATTGTTTATAATCATTTTATTAATTGATAAATTAAAAAACTTCAGATGAAAATGTATGAATAAGTTGTAAAATATATAATTACACTACCCAAAACGAATTAACCCGTCATAAAACCACTAAGTACTTTATAATAACTTTGCTCTCTGATCGTAAAGATCATTACCGGTATTGTACAGGTTAACTCCGAGTTCTGATACGAAGACTGTACGCTATTTAAGACACGCATTAATGTGGCATAAATCGAGTTTCGCGTTATCTCTAAAGGCTGGGTTAACGACCCTTTAATAGTACCAGGAGGCTTGCGTTGTGTGTGAAAATAAATTTTAATTTTAAAAAATTGGAGCATGGAGCAGAATTAGACCTACACAATAAAACGCAGGCAAAAGAAATAAAATTTTGACGTTAGATAAAAAAAAATACTTCACTATTGTAATATAAATAACCAATATTATCACCCATTGCAGCCGTGGCAGTTAATTTAGAAACACCTTTTATATTTCAATGTATTTTGTTTTGTATATAAAAATAAATATTCTCCATAATGTAACCGGAGTGAACAACTGGGCTGGCGACTTGGAAGCAAAGCCATTCTCCTATAAATATTTTAATACTATTATTTATTATTATATGGCGCAATCTCAATGACAATACCTACAATATGGGTGGCGGTGATCCGTCACCCATATACGCCCTCAGCATCAGAAGGGGCAACACCGTCCTATTTAAATTCAATTCTTAATAAGTAATTTCTTTTTATTTTCATTCCTTAAACTTTCACCACAAAATTTAAATCTTTTGCACACTTCGATCGGAACAAAGCGATATTTCTCAGCAGCATCGTTAAGCAGCTCATTAGTAAGATCATCAGTTGTCTCATTAGAGCAACCAATTAAAGAGTTTCTTAAGCCCCTCTTAAATCATTGCGCCGTGAGTCCGTGACTCGACCGTTGCGTTTCTTCGTGAATTTTGTTGTAAGTGTAGGATGAGTTGCTGTTAAGTTAGCGCTAGTTCAAATTAATAAGTTTTTGGTGAAACTTCGAGAATTGGATCCTTTTCTTCATCCGCGGCCTGCATCGACTACTATTTATATATCCATAATATTGTCTCAAAATTTTGCGATAGTTTATCCTAATAAAACAACTCTATTACAGATTCCCTTTCGCGTTATATTTATTACCTAACTTGTGAAATCCTTACGTTTCGAGCGCGTTGAGAGTCTGCCTACAACCATATTTGACAAATTAATTAAATTTAAATTAATCCTTTAAAGAGTAGTTTTAGTTTTTTTAATAAACATTCATTTGATTGTGCCACCTTTAAAATGGCTTTTTTTTAATGGGGAGAGGTAGGTTGTATTTTGCTTTTTGATTGTTTTTTATATGCTATGCTTAGAAGCAAAGCTTTAAATCTTCTGTAATAAAGTTAAGGCCTAGAATAAAAATTGTAGACTTCTGACAACAATGCACTATTCAAGATGGATTATTAAAATTAGCATTAAATTTTAAATAACAATTTGAGGTTTAATTTTTAACTTTGGTCAAGTACCTAATTTATTAAAGTATTTATATAGATTATATTCATTATTTCCTTCATTTAAATAAGTACTGACTACTGACCTTCCCAACTCCCGTGGGTTCTTTAACGCCAAGCCTCCGGAGTAGTGCAGGTGGTGGTGGCGGAGGCGTCCTGTGGAGGGCAGCGCTGAATCCTCCTTGGCATGCTGCGTCTTCATCCCGGCGTCTTCTCTCTCGGTGGGGAGAACCACCACTGCATTTTGTTGTTGATGTTCTGCAGGACAAGAGAAAATGGAGATTAAGCAACCAATAAAATTGACAATATGTATATGTCTTTCAACAAATAAACTCAGGAATTTTGTAAGTTTCATCATCAGCACACTTACAACATGACCTACGGTGATGTGCTACCGTTATACGATCGATATAAGTACACGTATAATTTTTATATTCTGTAGACACAAATTGAAAATACAAGAACATAATAGGGAAGATGCAGATGTAATATTTATGGAATTTGTATGATTAAAACGTTAAAAAAATATAAAAGAAAGGCCACTGCAACGTTTTTATTTTACATATTGTTGTTTTTTTACAATAATTACGATTTAAAAATGACTTGAAACAATACGTATTTTAAAACACGAATTAGCGTTTCGTGACGTCACACTTGTTTTGACAACTTATTTGACGTTATGGTTGTAAAGGTGAATATTATTTTATGGGAATATTAATTGCGTTTTTTTAATAAAAATGGGAGTTGGGTTTATCAAAGCAGACTCCAGGTGTTTACCTAGAGTTAGTATTGACATAACATCATTAGTTTTTCTCTAGTTTAAATATTTTGAATAAAATAATTAGTTAGGTATGTTTAGTTCCAGGCCTTTGTAGTAATAAATATTGTTTATATTATTTTAATCAGCATTTTAGATTAAAATTGAAGAAGCTGGATTTCTTCGTAATGCCGAGTACCCTTTTTTGGTGCAACACCTGACGGCTGAAAATTACACAGTAGAGGTGAAATATCCTTAACAGAAGCTACCTACCATACTTTCCTATGTGACAATAAAATAACACCAAAATATTGGGCACAAGTACAACTTCAAATGTTTTTCAGCATAAGGAAAATATCACTTTTCTGTATAGCACACACAAACTTTGAAAAATTAAAAGAAGTATATTTGTTTATACGATAAAAGCATTTTATCTGTTATGAATGCTGCATAGAAATTCTGGATAGATGCTGTATTTCCAAAATTAAAATGTACTACTATATAATATTTAAGTTATTCTTTTTTGTAAATTTATAAAATAAAATTCTATGCTTTGTAAATACTATTTTTTATTCGATTTAAATAAATATGCAAAAGTATGAAAGCCAACGGCGAACCAGTAAAAGACAAGAGTGACGTCATCAGCACCATAAGTCCGTTTTCCCGCGAACTGTCAAACTGTCAATTTAAAACAGCATTTTTTCGGATAAATTGCAATGTTTTAATTTTTTAAATATATTTGTGGTCTATTCTACATGGAGTTCTTTAAAATGAAAACAAAAATAAAAATAGTGCATCTTCCCTATTATGAAATAATGTTCAGGGTATTCCTAACTCAATAACAATATTGCACTATATTATTCAACAACAAAGTCCCGCTTCAGAAAAATTAATCTCAAACCTTCCGGAGTGAAACACGAACTCATATTTCATACATTCCTAGTACCTATAATTGAAAAATAACCAAACACCATTTATAACGTCCGTCTACATTGAACCTTTCAGAAGAAGTCGAAATAAAATAAATGTGCTGTACGTGATAGCTGGAGTGACCTTTTTACATTTTTCAAAAATTCGATGTGCCATCAATGGAGCGACGCCGACGGTGCAGCGACGGCCAGACAGACGACTTTGTGAATATTTAGAGAAAAGGAACGCAGCATTCCTTTTTTAAATGTGACGTGAGTATTTAAATCTTTAGAGGGTTATTTAAAGTACGGAAATTGCTTGTACGATATAATATAAATACTTTGAAGACAATGTTTAGACTTACTATGGAGTCAGTCATATCAATGAAATCTTATGTCTTTGTTTTTGATACTATTATACTTAATTATTAAAATAACAAGCCTTGTTTAATATGATCTTTTAATGATTTTTTAACCTAAAAATTAATATTTTTTGTAATAAAACTTCTTTCGCAAAATAACGGCATCATTCGAGTTGTTTAGGAAATTCTATCCTCACCTTTTAAGCTTTTAAAATAATTCAATGTCATTTCTTGATCGATGTTTCCCTAAATTAAAAAAAAAACACAGCTCAAATTCCTCGAGTTTTTGTCGCACGTCTACACAGGTCTGTAAAGGGGGTTGCACACGGACCGGTGATGGATGGCGCTTACGTGTCGACGGACGACACCGCCCGTATTTTATTTTAATACCATCGGCGTAACGCCCGTCTCACAGAGGCTTAAAATTGAAAATTCTCTATGTTTAGGTATCGGAAAAATGAATGTCTTCTTAAATACGGATGATAAAATATGTAGGTCGGCCGCGTTCGTGAAACTATGTTCTCATCGAACTATTTTATTTTGCGAATTTCAGCATATTCACACCACGAATATTTAAGTACTATTATAGTGAAATAAAACTGCATACTCAAAGAGCGACCTGGTATTATTGCCTTTTGCAGCTTTCTAAAATAAATACTTTTAAACCACTAGTGAACGTAGAATAGAATTAAATATATATAGGTAATATAATAGAATTAAAATCTGATTGAAATTATCTTCTTATAAATTTACTTCATCTGTTCAAAAATTTGGTATAGTTTAGACGTACATTTTTCGACTAAAATGGCAGAACCATTTTAGTCGGCTACCTCTAACAATTCGATTTAAAGGTGCCAACTCTTTTGTTAGGGGGGAAAATACATAAAAAAAAGATTATTGAAAAGTGAGCTGCAATTTGTTCAAATTTAGTCTGCTTCAGCGATGACATATGCAATAAATTGTACGGATACGGAACAATTTTAAACAGAATAAAAACCAATGCAGTCAGTCTAACAACGTAAATACCAGGGTTCCAGAAAAACAGTGGAGTACAACAAACACCCTGCATACTTCCTAGCGTGATGCGGTCGCGTGACGGCCAATACTTTATTGTTTCCAACTATTAACATTCTTCTGCCGGATTGTTTAGATAACTCTTGTGTTTGCCTCCTGCCGACTTATGGCCGCCTAGTAAGTAGGCTTGATAAAGTACGCTTCAGGTAATTGACTGATTGATGTGCCTTCATTGGTTTGATAGCCATCGTATTTATATTTTAGAAATTAGCTTTTGTGTTCTAATTGCGTCTGTATTGATGAAACATTATTTTATACATATAATATTAAGTATAGTAGTAGATTCCTGGTATTTTGGTAAGATGAATAGGTTGATTGACAGATATAAATTAAATAGCAGCAAGTACCTACTCAATTTTATGGTAATATCTAATTCCGAATCATCATCATCATCATTATGTCTCACCACTATAACTTGCAGAAAATTTAAAATTTTAATGTCAGTTTAATGGATCAATGATGGAACTTTTGAATTTGAAGATGCCAAAGTATCTAAGAATAAAAAAAAAGTTTTGACTCATAAAAAAACGTTAAATTTAATTAAAAAAGGCAATTACGTACCTACATTTTCAAAAAATAATATTTGGGAACAATTTCCACAGGAACCTCAAACAACCACCGTTTTCCATTTCACGAAACGATCGTAAGACTCACTAAGTTTCGCAAACGATTTCCGTTTTCCAAGAGAATTTGCTAAATAGAGGCACAAAACTTATTTAAATTGATACTTCAGTGCCACGCAAACAGTAATTGACCAGCCTCGACAAAATTAGACTTCCATTGAACATAACAAAACAAATAAAATTTAATATTATGAACCCGGCTAACATTACATTCTGCAAAATGTTTTCCGAAATCGTAATAATGTAATTTAGAGATAATGGAAGTTCTCAAGCTTAATACATTGAGAAAGTAAGCAAAGTAGATACTTCTGATGTACAAACCATCGTACATTTTAATAATGTTAACGTTGTTGTTTTAGTTATTTTTCAAGTAGGTCTCACAACTATCAACGACATTATCAAGTTTTAAATGATTAATCAGCAGTGTTGTGTAATTAACAAGGCCTTTACAAATATAGGAAGGATATTTCTAATTACCATAATTATTATAATAAGGATACAAGAAAATCTTAAATTGTATTAAGATGGGGTGACTATAAATAGCCACAAACAGTGTTTCGGCTCTGCGATGTCTGATCTATTGGATGTCGTGACCGATCAGCTTAAAACTGAGCAGGTTTTTTCTTCAAAAGGTCACTGCGAAATATTTTTTTATTATAATAATAACCCTACATCGGTCTTACATATATACTTACTTTGAATCATTGATGTCATCTAGACTTTCAAAGAGATTCTCTTCGAGTTATATTCAGGTCTTTGACATTGTTTCGAATTTTCTTGTCAAGGCTGCTAATCCAGATAGGAATGGCCGGCTAACACTAGATAATGGGTGCTTAAGCAAAACTCGGAAGCAGCCTAAATCTAACAGTAAATAACAGAAGACTTAATAGATTTATTGTCAGATTCCATAAATATTCTACACAGGATATTGTTTCAGAAAATTAACAATCTTCAAATAGTCAGTTCATTTTATACATTCAATTCAGCAAAACTGTCCGTTTCAAACAAATGTATTATAGAATGGGATACTCAGAAAGCAGATCGTACTATGTCAAAGGATGTTTATATTGTAAAGATACCGTTGATTTCACGGGACGACGGCCACGGTGGAAACAATTCTGAAAAGGTCGCCGCTTGACATTTGATAGAATGCCTTTCGGAGCATGAATAAGCCTATGAGTTTAGACTTAGCCTGTCATGTCGCTTTATTATTTTCCAACCGAATCTTACGAAAACATTTTCCCAATTCTTTTCAATTTTGTATTGTTGTCGGATTTTGTATATCATGTTGGGAACATTTTATTCTTACGTTGGATTGAAAAATTGATGTTTGTCTTGTCGTAGTTTGTGAAGACCAATTGCCAATATTTTGTTTTGTATTGTTTTATGTTAAGTCAATATCCACTGTTTTGATTTAGAGTTAGTTCCATTATTTCTTATAGCAACATTGGCTGATATAATTAACATTGCCGTTTCAAGGCCCATTAAAGTAGTGTGCAATAAAAATACCCCATAACAAGGTTCTAATTACACTGTTACCGCAAAAACGTGCGTAAAAACGCACTTTTTCACCACAAGTCAACAGTGCACAGTGTGGCGTACAGGGATCGCGTGATCCGTCCACTTCAAATCACTCACTATTAATACTCGTAAAACATTTAAGCCATTACATTGTTACTTTTTAAATTCATTACGTCATAACGGCCGGTGAATGGCGGTAAAAACGTTTTTGTTTACATTCGTGATTTGAACCGCACGGGCTACGGGGTTGCCTTGTGTCGTCCCCGGGTCATATATTCGATGTAAGGACAATATATTTTGGGGAAGATAAGATAATGTACTGGATAAGTTAAAAAAAAATACTGCGGCGATGGTTCAGGTTGTTGAGCTTCCAGTCTTTGTTTCAGATTGTAAACAAAACGGGGAACTAGATTTTTTACTGGATTAGAGAATATGCTAAATGGATAAGGTTTTTAGTACCTCGACTGTTTCACATTGGCTTTTCAGACAAAACTGCAAATTGACTCAAAGAGAATACAAATTTAATAAATGTTTAATAATTTAAAAGTCCGCAACATTTTATAAGTATTCATGCCCAGCAAAGACATATGCTACGTCAGTTGTAACATATGACCTATCCGTGTATAAGTGATAAGGTGTAAAAGTATCATAAGCAACGACACACAAGGGCGATTAAATATGAAGTCAACATCAGAGTGCTTCATAAACTGTCACTAGTTCATGGCTGGTAATATTTTTATACACACAGCTACGTCTAATGGATTAGTATTATATTATGTACTAGTATTATTTATAAAGGTAACACAAAATATAATAATATATTAAAAACAATGACAGAGTGAGTACAACTAATCTGTTATTAGATATATTATATTATTGAAACACCGTTATAATAATAATTGTTCTAAATAATAACATTCAGCAAAGGCTTCATGTTAGCAGTATGATTTTTAACATGGCAAATCAATTTTGTTTTTTGGCTTTTGTAACAAGCTGAAATTTGAGAAACAATTATCTAAAAACACTTGGATTAAAATAAACAGTTGTACCTACCACCAGTTGTAAAAAAAATCCACTGTTTGGAGGAAGTTCGCGTTCGCGAGAAATATTGTATAATAATATACAGATTTTTAAGTTGTAGAAAATCTTCTCGATTCTCACCGCTTTCCCAGTCTATTGTCAGCAATCGCTTTTACTTGAGGAAACTTGCATCTGTTTATTCACTATTTAGTAAGATATCTGGACTGGATAGAATCTTTTGACGTTGTATAAAATATTTATTTAGATTTCATTTAATCGATGTGACTTTTTCTGTTGCACTTAAAAGTTGCAAGAATTGTTAAAATACTTATTTTGTTTTGTAAGGCCAATTGGACTAAATTAAATCACTTGAACTTGTAATGTATGTTCGGAATAGTAAATACTTCACGTTAAAACTAACCAAATACAAAACATTACAACTCTTACACCTTTTATTTGTTGGCGATTTTTTAGCTAGCTAACCAGTGGCAACCAGCCAAACATGAAAAAAGTTTTTTGCTTTCCGCCAATTGAAACTCAAGCGATTAAAGTCTCTATAACTTTGACTTAAAGTTAGTTTTGTAATACTGCATTTCAGAATTAAGTTTGCAGGGCTAGTATTGTTTGGTAAAATGATGGCAATAAATATAAAGGAAGGCCTTTAGAACTATCAAATAGCGTTCAAGCGCGCTTTTCAACTGAGTATGGCGGGAGGGTTACAACTGAATTTTCCTTTTGCTTTACAGGATCAGTATTTAAAATGTCTTTGCTTGTATTGTTTGGAGTCTTTTCTAGCTATCGGTTTTACGTTTGTAAAATTGTTTAATTCTACGCTTTCATCATTATTTAAGACTGTGGTCTGTTTCACAATGTTGATAAGCATTATCTACTAGGTAAATTCAAAAATAGAAAATATCTGTCAGGTTAATGAATGCCACTAAACGGTCAACGGCCAAGTCAAGTCAAAGGTCGTAGATTCCAATACCAGGCACGCACCTCTGACTTTGCGGATTCATATGCATATGAAAAATTAAATGTCACTCGCTAAAGTGGTAAAGAAAAACATCGTGAGGATATCAGCACACCTGAGAGATTTTTCAACGGTGTGTAAAGCCATGTCAGAGACCTGTTGGCAGTTGAAACTCTGACACCTGGTTGTTCATCAACCATATGCTAAAAAACTAAATGATTAAATAATATTTTTATCAGTAAACGCACAGTGTACATTCTAATCACCAATTAATTCAAAGGTTTTCATCGTCCATGTACCAAAAAAAGAGAGACCTATTAATTACCAATATAACGGAAATAGAGCGAACTAACGATAAATGACAAAATTATTTACCCCATCCAAGATCACGGGCATGACCGTTCTGTATTTATGTCAAGGCGGTTTTACAACCCTTGCTTGTAGTCCTACTTACCTCATAAAACAGCATGCGTGAACTATAGAGCGGCCCTACACAGCGGAATCGTGATGCATTCACTCACGCAACATCCGCCACGTGAATATTTTATGTGAAAAATTGCAAACGACGCTTGTAATGCTATGAACATATTAGAGTACGTTAAAGGAATTTATGTTTGCCCTTGTTCGGTTCAGTAGACAAGAGAAAAATAGAACTGCTGTTGATAATAATATAATTTGATTAAGTAAATTGACCTGAACAAGTGAGAAAAAAGAAATACAGCTTGAGTAGAAAGTAGTAGAAACCATAAAAAAACCATTACTGTTTATTTGTGGTAATAATCTTAATACTAAACATAATACACCATCATTCTTTCCTGCTTTAAAAGGAAGGTTTCGGTTATTTTATTTTAGCAATCTAAGAAAGATACAATTATATGATACTATTTTGATTCATCAATAATTTTCAACGTGAAGTTGTATCTATCACCTTACCTCGAAAATTAACAACATAGCTATACAACAATATACCTTATTCATTCGATATAAGGATCATCCTCATAAGCCAAACAGCCGGCTCATAACATGAGGTATTAATAAAAGAGTTGGGGCGTCCCTTTGTGTACAAAACTCTTCATTAGAGAGATCATAGCATTGTTGCGTGTGGTAGATGCTCCTTTTGTCGACGAATCGGACCTTTTTTTTCAACTTTCAGGGCTTGGTATAAGTTGAAGGGTTTTTTTTGTTGGAGTTTTAGAAAAGTTTTGTGTTTAGAAGGGATCGTTTTCTGTTTTTTCGTTAAAATGTAAATTATTGTTTAACTTGGGTTATTTAAAAAATCTTGTTTTAAACTACAGAAGTAATGCACTAGTGTTTTAGAATTATGTGAAGCTTTTGAGACAGTAGTACACTTATTATTATTATACTATAGTATATAGTACTTTATTAGAGTAGCAAAAAATACGCACTATAATTGGTCAAAAAGGGAACCATTGGCATAGACCAGAATTATTTTACCAGTGGGATTCCACAAGGCGTTATGCTCAGTCCTACACTATCTTTGGTGATGTGATTAAATATTTTCTTTAATCCAGAATGAATCTTGAATCTAAATCTTGGCTTTAATAGATAATTCATGAAGGGAATAACTATGGTAGCTGTAAGCTTATAACTTATTCTGTATTTACGGCCGAGAAGGCTCGCCCTAAACATGTCTACGTATGATGTTTGTATTGTCTGACTGATGGAAAAGTTTAGCCAAAGGGTCCACGATTTTCGTATTATATACGAGATGTAAGACAAAAATTCTTTGTATTGGTGATTTGTTCACTTAAGCCTAATGGCTGGTTTGAAAAAGTTATTGTTTCTTTTGTACGAGGATATGGAAGTGAATATTTTGGAAGTATTTTGATAAGATATTTTTGTTAGTTTACGAATACGAAGGCGATCTAAGTTCTCTTTAGGTTCTCTTTGTTATCATTCGTCTTAGTCAGTTATTCGTCTTTTTACTTTTTTATGTAATTTTTTTTATTTTATGAGTTGAGCTCAAAAGCTAAATCCGCTAACCCTTCAGTGAGGCCACATTTTTTCCTTACTTTGGCGTTTGTAAAACGGGCACAGTAATGCTGTACCCCCTCTGGCCTTATGCCACCATAAAGTGGAGTTTCCTCATGGTTTACGACAAGTCACAGCTCCCGCGCGCCTTTTTACTCGCGACAGATTTAGTAGTCGACACGTGCATGTGATTTACACGTGCTTTTTATAAGGATAATATATCGGTGTTTTATATTAAATAAAACTTGATTTATTACAAAGCAGTTTTGAAAGTGTTAACGTATGCGATTTTTAAGTGCGCACCATGGGCATAGAAAATGCTTCTCTAAGAAAATATGTTTTTTTAAATATTTTACTGGCACTGTCTTGTGTAAGTAGATTGTAATTATAACGTATAAATATTATCATGTCATTATTATTTCATCCGCATTGCCAGTAGTATTTTTTTTTATAAGATATACCTATTAGGTCAAATGCCGAAAGATCTGGAATTAAGTTGATGGTTCATTCGAATCAAGTTAATTCGGCTAGTTTAAAAAAATCATTTGTCACGCATTTTAAATCAAGTAGAATTCTCTAATGACGAATTAAAAATACTTATTCCATATCTAATTGTTTAAAAAAAATATAATTTAGATAACTCCGTAGTTTTTTGATTACAAATCTAACCAAACAAAATCATAATTATGTATAAAAAAATATTTGCTTCACCTACGCACGTCACATACAAAATGAACGCAACGCGCGAACCCCTGACGAATATCCCGAATAGAAACGTCGCGAAAAATATACTGCGTTACAGGAAACGAATACAAATACGAATAAAAATAAATGTACAAGAGGAATTCCGGGAGTGCGCGGAAATGAGAAATACCATATTCCAGTTCAACCCCAATTCAATGTAGGGTTGCTGTGCGTTGATTCAGTGTTACCATGTAATCTGTCGAGTAATGAAAAAAAACCTCGACTATTTTTTGTTAATCCATTATAATAATGCATTATTATGAGTTATAAATCTGTCTATGCTGTCATACTATAGGATTTGAGGCAGATTTTAATGTTATCAACGCTCTGACTTGCATTTGGACTGAATATTGAGAAGTATCCTCCATACAAACGAAGCTTGATCATAATATGAATATTACCCAATTAGAACTAATGAAATTTTAAAATCAAGATCTGTCTGTGGTTTGTCAGATTACAAAAATATTTTATAATTTAAAAATTGTATCTTAACGATTATAAGAAAAAAAGAACTTATTTTGTCTTTGGCAAATATTCCGGATAATCGTCCAAAATATACATAGCACTAAATTTTCCGCTATTTTTCATGCCTTGAAATATTCCATACCTAGACATGTTATTTTATGTTGTCCGTAAAGTTATCGGCTCAGCGTACATGCATACATCTGCTGCCAAAATGTGCACCAAGCCTTACATTTTAAACAGCCTTTATTCAGTAAGGTGTACGAGGGCAATATTTTTAAAATGTTCCGTTATTCGGTAAGCTTCTTTCAAATATACAAAGACAGTCGTTTTTGATAGCTTACTACGACATTGGGCTGCTATTTTATTTAATGGTAACTTCCATATTGGCATTTTATTTTCAGTTTCGGGAAAGAATGGGTCCTTGGAAAATATGCTACTCTTAACTGATGCTTCAAAGTACTGTTTTTTGAGCATTTTGCAGAGAACATTAAAAACGAAAAAGGGGTAAATGAACAGGTCACTAGATAGTCAATATTTACCGCTGCCTATAAGCACCTTAGAACATTGAATAGGTGCTAGAAGCATTGAAGACGATGCCGCTTTTGAGTAGGCCTCCGTCCGATTCTCTTCACTGATAACTAGTACAAAACACAACAGTACGCTGTTATTTTAAAACAATATTCTGTTACAGGGTAGTACAACTACTGAACTGGGTAATGTATGTTGTTTTTGTAATAACTTTATTACACCTGTAACGTCTTTGCAGTAATAGGATTGATAACTAATAAATTGTTATTTGTTCCAGTAAAACGTAAATCTTCTTTAGCTGAATTAGACTAGATCCAAATTTAACCGATATAGCGTTTTCAACTATCAGCTTGTTTCGTTTACATTACCTTCCAGAAAAAGTACACATGTTCACAAGTATTCACAAATACACAAGCGAAGGTTACAAACGCGGGTTGTTTACCCATCAATTATTTAAACGCATTATATCGATGTCCTTACAAACACCATAGCTTCAGCTACACGCATACATATACATTCAAGAAGCACACACTAGACAGTGTCGGTCTGGCCGCTGTCAGATTGCGGTGTCGACTTCGCCAGGATTAACTGCGGGTAGTCCCTGTTCAGCGTTACTACGTGTCGTAAGTATAACATTGAACAGATGTGCAAAAGAGTTTGGTCATTGTCTTGTCTTCGTTTGAATTGATTTGTTTGCGTTTTAGCCTTTGATGGTATAGGTGCCTACTTAAAAGATAGATCTACATAATGCAGAATGTTTTTGAACAGTTTATTCAAATGTACCTATGTACTTAAGGTTTGAGAATTATCAATATCTGTTTTATTTGTTTCTAAACTAGGTTATGTTTTATCCGGAGCTATCTACACCAATTATATAAAGAGAGATAATATTTGTTTGTGGACATGTAAGGTGACATCTCTGGAACTACTATCCGAGCCTAACTATTAAAGATAGTATACCATCGAAGAAAATCTTATGTAATTTACTTGTTGGAGAGATATCTAACTTACAAATGATTTATATTGTACTAACTTGGCTTTGATCACATATATTATTTCCCACTAGCTATTCGAGTGTTTCATGTTAGAAAAACAGGTTGCCTTTACATTTCATGTTTTCATTTTCCATAATAAGATTATTCATCTGTCACAAACCAGAGTTACTTGTATTCGTCCTACAGAAGTTAAGCGAGATACAATAGCAACACGAATTCTATTGTGATACGTAAACGGGACGTTCCTGGAGTGAGTCGGGTTGTAACCGCGATTTAAACAATAGCATTTGAGCTTATTACGTGTACCCGTCTGTCATAGAGTAGAAACAAAGGCTTGAAGATGTGTTTTGGTGCTATTATTGGTGTTGAAGATGAAGTTTGTTAAGATATTGTTCTCAGTCTAGATTTCGAGAATTTAATCTGTAAGATTGTTTGTATTATTGTTGTTACTGTTTGTAAGAAAAGCACTTTAACAATTGTTGGTACATGAACTGTGAGATTTGTGTTTGTTTAGTCTTCGGGTCTTTGTAAATAAAAGGACTTCTATAGGACTTAGGACAGTCAAAACAATTCAACTAAAATAGAAACAGAATAATTTTAAGTATTTCTAAAACAGAATTGCTTGCTAAAAATATTATACTACATAACTGGTATGTGAAATCTGACAACCCACAGAGCGAAAAAGAAAAGCGTGACGTAAAAATTATAATATAGGAAATACCATACTATTATCTTGTTTGTAGCTTTATCCTTCTTTTAAGCAGCAACAAATCAAGCGATCGGTGTGATTTTTTGTATACAGATAGTTTATGGGCCGGTGAGTGATATAGAGAAACCTTTTTTTAATGTTGGAATAGTTTTTTTGATTTATTCACGGGATTTACGTAAAAGTATGAACCACGGAAACTGAACCGCAGTGTTTTTATTATAATTGTAGATAAGATCAAATTCTAACAGCTTTTATTCACAGCTGCATTATCAAGCAAGTTATGAATCGAAACATACAAATTTTTGCTCAAGTTCTTTAACAAGATAATACATAAACCTAAAAAGTAATTTCCCACAACCCTAAACAAACTGTGTCGATAAAACGCTCGCGTAAAACCACCACTACGATGTAACGCACGCGCTTTTATTTCTATGTAAATTTACATAATGATATTTTTGTCGCGCGACTTCGCGGCTGAGATTTATCGCGGCAAGTCTCGCGGGGGAAGTTTCCCGCGGGCTGCTGTGACTAGGAATGGTGTATTGAATAAGTATTGGATATAAATCACATCTGTTGCAACCCTAAGGTTCTCGAGATTGCTGATGGTGCGTTTGTAGTTTTCTTTGGGTGGTAATAGAGGGTTTTCCTGTTCCTGATATCTGTAAATGCATTTAATGTTATTTCCAGACCGATACGATTTGGGGACGAGAAAGACTTTCATCAAAGGCCGATATAGCGTCTTCAATGCCTTTAGTGTTGCGGGTGTAGCGGAGATTGAGAAGTGAGGCTTTTTCTTTAAAAATAATATGATAAGTCGGTAATATGATAACCGTCACGCATATCCCGGTCGGGATATTACGTATGACGCGCATATTATTCCCTCTACAGTCAAAAATACCTCCAAGGCAGCCTTATTTGAAGTATGTCCGCAGAGCCCTAGGCCTCCGCAAACCCTCTGTAAGATCTTTGCGAAAATACTGGTCAAAGTTAAAATGAAAATGTTGCTAGGGTACATGTACTATAATCATCAGTGTAGGTTAGGTTATAACCTATCGCTCTAAATCAGTGGTATAGGTACTGACATACTCACTGACCAGATGATAAACATTCAAAAACCATTAGGTATGTACACATTAATCTCTCTTCTCTCTTATCGTATGGTTGATGAACAACCTGGTGTCAGAGTTTAAACCGCCAGCAGGCCTCTGACTTGGCTTTACACATGATTGAAAAATCTCTCAGGTGTGCTGTTTTTATCACGATGTTTTTCGTCATCGTTTTAGCAACTGACAATAATTTATAATACGCACATAACTTACGTGCGCGCCTTGGGATCGAACTCGAGACCTCTGACTTGTCAGTCGACGGTCATACCAGTAGGCCATCAGTGCTATTACATATTAATCATCGCGTAACTAAACCTATCTAGTATTATTCAATAAAACCTAGTGGCGTACCGATAGTTCAATATTTACTCGCGCCATGAATTATGCAACTCATTAAACGAGTTATTAATAAAGCCAGAATGTGGGCAGCGGCCCGCAAAATGTTTTGGCAGTAATGAAATAATATTTTTGATGCTGAAATTGCTTATTATAGGCTACCAATCGACCGGAATTTGTGTGGGTCGGAATTTAAACGAGTAATTGATATTGATTTTAAACGGATTTCATGCATATTTAGAGAAATCGGAAGTGAAATCGGAATTGGGAAATAAACTGAACTTATAAAAAAATTGAAACCTATAGAAGTACCTATTCTATTACAGAGTTTCATTGATGACTACTCTGAAGTCAAGTTAATAAGTCAGTGTATAGGTAAACTTATCTTTGACTTAGAAAAAGATCAGATTTCATTATGTTAAAAATAAATTGTGGAATATAAAGAAAATACTGAACGTACTTAGATTAAATTTTATTGTTATGCCTTTTTTAGATAGTCACGTACAGCCGCGGCTAGCAAGCGGATATTAGTAAAATATAGCACGTCTCACAGACGCTGTATAAAAACTAAAATTAATAAAAAGATAAAAAATGTAACCACCGCATATTTTACTACGTATCGTTGGTATTAAAATATCACTGGATGGAAAGCTGAAAATCCAACGGTATTAAAAAGTCACACCCTATGAAAATAATTATTTATCTGGATACATTACTTTCCACGGATGCAACATATCGCACGTCACAAACAAAAGGGTATTATCTTCGAAAACAGTGTTTTGAGATATCGCGTTTTGAATGTTTAAAAAATCATAGCTTCGGAACTACTGGATCAAACATTTTAAATTATACCTAGATTTATAGGTACATTCTCCTACTTTGTGCTAAGTAAGTTTAGTTAGTGTAGCAATAGTAGTTTTAATTTTATTAGTACTTTTATGGAACTGGGTAAAGATGATACCATTTAAGCAGTTCATGTAGCTCTGATGTTGAACTTACGACTGTCTTGCTTAACCAAAATTTACTAAATTGCATTGATAACACGTCATATTTAATATTGATACCATTTTATAAAGTAAAGAAGTTATGTTCTGCCTACCTGAGTAAGGGATTATTTTATTCTCGTGGATTATTTTAAATTAAATACCAATTGGATCTTAAAAATGTTTATTCAAAAAGTGGTAACTATCATAATAAACTAAAATTAAAAAACACAACATCAATTAAACATATTTATCAAAGTATTACATGTACGTATGTAAGTGTAATAACACAATATCATAAGTACTTATTAAAAGCTATATTAACTTTAGGTAGGTATAAATCTATACCTACACACATCAAAAAAAGTTTGCGATCACTAGCATAAACTGATATATTTTTTTTAATTTAACTTTATATAGAAATACCCTGAAAAAATAAAACTATTTTTATTTTTTGTGAAAAGAAATTAAGTAGGTAATTAATCATAATGTAATTGTAACAGAAAGGACCTTGGGTAAAAGTGTCCCCACCCTCCAACAGATTTGAAACATATCTCATTCGAAGCATCATAACATGTTGATATTTTTTTATTATGGCGACAATCTTGAAATGAATGGGGTTCATGAAATAATCGCACTTTTGTGTGCCATTTTTTCAAGCTATTTTTAGCTATTTTATTAGTTCCTCCTAAACGATTTAGCTAGAATTTTTCATACACGTTCAGTTCTGTTAACAATATAATTATATGATTGACATGACCTGATGCTGCACCTAGAATCATCTCCACACATAGGAACTCTTCAACGGTTTATAGCTCGTACACGAAACTTTGCATTGTACCTACGTATTTTTAGATGATTAAACATGATAATCACCATGACCTGATATGCAGCTAGAATCGTCTCCACATGTAAGAACTCTTCGACGGTTAGTAGCTCGTGCACGAAACTTTGCGCCGCATACCTACGTTTATTTAGCTGATTAAACATGACAGTCACTGACCAGATGCTGCAGCTTGAATCGTCTTTACATGTAAGAATTTTCCAATGGTCAATAGATCGTCCAAAAAACCTTTGCATATACATACGTCATGGTGAATCATCTAAATAAACATAGGAATATGCAAGGTTTTGTGTACGAGCTATTGACTGTTGAGGAGTTCTCAGGTGAGAAGACGATCCTGGCGGTATCGTGGGTTCATGATGGATATCATGTTTAATTAGTAAACATATACTGTGTTTATTGTATTTGCCAAAAACCGTTGAAGAGATCCTACGGATGGAGACGATTCTTAGTTCTACATCGGGTCATATGGTGAATATCACGTTTTATTATCAAAATATGCGTAAGAATAATAATGCAAGGCTTCTGTAAGTTATTGACCATTAAGGAGTTTTCTGTGAGAAGAAGATCCTGGTTGCATCATTAGTTTATGATCAATATTAAAGTATTATAAATAAACCGTTTATTGCCTGTGGTACATAGAACTTTAATTATTTTGATCGTACAAGTATGAAAAAATTAACATCGGCAAAAACAAGCGAATATCGACAAAAACAAGTGAACGCCGAAAAAACTAGTGAACGCCGAAAAAACAAGTTAACGCCGAAAAAAAATGGACGCCGTAAAATCTTGTAATTTTCTTAAATACTCGTAAACCCGTAAAATTGCCCTAATTCACTTGTTTTTTCGGCGCTCACTTATTTTTCGAAGTTCACCTGGTTTTTCGGCGTTCACTTGTTTTTGCAGATGTCCACTTATTTTTGCCGATATTTACTTGTTTTTGCCCATGTTCACTTAATTTTTCGGTGTTATCTTGTTTTTTCGGCGTTTACTTGTGTTTTCGGCGTTCACTTGTTTTTTCGGCAATCACTTGGTTTTTCGGCGTTTACTTGTTTTTGCCGATATGCATTTGTTTTAGCCTATGTTTATTTATTTTTTCTGCGTTCACTCCTTTTTCGGCGTTTACTTGGTTTTCGGCGTTCATTTGTGTTTTTCGGCGTTCAATTGTTTTTTCGGCATTTACTTGTTTTTTCGGCGTTCACTTGTTTTTTCGGCAATCACTTGGTTTTTCGGCGTTTACTTGTTTTTGCCGATATGCACTTGTTTTTGCCTATGTTCATTTATTTTTTCTGCGTTCACTCCTTTTTCGGCGCTTACTTGGTTTTCGGCGTTCAATTGTTTTTTCCGCGTTTACTTGTTTTTTCGGCGTTCACTTGTTTTTTCCGCAATCACTTGGTTTTTCGGCTTTCACTTGTTTTTTCGGCATTCACTTGGTTTTTCGGCGTTTACTTGTTTTTGCCGATATGCACTTGTTTTTGCTTATGTTCATTTATTTTTTCTATGTTCACTCCTTTTTCGGCGTTTACTTGGTTTTCGGCGTTCATTTGTCTTTTTGGGGGTTCAATTGTTTTTACCAATATTCAGTTATTTTTGCCCATGTTCACTTATTTATTCAGCGTTCACTTGTTTTTTCGGCGTTCACTTGTTTTTTCGGCGTTCACTTGTTTTTTCGGCTTTCACTTGTTTTTTCGGCATTCACTTGGGCAGATGTTCACATATTTTTACCGGTAATACACTGTTTTTTACCGATATTCACTTGTTTTTGCCGATGTTCACTTGTTTTTGGCGTTATTCACTTGTTTTTGCCAATGTTCATTATTTCAGATTATAAATGATCAAAATAATTAAAGTTCTGTAGCAGCGCAGGCAATAAACGAAGTAAACTTAAGTATTTGCCTACAGAGTTTCGTAAATGTGCTAATAAGCGTTGAAGAAATCCTGCGTGTGAAGACAATTCTTGGTGCAGCATCAGGTCATATGGTGAATATCATGTTTAAACCTAGGTATACGCAAAGTTTCGTGTACGAGCTACTGACCGTTGAGGAGTTCCCTCGTGAGGAGACACACATTGGTTTTTGTAGTTTGAAATAAGCTTTCTTATTTTCTTACATTACTGTTATCCTATTAGTAATATATTTTTGTACAATAATGTACATAATAACAGATTTTTTATGAAAAATAATCATAAAAGTACCCAAACGTTTTGTCCTGTAAAAAAAAATCTCCATTGATTTCGCTCTTAAAACAGGTGGCTTGCCTTTCTATGGCTCCTAACAAACATGTTGACATATAGCCCATGACTGTTGGGGGGTGGGGACGGGGTCCATACAAAATCCCCCATGGTCCTTTGATAGAAAGAAAAAGACTGTTTAACCAAACATAAACAACTAACAAACAAATTACTAATAAAAGGTTTATATTCAATATAGTGTAACTTCTCCCCTGGCCCGAACACATGCGGAGATCCTCCTGGGCAGGCTCAGAATCAAGTTATTCAGTATTTGTTGGTATAACCTGTCCCATTCTTGAATAGCGGCTTTCCTGAGCTCTGGCACTGTTTGGGGACGTGGCTGATAGTTCCAAATAGCTCGCTTAAGAGCATCCCACGCGTGCTCTATTGGGTTTAAGTCAGGCGAACCGGCAGGTTAGTCTAACCTTGTGATGTCATTTTCTTGGACAGCAGCATTGACTCGTTGAGGTCGATGGGCGGGCGTATTATCATCGACCAGTGCAAATGGTGCCCATGTTTTACTTGGAATGGTCTGAAAATTCCGTCAATAGCATTGCTTTATGCATGTCTGCTGTCATGAAGCCTCGATACGAGATCAAAGGTGTTCTAGCTCCAATCATAATACCATCCTATAACGACACCGATTTCCCGTCTTGCTGAACTATTCCAGTGGCAGTTTTTTTACCTTTCACGGTGTCCTGATCTTTTCCAGATACGGACACGTCAGTTATCTGAATTACCTACTGATTCGCAATTCGTCAACGAAGAGACCATTTTGTCAAATGTTTTCTTCTCAATTTCGTTTATTTTGCTGAAGCCTAGCCTACTGCAATCTCCGTCGTTGACATTGCGCCTATTCAGAGAAGCTCGCCAAGACCTCCGTGCTCATAATCCAGCCTGGCGCAAGCAATTCCGAATAGTCTGAGTGGTAACTTCAAGCCCAGAGGCGGCCCGAACTTTTACTTTTATTGTAGTAGTAGTATTTGGGTCACGGGCTGCCAGCAATCTAATTTAGCGCTTTTGGATAGCAGTGAAAACAGTTGGGCGACCACTGCGGGGTCGGTCAGCTAAATTACCCATCCCGTGGTACTGCTGCAACGTGCTCACGACACAGGATTAGGATATAGTGACTCTGAGTGCTATTTCTCTCGTGGTGTATCCTTCTTCCCTTAAAGTTACTATTCTTGCTCGTAAAACTTCTGATAATCCTCTTGGCATTTTTTGAATTACAACTTCCCGCAAAAAAGTATTTTAAAACCGTTAAAAGTGACTAAATCTGATTTCAGAATTTTAGTAATTTCAGTAAGCGAAGAATTTTAAGCCTTTTTATATGGAAAAACAAGTAAACTGTTTTATTGTTTTATATTTCAATACTATATTTTTAAATAAATAATCTAAAAAAAAGAAGAAATCCATCAGGTGTACTGCCCGGTGTACTTTAGCGATCGCAGATTGCTCTCATTATCAATTCAGCCCTTTTACTTCGCTTCATTGTTTGGAATTTATCTAAAATAAACAAAAAAATAAAATAAACAATAGCCTAAAAGGTAGTATTCTACTTGAAACTTCGAACCACAGAACAAAATTGACAAGCAATATAGAATTATCTCATGCAAATCGGGGGCTATAAAGTATCATTTTAAAATAATTTCGTTAAAAATAAAAATTTCGTTCAAACTTGTATTAATCCGAACAGGCAATAGGATATTAACTTGATATAATACTGTTTAGAATACTCACAATTTAATATTTTGGCATGAAATTGACGACTGGACGGGTTGTAACTCACAATGACATGTGTGATGGGCACGAGCGATGGCCGGCAACTGAATGAACTAACATGCGACTGTCTTGATTGTCTCGAAAATGGTGTGTATGAACAGTCAAGATAGATGTTTGTTGCTATATTTTAAAAACTATTTGGAATTTAAATACTATTGTTTTACCAGTTTATAGAGAAAAATTTTTTGTTTTCGAAACGCAAATAAAAAAAAAATCGTTTTTACAGACTTAATACCCTTTTGTTTGTGGCGTGCGATATGTCACCGACTACATAAAGCAATATTGCTGAAACCAACTGTGAAAACTGTTTTTTTACGCAGTAGTGATTAAAAAGGAAGGGAACGGTGCAATGACGCGTCAAATATACATCGGGACAAAATCAAAGGCACACTATATATTTTCATTTTAAAGCGCTTAAAAAATACTTTTGGGAATTAATACAGAGTTCAACGATTGAAAAGCCATCAAAAGCAAATAAATAAATTGTTTGACTGAATTTTATGATGGAAAATACACTGCATTTTGAAATTGAAATTATTTATGCAGTAAAAATTATAATAAATCTATAGATTAAACGTGAACTGAAAATTGTAAATCTCTTTTTAAGAATATTGTGTGCACGGCGTGAAACACGGCATCGTAAAAGTTTATACAAAAAAGAAGTGCAAAAAGCTAAAATTTATTTAAAAAATATGGTCGAAATTCGACCACTGACGGGACCACTAAGTTAATAAATATTTATTTATTTATTTGTTTATTTATTAAAATAAATTAACTTATTAACGGTAATTTATACAATTAACAGTAATTGGTAAATTAACGGTACTTGGTTTTTCTAGAAATGTTTTAATGCAAAAATGCTACAACGTTATGGAAAAAGTCGATGTTTAGGATTGCATGTCAAAAAGGGTTTCGGCCACATAAAATGGTTCATTCGCTGCGTAATGATATTAATTAATTTAACCGTCAGATCTGAGCGTAGGCCGAGTTAATCTTGATAAACTAGCTAGATAATCACAACAAATCGGGGTTGAAATCGTTGTACATTATGTTTGTTCGTGAAACTGTCTCTATTTTTTATTGTTGCTTCTTTTTTTTCAGGAAAAGTAAACAATTTCCCTTAAGTTTACCCTAGCTAACAGTTTTAAAAGCAATAAACATTCAAATAGTGTGATTCAATTCATAGAAGACACTCGTTTAAAATTTATTTTAAATTCAAGTTTTGTTTTACAATGTATGTAAATAACACACTTGTTTAAAAAAAAAATTATAGTAAAATCTCGTTTTACTTACTTTAAATTCAAGTTTTGTTATACAATGTTAAAATGTAAATACCTACTTTATTTGTATAAAAATAACTAATTGCAGCACATTTTTCAATAAAATCAAATTACAGGCCCATAAGTTTCTTTTTAAAAAAATTGCAAGAAACAAAAGAATTATATTTTCAGTAAATGTATACATTTTTATGTGCTCAAGTGTAATGAGATCTCTCTCTGTGTTTCTACGTATGAAGCTCTCATCAACGATGGTCCATACTCATGTTAGGAACATTCTGTATAAACGGACTTTTAACAAACATCCACATTTTACTCGGCAGTATTTTTTTTTACTTGCAATGTAATTTAGTTTCCTTTGCTTGTGTCAGTGTGTAGGTAACGTTATGTTTGGGAACATCTGTCTCAAAACATAAGTAGATGTTGTACCTACTTTTTTTTTAAACATACTAGTGGCACATTTTGACCATTTGCTAATCTTCATTATGTCGTAAGAAAGTGACGTTAGCACTACTATGTGGCTGACCTTATTAAAAGATAAAATATTAACCATTTTGCTACTTCGACGATATTTTTTCCATATATTTTTAATATTGAAAAATAATTTTTAAATTAAAATTTTTTAATATATACATTATATATTATAGATTAAAAAATTAAATTACCTTTTATTGTGCGATTTGTCAGCTTAAAGAGATACAAGTCCAAACCGGCATTATTGAAATAAAATCATAATCTTCACACGTCAAATTGATTAATTCATCGACACAGTTTCGCAGAATCCTCAAATATTTCGAGATTCAATGCATCGATTGTTGCCCCGCATTTGTCAACAATGTCGCGTGCTGCGGGCGACATCGCCGCACTAATGGCAATGCAAATGCGTTGTCTCTTTGTCGCCCGTGGAACTGAAATACTAACATTCGCACTTCAGTGAATGTACTTCATTGACGGTGATGTGCGAGACTTCCTACGATGCGGTTATCGGTAGAAATTATTGAATAGATTTAGGAAATTATTGGGTCATTCTTTTACAAGTGAACTCGGTTCAAACTACACGATTACATGCATCAATTATAAATTATTAAATTTTGGCTGTTGTTGCTACTTCAATAAAGAAAATAATCCGGAAAGAAACTCTATAGGAGCTCATAGCTATAAATTTAAATAGTTTAAACTACTTAATATTTGTTACACTTAAGGACTATACAAAGTCATTTTTACAATCGTCTCACAAAAATATGTTGAGCAAGAAGAATAGCTCTTATTGATGTATAAGGTTTTAAAATTGGTATATTTAAGGAAAAAATCTAGCGAATCATAGGCGCTATATATATTACAGGCATCTCCAAAATGGCAATAAACCTAATAATAAATCTTAGGTTTAGTAATATTTAAATCTAATAAAATCTTCAAGTAACGTTTCAGAAATTAAAAACTTAAGACCTTTCCTTAAGAAATAAACCAGTAAAAACCGTGTTGCATCTTTACATATTTTACCACATTTAGTTTAACGGCTACACCACAAAACTAAGCCGGAATACACTACACGCTAAACGCAAAAAGCTACAATAAAAAGTATTTTACCACATACATAATCTGTTATCGGGAGCTCAGCAAATAGCAGCTCTCACCGGCTAGTACGCAAACATTGCAGCCGTAATGGGAAATGCAAATGCTACGTTTATTGCAGACTGTTGTTTGCTAACGCGATAGTGTGCCACAGGCTTTAGGGCTGTTGTGCGTAGTTATCTGTTAGATGGATAACGTGGTACGCGAAAATAGGGGCGGATGAAGACATTCGTGTCGCTTTACCTTGTATTAAATTTTTATTTATTTTAAACTTCGTAATAGAAATGTGTTTGCTACAAAAATTGTAGTTAAATTGTTTTTAAAATTATTTAGGTAGCTTTACAGTCTCTCCGGGATGTGCCTAACATGCGTAGTACAGGGGAGGTTCCGGAGTTGGTCTCTTAAGAGAGTGATCATGGGGGTGGTTTTATAGTGAGGTAAGAATCTCTTTAAATATATATATTTTTATCCTAACATACCTATTCCGATAGAATTCGTTTAAAAAGTTGTTTCATGTTAGTGCTCACGAAAATCTAAGACATTAATTCGTAAAATGTTACCAAACATCAACCTAAAAGACTTGAATTCAAGTAAATTGTCATAAAGTTCATTAAAACAATCCTATATACACAAAAATACCAACATGAAAACATTGCTGAATTCCACGTTTTAAAGCTTGTACAATTTTTTCATTGGCATTAGTGACGGTAGATCGAACATAATTGAGTTGTGCGTGCGTCTGACAGGTATTGTTGTTGCTTGAAATATTGGCTTCAGCTCACTACGTCGTCGGTAACCGAGCGGTGTGCACGCTTTTGTAAAATTTTAATTGTAACAACTTTGAAGATGGGAAGTCAAATTGTGTAGACTTTAACGTCAATCTACACATACCCTAACGATAGCGTGATTAATTTTTCAGTAGTAAAAAAAAACTTGGTTTGGTTGTCAACTTCATCATCTTATAAGCCATTCTCTATCAAATTGGTGTAGGCCGCCTTCAACAATCTTCATTCCGATCTGTTTTAGGCAGTTAATGCTCACCATCTTGACTATGTCGTTTTTCCATCTCATTTGCGGTATTCTTAATAGTCTTTTGCAATCCCATGGTCATTTAGCAATCCCAAATAAGTTTTGTATTCAATGATTGATTATTTAAAGCCTGTCTCATCATCCACGGTCCATTGGTTCATAATTCTTAATGTACTAATTAAAGATATTATTTGTATAGTTCCCAATCATGTGACGTTCATACGGCAACATTATCAAGCTATATATTTTTAGTATAAGTTAACCTCTTGTTGTACGAAAAGTCTATACAATTCGTGGACAGTTCATACTGGAAATGTATAGCTTAGTATGCCCTGTGTACGTGTCACATACAACTGGATATTTTTTGTTATGTTACGAATTTATCTTTGTTTAGCCAAATGATGTAGTCACTTGCTAGATGCCAATCAGATATGATAATATCAGAAGTCTACCATTTAAGTTTGACTTAAGATTATACTTATAACAAAAGAAGAAGAAAACAAAAGTTTATACTGTAATAAGTTTTTATCAAAACATCGTTTTTAACAAAGCCTTTATATTGGTTATATTGGAATATCAAAATTAAATGTATATGCAAAAATTTGTATCTTATATTATATACTGTTGACCGCTAAAGAGCTCCTTTATTTGGAGCAAATCCTGGATATCGGTTCAGGTTATGTTTACCATAAAAATGCATTGTCATCGGAACTGAACTAACATGCAAAAATTTAACTCCGTAGAATAAGAAAAAGTGGTTCTAATTCAGCCTGCAAGATTCCACCCGAAAAATATACATTGCAAGTTAAATAAAAGCTTGTAAAAACATAACCCTTCCTTGGCAGTCGGGTAAAAACAGTAAACAATTAGTAAAACTAATATTACAAATCGCAACAACTCTTTGAACTGCACGTAGAAACATTTATGTTTGCAAGTGAGTGTTCACAGCTTAGCGCGCGATGTTCATATTAAAATCTGAGCTGTAAACACTAGCATTATGAGACCGTCTCGGTACCTTGAAGCTCATTTCTCTTATGCCTTGTTACTCTTTATGCTGTGTTGCAAGTGAAAGAAGATCGCGAAAAAGGGCAAAATCGTGGACAAATCTGCTTTAATTTTTTTTGTTAAATAATACTTAAATAACGCAAACTGCTTTATTGGTTTAGTGTTTGACTTTTTATTGTGAAATTCCGTGGTTAACTTCTCTGGAAATTTTCTACTGATAGGCGAAGTGTGAGATGAAAGCATTATTTATGGATAAAACAAATTCAAATTACAATTTAAACTGTAACTCCAGACGAAAGTACAAAAGAAGAGAAAAAAACCCAGGTATCTTCTGCAGATATCGCATTCCCGTCACTATGCGGATGAGAAGTGACACAGAAAGAGAGGTTTTAAACGGTATACCGGCCGCCTACCATCTCTAGGCCTCTCCGGCCCGTCATAACCGTCTCGCATCCCCGAGCGGGACGGTATGCATAAAGCGCATTTCCCCTTCTACGAAAAAAATTAAAAGGTATGTGCATCTGAAGGACTGGTCTCAGATAGCATTAGACTGAGACAAGTGGAAGGAGGGAAGGGAGGTATTTGCCCTGCAGTGGGACGATATAGGCTTAATAAATAAATGTGAATCTTGAATCGCTATCAGCAAAATTCTCATATATTGCACCTCATTGCATCTTGTAAGAAGACTTTAATTTGTCTCCAATCGGCTCGAAACGTTGTCTGCTATTGCAAATGCCTTATTAAAGTCTAGTGCGTCTGAGTGTCCTTTATTTTTCAGATTTTCCTATTCATTTTTGATGTCTGCTTGCAAAGGAGCACTCCAATTATTTGAATTTTGTAAATCTTCAATAATTGTACCGAGGCTTTATGACAGAAATTAAGGGTTTTAAGCTATCAATTTGGAGATACAATAAAATAATAACTATTGTCGTACCTTATATTTTTTATTTACATAAATAGGCTCACCAATAATTTGTTTGGGTATATATGTGTATCAGGGGCGTGCATAGGCATTTTACGAAGGGTAGGCAATACATACAAATCGTACATACTTTCACTAATTCGTCGTACGCGTCGTATCTGTTAGGGTAGGCAGAGCCTTTTTGCCTATATGAACTGCACGCCCCTGATGTGTATTCTATGCAGTTCGTATCAGATTCAGGTCGTATCAGATTGCAATCCCATTGGAGGAAGAGAGTGAGAGAATTCACTTGTGTTTACGCACCCACTTTTGTACTATATTAATGCAACATGTACATACATTGGCGGACTTAATGCCTAACGTTAACGTTATTAGGTCAGGAAAATATTATTAGGAGTTATGATACCACAGACAGACACACGGGCGTACAGACACATCAAACTTATAACATCCCTCTTTTTTCGGGTTAATAAGTTATTAGTCTATTAGTCTAGTCGGAGGTTAATAAGTTAAGAGTTAGAAAAAGAGCTAAGACCTTTGACATTCCAAGCAAAAACGATTAATTTCAAAATTATTGATCAACTAGGTATGTAACTTAATATAGTTAGAAAGTTTACAACAATAGTACCACAAACGCATATCAGATACAATCATGACATCGATCACACATTACCCGGCTATTATCAGAACTATCCAACGGTATTTCGCAGAACGCCTGGAGCGCTGGTGTTTCATTACACGCGCATAATGATCCCAGCGATGGCGGATACAAAATATTTATGCTACAACAATGTAACATTTTAGATTGATTTCTTTAAAAATAATGTTTATATGAGAATAAGGTTTATCGGCCACGAAATTATTGATTTTAATTGGGTCTCCAAATTTTTAGTTAAAACAGGTGTTTTATATTTTTTGAAATAAACAAATTACTTTTTGGCTTGTTATTTAACTAATTTATTTATTTTTATCTGGGCCTAAATCAATATTTCTTGGTGCTACTAAAAATCTACTAGAAAAACTTAGCAATTCTTTGTAGGTAATCCAGATCTGGAGACTTAAGTCTTGGACATCATATTTGACCGCACATACATTTTATTCGATTGATCAAACAAATGTATGCTTTAAATATTTGCAGGTTAGTTTAAAAAAAAACCAGTTTGGTCTGTTCGCTTGATTAAGAAGTGACACTCGTCTTCAGTAGACGAAAAGCGGGCGTTATATCTTCTATCTACTTTACAGTCATTAAAGCTTTATTCCCAAACGTCTGGGTTGCAGATAAAGATTAATACAAGATGTGGCAAAATTATATTGAACCATTCTTTTTCCATGTCGACGTGGTCGTTCTATGCGAGTAAACGACCTTTATCGTCTTCAGAACGTGAGATCTCAGAATGAACGCAAGCACGCACTTGTAAATTTACCTCGAAGAACACGCTAAGCAGTCAATTCAGTGCCTGGTCTCTTTCCGGCCGTACCATCCGTCCATCCATGCCGTCCCATCGAACCATGAGAGTAAGACAATAAAGAGTGCATCATTTGTGAACTATATGGATATCTCTTCTGCAGATCGCTAATCTTCGTAGAGATTGGCTGCAGGGACCAAAATTCTGTCAGCGAATATTCGCTTTAATAACATTATAAGTGTGTCGCCGTATTAATATATGACATATCAGACAACATATTACATATTACACAACATATTAGACTTGTTTTATAAAATTTGTTTAATGACTTTTTTTATCCTCCTAGTCTTATTATTGCCAAACTTTACTTGAGGTCGGCTTCTGATCTAAGCAGATGCAGCTGAATATCATTTTTAAGGGCAACTGCCTTTCAAACCCCGTAACCCAAAGGGATACGATATTCTAAAGCTAGATCAGTTGTCTGTATTTTATGTAACTTTATATCGCTTAATGATTTGTTTATGTTGGTAAAATGAGTAGATAAAAAATATGCATTCTACTTTCTTTTTGTGATGAAAAAATATATTATTCTAACTACATTTTACAGCTGTGAACTCTACAACAATATGTAACCAAAACAAAATACAAAAAATAACATCTCTGTAAGAACTATGACAAACATGAAACAACTGATAAAAAACAAAAGCTTACTATTTTTAATTATTTTTTTCATCTTTCGACAGTCAACTGAACTTCCTTTCTCATCCAGCCATATCAGACATCCGTGGCGTGCACGCAACATTAGTAGCATCGTATCGTCGAAGGATACATTAAATCCGTCTCCTTGCTACATTACCTCTGTGGTTAGCCAAGTGACAGATCTGATGAAATGTGTTGACTTGGCGCCTCTGTTTATTCATTGTGTACTTAGTCTTTGTCAATGAATGAATTTAGACTGAGGAAATAATTTATTTAATTATGTTTTAGTTGTGTTTGGAGTTTAAAATAAAACGAACGATATTCTTACTAATATTATTAATAATAAATATGCTATAGGTTCAATCTCTAAAGAATAAAATATATTTTTATGAATGTAAAAGGTTGCGGGGATGTTTTGATTCTGTAATTAATCACGCGTAAACCATTGAACGGATTTGAATGAAACTTAGAACACAGATAGACCATGATCAATTTGAACCAGATCTACCGAGAATATTGAAAAAAAGTTGATAAGTTTTTATTAAAAAACAACGTTTTAGCCAAGTCTTCATTTATATTGGAATATCGATTAAATGTATGCAAAAAAAATGTGTATGTACTGTTGACCATTAAAGAATCCCTTTATCTGGATGTTGATTCAGGTTATGCTTACTGCATTGACATCGGAACTGAACCAACATGTTAAAATTCAATTCCGTAAGATACGAGGAAGTGGTTCTAGATAATTCAGCTTGCAAGATTTTACCTAAAAATTTTGTATTATCATGCAAACATTGCAAGTTAAATAAAAACTTGTAAAAATGGAGTAAGTATACAAACATACATATACCTATACAAGCTTATACATATACACGGTTTTGTATATAAGCTTTTTATTTATTTAGTAACGTGATCTGGGTGCCTTTATTATTACAATTCAAAAAGAATATTTGAGTATACACCCCCGAGCAAAAAGACCAGATGTTTGATGTACAATCACGCAAAAAAATCTTATGGAAAACATTTTGCAAAAATAAATGTAAATATAAAATATAAAAAAGGCAAAAGATATAATCTTAAAAATCATGATAGCTACAAAATAAACAGAAAAAAAATGGACAACATTTTTTGAGTGACTTCGGTAGTTACACAAGAATTTAGAAGAAAATCTCTGTCATTTGAACGTAGTCAAGATTAAGTGACGATTATATCCAGTTACCAGCGCTCATTTTGCTAATTCAGCCTCATACATTTGGGGAAACAAAGTTAATCTCTTCATCTTATTACCGGGAACTTGTCGACCTAGTTTTATTTGCGTCGCTACGCAGGTAAATGCGGTAGGCGATTATATTATTATGCTAAATAATCTGCTCGGCATTTTATTATATTGTGCAATTTTGTGTAATATTGCTCACCTAGTCCTATATCCTACTAATAATATAAATGTGATGGATGTTTGTTACCCGTTCACGAAAAAACTAATAAACGGATTTTGATGAAACTTTACAGTAATAGCTTATACATCAGAATAACACATACCTAGGCTACAATTTGTACAACATACCACGCGAGTGAAACCGCGAGCGGAAGCTAGTAATAAATATATTGACACATCTACATTTTTCACTCACACACACCTACAATTTTTTAAAACGAAGTTACAGGTTTGCTTAACATTTTGTTACAGATTTTATGGTTTTAGCTACTGGCAAACTTAATTAAGGAATAATATTTCCCTTTCCGTTTTTGAAGACATGCTTCATAAAGGAAAAGTTCTAATTTTTGTAGATGAGTTTTGTAGTGAGCTATTAAAATCACAAGAGGTGAGTGAAATAGTTTTGTATCTTTTATGCAAAATATCACATCGCGGTCGTGGAGCTGTTTGTTGCTCTGTTGCTTCGTGAAAGAAAGACAAATAAACAAACAAACAACTATACTAACAAACATGCCAGATATACTTGATGCCATTAATAGATAAATACTTAAAGATATAAATGAATGAATGACAAATTACAGAAATATATAAAATTATCTTCTAATTTAAGTGACCGGAACTAATCTTAACTAATGAAAATGCTAAACGAGCCCCTTAAATTTATAAAAAAAAAATTAAAGTTTTTGCGTGTTTTTCTGCAAATCACTCCCGTTCTACTTTCAACTCAAAACATACGCGACATTAAACTTATAACTTTCAAACTTGGCTTACTGTTTCTCGTCTGCGTAAGTAATCCCCCTCGGGAGAAAACTGGCTGTGACATTAATGCCGTGTTTTCCTGTAATTAATACCGTAGACACTATTTTATATCCTAACACATGCGACAGCTACACGCCGTATATTTTCTAAGAGTTATAAGTTCGTAACAAGTTCGTGCGTACAGCCAGGAGGAAAAGTGGCTAATTGTGAAAATAAATGAAGGGGGATTATGATATTTTGGAAGTGTATATATTTTACGAAAAAAGGTAAGATTTTTTTTAATATCGATTTTTTTTTTACAATATTTTTTCTGTTAAGGACATTAGAACCCGAATAAAGATTCATAGATCATAAAGGTATAAGTAGTTACTTAATTAGACAAATTACTATCGAACGACTAGAACTAAACGATATATTATTTTAGGAAAGTAAAGTATAACTTAAATAATACTTAATGAGAAGTGTTAATTGTGATTGTTGTAAGATGTGAATGTGATCTAAAATTACGTAAATTATAATAAGTATTGGAATAATGTTGATATTATAATATTCGTGATGCGCTTGGCAACGAAGCCATAAGGTTTGATCATAGATGGCACCATGGGTCTTTTGTATGATTGAAGATCAACAAAAGCTAGTGATTAGTAAATCTATATCAATATTTTTCTGTTACTTTCTCAGCAATATTACTTTTCGTAGCGCCAGTACCAAAAAGACAATATTCGTACCTACAATAAAAGACGTAAATTCAAACGAATCGTGACTTATGCCTGTTTATATGATAGTTTATTAGTATCGAATGCACGACAGATTCAGTACGCTGGAGGGCAATTTAGTTTGAAAGTTGTTCCATATTGTTATTGTAATTAGGTCTGCTTAGTAGCAAATAGTAAGGATGGGAAGGGGATGGAGTTTTTTAAAAATATACATTATATTTATACCGATAGTAGTAGTACCGTGAGTAACAGACAATGCACAGCCTTAATTCGTAGATCTAGAAACTTGTAATTTGAAGGAAATATTCCTTTAAAATACCATAGAAGGTGAAGTCCTAAGGAGATTTGGAAATCCACCCTTAAATAGGCAAAATAAGGGATGAAAATTCCGAAACCTTCGCTGACTAAGTCGTGGGCTATATTTCGCCAGATCCTTTTCCTTGACGGGCCTTGGAACTGGCAACAAGAATCACTAACGTTTATAGAAATGTGATTTGAGAATCAGCATAGATACCTAATATAATAGATACTAGTAGTAGGTACTAGTAAACGGTCTATCTAAATAAAAACATTATGAGTTCCAATTTAACTCTGATAAATTGATTCTGTTTAATGCATCAAATATACACAAAATAAGTTATAAGTAGCCAGAGCCTTAGGTATAAGAAATAAAAAAAACATGCTTTTTCTTACCAAGAAAAAGAAGAATCAATATTTTTGAAGTCCAAAGAGCTCGAGAAATCGGATATACTTGTTTGTGATACTTATTATAAATAGTGACCAAAATAAACTGTCAACACCAACAAACATTTCTTAATTCCACAATTATCAATAAAGAATCCAAGAAAACCATTATTCTTGCTCGCAATAGTCGCAATGGTGCGTAAAAAAATCTTAATTAAAATTCCCATCTAGCGTAAAGGCGTAACGTTCGTGACTGTCCCCTTATTGTCGTTCTCTTGCAGAGATTAATAACTAGAGACACAAAGATGGAGATGTTAAAATCTTTCTAGCAAAAGTACAAACGAAGATAAAATGAACAAGAAATGTGGGCTATAAGTTTAGCGTCTAGCCTACTGCAATTTTATTTATTCTACCTGAATTTTAACTAGTTGACCCTCACGCAGCTTCGTGGGTCATAATTAACCCGATCGCAGTGCCACCTACATGGTCCAATTGTAAATATAAACCATCTAGAGCCCATTTAAACACACAAAAAAAAAATTCAAACGTGGACTAATATTTGTGACAATTGATTTTTATTTGTAGATTCCACTTTTGTTGTTATCTGTACACTAAATTATGTAACGAAAATGTACTTCGTGATGCGGAATGCATTTTTCGCTCATAAAACTATATTTTTAAATTATATTATTGCTATAATTTTATAGTAATGTGTTGAATGAAAAGGTATAAAATAAATTAAAGTCGTAAAAATTTCAAAGATGAACTCAAAAGTTGGACGTGCGGTCAACAACACGTCGCTGCATCATGTGTTAATAGAAATAAGAACGATTTTTCAATAATACTTAATGTCCTATTGATAGTGCTGAAATACATGGGAGACTAGTTTTGTATTCGTAGCGTTAAGGTGAGAAAAAAAATTGAATTTATCAAAATTTTCACAATTATATTATCCATCCAAAAGTGGTCTGTAAGACCCTTAGAGCAAGATTAAAGATAAACTATTTAAAATACATATTTATTCTATTATATGTCGGTCCCCCGCTGTTCTCATGCAGTGACTTTCCGGAACTCTCACGAGGTCATCAGTCCACCTTGCACGCAACGCAGGATCGACATGTATGGACACCCTCGGGGGAAGTTTGGCCAGCAGTAGGCGCTTTCCGGTGGAAATGATGATGATTATATTTATAATATTTTTTTTACGAGCAGGATTGAACCAGCAACCCTCTAAGATGCACCAACCACTCTGCCAAAACCTATTCGTAATCCCGCTCACACTATCATTTTGAATCGTTGATGGATAATCAGGATTGACATTAACATTCTATTCAAAACATCTCAATTAAAAAACAACCACCGCCACCTCACCAGACTTTATGGCCGTATACAAAGGCGGAGTAATTTAAAAATTCTCGAAATTTTTCAAAAGATGTGGAAGAAGTGGGCTGGCCTTAATGTAGGGGAAGGGGGGCACACCTGGGGAAGTTTTCCTTCATCCCATGAATACAAAGAGGATCTGGTTAAAGATCTTTAAGTTTATGCGAGCCTTATCGCGATTGGTATACGGATGTCGCCGGCGAATTTTCCCAGAACGCTCGATAGAGGCAATTTTTTGTTGGGGTTTAATATATTCTTAGACAAAAAGGAAAATGTTAACTGAAGTCCTATCTTATACACACTTATGCCGTAAAAAAACTGCGCTCCATAAATTTTAAATAGTTTCTAAGTAGAATTATGAAAATTTAGAATTAAGGAAAACCAGTACGTAGTGTTGATTCTGCTAATTGTATTATAATATTATATTATCAGCGGAATTAACATTAGGTACTTACATAATTATTTTTCAAATTTCTAAATATAATGGATTGCCGCAAAGTAACGCCTGATTCCATTGTATATCTTGATTCTAAGTATTTAAAACATTTGAAGCGACAGTTTTAATTTCAGATTTGGTCTTATAAAAAAAAACTTCCTGTAAAAATTGCAAGTTTTTACGATTACAATTATTTACTGGTAGCAAGAATAAATAGTAGGAAACAGACGCATTCATTATAACACACACTAAGCCAAGCTCCACATTTACCCCTTATATAAACGACGATTAAAAGTTAAATGACATAAACGTCACTCAAGTCAATTACCATCTCTATTTATTGGCATGCAAATGACAAGGAGAGGTATACCTAATTTAATCAGTGATTAAGAGTGACATGTTTAACAAGTAAGACTCATAGAGAGTTAGTAAGTACTCTGATTTTGACTTGACTTGCAAAATTAGTAAAACCTATCTTCGAAATCATCTGAGTGCGAAGCTTCTCAACAAAACTTAAGTTCACAAAATCGATGACTTACCAAAAACTTAAGACTAATAAACCATTTGACTCGGCTTGAATTATTTAGTTAGAGTTTATACGTTAGTGGACCTCTGGGATTGAAATTTGACCGTAATTCATTTAATATACATTATAAAATGAAATTAGGATAAGGGCAGGAAGATGATGATATTATTTTATTTAAAAAAAAATAACACATGCAAAGTATTAATATACATTTTAGGTTCTTTCCCTTATAAACTTTCACTATGCCAAATCTCACACTCCTCCGTACGACCAATATTCTTAGAAAGAGATCCGATGTTTAATTTATATACATAAGATATTATAAATGCAAAAGCCCGAAAGTGACATGATACTTTAATTCGGAAAATTTAGAACCACAAGAACAAATTCGCGAGAATAAGCTATAAATACTAATTCTGAATTTTCAATAATAACATAAATTATAATCACTTTGTTTTTATCGTTTGTAAAGCCCCTTATGGGTACTCCAAGGTTAGTGATGGGGTTATGTTCGACTCGTACGGTCTAAAAACCACACGGCGTTCCTCGAGGACCTCTAGACGGAAGTACGTGTTTCACTTGTATACTCAACGCCCTAAATTATATTCATCTTAGTAAATGGCTATTTATGTCTATGTAAACCAATAAACAGATTTCGATTCCGAACGATTTCGTCAGTCATCAACCAAATTCCCATTTACGAGTAAACGAACGATTTTCCTACCATTTTCCAATAATAAGCATTTGACATCAATCAACGGGCTCAAAGGACAGATAGCTGGGTCCCCGAAGATGTTGAACTTAAATAAATTAAAAATTTCGCGATGCGAGTTGGAGGTGGCTGGAACTTGAAGCTCGAGTCATCGGATCCGCTGTTGGCTGATTACATTATGTAAATTGTAGCCCACCCTCGCTTCCTTGTCATTTATACTGCGTAGATGTTGAGAGAATAGATGCGGTTTTGATTTTGGAATTAGGATTTTTACCGAATGATTGTGCACAGTTTAAAGTTAGGGGTTGAAAAGATCCCATTGAGCTACATGATTTTTTTTTCTTTTTGTTTTATTTACGGTTGATAAACCGTTCAAAAATATCACAAGTGTACCTACTAGTTTCCTTTCGGTTTTTTGCAAGTGATAATTATTTTTAAAACGCACATTCGAAATGTCAATTCTACAAATGAACCTGTGGCCTAAGATATAGCCGTCCAAGGGTTCTTTTTGTTAGTCTACCGTGTCTCATAGCTGAGCAAAGGCCTACCTCATGTCCTTCCAAATATTCTTTTCCCACGCTACCTCGGACCAGCCTTCGAGATAGACGGCAAAGTCATCCCGCTACCTTTTTCTGAGCCGTTTTCTGGGACTTTTCATAACAAGTCTACGTTGTCTAAAAAAGAAAATATTTCAAGATCTCTTTAGATACCTATATCTAAGAAATTTGAGCGTTTTATTGCATAGACATATTTTTAGCGTAAAGTCACGTCAACTTTAGTAACAATTTCGTGACAACTACATGCGTTTTAATTTGTTTGAAAAAATATACACTCTGATTGATCCCATATTACATAATTTAGACTAAATCTCTGAATCTATCCACTGCTGAGTCTACTTCTCTTAATTTTTACTACTTTCCTCGATCATGTGCTAAATCCAATTATTATAAAAAAATAAATAAAATCATTTTTTAAGTTAAACGGTTTTATTGGTTGTAAAATCATATATCATAGTGTACGTATTCCACTTGTCAAGCTCTTTCATTTTGATACCCTTATTGAAGATGTTGTGAAAAAATATGTAGTCCGCCATTTTGTAGCGGTGACCATCTTAGTTTTATAATGATACTGAATAGATAAAATTGTATTGTCATCAGAACTATCTGTAAACAAGAAGGGGGTAAAATTTATATTTGAAACGTATGGAACGACTACTTCTGTCACTTTTAATTTGTGATTACATCACCATCAATGTTTCCTTAAACAGCTCTCAGTGTACACCCTCGTATTGAGGACATCTCAAGATTAGCGAAAAGAAGTATGTTCCTATTTAAAATTGCCATCTTTTAAAATGCTATTCCCCGCTGTGGTTGACAGCGGTCTTTGTTGTATTCGATTTTATTTTATAGCTGCAGTCTGGTTCGGTTCAAGCAGTACATCATTTTGTAGGAATTTCAGATTTTTATGAAGAACGTTGCTGAGTTGAAGTTTTATGAAATATTTTATTAGGTATTACTGAAATATTTTTAAGTAACTTCATTGTTATTGAATATGAATAGAAGGATGTCCACGATATTAATAAAGCTAAAAAATATGGAATATATTCCTTGCTGGATTTCAGTCACAGCAGCACAAGTGTATGTGTTACAAGTAGGTACACTGTCTATTTCTAAAGTCTTTGATGTAAAATGAACAAAGATACAACAAAATAAAACTAGACTAAAATAATTCCATAACTATTACACACATCTTACCAGCACACGAGTGTAAGTTATAAAAGTTGGCGCATTGCCAACGTCTTTTATTTAATTATATCTACCAGAGGCTTTCACGTGCGGTTTCAAACGTAGAAGATTATGAAGGCTATACGGAAAGCATTAGAAAGGTACGTGCATTGGAATTTGATATTAAAACAATATACCGCTTATGTGGTTAAGAATAAGCTTTAGTATTGTTTGAAGTTATTAAATCTTCAAGCTGCAAAAAAATGCCATTGAAAAATATAATGTTCCCTATTCAATTGAGACGAATTCTGCTGCCGAACGCATTGTAAACAAAAAGCTTTACCCCTTTTACAATGTTTTACACAATAAATTAAATAGTTCAAAATATTCGCATATTTTTACCATTTTAAATTAGAATCTAAGTATAGCTTTACAATACTTAGACTGTTACTGGTTTATATGTTTCTCAAAACATAGATTGCGATGCCGTAAGATTCCATTATCAACTTTTCCAGTTTCGAAATTAATTTACTAAAAAGTCGCATCAAAAATACTTTCTTTCCCGAAAGTAGGTATGTTTAATAATGTACAGATATAACCATTCTCATAACCGCAATTTTGTAATACCAAACTCTCAAGAAATCAGCATTCATTCTCCATCCCAAGTTGGAGAAATTTGTTAAAAAAGTGCTGCGAACAGGCAAGTAAGTCGAGGCGGCTCGCCCGGGGCGCATATTAACGAACCCGTGTACGCAGACATGGTAGAGTTACCAGAATACTGGGACCACTGGAAATGTCCGAGCTCCATCTATTGCGAAACAGAAACGTTCCAATTAAAGTCTTAGAGAAATAAATACGCTGTTAAATATTTCAAACAATGACACATAGTTAATCACAAAAAAAAATCATAGTATCTTTTATACTACTTCCATTTAATTCCAAAAGATTCTGTCACGAGTGACGAAAGTTGCGTAACTCAATAAACAAACGAAGACACAGACATTTTATTCGAATGAAATCACGTTCTTAATGGTCCACGTACAAAATCTACAAGGTTCTCTAAATTACTTCCGAAAACAACTTCATTTATACCTAGGAGTCCTGGAAACTCTACATTGCAAGAGCGGCGTATTGGTTGCCACTCATGAATGTTAATTCGTTTGGAGCCACGCAACGCGGCTTAATCCCAGACGATGTAGGGTTTGTCGTTAAGCGATCGTAGATAGTGATGAAATGGTACCTTTTTTCAAAGTATTCACGAAGCTTTTGTGTCTTTTGCGAGGGAGATGAGAATAAAAGTTTTTTTATAAGCATAAATAAGATGTCAAGATATGTTAATGTCTCTTAAGCATATACCTGACATCTTCATAAAACACGACACTAAAGTCACAGAACATCAAAATCCTGATTATTTAGATCTATTCTACTATCAAAAAGAACCCACTATCCATTTTATCACTATACCAATTACTAAACAAAAAAAAAACAAGATGGAACAAAAATAAAAATTCGACAAACGAATTCTCGAGAAACTGCCATAAATAATTTCGCACGGAATACAGTTGGACTGTCAAAAAGTCGAGATAAAAAATTGTATCTGCAGCATGCCCGTCGGTCCTCGACATATCAATCATCTGCCGAGATTGGATCACGTCTGTCCTCTACCAAGGGTTCAATCCTAGTATGGAAATTGCTTCTGAATATAAGCGTAAAAATATTGTGATATCGAAGGCAAGATCGTGGTAAGGATTGGCACTCGTGAAGTGTGGTGTTTTTTAGTCAATTAATGCTGTTTGATACATATTTTCATTGGATGGGTAAGATTTGATAAGTGAGAAGCAAACATGGTTATTATAATAAATAGATTAGAGTTGTATTGTTAAGCATTTATGGTCTTGAATTCCCGAGTTTAGCAAAAAGCCGAATGAATAGGGATTGACTTAGTAGATACCTGTGATGTGACAAAAGTGGTCATTTGATAGATAAAAATAAAATCCCACATAAAACAACAAAATAAATCCATCTCACCATAGACAATAAAACTGTCCAAACAAAAATAAATATTACCCGCAGTTGGAATCACTGTTCAAATTCAATATAAAAACAAATCTCATAAAACTGAACTAATGGCATTGTCCAAACTAGCCAGGTGTTTCGCGCATCATCCGGGCAATACATCGGAACAAATGGACGAACGTGATGCGAATTCCTGAGTTGACCTAAATACGTGAAATGAGATGAGCCGATGTTTTATTTTACGAGTAAACAATACTATAGGGGAGGGTTTATAGCTGTTTGACTAGGAACTGTCCTTTTCACTTTACGATTGACTCAAAAAGAAAAATAGATCAATTTGATGCTGGGAGATGAACGTCACTGCCTGTTTTATCTAAGTTGCCTGTTAAGCGAAAATAAATAGAGATGATGTTTCAACTAACTGAAATAAAGCTAAGACACCGTGCTAAAATTATACATACGTTTACAAGACAAATTATATTTATACAATATTGATTTTAGAAGATTTAGTTTGATAAATGAATAAGGCTGGCATGATTGGCTATGACCGGAAGTTCCGGTGATAACTGCGTTTAAAGTGCAACGAGCTCTCAAAATATGACTATTTATCAAGGCAAAGATTACAGCACAACTAAAGCACAAATAGGAATCTGAGTGACTAGTTACCACATATTTGCAGCTTCCAAACTCTTCTCAGTTACAATTTATGAATTATTCCGACAGTTAAAATCTGAATAAGGGTAAAAATAGATACAACTAATTAAGTCTATAAACCTATTTTTAAATCTATATCTCCACCCAAACGTACTTGTAACTTTTAACAAAATAACTTACTCAACCAGACAAAAGAATTAACAAACAAAGTATCCAAACATTCTTTATTACATGACATATGACGCTAGTTCACAGAACAACATCCGACAGAAATAAACTTGAACAGCGTTGGACGACGCCGACGGGATCCGCGTTCGAGCAATTTCGGAAAGATCCGAAAAGCGGAAAGGTTTCGGAACAGGAATACGAAATGCGGATATTGCGGGGGGTGACCAGCGGAGCGTGTACCTTCTTATTTGGACCCACGGCTATTAGATGCGAACGGTGATTCGGTAATTTCAACCGTTTATCCGATGTGCGGGACGTTTTAGGCTTCTGATTTCATTTATCGTTTTTGTTAAGTGCGGGTTATTGAGAGTTTAATTCACACTTTATTAAGTGACTTACCAAAGATTTCTAAAAACTCAAGTGGAGATTCATGCGTGACAAATAAATCGTTGATTAACAAATTACGGAGTGCGGAGTGCAAAACTCTTTAAACCAAATTGAAATTAAATTGATTAAAAACCAATCAATTACCGTTAATTTATAAATAATATTCACACTGTAAAAATAAATTAATCAGCCAATTAAAACTCTTCATAATAATTACCCTGAAAGGGTTTATTTATAGGGCTCCGAAAATATTATCGTACATCATTAAGGAATCTGAAATGTTCCCAATTAGTTATTTTTGGTTAATGTAGTTAATGAAATATAAAAGGTGAATGTCACACGTGGGTAGTTACATGTAGCTAATTAATAAACATTCATTTGTAACGATATAGTGTGGAATGTTGTTAAAATAGATACTAGATAAAGATAAAATAGATATAGATATTGCTCCACGTACTTGATTTTATTTTAGTAGTAATTATAACGTTAATTATTGTTAAAGAAAACTTATATTGTTACAGCTTTTATAAATTAAAATTACATACCTATATAAACATAGACTCGTGCATGTATTCCCCAAAGGGGGAAGGTGTATGCAGTACACCCACGTTTCACTAGCTATGTTATAAGTCCCATGTAATAAGGGGCGAGCCTATTGCCATTAACCGGGCACAATTCCAGACTCCAAGCTGTTGCTGAGAATTTCCTAATGGGAAAGCCCAATAACATTGCCTGACCCGGGGATCGAACCCAGGACGTCGTGCTCAACATTCGCGCTTGCTACCACTATTTCAACGAGGCAGTCTCAATCAGTTAAGAGAAGTTATTAGAAAATGTTACATGCTATTCGCGGAAACTAATATCCGAATATTTGATATGGAATATGGGCATAACTCATACTGCAGATTTTAAAGAAAAATGTGAAACATTTGTGAACATAAAACTGCCGCAGCTGATATCGGAAATATTTTTACTTTCAGCCAAACGTCTGACGCAAATTTATACGTCGTATCTCCAAAGCAAATTACCGTCATTTTTCACCAAAATTTTATCACACATAGGAAAAATTACAAACGTGTCATGTAACACGTGATGCAAATCATAACACAGGATTTTTTTCTTAATACTTGTACCAAAAATGTCTCCATATTTGATAGCAGATGGAGTAAGAAACCGTGGACTGAATCTGAATGAGCTGAAGTTTCCGAAGACTCGAGATTATGCAATACAGTTATATGTTTGACACCGTGGATTTGACTCAGCCAGAACGTGAAAATTACTTGTGATAGGATAGAAATATGTGACGTTTATAAAACGGGAGATTAGAAATGTCACATGTAGATCATGAAAGCGAATTTAAAAAAGAAATAAGAGAAATGTTTGGTGTTGAAATTGGTGATCTTGCTCTTCGTTTATGTGTATCGCAATCTTAGAGTTTAAAAGAAAATATAATAATAATAATGTCCTCCTGACCGAATTTCGGTCACAGCGGCCAATCTCAACGGAGATTAACCATCGACGCGGGAGATATTAGAGTGCACAAATGCTTGCGCAAACACAGGTGCACTCTCTATTCCCTCGCTCTCATAGTCCGATGGGACGGCAATCCGATACGACCGGAGAGAGATCAGGCGCAGGGCCAACGGCTTTACGTGCTTTCCGAGGCACGGAGTAAGTGATAATTAATTTATAAAACGCACATAACTTACGAAAAATCAAAGGTGCGCGCCTTGGGTTCGAACCTGAGACCTCTGACTTACCAGTCAACGGTCAACACCACTAGGCTAACACGACTCTAAAAAAAATATATAGAGGAATAACGTCAACATCATTGCCTTGAGCGGAGAGTGAGCAGGTGAAACCATTGAAATGTTGAAATATAATTTTCTAAATTATGTTTTCTAGTCATTTTTGCAAAATTTAACACCGCAGTTAACCATGTTACAAGCTAAAATGTAACTTTTTTGCTCGTGGAGCCTAGTTGAACCGCACTCGATTGAGGTATGATTGCGGACGGAGCTCGTGTCGCGGCCGCGTTGTTCATACCCGTGCTCCCGGTTCATACTTCTGTATATTTGAGAGAGAGGGTTGCTCTATATTTTCTTTTATACTCTTAGACCGCAATGATCTGAATAGTTATTTAGAAGTGACTTCAAAAATAAACCTATCTCATTTAATTAGGTAGTATTAAGTTATTACTGAAGTTATAAACGCCCGGCCTTTTTAAATTATAGCCCCGTAAGCAATTTTGACCAATTTAAGAGTAAATAATCCCCCAAGGTTAAAAACGCTGTTAATCATTCCAATAATAGCATACTTGGCATGGTTCTAGAACATTTATATTATAACTTATAGGTCCACTGTTATTCCGATATATGGTTAGCTTAATTAATACCTTAGAAATTAAATAAATATGACCAAAAATATCTAAGATTCGTGTGTTAAAGCTATAACTCTCACTCTCACAATTTTTTCACGGTAAATGGCATCCAAAATTCAACGGAAAAAATTTTTTTTTAATTATTTTAATAAATTACTTTTAGCACACCAATTAGGAGCTTATTTTTAGCATAAAAAGACTGGTATGAGTGAAAATGAGGACGAAATCCGTTATGATTTCGCGGCTGACGACAAAAAAAATTGGCTGACAAATACATAATATGTAGAGATAGGAACCTAAATAAGCTAAACACAATGCAAAATAAAATCGCCGGCTTAATAAATAGCAGCGTAATTACGGCGCATACAGGTAAATAGTAAATACAGAGAATCATAAAAATGGGAAAATAACGACTGTCAAAAATATTCAAACTCCGTACCTATATTTATTACACAAAATAGCAAAGCACGGGATTTATAAGTCAATCTATTTCATGAAATACTTTATCGTTTGCTACATTTCAGTATATCGATTGGCTTTTCCAAAATTTACATTTTGCGTGACCAAATTCTATTGGAACCATTCGATAGTTTAAATTTAAAGTTAACCGGGTTCCAGATAGTTTAATGATGATTTACGAGAAATATTCAAATGCGATAATAAGGTCAAGATTTAAAATAATCGATGAAGGTAATGTAAGAAATATATCCAAATTGTTTTTACGGAGAGGTCTACGTTTAGCAATTGACAATGAAAGTTGATATGGATTTATGACTAAAATTGATTTAGGTACTTAATTTTCCATAAAAAAAATAATCTATTCTGAAGAAGTTCAAACGGTTTGAAAATAAATAATAAACAGGCTGTAATTGTCCCACTGCAGGGCAGCCTCTTCTCATTCTCATACAGAGCATTAATCACCACGCTACCACACATACGTGTTGGCGATTTCAGATTATTAAATCCGGTTTCCTCACGATTTTTTCCTTCACAGTAAATCAGTAGTGTCTTAGATTAATGAAGTTTTTTTATTGATGATTAATTAAGATGAAAATGAAAAAGTCACATTAGGACATGCTAGGTTCGAATCCACACTTGCATGCTTGCCAAATGGGTGTGTAAGCAATGCGCCCGCGCCATCACAACGTAAAACTGGAAACAAATGCAAAGCGCTTGTGAAAACTTTATTATAATTTAAAGATCAAATAAGTAAAAAAACATTTTCAATTATTTCTTACAGACATGAAAATCATTAACTATAAAATATGCATGTCAAAATTCACGGCATCAAAATTTAAGCACCAATTTTATACTTCACTCACCGTTGTAACCCGATTACGTGTCATGACGAAGCCACTCACCCGAAAATAGTATTTCCAAGTTATAAAAGGCGATCATAAAACCTCAACGATATTGAAGAGGACATAAATCCTGGTAACACGTCTACTCGCGCAATAAATTTACATTTTAAAACTGATCATTGGGACATTACACCACTTTGATATTAGCGGGTGGCTATAGGGCGGGCTACGGTAAGTTATGGTGTGATTATCGACGGGAATGAGTTATATCTGGCGAGTAGTTAGACGGGGAACTTTATTGTGTTTGATTTAAAACCCCTTTTGTTTGCGGATTTTTTAGTTTGCCAAAGTTTTTATTGTAATCGAGATGTTCGGCAGCAATTTAGAGTTAATGGCGTGTTCCTTAGGGAAATTGAAAGGAAAAGTTGAATTTATGCTCGGAAAGTTCATTTTTATGAGCCGATTTTAGTTTGCGTTTATAAAACATATGTAAAGGATGAAAATAAAGGACTATTATGGTCTGTGGGCTTTTGTTTTGTTTTTAGATATTTTTACTGAACCGATACTTGTCAAAATACACGACGACACTTAACTTTTTAACCGACGTCACCGTCGCGTCGTCCCCATAATTCAATTATGTCAAATGTCAATCAATTTAAGTGTTAATACTAAATTAGGTATAGATTGTCTACGTTATTATCCATCAAATGTAACAGTTTTATTTATTCGCATCAAACATTTTCAGTAAATTTTGAAAAATATATCTTCTTTTCCAAGTCTCCTATTTTCTCAAGATTTATGTGAATAAACAAATCTCTTTCAAAGAGTTACTTTAGTCTTAAATTGATCAATTTAAAAGCATCATTCTATACAGTTAGGTGAGTTTAAAGGCGGGACGACGACGGAACGAGATCGTCAAGGGACCGCGACGACATAGCGCAACAAAACGTATTATGCGGCTCTTTCCCAAAGGAGTCTGAAGGAACTTTGAACGAAAAATTTTCTTCATTGTTTAGATTTTCTTTTGAGAATACGTCGAACAGAAGACGTATAGGAATAAAGCATAGTCAAGAAAACTCAACAAGTTTATAAAAATATGTTCTTTAACAAAGATTATTTCTAGAATATCTATATCTAGAGTATCACTCTGGTGCTTTTTACGTATTACATATACGTTGATCCGTACATTGTTTAAAAGGTGGTATCTAAATAAGCTAATTTATATTAGCCTCGATTTTAACCAACCAGTTTTTGAAATTTTTGGAGACCAGAGCGATCAACTTTCTTTTGTATCAATGTCATTTATGGGCCAAAAAGTCACATAATATAGAAAAATAAATTAACAGGAGCAAAGTCATCAGAAAATCACCAACACCTCTATCTAAGAACATCTTTGAAATGTGCTAGTTTCCTCACAATTATTTTCCGTATCGTTTTTAGCAAATAATGACAATAATTGATTGAATATTATGTGCTTAATGATTTAGTTAAGAACGGTCCTCAAACTGCGACCATTCACTTGAACGTTATGCTACTAGACGACCACTGGTAGGAATTACGTTAAGTACAATTTTTTTTATTAATAGTTCTGATGATAATGTTGGGATAAAATATATCTGCCGTCTGGTTTACGGTTCAAGAATAGAACCACCCCTACTCGTCCCGTGGGTATAGTAAGAAGCGACAAAGGGAAGATCCGGAGGATGGGCAGCAGCATACTTCTGTGTAAAAGCAATCATCTGCTACTGCGATCGCGAACCCGCTTGCCCAGCGTAGCGATTATGGGCAAATACCTTCAATTCGCCTACAATAGTGGCGCGCATTGGGAGAGGCCTATGTTCAGCAGTCGACTAATACAGGCTGATGATGATGATGAAAATAAATCTGATAAAATAGTGTAGTCGCAAACCAAAATAAATATCTGTGGATCACACAAATGTGTCCATGCGGGAATCGAACCTGCATCACCAAGCGCAGGATTCAATCGTACCATTTTTCTACGGGTAACGTGAACTTGTATTGAAGTAATTGAAGTTTGAATGTTGCAACATCAAATACACGAAAAAGAAGTGATTTTTAACCATGCACCTGGTACCCAAATTTGATGAAAATAACACGTTTACACGCGCAAACACAAAGGCTTAAGAACGTTCGAATAAATAATCACGTTCACTGAAAAATAAGCGTTATGTGTTAGGCGTGCGTAAAAATAATAAACGATTTTTCGACGGTCCATACACCAAATGTCTGCGATCTTTCGTGTAGGTACTCATTGTATCGATTTTACATCCGGCTCTGAACTAAAATGGGATGCCCTCACTGTTAAAACTCGATGGGTTCGCGATGATAACTCGCTTTGGTTTTAATAGGAATAGGTTAAAACTCACTATTTCCATGACGACGAAGAATGTTAATAATGCATATTAAAACTAAATTGCCTCGTTGGTCTAGTCTGCCTGGTCGCAAGCGCGACTATGAAACTATACACGACTATCTATGAAACTGCATTTTGAGCTGAACTGCAAATGTTAGATAATATATGAGTTTTTGTGATACGGCCGTGCAGCAGCATCACTCAAGTGCGATCAATATAAAGAATCCTTAGAGGATTAATCAAAGGATCTTAATATGTGTGCCATATGATCATAGTGATCAAGTGCCACACGATCGCACAATGACAGTGCTTTAGTGAAGTGTTTTTACTAACTTAGGCTTAAGTTTTATATACCAACACAAATGTGACTGTTCAAATGTTCATCACTACCCCTGGCTAATAAAATTTTCGTTTTTTCTATTTTCTGGTGAATAGTGAATAATAGTAAATAGTGAATACCTAATGGTAAATAGATAATAATGGTGAACAGTGGTAAAGAGCCCCCATTAGTTTATAAGGTATGTATCTATGAGCCAAAGTATAATATATTATTATCTCATGCACCGCTAGATTATGATCTCTTGTAAGTTCCTTTACTACACCAAAACTCAGCATTTCACATTCAGAATCAGGAATTCAGGACCACATCATTAAGTTTCAAACTTTCAATAGTAGTAGCATCAAATTGACCGAACATTCAATGTCCGACAGTTTCAGTGTGCAGGTAGCGACGATTGCTACATTTACACCGACAATCCGTACGCGTGCGTTTTGTTTTCTGCCGCGTCGACTGTTCTCTGTGGTTTTGTTGAAGGAAGTGGCGCAGAATGGTCGTTATTCATAGGTAAATACCGTAGGATTTTGGAGTTATTGGACTGATGAAAAAATTTGTTGAAGTGAGGGTTAAGTGAGATACGGGATGGGTTTTTATGGTACCTTGTCATATTATTCTATCCGACTATCAAGCTATTTGCCTTTAATTGTATGTAAATTTCTGCCCGCGCGGCTGCGAGATTAAACTAATCTATATTTCTAACTGGCTTCTAAAAAGGAGTAGGTTCTCAATATGATGCGTATTTTTTAAATGTATGTAGGTACATCAATTACTCCATGATCTTTCTTTCTTTAACGTATGGTTAATGAACAACCTAGTGTCAGAGTTTAAACTACCTGTAGGCCTCTGAAAAATCTCGCAGGTGTTTACTTACAATGTTTTCCTTCACCGTTTTAGCGAGTAATAATTAATTTCTAATTTCCATATAAATCCAAAAAGTCAGAGGTGCGTGCCTGGGTTTCGAACCTTACGACCTTTGACTTGGCAGTATAATGGTTCGATTGGTCTTATTTAAATACTGATAATCTGATGATGAACTTTGGATATACAGAACGAAAATCCTCATCGGTCGATAGCAAACCTGTCGTAGCAACTATTATCACTCTAAACTATTTTAACCCAAATGTTATTTAATCTACCGAAGGCTGTTTAAAAATGCTTATTTTATCTGTGCACAACATACATAAAAGTTTTAATAATAGATAATTTTAACCAATTTATCAATGAAATATTGATAACTAATTACCATAGTCAATCAAGTGTCAACATTTTTGTATAACGAGATAGTTAATATCTCGTGTTCCAAATTCAAATTTATCTTTAAAACTCATACCGACCAATGGTGGTCCGACAATAAAGATAACGTCATTTGAAGCGATTGTCCATGTTTGTTGACATTTAAATGTTGTTGTATTCAATGTTTTTATTATTGGAAATACGTGATGGGGCTATATGTACGGTCTTCAGTTTTATGGTTACTATACAAAACTTTTTTACTCGAAATACTTCTAAAACATACACTCTCGCATATACGGAAGGCTTATTACAAGGATTCTATTCACAACTCTCAGATTTGCATCCTTAAATGGATTTAATCTACATCTGGATTTTATCTTTATTTTAAAATGCACTGCAGTGCTTAAAAGGGAGGGGGGAGGGAGGAGAGAGGAGACGATATATTTAGCTGTAATCGATTGTCGCCAGAACAATCTACGTGTCGGCTCGGAAAGGAGGCTCTAGTTTTTCCTCAATGTTTTATTTTTACTTCACATTTAAATTTACTTTACATCTCTGTTTCAGATTAGTTTATTGTATTACTAGCTCTATTTTGCGGATTCGCTCCCGTAGTTATATTTTTTTCCGGGATAGAAAGTACCCTATTAAACTCTCCGGCTCTTTAAATATATTTACACAAAAAATCACGTCTATCCATTATTCCGTTGCTGCGTTAAAGACAAACCATCAAACACACTTTAGCATTTTGAATTTTGGTATGTCCGTTGTCTGGAACCCAGGGCGCGATCTGACTTTTAGTAAGTTAAGTGCGTATTAAAAATTAATATCATTTGCTGCGTGCCTTGGAAAGCACGTGAACCCGTTAGTCCTACGCCTAACCTCGCTCCGGTCATGTTGGAATGCCGCTGCCGTCCCATCGGACTATGAGAGTGAGGTTATAGAGATTACAACCTGAGTTTGCACACTCACGCAATATAATATCTTCTGCGTAGTTAACTAATAATAAATTAGTAGAACAGCAGAACTTTCTTTAATTATTACCGTCAATTTCGATATAAATATTAATAACTGTTCCATTAACTTACCTCGGCACTTCCTTAGCTGGACTCGACTGCGTTTCTTGATGGTTATAAGACGCCATTTTTTTATACAGTTTCAGCACTCATTATAACAATAAATAATATAACAGAACGTCACAGTTACTGCACTCACACTTTAGGAATTGTTATTAGGAACATCTGTGAAAGATAAATTCACATTGTAGTATTTTGTAAATTGGGCGTGAGCAGAATATCAAGTAATGATACTAACTTAAAAAATGTATATTTTAATATCTATTGACAACTTTTATAGCCGCATTTACGTTTCATGATTCAATAATATTACTTTGGGCAGTAAATTCGCTCAATAGGACTGCCCATAAGATTCCATCTCTATTACTAATACTTCGCGGTCGTCTAATAGATATTTGAAATTTTCACAAAGTATGTCCTACTATGGCCGCTATAACAACAAATAATAAAAATAAAATAAAGTAAAAAATTTAAGTATCCCCATTAAAAACAACAAACTTTAACGGTCCTTTTTTGTGTGAGAGGCATAGAGCTTTTATGGATCTTTATTTATTCCATTTCAATTTATCCAAGATATATTTAAATTATCAATATACAGAAATATTTTTAACCTAGACTGTACAAATAACTTCCTCCTTTTTGAAGTTGGGTAAATTTGTCACACATTGGGTATGATATAAAATAATAATAAATCATTGTAATATATCTAATAAAGTATAAAATATTAATTTACAAACAGTCGAATTCCACAGTAAATTATAACGAGATCCGTCAATTTCACTGCTGCAGCTACCAGGAATTTTACGGCATTAATAACACAATTAAAATTTAAATCCATATTAAGTAATAAAACGAGTATAATTAATAAGGGCCCGACCACACCCAGAAGTCGGCTATAAACGCTATAAACCGTTAACATTGAAAGTCGTTCAGCAGGGTATCGACTGCGAATTTATTTGACAGGTTATAGCAAACAGAGTTGAGATTGAGCAATCAAAGTCGCAGACTTTATTTGCGAGTTACTTTTGTAACAGTAAATACTTTAGAGATTTATGTTCCGTCGTAATTTTCATCTTGTTTAGTATGAATGCTGATGACACGAATGTCAAAATAGCTCTTTCTCTCATTTTACTACTTAATCGCTAGACTGAACTGAATAAATTTAGATACAGACTTCAAACGGAACGATTTTCATCTTGTTTAATCAATAAAAAATGATACAAATGTAAAAAAGCTATATCTCTCAGTTTAAAGGTTAATCGCTAGACTGAATTGAATAAAATTAAGTAAAGACTTCAGACGAAACGATTTTCATTTTGTTTAGTATAAATCAATAAGAAATGATACAAACGTAAAAATTGCTCTATCTCTCATTTTGCAGTTTAGTTGCTAGACTAAATTGAATAAAATTAGATACAGAGTTCAGACCGACCGATTTTTATCTTCTTAATATGAATGCAAAATGATACAAATGTAAAAATAGCTCTATCTTTCATTTTATAGCTTAATCGCTTCGCATTATTTAAAGTGTAAACTTGTCTTTGGAATATAATATGTAGATAATAACATACTTTCTGCTACTGCTAAAAGCAATTTAGTAAGTAATTGAAATTATAACATTAAATGTACTAGAACGTGTCTTAATAATTTGGAGTCTCATTTGAAAAGCACCGATTATTTTATGAGCTATTTAAATATTAATAATAATAGTACTAATTAGGCATCTGTTTGAAAATTACCTGAAAATGGAAATGTACTAAACATACGAAACTCAATAATACCTAATGTCCAAATTGCAGTAATTAGAGCTATAAATGAAGCCAACATAATTGAGAGCCATAATTTTGGAGCACTGTTTGCTAAATAGTTTCTAAAATTACCATCATTTTCGAATCTCTGTTTGTTTTCTGATATAACCATCAATGAAACATCAAAAGTCCTCTTTGAAACGGTTCAGAAACATTTTGATAGACAATGCTCAATTCTGTTTCGCTTGGCGACTGTTAACGTAGTCTCAAAGGGACTAAATGAACGCTGTTTCGTGAAGACGTTAAAAATTTATAGCCTCGCTTCGCTTTGTGCTTTTATTGTCGTCACTCTGTAGCCCATCGTAATAATTAAAGTATGTCTTGCTGGTACCGAATGAATTAAAAACTCCTTTGTGTATAAGCCGGAAAATTGTGAAGAGAATTTAATTTTGAAACAAAAAAATTCATGAGGAAGTAAAGTCGCAAAGGACTGATCATATTGGAAAGTGATTTAACTTTTGGTTTAAAAATGATATATTTTTTTAAGTGTTTGTAAAATTTGTAGGAATATAATTGATATCATCATCATCGTAATCAGATTGTATTTATCTACTGTTAAATGCGCTCCACTTTGTGAGCTTATTGGAGGTAGCTCATTGCCCATAATCGCCACGGTGCGGTGGGCAAGCGGGTTGGTGATCGCAGTAGCAGATGATTACTGCTGCCTATCCTCCAAATCATAAAAATTTTATAAGAAAATTTTAACTTTAATTTTTTAAATCACAGCAGCACTAGAATTTTATTCTTGTATCAGTCGTATAATATAACAATGCACTAACATCCAGAACTATAACAAATATTTTGTCAAACATAGGTATAAATAATAACTGCAATTCGGGAATGGTACCAGCGCGAGCGACGACATTTTGTATTTTTGTATTTGGAATGGTTGGTGTACATGAGAGCTACACGATGAGTGAATGGCATAAAACTTAAGAAAAAAAAAAATCGTGTAACTTTTTAAATGCAGATTTTTTTTTAATGAACGCATTGATATTTGAATTCGTTCTTTTTTTTAATAACGTACTTTCCGAATTTAAATACAAATGTCCTTAACACTAGCAAAACGCAAAATACACGAACCATGTCAGTAACTTTTTAAATGCAGATAATTTTTTTAATGAACGCATTGATATTTTAATTTGTTATTTTTTTTGAATAGCGTACAAATTTCGAATATTTAAATACAAATTAATGTTCTAAACACAAAATACACGAACCATGTCAGGGTATTAAAGAGACAAATCTGTAGTGGCCGACTCGTTAGGCCGGGTCACTCCCCGTGAATCCTAATGAACCCTGCTTATCATTCGCAATGACAGCCAACTTTGTCTTCGAAACCCGGGCAAGTTTAATTAATTTATGAATTAAAGCCCGTCCCTATCAAATTTCCAACCAGATCTGGAGGTGGGAACGAATTCATCGCGGCATCTTGTTTATTTTAGTTCTGGTTGAGTTTTAGTTTGCTGCCAGCTTTGATGACTGTAAGTTTATTTATAATTGCACGAGAAGTTAAATTAATTGAATTTATTAGGTGAAGAAAATAGTTCTGGACCTTTACAAATCATTAATGTTTCCTAATTATACTTGTTTGGGAGAAATACGATTTGCCTTGTCAAACTTCAGCGTGGAAATCAAAATATATTTTATCTCTATACCAAAGACAGATCTGCAAGTTACTATCGTGGACAAAGCCGGTGCACCACTTTTAAAGTTAGAATCGCTTGCACCCGGCATCTGAACGTAACGCAGGCTTGCCCCTACGCACGTAGCATCGTTCAAAGCATTTTTATGGCAAAGTGGCACTTATAACCAGAAAGCAGTTTTGAAATTTTTTGTCGGACTGTCTTTATGATTGCTTTTTTCACATCGTCAAAATGGCTGGACCTATTTTGATTGGACTTTCACTAGCAGTTAGCTCAACATCCAATTTGAGAAGAACTTCTCAGCACAAATTCATATTTTCAATTTTTACGAGAACATTAACTAAATACTAAAATAATAAATACACGCGAACGAAGTCCCGGGCGATAGCTAGTAAAAAATTAAATGTCTAAGTAGGTACTTAAAGATGACTTAAAAAACGACTAACACATGTTTGCTTATGGGGGTATTTTTTTTAATCTAAGCTCAATATTTATAACCCCTTTTTAACCGACAATTTGTTTAGCGTAATAAATAAACTAATAGTTATTTTATGAAGATGGTTTATTATAAATTAACAGATGTACTGCCACGGTACCGCAAGTGTCGTGGGTTCAAGTCCTGCTCGTATCGTGTCTGTTTTTTTAATTTCCTATTTTTTTTAACCAGATGTAGTTTTAAGTTTAACATCAGGCTTGTAGTGTATTTAATTTAATGTTGATAGAATTTAATGAATAGAATTTAATGTTGTTATAAAACAAAGTCCTCTGCCGCGTCTGCCTGCCTGATGGCGATTAACTCAAAAACTACTGCACCGATTGTCATGCTCCAATGGATAGAGTGGTTCTCGAGAAAGGTTTTAGTATATAATTTGTCAAGTTTTTTTATATATTGGGTAAAATATAATGGTATCTGTAGGTGTCGGAAAAAAATTAGCTGGGTGGAAGGAACGGGGTCAAAATATTACTTTTGGTTGCAATATCCGACCTCCACGCGGGCGAAGCTGCGGGCATCAGCTACTGTTACTGTTACTAGGGCATCAGCTAGTATTATAATAAAGCATTTGGTCTCTTAGACAAACTGGTTAAAACTTAAACCTAAGGTAATACGTCTTAATTTTCGTTAGCTATCTGTAATTTAACTACAGTAAATGGCGCTCGTAGCTTTTAATATTGGTTAACATTTATTATAGTTACCGCGTGTGGCTAAAAAATATTAATAAACACCGTCAATGTAATAAATTTTTCATCATACTAGCTCGTAAAAAAGGCTATTCCATTCTAGAAAAGCGAAAGGTAAATCTAAAATACGACCCTAGAGCATAATAGTTTCTTTTATCCATACCGTTAATAGAAAATTTAAGCAAAGAGTTTGAATACTCGACAAAAAAAAATTTGACTGTTGCATTCATTTAAAATTATAAGAAATCAATTTTAATCCTTGAAAAACCGAAAAATAATATTAGAATTATAATAAAACATTTATAAGATAAATTATATCTATTAATTATATATATTAAATATGAAAGTTTGTGAGGACGTATGGATGTTTGTTTCCCTTTTACGCAAAAACTACTTAAAAGATTTTGATGAAACTTTACAATAATAATATGTATACCTATAGAATATTACATGCGCTGGTGAACATGGACTAATTATTAATAATTTTCAATTAGTCTTATTAACCGTAACATTTACACGCAGATTTAAAGTTTAGACAAGTAATAACGGCTAGGTAATACTTTTACCTTACTTAAATTACGAACTCAAATGAGCTCATCTGCGCTAGAGAAACTACTACAAGATTTACACAAGTTCATTTGCCTCAAACGATTGTAATACCTTGTCTTATCTAAGTTTAGGAACGCCTTAAGGGGAGGTATACGCGTAAATACATAGTAACAGAATAATATATTATTATTGCAGAATAGAATAGAATCTCGTTTATCTCTCAGTATGTACTAGTTTCTTACGAACTTGCTATATAAAATGATATTAAATTCTTCTTCTTCGAGAATGATACAAAGTTTATTAACTGAGAATAAATAAATTAAAAGTTAATTTTGAAAGTAAGTATCTCATAATTGGATAACATTTCTCCAGATTTACCTACTTAATATTTTTCTTAATGTCATTCTTATACAAATTTATTACGTAGGTACTTATTTCAACTTCTTTTTATTTTTTATATGTTTTTTACATGTTTATACACATGTTTTTGCTTATTAAATGATATGATTTTATAAGAAACTCGCAAAACAACTGACTCAGGCGGGACTTGAACCCGCGATCCCTGGCGTCCGCTGCCATCGCTTTACCAACTAAGCTACCGAGTCCTGCATGCTTCAGTCGAAATTACGAATCTCTTTCTTAACACCTTAAAGGCGTGTGGCGACATCTACCGGAGTATTTACGTACTGTTGGTCACTTCTTCTTTCTTTTCATTATTACGGCTTTTATGATTGGATGCATAAATGGTGTTTGATTCGGAGCACCACATTGATAAAATAAGATTAGATGCCTAAAGAATTTAAAGAGAATAGTTATATTATTATACCTGTATATTTATTTAAGGGTCCGAATCGTGCGTACAAAGCTTTACAAGGAATCATGCATCTTTTATCTAATTGTAAAACACTATTAAAAAATTGATTTACATTATATTTTCATAATTTTATCGAAATAATAAAAAATTGATAAAAATAGCCTATGTTTTAATTCGGCAAAGAAATCACATAATGCTAAAGTTTTATTAAAATATTTTCACTCCTTTCGTCGTTGCTCAAAGACGGACATCCAAACATCAAAATCAAAAACGAATAAACTTGAAGATTTGTTTATTCTAAAATAACCTCCTCCATTTTAATATGCAACATTGCCTGAAAGCAACCTTTCCCATCCGATCGGAACTCTCCATAGGGCAATAAGCTAACAGTCGTCAACATTATTAAATAAGCCCTCGCTATAGACGTGGCTTTATGATTATTGTACTTTATAAAACAACGGCCCAGCTTTTATGGATTATAAATTTCATTAGCGTATGTTGTCGGACGATCGCCTTTATTACTTTTGTTACACACTGTACCGCTGTTTGCGTAAATAAGCAATTTTTGTGATGAGTTTTTTGACAGCATTTGAGTATTTACAAGAGTGCGTAAGTTATTTTAGTGAGTGGAATTAAAAATGAAAATAGCGTTTCGCCTGCGATTTTGTTTACGTGGGTTTCAGTTTTTATCCCTTATTTTTCACTCTCTAAATTCCAAAACAAAAAAAAACTATCGTCTCTAGGTCTATCGTCTTAGCCAGTCAGTTTTTAGATACAATATAAATCTATGATTTTGGTAGTCAAAGAGCTCTTACACGAGTCAAGTGCAATTTTAATAGCGAAACAGATAAATGAATTCACTAAGTAAATTCGACATTCAATTCTGACACTATCTTTTATGTAAAATAAATCTTCTTACTAAATCTTTTATGTAAATCAATATAATGATACGTCATGAGTCATGATATCATTTTATTAATAAATACAAAAATACTTTCTTGTTGTTTTTTTTAACAACAAAATTTGTTGCTCATACTTAAAGTTCGACAAACATATCGGTAGTATATCACAAGGTAGGCGCCTAATGCACACTGGGTGGTTTACGACCACTATTTACATAGTAAACCGGTTGCTACATTAATTAATCAGTTCAGATGTTCTCTTTGTTCCAAATTATGTCGTAAAACGCACTGCATTGTATCGGTTCCGCGTTTTGTTAGACCAAATAAATCATGATCGGAAACACATAAAAAAGACGGCTTTACGTCCGTTTGTTTTATAGGTAATGCAATAAAAAGTAGCACTAACATTAAGTTAATGTACGTATTTCTTTTTAAATTTATTTGATCGGCAATTGTTTTCTTTTCAAGTGCTCTATAAAATGTTGTCTTCATTAGGCGTTTGAGCGCGACTGTACTCAGTTTTTAATGTATTGTTTTACAAAAACTTCCTAAACGGATTTTATAGTAAAGAGTCGGAAATGTGAACATTTTTAATTAATATCCGAATTATGCAACTAATTAAAAAAGGTACAAATTCGGAAGTTAACAATAAAGTGCAAAAAATATCTTTTAAGATCTGCATTTAGTATTACCCTTAACTACAGGGTAGCCTAGGGCTGGTACACATAATTTATCTACTGAATTCCTATCTAAGCAACATTATACATTTGTATGTTCGCGTGTAAGCCCTAATATCTGGAACTATAAACCGTTTTAATGCGGCCATGAAATTACTTTTTTTATTAGCTAACAGTGAAATATGGCCAGTATCGAGCGGCTGTTTGTTAAGTGTGAAAAAAATATATAACCGTATACTAATGGTATCTTAAGCGTGAAATTATAATGTTTTTTTTTGTGCAGACAAGCGCAAAAGTACAATTTAATTTTCAAAAAAAGAATAATAGTTTATTTTAGGGCTCCGTAATTAAAGTATTAGATAACTTTACGCCGTTTGTCCGTCTATCTGTATGTCCTACTTTTAAAAGCATATATCTTGTGAAACGTAGGTAATATGTAGCCGAATTAAATTTTTACAGATTATAATTATTAGGGTGGATATCCTATCAAATAATAATAAAAAAACAAAATAATACAAAATGAAGAAGGTCCTAACGTCTTTAGTTAGAAAAATTATTGGATCAAAAAAAATCTTAATTTTTTTTTATTTGCTCTACCGTGAAACCGGTAATACATTCGGCATTGATATCGGTAATATTATGCAAACTCTAAAGTATAAATAAATTGGCCAAGTGCGAGTCAGATTTGTGCTTAGGATCCGAAACTGAATATAATATTATAAAGTTGCTGGTTCATTGTCTGATGTTATATTAGTATCTGACTGCTCTGTGTCGATTTGTTATAAATGTGCAGTTAGCTGAAAAAAAAACATATTTTTTATGTATGTGTCTATTATTAGATTAATATAACTGTCAGTTTCATAACTTATTACTTTAAAAAGGATTGTTTCATCTGGTAAATATCTGGTACCTGGTAAATAACACAAAATAAAATAGTGTCTTGACCGGACGTACCCGAGTCCAACTTGCACTTTTCGAGTTTTTAAACGTTCAGGGACAGTTAAATAGTTTTCTATTCGATGAAAAATATATCTATTGTACGTAAAGTAGAATTTAAACTGATTCGTGACTTATTTTCGTGTTCGATTTGATTTAAGCTTCAAAGATATTACAGTGTTAGCTGTAGAGCACTAACTGGTAAAACATCAAGCACTAGTCTTTTACATGTTTAGTGGAACTATGCGCAATTTTATTTGCTTGTAACACGACAAGCAAAAATAAATTGTTCAAACAACACTAGAGCTTACACACAAAAGTATTATTTTATGTTTTGTGTACCGTGCCGTATGGTTCCCGACCTAAGAATAGAATCACCCCTACTCGTCCTGCGGGTGTCGTAAGAAGCGACAAAGGAAAGGATCCGGAGGATGGGCAGCAGCATTCTTCTGTGTGACAGCAATCATCTGCTACTGCGTGGCGATTATGGGCAAATACCTCCAATGAGCGCTCAAAAGTGGCGCGCATTGGAAGAGGTCTATGTTCAGGAGTGGAATAATAAAGGCTGATGATGATAATAATGATGTACCGATACTGTTGACTTGCAAGTCAAAGCTTCATTCAGATTCGAACCCAAGGCACGTATATTTATCTTTTTAATTCATTAAACGCCCTACTATAACAACAACAGACTGCATTGTGTCTGCTGTCTGGCAGTCAAAGTGTTAACCGACTTCTAAAAAAGGATGAGGTTCTCAATTCGGTTGTATTTTTTTTCGTAAGTTAGTTCGTAATTTAAAATAAAATATCAACTGCTACGTGCGACGGAAAGCACATAGAGGCATCGGGCTTCCGCTTGATCCGGACATGCTCGATTGCCGTCCGATCGGAGTATGAGAGTGAGTGATAGATAACATGCACTAATAGTGTACTTTTATCGCAGGTAGAAGGTATTAAAAAAACGCGTGGCACTCGGGGACTGCCGCGGTAAAGTTATTGCATAGCATTTTTTATCAACTTATGCAATTATTATAATTATTTATTTATTTTTTATTTATGCAGTCAAAAACTTAATACTCAATCACGTCGTGAAAAAAATCTAAGCAAATAGGTAATTCGTTTTCGAAATTCGAATGTTTATATTTCAAAATGTTTTGTTTTTTTATGTGTCAACATAAAATCTTATTTGTTAGTTAATAAGGTTTTAAATAGATTATTCTGCAATAAAGGGTGTTAGGTTTTTTCGTTACGGAATTTCTTGATTTGGTCGCCGCGCTCAAAGTCCGCGATAAAAGCTAGGCTTAAAAATAATTAAAACGAACGCACCCATTAATTGAAGGCATAATAAAAGTCTGCCTTATTCGTGCAGGTGCAGTTTGTAGCAATTTATTTCTAACTTGTGATATCTAGCAGGTGGTCTTAACTGGTCTTACACCTGCTAAGGCTGTAACACCTGGAAATTACACTTACTGCGATAGTTTAATGTCGTGGGACTGCTTTTTGTTCCTAATTTAAAATATTTTATTGCAAGGCTATAACTATTACTAGATATGATATTTTTTATCAAATGGTCTATATTGTCCTAGAGTGCTTTAGGCTATATTTGTAAGTCAAAAATATTTATCTTCTATTTTGTCTATTTCTATAGGTAGTTCAGTCACAAGAAAACTGATGAGCACGGGGTATCAGGTTTAATTCTCAAGTCATGCAAAATATTGTTGAATTTCTCTGTTGCAGCACATTTTGACGTAGCCATGTTTCAACGTAGCCTAAATGAGACTTGTCAGCGAGACTACTTTACTTGCTGTGGACTACGGATATGAAACCATTATGTAAGACTTGGCAAAGTCTTTGAAATATTGCACCATCGAAATTTAGACTTATGAGATTTAAAATACTCATGATGAACGATAGTATGTTGATAGAATACTATCCAACATCTTTTGATATCATCTTAATAAAATTATAAATGCGAAAGTTTGTGAAGATATTGACATGTTTATTATTCCATTACGCGTAAACCATTGAACGGATTTAGATAAAACTTGGTATACAAGTAGCACTTAGGAAGGATTTTTGGCATGAAATGGAATTCTACTCCTAAACGGGTCAAATAGGGGATGAAAAATCAGAAACTCTTGCGAACAAAGCAGTGGGCGAGGCGATAGATTCAAGAAATAATGTTCCCAAACCCACAATAAAACTTTTTATACAAAAAAGCAAGTGATTCAGGAAGCCATCTAACATATGTTGCCTTACAAAGAAAACCCCATACCGTATTTCATTCAACATAATAGGTACTCGTTTTATAGTCCACAACGGTTGCTTACAACTACAGCACTTACGATAATTGTTGCCTTCAAATAAAAATAAGGGATAACTCTGCGTAAAACGGAACGCTGTTTAAACGTTATGAGGGAATTCATTCGAATGATTGATCCACGTTCCGTTTTACATGTTTGTTTTATTTAGTGGATGCTGAAAAGCTTTTTAGTTTGATTAAACTTAGACAAGAATGTGCAGCGTTTGGCCTCGTTTTTGATTTGATGAAAATGTTAGATACATCCCTTAAGCCAGCTTGTGGCTTGAACTATGTGTAATTGACCTAATACTGATGAATAAAATGTTTATTTTTTTAAAAGAGGAAAAAAAATCTGCTCCGATTAAGATTTGCACCTCCTTCCTGTATTTGAAAACCGTATTTTGCTGTTATTTCAAGCACATAATTATAACAGAATATTATTTTAATTTTTCATATAAATATGTCCAATTAAGCAGTAATAACCATCCCATAAAGCTTTACCTACTGTCGTATTTTTACCCGACTTGACCTTGACCGCCAGGAAGGGTTATGTTTTTTTTTAAACTAAAACTCATATATAACAGCTACTTCTAAGAATATATACAATTAGAAATTAAGTGATTTCCTCCTGACCGAATTTCGGTCACACACATCTCAACGGAGATTAGCCATCTACGCAGGAGATATTATAGTGCACAAGCGTGTGTACAAATAGGTACACTCTCTATTCCCTCACTCCTCATAGTCCGATGGGATGGCAATCCGACACGACCGGAGAGAGATAAGGCGCAGAGCCAACGGCTTTACGTACTTTTTGAGGCACTGAGTAAGTGATAATATTACTTAATTTATAATACACACATAACTTACAAAAACTCAGAGGTGCGCACCTTGGATTTGAACTCTGACCTATGACTTGCCAGTCAACGGTTACCACCACTAGGCTATCACGAAATGAAGTAAGTAAACATTGAACCCATAACTGTAAGTAATAAATCTAACGCTATGGGATTTATCAAGTCAATTTATATAGCCCATTAGCCTTGATTCATAGCGCTATTCAATATGATATTCCGTAGTTTCATATGTTAAGATTGCAATGTTATTTAAAGACTAGCTTTTGCCCGCAGCTTCGCCCGCGTGGATGTTGAACCAGGATAAAATTTATATTTTTTGTTAATCCAGGAAATATGGTTTTTATGTTTACCGAGTTCTATTCAAATCAAAAGTGTTTAGGTAACAAACATCTTCACAAACTTTTATTAGTGCAGATTAGTAATGTTATGATATGACAGTTCAAGTCCGCCCAAGTCAGTTGTTTTTGCGAGTTTCTTATTAAGCAAAACATGTGCATAAACATTTAAATTATCCAAAATATTTATTATTGAAAACATTATATATTGCCATTAAACATTATCCAGGACGATGCAATGGATAGAGCGAAGGGGAAGCGAAAAACCCGAAAAGCAGACCCCACTATCATGTGGGAATAATTATTGCACAGGAGAGAATGAGAGATTTTTTTAAATATACCTATTGTATTGTATATGTTTTGCACATTTGAGAGCAATTATTCCAACAAAGATTAGTTTTATATTTAAGTCTTACTAATGTATAGGGCAAAAGAAAAAGTTATAAGTGCGCTTCGCATATTTTATTGCATAATTTCTGACCTAATAAAGCGAAAAACCTATGTAAAAGAACAAAAGTTTCGTATCAATATCAAATCCGAACCAGGATATTTAGAAAAACATACAGATTACTTTGTTTGTAGTTTTGCTCTCGGGAGCTAAAATGTACAGAGAGTCAGGACTGGTGACCCGAGAGCAAACGACATACAGTCTATGTGAGGAGAAGCTGGTCCTGAGATCGACACTCGCAGACTTCTCATGGCGAAACAAACGCCCACAGGAAACTACACTCGCTTAAATTGAAAGGGATAAATGTGGAGAATTAGTGGTACATGGTGTAAACACTGTCTCGCCAATACCGAAACCCGTTAGAATTTGCGCCTTGATGATTTGCAGATAATTTACATTAAGCCATCAGGCCATCATTTTCTGGGTCCCTTTACACAATTTCAAAGGCGTTAAGTTCCGAAGAAGCATAATCGGGACACCGACCTTCAACTTAATGACGTCCGTCGGAAGTCCACTTGCAGTGAGGGAATTCAGGAATTTTACAGAATAATGAGTGGCGTCATCTTGATTGTGTGTGTTTATAAATGTGTAAAACACTTCATTCCCTTTCATTTATAAAAGAATGCATTCGTTGATTGCTGCAGCTTGATTATTTTTGGGCGTTTTGAGTTGGAAAATTCTTGAGCATGTGGATTCCTACTCAGCCGCCCATAATTATTGTCAAGCTCAACTTATGAATACAGGATCATAAAAATAATCGTTTCAAAGAACCATTCACCTCATCAGCCCCAGTTCCTCGCGTCACCACAGGCAGCGTTCAGTGGAAATTGCCGCTGAACATAACTGTGACACCACCCATTATGTGTTGGTTCCTACGGATGTCTTTTAGAGTTCTGTGTACCGCATCAACTGCTTTTCTGTTTGCCATTATACATTCATCCCATCATAAGATCAAAGAACAATTCTTAAGCAAATGCCTGCCTTGTCACTATTTCGTGACACATCACAAACAGGTGTTTCGTTGCTCTGTAAATTGATGGGAATCCTAAACATGGTGTGCGCTGTTTTGTCACCAGAAAACAACGTGGCAGTAATCGCCAAAGACGCTACTGCAATTGTAATTTTGCCCTGCCTCCCTGCAAGGATGCTAGTGGTTATAAATATTTTTCCTGTCCCATCAGGAGTATCCAAGAAAATTATTTTTCCTCAGATTTAAATCGACTCCTAACGCCATCTAGTTAAGAAAAAGGAAACATTATGTTTTAAATAATAATAATTTTAATGCTTCAAATTAAAGCGGATTTTTTTTATAAGCTGAAATTTTTAAAAGTATAATCCCACACGATGCGCGTTGCTTCCTTCGGGTTTCAAATTGAAATATTTAAAAAAGAATTCCGCTGATCTAAATAGACTCTAACGCCATCTAGAACACTATGTTTTAAATAATATAAATTTTATAAATGTTTCAAATTAAAGTGGTGACGTTTTTTACATACATACATAGACTCACGCCTGTTTCCCAGAGGGGTAGGCAGAGACAACGGATTTCCACTTGCTACGATCCTTGCATACCTCGTTGCATATACGTTTTTTTAAGATTGAAAAATTATTAAAAAGTATGTTTCCTTCGGGTTTCAGCCGGTAAGTAATAAAAGTCATTAAGAATGAAATACCACAAAAATACATATTAATTTCAATGACAAAAAAAATACAAAAGAATCCACAAAAAGTTTGCGGAACTGGGGATCGAACCCAAAGCCTCACACTTCCAAGGCGTTCGCCCGACCGGAAGGCTATGAAGTCTGTTGACATGTAGTCAAAATAATCGTTCCTAAAAGATATTATTATGTTATGTTATGTTATGTTTAGCTCCTTGTGGATATAGCGTGATAATATTTTGTAAATTGAAATTTAATAATATTTTTCCCAACAACAACAACAATTCTGCAGCAAATTCTAGAAATACGCTGCTTACTACAATACTGCTCATCCCCCATAATTATAAACGTAATAATTTATACCCTATAAGTTGACTAAGAATTTAAAAAGTATATTTGCCGAATTTCAACTAAATCTGTCCAGTAGTTTTCGCGCCAATCAATTACATACATACTTCGTTACGATTTTATTATATGTATAGATAACACACATAGTCTCAAAAGCACACAGAATAGTTCCATCCGGGAATTGAACCTAATACCTTAGGTTCAGCAACTTGGCAATCTTACTTGATCTATATAATTACATTCATATTCAAAAGTAGAAAAAAGGGAAATACCTAATATACAAAAAAATTTATAGGTGTAGGTATATCATTTTTTTGTTGTACTTAATACCGGACTATTAAGCTTCAATTAACTTACATAAAATGTTTTCATCAGGATTCAAAAACAGCAACGACAGCGTTTACTAGTATCTCTTTCATAAATCAAATAAATTGAGCCGGGAAAGAATATTCAGTGGAGCGATATGAACTGAACTCGTATGAATGGACACTTATGATTATGCTCGTTCGTTATTGCGACATGAAATGTGACCGCGATCCTAGTATCAATACTGATATATCTGCTCACGCAATGTAGGAATGTATAATGAAAATTTTAGTGACCCCCAATTTTACCAAAAGTGAAATTTAATTTAAATTTTAAAAAATCACAAATATAATGTCCCACCAATACATAATTTTATATAGATAAAATATTATTATTATTTACAAACCTCTCTGATAACATAACAAAAACACTTTCAATAAAAATAATTCTAACACTACACAACACACGAAATAAACACGAGAACAGCGATACTGACGCTACGTAAGACGTGCGTCGCCATCGACGGTCGACGCGCTACTGAAGTTCAGTTTCATACCGTATTATCTACTGCATCTCGCTACGAAACCTCCTCGCTACGATGAGTGCCTGGTACCCAACGGGAGTTTTTCGTTGAAAAAACCGTTTTTCCGGGAAACTGTATCATTTCTGTATTGATTACAAACATTTCTTGATGTAATCATAAAATAGCAACTTTTTGAAATTCAACAATCAATGTTACGCAATTACCTATTTATGACAAAATAAAAAACTTAAATAAAAACATAGGTAGGAGTTAGGACATTTTCCTAAGTTCAAGTGTATAGTAATGATTACTATAATAATATGTGATAAAAATAAATAATTACTAATCGACCATTGCAGCATTGTTTACAATTCTATCTGACAAAAAGTACCAGATTTTTGTGCGAATCCTAAAGTGTTACAGAAAAATTAAACTCGAATAATTATATTAGAAGTCATTTGACGATTCCGTAAAATTACACGGTCACATTCTCGCAAAAAAATCGTAACAAGCAATATAAAAATATCGTGACTAACCCAATATACCGTTAATATTAAAGTACAGTTCCGAAACCGATTACTTATTTATCCGCCACTTATTTATAAGAAACTATCTCAGCCAATTCTGAAACTTTTATCACGAGAACCTTGTTTCCGAACGTCCATTACTTGGAACTTGGAATGTTTTTCTTGATACTAAAATCAAAGTTACTTAAGTGCTCCACATTGGCCCGGCCTGTCCTCGTAGACTTAGAAATTGCCAAACTTGCAAAATCGGTTGACGTTATTTTGGAAGAATACTTTTTGTATTGAATATTTAAGTTTGGTAGAAAAAGTTTTAGTTTTTGTATTGTTGTGTATTGAGATTGTAATAACTTTGTAAGCTTATAAAGTTTTCTACTGTTCTTTGTAAGCTTATAAGACTTTCTTGTGTTCTTGATTCTGTATTTTTCTTATTACGTTTCTCATCTTGAATTGAAATTCTTCATAGATTTAAGCTTTATTTATAACATCACGTCTACTGTTCTTTAAAAGGTTGGGCAGAGGTTTATTGCACGAGGTTTTAGAGATTTTTTTGTAGCCATATATCGAACACAGATCCAGACATTGTTTTGTACCAACAATTTCCAAAAGAGAAAAGGCATTCAACTCAACCTTGCAATCGAAACTAGGACCCCCATTTCAGCAGTCGTGTTGGTGATCAACAAAGCAAGTAAGTTTTTTTATAGTATGGAGCTGGGTTGGTATTATTTATAGTATTCTGTGTTTTCCCATAGTACCAAAGGATAAGATAGATTTCATATTATAATTAATACCAATATTACTTTAAAAAATTGAGGAGAAAAGAAAATAAGCGTAAATGCGTTTAAAAGAATTATTTAAAAGGTGAATTAGAAGTAGCTTCTAATTAACTCAAGATTTTTTTTACACTCGCTAAATGCTTATGACAACATTTAACATCATCATCGTCATCAATATAAGAGCTTTTTAATCCAATAGTATAAAAAATTGTTAAATTTTTTAGACTATACGTTTCGACTAAGGAATTTAAGAAAAACATCTTGCATTATTTGAGATATATTTTCTTTTTCTTGAAAGGAAATAACTTTTATCCAAAATATCCTATCGTATCCAATCCAGTTTGTAGTTAATCAATTTGTTAAATAATACCAATACAAAGTACAAACTGCCAATACAAAGAGAAACAAACAAGATCAAAACAACTTTCAAAGCGCACAAAATCAATGTAATCCAATATTACCAGAAATCTGACACCCGAATCAGGTTTTAAACAACTTGCTCTAATCGACGAAAAAAAACAAATTGTACCGTTTAAACGTAGATTTTAGAATAATTAGAGAACAGAGGTAGCCCTTGGAATTCGGACAAACAGTTCCCCTTATAATTAAGAAGCCCTTTCAGGGGAGAGCGAGAGACTCATTTACAATCCTTTATACTCCTTTTCTATGTAAAAACGTTCTAAGGATGTGCCCAGTTAATTGAATAGGGTTAAATATTGATTTGAAATTCTAATCTTATACGCACTCGAGTGTCGCATTAAAAATTATTGAAGTACAATTCAAACTATCTTCTTTGCCAATAAGGCAAGGAAGACTGTTTGGATGGGATTTTCAAACTTTGTTGGGGTGGAGGTCTAATCTAACTAATCTAATCTAACTAGATGCAGCTGATATTAGTTTTCTACGTAGCAAAGACTGCTATCTGTCCTCCGCAAAAGGAAACGATATTCTGAAGTTTGATCAGATTTTTTTAAAGTACTGACTCTGTATCTGCTTGGTAGCATTTTTCATTACTAATGGTCATATTCCATAAAACTTAAAGGTTGTGTCATGGCTCTATGTATGATGTTTTTCTGTTCAAATTATTGCCCTTCACCAATTTGAATAAGTATATTTTATGAAAATAATTTTGAAAACTTAAGGGCAGTTAAGTTAGTTAAAGTACTGGGTACTAAGTTAAGGTACTAAGGGTTCCATTATGGGCACTTTAAAGGGAACAAACTGGTCTCTAACACTATAGTACCGCAGGAGCTAATAAATTCCTTAGCATCTTTTTTACAATAAACATTTTGCTTCTGCTAAATGTAATTTATGCTCGTGTTTTATGACTAGAGTTCAAACACACATGTATGAATTCCCCCTCCATATAATTTAATTAACACTGACTCACAAAAGCTAATAAGTAGTGTGTCAACAATTACCAATGAAAACAACAAATAAAACTATTACAGTATCAGTTCGACAACCGACAATTCAAACTAATTTGAGGATACAAGCGTTGCGCAGAATTTGTATTAGTATTCCATTTGTGGCTTAGAGAAGTTGGCAGGTAACTGACGTCTCAAAGCTTGTGGTTCGTGTATCGCCAGCCTAATTGGCTTTACAATAACCAGCAAAATGTACAAAGTGTTTTTGTTAAATGTGACGTTATTGCTGTCTTTTGTGGTCAGATAGTGATATGGAAATTTGGTCCTAATATGGTCCTGCGAGGGACGCGCGAATCGAAAGACCAAATTATTTTATTGTTTAATGTAGGGTTAATGTTAGATTGTTTTATGTCATAACAAAAGACTGCTGTTGTCAATATTCAGCACTGATTTCAATTTGAATCATTTTGTAATGTCGTTAGTCGCAAAATCAACTTAAAACGGAATATTATTTTGAATGCAATTATAAATGTCTGCCTGTCTTTACAAACTCATAATATAGCGTTAAATATTTAATTGTGCTTGGATACAAAGTTAAAGGTTGCAGGTTTGAATCTAAGTATGCACACTGACTTTTAGAATTTATATTATTACAATTTATGTTATTTGTCACATTCTTAAAACAATAAAGGAAAATTTTAAATTAATATCACTTTTACGACGTGTCAAAGCACTGAAACCAAACGTCTAAATATTGCTGTAAGCCTGAAATTTGCAGGGCTTCAGGTGAAGAAACTAATGAATGATCGGTTCCCTCAGTAAAACGGATCAGTTGATTGTTTCGCACAACTTGAATGAGTGAATTGTTTTGTCAGAAACCGGTTATTGAAGCGCAGTTGTCGACTAAAGCGAAAAGTGGGTTTTCAATCCACTGAGTTATTGCGAGAGGATTCACGGAATTAGTGCTGTAAATTGTTGCTTAAGGAACATTTCAAGAGTCTTTGAAGTATTCGTTTCTTGGTATGACATCGTAACGAAGTGGTAAGGGTGTTTGTGATGAAAAGTTAGTTGACACCAGTAGCATCGGCTAAGATTAACAGAGAGCTAGTATAGTACTATAGAGAGATAGTATAATACTATCTTATAATATTATAATTCTTTTTTCCGTGGCTCTTGTCAGTCTAATTTGGGTAAAAAGTATAGGTACTATCGCGGACACGAACGGTGCACCACTTTGCGATCAAAATGCTTTGAATGATGCTACGAGCGTAGGGATAGCGCTACGTTCGGACGCGCGCCGGTGCAAGCGATTCTAACCTTAAGAGTGGTACACCGGCTTTGTCCACGATAGTACCTTAAGTCACTCTACGGTCTATCCTCTAAAGTGTTTGTTGGTTTGTCTTTCTTTCACACAGCAACGGAGCAACGAATCGACGTGATTTTTTGCAAAGAGATAGTTTATGGACCGGAGATTGACGTAGAGTAGTTTTTATACCGGAAAAATTAGAGCTATGGGAGCGTAGTCGGGGAAAAACTTAGTTACTTTTACCTTACCTTTTGTGTAAAAAACAGGTCTATATACAATAAAGTTAGTGACTGTATACTTCGGAATACTACCATCGACTTAATATGACTGGAGTTGTTATTGCTTAGTGACCTTTGAATAGCAAGTCAGAGGTGTCAGATTCGAACCCGAGGCTATACCTCTGGCTGGTAGTATGTAATGTGCGTATTATAAAATAATTACCACTTGCACAGTGCCTCGGAGGCCGTTAGCGTCGGTTCTACGTCAGATTTCTCCCTGGTATAGGTACCGCGGTAGTGTCGCATTGCCGTTCCATTAGACTATGAGAGTTAGGGAATAGAGAGTACCCTTGTGTGTATGTACGAACTTGTGCACTAAAATATATTAATAGTTATTATGTGTATAATATCTATCCTGCGTCGATTTGATCGAAATTGATATCGAATTCATCAATAATGACTGAAAAACAACATACTTACGAAAAGTATAAACCTACAATTGAATACAAAGTACTTCCACTTGATCAACCATCAACCCTAAATCAAAACATCGTTCAAACCCCCTACATTTCCCCTAAAAATAATATAAATATCAATGGTGCATCAAAGTGAGTTGAATTTGTTTACTCCATTATATTTACCTGACCAGTGACCCGCTTAATTCTGACCCTTGGGGCAAAACGTGACCTCCCTGATGCAACAGCACGTCATTTCAAACACTCTTGAAACTGATTTTTATAACTCCTAAAATATATTTTACCGCCCTAAAAATATCTTAGCCACCTTATTATACTCTACTAAGATTGAAATTTGCTTGCAGTTTGATACGCCAGCCACAAAATGATCGTGGTATTTTATATGAGGGGTGAACATACTTTGACTAGGATGCTTTCTCCCCTAGTAATTTGATACAGTTTAACTCGTGGGAATGCAAGATTTATGTTTGGTTTGTGTAATGAATAAAGACGAATAGATTAAAGTTGAACTGTTTATGGGAGACAGGAGGTTTTAGTAGCATGGATAGAATGTCAAAAAAGTTCATAATTTGTTTTTTGATGTCACATTTAATATGAATCTGAATGATCTGAATAACATTCAATATTATTCGTTTTTCATTTACTTCGTTCGAGCAACTTCGTTGTCTTGATTGATTGAGATGTGAGTTGACCTGCTTCTTTCAAAAATTTCAATTAAAGCCTAAAATCTGAGTTTGACTTAGGTAAATTGATTCATAATTTTTTAAGGCACATAATTGATCTTGGCCATCACATGGTCCATAAAGCTGTGTTAAGTTGTGAACCTGTGTTAATCCATATTTAGAAGAGAAAACACTCATAACTTTGTGAGTGAAACATTCAGATGAAACAAAATTGCTCGGTTTTTTGCGAAGCAACTGCTTATCGCACTCACACACAATTATCCCACTCCTGCAACCCAAGGGATCCAGTATTTTGAAGTAAGATTAGTTGTCAGGATTTTATGAGGGTACTGACTGTCGAAAATCTTCATGGCAGACGGAGCCAACGGTGTAACGTGCTTTTGAAGCACGGTATTAATTAATTTAAAATACGCTTATAACTTCTAAAAAGTAAGAGCTGCGTACCTTTGGCTCAAACGTGAGATCTCTGACTTGCCAGTCAACGGCCACACCACTAAGCTATCTTGGCTAGCAAGCAAGCTTGGGAAGTACCTGAAACAAAAAAGAAATATTAGAACTGACAGTCTCTTTTTGCTAAAACCGATCGATGATCTTAGACACATCCATCATCCATTGAGAATATTTCAGGACTTTGTTTTCATCACCAAATTCACCAAGTCACCAAATTTTCATCATCAAAACTTAAGATTCGATCGTTTTAATGTTTGAATTTTTAGTCCGTCAAAGGTTTATAGATATCACTATTTATAGATTTCACTGTTATAATATTTTAATAGGCAACTCTATTTTAACCGTCTTATTTTAAAAGACTATAAAAATAACCCTCAATCGTCGTGTGCCGAGGCGTCTTGTCACGATTCACATCGGAGCTGAGGGTTGAGACAACTGACGCGGATATAATTCAAAATTACCTCTCATACCTCGAATGCTACCACTTTTTACCCGACTACAAAAAAAAGGAGGGTTATGATTTTAGCAGTCTATGTATGTATGTATGTATGTATGTATGTATGTATGTATGTAAGTTTGTTCATCTGTTCCCTCGTAGCTCCTAAACTATTTGTTGTAATTCAATAAATAAGGTGTCTATCGATGCGTCTTAACACGTTCACTGCGTAAGCTTAAAAACCCGTACTAAATTCAAGTGCGTTACGGGAATAAATGCGCCCCGTAACGAGCTACTACAATGTGCGTTACGGGTGTAAAAGTACCCCGTACACCCTCATTGCTTTATATACCCCTATCTACCTGAATTTCCACTTTTTTTAATTTTTAATTTTTTAAATTGATAGACTATTGAATAAGCTATGTTATAGTCTTTTCGCCAGTAGATTTGGCAAAAATTGATAAAGTTATAAGGAAAAGAAATGCCCGGGGCTTTTTTATCCCCGTATCGCACTAGAAATGCTAAAAATACGGGGTAATAGTGCCCCGTAACGCACAAAACTAATCTTTATCGATGAAATGATAGTGATGGGAAATAAATAAAACGTCTACCGATACGATAGTCTTAACGAAAATATTAATTTCGGAAGAATGCAAATAGGTAACAAAGTATTAGGTAACAGAGATATTTAATTAGAAGCTTTGGCCTTAGTTGGTGCGTATGTATTTATTAAATAATAAGTAAAAAAACCAAAATGTATCAATTATAATTATAAAAACTAGTTAATGGAGATAAAAAAAAATAAAAATAAGGTAAATAAGTTTGGCCATCTTTTTTATTTATGACAATTCCAACATATGACGCAAACGCTTTATTGTCGATAAATTATTGAGATCACGTGATGTGCTATTGACTGCACTAACGCAAATAAGCTCACAACCCCGTACGGGTACACAATATTTTATACGGGGTTCATTGAACCCCGTATCGCACTAAAAGGTAATTTTTACTCTCTGGTCGGAACGGGGTTTGAAAAACCCCGTATATTTTTTAAATATCACCTCTTTCTACAATCGCCAAACTACACAAATATACAGTTATCTCTGTCATGCAGTCATAAATTCCAGAGATACAGCTCCCGCACCAGCGAGTAGACACTACTTTTTTCTCCCGCACTGAATGAAAGCATCGTACGGGGTTAAAAAGACCCCGTAACGCAGTGAACGTGTTAATGGTCTGCGGGTTATAGGATTTATGAAATTTCGTAAAATCAAATAAGGTGGATTTTAAAAATAAATTAGTCAGCTCGAAAAAAATAAAGTTAAGGTAAATTTATGGTGTTTGATATCAAATGGAAGGTCTTGATGAGCACATTCAGAATATGTATATATTATCTATATATTCTGGACCACTTCTTAGAATATCAGCCTTCTAACTACCCGTTACGACTATCATAAATATATGTGATTATAACACTGCATACAATGTGAAAACGTGATAACAATAAATATTTACTAATTAAATTAAAGTTTCTACACATCACTGCCTATTAAATTATGATTATATTTTAAAATAATGTTAATTAAATTGAGATTTCTTTTACGTAACTAGATGGCGTTGGTTTGCGGTTTTGTGGAAGTAAGTAACATAGAGTTAAAAATACCTCCTCAAAAATCCCGGAATCGTAAACATAACAATTAAATCCCGGGATTTTATTAATATGGACTGGATTTTGACCTATAGTTTTTATTAGAATTAATTTTGTATGTAAAATAAAACTCATTAATTTAACAGTTTTAGTACCGAACTACTTAAGTATTACATTATCTGTTACCGACGTCTAAAAACATAATAAAGACTTTTTATTATAATAATTTAGTTCATATAATAGTCGTGATAGCCTAGTGGTGGTGACCGTTGACTGGCAAGTCAGTGGTCTCGGGTTCAAACCCAAGGCGCGCACCTCTGACTTTTCGTAAGTTATGTGCGTTTTATAAATTAATTATCACTTACTCCGTGCCTTGGAAAGCACGTAAAGCTGTTGGCCCTGCGCCTGATCTCTCTCCGATCGTGTCGGAAGGCCGTCCCATCGGACAATGAGAGTGAGGGAATAGAGAGTGCACCTGTGTTTGCGCATACACTTGTGCACTATAATATCTCCTGCGTAATTGGCTAGTCTCCGTTGAGATTGGCCGCTGTGACCGAAATTCGGTCAGGAGAATATTTTTAGTTCATATGTATTTAAAACGTTAAATTAATATTTTGGAGAATTTATTACATGTTTTAACACATGTTTGCTTATTAAATATAATAAATTATTTAATAAAAAATTTGAAAAACAACTGATACGGAAGGGATTCGAACCCACGATCTCCGACGTACCGTGCCGACGCTCTAACCGCTGAGCGACCGTATCCCATCAAAATCAGTCGAAATTTCAAATCTCTTTCTACGCCTAGGGCGTGTGTTAATATCTATCGGTGCCTTCTAAAAACTGCAAAGTTTAGAACACTGAGTCGGATAATTAATGTATTCCGTTCGATATTACCACACGCCTAAGGCGTAGAAAGAGATTTGAAATTTCGACTGATTCTGATGGGATACGGTAGCTAAGCGGTTAAAGCGTCGACATGGTACACCGGAGATCGTGGATTCGAATCCCATCCGTATCAGTTGTTTTTTCAAATTTCTTATTAAATAATTATACGTAAAATTAATTTCTTATTTCCCGGGAATTAATTGTAATGTTTATGATTTCGGGATTTTAGAGCAGGTATTATCAACTCCATGTTACTTACTTCCTCGAACTTTAGGTAAATGTACTCTATCTATGATGATATCCCACAAAAAAGGTTTCATGTGTACTTATACAGCTTTGGCAAAAAAGAGTCTGAGGCGGTGACAGCTGGAACTAAAAATAAAAATCTTAAATAACTACGTTTGTGAGTACTAAAATAACATAAAAATGATTCATTTGATTATAATTAATGACAAAAAACTCGTCATAGAAATATGTAAGCACTTAATAACTTGTATTTTGAATTGTAGTGTGAAAAGTGCGACAGCGGCGCCCCCAATTTTTCCAGACTCTTTTTTGCCAAGCTGTACTTCTTACTACTTTTCATGTATACTTCTAAGAAATATATGAGGCCATGTTTTAATAGCTCGAAGTTGCGGACGACACCTATGAAATAAATTTAATTTAAAAAATACATGACATTGACTAAAGGTTTGAACCGAAGTTGACAGTTAAAGAAATCTACCTATTTAAGAACTACCACATCCTAAAAAATTGTGATTAAAATGAATTTTATTGGTTTCTTTACCACTAAAAATCATTGAAAAAAAATATAGTATAAAAACTAAAACCCGACTACTTAAAATCTAAAAACAAGCTTCTTAGATTTGAAATAAAATTCTGTAGTCGGAGGCCTTAATGTATTATAGGTAAATAGGTACTAGATAATCTTCCAATGGTAAATACTTTGTAATTTGGTGGCCTCCGACTACAGAATTTTATTTCAAATCTAAGAAGCTTGTTTTTAGATTTTAAGTAGTCGGGTTTTAGTTTTTATACTATATTTTTTTTGCCATTGAGTTTCATAGCCAATAGGGTATATAATAATAGGGTTGCTATTTGAGTATTCTGGTACATTAACTCTAAATAAGACTTGTAGGGTCAAAAATAATCAGTAGTTTCTCTTAGGAAAAGTTTTATAATAGATTTAATTTATTTATCATAAAGGCATTAGCCAACTGCTGAACATAGGGCTCTCCCAATGCACACCACTATTGTACGTCCATTGGAGGTAAAAGGAAATAAAAAAAGATTAGGTATATATTAAAATATTGTTATTATTTGCTCATAATCGCCACGCTGAGCAATCGGGTTGGCCAATCTCAGTGACAGATGATTACTGTTCCACAGAAGAATGCTGCTGCCCATCCTCCTCTTTCCCTTTGTCGCTTCTTACGACCCGTGAGACGAGTAGGGGTGGTTCAATTCTTAGCCTAGAAACCACATGGCACCCGGATACCACAGCACATTTAATTTATTAAAAGTCGAGAAATCAGACCAATAGGAAAGATCTTTCATAAGTTAAATTAGGAACGACTGCAATTAAGAATTGCTCTGAATCTTATTTACTTTAATTCGAAACTCTCGTAGAAATGCTATACTTAACTACTTTTTTTTAAATTTCTAAATTTAATTTTAATTAATTTTTAAATTTTCTTTAATAATAAATCATTCCCTGTTATGAAAGCTGGTGAATTCTTAATGATTGACGTTCAATTACATATTTATTTGATACGCAATAATTTTGTTTACCTGACGTATCAACCCTTTGATAAATCAACCGTATGATAAATAATTAAAAGCAGAATTAATGAAATGTTAAGGCTTAATTATTTTGCTGTAAATAAATAACGATGCCATTAATTAATTATTTATTTGGTTAATTATATCAAAAGTTATTAACTGGTATGTGTCAATATGGATAATCTTTTATTATATTGATAAGTAGGTACTTGATAAAATGAAGGGAATAGTAAATATCCGAACGAAAAACAAATTGAGTGGGGTGAAACATATCGCTCTCTCTCTCTAAAAATATGGCAACGTTTGCATTGGTGTGTGTTCCGCTGCAATTTTTTGTGACTTAATTGAAATAAACATGGAAATAAACGACGTGGTATACTATATGCTGGTGTTCTTTATTCAACCTCTCATCCCGTATAAATATGCAACTAAATTTAAAATTATGTTACCTATTGAATATTTTGTTAGTTGCACAAGTCATTATTCGTCGTTACCAACAATTTAGACAAATTCTATAAAATATTCAAGAAAAGCGGAAAATTATAGAAAATCGCAAAAAAATGACAGTCTTCACTGAAATCTAAAATAAGCTCACTCTATTCAAGGGCGGGCATTTTGAAATTAGAACGCCATGCGCCAGGCTATTTGCACTTGAGGCGGGGACAAAAGCCGTCCGAGGCGCGTGCGTGCCTTATTGAGGCGCCTCGGGCAACTATTCAGCTGTGCGAGGATAAATGCTATGCAAACCGCTGGATAAATACGACCGCGAGGCGACGCGCGACGCGGCGCGAAAGGGTTATTTTTCTAAAGTTAAATTTTAAGAAAAAGTTTTGAATGACGTTTCAATTCAGGTCGGCTTAGTTTGTTTTCTTTTTTGCAGTTTTTGTTACTTGTGCAGTGTAGTTAGTAATAATTAAATTTATGCGGAATGCGATAGCACATTTTATTAAAAGACCATTAAGTATTTTTTTAATAAAAAAAAATATTACATTTAAATCTCAGTCATGGATAACGGATGCGTTGGTAGATTGAATATTTTTCTTTTTAATTTAAATGTTATACAAGTAACTTAGTGTATAAAAAAAATACAATTTATTACATGGTAAAACGCAACACGCGTGCAAAGCTAATTGTAAATTTACAAGTTACATGTACAACAATTTATACCACGTAATATGTTCTAGTACCTTAAGTCAGCTCGAGTCACAGAATACAGTAGTCTACTAGAGAGCTCGAGTTACACAAGCGAGATTATCTTTCTTCAAAGGTACATTTCCTATTGACCTCCGCAATCCTTATTACGTTAACTTTAACCGAAAGGAATTATAGCTTCTTCCTACAATTTGTTCCTTTGCAAAGTGTCCTGTTTCCTTGAGTTCATTCAAGCAATTTCTCATTAGCCAGCGGCCGGCGGCGGTAGTATTTTGTTTTAACAGTGTGCTCTATTGAAGAGTTAAGTTCAAACTCATATTGAGTATCAATTTTTTGAGCTGATTTTAATTCTAAATGAAGATTTCTATAAAGTAGTTCATCAGAAAATTAAGGCACGTGCACGGCACACGGATGGACGATACATGTCTCTATGGCCCCGCCGACAATTTCCTTTTGCTACTTGGGGAACTTGTATTTGCGTCCACAAATATTTTTTTCCGGATGCAGATATCAAAATTGATGTAATAATGTTCCGCAGTCACGGATGCAGATTCGAATATTTACAATATCTCTGCTACCTCCTATAAAGGGACAAGTATATTATTATTATTATGTTTAGTGTTCTGTGAGGCACGGAGTAAGTGATAATTAATTAATTTAATTTAATTTTTTTTTTTTTTTTTTACTTACTCCGTGCCTCGGAAAGCACGTAAAGCTGTTGGCCCTGTCACCCTGTGCCTAATCTCTCTCCGATCGTGTCGGAAGGCCGTCCCATCGTACTATGAGAGTGAGGGAATAGAAAGTGCACCTGAGTTTGCGCACACACTTGTGCACTATAATATCTCCTGCGTAATTGGATAGTCTCCGTTGAAATTGGCCGCTGTGACCGAAATTCGGTCAGGAAATATTATTATTATTAGTGTTCTGTATTTTTGTTTTAAAAGTGGACAAACACAAATCCACAATAATGGCTTTATGCTAAGAAGATTTCAGATTTCACCCTAAAAGGAAAACAGAACATATTTTCCCTATCCTCACAGATCTTATTCACATTGTATAATATTTTCTCTGAGTTCAACAGTAACACGACGCGTCGATCATTTAGCGCGAGCTTAAATAGCTCAAAGGCGCATAACGCACATTGCCTCTTTACTTTCTTATCCCTATCCAAGGTAATTCAAACCTTAACGGCCAAAGAATAAAGTTGAGAATGAACTAAGTGGCGTTCAGTAAGTGTTGAAAGGATCATTATTCCAAGCTTGATGCCGACGCGTGATTGATCTGTCGCTGCAAATGGATGGAATCTCTTGCGGTCGCAACGCGCCGTTTCGAATGTAATAAACAAGTTGCAGCGTGCCAATTGTCATATGTTACAAGGTATTTTATTTATGGAATTTCAGAGTAAGCTAATTTGGCTATCTTGTTCGTCAAATTATCAAGTCTTCGGGAGAGGCAGAAATTTTTAAAAAACACCTCACGTAATTTATGGACGCCCCCTTAATTTGAAACGTTTTTTTTTAAATTAATTTACCTGCTTAGATTTAATTACATTAATATTATAAATGCATAAGGGATGTGTAATATAAAAGGATAAGTTGTAATGCATAGAAATAATTTGTAGGCCGAAAAATTGTATAGTTACCTAACTTTTTATCGATGAATTAAAAATGGCTTAAGCATTTCTTAATGTAGATATAATGTTCGTACCCATTATACAATACCTTCACCACATATCCATGTTCATACTTTCTGCTGTTGGTTCATAAACTCTTGTTTTATTTGTTGAAAATTGCATCATTTAGGCATGATTGTTGCACGCTGCATTTTTGGCAACAATTATAAGCATTAAGTTCTCTGCCATTTAAGGCAAATACTTAATTTATATAATCACATCTGCTTTCCTGACTTATGAAAAGATGATAGTTATTACGAGTTGTGATAACTTATGTTTTTACCTGCGACCTAGCACTTTACAATTAACCTTTAAAATTTTGGAGAAATATAACATTTTTCTTCCCCAAAAACTGCAGCAATGGCACAAAACGTTTTGTTTCAAAATAAAGAAACGTAAGTTAAAAGGATAAACCGGTAAATCGGTAAACGGTTTTTATCTCCAAACACCTATTATGCTCGGAGCGCTGTCATTAAAATAATACGCACCCACATTAAGCGTTGCAGCGATTTCCCTAAAAGTCGCTGCGATTAATCGTTCGTGCAAAAACTTTCGAACACCGCGATCATGAATCATTGTCGCGAATTTATGTCCACGGGTGTTGCTTCGTCCGGGTTCTTGTTTTTGCCCCGGGCGAACCGATAATCCGCGGGTCTGTTACAAATGCTCCCGGATTTTGCGACACACAGGGGGATGACGCGATAACGTGCTATAGATTTATAGTGGTATGGTGTGTTTGTGCCTTATTATGCTGAAAGACAAGACAAAGGAATTAGATGTCAAAGAATCTCTGTAATGTATTCTGAAACTCTGTTTGGGCTGCAAAAATAATGTTTAAGTTCGTATATACACGACTTTCTGAGCTCTCGTTTTTTTCTCGAAATATAACGCAAGATAAATTACTTCCTCAAGTAGTAAATATTATTACAATAAGTAGAGTAGTAGCTTTGGAGGTATACACAGCGCGAATTTTAGCGCGAACATTCTACGGTAAAAATAATGCGAGTGTTTCGAAAAAAAAATCTCTAGAGATAATTTGCCTGTCCCTTAGCTCAAGATAAACGCTTTAGTTACGTCAACAGCAAAATAAATACAATTAAATCCCCAGATTATAAATTCACCGTCAATTTACTAAGAATCGTAATAAATGAAATGAATACAAAAAGCAATCGTGTTAATAGAACTTAGAACCGTTTGTTACAATGCCGCGACCGGCAAATGGACAAATCAGATTATTTCACCCACTATGAGTCTGTAGATAACAGCGAGTTTGTGCGCAAGTTAAAAGAAAATAGCGATGAATTGTTTATGGTCCAGTTAGTGCAAATACATAGACCACAGTTCGTGGTCAACATGCCTTTTTCGTTATTAAAAAAAACCGAGGAAAGGGCGCCGAAAAAAGACAAGCACTGATTTACACAATTTAGTGATGACCTTTAAAAAGGTCAGGTGCGCATTAATTCTTTTTAACAGACTTCAAAAAAGATGGAGGTTCTCAATTTGATTGTATATTTTTTTATAATTAAAAGTTGTCTCGATCATCTATGCACAAATGATTAAAACAAAAAAAAAACGGGAGTAGGTAACAAATAAAAAGTTATAGTAGCATTTTGATGTTAAAAATATCATCATCATCATCAGGTGGGAAGCCTATCGACGCATCGTCTTCCGGTCTTGCCACTCGAAAACCTTACTTCCTCATCAATTATTATCTGTACTTTGAGCGATGTGACCTGCCTATCGACACTCTAAAACTTGTATAGGTACTCTAAGAGCTATACGTAACTTGGGGATCCTGGTACTGCGGTGAACTTTCTCGTTTCGGATTTTATAGTTAAAAACATAGAGTTTTATTGTTATTTGAATGACGGGTCTATGTAGCTTTATAGCCATACATATGTCGATGATAGTAGATCTATTGTTAATGTTATCAGCCTACATTTTTATAGTACCAATACCCTATCTTCTATGTAATATAAATAAATCAGCATATAACTGTCCCCCTGCAGGGCAAAGACCTCTTCTCATACAGAGAAGGATTGAGCATTAATTACCACGCTAGATTACTGAGGGTTGGCGATTTACTTCACTGATAGTCAGTAGTGTCTAAGATTAACTAAGAAAGTACACATGACATTGAAAAAGTCAAATTGGTACATGCCAGGTTCGAAGCCCATATCGACGCGCTTGCAAAGCGGGTCCGTGACCAATATTGGACCACAACCTTTTCTATGTAAGCATGCAGTAAATGAATTCTTCTCATAATATAGTCTCAAACTTTCGCGAATACTCAACATAATGAAACAACTTTTCAACGGATATAATTCGCGTTTTTATTTGATAATACAATCCTGACGTTTCGAGTACTTTACAGCACTCGTGGTCGCAGGCAGAAGAGAATTCTTCTCAGTCCCCTACCCGCTTCTACTCATCGCTTGTTCCAAATATCTGAACAAGGTTATAAATTAAGAGATTCCTGCTAAGTCCCCATCAGTTTGCGCGCCCCGTGGAGTTACTCACTGACCTCCGAACGAAGACATCGGACCACTTGAGTGGAAATTATCTTACGTAGATTATCCTTATGGTTACATTTCTCCTCCATTTCCGATGTCCAATTGCTATTTTTCTTCGGTAATGTCGAGGGATTGGAATTTTTGTAGTTATGTGTCTTAGTTTTTGATGTTAGGGGGGCGTATAATTTATTAATAAATGTTTTTGAATGTGGAAAAGATTTTCTTGTAAAACTAATGTTAAGTAACCAAGCGTATCGTAGTGTTTTTCGGTTATAAAAGTAAAAAAAAAAACAATATTTAGAAAAAGAACATTATGAACAGCGGCGGCATTTCCAGGTTTAAAGCATTTTGTTCATTAAAACGGTTGTAAAACGGGGATTAATGACATACCTACGGAAAGAGTCTTCCCGTGACCACGAGCAGTGTAACCTGCTCGAAACGTCAGATTAAAAAAATAATGGTATAAGCGCGTTAATCCCCGTTTTACTTCAGTTTTAATAATCATGCAACATTAAAGTTTAAAAATTGTTTATAAAGTTCACATTATATCGCTACTTAAAACATTGATGTGCAAAATGAAAATATATAAATACATCACTAAAATACCTTACTAAATTGTAACTTACAACTTGAATATCAATCAAGAACCTGTCGTCTAGAAATCAACGTTGAGTGAGACACAATAAAACATGATCAATTTTACGGTCAGTCTTGTCAGAGAGTACTAGGGAGGCATAAAACGTATAGCATCACAATAGGACGTCTTCATTGTCTGAAGGTACTGGCGGCTCGACGCGTTGCCAACAGATGTGGTGGCACAAGTCACAAAAGGATGCAAGTTAGGAGAATGATTAGCTAAAAACTAAATGCCTGACCTATTTTATTAATATTGAATAACTAGGTTTGCTAGGTTTCTTACTTTAAATAATACTAAAAAAAACTTACTTACAAAATCATGAACTTGGCGTCCCATGTTATTTTTTTTTAATTTCTGTTAGTCGTTTCAAAATTAGAATGAAACCTCATAACCAATGTGCTAATTTTATTTTAAGAGTCTTATTGTAGGTATACTGAATATTGGTTTGATAAAAAAACATAAATTCTGATAAAATTACAATACTAATTGATGTGTTTTCACATCGATTTGTGAGAAAAGTTCTTTGCTATGTAATGTACATTATTATTTACATTATGTATTAAACATAATAATATCAAAGGACATTATGAATTCGAATCAAAGTGACATTAAAATACACCGACTAATATTATAGGTAGGTACAATCCCAACACCGGCGATTGCAAACGACCGCGGCTGCAGCTGCTAGCAAATGCAAAGGAACTACGGATCACCGATTGACTTTCTAGCAGCATTTCTTTAAACTTAGACCACACCCCAGTGCGTTGTCGGGGTCTAAATTGCAAATTTAATACAGCTATTTGCATCTGAAAAGAGCTATGTAAAGTAGTTTTTGTGTACAGTGATTTGTACCGTTTATCTGAAACTCTTTATCTAAATTAGATGTGTGTTGCGAACGTTATTTTCAGTTCTAGTATTTTCTTTTGTCTATAAAATGGAAAGCGGACGTTTTTACGAGTATACAACTATTTGAAATTAGCTTGCATACTCTGTTTTGTGTGGAAATTTTGAATGTATTCTGCAAAATTGCTGTCTGAGTTTAAATTGGATTGTTGTTTTTAATATTTTTATGATAATTTTCAGCCTTTTAGATTTATTAAATTAAAAAGATAAAACGAATGTGCCTATATTTATGTTAACAAAGCATTTTCTCATCTTATGTATCTTGAAAAAAGTACATGATACATTTTATCATACATTACATTTCAAAAATAGCTAGATGTGATCTATCTCACAGATTTACTTAAAAAAAAACTAAGCATGTAGCAGTAACTGAGTTTATTAAAATCATTAACGCGGGCAATGTCACGGGTCACACTCTCACTACAATAGAAAGATAATAAAACTTCAAACAGGATATCCCTGCATTAAAATAATATACTCTTTACAACTGATTAAACACTCTAATGATCTCATTTTACCGTGGACGGAAGCTTTACTGAGCCGAAGCGAGCTTTTTAGTCGTTTATGTAAAAGTTAACTCACAAATCAAGAGTACATGAATGTAAGATATTATGTTTCAAGTATATCATAATTATTAGTCGTAGCGTGCCTAGTTCCTAACACTATTGTTAGCAAGCCCAATAACCTTTTTAAAGGTTTAATTTAATTAAAAGAAAATGTAATACGTTTTATTGTTTTATTACTTTTGTATGACGGACTTCGGCCGGGCTATTGAAAAATGTATGGTAGACACGCCTATGATTTTTACTTATTTTTACCAGACTGCGCAATGCAAAGGAGGTTCGCAAAGATATGTAAATAAATTCTTATAATCGTAGTTCGTGAATCATCACGCCGCCCGTGTGGTTTCCGGCCTACGAATAGAACCACCCCACTCGACCGTGGGTGATGTAAGAAGCGACAAAAGGAAAGATCCGGAGGATGGGCAGCAGCATCTTTCTATGTAACAGCAATCATCTGCTACTGCGATCGCCAACCCGCTTGCCCAGTGTGGCGATTATGGGCAAATACCTCCAATCAGCGCACAATAGTAGCGCGCATTGGGAGAGGCCTATGCTCAGCAGTGGACTAAAACAGGCTGATGATGATGATGAATCGTGATTTTATCATGTATTAGTTTCAATTGAAATTTTTTTGTTATTAAGAAGTTTGTTAATACGTTTGACTGCTGTTTTATGCCTCTGTGAGCCTACCAAGTTTTCGTTTTAACGCAAATATCTTTACAATTGAAACAAGAATCGTTAAACTTGTATGTAACTAGCAGAAACTTTTAAAGGCAGCTAAGAGCGGAACACGTCATTTTTCGACGCGCTGATCCGCGACCGTTCCACGCGACGCGTCGACGCCCCACGGAGTACTTCACTTGAACTTTAGTGTAAGCTACGTATTATATTGACATTAGGAAGTTGGTTATGTGAAAAGAAGGTATGTAAAATTATGTATTTATTCAGTGGTGATTTACCAAATATCGACAAAATTTTGGTATGTTTTTCACTCAATAGTCCAGTCAATAAAGTAGTTATAGAGTGCGTGAGAGGGAACCTAAGTAATTTCTTCAGGAATGTATTTGGGGTGCTTAGGCGGAAAAAATACTAAAAGTCCTGACGTCTAGGAGGGGAGCCGGAGGGGGGAGGGGGGGACAAAGGTCCCAATTTTAGGTTTTTCGCAAATATCTCAAAAATGGTGCGTCGTAGCGAAAAATGTTCTTAGATGAAATGAAAGCTTATAAAATTCTCTACAACTTTGATCCTATACACTTTTTCCATACTCCAACCGTTTTTGAACTACATGCTCCAGAAATGTTGAAATTTAAGTTATTCAGCGTGATGACCATTACCTGATGCGAAAATTATCTTAAAAAAATATTGTAACATAAGCTGGGAGTACCTCCACATGGTAAAGGCGGTAACAGTAAGAAATAATAATATTTTAATAATTATTATTATTATTCCTATCCATATTCGAACTACACGCTCTGAAAAAGTGATTTTTAACCAAAAATTTTTTCTTATTCTAATCATATTTTACCCTCTTAGATCGTGAGGGTCCCGGCAAAAATTCGAACTCTGTGGTTGGACCCTTTTCCTCGCCCTTCTCAGGGGTAGGTGGTTCTTGCTGAGAAGGCTCTAAATCATCCTCACTGTCTTTCTCGATGTAAGTCATGCTGTTAAAACATTTTCCTTGGCAATGAAGGCATGCAACAGAACATTTTAGCATTGCTTTTCAGCATCCACATTTGCCACACCTACAATCCTTGGTGCAGCAACAAAATATTGTTTTTAGTAAAACTTCGGGTGCTGGTAAATCGTCTGTTGTTAGCCCTCAAGATATCGCCTTCATTCTTCCACCCCCACTCTTGAGGGCGCAGCTCATTCCCGAGCCAATGCTGCACTTGGTGGTATGAATGATAGCCAAAAATGATATTTAGCGGTACACGTGGAGGTAACGTGGTGAAGGCGGTAACAGTAAGAAATCGCGTTTTTTATAACAGTGGATGACTGAGCTGAGGCGGGAAAAACGATCATTATATTGATAAGGATTGCTTTTCGCTCAACATCTCTAATGCTCATTGTAGGAAATGCGATCTTACTGGCTATAACTCCCATTAATATAGTTTACATGCCTTCGGGCTTATGTTATTACAGGTTTTCATATTTTGTTTGGCACGGTAGCCTACCCAGTACCCGGTAACGCAGGGGAGCAGCCACAAAATATTATTTACAACTTTATTAGTAACGTGATTGGGTTATCCAAAATAAATAATACTAATAAATGTCCTGTATGTGACGAGGATGTCGAAGAGTGGGGGTGGAACAATGAAGACGATATTTTGAGCGCCAATAACAACAGACGGTTTATCAGCACCCGAAGTTTTACTAAAAACAATATTTTGTCGCTGGACCAAGGATTGTAGCAGTGGCAAATGTGGATGCTGAAAAGCAATGCTAAAATGTTCTGTTGCATGCCTTCATTGCCAAGGAAAATGTTTTAACAACATGACTTATATCGAGAAAGACAGTGAGGATGATTTAGAGCCTTCTCAGCAAGAACCACCTACCCCTGAGAAGGGCGAGGAAAAAGGTCCAACCACAGAGTTCGAATTTTTGCCGGGACCCTCACGATCTAAGAGGGTAAAATATGATTAGAATAAGAAAAAATTTTTGGTTAAAAATCACTTTTTCAGAGCGTGTAGTTCGAATATGGATAGGAATAATAATAATAATTATTAAAATATTATTATTTCTTACTGTTACCGCCTTTACCATGTGGAGGTACTCCCAGCTTATGTTACAATATTTTTTTAAGATAATTTTCGCATCAGGTAATGGTCATCACGCTGAATAACTTAAATTTCAACATTTCTGGAGCATGTAGTTCAAAAACGGTTGGAGTATGGAAAAAGTGTATAGAATCAAAGTTGTAGAGAATTTTATAAGCTTTCATTTCATCTAAGAACATTTTTCGCTACGACGCACCATTTTTGAGATATTTGCGAAAAACCTAAAATTGGGACCTTTGTCCCCCCCTCCCCCCTCCGGCTCCCCTCCTAGACGTCAGGACTTTTAGTATTTTTTCCGCCTAAGCACCCCAAATACATTCCTGAAGAAATTACTTAGGTTCCCTCTCACGCACTCTATACCCCCTTTTTAGACATTCGTTGACTGGACTACAAGCAATATTCGAGTTTGCTTGACTAACCGGGTATACAGTTTGTAACGGAAAGGGTATACAATTTAATGTACATGACGTCATGATAGTATATTGAATTTTTACCAAAACATAGGTTAGCAAAATAACAGATTATCGCGTGAAAAGTTTACGCGTTCTGACTGATTTGTACGACACTAATTTAGTGTTTTTGCGAAAAAGCGAATTGAATCTCGCTTTTTCATGAAACAGCTAGACTAGTTTAGGGGAAAGCCAAAATACGTTAGCTATCGAGCTATTTTATCGTTTGTCTTTATTAGCACTGTATTTTTTCTGAATATTGGTGATTCTGAAAATTGGTTAAGTTCTTAATATATAGGTCGAAAAGAGAAATCTCTAAATATTTTGATATTATTTATACACGCATTAAATGCTGTGTAAAATTTAAGCTCCTGTTTTGAAAGTCCCTTATATACCTATAACACATCTCATATATCGCCAATTATGTTATAAGTTCCATGTAATAGGGGGCAACGCTATCGCCATTAACTGGACACAATTCTAAGCTCCACGCTGGTCCTGAGAATTCTCTAATCGAAAAACCCACACTGCCCGATCCATGGATCGAACTCAAGACCTCGCTTAGCAGTAAGTTGCGTTCGTTACATCAAGATCGATAAAGCAGTAACAAATTCATGTAAAAAAAAGGTTTTTATAAATACAATACCAATAAGGAACCCTAAAAAGGAAACGTACAATGTTTGTTTAGACTGTCATCGATGGTACCTTTGAGAAATGAAAGCTGTTGTCTGTTTCTTTGAAGGTAACAAGATAAAGCAGTGTTGCATTGTGAAATGTTTATGACACGCTTACAGCTATTTACTGAATTATTGCTTGCTAAAATAGTAATAATAAAGGTAGGTATAATAATATTCTCCTGACCGAATTTCGGTCACAGCGGCCAATGGAGACTAGCCTACTACGCAGGAGATGATTATAGTGCACAAGTGTGTGCGCAAACACAGGTGCAGTCTTTATTCCCTCACTCTCATAGTCCGATGGGACGGTCTTCCGACACGATCGGAGAGAGATCAGGCGCAAGGCCAACGGCTTTACGTGCTTTCGGAGGCACGGAGTAAGTGATAATTAATTTATAAAACGCACATAACTTACGAAAAGTCAGAGGTGCGCATATGTTACTAACGGCGTGTAACTATAAAATAAAGGCGCTGGAAACGGTAACCACGTTTATTTGCAAGACTCAATATTACAATTCAGGTGAACCCGTATCAACCACTAGTTTATTGATGTCATTACTTTTTGAATTTAGAATACAAAATAGAAATCCAAAAAGGTAATCCAAAAAGGTGATGTTAAAAGTAGTTTGTAACATACTCCCGCATTGGGATCGAACTCGAGACCACTGACTTGCCAGTGAACGGTCACCACCACTAGGCTATCACGACTCCCACTAGGCTATCACGACTCAAAGTAAAGTAAGTCAGGATGAATTTATTCTTATAACTAGCTTCCGCCCGCGACTTTGTCGGTATGGATTTCGGTAACACTATTGATTACCTACAATTCTACTTATCCCCCATAATATTGTGATAGTTTGTACACTAAAATCTGACTTGGTATTTAACAAATATTTTTGCCGAATTTCAACTAAATCCGTCTACTAGTTTTCGCGCCAATCTCTGACAGACAAACAGACAGACAAAGTTTCTGAAAACGATATTCTCGGCTTCAGTATCGTTCCCAAAACATGTAGCACTTACTTTTTTCCAAAAATATTCAATGTAGGTACCTACAGTTTTTACTTCGTTACGACTTTATTATATTATGTAATTATACTTGTCTCTCTTCATAAACTTGAAACACATTACTTTCATTCGAATAGTACATTATAATAAAGTAATTCCCAGCCAGTATAGATCTAATTCATTATTCAGCTCGGATCGCTAGACGTGACGCGACGTTATGACGTTTCGTTACTCCTACAACGTATTAAATATTAAATTCTAGTTTGACAGCGAAATATTTATAGCTTCAATATGGCACGTGAAAAGAGGGAGCTAAACTCAATTCTGTATTTCCTTTTTTATTTATTATTGTGCTGTTTTAGGTTTTAGTGATATATAAATAATAAATACATAAACTAACATTTAACTCGTCGTGGTGGCGCATTGGTAACGGACCCGCTTTGCAAGCACGTGGGTGTGGGTCCGATCCTGGCATGTACCAATGTGACTTTTTCAATGTCTTTTTAGTTCATCTAAGACACCACTGACTAACGGTGAAGGAAAACATCGTATGGAAACCTCCGAAAGAAATTCATAATTGCAACTGAAGTAAGTGTGGACACGGTGGCGTGCCGTGTTCCGTGGCACGGAATGCCAGAAATCGTGGATTCAAATCCCGCCCGAGTCAGTTGTTTTTGCAAGTTTCTTATAAAATATTTTATTTCATACTTGAATTCAGCATTGACGCTGACATCATCATTGCTGCATCATTCCGCGAATGACTTTCGGATAATTATATAACGGCTAACAACAAGTGCTAATATTATTGAAATTCATAAACAAAACGATGTATTTTATCCGAACCTTTATTACCATCGTAAAACATTAACATCTTATTCTTTATCTCATGATTGTGTTTCATATTTTAAACGATCATAAATTCATTGATAGTCAAGAAAATATTTACAGTGGCGACGTTCAGAACATTAAGTCGTAAAGGTGTAAAATTTATGATTAATAAAAGCGTCATTATGTGGTGTTATCGTCGTTATAATAAAAGTTAAAAGCAATTTTACATTATGAGTGATATAGTGGTGATATATGGGTAATATAAGGGGTATATAGATGTTTGGGATCGTCTGGTTACCCTGCCTACCTTTTTTTTTTTTTGGAGAACCTAATATCTAAGGCATGTCAGAGGCAGTTTAAACTCTGGCACTAAATTAGAGCCGATTTCACCACTGACACTAAACGCGATCAATCGAGTTAAACTCGGTTCAAGCGTTTAACTGAGTTCAGAACTGCAATTTGTGTATGGCTGATCTTAGTTTAATTAAACTCGGTTATTAAAGTGAATGGTGAAATTGGGCTTTAGTCGTCAACCTTACATAGAAGTCTTTGCTACTCTAATTATATGCTAAGGCGCAATAACGCATAAGCGCGATCATGGACTCTACTCTACTATTACATTATTACTTCCGTCCTCTTTCGCGTCTGCATCCTAGCGCGGCCAGAATAGGTAGTTGGCACGCTGAACTTGTACTATGATGCAGTTCGATATTTAAAAGATATTGATTGTTGATAAATAAATTAAATTTCGGTAAACTGGCAATTGACTCCGAATGGCGGTGTCAGAACTAAGATATAAAGCTAATTCGCTCAGGCTAGCGCATCCTGGCGTAGACTCGCTCGTCTTAGCGCGAACTTGAGTACATGACATTGACCATACAGACACGTTAGAGTCAATATTAATCGCTTGAGTGTGAATATGGAGCCATGGTCAGTGTGCCACTGTACGCACTGACCGTGTCTCTTAGTCCACACTTGTAAATTAAATGTAATGTAAAGTAAAGTAAATGTTTTACTACTTATTAACATTTATAATTATGTTAGTTATTTCTCTTTTCTCATATTATGTCGAATTTACAGAATCGGGATAATACTCAAATTAATGTAAGTCTACATTTTTATAATATTGTAATGAAACCATTACAGTTTTAACAACAAAGCCCTATTACCCAACTTAATTTTATTATCTTAAAAATTGTGTAAAATAATCCTTTATCCAAAAGGGTAAATGCCCCAACAATCGTCCGTACCGGAATTTAATCGTCAATTTTAGATAAGGTTGTAATTGTCACAAAATGCCCAGAGGCAGTGGGTATGTTCCTAACTTAATATACTAACAATAGGGTGCTCCCACTTCCTGTATTAATTCAGTATTGCCGTGAACAACGTTAATTGTAATATAGCGTGATTATAAAACACCCAATTCAAAGTTGTTTACGTTTTTTAAAGTAAAACATTAGGGGTCATTCGATGCTTTGTTTAATGGGATCATTTGCATAAGGACGTTTATCACGCTTCTCCCCAGCGAGGTACGCAATAATCGACCTAGTTTTTTGTCTATGAAATAGATATCTGTCGCTTTTCTTTTTGTACCAAAAAGTAAAGGCTGCGTAATTCGTTCAATTAAGATCGTTAGGTACTAATTTCGTGATAAATAAGTTTACATTTATAAGAAATAGCCTTATCGTTATTATTGCAAGCTTAAGAATTCCATGTGATAGCAACTTAAAGTTCAAATTTAAAAAATAATTTTCGGACGCAATCTGTGTAAGTCTGCATAATAAAAATTTGAAACTATTCTCGAAAAGTTTTCTCTCATCATTTATTGTATTGAGAATCATTAAAATTCAACTATAGTATGTACTGTTTATATAGTAGGTAATTCTTCTTCTTATTATCACGAAAGTAACAAAATACAACCCGTTTAACATCAACCTGAATCAATACATGCAAGGAAATTAAAAAGACAGCAGAATAATAATGCATGCTTTACATTACACAAAAAACATCAAATGGAGCACAGAATGACGAATCCGTACAAATAAATCAATAAACACATCAAAAGCCCGTTCCCATTCGTCAATGGGCGAGGAAAAGCGACAAGTTAATAAAGAATAATGTCCTGTGATATTAAAAGGCGGTCGAATGCCCGCATCTCGATGAGGACGCGATCAATTTTCGATGGCCCAATTAGGTAGGTACTTTTGGTATATGGGTAGCACGGTTGTTGGGCGTTTCACCTGATTTGTTGTCATAGATACAAAAGTTCTAGAAAAATATATGTAACAAAGTTTGCAACAGTAATAAATGGTATTTATAATAATGGTAATCTGTCAGATAATAAGAACAAGAGATTTTATCTAGCATCAGCAAAATCCTATTTTTTTTTTAATTAGCTAAAACAGGATAAGGTTTATTAGTAATTACATGATGAAGGCTACATACTGTTTAACTGTGTTTCACTATCTACAATGTATAAATTGATCATAAAAATCTAAATATAAATATAATATTCAACTTATAATATTATTTTAATTTAATACACATAATACAATTCAATATTATAATATTCACATAATTTACGAAAAGTCAGCGGTGCGTGCCTTGGGATCGAACTCGAGACCTCTGACTTATCAGTTGACGTTCATACCACTAGGCTATCAGTACTATATATTATGTAAATCATAATAAATCATTTTTCTTGTTGAAAATTAAATTAAAACAAAATTTGCTAAAAACCACCTAAGTGGTTGAACAGGTGATATTTTTTTAGTTATCTTTTAGAAAACGTAACGTAATTGTATTAAGTTTGCCATGCAAAATTAAACTAAGAATCAAAGATTTAGCTTTTTGCATATACAAATTAAATAGTTGTCTAATCGTAGCGTCTGTATGTATCACACAATCTCGTTATTGAAGCCTATAGATAATAATTAGAGGGTGACTAAAATGGTTTCCTGATACAACTTGATACAATAAATTATAAGATAGTTACTTCAGTTACATTAGATATCTTACTAAACGTTATTTGGTCGGGGACATTAAATTCTCGTATCATTTCTAGGGTGAAAGAAGAAGAGAAGACTAATAACAAGAAGACATGATGACACACACAAATAACATTGAAGCTTATTTTAGCACATAAACAGTTATCTATAGAGTTGCTAACCGTCCTATTTTTTCAGGACATATCCTAGCTTTTGTAGTGTCCTGCATGGGATGTCCTGAATAGTATTTAGGTAGCGTCGTGTATTTTTAAAGCGCCCTGATCATGATGATCATGTGTTACAATTCTTACGTTACAGGCGGCTTCACGGCTCGATTGTTCACTGTCACGCTGCCGTGCTGTTTAAAAAGAAAGGCGCTCTATTACTGCGTCCTGGTTTTAAAGTGAATTGTCCTGGTATTTCCAACTTCATATCCTAGTTTTTTAGATTTGGGGTTGGCAACCCTAATTATCTATAGATTCAGATATCCACATAAAAGAAAACAAAACAAACGTAAACACTTGACAATGCGCTAAAAAACCACGACAAACGTGCAAGCACATGCTGAGATTAGTGGGGTGGGATTCGCTTATTTGTCACAAAAATCTAGAAGCTTAAAACCAATAATAGCGAACCGGTTTTAAACTATCTATGCAAAGAATCATAATTATTGATCCACCGCAAAATGGTATAACAATGAGCCAAGAAACGCACTTTCGCATATTTAATATTATTAGTATGATGTTTGGGTATTATAAATCTTTTCTTTGTTTTTTAATAAATAAGGACTCACTTAAAGAAATTATATGTATAATGTAATGCCCATTACATAAAAGGAGCAAAAATAAAGTGGTTTTTTACTGATGTCCCTCGGGCGGACCGCTTGTCTTCTGCTTAAATTGTTCTAAATGTAATATTAAATATACCGGTATGCCTGTTTTGTTCGGTTCTTTTTAAACGGATTTACTTAGCTTGACCTGTTTATTATTTGGTTCAAATTTAGTAATCGATATTTCACCCCGTTCCTGTTGGCAGATTGATCTGATATTTGGTACTTACACAGCTTTAGTTTTGATGACAAAATCGTTTTACGTAAAAAAAAATTACTTATACCTATTATTATATATTATTACACAATATAACTATTAAATTCAATACCTCGCGTAAGGTGACTCAAGCCATAACACTAAATACGAGTTCTATAAATTTCCGAAATTTATTTGCGTATTTTGAAATCTCATAATATTTAAATATTGTTTAGTTTAATGGATTGAGTTACCTCACGAGAAGTTCTGTGTTTAATCTCTTAAATCCTCAATAAAGGTTTAAAAGTAAAACGACATGCGAAAAAAAATTAAAATCAGTCACTCGAAACCGATTATTTTCTAAAATTCTAAAGGAGGTTATTGCTGTCTACTTCTCATAAAACAGGATATATTAATAATATCTATAGAGTGACAGTTTTTTGAGATCGACATCATAGCACATGACATTGAAACTATTTTAATTTTGCAATTTTTTGCATTATTTAAATTATTTCTTCATTGATTACTTTATTTTTTTTTGAGATTCAGGAAATATTTTTGATGAATATAATCAACAACCCTATTCCTATCCTACACAGAACTTTAACATACCTAATAAGCATTGTGATCTTTGCAATCTGCTTTCAATTCCACTATAAAGGAGCGAATAAAAAAATGGAAGGGCCAAGCCGTCTCTACATTACTGGCTGTAGTATCCAAACGCGGATCCCAAAGGACTCCATTACGAAATTAAAAAAACATAGTGCTTGTCTCATCGTTCCTTAGTTAGTTAGTTAGCCTTAAGTTAAGAGCTGGATAAATACCTGAAAATGTTCAAATAAATTTTATTAGGTACATGGAAAATATTTGTGCGTACCCGAAAATAATAATCCTGAAAGGTCAAGTGACAAGTAGTATTTAAAAGGTTTTATTTTATTGAATCGACTTCGTAGAATCGTAGACGATTATGATATTTTAGATACTTCAAGCACTTCAAAAATGAAAAAGCCTGTTACAATAGTAGCACAATCTCCAACATTTTGGGAATTGGACATTTTGGGATTTGGACATTTTGGGAATTGGACATTTTGGCATTTGAATATTTTGACACTGGACATTTTGAGAATTAGACATTTATGGCTCTGGACATCTTTATTACAGTCATAATTCTTCAGCCGTTTAGGAAGACAGTGATTATACACACTAAATTAGACCGATTTTGATGGAATTTCTGGTGTGTGTTTAAGTGGGTCCTTGGATGGGACAAATTTGGCAATTTTTTTAGGCACGCTCAACTTATGAAATGAAAAGGGAAATGAAGATTTACATCTTCCGACTCAGTCTTCTTTTAATAAACTTTTAGTCCAGATTAGATCCTGCATGTAAATTATTAGTTCCGTTAAGTAAAAACAAAAAAAAACAAATATAAAAGAGTGCTTTTCCGATATTCCTGTTAGTAGAACATACCATTAAGGCCCGGACACTCGCTTATCTGCTATCTCGCTTGCACATTAAATAAATTAAACAATAAATATATTAATGAGAAATCCCAACACACCAAGTTAAGGAGAACAATATTATAAAGTTTCAGCAAAAAATTCAGCTTGATCGGAACAAGTTTCTTTATAAAATTGCATAAATATAAATTCATTTAAAGCTATTTTTATGTATGAAAACTTATTCCGATGAAACTGATATTTTTGCTGAACCTTTATAATATCATTCTCCATAACTTGGTTTGTTGCAATTTTTCATAACTAGATTCATTGATTTAAGATCTTCAATGTGCGAGTGAGATAGCAGATTAGCGAGTCTTGGCGCCTTAACAATTCAAACACTTTTGTAGGCAATAAATTAAGTCGCGTCGCACACAGTCCGTTGGTAATCTCAAAATGGCGGCCAACTTAATACTACTGCTTTTTATTAGTGAGTTACAAGAACATCGCGATTGGTTGTTAATCACTGAACTTACCATATTGTGTTTCATATGATACATCAACGCTATGAGTAAATAACATCTTCTGTACTCTCCAGTCCTCTAACCAGTTTTCATAAAATAAATAATTTAAAATAAGAATGTTAACGATCTCTACCTGTCAATTACTGACACTCAAAAACTGGCTGGAAAGGATTTTGTACAGAAACGCCGAAAAAACATTTCTTGAACCCTTATATATTTTTTTTAATTTTATTATATCTTTATTATTTGATGTCGTACCCGAAAATGTTTGCTTTGCAAATGATATTTTGCATACTTACATGACGGTTTTTTCTACATTTTATTACTAAATATTTGAAGTTTCAATTTGTAAAAAAAAGGATTTAAAAAAATAACAATATGACGGAATTTCATTAATTGTATTCTTAGTAAAACATACCTACTCAATACAAACATAGTAAGGGAAACTGTTTGTCAAGTCTGGCGGTTTCCAAGCATGAGATCATGACCTCAATTTTCAGATTGTGTAATCGGTTTTTTACCACACAATTCTTTACACCATCTTGGAGTCGCCCAACCAGAAAATAACGTCCTAGTTTGGAATCCTATAGGACTTCTTTTTAAATTATGGTTGATTAACAACCTAGAGCCAGATTTTACACACCATCAAGATATCTTTAAGCTAAATCGGATTCCATAATTTTGCCACAGCCGTGTTTAGGCTAATGATCATTCTTCTAAGTTATTTCTGCTATTATCAGCTACGTTCTACCTACTACACAAAATAGAATATGGCAAAATTGTTGCAAAAAATCTTGCAACATTTTTCAACAGCTTTCATTGTATCCGCTGCGTTCTTCCATTTTGTACCAAGCCCTTGCACTGAATGTTTCCCTTGACTTCCTGCGTGCCACTTCCTGACACGTTACAGACCTGTGTGCCATGTGACGATGTGACGTAGTTGCGGTGCACGCCGACGGAGCACCACCGAAATGAATCATGTATGGAAATCTCGGCTTCCTCTATCGGATGTGAGGATTTCGGTGGGAGTTTTGGTTTTTAGCTGGAGTTTGTAGGTCGATGACACGTTTTAGAGAAAGAATATAAATAGAAAATGTAAAAAGAGTACTTGAGATTAAAATTTGCTGTTACTCAGCTAGATTTAATGAAGGACAATGCTGAAGTGTGTTTTTGTATAATTTGTTGTTTATAGTACGTTAATAGTATGTGGAAGTGCTGTTGCTTTTAATTGGTTACAATACTTCTGTCGCACAACTTAGTTTAAGCAATAATATGTACCTAACTGTTAGAAAACCTTAAAAACATAAGTAGTGGCCAGTTTCTGGACGAGGAATATTCAATTAAAAGTTTAGTTAATCGACCCAAAAGAAGAAAAATATTGGTTACGAACATGGTCGTTGCTTCTTGCCTTATCTCATAATTTAAATTGAATTCAATATAAACGAGTAGTATTTCTTATTATCAGCAATTCTACGACTTTGTTAGTGTGAAATTTGTATTTTCCATGTGGAGTATAAAAGTATTTTTTATCCAAAAATTGTAATGGCAATAATTATAAGACCCTAAATAGATGCGACGGCTCTATGACGTCAGGAAAATACATTTCGCTTTTTGACGTAGAGGAAAATCGAAAGACACAAATTGAAGCAATTATGAAAATCTATACAGCTTCGAAAGTCATTGGGGGAGGCCTATGTTCAGCAGTGGACGTCTTATGGCTGAAATGATGATGATGATGATGATACAGCTTCGAATTCAGCGTACAATATTCACATTTTTTCTTTTCACGTCACTCACATTCAGTGTAACAAAAAAACTCTTGAACAAAAAGGTATTCCAAAACTCAATACATTTAAATTCTAAGAAAGTTACGAAAGAAATTTCGGCCCTAAAGGGTGCGTTCAAATATCAACTGTTTCCCTTCAAGGGGAGGCTAGGGTACGCAAGACCGGGGACTGGTCTTTACGTGAAAAATCGACATTTAATAGGCGGACGGCCATTTCGCAAATGGAGGTAAGCAGAAGGGTGATGATTTACCACTCGAACTCCATGCTTGTTCAAATGGAACCAGAGAGACGATTATTTTGCTAATTTCAAAAATGTATTGAACGACTTTATTGGGCATATTGCACTTGTTAGCCAAGGTTAAGTTTTAAAATAGGGCAATTGTTTCCGAATGTTCCTGTTGAGATAAAAAGTACATATATACTGGAGAACATTATTGTCCTGGCTAAATTTCAGTCACAGTGGCCAAAATCAACAGAGCCATCGGCACAGGAGTTATAATAGTGGACAATTAGTGTGCGAGCAATAGAAGGTGCAGTCTCTATTTCCTCACTATCATAGTCAGATGGGACGGCAATCAGAGGCGGAGACAGAACAGGTGCAGGACCGACGCCTTTGCGCGCCTTCCAAGGCACGGCAAGTGATAATTATTTTATATTTCAACATGTAGGTACATAACTTACGAAAAGTCAGAGGTGCGTACCTTCGGGTCGGACCTGAAACTTCTGACTCGCCACTTAACGGTTAGGTATACCACCGATTATCACTACACTAACTGTCGAGGTACTCTACTTTTGAACCTGATAAGCAAACTTTGATTGTTTATAACAGTATGAGCACTTTTACGTTCGCTTAGATAATGATATTCCATAGCGGAATATAGACGGAAATTACGTACAATGAATAAATAATTACAAACTGATTCGTAATTCGTAAATAAAAGAAAACTTGTCCCAAAATGGCTTCCTCGCAACAAACTAAGGCATATAAAATTAATCCGCCCCTAAGTTTAAGATAATTAACGCGTGACAAAGGTCCTAGGTACAGTCAGCAAAGGAGTTGTTATCGGGAGAGCTAGTTAAGAATAAAGGTGTGCTGTGCCATCGCTTTACCAATTAAGCTACCGAGTCCTGCCCGCTTCAGTTGAAATTACGAATCTCTTTTGCCTTAAAGGCGTGTTTCTTATTAAATAATTTCATTTCATAAGCAAATCATGTAAAAATCATACATAAAATATTATTTAATTTTGTATGGGTTTCAGTCATACCTACCTTTACAGAAAACAAAATAAAATGAAATTATATTCATAACATCTTGAAATAGTTACGACTGTAGCTAGTGTTCCTGCCAAACTAACTCCTTTGTTGACTGTACACGGATCTCTTCCCTCGGAAAGACACACGGTGCTTGACAAGTTTAATTATTAAATAGAATTGATGCGTCCCACAGGTACGCGTGTGAGTAGGTCTTTATTTTGGTGTGGAAGCGGTAGCTGAGGGTTCGATAGAGAAGATGAATGTAGGTAATTGAATGAAATTCAACTTTTTTAATTGTAGAGGATTAGGATACGTGCAATGGTAACATCGTATCATTATGTCTACTGTTTGAGTCTAAGAGCCGATTTCACCACTCACACTAAACGCGATCAATTGAGTTAAACTCGGTTCAAGCGTTTAACTGAGTTCAGAACTGCAATTTGTGTATGGCTGAACTTAGTTTAATTAAACCCGGTTATTAAAGTGAATGGTGAAATTGGGCCTAAGCCATCTGTAGGTCATAAATGGCTTTGAACACCATCGGTACCATCTCTCTAGCAAAACCCTCTCAGTTTTTGGGAAGTCGGTTATCAATAACGGATACAAACGAAGTGAAATTAATTGTTATGAGAGGTTTATTATCGTCCGATAAGGAGTTCCGTCCTGTATCTCATTCAAAATCAAAATCAAAATATTTTTATTCATGTAGACCATTTTTGGCACTTATGAATAGTCATAATTCTAATATTATTATAGGAGTGACTCTATTTGCCAGTTCCAAGGACAGCCTACCCCTCATGGAGAAGAATCTGGCAAGAAACTCCATGGTTGCTCTTTTAAATAATGCCTTACAATATTTTTGGATACATTTTTCTAAGATGTTATGTGAGAACAATGCGATATGTCAATATTTTTGGGACTAATCTGAGATTAAACTCTTTCTAACAAAAAAAGAATTACTTAATCGGCCCTCTAATCACGGAGTATTCGGTGTACAAACTATTTTCTTTCATAAAAAATACTCGTCGAATTGAGAACCTTAGGTATTCTTTATGGAAATCTGTTAAAATACATTATTAAACTCGATATAAGTAGATGAGATTAATATACCTAGATAAGTCACATGAAAAATCTCCAAATAAATTATTTTTATAGATCAAAAGAGTACACTCGAATCTACTTATAAACTATTCTATCTTTGAAGGTATACCTTCAGCTATAAATATCACAATTAAAAGCCACTACTAACTGCGTATCGTTTATCTAAAGCACACATAAATATCAGTGTACATAGTAAATCGTTCACAATGATTAAAGCGAACAATGTGGCCCTTAAAAGACATATCTTTTTTTTTTAAATTACTTAGTAAAAGACGAATTCCGGGAACGATAAGAGTACGTTGTACGTCTGAATATAGAGTTGTCTATGCGACAAACTGAAGGAGTTTGTTTCGAAGACTCAACGTTTGTATGTTTGTCTTCCAATCGCCTAAACGGCCGAAACTCCTTACGTGCAAAGTTTCATTCAAATCATGAAACTTTGCACGTAAGGAGATTGAATTTTGGATTAAAACTTAGCTTCTTTTTAACAAGAAATAATGGGGACAAAGTTGCAAGCAAGCGTCGTCGGCTAGTCTTTTCCTAAATTCTATTGTTGTATCCTGTTGTTAGTCCTCCTTTTAGGCAGTAACAGACCAACCAAATCGACGTGATTTTTTGCTTGTATGGTTTATGGTTCTGTAAGGGACATCGGATATTATTTTCATTCGTGAAAAATTTAAATTACGGAGGCAAAGCCGCGGAAAAAGCAGAAGTTATTAAATCAGGTAACTGTTAAAAAGCTGGACAAAATTTTTCTCTTAAAAATGCCCGCAGAATGGATTCATAGTGAAACTGTTTAAATGTATCGACCAGCCTAGGGCCCGACTATACCTTATTATATACCATTAGCTTACTGCTTTACGGGCAATTTGAAGTGAATATAAATACTATTGACGACTAAGGCAATCTAAAAGTCAATCGCTGTTTCTTACAACTTAACCCTCACGAACACATAGACGCGCGTCACCTGGTGGCGGCGGGAGGAATAATTTATTACATTTCTTAAAAGCCATTACTGAGTGACACCGCCAATGGCCCCCTCCCCGCTTGCAATTAGCGAGAATTCCAGACAGAACCAGTGTTGCTTTTCTGACGTTTGGCTAATCATTTGTGACAGTTATAGACAGGTGGGGATGCGAAAATTGGGAGTCTATTACAACAACAATGGAGTGTTTAATATTTTAGAGATACGTAGCATTAGTTTTGTTTAATTAGTCAGCAGTTTAAAAAAATATTAGGGCGATCTCACCCGTATAAACCTGACTACAAGGTGACCTTTTTTTTTTTTTTTTTTTTTTGTGGCCGGGGGTAGTAAAAAATGCCTTCCGCATACCGCACGTCCGAGGACATACGGTTATGTGGGGCTCGCACCCACTAAAAACGTCTCCCCCCTGCGTGTTCCTAGCACTGTATCGGACGGGTCCGGGTACCGCAAACGCGCCTCGCAGCCCCGTCCAGTGCCTGCCTGTAGGCCCGCTCGACTACAAGGTGACCTCATAGAGTTGGCTCTTTAGGGTGAGATAAAGTTGAATCTTTAGGGTGACTTTATAGAGTTTTTTAGAAATATAGAAAGATGGTCGCCGACCTCCCCGTAGGAGATGGCACTTATACAAGAAGATAGAGTTAACTCTATAAGGTGAGATAGAGCTGAATCTGTTAGGTCAAATATAGTCAGCCTCCTTAAAGGGTTAATAAGAGCGCAAGGATTTAAAATTTTGAGCAGCCAAAGTTATATCGGTTTTTTTTTTTAATAAACTTTTTCTTATGCAATTTTATTACAGCCCGGAGTTTAGTTTATTGCTGATAAAAAATCTATATAAAATGATAAGCTTCAGTTAAAATTAACTCAACATCCAACTATTTTAATCTAAATTCACTCACCATACACAAATGTACTCCAAAAATACAAGTGACTATTACTTAAAATTTACGATTACACAGCGATCCTTTAAATTCAAGGAAAAAACCTTTTTCAGGGCGCCCCTTTATATATGAGCTTTTATTTATGAGCGTTTCTAAGGAGAGTAACCAAGTTAAGTGTGATTTCTTAAACTATTCTTGTGTTGAAAAATGTACTGAGGCAGTTTACGATGAAGGACTTTCGGTCGCCCTTTCGTAAGACTGTAAAGTTACATTTTGTATTTGATCTCAGTTAAAAGCATCAGTTTTTAAGAGCAGATTTAGACTTGAATTTTATTTTAGTATTAGCTTATTTATTATTTTTATTAGACTGCCTCGTTGGTCTAGTGGTAGCAAGCGCGACTGCTGAGCACGAGGTCCTGGGTTCGATCCCTGGGTCGGGCAAAAGTGTTATTGGGTTTTTCCATTAGGAAATTCTCAGTAGCAGCACGGAGTCTGGAATTGTGCCCGGTTAATGGCAATAGGCTCGCCCCCTATTACATGGGACTTATAAAATAGCCGGCGAAACGTGGGTGTACTGCACACCTCTGCCTACCCCCTCTGGGGAATACAGGCGTGAGTCTATAAATAAATAAATAAATAAATAAAAAATTAAAAAATAAATTATTATTTTTAAAATAAAGAATTACAAGAATGATCTGTTGAAAAAATACATATAACAAAAATAAAAATACATAATGGAAAAGCAAACGTTTTAATACGTTTTAGATAGTAACAGAAAAATCTACAACTTAGGTAAAATAAAATAAAAATAAGAAAACATCATGAAAAAGCTAACCCTAATTCGTCAAGACAATCTGTGCTGCGTTTATCGGCCCGCAAATCGATGCTAACCAGACCGAATTAATTGCGAGCCGAACGATCAAATCGATTGTGAGATTAACAAATCACTCGATCCTGGTAAATTAACATGTTACCTTCGAGTTGCGAGAGCCGCTTCGATTTGAAATCGAGATAAACGAAATCGAGATAAATGGTTAGATATATGAATTAAAGGGTTGGGGGTAATTTAAATGAAGTTATTGGTACAGTCAGGATATTAGTCGATTTTATCAGTTCTTACAATAATGTGGAAATTATGACTATATATATTTTAGTGAATTCTTTCGACTGAAAATTTGTAATTATAAATCAGTTTGTAATTGTCCTACTGCAGTCCAGGCCTCTTCTCTTACGAAAAGGATCATTAACCACTACGCTAACTCACTGCGTGTTGGCGATTTCAGACCTTAATGTTTTCCTTCACCGTTTGTCGGTGGTGTCTTAGATTAACTAAAAAGTACTTAGTACATATAATTATGATGTAGAAAAAGTCACGTTGGTACACAATACACGTGCTTGCAAAGCGGGTCCGTAACCAATGCGCCACCATGACATTTGTAGGAACACACGAAATTATGTATATATACCTACACAAAACTTGAGTTTTCTAGCTTTATATTTCGGGAACTTTGCAGTCTCCGTAGTACTGGAGTTTTTAAAGTTTAAATAGTTATTATTAATTTTAGTTTCTATTTACCACCATTTTCATGTTGTTTGAGTTTCCAATACTCATTATTACGTACGTAATAAACTTGTAACTGTTCCGAAAGATTGGAAATTTAAAGAAAATATAAAACATTGCAAACATCCTGTTATTTATACTAAAATATGAATAGTTTGTTGACATTGATAATTTCAATGGTTCTTTAGACATCAATCCTGAAATAAATAAAAAAATAAACTATGAGAATTAATGTTGGTTAGTAAATTGACATGTTCACATGGACCAAACTCCAACCATAACGTTGTATCCCTAAACGCGCATATCAAAGTACCCATCACACAATACTCGACAGTACAATACTCACGATCCTTTGGCCCGTAGGTGATTTAAAACAATGCCATTCACGACCGGATTAAAGTTCACAATGCTCATAAAGGAATGGTCCCAGTACTTTGCGACTGACGTATGTATGACGATAAAGGGGAACCACACAAATCTGCAGATGACTAACAAATTATCACAGAAATAGTACCTCTAATTGATTGTAATAAAGACGACTTTTGTTTTGTTGTTTCACGTGATAAACTTGTTCAGGTGGAGGCAGTTTAATTGTTTTTTTTTCTTCCTAATGAGGCACAAGTGGTCGACAATAGCTGTCATTGTGTCATTGACTTTTGAACACATTTTTTTTTTATTTTCCCGTTAATTTGTCTTTTATTAATTTCCATGTGTGGGACGGATGCGTTCAAAGAACAATTGGCATTGCATATGAATGAAATGAAATTGAAAATGAACTGTATTTTTGTTGCCATGATTTTTTTTTGCAAGAAATTATGCATACAAAACGAACCTTACAGGACGTATTACAAACTTCACTGAGCCCAATTAACTTTTCAGTAAATTCAAATCGTTGAAAAGATGAACCTAAAAAATTGGAAGTATAAATTTTATCTTCTCGTAAAATCACACTTGTTTACAAAATTGGCAATATTTTCACACTACATATATCAGCAGTGACTAAGCTATTAAACAACATCGATTGCCTTAGTTTCTACATTAACAAGCAAATCACGGTCCAGACCGGCGACTGTAGTCCTGACCGTTGCAGCCTCGTTAGCGCACTGCAAACAAATTTGATTACCTAACGAGAGGGAGTTAGACGTGTCCTAACATTTGTGCAAAGACCGACTGACTTTTGAAAGGATTTGAATCTTATTAACGTAGAATAAGGTAGAGTTTTGGTTAGAGGTGACGGTAATGATGAATGAGATAGTGAGGAAGTTTGGTTGTTTGAAAATGATGATGGTATAACTTTGCATGGCGATCTTGAATTGTCTGAGAGGTTCTTAAGATCTATTTTAGCGGCCACGTTATAGCAAATAGATATTTTAAAGTTTGTTTATTTCTTGAAATTTGACGTAACGTAAAGGAAATAGATAAAGAGACGGGATACGAGTGAGGTTTGAACCCGCGACACTTGCCGTCCATGGCAATGCTTTAACTAACTGAGCTATTATATTATTGCTGCCCACACCTATCAAATTTTAAGTTTCCTTTCTACATCGTTCAGAGGAGAACTCATCGTGTTGAGGAGCCTGGTAATGTCTAATGGCAATATTTGCAAATGACCACCAAAACGATATTACCATTGAACCTTATTTCATTTAATTTTATTTAATTTCCTCTATTTTTTCTCAGGCATAACATGGCCTGGCAATATAATATGGCACACTTCACGTACTTAGATGAGATATCTCTATATATTACCTACCAAAGTACTCGTACGTTACTTGAAAGCATCCAATAGTAATACTAAGTTCCACAACTCACCTACCAAAAACTTCACAATCGGTATGATTCCACCTGACACAGCGCACAATTAAGAGACATTGTCCCGTATAAATCTTTATTTGTCTGGCAACCCCGGCTTTTTACCAACACTGGCAACTCAGCACTCATTAACAGTATGGGATACTAAATTTGAGTTGGAGTTTATCCAGTTTTTTGTTGAGCCCGAATTTGTTGGGAAACGCTGACATGTGCGTGAATTTCAGCAATTGTTTTGTCCTTTTTTTCAGATGTTGCTAATAAATCGGCAAGTAATTTTGACAATTTTATATAATACTAGCTTTTGCTCGCGGCTTCGCTCGCGTTAATTTAGAATTAATCATGATTTGAAAGGCACATGGCGCCATTTATTATCATAAGAACGTTATTGTTGTTTTCGGGAATAGCACCTTTTTCGGGATGAAAAGTTCTGTACACCTAACAACGTACATTTATATATACAACATTTCTGGATGATCAGTTCAGTGGTTTAAGCGTGAAAAGGTAACAAACAAACTTACCTTCGTATTTATAATAGTTAGGATTAAAACTTGTAAAATGAACTATAAAGTTGTCGTCAAACACCGAGAAATGAGACACAAAGGAAATCAATTGTTACATGTCGCCCCGGCGGCGCACGGGTTTGCAGTAGTTCAAGCCCATGGAAGTTAAGTTAGCGGAAAAAATTTAAGAAAGAAAAATATGTAGACCAATAGAAAACCAATAGAATAGACCAATAGAAAAGGCTAGGAAATTTAACTAGAAGATCGCAGTTTCAAATCCTACTTGTAATCGATATTTCTATTTGCTAAAAGTATAATTTCGTTTTCAAAAATTAAATCCATCTAAAAACCCTTTTACAAAAAACATTTTACTTAAATTAAAAGCAGCATTTTTATATTTACAAAGGATATAGGACTCAAACCACATTTAAAACGGTTGAAAAAGGGTTAAAATTTAGGACTGTCGTTTGAATAACCAGAGGCGATGTGCCGGCAAACTGGCGACCGAAAATGCAAGCGACACAGAATATCAAGTAACGATACCTGGTTCTAATGTAGCTCTTCTAGTATGCTTGAATAGGGACAAAATTCCATACAGTATGAACTGAAATATACAGTATGAAAGAATGTATTTGGCCTTGACTCTTGAGTCTAGGTTTAAATATGTATAATTATACAAAATCAATGATATGCGATAGAAATTATTATAAATACAGATTGTATTGCATTCATATTATTGATTTTATATGTTGGTATTTATACCAAACCACAAGAAACAAGACCAAACTTGACTTAACCTGCTTTAGAGTACGGCTAATTTCTTACATTATAAAGTAACTAGATGCCCCGCGCGACTTTGTACGCGTGATTATTCTACCTCTACGCTTTTTCTACCCTACCCTACACTACACTACGCTACTCTACCCTACCCTACCCTTCTCTACCCCTACCCTACCTAACCCCTACTCTACCCCTACCCTACCCTACTCTACCTCTACCCTACTCTACTTCTACCCTACCCTACTCTACTCTACCTCTACCCTACCCCTCTATTCCCACCCTAAGCTAGCACCCTAGCTTTAGCCTAGCTAGCATTTTATAAGTATAGATAAACGTAAGTAAATATAAATTAATAACAATCACGCGTAAACCGTTGAATGGATTTGAATTAAATTTGGTACTGAGATAGATCATGTCCTTTATGAACACATAACACTATCGATTTGGTCTGACTTCCATACGGACGAAGCCACGGCCTAAATCAGTACATACATAAAATAACGCCCGTATTTACGGGTAGGCAGAAACAGGAGCAGATATTTTAGAATTTACATAACGATAGCGGTATATAAATACAAATAAACACATTCCACATTCAAAATTACATTTACAGAAACAATTTTATATATATTCGTTGAACTCTGTGTGACAGTGTCACAGCAAGGGGAATGGCGCGACGGTGATGGTGGCGTGGTGGCTCGAAACATGAAAACTCGATAAATTTTAAAGTGCTCATGCCCTCGCCCGCAGCCTTTCGTCCGAAATCTGCAACTGAAACGAACGGATTCGGCAACTTCATTAATATTGCCCGAATCACTCTATTGTTTCCTGATTTTAGAATTGAAATGTGTTATTATGAAAGTACAGAAATTTTGTTTCAATAAGTTTAATTTTAAAGATTAATTTCATTATTAGACTTCTTAAGTCCTAAATTTTATACAGTTTAGTATTGTAATAAAAGATTAAATCAACTTTGTTGGTATAATTTTCTTTGTTTTACATGTAACATTTCAATTATAAATTGCCTATCCAATTAGTAACTATATCCAAAACAGAATTTCTTTTTCGACTTATCTCCATCTTGATTATAGCATTTTAAGCCGTTCATGCGTAAAAAATTAACAAAACAAACACAGCGTGTAGTCCAATTAAAGTTGAAATACATATTTACGTGTTACAACTTTGTAAGCTGAAAGGGTACACGGAACTAAAGCAAAAAATGTTTCAAATGGGTCCCATGTCAAACCACCATTGTGAGTTGGCATGTGAGAACAAAAAGCAACCGCATCATTATTACATATTTTGTTCCTAGCTTCCTTAAAGGGGCTTATAACCTTAACTTTGCCTTCATTACAAGCTGTTTATTTCAGTTGTTTTATATCTTTTTTACTTGCAATTATGTTTTCTTTTTTACGATGTGACTTTCTAAGTCGTAGTATGAATGGATTGTTTGTATTTTTCTTTTTATAGCTCTATTTTAATAGAACAATGTTAGCCATTATGTAGCATTATCTTAAATTACTTTGTAACTGGATTTTTCTCACAGTGCAGTGATAGTCTAGTGGTATCTATGACCCTTGACCCAAGGCACGCACCTCTTACTTTTCGTAAAATATGTGCGTATTATAAACTAATTATCAGCTGCCTCCGTGCCTTGGAAAGCATGTTAAGCCGTTGGCCCTGGCTGTCATGAAGATCTTTGACAGTCGTTAAAGGTAGCCAGTTACCTCATAAAATCCTAACAACTAATAATATTCAACCTAAGTGTTACATTGTAGAATGCAATAAATGTTTGAGTTTGAGTTTGAATATCGTATTCTTTTGGGTTTCAGAGGTCAGATAGACAGACGCTCCATAGAAAACTGATAGCTGCATCCAATTAGATTAGAAGCCGACCCCAACAAAGTTTGGGAATAATAAAGCTAGGAGGATGATGATTTGAGATGTCACAACCATATTCAATTCAAGTAAGTCTACAAATTTTTTCTATCGCTTTTAAGACCAAAACGCCCAACGAATAATATTATTATGATTAAAACGATCTTAGTCGCCAGTTCCAAAATCAGCCTTCCTTTCATGGAGAAGAATCTACTAAGAATTCTATAAACGCTCTTTTCGTTACAAGGTTTAAATATTTTTATTAAATATGTTTTATCTGTATATTATCTATACATATATTGTGTATATTATTCTTATACTTTAAATATACTTTATCGTACCAATTGTATTCGCACAATTTATATTAATCCTTTTATGGGATTCAATTATAAAGGTACATAAGAGCTTGGTACAGAAACGACTAAAACATCTACGTCACCAGTCGTAAAATCCTCCACATTATGATTACCAACGCTAAGACAGTCGTAAAAGACACAAAATAACATCGGTGATCGAAGTTAATTAAATAAGGGGACGTTTTTAGGCGTATTTTATTATTTTTTTCCGTCTGTTTCTAATTAAAAAGCAATAATTCCTTGCCAGCTTTGGCTTATGTATGATTTATGTGCTCGTAATATTTTTAGTGGCTTTACAAAGTAATCTCTTGTAGCTATAATGTACAAGCTGTCACTCGCGACTTCGACCGCATGGCATTTAACTTTTCCATATAACTAGTATTATTATGACATGTCTATAGCCATTCTCAATAAACAACCCAACACTATAAATATTATGTTCAAATTGGACCAGCACTTTCTGAGATTACCTCGTTAAACGAACAAATTCATTAGCTATATTATATTAGTAATATTGTAATACGTCATAATTATATTAATATTAAGTGCTTGACAGACTTTTTAACTCACTTTGTTGTATACCTAATTACCTTCTGATACTTTTATGGTTGGGCGGAAGAAATTGCTATTCACGATAAAATGAGACCGCCAATTGTAAACGATTATTGTTAAATTTTGTTTGTTGTTTTTTTCATGTTCAATAAACTTTATAATAATAAACAGATCTACTTTTTATAAAGTACTTAAGTTCAAAATTTTTGTAGAAAGAAAAATTCAATTTATGTAACTACGTGAAAAACTCTAACAATTATACACCTAGAAAAAAAATAATTAACAAGAATACTTAATCTAAAAACCGCTACCTGTCGGCAACTTTCCCAAAATGCTGGCTGCATTGCCTCGCTGGATGGCTATGCCTTTGGGCAAGATACAAAAAAAAAATGACGAGCGGGTTTTTTAACCCTTATCTACTGGGCTCTACAATAATAGTATTTTGTAATCTATACATACATATGTATCCTGTTGCCATCATAGGTAGGTAACCTATAGTTAGGTATCCTATACAGTAAGTTTATATCATCCGTATACAGTAAAACTAAAATTTATTCAGTACCTACGAAGTGTAAAAAGTGTTTGACACATAGCTTGAGTTCAATAAACTCACTTCACTTCTTTTGAATGGCGAGTGAAAGCCTTAGGCCCACAATTACGCCAATGACAGGTGTTATGATCGGAACGAAAAACTATGTGACAGAAATTCAAGGAGGTTATATACAGATACCAAAAATAAATTAAGGGAAAAGTAAAAAAGGGATTAACATTTTATTTTATAAAATTAATAGAGAAATAATTATAACCATAAACTGCATATTCAATAAATCATAATGAGAAACAATAAGTTAAATATTTTAATAAGAACAGATACTTATATTAAGACTTACAACTTAATTTTATTGTTTTCTATATACTTAGATAAAATACGAACCAAGGGAGAATAGGCAAAACTTAAAAGCGATTTAAACGATATAGGGCGAGGAATAGCAGGTGGGAGGATATCATACAAAGAATTTTGAAATAGAGGGCAATTGAAAAAAATGTGACTATCTTTGTCTTGTTGAACTTTGACAGTTTTTAGTATCCTATGAAAATACAGTTCATATTACTCGAAAATATTAAAGCTTTCTATTTAGTGAAATAATAAGATTACTTACCACCTTTTAATAATATTGTCTCAAAGTTTCGCGAACGTTTAACAGAATGAAACAACTTTTCAACGGATTCGTCGCGTAAAAATTATTTATTTATTTGTCAAGTCCTGACGTTTCGAGTGCTTTGCAGCTCTCGTGGTCGCAGGCAGACTGTGTTAAGCGTCTGAACAGTTATTTTAAAATTATTTTTGATCTACCAACTTGATTTAGTAATTTTGCCCACAAGTGAAAATGTAGTCTAAATTAATAAATTTAAATGCTATTATTAAGATTGTTACTACCGTTTCCTAGTGTTTTGGCTGAAAAGAGAAGAAACGGCGAATCCAACTCTTCAGCAGTAACTTTTTAAATTTCACAGACCATTTACATCAAAATTATCTACTTAAAGAATTGCCTTAAATAAAACACTCACATAATTTACAGATATATAAAAAAAACATTGACGCAAAAGTGGTCAAAACAATACAAACTCAACTGGCGGCCGCGGCAGTCGCCGGCGACACTTTTCACACTTTAATTAAAACTTGAGATTCATTGTGCCAGCTTTAATTTCATCGCGCAGTCTTCGCACAGAAGCGGGTGTGTTTCAGCCCTTATTTATAAAGTTTGTAATGTTAATAATTATCGGAAATTATTTTGGTGACGAGTGTTTTATGATAAATTAGGTGTTTAATTTATTATGCAGCTGTGACTGTCAGTTTCTGTTTAAAATTTCGAATTTTGCATGTTTATGATTATTCTATAATAAGGATTTATTTATCTCTTAAAGGGTCCTCAAAGCGCAAACTCAAAAAACAAGTGAAGTAAGGAATTTATATTATTAAACACACTAATATCATAATCATAATTAGATAGCTTACATATTTTTTGGGTTTCGTACCCAAAAAGTTGAAACGGAACGTCATTTTCATAAAGATAGAGTTTATGGGCCTGATAACGATATAGGGCATGAAAGAGCAGGTAAAAGTCAATACAGTAAAATATAATGTATTATTACAAGTTTACACCATAGATGAAAAAAAATATAGACATGCAATTACACGTAGTTACTGCCTACAGTGAAGGTAGGAAAGTAGCGGAAGCAAAAATTGCGGGCGTTTGTCAAAGTCCCCTCTGCGGAAATGGTGCATAAATAAAGGTCCAGTTTAAAAAAAACTTGATGACCCCTACCATAGAGCCGTTATCTCACGTAAAGGTCATGGATAGTGGTCAAATGTCAGTCAGGTACACAAGTAATTCCGTACCTAATTTTTATTCTGATCCTACTGCAAAAAAAAGAATGGTTTCGTGTAAGAACTTCGATACTTCACCACGATAGGAATGCAACAATTTTTTTGTCATTGATTAAAACAAGATTAATTTCAAATGTTGTGTAAGCGGGTCTTCCGAAAAGTATGGTTACTTACTGACATGGAGGCTCGATAAGTGTAAGTACCAAGTTCCTTTCATAGATTTAATGGCAATCTACATAGTCTGAATTGCGTAAGTCGGTATGTCACGCTCATATAAAATTGATACCTAGTGATAGAATTGTGTGGCGGACGGCTCGTTTGGTTCTCTTTAATATGGTTGACGTAAACAATAATGATGTGATGTTCCGATGAGTGATGATCCGTGAATGGATGCCATTCATTGGTGATGCTGTCAACTAATAAGCACCTGTAATGGTCTACCTACGTGAATGAAACAATTTATTTTTATTTTAAATAAAATACGAGAGTTACGTAAATATTTAGCAGCATACAGACATTTGCGTTTCTATCTTTTTTTTTACTCCTAGTAAGACAAACAACAAGTCTTCCTTAATAATGCAATCTAAAAACTCTATGCAGCCAAAATGCCACTAAGACCCAAAATGACTAAAACACTAAAAACTTTACATTTCGACATTTGAACTTTATTCCCAAACGGCATAAAGTCCCTGTCAACAGATGTCACTTTTTGCAGTCTCGACAAGATCGCGTGACTTCGAGTTTATAGTCTACACTATTCGAGGACTTATGGTAGGGGCAATGATCTATAGCACATTTTTACGAAATAAGCCATAAAATTGGACGGTCTACGTAGTTAGGTAGTTATATTGTCTGAACGTTTGTGCAATAATCCGGAGTATTTTTTGAAGATTAATGTGTGGTAGTGCGGTTGTTATAGGGACCTTTATTTTTGAAAACTTATGAAGTAATATTGGTTTTATAATTTGATTTGATGTTTTCTTTATTCTGCGTTGGCAGTAAGTAAGTACTTACGTTGAAAATAATTTAGTAGAATTTCACGACAGAGACCGCGCTCAGTAATCTCATTAACAGCCCACATTCTTCATTAAAATAATGAGCTTAAGGTTGAAAATACATTTATTTTAAGAATAAATATTTCCTCTTCTAATATCTCCGTCAACCTCAATTAATTAAGGGCACATTTCATATCTTATTTCGACTTTATATCTACTGAAACGCGTAAACTTATCAAGCAAGCGAATTAACCTAAAAATAAACTCAAGTATTCACTGCGTTCAAAAACTCTTCAATTAAGGCGAAGCTTTGCAAAAAAAACGTTCTCCAAACTGCAGTGTGGTGCAACATTATTAAAATACCTCGATATACCCCACAAATGAAGCGGTGGTCCTCTTGATTGATTTATAGCACATGCCTGCCACGGACACGACACGTGTTCGGTAGCAACACGCACGTGCCCGTTTAATTAATTTAGCTGTTGATACTGTCCGTTTATTTAAGGAAAAAATACTCAGAAGGTAAGTTTTGTATAGAATTCTATAACTGAAAGAAACTTATAAATAAATAAATTTTATTTAAGGAAAAAATACTCAGAAGGTAAGTTTTGTATAGAATTCTATAAATGAAAGAAACTCATGCTATTTTAAAAAAAATCACCTCACTAAATTGCAATAGCATAAGATTTTTCTGCGTGTAAGTAATAAAATTCTTACTCCGGAAACTTAAGAGCGGAAACTAAATTGCTTTGATATTTTATTTTATTTTTCCAGATTGAATTTACAACTGTTCTGCAACCAACCAGTCATTGTAAACCTTATTCTATCTCCCTATTTTATGATTTTAAAAGTAAAGACGTATTAAAATGACAAATGAAACTTTAGTACAGGTACTGCAACCAACCAGAAGTTGTAAACCTTTTGCTTTCTTCCTATATTGTGGCAGAGTCGTCGAGGGTTGTCGGTGACCGTCGCAACATTGACACGTGGTTTTTGGAAATTAAATGAAGGAAGTTTTATTGTCCTGCAAGGCAATACAGTTGCGATCCAAAGCAATTGTAAAAAGTTTGAATATCATTGGCGAATGCAATATCGCAGTATCGCAACGAAATTTACATACTTCACTGTGCCTTAGTATATGCTATGCATACTGTGCTTTGAATCTTTGTTGAAGCTTTTAAATTTTTATTTATACTTTTGTATTGGTTCAGTCAGTGGCAAATCAGTGGAATCTCCGAACAATTTCTTATATAGACGCGCACGCGGACCTCCGGATCGGATCAATAAAAATTCTCATACTTCAAAGGTCGATATATCTTTACAAAGAAAAATTCAATTAACTACAAGAGGAATTTGGACCCGCCACCTACTGGGTAAAGCCCTCAATTACTCACGCTCATGAGCTATTCGTAACCGTGCTATCAAAATTCAACCATCTCAGATGTTAGTTACATCCACCCCTTATACGGATTACTTAAAGGGCTAAATACTTTACCTAATGGTAAAAATGTTTAGTATCCTCACAACTCAACCTATTATGATCTTCCTTCAAACAAAACAGACATTTATATCTAATAATTATCATCACAACTGTTACATAACGAGTATAATAACAATAATACTGGAACGGGATCAGCAGTAACAGTTATCGTTATGCCCCGGCTACTTATCATTACAATAACACTTCACTCAAAATTGGCCTGATGGATAGGCCTAGACAAGATGTTTACAATTATTATAAGAAATAGTCTATTTTAATGTGAAAAACATAGCTCGCGGACGATCCAATCGGCCATAAAATGTAAATTTTAATTTTGTATGCAAATTAGCATATAATTTTGATTGTGAAAAACATGGCTCAAAAGATCCGTGCGACCACGCAAATGTTGATTTTAATTATGTAAGAAAATTAGTATTAGTAATCTATGTTTGATTGTGAAGAAGATGACTCTTGAAAGGTCTGATCGGCTAGGAAAGCTTAGATTTCAATTGTGTATGCAAATTAACATCTACGTTTGAATGTGAAAAAGATTACTCGTAGAAGGTCCAATCGGCTACGAAAACTTAGATTTTAAATGTCTGCAAATTGGCAGCTCGAAAGGTTAAATTAAATTAATAAGTGCTACTATTGAGAACGAGATATTATGTTTGATTCTATGTCCGTCAACGTTTCTTTTTACTTTTTGGGATATCAGGCATACATACTTATAAATAATTACTAGAAATTATTCGTCTTTCTCATTTTAATTTAATTTGTTGATAAGCAAAGTCTTACCAAGGTACCTAATCTAAATATCTCATCAACAATATAATTATCGCGTGGTTTGAGGGCATTACTCGAATTCGGAAACGTTTTGTAGAATAAATTAATTGTAATATTTTATTATAATCGTTTTCATTAGCAGTACGATAAGAACAATTATAATTTTAAAAGCAAGTTATGGACTCTTAACTGGTGTTTTTGTCTGACTTCAGGTTATCATAAACAATTATAGAAGAAAATTTGAAAACCACGTGTACCTACGAAGACGAAGGATAGGATTGGAGCAGTGGTAAAAAGTAAACGCTAATATTATGAGAGTATACACAGATAAATATGGTTATAAAATTTCCCACGAAACCACATAAGAATAATATAAGTAAATATAATTATTTAATAAGAAAATTTGAAAAAACAACTGATACGGATGGGATTCGAACCCACGATATTCGACGTACCGTGTCGACGCTCTAACAGTTACCGTATCCCACCGGCACCATAATTGTATATAAATAATTATATTTAATAAGCTATCATGTGCTATAACATGTAAAAAAATCACAAAAATATAAGTAAATTTATTTTTTACGAAAAACGTTTTTGTCATCAGAAGTGAAGGTATGTACCAAATATTAGATCAGTCTGCCAACAAGAAGGGGTTAACATTTCAATTACTACATTTGAACCAAACAAATAAATGAAAAAAAAAACAGGGTAAGCTAAATATAACCGTTTAATAATAATATTAGGTAGCAAAAATTATTTTTTTACATAAAACGGTTTTGTCATCAGAACTAAAGGTATGTACCCAATATCAGATCAATCTCTCAACAGAAAGGGGGTGAAATATCGATTACTAAATTTGAACTAAATAATAAACAGGTCAAGCTAAATAAAACCGTTTAAAAATGATCACAAGTACTAGTAAAAAACTTTACTGATTTAATGATTAGAACAAAACGTCAAATTAAAAAAATCACCACATAAACAACGTAAAACAATAAATAAAAACAAAATAAAAGTTCCAAAATACTTATGATTGAATTTTACTCAATAAAGTTATTTCAAGCAGGATGTTAAGTTAAATGGGGGAGGAACTTTAATCATTGGCACGGACACTCCCGGGAGATCTTTTAAGTATAAACGATAAGTTAAGGCCTATTTCTGCGAATATAATGCGATGTTTTTATTTTTATTATCCGCGTATTTCGTTGAGAACAGGAAAATTTGGAGTTGGTGACAGAATAAGTGTTGTTAGAATAAATTTAAGGTTTATTTGAATAAATGTTGCGAATTCATCAGTGAATTTGAATGGAAATGTTTTTAAATAAAAATTTTGAAATAAAAACTTTCATGAGTCATAATATATTATTAAATACTAACTAATTTACTCACGGATTGATTTCGGGAATGCCCGACTAGTTTCGGACTCAAACGGAGTCCATTTTTAAGAGCGAGTGTAGTCGCAGCGGTGTCGCAGATCAGTGAGATCCGCTCGCTCTTGAAAATAGACTTCGTTCATCGACATCGACATTTTCGAAATCAATCTGTGAGTAAAGCCCTCACAGGTTGATTTCTCCTCCTTCGATTTCGTCAACATAATTATTTTAGGGATAAAAATTTGCATACTCATGTTTAAATTCGGATTATAAGCTACCTCAAAGCTAAGTTTCATCCAAATCTATTAAGCCATTATCAATTAATAATAATAATTAATTTAGTTTTCTTTTATTTTTTAATTTTATTGCATGCAATTCATTTGTAATCTCTCTCCAGCTCTAGCCTAGACCAACAAGGCAGTCAAAAAAAAATAGAACAAAATATGGTCTTTTTCTAAAATAAGCCAATCAAATTGTACCTACACCTTTCAGTTCAGCAATATTGCAGAAAGGCTACGCCTTAACAATGCAATCCTAGGAGCGTTGCCAATACAATCTAAAGAATTGAGGGAGTCCAATATTGAATCTTATTGCACTTGGTATTTTAATTATCGTGGAAAATGTATCTAATATTTTAAGTATTCATTGGTGAAAGTGGTATAACTATTGCACTGACGAATAAAAATGCATTGAAATTCGTATAACAACATAATTATATAACTTTAGCCGACTACCAAAATTCAATTCTTTTTTGGTATTTCGTCAAAGTTCGGCCCAGAGACCGATGGACCAGACAAATGCATGTGTCGCAAACGTCACAGTTGATAATGACCACCAGTGGAATGAGAGCCACGTGGATGGCAGAGATAGCGAGCGAGATGCTCAATAGAAAACAGTTTAACTTCGACTTCGAATTTCGGTTTTGGCACGTCATGTTTCAATCAAATATTCGAACTAATAGCTAGCTAGATTTTATTATATTTCCCGATCATGATCAATCAGATTGGACATTTCTATTCATAGAAATCTTTTCCTACAGTAACAAATATCTTAAAACACATCATACTTATCGCGATATGGGCATAATACTACAAAAAATTCATAACTTTGAGAATGAGTATAATAATCTGGTCTTTTTGTACTAAGAAATAAGGTCGCAGGAAATTTTTCCAAATTTCTAGTTGTTTATTATATCAAAACACATTCGCTTACAGTTTACACCACATAAAACCGCAGCGCCTTATCGAAGAAGTCGATGGTCGAGAGCTTCTCGAGACAGCGAGATCCTTACTAATGCTCATTGCCATTGTTTCTACTTCATTGGTCCTTACCCAATGGAAAAATAGAAGAGCTGCGATAAGAGAAACAGAACAAAGCCTAGCCTTTCTATAAAATATAAGGCCACGATTAGGAGCGGACGCGGACGCTATTTATAGTGTACTTTCCAATCTTTCTTATGTTTTTTATCCTTTGAGGCTTTATTGTCTTTGGTTTTTAAATTGGATTGTATTCTTCTATGATTGCAATCTTAAAACAGTGTGAACTGGACTTTAATAAGCTATTTCATTACTGGTTTTATTTGGTGTTGATTAAAAAAGGTTGGTTAGTGTTTATTCTAAAATAGAATTTGAAATAAAGAAAAGAACTAGAATAGAAAAGATTTATATATACATAATGTTTCTGTTAACGGTGCTTAACGTTTTAAAATGGAAGATATTGTTATTTATAAATATCTAAAAAACGGCTAAGCCGTAAAACTTATTTTGACCAATGTGTAGACTGACAAAGAACTAACTTGGCTCCACGTGAGATCCCATAACGTTTTGCGAATGTTGCTACATTTTTACATAAAATGTTTTTAGTGGATTTGTTTTCTACAAGGTAAGGATGGTAAACAATATTTTAAAATGTTGAAAGATTCGTTCACAGAAAGTTGGGAGCGGTCTTTTACGAGCTGAGAAGAGAGTCTCCTCAAAGCATTTTAATTACAATAAAAAATAAAGAATTTAACCACCCATTAAAGTTGACAGCGCAATTTTTCTCAACCATCAGATCCCAAGATAGAACAAATAAGTAGTACTACGATTTTAATATGCCATAAACTATAACGACCTATAACAAAGTGTAACTCCAACATAATAAACTTTATACAACATAAAATAGAGGTGAAAATCGTATTTCAAACGTGCAAATTTATCGCGGTATGAGCAACAATACGACGCGGAAACTTTACGACTTTGAGAATCGGTGTCAGAATAATCTGGTCTTTTTGAACTAAGGAATAAGGTCGCAGCTGATATATTTGTAAGTAGTCTAGTTGTTTATTTTATGTTGGTATTTGGAGACAAGTCCTGAGTGCATGGCTGTCCTTGCAGCGGGCTTTATGTCTACGAAGATGGTGGGAAGCTTCTTAGCGCTTCTCGGTAAAATGCTTTCCTAGTATATTCTGGTACAGTTTGAACTCTACATAGCTTTACATTGTGGACTTTGATGTTTGTTATAAATGTTTCTGTTGACAGAAAAACTGTTGGAAAACGATGTAGTTGTTGATGTGAAGTGCTAAAGGAGCTACTTTGTAATTAATTTGTTGCTTTTTCGACTTTATAGTAGTAGGAGCGATCATGTCTATACATTTTTTTTAATGGAAGTTGATGGTGTTAATCTTTTTGTTACTTATACGGTCAATGTACTTTCGGTAATGAGCAAAAAAAAGCGGAAGTTACTTATATGTATCAAGTTACCTACTTATACGTATGTTCAAATTTAAAAGTTTGCAATCCAGTCAAACACTGTTTTTAGAAGATAGATCCTTTGCGAGCTACGAGAATATCGCAAAAAACGTTTTTGCCGGGTTTTATATAATATAAAATAATGTATAAAAAATACTTCAAAAGTATCTTCATCTGATTTTTTTATAGCAAGCCTTTGAGAACCTTGTATTAGGTAATATCGGAAAAATTTCTAAATCGTAATCGTATCGTAATTTCAGATACCAGATCGTTCGAGATGATTAAAAATAAACTTACCATACAAAAAAGCTTTTTTATACAAGCTGACATCAAAACCACGTACCTGAAAGCAAAAATATAAAATAAAAACGCCGGTACAATTAATTAGGTCAGCTATGGGTCTTCATTTAATTACTGAAAAGATTAAATTTTCCGTGTCGCTAACTTATGGCTTTTATATGCAAATGTCATGGTACCGGGATGAGTACCTCGTGATATATGGGATATTGGTATGGAGAACATATTTGTAAAGGCCTCTTTTCACAGCTGCCGAAAATTATGTATTTTTTTTTTACTATGAAAAAAGATTTATGACCATGAACCCACATGATGGTAAGCGGTGTTGTGGTCTACAATGAGGCCTTTAAAACCGGTTTCCTCGATCCAGAACATGACGAAGTCGTTTGGCAGAAAGGCTTTGTTTGACAGTCTCTCGATGATGGTAGAGCAATCAACAAGAATGGAAGGTTTCGACCAGGGTAATACCACTCTCTTATAGAATAGGTATCTATGTGAAATTGTAAGTATGATCGTACGTCAATGAGAACATCAGAGGCCGAGAACCTTTCATAATCTCACAAATGACAAAAACAGTATAAGCTCTAACCTATTTAAAGGTTACGTACGTCGAAAAAAATTTAAAATATTTTGAAAAATGTTTGGTTGGCACGCCCGGCTGCTTGGTAATCTTAGCCATATAAAAAACATGGTCGCTTAGTAAATTCCATATATCACATTTATGTTGACAGACTTGGATTTGATATTAATTCATTTTGTCTCAATTATCAATTCTCGTCGACACGTTCGGAGAGTAATTTGCATCGCAATTTGGCTCTCGAACTGAAATGTATGTGTTTTACAATTCAATAAACAGTTGAATATTGATAGTAATTGGTACCATAATATTCTGTGTGATGAATGTATGTAAGGTTGGGACAGTACTTACACGAATTTTGTATGTTTGTGTTGCAAATGAGAAGTTGAAAGTTGATATGGAAGAAACGTTGATAAGATATTTTAGGAAAATACTCGTAGCATTGTGTTATTAAATTAATTATCACTCTCCGTGCCTCGGATAGCACGTTAAGCTGTTGGCCCCGGCTGTCAATTTTAGATCTTTGACAGTCGTTACGGGTAGTCAGAAGCCCGAAAGTCTGACAATCAGTCTTACAAAGGGGTATCGTGTAACCCAGTATCTGGGTTGTGGAGGTCTGATAGGCAGTCGCTCCATGTAAAATGCTGGTATTCAGCTGCATCCGGTAAGACTGGAAGCCGACCCCAACAAAGTTGGGAAAAGGCTAGGCAGATGATGATGACTTGTAGCATTGTGTAGGTAGACTGTGTAACTACGATAAAGAAAAAATATCTGTGGTTGACTCTTGAACTACGAATCCAATCCCAATTAATGCACAAACTTATTGCAACTTTGATATAATAATTTCTCAATATACGCATTGTTTCTAGGATTATTTTGTTACTTTTCTGTAGAATTGGAATACGAATACATCATAATCCTAGAGAAACACCTTCGTTTAGGATTATCGATTGACGATTTTTATATAATTATAATTGAGAACACTGACACAATAACACAGTTCTTCAAACCTAGTCCAGGAGTTAGGAACTTTCTGAGCATTTGTAGCAACTTTATTTTACGCAAATATGAATTAAATATAATTATATTTTTTTAGTTACTAATATTGACAAAATTGATTTTTTTTAATCCTCTGAGCCTTTAATTTGCGGCTTAGTTTCCCTGGCTGACTTTGACCTACTTGGGTCTGGCGTCAGCCATTTAATATGATATGTTTCGTTCTACAATTTTGTCTTTCATATAAAACTTATTGTTCAGACCTCATTTGTATTCTAGAAAAATATTACTAAATAAAAATTACAAGTTCTACATTCATATAAGCGTGAACCAACAGCAAAACGTACACGACACACCAACATTTGGAAGTTCCATCAAAACTTGTTAAAAGCATCGCAAAGATTTCGCGAACCAAAAAATAAAATTAACGAAACTTTTTTCGGTTCGTGCATCAAAACTTCAAGAGTGAGAATCTAAAGAAAAGTTACGAAAGAAAAGTTAGAGGTGTCTTTGAAGAGCGTTCTATTGTCGCGCAAAAGGATAAAGTTTGTTGTACACCATTTAGGGGTGTTAAAAACAATCTATGAAACATTGTTCGGGTTAACAACATGTGCCACATGGTCTAAAGTACCGGGAAATGTTTGCACCACTGCTGATGCTAGTACCTACTATCGGTTTTGTATGAGATTTTCTCGATGAGTTTTGTTTCACTGAAGGGCACAGGCCTTTTATTATTTGACGAAGGATCGATTATTAATTACCACGCTAGTTCACTACACGTGTTGGCAATTTTAAACCATGAAATCCACCACGATTTCCACGACATTTTCCTTCACCGTTAGCTATTGGGTGTCTTAGATTAACTAAGAAACGAATGAATGTTTATAATGACACGCGTCGTTAAAAATAAAATCATATATTTGTCACAGATAAATTATTCTTATTTGCAAGTTGTCTTGTTATTTTTATTGGTATAAAAATAACAAGAAAACTTGCAAATTGTCTTGTTATTTTTATAGGTATAAAAATAACAAGAAAACTTGCAAATAAGAATAATTTTCCAACAACAGAAATAATTAATCATTAAAAAAAGGATGATCGAGAACCGTTAGTTGTTGATTGAAGGTTAATCCAAATGTTTCAAGTAAAGTGCACTTGAACGAACGAAATGAAAGTTTCGTTCACCACCGTTCGTCTCTTGTTGTTCAACCGAATGATTTATTGGTTTTGGCGCGTATTTGTTTATTATTACGTCTTTGAATTCAGCACCATAAGCAATAGCTGCAGTAGCTGTTCATTTGTACATTGTGTTGCCTTTGTAGTCAAAATATCTCAAAATAACTTATAAATAACTTAGTTATTTCATCTTTGTCTGTTTTACTTTTGTTTTGCCTATGTAGGTACATACACGTTTTACAAATTTCATGTTTATGACACAGATGTAGTGTTACTTTATCCCGTCTTTCTTCACGTTGCTACTATAAATTAAACTGTTACTAGAAAATATTTTCAACAAAGTAGAGCGTGGTTTTCCAGAAAATCTGTTTTTTTTTGCTTCATTGCCATCGTTAACTTAAATTATGGTTATGGTAAAAAAGACCAAGAGTTGTGACCACCCTTAAAGATCTAGGTAAGATTCAATTTGTAAAAAATATAAACATAATTTAAAATGAAAATCTAAAATTTATATTAAAATATTTCTAGAATTAGTGACCAACATTTCTATGACTAAAACAAGTTAATTAATGAAGAAATCTTCACGTCACGTCAGTATGAATCAACACACCAACGGCAGAAAGCAATTTATTCGCGCCTATTGACATATAAACAGATGGTTACTATAAATAATGAATTAACCATTAGATATTATCATGCTATAGTAATATATCAAAGGATGATAATTGCACTGTCAACAGCACAAAGACATAACATATCGACTGCTTAGGAATCGATGTATCTATAAATTGTTTGGAGAGGACAGTGTTAAGGGCTTGAAATTACTTGCTCTTTAACAACTTCAATAGAAACGTCCAATGAGCGGACTTCATTAATTTAGCCCCATTTTCATATACCAAAGAGAATCTACACGAAAACATTGATTTCTTAAACAAATTAACTATTTTGTCAGAACAATTTTGCTGTAGTAAATCTAATTATTGCTTTTTTAGTTGATCAGGTTGATCTATTGATGTTAAATCTTAATTTTGGTCTCAACTTCCTAATGCGAACTCTTGCAATGGTTCGAGCTGCGGCACTGGCTCTGTTTTCTGACTGATTATGGAATTTGCATCTTTTGCAATAGTGATTTAATTTAATATTTATTACATTCCACAATTTATGCTCTTAGGTGGTAACAGTAGACTATTGTAACAATCATGGAACCTTTCGGGCACAGCAAAGCTTCTAAGCTGTCAATTTGCTGATCAAATGAAAATAAAAAATCAACTTCAAATCAGATTTTCGTTACGTCACTTTTTTAGTTTGTCACGTCCTAAACTTACGAGAACTTAACATGTCACCTGATCATAGAAAGCAATCGCGTTTTCTTAGTAGATCAGATCTCATACAAGTTTGCCATTTTATTTCAATATTTGGCCAGATTAGTAACAAGAATCTGTTCGTAATTCATATAGCATTTGTATCCTCTCCGAAGTTTATTTCTTATATTGCCCTTCCTGACGCCTACTGAGTCCAAATATAGTTCCTTCCTTGTACAGAAATAATATTCCTCATCCAAAACGGTAATTTTCTTTCAATAAATCACTTATAGATTGAACATGGCGTTTTGCTTCCGATCTACCATAAATATCTCGCATATCTATCATTTAAAAATAAGTTACCGTTTATCCTTCGCTTTTGATGCCGCCATAATAACAAAATGGTTTCGAACGAACCATATGCCAGTGTAAAATAAGCTATGAAACTTATGGCTATTCTGTTGAACTCCTGCATTTAAAAGCAATTAGAGGGGCGAGGGAGGTCAAGGTAAATTGGTGTTTTGGTGCCATAAATACTCGTTGAGGTTTCGACAAATTTTGGATGCAATTTATGAAATGTGATTTGACCCCTATTTGTTTGAATTAAGGTTTAATTTTCAACGCTTGTATTGTGCTGCCTGTTAATGATATTTGCTGAACAGTAGCTTTTAAATAGACGTTGAAAGAAGTCGACAGACAGCTATCAAGATGTCCTAATAGGCGTATCGTACGCCAGAAATAATTTACAAATTACCCTCATGTCCTACTAGATTTGTGTTTGGTGTTAGTACGGTTTTTTTTAAATTTATTTTTGGGTCTGTTCATTATTTATTTTAATGTACAAAGAAGCTTCCGAGGTATAGATAAATCACTCGCTAAGATTTAGTTTTGTCCGGCACAAAAACAAACAAAGAATTGGTTTGTTAAAATGTCTTGATCTGACAATGTTGTGAATGTTTTTTTGGAAGGAAATTCTGATGGATAGAGCAGTTTTATCTTAACGCGTGAATAATAGGATTTCTTTGCAAATAAAGAAAATGTTTTAGGAGATTTAAAGCCCGCCTACACTTGGATAGCATCGTTGGACATTGTTAAATATATATATTATGTCTTCTTAATTTTGAAACCATCTTCAAAATATATCAACAAAGAAGCATAATTGGGATTTGTTACCGGCCTACGAATAGAACCACCCCTGCTCATCCCGTGGGTGTAAAAAGCAGATGAGACAAAGGGAAAGATCCGGAGGATAGACAACAGCATTCTTCTGTGTAACAGTAATCATCTACTACTGTGATCGCCAACCCACTTGCCCAGCGTGGAGATTGTGGGCAAATACCTCCAATGAGCGCACAATAGTAGCGCGAAATGGGAGAGCCAATTTTCAGCAGTGGACTAATACAGGCTGATGAAGATGATGATGATGAATTTGGATTTTAGTATGAAAAAAGTATGTGTTTGCCTACGACTCGACCCCACTTGATAGGTAGTTAGCGGTGATCTACGTTGGAGCATACCTGCCTTTAAAGTCGGCATAGTCCTGCCCTGTCCCCTAGATTGGTTCACCGAACATCATACTGGCGCAAGGATGTCTGATGGATGGCTAAAGCCTTCCTCCACAATCAGCTTGGGTATTGGTCGTTGGTATTTTAGTCAATGATGTTTTAAGAAAGTACATAATGACATTAAAAAAGTCAAATTAGTACCTGCCAGGTTCGAATTCGGACCCACAACCTTCAAAGCGAGTCCGTAACCAATGCGCAACTATGACATTATGCCATAGAGACATAAAATACAGAAATACTTTTTAGTTGATATTCAAAACATGAAAACTAAATGGGAATACAATAAAGGTGCTCGCCAACTGCTCCGACCGCATCATTACGTCGCACGTGACTATTCACTCTTACTGGACTCGAAGTTCTATTTTATAACACACTGTAGCGACTGGTGTGGTGTAAGTTTGATTTTAAATGGGGTACAAATATTTTATTTTAAATATGTATAATGGTATTATTTTTTACGAATTTAATAAAATCGAAAAATACTTTTTTCGTTAGTTTTTTCGTGGTCAAACAGCTGTGCAGATTTTAAGGATGACTAAAAAGATAGTGACAAGATTACTGTTTGTTAAAAACCTGATGATGACAAAAAAAAAACAAATAACATGTTTGTTAACCGTATAAATATTTGTTACACGCTGTGGACGATATGTTCATCCAGGACTGCTGGCCAGAATTTTTTTTTTGGATATACAGTCATCCACGGACTAAAGAGTAGAGGACAGGAAGACTTAGCGAATACTGCTCACTGTTAAAATCTTTTTTTTATTATTATTAGAAACGTTTATTTAAAGTCTCTTTTGTCCTGATCTTCAAACAAATTGAAAATTATATCATAGACAGTTACCGGATTTTTACGCATGTTGCACCCAAACCCGCGAGCAACAGCTAGTAGTACATTTTCTTAGTAACACCGAACACACACGGCGTTCAATAGTTACTTAATCCAAAGTCCGCTAGTTAAGTGGGAAACTAAACTTGTTAATTAAGTATCGCACAAAGGAGAGTAAAGTGGTCGACGCTAACCGTATGCCACTTGAAAATTTACCATAGTAACTTGACTGTGTTGGTTAGTCCAGTGCAAGTGCTCTTGTGGAATTTTTAGAGAGAATATTGGGAATTTTAATATACAAGGAATACCATGAAGGATCGGTAGACACAGATAATGTCTTACTTTTTTTTTATTACTGCTGCACAAATTGACTCCATGCTGCCTGATGGAAAGCAGTCAGTGGAGTCCCATAGAGATGACCCCCCTGCAGCCAACATTGCAATGTGGCATGACGGCCTGCCCTCACCTTGACGGCCTTCAGAAAAGCTTTTTTACGTCCCACTTAAAGGACCCAGGATCATAAGGGGAGGGAAATACGTGGGCTGGTAACGAGTTCCACATCTGACAGAACTGACAGAATTTCGGTTACTGCGGCTAATCTCAATGGAGATAGCCAACTACGCAGAAGAAGAAGAAGAAGAGAAAAAGCGCATGGCGTGCGCGTAAAAATTGGATTGGATAGACTTTTAAGAATAAGTTCCCCTGAGATATGTTTTCGAAATTAAATAAAACAATGCAAGGCTTTCAGGTGCTAAAAATTCTAGCAATACGTTAGACACTATAAACAATAAAGAAAATCTTCTATTTCAAACAATTTTTCGACCGCCTTTTCCCTTCCGAAAGATCCATTCTGTAAAGTAAAACAAAATACCACATTTACTTGATATTCAACGATACGAAACATGGCCGTTATTCATTGCATTTAACCTTTCACGGCAGCTCCCTTGAGAATACCACAGGTAAGACTAAAATGTCAGGCTAATGTAAGTGACTGTGCTCCCGATGGGCGATACGAGTTTGTTAATCGTATGAAACCGCTGGAAGCGATACTGTTTTCATGAGACCACGTGACGTATAGCATGTATGACGGGTTGAAATTGTTATTTTGGAATGGGTCGGATAATTTTACTTTTAGAGAAATTTTACGAAAGATATTCTTAGTAGAATGTTTTTTTTCCATTGTAGGCTTTGGGGAAGAATTTATACAACCAATGCTTTTTTCTCTTCGTGCCGTAAAAGTCGATTAATAATGGCACAAACTAGAATGTTTAATACCCAAGCTACTTCTTCTGGTGGGAGGCTTCAGCCGTAGCTGGTTTCCACCTATTGGAGAAAGCCTTGCCGCTAAGCTATTCTTCTGTCCTCCTGCTTAAAAGGCAGCTGTATTCCACCTTAGATCACAATGCCCCTTCATATGGGTTGAGCGTGGTTTTTTATCAGAAAAAATAATGTAAGCTTGTCTCTCCCAGAATCAGGTTAAAGCCCGGGTTGAGAAGCAAACTTAGTTTGAGGAGGCCTTAAAAATATATTACAATACAAATTGTGATATCAGAAAGTAGGTATTGGTGTGGTCTCTTTGCTTGTTAAATTTCCCAATACAAAGGATGTCCCAAAAACAACGAAAGATTTGAGTTTAATAGAAAACACAGTTTTTATTTGTTAATTGAATCATGATTCATGAAGTACCTATACAAGTTATGTATGGCCCCCTCGGTCTTGCGATTTAATACCATCAGATTTCTGTTTATGGGGTTATTTAAAGCCAAAGATCTTTGCCAACAAGCCCACAACCACCCATGCTTTAAATCAATAGCTTTAAATGAGGAAATTTGACGTTGCATCAAAGAAATTCGGCCATATTTATGTAATATGGTCATGGAAAATTTCAATAAAAGAGTGCATCTGTGCCAGCAAAACATTGGAAGCCATTTGCCGGATGTGCTATTCCATACATAACCCTATCCCGTGTACTTTATGATTCAATGAACAAATAAAAATATAAAGAAAAAAAACTGTGTTCTCTAGTAAATTCAAATCTTGTGTTACTTTTGGGACTCCCTTTATATTAGGAGATTTTAACAAGCAAAAAGAGCACATCGATACTTTCTGTTATCACAATGTGTATTATATACCTAATATATTTTTAAGGTCTCCTCAAACTAAGTTTGCCTCTCAACCCAGGTTTTAACCAAATTTCCCCTTTTTGTCATAATTTCTCACATCAAAGAATGCTTTAAAAATCAGTAAGATTATGTTAAAAATCCATACTTATCTAACCTAGTAAATATTTAAGTACATTAATTAACCCAATAACAAACTCTCAACCGTTTCGGAACACTCTACGTTTTTTGCCTCGCTTAACCACATAATGACAAACACAAAATTTAGCCAGTACACGTGGAATTCTACCGACAGTTCCCGACAATTGCCGACAACTGCCGACCACATTAAATAAGGGTACGATGTGGGTTCGGCACGTGGAAAAGTTTTTATTACATTTTTTACTCAGGTTAGCGACGACGGAATTAACACAGTCTTAGAATATAGGAGTTTTGTTTATTTTTGGCAGAATTACCTAAGTATTTTTGTCGTCAGGTTTTAGTGGGATACTTTTTATGACTAACCGGAAAGTAGGGTCTAATGGCTTTCTTTTTTAAAACCCGACAAAAAAGACGGGTGTAATAAGTTTAATGTCTGTACGTATGTCTGTGGCATCGTAGTTCCCAAAAGGATGAATGGATTTTGATCAAGTTTTCAAGATTAGACCACGATTACATTTGAGGACTACGATTATTGTGTGGGAGACCCCCCACACAATAATTTAATTCAATAATTTTTATTTTTTCATTCTCGAAAAATATTGACCTTTAGGTAGATAATTTTTGCATCGTGCATGCATAAATACGTTTTTATAAAAAAATGTTTACATTTTTTGGTAGGTAAGTACTTAATTAGCATTAATAAGTAACAAAATCAATTTTACCTACCATAACCTATTTTTTTTCTATCTGGGACCTATCTTAAAAAAATATTTAATCATAATATCAAATTCGATCGCAAATTTTTTTGAGTCTGTAAGATTGGAAGGGGAATCTCAATTTCAAGAAACCCTTGCAAAGTTTGCACAAAATCAAATGGCAAGATTACATTTCAAATAACAATATACAAACAGATCTACAAATGCAACAAACAAATTTAAATGGCGGATTAATAAAAGCGATGTCATGATATCGTGCGCGAATTTAATAAACAAGTCAACGTGTCTGTCTGTCTGTCGCACGAGATTGCTTTTAGATTCACCCTTAGAATTGCTTATTATTTTGATAAAAACAAAACGATTCTTATAGAGATGAAATTTAATATGAATGTTTAAATATCTACATCGTTGTAAGCATGCTAGGATTATCTCTTGTTTGTGGGTACAGGGCCGTCTTCAACCAATTGAAAGCCCTGGGAAATTTAGGATAATAGGGGGCTCCTATGAATGTGATATAATACTAAATAGTCCTTTTTTTATTGACCTTTCAATTACCAACTACCACCACAAGGACTCTAGCGACGCCGACGCCTAACAATTGAAAGCCTTTTGTGTCTCATTTCTCGGAGGAGTTGGTAATTATCGATTGATTTTTGGCAGGAACTGCCGGGGGCCTCGAGATCCATAGGGATCCATAGCACTTGCCTACAATGCCCAATGAAAAAGAAGGGCCTGGATACTATCATTACTTACTGAGTAGTAATTATGCTAACATGATCATTGCATTGCCTTCATAATTAAATTATGTAGGCAATGCAATGATCATCGCGTTCACGATTCAAAACTGATAAATTAATTATGATTATTTATCAGTTTTGGATAATTAAATCTTTGTATAATTATATTCTTTATATGTTTACCTGTTCACCTACTTTCCTAAAATGATCACATATATTCACTTAAATTTCTGTTGTAACGCCATCTATGTTTCAACGTCTGAACCAACGTACTGTCCCGGTACTATCCACCTTGTGTTCCCGTCTTCCTGTGGGAGCGCTCTAGTTTCTATTTTTTCCGCTAGGTACCGCTACGTGTAGTTTTGAAGCTTGAGAGCTCCCAAATCTCGTAGTCGTGAGCAGTGGTAACTTTTCATAATCACGTGTCTTCTGGATCGTTTTAATTTTAGGCTTTGATCTTTTCAACTAGGTACAGTTGGCTGCAAAATTGCATGGACAAGAGGCAAGAATGTAGGTATACGGTATATCGTTAATGTAATGTCAATGTTATGCGATAGAGATTAGCAGATTGTATCGTATTTATATGTTTACACAAGAGACAATACCAAAAAGGTATTTTTTTGTTTTTCCATGCACTTTTTCAGCTTATCTAGTAGAACATAGTAGGTAGATAGGGGAATCCTCTAACATGGTTTTACTCACTATCGAGAAAATCTCGCCAACTCTATACTCTTAACAATGAACTAGCGTAAAGTTATTTACAGTTTAAATTTCTCATTGTAACATTAGTGAGTAGCACTCACAGTCTGACAACAATTTTCTCGAAAGAATCTCGGCGTCTCAGCTAAGACATAGAAAAGCCCCTGGATTAATGGGGGCTTTGCTGGTTGTCTCGAGACATCTACTCCTTTAGGATCTGACCCACTTCTCTCAACGAGATTATTTTCTGTTTTAACAAGTGGTTTACATTTTAAATCTTTTCTGTCTCGTGTAATGAAATAAATGTAAGTAAGTAGCTGCAAGATAATTCAACGGATGGAAAAATAAGCATTTAAGCCTACGGTTTCATGGTAAATCAAAGTCAGAGATTCCTCGGATAGTTTCTTCACTAGCAATTTTAAGAATCAATCGACATCTTCATCATCCGTTGTTGATGATGTCATAGAAGCAAGTCATTTAGACCTTATGAATGATATTACCTCAGAATGAAAAGACTTCAAGAAATGAATAAATTAATGGGTGCTGTTCGGCAAAATTCATAATGACGAAACGTGCAAATAATTCAAGAGTAACTAAAACCTATAACATTGTTTAATGACGAAATGAAGATTCAAGGAAAAAAGGACTTTTAAAAAGAGAAAGAAGAAGGAGGAAGATATTTAAAACATACAAAACAAGCTAAAGTTTGCTACTACAAGAATACAGATACTAATAACTCGAAACATGGAAGAAGATTGTGGTGTCAAGAGAGACCAGCTGTTAGGCGGCCAGTAGGTCACCCTATATAATGCTAGAGTGATGTAGATAAGGGCGACCTTCATAAACTTCAAGCCAGAAACTGGCGACAAACTGCGAAGGACCGCAAGAAGAGGGAAAACACTTTAGTTTGCTAGAACTATTAACTTCTTCAAATAAATTCTTATGAGAATTTCTAATATCTTTCGACATGAAGACACTAAGTTCAATAGCAAGTTAATTTAACGGCAGACCTTTATCATTATTATAGAATAATAATTCCGCTTTGATCTGATAATTTCCTTTGTCAAAGTCGGGGGTAATCAAGTTTTCAAATCGGGTGCGAACGATGAAAGAATACTTAATGGCCCCGGTGACTTCGTTACGACTCGATTGCTGGAAAACGTGTGAAGGTGGAAATTTGGTGTAGGTAATGCTATAAAGTTTCCAAAAAAAAACGAAGGCGTAAAAAGTAGATGCAAAATAAATAGTAGGTACCTATACTAAACATTAATTTGTATTATAGTTTAGGTAAGTATATTATTTAATTTATAAAAATTTTGTTTAAAATTTTTCTAACACAACTACTATAGTGACTACAACGAAGTACTTATCAGCTTTAAGTTCTTTATTTTTATTTTTTCAAATACAAATTTAATGTGTTTTATTAAAATCCAATATTATCATTTCACGATCAGCTATTTTTTTCAAAATAAAATAATAATAATACAACAAAGATAAATGATAATATTTTTGGGATATATTTTTCTTAATTTTCATCGTCTTATAAAGAAACACTTAATTTACTGTTATTAAAATTAATTTTATTACGTTTTTTTTAAAGATTAGATTAAGAAAAAAGAAAGAAAAACATTTATTCTGGATTTTTAAGATGTATTCTGTAGTAGTAGGTGCAGTTATACATATACCTACATTCCACAAAGCACAAAAACCGTTTAGTTAATTTATGTCACGACAGTCATAACTGGACTATCGGTTTGCATAATAATTAAATAATTAGAAAACATTTTTTTTTACAATATAAAATTTTTATTCTGCCTTCATACCACCATCCCTGTCACACTTTAACATCAAAATTACATCAGCATGCTAATTAGGCTAATCTCTCAGTCACTTACCAACGTAATAATTATGTCTACCCACATGACACCCTAATCTCTATCACCAAAATTGGGTCAGCACAAGCAGTCTTAAAACGAAGCTTATCCATAATGCACCGTTGATTATCATTACGGAGGCCTACCACGGGTTTGTTTAAAATTCACGTCACCATCATGACAGTAACGGCAACGTCAAAGGCTTCTGACAACACGTGCACAACTCACGACCACGAGACGAGATCGCCGGACGAATACCAATAGTAGGACAGCTGTGTGGTCTGGTCTGTACCGATGACTTTAGACGGGGTTCCGAATTTAGGTGTCACGATTTGGGTGATGGGTGATGAATTTTTAAAGTGTGACGACTGACTGTACAATTGGCAGATCGGTAATGGTAGTTTTATTGAAAAATGGTTTTTATTTCTATTGAGACAAAGTGCATGATTAGTCACTGACTGTACTAGTGGCGGTGTCTTTGACTTTTGCAGTATTGTTTTGATTAACGCTTTTCAAGAACAGACCTAACATTACAAACAATCTGATAGTTCTAAGGACTCCGGCAATATGATTGCCGCCTTACTGCCTATTGTGCCATTATCTTCCGATTTCTTTGCAATAAGTTGTATGGAAAAAATTGCTACTAGTGTCAGGACCGCTAATAATTGTATATTTCGAATAATTGTAAATTACCAATGGAATTAACTTTGTACCAGTGTACCTATACCTAAATAAAGAGGAAAAGTATGATGATGATGGCACTTGCGTTTAAGAATTTAATACCAGATTACATGAAAAAGATGGATGGATGGATTTCCCAAGTTTTTTTTCTAAAACAATAATAATAAACATTATGGCATCAAAAATCAATCCATTAGAAACAAAGAAGAGTATGTACAAAGAAAAAAAAGTAAGAAAGCCTGTCTGTAACAATAAGGTGTCAGTTAAGCTGTAGTGGGGTTATTTTAATGTGATTGGCGGCCACCATCCTACCTTCCTACCATCCGCGGCTACCCCCGTCTCGCGTCGCGTCACTGCATTATTAATGCATCCCTTATAGGAGACATACGGCCATCAAGCGCGTCAAATCTTATATTAAACGCAAACATACTGACTGAAAAACAGACTCTCGAATCTGTCAAACTGAGCCTAGACACTGGTTTTCCAGGAGATTGGAATGGCTTCGACTCATATGAAAAGATTAACTCAGGCAGCGCTCACTTTTTCACACATCAGGTCGATCTAGGGGTATTACTAGCCTAAAGGGTATCACATTAGTCAAGATTGGCGGCTGTTGTATTAACGAGTGGATCTAGTCAAAAGATAACACTCAATCGAGCGACTATGTCCCACTATTAAAATGGTTTCGCCATGGATGCCACCAATTATGTAAAAAGACGGCCAAAATACTAAACTTCAGCGTCAATCGTATGATCAAATTATTGAGGATCGTATTCCAAAACTTATTTTAGGTCAACTAAATTAAAAAGTCAACTGAAAAGGCTTTGCTTGACTAGGTATAAAATAGATGAACACCTAATCTCTTTCTGGTCGAGTCAGATTGTGATCCCATTGGGCTCTTATAGAATGCACTTGTGTGTGCACTATATATTTCCTATGTAGTTGGTTATTCCCCGTTGCCATTGACCACCATGCCCGTAATTATTTGTAAGATGTTGCTATTTTGAAATAGAACAATGGTGTAGTAAAATGTTGTCAGTTCTAGGCATCCGTATGTCCCACACTACGCGCACGCTTCGCAACTAATTATTTCGCTGCATTTAGGAATTCCCTTTGCATCGTCAAAGTCGGCGAAAATATTGAAATAACTCATATTCAGGCGGCATTGTTGTTTATATTAAAATAATTTCTTTTGTCGTCAGCAGAGGCTGGATTTTCATTAGTCTTAACGCCAGCGAAAATTTCAGTGGATTAAGAATTTATTATCTTTTCAGTATTAATGATATTTTATCTAGACACGCGGCAGCGTGTCAAGCCAAGTTCAAGCATCGGCTAGCCAGCGCCGAGTGTATTGTACACGAACCACTTGGTGCCACTTTTGACGCTTCTATAACACAAAACCTCTTTAAGGTTGTGTGCAAGGTGTGCAGTACACCCACGTTTCGCCGGCTGTTATGTTATAAGTCCCATGTAATAGGGGGCGAGCTTATTGCCATTAACCAGCCACAATTCCAGACTCCGTGCTGCTACTGAGAATTCCTAATGGAAGAAACCAATAACACTTTGCCCGACATGGGGATCGAACCCAGGACCTCGTGATCAGCAGTTGCGCTTGCTACCACTAAGCCAATGAGGCAGTCCAGTTATTTATAGCTGTTCATAATGTTTTATTTTATGCTCTCGATAGTTTTAGAATTCTAGCACTAAAACACTACTACCTCAACTATTGAAGCTGGGAGTCAGCAAACATTCCACGCGCCAACGATTCTCCCTCAACCTTAATTGTTCCATCGGGGAAGCGGGGCCAAGTAAGACAATAGAAATAATTATTACACTGATACCGGAGAATGCTGGCTTTCAGGCGGACAATGCGTCCCTCCCTATTGTCGTATATGAAAATCTAATTGAAATGAAACGTATAATGTAATCTGCATAATCTCCGTTTTCGCACAAGGTCCAAAAATTCTATAGCCTGTTATTTAAGCCTGATTTTCCTTTTTTATCTTTATGTAAATTCTATAAGTATTTAATAAAGATTTTTTTTATTCGTTGGTCCTTCTCTCTATGAGGGACAGATAAAATATAATATCGTATAGGTATATACTGTAGGTTTGAAGTAAGTTGAATTAGTCCTAAACTAGTTTTGTTATAAGTTTGACATGTCTGTGTATCTGTGAGTCTGTCTGTGGCATCTTAGTTCCCGAACAGATGAACTGATTTTGATTTAGATTTTTATTTGAAAAGTAACTTGATCGAGAGTGTTTGTAGCTAAAACAATTGAGGTTTTCTGTGTCGGAGGTATTTTAATTATTTTTTTTTTGTTATATTATTCTTTTTATTATTTATTTGCCGAACTTCACGAGGCTTCGCCCCGTGGTTCTAATTTTAATCAAAATCGGTCTGACCGCTTTTAGTGTCGCACAAACAAACATTTGTGGCAATTGATTTTTTTAATGTTGCACAAAGCACTCACTTCCTCATCTCCTTCTTACTTATAAAAACATTCCCAAAGGTAAATGCAATAAATTTTTGTACTATTCGGTTGGCATACCCGACTTGTGTCACAGTAAACACCACACTAAATATCCTCGTCCTATTTACCAAGTAAATGTACCTGTTCCAACTAATTTTATTAATTTTAATCACCAACGTTTCGCGTGTCTACGTACATTAACTCTCGCTTTTGATATATGGATGCTATTGAAATAACTTACAATGGGTTTGATGAACTTTTTTACGAGGGTACCCGAATTCCTTTCATTTATTTTTTGGTGATTAAAGTGCGAAGAGTTTATCGATATGTGAGGTCAACATTATTACGTATGCCTGCGTAAAAGGGTAGTTTGCGTAGACTCAAATTCCAATGACAAAGCTAGTTTTTTCTTTCAAATTATCGCACATATTAGCGGTTAATATCCCTTTAGATCACCAACCATAATTGCCCCAGATACCAGCTAAATCTCAACCATATAGAAGCTATCACGACTGTCATAACGTATCCTAATCTCGACGCTAATCCCGTCCCCCAAGGTTCTTTTTTTCATTAAGGGTGTTCCCATAAACATCATTAAAACTTGTATGAAACGATAAGGATTATTGTTAATGAGGCCCGCTATGATGTAACAGTCCCAATGGTTTATGACGTCACAGTTATGGCGTTTTTATGGTGGCAATGGCTTGTTCGTCCAGATAAGTCTGGGGTGGATTTATGGGACATGCGACTGTTGTTTGCTTTATTATTTCAAGTCTAATTAGAATTCTACGTAATTTAATTTAGAATTCTATTTTAAATGGAGCTTTGGCTTCTTCTGTAAGATTTTATTATTTAGAAGGCAGTTGCAAGGAGTACCAATCTGGTAAAATTAGTTTCAGAGAAATTTATACATGAATTCACTTCTTAAATCACGTAGGAGTTATTTCATCTGAGTTGACGCTTTTTTAGAAACCTTTTTTTTCATTAGTACCTTGTACTAATGGTACAAATGGTAGTGTTGCCAGATTCGTTTTTCCAAATATCGGGACGTAAATGAAAAAAAGCGGGACATCACAATCCTTAAATCAAAATCAGCGCTTTTATTGAGATCAATTTCATTACACATTTAGGGTCGGTAATTTTGTTTCTAATTACCCACCACGCCAAATTGGTGGTTAGAGAAAAAAGCGGAATTTTAGTCGCACTCAGGGTACTGGCGCGAGTGTCCTGAGAGGGTTGAAAAGCGGGACATTTTGCAAAACTATTGCCAGGACTCTAAAATGAATACGGTAGTTAAAGATTCAGTATTAGGGCCTATGCATACGATGAATTTTACACTCGCCGTTAACGCAAGCCATACGGAACTCACGTTACCTGGTCTGGAAAAGAGCAATGCGTTATAACGTTACGTCTGCGGTTCTCTTTTGAACATAGGAAATATAAATAGGCTATTATAACGCATTTATACACTGTTGGCTAATAGACAGTGTTTTTAAACGGTTTTACTTAGCTTGACCTGTTTATTATTTGGTTCAATTTTAGTTATCGATATTTCACCCCCTTACTGTTGACAGATTGATCTAATATTTAGTACACAGCTTTAGTTTTGTTGACAAAACCGTTTTACGTAAAAAAATTTTTTACTTATATTATTAAAGCTTATTTTTAGAGTAAAAATTTCCTAAATTTTATTCAAATCGTTTCAGCTACTAAAATAAAAAGTTTACATTTATAATATTAACTTTAATCATTGATATTACTATCTGAAGATTCACAATAGTAAATAACTTTCAATCAATAACCAAAAATGACACCACAATTATCAATAAAAGCCATTAACGTCTAGTTAACGTAAAGGCACACTAAAATTAGTTACAAACCATTTCTTACAAAAACACAAAACAGTATCGAAACAGTATCACGCCACAGTTCAACGTAGAAATTATACAAAGCAATTAATAACAATGTTTATCAAAACGCCAACACTTTCGATATTATCTTGATAAAAAACAAAAACACGCAACTAAATGAAAATAAAAGACACATTTTAGGATGAATGTTATACGTTACCTTCATTATTATTCACCCTTAGAGCCTTTGGTTTTTGGTATAAATCATAGTTACCTTTACGAATACTTACCTATTTCTAATGAATAATAAACCGAAAGCCGAAATGCGGATATTTTATATAATGGTCATTTTCATTAAAGTATTGGGAATCTACAGTTTACCTGCAACATTATTAATTTTTATTTACTTTTTTTCTAAAATAGTTGAAATCAATTTGCGTAGATTTTACCCAGTATTTTTACCCATTAGGTTAGGTAATATACCTAACACAAAATCACAAAGTAGTCACCTTTATAGCAAATACTAAGGTACCTACGATCGCAAAACCGAATACAAAATCGTAACAATGAATGTCGATACGGAATGCTGATCAAAAGGAATTGATAGGAATTCCCCACTGATTCAACCTGAATGCTTTTTTTATCTATATTATAGTGACATGATTTCTATATTTTGAGGAAAATGTTATCAACAATACAATAAGATATATAATATTACAACGTGATCGATTTGAAGTCCTAACCTAAATTTGGAACTTAAGCGTTTGCAAGCAATAAAAATGCATTATATTTTATATGTTCTATAAAAATATATAAAATTATATCCACAACCGAAACTTTATCGACTGTTCATTAAAATGTTATAATTATGCACAAAAACACATACCTACCAAATATACAGGGTTATGGTTAATATAATTAAGGTTTTTTTAAAAAATGAGAATAGAATTATCTAATAAGTACCTATATAAAGACTTTTATCATTTGCGCATGCGATGCGATCACCATAAATTAAGTTCCAATTCAACAACAAGCAGAAAAAAATAATTTTACATGATATAAATGCTTAGGTTGTTCATAAATCATACGATAAAGAAAAAAAAAACAACACGCATCGATGTTCATAATAAAGAAATGAATACAAAAATATAGGTTTTGTCCTTGATTTGAGAGTATTTTTCTCATGTACAAGCTATATTTCTTTCCACTTCATTAATTTTATTACATTCCAATCGAATAGACAGCAAAAATGTTCAAGGACTCAAAATATATATGGGTGAGGCCACGAAGCCATTACCTTTAAATGGAGCACCAACAACAAGTAAAGTTTCTTTTGCATGCCATAGTATTAATAATTATACCTAATTAGCGTAAAATCTGAGATTCAGCAATTCCGATTTTTTTTTTGACTTAGATCTCCTTCATCTTATATCATTTACTGATAGCATTGATATTTTAAAATACTAAAATAAAAGTTTAAAATATTATTTTTCGTAAGTCATATTAATATGTATCCCATCAAAAACATAAATGTAAAATGAGAGCCAAGTTCAATATATGCCTTGGTTGATGACTTCAACGACAAAAGGAGTGATATCTAAATGGGTGCCAAGTTCAATGGTCAGTCCTGAAATTTATTTACAACATAAAATATTTTATAATAACTTAAAATAATATGGCTTCTTATAACTTAGGATAATATATTGTAGCTTAAAGTCTGACTTGGCTAGTTTTCATATACGATTTTTTCTATATAATATATTCTACTATATATCTATCTGTATCTATATGTTCTGCAATGTTCCGACTAACTGCCTGACTCATCAGCTTCACCGCCCAGCCCAAACCACTTAAGTAAGCTAGAAAGTTGAAATTTTGAAATGTTGTTAAACTTATAAGGTAGAATTAGTTTAAGAAAGGGTTTTCCGAACTTTAACCCCCAAGAGTAGTTTAACAAAAAATTGTATATGAAAACTAGCCAAGTCAGACTTTAAGCTACAATATATTATCCTAAGTTATAAGAAGCCATATTATTTTAAGTTATTATAAAATATTTTATGTTGTAAATAAATTTCAGGACTGACCATTGAACTTGGCACCCATTTAGATATCACTCCTTTTGTCGTTGAAGTCATCAACCAAGGCATATATTGAACTTGGCTCTCATTTTACATTTATGTTTTTGATGGGATATCATAACTTTTTGTAAAGAAAACTACACTTAATTCATCGTTGAGAAAGAAGCATGATGAATATAAATATAATAAAACAATAAATACTACACTGAATCGGTATTCTTAAGCGTTGCCTATGTTTATTATGTGTTGCTCGGGAGAGTTTTTATTTAGATTTACTTCTGTTCTGTGTATAATTGTTGTTTTGCCCGTATTACAAGTTTTTTGTATGGGGACACCACTTATTTTTTTTTTTGTTTTTTTTCTATTTTTTGATTTTTTCCTTCGCTTACACGCAATTTCCAAGCTGGATTCCAAATTTCATCCTTCTAGGTCATCTGGAAGTAGGTTATAATTAGGTACTATAAGTCAGTCATTACTAAAATTTACGATTTTTGGACCTTCATATTTTTGTAACCGTTGGAGCTAGCTTCATGAAATTTGGGCTTCTACATGTCCTTATGGATATAATTAAACACACGTAGTTTTATGTGTTTACGTTAAAGAGGTTTTGAGTTATAGAAGGGTCAAAAGTGGCACCAAATGGTTCGTGTAATATTACACTCGGCGCTGGCTAGCCAATGCTTGAACTTGGCTTGACACGCTGCCGCGTGTCTAGATAAATGTATTTATACTTTAACGGCCTTTACTCACTAACTTATTTTACTTCGAAAAATTAAAACCGCAGGAGCAAAGCTGCGGTAAAAAGCTAGTATACAAAAAAATCAATAAATCATTGCAAAGATTTGAAATTTATAAACTTCGTTTCGCAGGTACTTTTCACCACTGAACCCTAACCTGACCATTTAATCTAACCTAACCTCTAAAATACCTCAAAATTCTTACAAAATTAGCAACATTACGAAAAATCGAAAAAAACACTGAAATCCGTTTTCCAAAATATTAATAAAGAGTCCAACATTAATAAGTGAACCGACACCCGATAACGTACCCTTTTACGTTCGTTTTTATCAATAACTTGCTACCAAAAGGCCTTTAATATAGCAAGGGTGTTCGGAAGTGAAGATATCCCGAATATTTTATTCAGCGAGGTAAAGAGGCTGACAAAGAAATGCGAGTTAGATACCTGCCTAAATAAACTGAACGGTACTATTGGTTCGCGGATAGTAAGCATTCCATTGTTTTTCAAAAGGCAACTCGATTGTTTATCGAAAAATATTACTTTTTTCAGGTTTATTTTGTTAGGTCATTTAAGGTTAAACTTTTTTGGCCAGATAGCTAGTAATTACATAACAATATCTATAATAACAACCGATGCGATGCATTAAATAAGGTCGATTTAAAAAAAAATACGATTTTTCCGGTGACATTCTGTTGCAAACATCTCGCGACATTAGGCTAATTACGACACACAACTCCGATATCATGAAATGAAAATTTTTATTTGTAAACAGGTATTATGGATTGTTACAATTTTATTGATTTGGCGTGTGTTCATCTATTTTTTGCGTTAAGCATACAGTGTAGCATACATTTAGCTTCTACTTGTGAAATATGCAGCTACTAGGCGAGTACACAATTCATAATTCTTTTGATTTGATCCTTAATTTGACATTCCATCAAAGGATAAAATTAATGAGCAAAAATCTAATTCTTATTGTGTGTGATATTTTTACTACATTTATATAACTGTAAGTGGAAGAGAATTTTTTTTATGGGTTTACTACTTTTTTTTTATTATAGCAATATTTTAGTTATTCAGTTGATAGTGATTTTTAAGTATTTTTCTATAACTCAAAATTATCTTACTTCTCGACTAAATGTCGGTTGAAACGTGAAACGAAACATTAGTAACGTATTTCGAATAGTAATACGGTTCCGACCGTGCCCCAGGCATCGAAATTATTTATTTAATACATCCAAAGGATCCCAGTAGTTAGATAATTGTTCCTTTACAATTCCCCTTGAAAATACAATAATCTTTCAAGCCGGATTAAATGGAAAATTAAAATAGTGATGTGCCAGAGATTCTTAATTGATTTTAATATTTTATTAGTAAGTTTTTGCTGCTCGGGGTATAATAGGATTTAACTTTATGTTTAGGCATTATGGTATTATTTAAAAGTAATCTCTTTTTCTTTGAACTACAGTATCAGAATCAAATTCGTGATCTTTTGTGTTTGAAAAAACACATATATTTAATTGGCACTCATGCTTTATCTAGTAGATGTAAAATTCGTGGTCTTATTTCTCAAATCTTTGGACATCTTAATTAGCCATAGAATTCGGCTAATCGTTGAACTGCTGCCGCATTTCATAACGGCCTTGTTTTTGATAACGGCTAGCCGTAATGTAATATGGCGGATTATACAAAACGACTGCGACATATAGACAAAGATTTTCTGAAGTCTGCATTTAGATTCAACCTCAAAACTTAGACGAACTTATCTTAGCCCCTATAGCTAGCTAATGTACCACTAATCTTTCTAACTAGTTAGTTATTCCCAGGTTTTGGGAGCATAAATTCACTGTCAATTTCAAATAAGTTGTTCTAGATCAGTGTTTTTCAACCTGTGTGTCGCGACCTCCTGGGGGGTCTCGAAGGCTCATTAGGGAGGTCGCGAAGCTTCTATAGGGATTATAAAAGGTTGAGAAAGCAACTGCAGTAAAAAAAACAATAAAGTTTAAAAAGATTTATTAGGAAAAATGTTAACTAAAGGACATAATTATGGAAATGTATAAATATGTTGGATTGAATATTAATTTGTTATAAAATAAAATACATGAATAAAAAAGCAACAGGGCGAAATATTTATATACTAAAGAGGCCGTGTCATGAAAAAGGTTGAAAAACACTGTTCTAAGTAGATTATAAGCGATTAGTGGATAATTCAAATCATATCTAACAAATACATTTTTGAAAGTTTGTCAGGTTGTATAGATGGATGGATGTTTGTAACTCTTACACTTTGAATTTTGATTAAACTTTACAGTAATATAACTTATGCATTTAAGAATAACATAAGCTATAATTTATCAACATACCACAGGGGCGAAACAGCAGGCGTTAGTAAAGAAAAGAAAGAAAGAAAGAAAATATAAAAAAATAGAAATAATAGAGACTATATAATGTGCTTCTAAATTATCTGCCACGGTTGCAATGGGAGAAAGTATTGGGTATATAGATTACAATAGTGAAGATATTTCGTACCCCGGAACAGTAAAACCAAAATTGGAGCATGGAGCAGAATTATACCTACGCAATAAAACGCAGGCAAAAGAAAAAAAATTATGACGTTAGATAAAAAAAAATACTTTATTATTGTAATATAAATAACCAATATTATCTCCCATTGCAGCCGTGGCAGATAATTTAGAAGCACCTTAAATAGTAAGTAGAATGACACGTTTTTTGACTACCGTACACATTTCGGTCGCGGATTTAAGTAAAGTCTTTTTTTTTACGTAAAACGGTTTTGTTATTAGAGCTAAAGGTATAATCTAACACAGGAAGGGGGTAAAATTTCAATTACTAAATTTGAATCAAACTAACAACAAATAGGGCAAGCTAAATAAAACCGTTTCAAAACGCAGCCTTTTTGCATGGTTACCCATGTAAAAAGGCTGCGTTTTGAAATTCTACCCATACACTATGGTAATTAAAAAAATGAACACTTTAAGTACCTATTATGTTAATAATAACCTTACACCTGACTATTCAAATTCATAGTCAAGTTTTCTATAGCAACAAATATTCTTATTTTTTAAATGAAAAATACATGAGGGATGACTTTGAATGTTAAAAAGGTCCTTGAAGTTTATTTAATTAGAGGATAATAGAAGATGCACGCCATTTGTAGGGACTCCAGCGTCTAATTTGCGTCTTGAATAAGATGTGGGAGGTTTGTCGCGAAAAATATGAAGTGCACTTGGAATTTTTGAATAAATAGCCACGCATTTCTACAACAATTTTTAACTATATAGGCGTGTAAATTGAGTCGGTTTCAGAGTGGCTTTCCGTATTACAAGGACATAAAAACCATTATATGCAGAGAAAACGAAACTTTATCGCATTATAATAAACTTCCTCTTCCAAAATCATATAGATGAGTATTGATTTCTAATCAATGAGTTTTTTTGCATAATTTTGTCATGTTAAAAAAAATATTGTACTCAGACTATGATTTAAAAAAAAACTTGCTGGATGTCGGATCAGCGGTCAAAAGAGCTACAAAACACGAAAAGGACACGAGTCTCTTGAAATTATAGCAATCAAAATTAAGCTGTGTTGTAATGACCATAAAACAAAAATTTGAGTGTTACCTATATTTATATGTACCTACCCTCGTTCTTATAGGTTAACTGAGTAGACTGTTTTTGTGACTTTTACCGGATCCACCGTACATATCTTTTTAAGTCACTGTACTCAGACCATTAAATGACCTTTTCCTTTCGTTTGTTACCTTTTCACGCCTAAACAACTGAAAATTATCATCCTGAAATTTTGCATAAGTATATACGATGTCAGATACCTATACAAAAACAGACACACCCACTTTTCATCCCGAAAAAAGGTACGGTTCCCGAGGAGAACATCTAACGTTCTTATGATAATAGATGGCGCCACGTGTACCACAATCGAATTGATTGTCATTCTAAATTGAGTAAGTACCTAAGTTATTACTTAAAAATAATTTCTCACTTTATTACTTTACTAATAAGTAAAGTAATAAAGTGAGAAATTATTTTTAATTTTTTTGACCTCAAACTAGCCCTTGGGCTCAAAGTAATAGGTACCAAAGTTCGCCAATCATACATTGTTAGTTTATTTTTAATAACATAAACATCTCTAACAACTATAGCCAGTAGTTATAATCGCTCTACCTATCCGGGTTTCATTTAACATAGTCATAAAAACTATTTAATACCTTTACGTCAAGTTGGGAACATAAACTAAGATTAATTCACTCAACTAGACTCATCTCAGTATGAGCTCGCAACTTTGTGACAAACTGCCGGACAATGTTTGACTGATACGAATGAGCTCCCGTACTATGGAATATGAGAGTTATTCGAGTTCCAAGTGACTGCTGTAGTTCTACTCATCCCCGTTACAGCTTTGAAGCGCTAGTGTAGCTTTTCGAATTTAGTGAATACCAAATTGAAGTTTCGTCGCTGTGGCAGCGCTGCACGCGAGGCTGTATCCTTAGTGAATAGCACTGCTGAAAGGGAAGCACTTACGATTACTATCGTCATATTGAATTTTAATGTTCATTCAAAAGTGCTCATGTAAAATATTTTTTTTATTTCAGTATGATACGTACAAAGTGATAACATTAATTTAATCAAATAGACTCGTCTTGGTATAGCTTGCAAGTTCATCAGAGAAACTGGACGATATTGGATTGATACGAATGAGCTCCCGTACTATGGAATTTGAAAGTTATTCGAGTTCCAAGCTACTGCTAAACGAGACGCATATACATACGATTATTATTCTATGTTGAATTTAAATCTCGATTGTAAAGCTTTCACATAAAATAAAATAATTCTATCGAATTATTACTATTACAGACAAAGTCGCGGGCGAAATTTATTATTATATTGAATGAAATTATTATATGAAAATACTAATTTATCATTATAAAGTATATGTAATAAAAATTTAATAAATATCATGATTTCATATCATATCATTTGAATGTAAAAAATTTCAAATAAAAGTAGGCAAATGTTCATGTAATCTTCCTTCAGCGAAGTATTCCACTAGTACGGGCTTTCGTAGCCAAAGTTCATCCGTCCTATTTGACTAATTCTCCGTGAGTCGGAACAAGTCCAACTACCCGTACTTCAGGTAACAGTAATATTTTAACTGGTTCCACACACGGTCCAAAGTACCTGCTGCTTCTTCTGCTCGCCTGGTATTTACATAATCCTTTGAGTCCGAGTTTTGGTAAGGAAATGATGTCGTATCTATGTCTTAGGTGATGTTTTTGAATGGGAGGACGTTTTTGTGGTGAATGGGTATTGAAAAGTGAACTTGTATTGCAAGTTTAATGTGATTCCAACTGTAGGTTACGTATCCGTTCATCAGAATACCACATAAATTAAAATAATATAAGTAATTTTTTTTTAACGTAAAACGCTTTTGTCATAAAAACTAAAACTAAAGATCAATCTGTCAACAGAAAGGGGCTGAAATATCGATAACTAAATTTGAACCAAATAATAAACAGGTCAAGCTAAATAAAACCGTTTATAATCCTCTCTAATTATTGTCGTGTACACCGAAAACCACAAGTTTTATACGCAAATAACTCTCAAATTAAGTACCTATCCATCTTGATCGTTCCCTGCACACTCCCTTAACTCCCCGTTATCTTAATCTAAGATTAAGCGCGAAGACACTTGCATAGGCAATAAAATTTAACTGTCGTTAATATAGTGAAGAATGTAATTAGTCTTTTAGCGATAACGTAACGTATTTTATACAGTTATTACGTAGTCGTAACGTTTCTTGGTTGTTGGAAGGCGTATTGTGCTCGTTTGAGACGAAGAGACGGTAACGGTTAACTCACGATCACGATTTGAATCGTTTCGAATAAAGAATTTTTTTATAGACGTGGCCCCGTGGGTTTGGAGTTTTACAAGAAAACTTACACTATAAATAAACGATTTTCAGTAAGTTCACTGATATTTAAAACATACCTACGAGATAATGACAATGAAATACAATTTGACCCCATTTTCTTTACCAAAGTTGCACCGTAGCGCATGAAATAAGTTAACTTGTAATAAAATAATGGTTATTAGGACTTTTTGTAAATATGTACTTTCGCTTATTTTCAATCAATTTTATAAATGTGCACAATGCACTCGATGAAGCCTCACGCCGTAAATCATCATAAACGATAGCTCAGTTGATTATTGTTGTGGGTTCTCTCTTTTTCAATTTCCTCTTAATTTATTAAAGCATAGTCGTAACAGGAAAAAAAATCCATTTTTTCATTTCCATCAATCACTTGAGAGATCGTAGAATCTAAAAGCCAACCGTCAATTCATTCCATTTTACGTTAGCATTTAAAGTCCCGCGTTACAGCGAAACGTTTGAGTTGTAAAACGACTAACTAAACGACTGTAGCAAAGTCTATGATTACGAATAACTGGGACCTTCGCGTTTTGTTCGCGATGGTACATGTGGAAGGGTATTAACAATTATATGCATGGTTGTACTTTGGCGTAAGCGTTTTATTACCTTGTGGTTGTACTAAGATTTTATGTTGCTTAGTACTAAAATTCAAGGCCCTGACCTTTGGATGCTGGAAGATCATTTTGTTGTCAAGGCCTAACTAATGAAACATAATGGAAAATTTATTGTTAGCCGCCGGCGTCCACTTGGATGGTGCTGGGTTATACATAAGTACGTACGATACGAAATAATACAAATTCGAAAAACTATATTAATTTTTAGTGTAAATAAATTCAGAAGGTCTGCTTAAACTAGAGCAAGTTAGTTTAACCATTAGATCGCAGGTTTAAACTGGATGGTACACGGCGGACTAAATGTTATAAGGCATTATCTCTCAGTCAACCTTTGGGTCAGTAAAAGACCTTGAGAGGTATAAAAAACGTTTACAATACATGTAAACGGTTTATGTATTTATATCCGTATTTATATTAAAACCGGCTCATCAGCTTAAGATTAGGAACGCACTACTTTTCCTCTTTCTAATATTAAGGCTGAATTTACACCGTCGCGGAATGGAATGGAAGCCACTATTTGCACCGAAATTGTATATAGCATAATTAGTTAATTAATTGTAGGGACTAGTTGAAAATCAGCGCCAGGCACTGTCTGGCACATGCTGAACTAGTTCCTATATATGACACAATCACATTTTATGTCAATTTTTTTTTCGTTTTTTGTTCTTTGTCAAATAACAAGTTCAGTGTAATAGTGTTGAGTGTAGTGCTTTCTCAAATTTATTTATTAACTAAATAAATCCTCTTTCTTTTTATTAAAATTGTAACAATTGTATAACACAATAAAATACGAGCCAAAAAATTGGACGCGTGTCTTCCTGCTTCCACGAAATCCTCGCGCATTCTCGAGAATTCTTCGGTGCCGACTTATTTATCTATTTTGTTTCGTTGCTAAATTGACCTAAAGTTCATTATGCTTTGGCCAATTATGTTCGTTTCCATTCCATTCCGCGGCGGTGTAAATTGAGCCTAATATACTTCAACCTACGAATAAATGTAAACATTACGAAACATTTTGATCTCAAAAACTTTTGTTCAACTAAACTTGTAGGTATAAAAGTGATCGTTTATGCGAAAATCAAAATGGGGTCGACCGTTCGAGATAACTCCTCCTGAGTAATAAAAGAAGAAACTTGGTCTATAACTTGACGAAGTCGCGACCCATCCGTTGAAAACGACATTTTATTAATCTTTGGAAGCACGTCCCGCGAATTTGGGTGAAAAGGATTTGTTCAAGATCTTTGCATAAAGTTTTCTAGATATAATGTAAAATTATACAATTTTATTATTTAAAAAATATTTTTTATTTTTTTATTTTTGCGATTCAGGAAGATTTAGTAGCGCGAAAATTAAAGTAGATAGTAGCAATTAGTAATTTTGTGGTAGGTACCTATGTCACAAAATGTGTTCACTTGGTGTGTACCCAAAATGTACACAGACATGAGCCATGATAGACTTAAGATAATATGGCAAAGCAACAGTCACAGGTTCAAACCCAAGACTATTAATTCTAAGACTATATTGCGCCGCCGTATTGCATCTAGGGAGATTAAAAAAAAAAATTGCTATGACGGTGATTCAGACAAACCGCATTATTCTTGGTTGCCAAAATGTGTAAGGAAAATTTCCAATATAGAATTTATTGTAATAAGCCCAAAGTATTAAATTGTTCAGCATTCGACCACAGTCATCCTTCAAAGTTTGCACATTACTAAAAATTACGAAGGGAAGGTTTTTATTATTGGCTCAGTGGTATAGAGAAGTCAATCTGCTATTTCTGGGTGAATAGTCTCAACTTAATTTTTTGATGGCACTTTTCATTGATAGGTAATGAAATTTAAATTTTGGTGGCTTGAGTTCATTTTGGTGGCTGTACTTTCTTTAAATTTAAAAACGTCTAGTCGCTTGCTAATTTTTGATGGGCGATTACGTATATATTTAACAAGTACTTTAAAGTTTAATATATCGGTGTATCAATTGACATAATACTAAAAAATAACAACATAATATAACATACATAACACTGACTCACGCCTGTATTTCCCAGAGGGAGTAGGCAGAGATGTATGCAACCCAGTTTGGTTGGCTGGCTAGCGATGTTATAGTCCCTTGTAATAATTGCCATTAACCGGGCACAACTCCGGACTCCGTACTGCTACTGAGAATTTCCTAATGGAAAATCACTTTACCTGACCCGGGGATGTTCAGGACCACTTGACCAACGAGGCAGGCAAAAATAACAAGTGCTACCAAAATAAGGCAAAACATCAAGTTTTATTGACCCATCTGCAATCACAGCAAGCAAGCAGTTGGAACTGGCTGCTGGAGACGACGACATGATTGGCGCAGCCAGCGGCGGTTATGGAAGTATAGTGTTGAGTATTACCTCAAGGAATTTGCTTTACACTGTGAAATCTGCTTATTGGATTACACTACCGAAAAGAGCGTAAAAAACGCATATAGATGGAAAAAAAAGCATTTTTTGATTTTTTGTCACTTATTGGGTTTTCGCACTATACCCTCGATAATAAAGACGAATTTCTTTCTATGCACGGTATTGCGATTACGATTCCCGCACGGGACAAATTATTGTGTTTAATTGACGGATAGTTTCTCGGTCTGCATAAGTATTTATGCATTGTGAATCAGAATTATGAATCTTTTACAGAATTGATATTTTTAATAACAATTAATGATGTTACGAATTTAGAGACTTGCTATTATTAAGGGAATTATTATAGTGGGTGGCCTTTTAAGCTATTCATTAGATACTAGATAGTTCCAGAGACTGCAAACATTACTTCAGCTTGATTAAAAAACAAACAAAATCCTCGATTTAATTTATTTAAAGATACGCTGCAATGTTTTCTCTCCAACACCCCTACATTCCCCTACTAGAATTTTTCCGTACAAATTACAATGGAATTTTCAACGATTGTTCGTAGAATTCCAAACGGGAACATTTCGTAACTACTAGAAATTTCATGAATTGAGCTGTATTGTGAGAAATACAAGATACCTAAATAGAATAATATAGCATTATTTATTTTAAATATTTTTGGGATAATACTGAAAGAAGTTCGTCTGTCAAGATTTAAGATTTTCAATTTTAGAGATTATCTCAGGATAGCCAGAGATTGCTATACTTACGAGTATAGGTAAATAATACCTTTGCAAAAAGCTCTTTGTATAATAATGATAACAAAATAATGTAGACCGTACCCATTTTCTAAATGACTTTGTTGCCTACCGTCATTAAATATTAACAGAAAGAAGTAAGGACTTTCGCCTAAGTTTTTTTTTTGATAAGATATACACAGGGTTAAAACAAATTAGTAGGCGAAAATTGATGATGGTGATCACCAGGGTGGTTTCAGTGAGGTGAAAATCGAACACTTCTCGGTCTCTTCCCCCGGAGGCTCCTCTTTTGAAGGTTTCCGCCCGTAGTAAAAAAGGTATCACAATCAACAAGTAAATATATTTTTTTAATTTTGAACTGCACCGCACTTAGCACTTGGCCAAGCAAGCCGTAACTAGGCTAGTCTATTTTATGCGCCTGGTGCAAGCTTCTATGATTGTGCCCTTGCAGATTCAAAATTTGGTCCTGGTCTAGTCATTTCTGCGCACTGTGCCTAGGCACCACTGGCACTGCCCTATTTACGGCACTGAGGCTAAGTATAAACACAACACTTAGGCATAATGTTTTACGTATCCAATCTTCCCCTCTTACCTTAGTCATCGGTCAACCTTGTTAGAGGGTCGAAAATTCAACGTCCTTACCTGCAAGCAAAAAGAAAAAATATAAAAATAATTAATGAACACATTAAAATGGTGAAACAACCACATTTCTTTCCGCTATCCAGTGTAACATCCGGAAAACTATACAAAATGAAAATGTACCTCCAAGGATTCCCAGAAAGCTTATTCTAAATTAAGCTACCGTGTTTACGTAGCTGGAGTATAAACTATCTAAGAGGCATCTCATAAATAGAGTAGCTGTACAAATCCTTAGAGCTTTTACACACGGCGACTTTTAGTGGCTATGAAATCGCGTAGCGTGGCGTGCGTAGCGTGTAGTGTTTCATAGTGTTTTTTCAGAAGTAATAATGATCAATAAATAAGTGGATGCTGCCCCACTGCTGAGCAAAGTCCTTTATTTCCAAATTGAGGTAACGACAGAATAAGTCTGGTCTTGTTTTTTGTCTCGTGTGCTTACGTCACAAGGTATTAGTAGTGTTGATGAAAAAAACATTAGGCTTCCTACACAAAACTGTGATGCGAGACGTTGCATCCCAAAATAATACACGCAAGTACCGCGTGTTTATAAGCAGATTTGTGTACAAGTTCTTACTGAGCTAAGATATCTTTCCGTCTCTGTCTTGCAGTTGTTTGACAGTGACAGGAACACTGCAGAAGCCTAAGTGCGTTATAAATAATTTATTTATTTATTATTTATTTATTTATACTTCATGTACAAAGCAGGTACATAAGGCGGACTTAATGCCTTGAAGCATTATCTACCAGTCAACCTTTGGGTCAATAAAATAATGTATATTTTACTTAGCCTCTGCCGACTGTTAGCTCGATAGCACGTGGCATGCGCAGGCAATTATAATAGAATACTACAATAAAGGGAATTACACTAATACTACAAAGTTACATTCTACCTAGACTGTAAGTTAATAAATCTTTATTTAAACAATAAACATTTCATTTTTGAAAGATATTTGTCTCCGCATATTCGAGCTCTAACTTGTAACTATACGCCACTGACAGTTGCTGCATGTGTAAAAGCCCTTAGTTGCTGTAAGCTTGAGATGGCAAAGCTCGTAATTTAGTCAAATACTATGCTCACAGTAAGTCGTATACGTTGGGTTCATCCTGTCACTGGTAATGAGAAGGAATCTCGCTGATTTGATGAAGATGAGCTTTGAGTGTAGGGTAATTTTGTATTCATTGAGTATTCAAAGCATCAACATTAGCTTACGTCATATGCTTTTTAGGCACAAGGTAAAGGTCTCTTCAGACTACGCTTTATTATAAGATCATATAGCATAGCACAACAATATCGCTATCATAATTATAATTATGGTATACAGGGTTATTTGTAAAACACCAGCATCCTTAAAAGAGGTCATTAAACTAAAAAAATAAACAAAAAAGCAAATCAGCTGTTCCATACATTTTGTTGAGCCATGTGAACATAAATGTATGGAACAGCTGATTTTTTTTGCGATTTCAGGATTGGTCTCATAGTAAAAGTTGTTCATAATCATAAGTTACTACATGGTGCTCACATAATTAAAAAAATACATAGTAAGCAATACAAATACATGTAGGAGTATTTAAAGATATTAAGTATTCTATACGTATTCAATATTTATGACGTCAAAGTACAATGATATTTATCAACTTCGGTTGAGACCGAGACCAACCCAACTCAATCATTACCTTCACAAAACTAATAAACTATTCCATTTACAATGAAAACAAAATCAACTGCATCATACAAAATTCAGGCCAGCAGCGCTCGAATTCAAACCGTAAAAGCTAGAAACACTAGAAAAATTCTAGGGCATTTTAATTCAAGTTCTCGGAAAATTCAAGTGTACCATTCAGTAGGCAAGCAGTATTAATACCTAAACAGACTGGAGTGCGCCCTGCGGTGATACTGAGATTAGCTCAGCAAGAAGGCATCGGCCTTGCAAGGCCTTGCGAGCGAGAACTTGCCTCGTAATTTGTAATGCGATACCACAGTATAATCATACAGTACGGTAGCTAAGTACAAACGTTCGAAAACGCCACACTCACACAAACATACGCAATAATGCGTAACGACGAGACTCATAAGTCGTGGTACTCGCAGTATCAACGACGCGTCGTTGCGCATGTTTGTGTGAGTGTGCCGTTTTCGAGCGTTTGTACGTAGTTACCGTACTGTATCATTATTATACTATGGCAATATTAAGGTAAGGCTCAATTTATTTTCAATGCTTTTCAATCCGTTTCCTGCTAATTTACCTTTAACTGAGGTATCTAAATTAGCGGAGTAAATAGACTTGAGCTGGCATTTAGTTGCTTCTGAAATATTGCGTATAGCAAGTAGACATACTTGTTATTTATATTTGTTGTTGTTATACATACTCATTACTAAGCCTCCACCGTTCGTCTGTCTGTCCCAAGGCTGAATCAAGAGTCATGCTAATTTGTATAGAAAAAAAAATGCATTGTCTATTATGAAATGTAGTCTTCTATATCATCATCATCTTCCTGCCCTTTTACTTATTTATTTGGGGTCGGCGTAGTATGTCCTCTTTCTCCACACATCTATATCTTGTTGTCAATATTATGACTTGTAGAAGCTCTAAAATGCTGTCATGACAACATCTTTCCATACACGCTTGCAATTTCGATGGTTATATTCTGCACAGCAACTGCGGGGTATTGTTGGAACTTCATATTTTATTCCTTAGGTACATACAAACTCAAGCGTTTAGAAAAATATGTATGAGGAATTATTGAACAGCACCAGTATAAAAGCCATTGTATGCTTCTAAGTTTACATTACGGGAACAATAATTTTACCAGTTTTATTTTATAAACTTTGTAGGGTTTTATGCAAAGATATTGGAATTAATATTTCTATGGTTTTATGCTAGCCGGTATATAGGGAGTCAGTAGATAAAATCCTGACTATTGATCTAACTTTAAAATATCGTATCCCTTTGTGTTGCGGGATTCAGAAAGGCAGTCGCTCCGTACCCCCCCAACCCCCCTCCTGTCACAGAATATCAGCGTAAAATAACAGTATTAATTATATTAGGTGCTTCTAAATTATCTGCCACGGCTGCAATGGGAGATAATATTGGTTATTTATATTACAATAGTGAAGTAATTTTTTTTATCTAACGTCATAATTTTTTTTTTGCCTGCGTTTTATTACGTAGGTCTAACTCTGCTCCATGCCCCAATTTTTTTTTTTACTGTTCCGGGGTACGAAATTTCTTCACTATTGTAATCTATATACCTACCCAATACTTTCTCCCATTGCAACCGTGGCAGATAATTTAGAAGTACATTATTTATTTCGTACGGACAGTGAGATCACTGAACTAGCAGGCGGCCAGTGCCCCATTTAATATTATAACCCCCTATCCTTCATTTCTCCTCCCATTCCATAATTCCTCACATAATCCCAGATCTAAGATATCCCTGGTGATACAAACGTTTAAAGGTTACGGTAACCACAAACCATCGGTAGGCTGTATGCTTGTGAGCAGTATAAAATAAAAATAGGACTATTCACGCTGAAGAAAAAGATTAATTTACACCATTCACGATACTCAAAAATATTTCAATCTACGTTTTCTTAATCGCCTGACATAATTTTCTATTCAACATTGAACAATGTCTAATCAGGTCAAGAAAGCGTCAGGCCAGGAGGCGTTGTAGCTATAAAAATATACTCGTGAAGTAACAGATGCAATATACCAGTTACATTACTGCAGCGCAGCGTAAGAGTAGGAACAGTGAATTATTTCATAGTTTTACGAGGAACAGCTTTTGAGGAGTGCTCGATATTTTATAGTAATTTAATTTCGTGTCCACGTGGTTCTTGTAAAATTGAGTCGTGATAGCCTAGTGGTGGGGACCGTTGACTGGCAAGTCAGAGGTCTTGGGTTCGAACCCAAGGCGCGCACCTCTGACTTTTCGTAAGCTATGTGCGTTTTATAAATTAATTATCACTCTCCGTGCCTCGGATAGCACGTTAAGCTGTTGGCCCCGGCTGTCAATTGTAGATCTTTGACAGTCGTTACGGGTAGTCAGAAGCCCGAAAGTCTGACAACCAGTCTTACCAAGGGGTATCGTGTAACCCAGTATCTGGGTTGTGGAGGTCTGATAGGCAGTCGCTCCATGTAAAATACTGGTATTCAGCTGCATCCGGTAAGACTGGAAGCCGACCCCAACATAGTTGGGAAAAGGCTAGGCAGATGATGTGGTTCTTGTAAAATAGAAACGTTAAAAAGAAGTGTTCTTTCTCTTACACCTTACACCTAAGTTTCGTTTGTCTATTGTGACTTCATAATTGAACTTTTGTAATTATTTTTCATATACTTATACTTACGTAGTACTGTGAAGCATTTACCACAATCGAAAACGGTTTCCAAATAAAAAAAACTATGACGCCACAAAGAGACAGAGGCAGAATTATAAAACCAATCTCATTGCGTTGGAGTCGTACTGCCAGGAATCAGATGTAATCTAGCGGCTGTATTTTCAGTACAAACACATAATCAGAGCCATCACTCTATGGCTGAATTGTCTGAAGCTAAATTAATTTTATACAAATTTTAGCTTTCTGCCGTTCTTATCAATAATTATAAACTTTAACTACTTATGCCAAATCTTAATGGAAATAGAATAAGGGTAAAAAGGGATCCGAAGTTTTCGATTTACGTAATAATATGTAGGAACTAGAAGTTGCACATGGGTTGAAACACGACCGTAATATAATTATACAACAAAAAAATTTTTAAACTTAAATTCGAAACTTGTAGAAAGAAAAAATCGATCATGAGCGGGATTTTAACCCGAGATCTAAGTACTGGGTAAAGCCCCCAGTCGCTCTGCCACCAAATACTTTCAACAAAAAATTAATAAAAAAACCTATTTACAAAGAAAAGAGAAAATGGTACGGAACTTATTGTGTTTGCCTATTTGTACATAATTATAGAGATTAGATAAATCGATAAAACGTTAATTCTTCCCAAATGGAATACGAAAACAAATCTACGAGTAGGTACTAATAAAACAATTAAATATAGAGCTTCCAATATCCTTATTGGAATAACCTAGTCTTATCCAAGGTTAATATGAATTAATGTGTAATTACATTGAATATTTACTTAGACCTAGCCTCTGCTCAAACACTTGTATTTACTCCGGATATTTTCCCTTTATTTATCCTTACAATCTAGCTATTATTACTATTGAGATAGATTAGCCAGACTCTTATTGCCCGGAGAGTTTTTATTAATTATGAAAATGACATATTGTGTTGTGTTTTTGAGTGCTGATCTTCAGCAGTTCTAGCCAGAGAGAGGTAGAAGGAGGCTTTTGTACTGCAGTGGGAAATCATTGGCTTGTAACTAATATAAATAGTAATGTAGCCATCTAATAGATCCTGCTTTTGCACTGCATTGGGAAATCACTGGCTAGTAATAATAATAGTAATCTAGCCATCTAATAGAGCCTCGGTTGGATGGCTGGATCAGGAGCTTGATGCAGAAAGCGGTACTCATGTACACGGCTCGCATAATCAGGAGGTTCTCCTCTCTGGAGTCCTGCCCGCCGCGCGCCGGTATATTGAACCCAGTATCTGATACCGGTTTTTTTTAATGAACCTTCCTATATTTTTATTTTTTATATAGGTATATTTAAAAATCTATTTTATATGTAACGTATTTAAATAAATAAGAATAGTAATCTATTTTCTTGCTATCTGTCTGACGCGACGGCTGTATTTCTAAGGCATCTTAAAGTCAGGTGTGCTTACACCGTAGACCACAATACCAGTTTTCATTATTCATGATCAAATATAGAGCGACTACTAGCGCCATCTTTGAGCAAACGACACTATTGACATTAACTTAGTACAAGCCTACATTTCACAAATGAAATTCGTATGAGAACATGAAAACATTATACGGCAGCCTAACTACTACTGTTGGGAAAGTGTCCATCAGATAGAACACTTTCCTGGAAGGAGAATTCCTTCCTTATCACATCACACTTAGTTCCTTCATAGACACGTCATGACTAAAAGGGCCTCTGTTTTACAACTAACCAGTCAAATTATTGTCTTAATATCCCGCTGAAAGATGCTTATTATCTACATAATCGTGACTAATATTAAAACTTTAACTATTATGTCATTTGTAAAGGTTTTGTGATATTTTCAATTTTTATTTTTCCCTCCATGTTGCAATGTTTGGCACAAAGCTGTCCACAACACAGCAGTGTCGCATCCGCCGTGACAAATGCTCACCGTTAGACACTTGCACACGTTTCAAATTTATGACTAAAGTGCGCTTCTTTACAGCCAGTGCTTTCGACAAGACATTTTTAAGGTTTTATATGTCTTGTAGAAAGGATCTTTGGTTGGGTGTTGCTATGTATCCTATCCTGTTTCGTGGGCATTCGTGGAGGAGGAGGTCTAGTTTACAGATAGGTACATAATTCCACAACGTATAAAAATCCAGATTGAAACTTTTAGGGTAATATCTATGGACCACATAAATATTTGTACAGTCAACCGCACATCAGTGGTAACAATTTGACATTGACAGCACCCTTATTACGTAGCAGTAAAGGCTATTTTTGTAGTTCAGTGTCACTACTGTCATGCGGTTGACTGTACCATCAAACTACACTTAGCCAAATTATGCTTTTTAAAAGCAGTTGCGACTTGTGCTTGACACATGAAGCTAAAATGAAGGTATAATGCTTTCATTGTGATCTTATGATTACAAGCCGACATAAGTATATCAAATTAAAGAAACCACCTATGCATAAACTTTCAGAGACGCCATGCGTGATTACGGTAAATTATTTATACAGGAGACAAACTGACAGTTGTTACTTGTAAGTGATTTGATAGTAATTACTTAGGTATATGACACGGGGTACGTGGGAACTAGATGTAATAATACTTATAGTAATATGTGTAATGGCTCACCTCAAGTGTTACTATAAGATTATATTCAACATTGAGCATAGAATTTAGGGATTCTAAGAGACGATGTATTTCTTCGATGTATTTTCTCGGAATAAGTCTTGCAGTACTATACAAGCCATGTGGTATGCTAAGTACTTAACAATCTTATTAAAGGTTACATTTAAGTAAAAAAAAATGTATTACGTAAAAAATATTGATCGTAATAGATAGAATAGCTGATGATGGCCCGTCAGAGCTTCTCCAGAGCAGAACTTCTCCAGCTGAGAGGCAGAACTTAAGGTTAGATTGAATCATACCATACAAATCAAACGCCGCGACTAGTGTCTACAGTTATGACGATCGCAATAAATTCTAGATTCACAAGACAAAGGCTTAAACTTGGCAATCATTAGAAAGCATACATGAGTGATGGCCTGCCACGTGGGAAAGGCAGACTCTATTGTGGCCCACGTCGGAAGGGGCGATCGTTATCCGCGCACAATGGGCGATTAGGAGCGATACCTCGATACTATCTGAGCATGACCGTGTAAGCTCTTCACTAGTTGTGTGGCCCAAGTAGTAGACGACGAGCGACGCGACAAGCGCAGGGGACAAGCGTATTTTTTGTTGCAACGGTTTACAATCTAATCCATGGATGAATATTTTCTTCATATATCGTAAGGTTGATACACAACCCGGTATCAGTATTAAAACCTAGGACTCTGATATGACTTTCATCGAAAACATCTCTCAGATGAGCTGATTTCCACACGATTTTTTCCTTCATAATCATCATGATGATTTAGAAAGGTCAGTGATGCGTGTCGCCTGACGACATGATTGAGGTTAAGTAATTCGGTTACGATTCCTGCACGAGACAATTTTTTGTGTCATCCACGAATATATTTTCGGTCTGAGTGTTTTTGCATTGTGATACTATAAGGATGTAATTTCACATATTTTCATTCATTTATTTGAGCTCTCCACTCAAGGAGTCATCGGTCACTTTTTAGTCATGTTGGATAGACAGTTTGAAACAAAATGCTTGGTATCTTTTTCTTACAAATTGAGATCTCATAAGTTCAAATCTAGTTCTAATCTACTGGTAATAAAAGCTAATAGTTAACTCTAAACAAACAAACTATTTAGAACTTTAAGGTGTAGACAAGCGCTCTATTCTCTTGCTAAAACGGCGTCTTTCGTTACTTGCACCACGCACTATTATGGACCAAGGGCCAACTTACTACTATTTACCGACTTTGCCCTTGGCTCCAAGCGAAAAATCCTTCATTGTTCTCAAACAAATTACTCTCATAGAATAATATATTCAGAATGTCTGCTCTAAAATATAGCTAGTCTGAGCACTTGACCCGTACGGGTTTTCAATGAATAAAATATTACTTTTTATTCATTACATCCCGACATTGCCGACGCTAGGAACGTTCTAGAGAAATAAATATTTAATTGGCTTTATGTACTTCGTAGGATAGTATTTACTCAGGATATGAATTAAATTTTGAGCCCGTGACCTTTGCCGCCCGGGAATATTAATTTGAGTTGTACTTGGAATGAATTGAGAAGATTATTTCGCAGTAGGATGATCGTGCTTAAATACTGTATTGTATTCCCTTTTTTATTTAAGGGTATGAGCGTGACTGCTGTAATTTCTGACTCGTATTAGATTCGATCAGCCGGTAAAACAATAAATTTTAATAGTGACTACAAACATAAGGTAGCCATATTTGCGACCTTTAAACCATATTAGGTCATATTAATGTTTACACTTAAACAAGGGTTGTAAAATAAGCGATTACATACTTAAAACCCTTCGGAGGTAGATGGCGTGTAGTTTGTTATTTAATTTTAAAATTACTTTAGTTGAGTAATTAACGGTAGCCCAAACAACTGAGTTATTTAATTATAATATAAACTATTTCAATTAACCATTTACAAACCAGTCATCTGATGCATGTTGAAAATACTGTTGATAATCAATTTGTAAATACACTTGATGTGGTAGTAATTGGTTGACCTGAAATGTTTTAATAATCTAATTCTCTTCTACCATGGTGCCATCAGATGGTAGTTACATCTACCCATTGTATAGAGTAGGTACTAGAGGGCTAGCATGTCTAACTTTGCAGTTAACATACAATGCAAAACAGATGCAACTTATAGCAATTTCTTTAACTTCTTTAACTTTAGCTTTTACTCTATAAGAATCTTCAAGAGTTTATCATACGGAAATATTATAGTTCCCTCTCCCGTCGTATTGGATTGTCTGTTAATGAAACTGTTTTAAATTTACGTTGATAAAAAAACATCGGCATATAATAATATGGCACGTCATCGGGTCGTCTCAAATTCTCTCGTCTCGTCTTGTCTCGTCTCAAACTGTAGCAAAGGAGGATATTCAACCACACTCTGATTTTCGGCAACAAAAGCTATCTTCAAAACAAAAAAATATGTTGGTCCTAAGCCTCTTGTAACTTGCATTACAAGTAAACAACCATTATGTATAGCACACTTATTTTCTCTTTGACTACAAATGTATATGTATAGGTATATACTCGTACGTCTCACTGCATTAAGATTAGACCATCATCATATTCTGACAAATAAGGAAGGAAATGTTAGATATCTACAAAATATACGTCACAAGTGAGAAACGTCTGCTAAAATATTTGCCAATTTTTCCTGTGACAAGAAAACTCCATAACGTTCCTTTTAGTATATGTAACGTAGCGTGATGCATTAATAAACAAGAGAAACGTGTTCAGCATCGAGTTGAATAATCTGCTCGATCTTAGTTAGTACATAGTAGAGTATATTAAGGACTTCAAATAAGTTAAAATTATGTCCTCTTGTGTCTTGGTTTAAATACTTAAAAAAAATATGATATGCAACAGAGATTATCATTGATTGTGTCACACAAGAGACAAGACCAAATACATATATTGCTTTTTCCACGCACTTTAAGCGGTAAGCATTAAGGAAGGGCAAAAATACTATAAAGATATGGATTTCTGTTTCTGTGTGATGTTTAGATTACTGGCTCTACTCCACAACTTAATATTGACCTCGACTATTCAATAAGTTTTTACTCACTCAGTCTTTAAAATTGGTACCTAATACTTCTTTCTTTCATCTTTATCGTGTGGTTGATGGACAACCTGGTGTCAGAGCTTAAACGTCGAAGGCTTCTGACATGGCTTGACACACCGTTGAAAAATCTCTCAGGTTTGTTGGTTTCCTCACGATGTTATCCCTCACCGTTTTTACAAGGGAATAATTAATTTCTTCTCTTTTGCGTATAATTTAATAGTCAGAAGTGCATGCCTGGGTTTCCAACCTACGACCATCGACTTGGTAGTTTAACGTTCATACCACTAGGCTATCACTGCTACTATTTGTAATACATAGAAGAACATGAATTTTAAAATAAACACGTATCCCAGTGGGATCCCTTTATAGGAATCTTGTAAAGTAAAACACTGTCACTCATCATACTCAGCTAAGGAAGTAAGAATTACCATTTTTTCTATCGGAAACAGAAAAAATAGCATTTCACCGATCCCCAAGTGGGTCCATATTTGACCTTTCTTTGATTTATCGTCAAGTTTTCCTGTTCCGTAAGTTTTATTATGCGGCTCGGCATGGAAGTACGGAATTTTTGACTTCGTTTTATTGAGCGTGAAATTTTGGCATTCTGAAGTTGCACGACTATTATTGTTTTGCGTTTTGTCAAGACTTGAGATGTTCGGAGTTGTGATGTCTGTGTTTGGTTTCATTTTTCGTAGGATCCTATGTTTATGGTATAGTGATTTACATTTTTTGGAAATTGGTACAGTAATATCTTTCCTTTCCTTTGGATGAGTGTCACTCAATTTCACGCCAGCGGTGGAATGAATTTAGATAAAACTTGGTACACAGATACATTTATCTTTAATAAACAATAGCATTACTTTTATACCGCTTTGGAGCAGCAGATGAAAGCTAGTTCCTCATAAAACATTTGCTCTTTCAGTTTCTAAATTTTCTTTTTTTATATTTAAAAGTTCCTTAACTTGCCTTTTCCTTGTTTCAGCTTCATAAATCTCAGCTCCAACCTTCAAACCTTAACCTCAATTCGTACAATTAACAGGCAACGCAACTTTTTTCCTGACGACAGATGTTTTCGAGTTTTAGCGTCTATAAATCAACAAATTGGTCTCGCGGCTCCATTGGTTTTTTGTTCATCCAACGATATTTCATGACGCATATTTCGTTTATGACGTCCTTTGATTAATACGTCTGCGATCACTTGTAATTGGTTGTTATTTTGCATATTATTTTGAACTGAATATTGACATCTATTATTAAAAAGTTTGGGAATATTGACGCTAGCATAGAGTAGTCAGGTGTTATTTTGTTTTATGTATTATTTAGTGCTAACTTTTCCTGAGATCTTTTAAACTTCGTAAATATTTTACGGTTAAACTATCTTAAGATGAATGTGTCGTGATGATTTTAATAGATATAGCTTAGATATAGATTAGATATAGCCTCATCAGTACACAGTTGTGGACTATTATTACTTACTTTATGTAAATAGTTAGCTAGTCTTTACTGACTGGCCGCTGAGACCATAATTATTAGTTGTAAAGTCAAAAATAACACACTTGGATTATATTAGTACGATTACTTACTACTTTTAAAGATATATGAAAGCTTGGGGTTGTCAGCTGTTCAAAAAAACCTCCCACATGATTAATGAAAGAAAAATACAATTAAACGTTGCCTAGCAACCGAAACCATTCATGTTAGCCATTGTAGCAGCTATGTTTGCTAGACCAGTGGGACACCTTATTAATTAACAGTAATATTAGTTTAACCACTACAGTTAAGGTCTCTCTAGAGATAACTCAAAGCGTACATGAAATGCATGGACAGTGCTTGCATTGGATTACATTGTACCGTGAGAATCTGGTCTCCCTAAGGAGCTGTACAGCCACACTGTAGTTGTATTCTGTAAACAAAACTTCTCTGTATCGAAGTGGCGAAGGCTACATAGAACCCATTTCGTGAGTTCTCTTTGAAACATGACACAGTCAGTAGTATCAAGTGACTGCAGCATTGGTTTTTCTCAGGTTTGTGTCTGGCTTAGTTTTTACTGAAATTGACACTGCCACTGCTAGCTTTCAGGTAGCAGTTTCGATCGTTGTATGTGAATTAAAATATTATTCTTCCAGGATAAACGAATCGATAAAGTGAGTTTTTTAGTTGTACATAATAATATAATATAGAAATAAATAAATATAGGTATATCAAAGGTTTGTGGGCACCTAAGGTACGTGGGAATTTTGTATGATACACTTAAAAATAATGTCCTCTTGAATTCACCTCCGAATTTCACAGCGGCCAATCACAAAAATATCTTTCAATATTATCTTCTTCTTTCGCCTGCCCTGGTCCCATATTACTTGGGGTCGGCGCAAAATTTCTTCTTCTTCCTTCCAGAGAGGATCATCAACTATACTTTTAGAAAAGTCAGTATTGATAGACAGAATTGATAGATAGAAAAGTCAGTATTGGGTTAGAACTTCCTTAGGTTAGATTAACACAGCACAACACACAACAACAATGGCCTGATGCCTGAATGGATGATTGCGTGTTTTTTTTCAGTCAATTTTCTAAGGTACTTTCTTCTCTTACACTGTTACTATCTGCCCATATCATCCCACTGCTGGGCAAGGGACGAATGAATGTTACGTTTCTCTTACACAATTCTAACAAAAAATTAAGTAAGGTACTCTTTTATGACATTTAAGGACCTTTTCAAATGACAAGTACCTATAGCAACCCCAATAAATCTATAATTTGCTGGTTAATTAATAAAATATATTTATTTGCCATATCTTAGGGAAACAACACTTAAATGGGTCATGAGCTAAAAGCCTGACTTGCCTAACTAATGCAATCAATCAATCCGTCAATTCAACTTACTCCTAGACGTGCTTCTCCTAAGTAGTGTGCTAAATCTAAATTTATTAATGTTTACTACATAGTACCTATTTACTCGTATGTATAGATACAAAATAGTGTAACTACCAAGAGATGGGTACATTTATTAAAGTACATAATACCGTATTCATTTTAGTTTTCCTGAAAAGTATGTCAAGATTACTGCTATTATTGAGAATTATTTCAGATTTTTTGCCCCCAGACTTAGGAAATAGGTAGAGGAGGGATATTTTGTTAAATGCTTTGTGCTAAAATTGGACACTAGGTAATGAGCCCAAGATATTTAAAAAAAAATCTTTTAAATTATTAAAACAAATATACCTATAATTTATAGGTATCATTTCAAAAAGATTTGCTTGAAGCTTTGCTTGATTTGAAGATTTATTATAGGCTATAATAAATTTATAATAGGTACTAGACAGTACGGGTATAGGTATAGGTACAGGTATATAGAAAAAAATACCTCACTTTACACGTACCTACCTATGTGTCTGAGACATTTTATTAGCAGATCATTCTGTCTCAAAGAAGTCTCAAAACTCAATCAATTGCTCTTTACTCTTCAACAAAGAATAGGTCAATTTACTTTGAAATTAAATCAATCTGATTCGAAGTAAAATAATTTGTAAAGTATACAAATTGAACTTATTGTTCTTATAACAGGTTTAATAATAAAGTTAGGGCTAAGTCGTTACTAAGTACGAACGAGTTCACGCGTGCAAAGTGTTCAAAAGTTGGGCCAAGAATATATTAATTGAAATAAGTATTGTTATGTACAATACGTCTTTGGGATTATAACTACCTTCTGGTCGATGCGAAAAGTTCTTCTGCTCGGAGATAAGGGTCCAGGCTCTTTAGCTTCGAGCAGTAAAGCTTTTAGCTTTAAGCTCTGTAAGCATCTAAAAAAAATGCGAACTTTAAAAATAAAGGGGAAAAGATCAAAGTTTCTTAAAACAAAAATTATAAGGGAATACAGTGACACTAACAGCACTGATAACCTAGTGGTATGATCGTCGACTGACAAGCCAGTGGTCTCGAGTTTGATCCCAAGGCGCGCACCTCTTATTTTTTGTAAGTTATGTGCGTATTATAAATGAATTATCAGTTGCTAAAACGGTGAGGGAAAACATCGTGATGAAACCAGCACACTTGAGAGATTTTTTAATGGTGTGTAAAGCCATGTTAGAGGCCTACGGGCGGTTTAAACTCTGATACCAGGTTGTTAATCAACCTTATGATAAGAAGAAGAAGTGACATTATACCATTTAGTAGGTACCTATCAGCCTAGACACATATATGTAATACGCATGTTTATAATACGCGGATAATATTAAGCAATTGGATTAATACAAATCTGTTCAAGTGATTTTTATTTCAACCTTATCGAAAGACAAAGACATATTGCACTTAAGTTCAATTAGCGCCATCAAAATACAACACAATTTCAGTGCCGTTATGAAAACAATTTTCTTTTAACAAGAAAACACTGAACAATTTTCTACCAATTTGAACCTGAGCTACGTTGATGAATTTTGTAATAATCGTGGAATAGGTTTACTTTGAGCTGAATAGTGTTGCTTTCATTGTCATGTTTGCAGAACCAATTTACTGGAAGGTTTTCGTTACCTTATCATGTAGAAGATTTCATACAAATTCTGTACTATTTGAGAACCTAGTAGATAGCCTGTTCTCAGTATGTGAAATAGCTTAATATTTTAAACTCAACTGTCAGATAAGAGGCGACGAGCATGTTACGATTAATAATAATGTCCTCCTGACCGAATTTTGGTCACAGCGGCCAATCTCAACGGAGATCAGGCATCGACGCGGGAGATATTATAGTGCACAAGTGTGTGCGCAAACACAGGTGCACTCTCTATTTCTTCACTCTCAAAGTCCGATGGGATGGCAATGCGACACGACTGGAATCAGGAACAGCAACAGCAACAGGGCAATGGATTTACGTGCTTCCGAGGCACGGAGTAAGTGATAATTAATTTATAAAACGCACATAACTTACGAAAAGTCAGAAGTGTGCGGCTTGGGTTCGAACCTGAGACCTCTGACTTGCCAGTCAACGGTCAACACCACTAGGCTAATAAAAGTGTACTATTAATAATATATCAATATTTTTACATAGCATTAATTTATTTTAATTCAATTTTTAGAATTGATAAGCTTAGTTAAAATCATTGTTTTATGAAAACTTACCATAACCCAGTCTCTGCCCACAGGAAGCGAGAACCTCGTTGGTGGATATAAAGGTTGACAAACAGAAAGAAATCGTTCATGTGTAACACAACTCTCTACAAAAGTGTATTACCCAAGTTTTATTGGGAAAACCAATGGGATTAACTCCAACGACAGCACGTGCCAAGGATTTAACCCAACCATTTGTTATTTCGACTTAGTTTAAACCTAGCAGAGTATTTGGTTGTGTAAAAACTTATTTAATTATGACCTCGTATACTTTCTTATTAGGTAAAGATAAAGTTTCAAGTTTAAGGAGTTTAAGTCAATATATTGAGGCTTGGCTTGGCTTGAGTTACCTTTGATTTGAGTGAGCTTTTGTATAAAATGTTGTCTTAATCTTATTCTTATTTGTAAAGCGAGTTTGAGCCTAACTTGAGCCCGTTTTGGTTTATTTTGTCAAACTTTGGCCATTAAAGTCTTTCTATCCGCAAAAGTTTATTAATAACTCAATGTATGACAAAAAAACTCGATCTTTTAACTAAAATCTGGAGATTTTTCTGTTACAGATATACACAAAAATTTACACATCTATTTCTAAAACTGTAATAACAAAAAAAAACCTTGTTTTAGACACGCACAGTAAAACATAGCTTGTACAGAAAAAAATATAATCTATATTACGCAAAATACCTTTGCAACAAGAACTCCGGAATTAAAATTAAAAAATGAACTTTTGCAATTAAACGCGGCTTACATTCCGCCTTTGCTGAAATAAAAATTGAGTGAAATCTACACACAGTTATACGAAAAGCGAACTTCGTAATGTGGTCGAGCGTGTATAAAAATGGTCGCGGAATAAAAAGCGCTAATAACAATGTTAGCTACGCATAGCGATGACGAGAGCGAAACGCTCACCGTAAAATAAATTGGTGCCATAGAATTTTTTAAATTGAGGTCTAAAAATCAAATACTTTTTTAATTTAAAAAGTATAATCTTAGGGTTCAGTATTAGGGATTCTATTTAAAAAATCTTGAAAATACTACTACTAGAATATTGGGCCTTAAAATTTTACTCCAAGGGTGGGATTCCCCATTTAGGTTAAGGTTCAATCCAAATCAGTTCAACTATTTGCGTGTGATTAGGTACATATATGTAAAATTGATAGGAAGTAGGAAAAAAAATATAAATTATGTATCAAATCTTGTATATAGTATTTTCCTCTTAATAAAAACCGTTTCATTATCAAGCATGAAACCCAAACAATATAAACATTATAAAAGTAGGTACTTTGTGAACAAAAACATCACATTATATTAATTTACCTAAAATATCTGACGTTACCAACACGACACTGGGTTGCAATTTCGAAATATTTTTAATTTACCGCCACGCCTCGGAGTGCTCTCATTACAACCGAGTGCAGAACCTTTGAAGTCTGATAGGTGCATTATGTATGTACTTTGATATACTTTAGCCCCCAACGTCGATTATTGTCTATGGTATGTGTAGATTGGTTCCGTATTGCGGTGACGGGGTTTGGGGTGCACCCTGATTTTGAAAAGAGGTTTTAAATGTTTTTACTTTGATGTCGTTAAAATTTGGTATTTGAACTTTTTTTAAAATATAAATACTATGCAAGGGCTGACTGACTTAAAGCCCGATTAGATTGGTGAACAATAGACTAAATGAGTGAAAAATAGAATGAAAACTTAAATAATAAATACCTATAGATGTGTGTATAGATAAGCAAAAGAAATGTAGCTGTGATAGTCTGCTGGTGAGACCGTTGGACTGCCAAGTGAAAATTCGTAGGTTCAAAACCCAGGCACTCTTCAAATTCATGTGCGTATTAGAAATTAATTAATAACTTGCTAAAACGGTGAGGGAAAACATCGTGAGGAAACCACCACGCCTAAAAGGTCTCACGCACGCTCTAAAACGCACATGAATCCGGAAAGTCAGAGGTGCGTGCTTGGGTTTCGAAACTAAGACCTTTGACTTGGCAGTCCAACGTTCATACCACTAGGCTATCACTCCTTTTTGATGAAATGAAACCTCTAATTTCGCACAAATTAAAAATGACCTTAAACTTCAATTAAACCAGAAGCCATTAGTTGGTTCTTTCTTGTTCCGACTTTGTTCAGCTGATTTATCGTGGGGTCTCGCTTGTCAAAGTTTGTGACAAAATATTTCTTTCACAAATCATTCGCAGGTTGATTTTGTTCGCTAATTACTTTTTGGTTTCATTGTTTCGACGGAATGATGAATGAATGTTTCTTTTGTAGAAAATCTAGTTTATCGACGGCCTTTTCTCACAATTCGATCGAGTTTATATTTTTTTTTTAACCAAGCCTTTATAACTAAACGTACCTTTATGCAGATAATTGTGTCTATGCTGTTGTCCGTTGAAAATTTCTTTTATCCGGACCTAATCCTAGAAGTTGGATTAGGTCATTTTTACCGTAAAAACGCATTGTCAACGGAACTGAACCAACTTGCATAAATTCAACTCCGTAGGATAAGAGGAAGTGGTTTTAATTCAGCTTGCAAGATTTGACGAACATACATTATACATTGCAATCTTATTAAAATATGCATTTATCTTCACTTCAAAAGCGAGGGAATAATGTGAATTGAAGATACTATATGATCAAATGAACTTAAAAAGAGAAGTTCGATCGATATTATATGAATCGCTTTATTCAAAGATATAACATTAACTTATGTAATAAATAAACCGGGCTAGTGCGAATCGAAGGGCTTCGATTAATATTATAAAATAATTTAAGTATAATTTAAGAGATTTTTTGTATGATTTTTTTTCTGCGATTGTCCACTTTTTTGTGCTTCGGGCATGGAATAAGTGAAAATTAATTTAAGTATATTACACACATAAATTACGTACCTAAAGTCAGAGGTAGGGTTCGAAATTACTACCATTGACTTGGCAATCCAACGATTATACCACTAGGCTATCATTGCTTAAAAAAATCTATAAAGAAAATATCTTGACTCAAAACTCACTCATCTATTCCGTTTGCTGAAATTTCCCATAAAACTTATAACGTCGAATCTACATTAAAAATGTATGGAGTTAGTATGTCATGGGGTTTGAGAAGTAGGTTGAAGAGGGGAGTGCGGCCAACTTGACGGTCTTAATAAAAGTTGGTTTTTTCGGCCTATGGACTTGGAACTAAATAATCTTATGCTTACATTTTAAGGTGTAATAACGATATTAGGTATAGGTATTATTTTTCATTGTTAGGTACTAGAAATTTAAATATTTTTAATTTGGTACCTACTTATGTAACGATTAGGTAATTATTTTTCTTTGTAACCAGTATTTACTGTAATTGTATTTTCTACATTGTGTAAAATTGATATATTGATATAACTTAATTAATATTTTTAACCTCCGACGCAAAACAAGGGGTGTTATAAGTTTGACGTGTTTGTGTCGGTCTGTGCTATTGTAGCTCCCAAACGGATGAACCGATTTTGATTTAGTTTTTTTATTTAAAAAGTAACTTGATTGAGAGTGTTCTTAGCTTCCGTTTTGAAATTTTTAATTAATAGTTATAATTACTTTTACTCTAGCTATAAATTGTTATCCTCTATGTCTTGTGTGAATAAAGCTCGGTGAATATGTCAGACATATAAATTACTAGCCACGAATTCAAAGTCAGAAAAGTTAGCTGCGCGCAGCGTTTGCGTATGTTTAAAAGTACGTTTTTATTTAAACTTAATAAAACGTTGCACAATCGGAGAGAGATCAGGTGCAGATCTGGCTTGACGTGCTCTCCGAGGCACGGAGCAGGTAGTAATTAATTTATATTTATGAAAAGTTAGAGTAGTGTGGCTTAGGTTTTTAATGTCAGATCTCTGTCTAGCGGTGACACCATTTTCATGACCGTCACTATGCAATGAAGATAATCATACACTTATAAGTAGAACAGCTCCATCATTCCTAGTATATTCACACCTAAATTACCTCACGTACATATTAATAGAATCACTAATGTAAATACGATTGAGTGAGGTATTAATTAATTAGCCGGGCTATTCACGTTCTCTGATTGACGTGACAATGTCCGAGCTGGACACCTGATAGGAATCGATATATCGCATGTAGGTAATAGATTTCCAACAGACGCTTCCTGTGACTCCTCACAGGATTCGAATGGATTATTCGATTGTTGTCTGGTAATCGAATTGAATAGATATTAATTTATCTATGCTTTGTTTGTCTTGTGGTTGCAAGCACAGATATTGAGCATTTTTCAAGATATAAATAGGCATTTTGATGGCTTTTGATTTAAAGGTTCCTAATTATTATGTAATGTAATTATAATGGTTCCTAAATTATAATTTTGTCTTGTGCCAATATTGAATTCAGTCAGCGAAAGATAGGTATACTTTATTGCATACCAAAGAACCAACAAAGACTATTACAATTTAGTCAAAAATGTACAATTGGCGATCTTGTCGTTACTCAAAATAGCAATTTAATCTTCCAGATAACTATTTGGAAAGAAATAGAAAGATAATGAGACAACGGGTAGTTAGACGGTGCGCTAAACTTATCCCACACATACATAAAATAATTAATACGATATTGATAGCCAAATAACAAAATCTTTCTACAAACGCTCAATGATACAGCGGTTTACTTAAACGAAATTCAGCGAACGAAGCCCATCTTCTAACATGCAATTAAACTTTTTTAATTACTTTACGGACCTTAGCCGGATTATCTATTTTATTATACGGCTAACGAATTTGCCGCTGATTAGCCTTTAGGCTAAATGTTGGTGATTTTCTCTGAGTTGTGTCGGGTTTAGGGTAATTTTGCTAAAACTGGAGAAATGTTTTTTTTTGTAAAGGGATATTGTTGTATTTTTACAGTCTGCTGTTTTTGGTACAAATTATTATTATAATTGCTTGTTAGTCAGAATTTCCTTTTCACTAAACTAATTACAAAAACAATAGTATAATTAATTAATAAGAAAATTTAAAAAAACAACTGATACGGATCGGAACCACAAAACTTCACAAAAATAATATATTCGGTCCTCCGAATATTTTATAATTAAATTGATATACAAAAAAAATACAGAAAATTGTGTTATAAGCTCCCACTTGTTTTCAAATGGTGCCAGCTACAAATAAAAGATAAACATCCTAAAAATTAAATAGTAGGTACTCCAAAAATACTGTCATTACGTAACAGATACTTAATCATCCCAAACCTATACAAAACACAAAATTGAATGCCCAAAGAACTCTCGCCAATAAATCATCCACGTAGTCAATACAAAACGGTCTCAAAATACCATTATTAATGTCCAAACGAGAGATTATCCGAGGAAACTCCTAAAAATCTTACGGGATCGTTTTATAAAAAATGACACATTACCTTATGCTTCTTTGTACTATATTAACTCGAGAATATAATTTGACAGTCACTTTCATAAATTTTTGAAGGCTTACAAAGAAGTACGTTGAAACATCGGAGGGAAGCCAAACGTCACTCGGACATATTATTACGGGATATTTACAACGACTTCTTGACGGCAAAATTGTCTTGTAAAACTTTATGTACGGAGTGTAGGTTTGGGGCGGGCACGTGACTTTACAACTACTTGGGGTCTTCTTCTTCTATTTAAGAAATAGGCTCTTGTCGGTGGAGCAATCACCACCTCTCTCTGTCCTCCGCTTGTCTTTTGACTTCCTAATAACTTCATGACTCCTACTTTTCTACTTGGGGTCTTAGTCAAAAAAATAGTGCTATTCGCTAATTGATGTAATTTGAGATCAGAGGCCTTAGACAGTTTTTAAAGCTTTACTCGCATTAAAAACAATTGACCACACACAGCCTACATTTCATATTGTTTCTACAATTTTGGTCAATCAAATTAATGGTTAGAAATACTTTAAATAAATAATTTAAAATAATAATCACTTTACTTTACATTAATCAAATTAATGGTTAAAAAACATCACACACAAATCCCACGTGTTATAAACACACAGTGTGTTTTAAATCCTATGTAAGCGCTCTGGCTGCCAAAAACCCTCTGTCTGACTAAGTGGATGACGTTTTGTATCTTTGTCCGAATTTTGTATTTGTACTAGAAAGTTAAAGCGGACAATAATTACCTCCTTCAGTTGTCAATTCGTTATTATAATTAAATTATGTTCTCGTTGTCGCTTCGACCTGAGTTGGACCTCAGTTATATTATTTTCAATACACAAAAGTTAACAAAGTAAAAGGTCATTCAAAACGCTCATTTTAACGGGCCGGTCAGAACACAGCTCCCGTATATTTCACACAAGAAATATGTAAAGTGACCTCGACAGGGGACTTCATAAATCGACACTCGTGGCATGATTATGAACGATTTACGATAATATAAGTGAGCTACTCTTTAGCTGTAATAAATCGCACTTTATGTCCAATAAATACGTATAAATCTCAATACTTATGCGCCTGATTTGACTTGGGACTTTGTTACTACATTTTTTAGCAATTTTTATCGTAAAAAAAATGCTCATGAGTAACTTATTTTTCTTTAATGTGTCCTTGATGTATAAACATAAGCATTTGAGGACGCTTTTAATATTGAAAATCTGTCAATTTTGCTAGTTCTCTTACAATATTTTGTTTTACAGTGATATTCGTGCTCATAGTTTTTTTTTCATTTTACAAAATATATATTATATATTAAATGATAATGTGAGGAAACTTGGGCTTAATTATAGTCTGAAATCGCCAACACGCAGTGAGCTAGCGAGCTGATTAATGCTCGATCCTTCTCTGTATGAGAAGAGCCATTACCCTGCAGTGGGATAGTTACAGGCTGGTTTATTTATTTTATTATTTCAATGATAGTTCATTCTAGTAATTTAAGCATGATTTCATAAAGGAAATGTGCATGTCCAGGTTAAAATCTGCGACTGTTGATGTTGCAAACCAACGCTTATCACTTATAACTGCTATGCTAAAATTGAGTAGGTAACTTTAGTTACTCTGTTTTGATAGTTTTCCAGTTTTAACAAATCACCATTTTTTACCTGACTACAAAAAAGGAGGGTTATGGTATGGATTATAATAACATCCACATCCTAACATCTCAAATAATATATCAACTAACCTATTAAATATATATTCTAAAGCTCTTCATCTTCTATATATCTAAGCTAACTTCAAGAATACCGGAGTACAAACACAATCTTTAAAACGAGCCTAAATTATGACTTCACATCTCATTAAACTTTCTTAATTTCTATGGAAAACCTTTGAAAAGAACTGGGGATTTGATGTGAGATATTATATATGTATAGGTAAGGGCAGGAGCACAAAGGAACATAGAATCGCCGGACGTAAACACGTTTGTAAAAAATATACTTTATAATAAGCGGATGCTTCGAATTTTTTCTTTTTTTTAAATTTATGTAATTTAGCTAGATAAGAACTGTCTGAAAATTTCTTGAATACTATATAACAAGTGCTGAGTTTAAGACAAATTAAAATAACAGAGTGCTTTCGATCTTTTCTTGATCCTTATCAGATAACTAAGTACTCGACATTTTGACCTATTTATAATTAAACGGTTTTATTTAGCTTGACCTGTTTATTATTTGGTTCAAATTTAGTAATCGATATTTCACCCCCTTCCTGATGATAGATTGATCTGATATTTGGTACACTGCTTTAATTTCGACGACCAAATCGTTTTACGTAAAAAAAATTACTTAAATTATTTAAATTAACTTAAATTTCTTTTCTGTGATACTATGATATGAAATGCACACTAGAATTATAGTCATGAGTGATTTTTGAGATTATATTTTTTGTCTGATTCCTCTGGCGCAAGTTTTTTAAAGCTATTATATAGTACAAGGTCTTATGAAATCAAGAGTACTTTTTTTTACAATTCCACTAATATTATAAATGTGAAAGTTTGTGAGAATGTATAGATGGAAATTTGTTACTCTTTCACTCAAAAACTACTGAACGGATTTTGATAAAACTTTACAGTATTATTATTTATACATCAGAATAATAGATAGGCTACAATTTATCAACATACCATGCGGGCAAAGCCGCAGGCGGAAGCTTGAGTCAAGCTATTTTTGTGTCTTATGAATTAGATAATCGATTAATAACCCTTATAAAACATTATCATCTAATAAAATCAAAATAACTTAGCAGTTTTGGAGGTCATGAACCTAATTTACAGCAAAGAAGAAAGCTTACATCAATAAACGAGTCTAGATATTATCTTTTATCATAGAAAAAAATCCTAGAACCGGTCTAAAGAAGCAATCTATCAAAATTGTACATCAAAATACTTTTTATCCTCTTATATACTTAAGAAAGGCTAGTACACAATTCACAAGCTCTTTATTGTCGGTTTTATCGAAGAGCCGTGAGCTCCCAGCCTGAAATCGTTCGCCCACCTCGACTCATTAAACCTTTCAGTTACTTTTCCTTCAGTTATTGTTCGATAAAACGTCTTCAGAATAATGGAAGGTATCTAGTTAGTTCCGGGTCTTTGTAATGATATATTTAATGGCTAATGTTTCGTGTTCATGCAAAGTAGGAAATTCTGTTTTGAATTGTTTATGAAGATGATTGTATGAATCGTAAAAACAAATTGGTTACGGATTTGCAAGCACGTGTTGGAGTTGGAGCGTGACAATTTGACTTTTTCAATGTCATATATACTTTCTTAGTTAATATAAGACACCACTGACTACCGGTGAAGGATAACATCGAAGGAAACCCTGGACTTTAATAGTCTGAAATCACCAACCCACAGTGAGCTAGCTAATCACCAATATTAATGCTCTTTAAGGGCTGCCTTTGCCATACAGTAGAAAGGTTAAAGACTGATTTTATTAATTTATTTACACTTTTCCTCAAACGTTTATCCATCTACAACTTTGCTATGCCTATCCAGTGCTGCATTTCCCAGACGCATGTCATCTGCGATATCGCGGTTGTCCTTGGTGACTTTAGTTATCCAATAAAACCGATTCAATCCACGTTTGATAACTGTAATACCGTTCATCTTTCCCACGATTGCTACCAGTTGGTACCTAAGACGGGTTATGTGCCAATTGGCACAGTTATCAATGGTTATTGGCACATAAAAGGCCCAATTGTCGTCTGTTTTTCTCCTTGCTCCATTTTGTATTGACGCTAGAACGTAGATATCGAATTGATTCAATAGATTTTTTGTCATTTGAGTAATCGTTTAGGTACAAGATGCTTAGGACTGCTAAAGAAAAGTTGAACTAGGTAATTGAAAGAATAGATTAAAGACATTTTAATTTAGATTGAAAGTACAAAAAACTAAGAATGAAATCTTTAAATGTGCACCATTCACTCATGAACAACCCGGCGATGTCGCTCAGCTTGTGTTTATATGTATAATGCACCCATGCGAAGCCGGGGCGGGTCGCTAGTTAAGAATAAGAATAATTTTTAAAAACTTTTACAATATACATTACATAAAGTTCATTTACAATAAAAGTATATCTACAGCAATGGTAAAGGTTATTTAAAACTAATATAAGAATAAAGATATGGGTTACCGATACAACAAAAAATATTAAAAACAATATACCTATTTTCTAATTCTAATTACATGTAGCGAGCTGCCTGAGCTAGGTTTATTCAAACCTGTGTTTCATGATGATGATTATACTAATATAGTAATTTAAAATACTTAAAACGTAAACTTTAATGCGCATAATACCCAGGTTCGTACGTCTAGGTGTTAAATATTAGTTGTTAATTAGCACGAAAGCTACAAAAAACCGACATCTCTTTACACTCGAGGTTTGTAGTCACGAACAGAAGTACTGACCATAATGTTAATGCATTTCATGTTAAAATAAAAGTTAAAAATGTTGGTATGAAGTTGACATTTATTGATTTTCCGTTGGGTTGATCGCTGGTTTGATATTTCGTCCATATAAAGGATAATAGTGTAGTTTCTTTTGCACTTCAGATATTATGACAGATTCTGATAAGGAAGTCCAATTCCCGACTTGCGAAACAATTTTTTTATTTGAAAATGTTCCACTAAAATCGTCGTTTAACTAAAACATAATTACTGGAAATCTAATTCCTTTCTAAAATCCACTAAACATTATCCTAAAAGGCAATTCAGCTATATAATTTGTAAAAAAAAAACAAACGACGTTCAATTTGCGAGGCGGGCGCGCGGCGTAACCCGAAAAAAGCCTATCAAAACATCCAGTCTCCGCCGTTTCGTCAATCACTCTCAATGTTTTCATTCAATTTTTCCTGACAGCCAGCTTGCTCATATCATCTGGTTACTTTCGCTAAAAGCTTGATTTATTCAAAATAGAACCTTATTGTAAAAATCTATATTTCAAAATTAGTTTCGAATAATTATATTTGTTTTAGAAAAACATTAAGTATCAAGAAATTTGTTAACAAATATTAAAGAAATCTTAATCTTTTTAGAAGAAGAATCGTTAAGAAACTTTGACTCTTTTCAACTTAAATAACTATTTGGTACTCAGCGCCGGCAAGTTTTCCGATTGAATTATCAACTCAGTATAGTGAATCGTCCTGGCTTCTCCGAATTCTGAAGCTGCCAATAAGTAGTACAGCGTAGTTAGTCTAGGTTTTGACATAAATTAGATGAATTAAGAAACCTTTAAAGGGTTCCTTACCTCATAATGAAAAATGGAACTCTTATAACTTTGTCGTCTGCCTTTTTGTCAAGACCCTTTATCTCGAGAAAGCGTGGAGGTATCGAGTTGAAATTAAAACCATAAATGTATTTAGATCTACAGTGCTTTGAAGCTGTGAAAAAATCAAACTTCTAAGTTAACGTAAAAAAATATACCTACGGCCGTTTATGTCGAAAAAAAAAGTATATTATTTAAGTATATAAAAAAAAGATAATAATTATATTATTTAAAATGCTAAAGTAAGTTTGTTTGTTTGCTTGCTTTTCACACCTAAGCTACTGAGCCAATCGTCCTGAAATTTTGAATATATAATATATCGTTGTCAGGTGTACAGAAACGGACATAGAGTAGAGTTCATCCCGAAAAAAACTACTGTTCCCGAGAAAAACAACAATAACATTAATAGATGGCACCACGTGTCTTTCGAATCATGATTGTAGTTAAAAATTCTAAATTAACTTGAGCAAAGCGCGGCAAAAGCAAGTTTAAAATAACTAGGACATTATCAAATCAACATTCTTAGCAAACTGTCTAGAAGACATGCGTCATTTAATAAAAGTTGACATTGAAGACAAACATGTTATGTACGTCTTCGTTCGAGCAGAATCACAAGTAGTTTCTAACACGATTTGCTGTCGCCCAAGGCGCCCAAGTCACGCATAACAATACAATTGCCACCAAAAGTTTTTGTTGGGACCAAATCAACCGTCCGACTACATGGCAAGCTTTGAGCGAATCATGAAAAATATTAGTATAGTTTGTACTTACGTAGTAATAGAGTCGTGATAGTCTAGTGGTGGTGACCGTTGACTGGCAAATCAGAGGTCTCGGGTTCAAACCCAAGGCGCACCTCTGACTTTTCGTAAGTTATGTACGTTTTATAAATTAATTATCACTCTCCGTGCCTCGGATAGCACGTTAAGCTGTTGGCCCCGGCTGTCAATTGTAGATCTTTGACAGTCGTTACGGGTAGTCAGAAGCCTGAAAGTCTGACAACCAGTCTTACCAAGGGGTATCGTGTAACCCAGTATCTGGGTTGTGGAGGTCTGATAGGCAGTCGCTCCATGTAAAACACTGGTATTCAGCTGCATCCGGTAAGTCTGGAAGCCGACCCCAACATAGTTGGGAAAAGGCTAGGCAGATGAGTCTGATCATAGTAATTTTTACTTCTAGCCGTTATGTTGCAGAGCTTGATTTCTGTGTTGCCGTTTTCGACTTGTACAATTGCTTTGAAATTATGATAAGAAGCCGAATGCAAGTATCTTTTCTTTAATGCTATTACCTTAAAGGTATTATTATAGGTAAAGTAAAAGGTGTAGATGCAGGTATCTGATTGAATCAGACTAGTTTTTATGAATATTTTACAACACATAGACTCACGTCTGTATTCCCAGGAGATAGGTAGAGTTGCATGCAGTACACCCATGTTACAAGTCCCAAGTTATAGGGGGCGAGCCTATTGCCATTATCCGGCTTCAATTCCAGACTCCATGCTGCTACTGAGAATTTTCTAATGGAAAAACCTAATAACATTTTGCCCGACCCGGGGATCGAATCCAGAACCTCGTGCTCAGCAGTCGCGCTTGCTAGTCAAAATACATTAATCATCTAAAAAATCATAAATGTTTTTAACAATACATAAGTAGGTACAAGGCTTTCACATAAATCCTTAATAAACAGTTTTCTTTCTTTCATAAACTTTATTAGAGCTACACTGTACTATTGTCAAACCAGCAAAGTTTTGCCCTTTTACTCTAACATACCTACATGTGTAAGTACACACCCCATAAGGCAAAGAAACAGCACCATACAATCACCCCCATATGGTAAAGAAGATTATAGAAAAGCTGGCTGTATATGGAGTCAATTCCATGGCGAAACTTACCGGTTGCAATTACGAACGTTCACTTATTAATTCAATAATTGAGGCTTTGGTAACAGATCAAAAGATGTCTGTAAAAGGAGTGTGGGGGAATTAATTGTATGGGATCTATAGAATTGTATTGTGAAAATCTTATTAAGAGAGTGCATGTTTAAATTTTGTTATAAACTCAGACCACATATTGAATTGCGATGGTATTGTAGGATAGAAATAAATGGAACGTTAGTGTGGATGCGTAGAATGAAGTATTGCATGAATGAAATGAGTGAAGACTGAGAATGAACGAAAGACTGAGTAAAAAAGGAGATAGCGGATGAAGATATGATTGGAAGGAGTGTGCGTGCATCGAGTTAAGATTTATTACATTTAAAGAAGTATTAAAAGTTGTATCGGGGTGTAAAGGGGAGATTTTGTTTTAAAATAAAACGAGTGAAGCAATACGATCTTTAAGCAGTTTTATTTGCCACGATCCCGAAACTATAGTATTGTATAACGATTCGATATAAATGTTATAGCTAGGTATATAATGCCCATAAATATATTATTTCTTTATCGCATGGTTAACTTTGACGGTTGTTCAAACCGTCAGAGTTTAAACCACCCGATAGGCCTCTGACATGGCTTTACAGGCCGTCGAAAAATCTCTGTGGTATGCTGATTTCATCCGTATAACACAGATAATACCTAATACCCTGTTACTGTTAAAACTGCTAGTAATAAGTAGATTCTTATTAGTAGATTTTTTGTATCTCTGAGCACACAAACAATGTGACCTTTTTTTAGTACGAGGGGCAACCTTCAAACGGCACCCGGGGGAAGAGATTCTTACATCACTAAATCTATCCCGGTGATCACAATCGGCACATGGAGGGAAGTACCGGGTCCTGTTAAGAGACCAGCTCCGAAACTTCCTCTAAGCAACGCATGTTAGTAAGGCACATTCTGTAAAAGACTGGGAGACTGTAAAAAGGTCTCTTTAAGCTGACCTTTCTCGACCTTTTATGAATTAAGGATGTATAAAATTGTTATCATCTCGCGCGGGAAGACACAAAGATGATAGATTACACGTTTTTATCAAGTTCCCGACCATTTCTCTTAATGAATGCACAATTAACTTTCTAAAAATGTTCATACTCATCGTAGAGCATTAATAACTAGATAATTACTATAACAGAAAACTGGGAAGCCTGGGAAACAAAGCTAGACACAATGGAAGCCAATCCTGGCCTGCAGCAATATACGGCCATAGAATAAAAGGAATTCGGTTGGTGTGGCCGCTGCCGCAGATCTCGTCTGTATCAGACTGGCTTACTGCCGGTTTTGATGATATATCTATCATTCTCGATTTTTATTATCTATCTCGATTTGACCAATTTATCTGTGATGTTGACCAATTTATCTGTGATTTTGACCAATTTATCTGTGATTTGACCAATTTATCTGTGATTTTGACCAATTTATCTGTGATTTTGATCAATTTATCTGTGATTTTGACCAATTTATCTGTGATTTTGATCAATTTATCTGTGATTTTGACCAATTTATCTGTGATTTTGACCAATTTATCTGTGATTTGACCAATTTATATGCAACTTTGATCAACCTAGCTGTAATTTTGTCCACTCTTCTTCCACTACTATTCTTCATTTTTGTATAATGTGTTAAAATTATTGGTAAACTGTTAAAAAAAGGTTCGTGTTTGTAGTTTTGATTGATGTATACTTAAATTTCTATTTTTTTTTAGTTTTTCTTTCATAAGATTTAATAAGATTCTTAAAAGATCACGTTTATAAAAAAAACTAAAGCAAAAAAGCTCCTACTATAGAATATGAAGCAATAACAAGAAAAACTACGAAAGGAGTCGGTAACTTGTAAAACGTTAAAAACTTTGTTACTTACAAAGTTGGATAAAAGAGAGTTCGATAAAAATCTTTTGTAAGTTTCTTGAACTTTCATATTAACTGTTTTGCTTACAATCTTTTAAGTAGACGATTTGTATGTAATTTGCAGGCGTTAACTTTTAACATTGACTAGCTTTCGTCCGCGACTTTGCTCGAAATACAAATCTCGGGATGAAAATTAATTAGCCTAACATTTTTAATCGTTTTTTCGATAACTAACTATGTATTATAATGCAAAAACTGGCTACAAATATTCTAATACAAAAATGCCGATAAAAATACCTTTTTTGTATGGGAAATTGGGAAACCATTGCATGTCTGGGTTTCAAACTTACGACCTTTGATTTTGCACTCCAACGTACCACTAGGCTATCATTACTTCGATCCTCTTACTAAGTAAATATTTGTGTGATCCTCAGATATTTATTCCAACTCAAATTCACCCAGGAACTTATATTTCTGTAGCTACACCTATGACAGCTAAGTAAATGTATATGAACAGGTAAAATCTTTGTGTGTGACTCCGTATCTTAATCAATAAAAATAAATTAGCCAGGAGTGTATTCTACAATATTCAGGCTGTTTATTGAAACTCACATATTATTATAATTTTTGCCGCGACTGGTATCCCCTCGTCGCACTTTGCAAGTAATCGAAATTTTAAATGACAGACAGCAACTGTCATTCTGTCAGCTCAAATGTCACGAAAATAGGAATAAAAATGTAATATTAAACGGTTTCTTGACTGTAAAATATAATTTTGAATCAAATATTTATGTAAGAACGATAGCACCATTTTTCACAGAATAAGAATATTGGAATAAAATAATAGTATTCGTACTGGCATTATATGCCATTACGAATACGGGCAAAATTCCAGCCTCCATACCTAATGCTACTAAAAATTTACTAATGGAACAACCCAATAACACTTTGCCCGACCAAGGGATCGAACTCAGGACCTCATGCTCAGCAGTCGCGCTTAGTACTACTAGACCAACGAGGCAGACTCTCTTTAAACCTTTTCAAATCTCTTTAAACTAAACTTAAACATACAGTCTCAATCTATCAACCAAATTTCAAGATTACCTGCATCAGTGTAAGTACGTAATCAGCTTATTTTGTGAGTTGTGTTACCATTTGTAACGGAGGATTCGCGGTCACTCCTTGTTTCTACAGCCATCAATAACTTTATTAAGTAATTTAGGAGAGAGGGTTCATTTAGGCTAGATGTCTCGTTTAATATTTCAGATATACCTAGGTAGTTCATTTAGATCGAGTATATTGTATCATGAAATGTCCTATTTGTAAATGTTTATACAATTCCACAATTACTAATATTTAATAAGAAATTTCAAAAAAGAACTGATATAAATATTTAATAAGAAATTCACAAAAAATAATAATAAATTTAAACATTAGGTACCTATTTGATTAGATTGGTGTTATCTGTGATGTTAATTATTTTAGTTGATAAGACATTAACACAAAAAATATTATTTAAATTGACCTTAGATCGAGACTGAACTTTTTTAGTTTTTTGTATTTTTTTGCAAATATAATTATAGGTAATTTTAGCATTTTGTAACTTAAGTGTGCTATATTTTTGAAAATATCAAGCTTATGTACTTAGTTATCAAGCTTATATACTTAGTTATCAAGTTTATGTAATGAATTATGAATACATAAAGCATATTTTTTATAGATTTTCATAATTTTTGATTGTAAACGACAAACGACATTTTTCAATTTATAAAAAAATCTGCATAAATTGTTTCCTATACCTAATGTATGTTTTATCAATAGGTAATAAAATTTAAAATAACTATAATAATTTTAGGATCTTTTTCCCCATTTTTTTGTCAACAAATAGGTATGAAATTATTATAAAATAGGCATCTAAAACTTACCTTATAACCGGCTGCGGCTGAGGATATCCTACAATCCGTTGCTCCTTCTTTCTCCTCCTACACTCACTCTCCACTCTCTTATCACTGTTATCACGAATGGTATGGTACCTCGGCTGGTAACTTTCGAGTTGCGTATATAAACGCGCGCGTGGCGCGGGTGACGGGCCTCGTTGCGTCATAGAGTCCCCACGTCCGTACTCCGTGGCAGTCAGAGCCACACTGGCATGAATGGTATGATTATAAACTCTCTCAGCCACCCCTGGCCGGCGCTTTTCTTCTACGAACGCGACTCGGGGCGGCTTTGGTTGCATCAAGTTGATTTTCTTTTTCTTCGCTGTTGATGCGACGTAGAAGAAGTAGCCGTTTCGGTCCATTTTTGGCGCTGTTGCTTTGACCTGTGGAGTTTTTGTTTTGTTAGTGTTATGAATGGTAAAAAGAAAATGGACTTTCTAATTTGGGTGGGTAAGTATATTGTTTAGCAGATATTTACTAGTTTTTTCGCAAAAAATTAAGTTAAAGAAGTTATCTACTTTTTCCACAACATTAAATCTTATTACGGGATTTTTAAATAAAGAGTGTGTTAATTTTGAAGGATTTATTACTTAATCTTATTTTCTTAACTTATTTGCGTATAACATTTTATTTATTTAAGTTTAAAAACAACATTCCCATGCAATTGGGCATCTAGTCTTTTTTTGGAACTTGGTCTTTAACTTTGCGCTCTACCTATTTTCACACCCTGTATAAACGAAATACAAATACAAAACCATTGACAAAAAAAACCTATTGAAATCGAACTTCAGTTTAAAAACCATTTCTCTCGTTGCTACTACACGAAATGCTATTTCAGTCAGTTAAAATCGTTTGTAAATATTTTTTTGCGAAACTCATCACGAGTCGATAGTTACGTTTGCATATCTCTGTTTCCGCTTCCGGTAGCCGTCAAAACAATAGTGCTATTATCGGAACGTTCCAAAGGTGTAAAATGAATTCGCTTTTATCGCTCGGATCGCTTGAATCGGTTGCGAGCGATCGATACAGCTTACATGAGAATGATGTATGTAAAATTTCGGTTGCAATCAAGTTGTTTGTTTGGAAATGTTGTTTTGGACAGAGCATTTATCTCTAGTTATAGCTAGAGCTAACTATAATTAAAAATAGAGTTAACTATACATAACCAGTGAAACAGTTAATAATGGCTAAATATATTATAAGCAGAACGCAGTTTAGTGTCAAGGAAAATAAAAGTAAGATACAAAATTTCAGCCTTGTTGGTACAAAGCATACAATTTTGAAAGAAGTCTTTGTAGGCCAGCTAGCTAGAATCGTCATATATAAAAAAAAGATTTATCAAGTACATGATGTTAACTTCGCCGTGTGGTTTTCGACCTAAGAATAGAACCACCCCTACTCGTCCCACGGGTGTCGTAAGAAGCGATAATGAGGAAGATCCGGAGGATGGGCAGCAGCATCCTTCTGTCCAACAGCAATCATCTGCTACTGCGATCGCCAACCCGCTTGCCCAGCGTGACGATTATGGGCAAATACCTCCAATGAGCGGATAAAAGTGGCGCGCATTGAGAGAGGCCTATGTTCTGCAGTGGACAATACAGGATGATGATGATGTTAAGTTATCGTGTGAAAGAAAATTTGCTGTAATTTGTAAAGCTGTACGCATGTTATGATAGCCTTCAAATATGTTCAAAGACATAAATTCAAACGTCGAAAGTGCATGCAATGCAAAAGAATACCTATTTGCTTTTTGCCCGTTTCTTTAAATCCATCTATGCATACAGCTATCCGATAACCGTTCAATTAGATCACCCAATTGAATAAAAAATGTCAAAGTGGTCACATAAGTAGTATTATTATAATTGACACTTATCTGTCACCTATAACAGTCGCGTTTATCTGATGGTTTAGTTACATTACGACGAAAAAGTACCTTTATGCAACGCATAGGGATTTATTAGATGGATGGACAGTCGGCTGGATCACGGCGGTAATCCTTGATGGATTAGCAGAGTTGTGTAGACCATCGCGAGTTCTCTAACGAACTTGTTAGTTCCCAAATCTGTATGCTATGTGTAAGATCCCGTACATTGTGTTTTACAAAAATATTTACAAGAGGATTTCGCGAAAATTGGATTATCCCGTAAAGACTGACTGATACGACACTATTAAGTCCATTTAATATAGCTGGATCTCTGTGACAGATGTCAAATACGAAAAAATAATGTCAAAATACGTTAAAAATGTTTGTGTGTGATATCTATCAGACATAATTATCATCTTACGTTGAAAACAGCATAATTTAGTGTTTTTGCGAAAAACGTTTGTATCTCGCGTTTTCATGAAATAGCTAGACTAGTTTAGTGGAATTGCAAAAAAACCCCTTGTCGTTTGCTTTTTAGCCACAGTATTTATTTTTTCTTATTTTATTACTGCCGCACAAATTGACTCCATGCTGCCCGATAGAATGCAATCAGTGGAGTCCCATAGTGATGTCCCACCTTGACGGCCTTGAGAAAAGCTTTTTCACGCCCCGCTTAAAGGACCTAGGAATATTGATCAATCTTATAGAGAAATCATTAAATATTTTGACATTGAACAACATCTCTATATATTTAGTAACAACTCTCTGGGCTTTTCGCAACTTTGTGTAGGTATTTAGAAAATAAACAATAAAATGTTTGTATTCTGATCAAGTCAAGGTTTATTTTCTTACAAAATAAAAAATGCCCTAAATTCTCTATTTTTTGCCATGGAACGATTTTATGGCTCAAATGGTTTCGGCCACTACCCATTACGATCTATTTTTTTTTCCCACCGAAGTAGTAGGTAAACTGTTAATAACTGTCGGGTAAAAGAGACTGCAGCCGCCTAGGAATCGCTTCAAAGACTTTGTCCTCAACAGCTTTTGCAACTAAATAATAACAAGAATAACTAGCAATAAAAATAATGCACCTTATTACATTATTTTTATTACCATAACACTACAATCGTTGCAATAAATAGCCCTTTAAGTGCAATTCGTAATGCACTGCCAATCTCCCGATAAGAATGGAAGACTTGCCAACGACGCCAACAATACACGCAGGAATAAGTAAAAGATAAATTCCATGAAATCATTTGCACCCTGTCCATTGCGAGTTTGTATCCTGGCGATCTGTACGTCGCCGTTCCTAGAGTGCAATGAATCTGACAAGCTTTGCCGCCAATTCACCTTTGTAGGATGTCGGTTGAATAGCGATGGGGGACTCACAGTTGCAGAGGATGACGAACAGATATTGTTGACTGTAAAGAAGGCTGACGGTCTTAGAACTCCATAATATGGTTGAGCAAGTGTTCAAAACGACAAGTCTCTTATAGTACCTACATAATTTAATCATAGCCTCTTTTTTAAACGCCTTCTGACCTAAACGACTATTCAACTTTGAGCCATCTATCCTAGTACTAAGACTTTGACTTACAAAACTATAAACCTCTTATTCTCGTCGTCTTCGTCTATCTTATAAAAGAAGATCGAATGTTTAAATTTAGTTTTTTTTTATGAACGTACCCTTTGAAAAATTAATGGCCTGATGTTTTACTAAAAAGGGTATTCACCACTAAATATATTTGATATTCATTAGTTTATAGAGATACTTGTCTGACCCAGAAGTTCGAATTTTAATCGACATTCTATTTCGTCTTATTATTATCTAATCTAATCGTCTTATTCTTAAACATTTTTGGACTACTTTGCTCCATTTTGTAATTAGCATTTTTGGAAATTTGAATTGACAAGGGTCTCAAGATGGGTTAGAAGAATGACGAGATGAAATATTGTTTCAAAATTTTTAAAATAATAACTTACTTAAACCATTACCATTAATTTATTTTGTAAGTAAAAGAAGATGTCTTATCAAGAAGCTTCTAATTTAAAAAATAAGACATGCAAGTACTATTTACCTGACATCTTTTTTTTATAATAAATCTTTTATTAGTGTAAAATTGGGTAGGCTACAATTTATATTATAATTAAATATCTACCTATATTAAATTTTATGTATGTAACTATATTAAAATAATACCTATGTATTGTATGTTATAGAAGCTGCACTATGTTATTGATACAATTTAATTTTTTGCTCAGACTTAGGATTCTCTTTAGAGGGTTCTCTAAAAGTTATAAAAACTTTATGAAGAACTCACAACTACCACCCAGTCCAAAAAACAGATTGCAGATCACAAATACTTTTTGGTGACGTAGTTGTGACTACTGACGCTATGTTGTGAAAAACTTTACTATTTCCACCACCCATTTCCACAATCTCAACATCATCATCAATTTTAAGAGCTACGCTCTCGTCGATGCAGATTCTTGCAGTTCTATATATGAGCCAATTCCTTAACCTCCTTTTCCTTTATCATTCCACTATATAGAAGTTTTAAATAAACTAGCACGAATGTAGCGACAAAACTATACCAAAACATTCTTCAAGCAAATTCATTCTCTGCTCCGTTCAGCTGTGTGTATTCATCTGTCACAGCTCACTGTAGAGATGTTATCGCGCCTTCGCCCGCGGCGTCTTTCTGAATGCTAACTGGCCCCTGAATGCTCGCAAAGCACTATCTACGACATCTGTGCCCTATACACAACGGATCCCCACTTTGATACCGGCCCGTTGGCCTCCAGGTATTTTTCTGTGCGATTTAGATTGCCGTCTGTCTATATTTAGTGTTTAACTTAGCTGTTAGTTTGCGTTGTTTCAATTAGGGTGCTGGCGATTTGAAGTCAAATAGTTTTCAATTAATTGTGTTTGGTTTTGGAGTATAGAACTTTCATTTATGATGAATAGTTCGTAATAAAGAAAATGACAATCATCGAGATACAAAATCATCGAGAGACAAAACTAAAATCGAAATCAATAATTTATATATTATTGATTTTGATTTTAGTTTTGTCTCTCTTTAACACAATTAAAAAATCTGCAGTTGGATTAATAATAATCCAATTGTAGATTATTAATTGTGTCAGTTAATTTTGAAAGAAGCACATATTCAAATGAAACGAACTAAACTAAACCAGCATGAACATCACAACGATATCCAAACACAAACATTAAAATACCTAGCAACATTTACAAATTTCCTCAATCCTTCAGTTTGAGCGTGTCAATATTAGGAGCTCGCTACATTGCACAAACTGTTAGAAGACAATGAAGCCCCTGTAATTGGCTGCACCGCCTTTGATACAGATGTTTTGGTATTAATACTTCAAGTCTCAGGTAATTACAGAGTAGATTTTCATTTCAGAGAAATTTCCGATTATGGTAATAATAAAATTATGTTGAAAACTAAAATGAAATTTCTAGACTCTGGATTTTTACTCAGATTACGTTTAATTTCTAGGAAATAGAAAAAAAAAGTATACACGAACGGGACTTGAGTCTACGACATTTGCTATATCGTGGCAATGCTTGAAGAAAGATATGATTAGATATCTGCGGGCAGCTACAAGATTGTCCAGGTGTCAGATTTTTGCAATCTAAAAGTTGGTACTTCAAGACTTCTAATCTTAGGATCTTAAGTTTAATTGCCAGGTACTGCTAATTTGCTAAGTCATTTCAATTGTTGTAAAGCTTTTCACTACTTTTTTCATTATATAATTAATTAAATAGGCAGTACATATAGCCCTGTCAAAAGGTATTTATAATAAGTCAAGTTATGATAGACGTTTACAGGTAGTTTAATTCATTAAACGCCATGACGGATACATGGTGTCCGACAAACAATAGAATTTGCATTGTGTCTGCTGTCTGGCAGTCAAACAATCTAGTGTCAGAGTTTAACACTCTGACACTAGATTGTTCATCGACGATATCAAGATTTCAATCTCGGATCTTAGCCTGTCTCTAACACATTTCCTTCACAAACGTTTGTTTGTCTCCGTTTTCACTTCTTTAAGCATATAATTTAATCATACAACAAATGTCAATATTGATACTGTACAGTCGAACCGTTAGTGCTTTGTTTGTTAACAGCTTTATATTATAATTCATCATCATATCGCCTCAGTAATTAACTCAGAAGCCTTTTAACACTTAACCTCATAAGGGATGAAATCTAGTAAGAACAAAAACCCTCCATCCACAATAATCGTATTCAAGTGTTCGTGATCCATTAATTAGTGACAAGTGAATGCACTTCCTGTGTACACTATGTTAATAGAGTATACAATAAATGAAGTGCTAGTGGTGGAGTATAAAGTAGTATTTTTTCTTTATTTTTCTTTTTTTTAAGTAAAATTTAAGTAAGACAATGATATTAAGCTTCAGTCACACAATCTAGGTGAGGTATGAATATTTTTAAACAAAAAAAGACGCAAAAAGAGTTAGAAGTTTTGATGTGTCTGTGTGGCTGTCTGTGGCATTGTAGTTCTCAAACGGATGATCCGATTTTGATTTTGTTTTTTGATTTGAAAGATAACTTAATCGAGAGTGGTTTTAGCTAAAAAATATTGACCTTTACTGTATCGGGGGTTTTTTAAATAATTATTAGTTATCATAAACTAGAGTACCTACTATAATTATACGAGGATTTAGGCCCTGTTTCATTGCTCTGCGAGTTTACGAGTTCCTACTTGAGACAGAAAATTGTATACAAATTCTGTTCTATTTTTGACTTTACCTCGTAGTTTATGCTTATCTGTAGAGTTTGGAACAAGCCCTTAACATCAATAACTTCAAACTTTAGATAACATTTAAAGAGCGTCCTTACAAACCTAATTCCTTGCCAACTGTACCTAAACTGTTAAATATAAGTAGTTACCGGATGGTTTGAGTTAGGACTCCATTTACAAACTACTCTATGACATGTATGTTAATGCATTTCTTGCGTGCGTTTCTGAGCGGCTATGAGCGAAGAGCGACGGCTCTAATGTGTTGCGAGAGTGATTTGCAAGTCGTGTACCTACTGTTGCATGGCTGCATTAGGTCTTTAAGGCCTTGTTAATAAATATTATAAAGATATGCCGTGTACAACAGTAGTTGGATACGGGTTAATCGATAGAATATGTACTTAATGTAAACGAATAAAGATGACGTGTAGTCTCTAATACTGATTTTGAGAAGCCGATGTTCAGCTTTGAACTACGATAGCCTAAAGTAATTTTGTAGATTTTTAACAGGTAATAATATTTTTTCTCGTGTTATAACTAAGTACATGATAAATAGATTATTTGAACAATTAACGTAATTAGTGTTTAAGTTTTTTTTTATTAATTCGGCTTGTGAACTAGAAAGAAAGAGATAATGTATTTACCTATAAACCATTAAGCTAAGCGCGCACCGCACCGCACGGCGAAAAAGCGCTGCAGAATAATGTCGCACCGCTGTATATTAAACATGCGTCATTTTGCCGCTGCTGGCACTACCGCAATCTAGTTTCAACAAACCTCAAAGCTAATCCATATTATGGGCCCCGAAATCTATAATCAACTGCTTGAGAGTATAACATCAGCAAAATCCAACAATATATTTAGTAAGAGGTTAAAGTTATGGCTTATCGAGCAACGACCCTATGACTACAAAGAATGGTTCAAAAATCTGAAATTTTAATAATATTGGCGAAATTGTGATGATTCCTGTGTTGTTTCGAATAAAAACTTATAATTATTGTTATATTATATTTAATTAAGTAGGTACCTAAATTGACAATTCCGTAATATGTTTTTAATTTCAATTCAAAGACTTGTAATGTAACAATTAGCAAATAAGTATGTCTATGTCTATAAAATACTCAAGATATAATTATTTAATTAGAAAATTTGAAAAACAACTGATACGGATGGGATTCGAACCCACGATCTTCGACGTACCGTGTCGTTACATGTACGTAGTTGTTTTTTCAAATTTTCAAATTAAATAATCATGTGCAAAAAAAATCACAAAAAAAATACTCAACATTTAAAACAATAGAAAAAGCTAAACAAGTCCAATTACTGAACTCTATTTATCGTGATTCTTTCAAACGGTTCCAGTCCGGATTATCAACGGCTTACTCTCGTTAGAAGCTTTGATGTTCTTATTAAGAGAAAAAATGTTGCAAGTTTGTTTTCTTATGCAATATCTAGAGGCTTTACAAAGGCTTTGGTGAAACTTTTTTTATTATAAAATTCATTACATACGTCTACAAAGCAGCAATGAGAAAAAGTTTATTAAAATACTTTTCATTAAAATAAAATAAAAATTCTTCTGCATGCTTTGTTCCTATGGTTATTCCCAATTTTACCCCCGACATGTTGTCGGGGAGAAGGGTGGTTTAAGTTTTACGTGTGTATTTGTTTGTCTGTGGCATCGCTCCTAAAAGGATGAACTGATTTTTATTTAGTTTCTTTTTTCAAGTTTTAAAGGGACTTGAAAGTGTTTGTAGATAAAAAAAATATTGAAGTTTATTTGTATCCAGGTTTTTTAATTTTTTAAATTTAAACTTGTACTTTATTTCAAAGAATTTAATAATACAAATAATAATTGTTGAAAGTTGGTACTTGATTTCTGCCTTTTAAGATAAATGGAACATTATAATGTATGCGGCTTATTCAATTCTCAGAAAGTAACATAAGTCACTTAAGACATGGAAAATTACTGTTAAGTGCCTCTAATATTTTAAGTGACTATTACCTTTGGCGGTTTGAGTTAATTTTCAATTTGCGCGCAAGTCGCTCTTATAGCGTTCTAAGTAGGTGTACGCTAATTACTTTTAAAAAGCGGTAGGTACTAAAGAATAAGTGGCTTAATGATTTTCTACATAAATCTATTTATCAGGTTTTAGTATGTTGTAGGAGGAGGGTAATATAAAACGCGTTCTAATTAAGCGTGCCAAGTACACATCAAGCTATACTTAACCAGTATGAACTGACCTCGCATTGTATAGGCTTTTCGTACAACAAGATGTCAGCTTATACTGGAAATGTCTAGTTTGGTGTGTAGCCGTTTGTACCAACAACCGTTTTAAGTTACATTTAAGTAAAAAAAATGTATTACGTAATATTCCTATATATATACCTACAAAAATTTAACAATGTCCTGACCGAATTTTGGTCACAGTGGCCAATCTTGATGGAAATTAGGCAACTACGCAGGAGATGTATAATTATAGTGCATAGTGTGTGTGCAAACACAGGTGCATTCTGTATTCCCTCATTTTCATAGCCGGATGGGACAGCAATCTAACACGACCGGAGAGAGACCAGGTGCAGGGCCAACGGCTTTAGGTACCTACGTGCTTTCTGGTACATGGAATAAGTGATAATTATATTATAATACGCGCATAACTTAAGAAAAGTCAGAGGTGCGCGTCTTTGGTTCGAATCTGAGACCCCTAAATTTCGCTAGGTTATCACGTCTCAAAAATTACGGAAAAATGTATGGTAGACACGCCTAGTGCTAATGGATTTATGTCTCAGTACTGTACAATCTTGTAAGTTAGTTTTCAGATATTTTTGTGAATTTTTTTACATGTAGCACATGATAGCTTATTAAATATAATTATTTAATAAGAAAATTTGAAAAAACAACAAATCCCATCCGTATCAGTTGTTTTTTTAAATTTTCTTATTAAATAATTAAGTTCCAAAACTTAAACGCTACACGGTCTACATGGTGGCGCCTTAAACGTGAGGGTTAAACGCAAGGGGGCAGACAAAAGAGGACAGTAATCCAGTCTGCTATCATGGCCTCATGTGGCGTCTGGCATTTAGAAAGGATGTGATTGATAGCGCATGCGTCAGCACTAATTGAAAGCACCAAATATTAAAACCAAACAATAAAAAAAAATGGTGGAGTATACATGGAGATTAATAATTGCGAACTTTTCATCTTATAACATCCATCTCATAATCATGCTCTATTTTCTCTGTATTAAATTTCCGAGATTGCAGAGTTCTAGGAAAAGGAAAGTGTTTAACCATTTCCAGCAGCAGAAACGAGACACAATAATTATCTGGGCGTCACGGTCGTTGCGCGGATAAATCGTTCGCGGACCGTGGATCGTTGATTGACTTATTAAAAAACTTATTATTATTTTCTCTATAGTCTGCAACTTTGCACCTTTGTGCTTCAGCAGTTTGCAATTTTAGAATAATAATTATTATAGTAATAATAAATAATACCTAGAGATATTTATTAATACTGACATAACTGACATAAGTAGCATTGCAATAGTAGAGTACTAGCTAAAGATTGTGTAGGAAGCAATTGTCAGAATTATGTTTCAAATACTTATTCGTGTCTATTCGCGCTAAACTAACGAGATTAAGATGTAAATCTGCAATAACAACGTCAATCCTTACACTTACTACAGAAATAGAGAAAAACTTGAAGAAAAAATCTTTAAGATCAATGCATCAACGTCATCTTGGCTGTTTATTATCATTCCCCTCACAAAGGCGGGGCAGTATTAATCTTCTATTGAGACAACCTGCGGATTGGGCCCCGGCGCGGGCGCCCCATAGAGCTTGCATCCAGATTTCCTACCCTGCCTTATTCTAACGAGTGTTTCCCTTTGTTGTGGTATACGGGCAGATCGGTTGTCCACTGTTTGTGCGGTGCGGATCTATAGTAACGAAACCCAAACATGTAGCACTGAGTTAAGCAATTTGCAAATATTGCCAATAGACATTGTCATGCGTCTTCTCAAAGACGATTCAGATAAAGAAACTGAAATTGAATAGTGTGGGGAGCAATACGATAGCTCAATTCATCAATTAAACATGATTTTTTCATAGAGGTTTTTGGACCGGAGAGTGAAAAAAGATACATACTTTTTATTTCGTAATAATACTGATAAAGTCGAGGTCGGAAACTAGCAAAATGATCGCTCATATGATTAACTAGATGTCGCCCCACTTAATAAATAAAACAATAACATACACTCTCTATTCCCTCACTCGCATTGACAGATATGACACTTTACGTGCTCGTCGAGGCATGGAGCAGGTGATAATTAATTTTATAATACACACATAACTTACGGAAAGTCAAAGGTGGGGTTATTTATACTATAGGTACCTGAGACCTGTCTGGTTTGCCAGTCTATGGTCATATCACTAGTATGCTTTGTGATAACTAACGCAGTAAAAAGTATTCAAAATAATCATTAAAATTTAATTTTTCCCGTTATTTTCGTTTTTTGATTAAATAATACTATTAGTTTACCAATCTCACGAACAGTGTGTATAGAACAATACGAGGAATCAACCCTCCGCTGCCCTTCTAAAGTGCATTTTATAAGTGATTTCTTTTATTACTAAGCACGGACAAAAAGCGATAGAAAACTCTATATCGACTGAAAAGTGGTGCTTTACGACCAAGTTTATGACGTCATCAAAAGGAGATTATTAACTTGAGCGTCTCGTGGTCAGATCTAAGATTATTATTTAAGATGCGGCATCTTATTTTAATAATAAAATGTGGCAGTGCAATGATAACCAAAGTGATATAACCGTTGACTGTCAAGTCACAGGTTCGTGACTAAGGCACATTTGTAAGTTAGGTGCGCATTATACATTAATTATCCGTGCCTCAAACCGCACATAAAGATATCGTTCATGAACCTGATCTTATTCCAGTCAGGATAGATTGCCGTCTAATTGTAATTTGAGTGCGTGTTGGCACCTACACTTGCGCACTTTGCGCGCATAATGATACATGCAGACAGAAAGCACGCTTCAATGATTACATACAGTTTGGCAAAAAAGAGATTGCAAAAATTGAGAGCGCCACTAGCGCACTTCACATATTACAACTCAAAATTACAAGTTATTTGGTACTTACTTATTTCTATAACGAAATTTTTGTCATCATATAAAATCAAATGATTCATTTTTACCTTAGCATATAAGATTTATATTTTTAGTTTCAGCTGTCACCGCCTCAGACTCTTTCAAACTCTTTTTTGCCAAGCTGCAAATGGTTTGCAATTTCGATCAAGCGTGCTTGTTGAGCATGCAGTTACGTGTGTAGTCACCTCAAAGCCCTAAAGTCATATTTTGGCAAGCATTTTTTCCTCAACCATTGACTCAATATAACAGCCAAATCATCCTATAGGTAGGTACATTCCTCAAAATGAAAACCAGAAATATTTCTCTATTCTTTGCCGCAAGTGTGGCTTCAAGTACTTTTACGAGTCTCGTAAGAACCGCTCCGCCTCGTATTTACTTAACAGCTTTTTTATACGGCATCAGAACTTGATGCGACTTCCATAATGGGTGACTTAACCTTGAGAAAGGCTTACGTGGGACACCATTAGCCTATTTGCGGAACATTGAATGGGAAAATGGGAGTATTTTAAATGGATAATGATTGGGTGGTGTGCATCTGGATTGAGGGCCCATTTTTTAAATCTTTGCCAAACGAAATAAGACTTATAGGGCAAGCACTTAGAAATAAGTAAAACTTAGGGCAAGGAGCCACGAATTTCTAAAACGCGAATTAAAACTATTATGACTAAATAGCTTGGGCCCTCAGTCCAGACGCTTGCATAAAGTGGCATATGTTCAATCTCAGAAAGTACTATCTCTGGGTTCATATTTTTTATTTAAGAATCTACTTAGGAATATGTAACATATTTTCAGAAATTTGTAGATCTGTAGAATATGACATTACAGATTTATGGCGGTTTGCCTTGGGCCCTCAGTTCAAATATGTTTGAACTGAGAAATCTGCAAAACATGAATTTATCTGAAGAAATACATAAATACGACTTTAATATATGTTACTTGGATGCCTCTGTGAATTTCTAATAATGAAATAATGACACAAAAGTTCATTGTTAAAAAGTAAATACAAGTTGAAAATTCCTAAAACGTCTGAACTGAGGGCCCAAAACTTTTGCCTATATTGACTAAGCTTAACCTCATAGACTAACGCAAATTGGTATAAGTTTTCTTACAAATTACTATCTAAAAGGTTACGTACCGTCCGTTCTTCTAAATGCCATTCTTTAAAAGAAACTTTCATTTTTACATTTTCTGTATGTAATAATTATGTAGGGTGACCATAATTTTCGTCATAAGTAAGTACTGTGGGAAGCCTATACGACCTTCATGAAGAGCTACGAACCTGCTTGCGCTAAGACATAGTGCGATGAGCAGCTCCATTTCTTCTTTTTTATTCAAGTGACGGACGTCATCTTTTTTAAATCAAAAATATGTGTTCTTTTGTTAAATTTAAATAATTTAAATAATAATTTTATATTTTTTTTTTTTAATTTTTTTTTTAATTTTTATTTTTTTTTTATTATTTTTTATTTTTTTTTATTTATTTTTTTTATTTATTTATTTTTTTTATTTTTTATTATTTTTTTAACTTTTACTATGGGACCAACCCTGAAATCGCAAAAAAAAACAGCTGTTTCATACATTTTGTAGAGTCATGTGAACATAAATGTATGGAACAGCTGATTTTTTTTTGCGATTTCAGTGTTGGTCCCATAGTAAGTTGTTCATAATGATGAGTTTAATGACCCCTTTTAAGGATGCGGGTGTTTTACAAATAACCCTGTATTACATGTATATTGTATATAACTATTATATAGTACTAGCGGCCCGTCGCGACTATGTACGCCTGATTATACTACTTCTACACCTACTCTACCCCTACCCTATTCTACCCTACACTACTCTACCCCTACCCTACCTTACCCTACTCTACCCCTACCCTACCCTACTCTACCCCTACCCTACCCTACTCTACCCCTACCCTACCCTACTCTACCCCTACCCTACCCTACTCTACCCCTACCCTACCCTACTCTACCCCTACCCTACCCTACTCTACCCCTACCCTACCCTACTCTACCCCTACCCTATCCTACTCTACCCCTACCCTATCCTACCCCTTTTTCTCACCTTTTTAATCTTCCCTGGACCTCTACAAATAATTCAAGATCAAAATTTGCCATATCAGTCCAGCCGTTCTCGAGTTTTAGCGAGACTAAAAACAGCATTTTTATATAATATAGATATAATAATTATGTAGATATGTACTATCGTGGACAAAGCCGGTGCACCACTCTTAAGGTTAGAATCGCTTGCACCCGACGACCGAGCTAGCTATTTAGCGCTAGCCGGACGTAGCATCGTTCAAAGCATTTTGATCGCACAGTGGTGCACCGTTCGTGTCCGCGATAGTACCTACTGCCTTATTGCAATGATGAATAATTTTATCATGGTCACCCTACATAATTATTACATATAGAAAATGTAAAAATGAAATTTTATTTTAAAGAATGGCATTTAGAAGAACGGACGGTACGTAACCTTTTAGATAGTAATTTGTAAGAAAACTTATACCAATTTGCGTTAGTCTATGAGGTTAAGCTTAGTCAATATAGGCAAAAGTTTTGGGCCCTCAGTTCAGACGTTTTAGGAATTTTCAACTTGTATTTACTTTTTAACAATGAACTTTTGTGTCATTATTTCTTTATTAGAAATTCACAGAGGCATCCAAGTAACATATATTAAAGTCGTATTTATGTATTTCTTCAGATAAATTCATGTTTTGCAGATTTCTCAGTTCAAACATATTTGAACTGAGGGCCCAAGGCAAACCGCCATAAATCTGTAATGTCATATTCTACAGATCTACAAATTTCTGAAAATATGTTACATATTCCTAAGTAGATTCTTAAATAAAAAATATGAACCCAGAGATAGTACTTTCTGAGATTGAACATATGCAAGCGTCTGGACTGAGGGCCCAAGCTATTTAGTCATAATAGTTTTAATTCGCGTTTTAGAAATTCGTGGCCCCTTGCCCTAAGTTTTACTTATTTCTAAGTGCTTGCACTATAAGTCTTATTTCGTTTGGCAAAGATTTAAAAAATGGGCCCTCAATCCAGATGCACACGGAAGATTAGGGGTTGCTGATTGAATATAAAATGTTCGAATCGAACGATCAGAAAACTTGCTGGTGGGTAAAGTGGGGAGTATCTGATACACTAGTAAAACAGGGTTTATAATCTTTTTTATTTATCGTAAGGTTGATGAATAAACCTGGCGTTAGAGTTCAAACCACCCGTAGTTCTCTGACAAGGTTTTGCATACTGTTAATAAATCTCTCAGGTGTGCTAGTTTCCTCACGATGGTTTCCTTCACCGTTTTAGAAAGTGATAATTAATTTCTAATTCATACAATGCAGATGAATCTGAAAAGTTAGAGGTGCGTGCCTGGGTTTCTTACCAATGACCCTTGACTTGGCAGTCCAATGGTCATACCACTAGGCTATCACTGCTTTATAGGGTTTCATAAAATCTAGTTTCAGCCTGAAACGTTGTCCGCGTTAATTTGGGATAAAAAGTGAGTTTTAATTTTATACGGGTCATAAAAGTTATAGTTTCAAGTCATTTTGTCGTGATTGAATATAATATAATGAGAAACCACGGTCACATTCAGAGACAATCAAGAAATAATGAAACAGGTAACTTTTACAGTTTTTTTATAAACTAGTTTCTATCCCAAAATAATGCCGTTCACGTCGCAGGCTGAAGCTCGTTCATAAATATTTAAAATCCCTCATTTTTTCTTTTTAAAATGTATTTACTCGCTCATCTTTAATAATTATTTAAACCCATACTAAATTATAAATCTCCATTTATAGTGGATATCATTCGTTTCGTGTATTAAATACTGTCAGCACAGTATAAAGAGGTCTTCTCTTTCCCTATAAAAAATTCGTCTACATAACGCTCTCTCTTTTCGTCTCTAAAACTAAAACGAGATATGAAATAGATAATGAGATATGAAATGGAGTTACCGCGAAGTCCTTTGTTCGCAGTGATCTTGTTTAATTAATTTAATTTTCTCGTAACATTCTGTGACTGTGATTGGAAGCAAATATACCTATAACGAAGCGAGTACGTTGTAACTTGTAGTATATGTATGTATGTATTATTTAGAATGAAGAAACGTTTGAATAAGAATTTCGTGTATTTGTATTTATAAGATAAAACTATTTATTAATTTTTTGAATTTTTTTAAGTATTAGTCTAAATGTAATAATGTCTTAAAAAAAAATTAAAAAAAAAAATACTCTGAAAGCAACCCCTTCTAAATGATACTTACCTATCATGATAAATAATATCCGAAAAAAAAAACATCATCTTTTTAATGTATTTATTTTTCCTTAAGACAATTAAAAAATAAATAAAATAAACCAGTCTTTTCCACTGCTGGGCAAAAGCCTCTTCTCATAAAGAGAAACAACGAGCGTTATTCACCGAGCTCCAGGTTTTCTCACGATGTTTTCCTTCACCATTAGTCAGTTGTGTCTAAGATTAATTAAGAAAGTAATTACATACGACCTTTTACTTGGTAATCCAACCCGTCACACCACTAGGTTATCATTGCTCGTAAATTTTTCAACATATTTGTCATTGCGATACATTGCCTACCAGACATAAAATATATCAATAATATAATAATTCCAGACACGCTAGATATATGTATAGACAAAAAGTCTCCCTGCATCTATATTGCCAACTAATATCGAGCTCGTCAATCAATTAGGGAATAGTTTTTGTTCTGTGAGAGGTGTTGGATGGCAATGATTAAGTACCTACCTTAATATCGCAGGTGTGACGATATTATATACCTACCTTGAGTAAGTGTGTGATAGCCTAGTGGTATAACCGTTGACTAGCAAGTCAGAGGTCTCAGGTTCGAATACAAGGCTTTTCGTAAGTTATGTGCCTATTATAAATTAATTATCACTTACTCCGGAAAGTACATTCCTCAGAAGCCGTTGGCTTTGCGCTTGATCTCTCTTGAGTTGTGTCGGATTGCCGTCCAATCGGACTATGAGAATAAAGGACAGTGCACCTGTGTTTGCACACTATTTGTGCACTATAATTTCCCCTGCTTAGTTGGCTAACCTCCGTTAAGATTGGCCGCAGAGGACATTATTATTACTATTTACCGTGGGTCCTATATTCATATTTTTATGTTTACCAATACTTGCTTTGTTGCAGTTTATTACAATACAAATGCTCGTTACAACGCTTTTTATTATTACAATTATATTTTTTTAAATTTTATAAAGTGCACAATTGGCAAAGTGGCAATTGAGACAGTACATGTATTAAAAATAATATATTCGGGAGCGCTAAAAAGATAACAATGTCTGTTTTTCATAACTACATTTTCACCGGTTTAATGTAATTTCATTAACAATAGCATAACAGATCCAAATTCCTGAGCTTTGCATACAATTTTCGGTCCGAAAATCCCAACAATACGGTACGAAATTAAACCCGAAATCGCGTCTACTGAACATGCGAATGAATTCAACAGATGCGCTTTTGATCAAAGAGAGATAGTTATGACGAATCTCTATGAAGAAATGTTCATTCATAGACAACGAATTGTTAGGTACAAATACAAGAGAAATTCCCGTCTGCAATTATTATTGTTTACTCTAAGTTATTAAGAACTTCTTCGAGTTTTGCGCCCCTCATATTTGCTCTGCCTAATTTCTGTGGAGGAAAAATATTATTATTTCCCTTCCCTTCAGACTTCAGGATACTGCATGCATATACACACTTACGCCTTTGTATTGATAGAAAGAAGTGAATTCTGTATATTATGTAAATAAAGTTTATGATTAGACTAACTTCGGAACTGAACATAGCTTTATTCAGGCTTAAATAGTGTTAGAGCAAAATGTATCTTATATCTTACATAAACACTTTTTTAAAGTATTTATGCATATACTATGCGAACATTAATGTTCGAATTTTTTGTAGAAAGAAATTGTCGAAATATTCCGGAAAATATTTGCCAAGATTTATCTAATCCCACTTGTGATCGGTTTTTTCTTTTTACAAAATACACCATTTACATTTTAGAAATGTGTATGTATTATTTAAATCTCTATAGGCATTCATCTAAAGTCAATGATAGTCTAAATCTATTGATTGTATAGCCATGATTGAAAAGTACATAAATGAACTTTAACTTCACAAAAATTGGTGATCATGGTTTTAACATAGTATTTTTAATATTACTATCTCAAAAAATCCCATAAAATTTCCACCCTTAAAGAATAACTAAGACTCCTAAAATCCAAGAGATCATCACAAATCAACGTCAAACACACACGGCGGATCTTATAATTGGGAAGGCAATCAACAAGACAAACTCTGATTAATTAAACATTGTCGCAAATTAAACATCCGACGATGAAGAATAAAGCGAGGGTGGCTATGCGGGCTGATAGCATGTGACTGGGACGCTTTGTCTAAAGTTTTGTAGGGTCACTGATAATACACTGGGGGTAATTAGCCGTGGAACTGAGCCGGGTTTTTGATAGCGTAGGTTTGAAGGAAATATAAGGATGGATAACACAATATTTATACATATATATTTTGGAAGTAATATACGTAGCCGTATCTTTCTTCTTCGTTATCGTGTGGTTAATAAACAACATAGTGTCAAAGTTCAAAACTCCTGCAGGCCTCTGAAATGGATTTTTACACCGCACCGTAGAAAAATCTGTCAGGTGTGCTGGTTTCCTCTCGATGTTCACCCGTGAAGGTTTTAGCAAGATTGTCAGCCAAATTTCCAGTAATATTGACTCAAATTATCCAGCTGCAAAGCACTCAAAACGCAAGAATTTGACAAGTTAATAAATATAACGCAGCGGGAATCCATAAATGAGTTCTTTTATTAAATTTCTAGTAGTTGAACTATAGAACAAATCTATGAAAGGTTTTTTAAATTGAAGGTTTCAGGCGGCACGTAACAATGAACTTACAGTGTTATAGTATTTCATTTCTCGACCTTTCATGACTTACGCTTAGCGCTTCCCCCACTTTATCCACATGGACTTCACATTTTTTATCCCCTATTTTACCCGCTTAAGGGCTGAATTTTCGAAAACCTTTCCTTAGTGCATTTTTAGGGCACTCAAGGAATATTTTCTCCAAATTTCAAGTGTCTACTGTTCAAGGGTCAACGGTTTAGGCTGGCTTTGTCTGTCAGTCACGGTACTCTTTTATAAGTATAGATTCACATTAAAATCTGAATTTGGTTTTTTGGTATAAGTCGGAATTTTTTCAAAAAGATAACTATACAAAACACAATATATCCCATAATTACAAAGACTCAAGTCTACAATGTGTAACCCGCTAAATCATATTTATAAACCCCCTGTCTCAGTAAAATAGAAGCCACTTTAAGAATGAAAGCACCATATATTTAAAAAATCTCAACAAACTAAACTAACATTCCCATAGTATTGGAACAGGGGAATAAACGCGTCGACACATAATTTTTCAATTTGCCCAGTTAAAACGTTTTGGAGATTGATTAATAAATCTCCCTGCGTTGGGGTGGATTATCGAGTTAGCTCCGCTCAGCTCCGCACCCTCGTCCGCCTTTCCGAGAAATGTGCATGATCTCAGATGTTTATCGTGATATGTATAGCTATAAATGAGCTGACGAGACAAATTGGGAAAGCCGCGGGTGTTAGTTTACATTGTACTTGGTTTGACAGGGATTGCAGTATGCATGTATGTGCACCTTGTTATATGGCTATACATTTTCTCTGTTTTGTATCTCAATAAACAAAGGAAACTCTAATTGAATAATCCACATATTATGTACAAACAAGAAAATACCATACCATCCTTGGATGATTAGATTCTTATTAATTATCATAATTGATTTAGGTTAAGTCTATTAGTTTACTAATTTGTTACTCATAGTAGAAGAATGTAATAAAATATTCTGAAAATACAATATGAGACAGAACAAAGTTGAAATAGAAGATAAAAAAAGAACGATAAGAAATAATATGATTACAAACAGTCCCACAGATACATTTTCTTAGTGCGATAAGATTCTATTGGCAAATATCGATATACTTAATACCATATTAGTAATTGAAATCATAAATATAATACCAATGAGGATCTAATGAAATACTTGTAATGCTCTAGGTCTTCAATAATATTTTCACTTTCGCATTTATAATATTAAGTTAGTACCTAAGTGTATTAGGATGCTACGATTAAACAAATGAAATGAAAAATGAAGTTAATAGTCCGATGTAAACTACAGGTTTACTGCTACGATTAACCGGCCTTCCTATAAAGGTCCACCACAGCATACAATACACTCAGATGAGCAAACTTGATAGTTAACAGCGTGGTAGCAATAGCTGAACATGTACTAATGGCAACAAACGACGCGAGCCGTCGGGGTCTCGAATTACGTTACCGACTCGTTACGTGCCAAATAAATTCCGGCTCTTTGAACACCCTACTACGGAACCACGATAGCTTGCACTTAATGTTTTTGGCTTTGAATAAAAATCGAAGGAATAAAAAAATGTTCCTTCTGACAATTTAATGGTGGAAAGAGTTAACGACGCTTTTTTGACAATAACTGTAATGGATGAAGGAAAAAACAAAGAAATTGCAAAGAATTTAACTATTCGTTAAGGGCAGCAATTGTTTTTCTTGGATAATTTTACAATATAAAGCCAACGTCTAAAAATTTTTTTAACTTCTTATAATTCTTACCACTTATTCCAAAAAGATTACACAAACATACCTACTTAAAAAAAACTGAATTATAATTTTTCCAACCAACAACATTCCCACTCATCTCGTTAATGTCATTATAATTAATATGATAACACTTAACACATAGTTGAACTTAATCTCTGATCCCTTTGTCCAACAGTTATCCACAATTATTTGACAATACGTAACATTAGACGTCTACTTATCTCCACTTATTATTTCTACACCTGTGCACTCTTAACTTACACAAAACGTTGGTAGGGGCGAGTACCCTCGTGTAGATTTAGGTGCAGGCTTGTGGACACTGCACTTGTGTCGGACGCCCCACGGACAATATCGGACCGACATCGGACATTTGTTCGATCATATCGATAACAATGGTAGGGGACAGATGGCTGTTTAGATTATTACGATTTGTGTTTGCTTTATGTTTTATAACTATGACAATATGTGGTGATGATGATGGCAATAAATTGACAGGGCTCACTACAAATGTATTGACTGTTATCAAACAATGTTCATTGATAAGCTCCCCTAAGTAGTAATGGCAATTTCACTAAAAGCATTTATTTTTGTTGGTTATTTTTGCCTATGCTATCTAAACATGTTTTGAAAGCCATTTGAGGTGAGCCCGAAAATCTGACACTACATTATTATTTTTGCTTAACGAAATAGACCATCGCTAATTAAACTAGCTTGATAACTGCATTGTCATCAAAATTTTACCTACATTTTATCTGTAGGTACCATAAAACAATAGTTTGTTGCTACTACCATATTTGTTTTCTAAAGTAACATAAAAAGCAAGGAAATAAAAAAATCCAGTTTTGTAGGACCAATTGCATTAGGTACATAAACTTTTTGAGAAACAGCAGAAGCATCAGTCTAGTAACTAAGGTTCTCAAGCTATGCTCTCAGCATAAAACCCTCACGTTCTCAACTCTATTACTAGAAGGGATGCTATAGTGCTGTTGAAAATAACCGGAGGCAGTATGACCAATTTAACTTTGAACATCCTTCGACAATCGAATACTGGACATAAAACACCGCCCTGAGGCATCCTACGAGTTGTAATATACTAACTTAAAAATGCTCGTGAATTCAAGTGAGTTTTCAAAGGTATATTAAGTAACTTTAAAAACAACTAAATTGCTCTTTTAGATAAAGTTCAAAACACTAAGTATTCTTAACAAAATAATGTGAAGCACAGTGCCAAAAGCATTGTCAATATCAAAATGAGAAAGAAGGTGACATACGAGCGTTATTTGTGCCCTCTGATTATTACGTTTACAAATACACCTGAGGTGTCGATCATCACCGGAGGGCTGGAGATTACCGCGGATGACCATCCCCCTGGTGGATCAATGGAATATTAATTGCTTTTAAAGAGGCCCAGGATTATGCGAATAATTGGACCCGTTGACGGCCGCCGCGCGATCGTTTATTCATTGCTTTTCGCGCAATAACATTATGTAATTGAGCTACAAATGGTGTTGATTATTCTATTTGTTTAGTAGTATGGTATTAGTTCATGATTGAAATTTAGATAATTATAAGTGTATTTTGTAAAATAGTGAAATATAATGTTTGTATTGTTATCATTTTTAAAACACTTAATTTATTGTAAACTCGCACTTTTCATTTTACTCTCCTTTTCCTCGTAAACATATGCCCATGCTGCACATTGCCTTTCCATCGTTTTGTAACCCATTCAGACGCATATATAATGTCCACCCCAAATATTAGTTCCGTGACTAATGTCGCATAAATGAATTATACGCATTACATTATTTTGACAAATTCCCAAAATTTTCATCGGACATTAATAAATGTTCAGTGATTTGGCGTAAGTACACAAAAAATCACCCTATTCCACATAGAGAATAGGGTCCCACAAATGACGCGTGGGTTCCAATTAATTTATCAATTAAATTGACCGTGTCAGGCGTCGACGACACGTCATTCGGGTTTCTGTTTTAATAAAAAAATACAAAATATTTTCATTGGATGCTTAATGGAAGTATAATAATGGCGACAGAATTTCAGATTCTATTTTTTATGATCATTATTATGGTTAAGGGGATGTTTATTGGTTGGTATGGTTAAGGGTAAGATTTATTTATAAATTGCTATGAAGTTATGAAAGTTAAGCAACTTAAACAATATAATTTCACAATGCATTCGAATAAAATCTTCAAAATAAATATAATCTGTGGATCACACAAACATTTGTTACTACAAGTAACCTGCAACACTTGGTGCAATAGGTAAATTGTGTAGCCAAACGTGTCGTCGTATTCTTCCTTGTCATGAAGAATCATCTAATCTCTTGCAAAATGCTTAACCAAAAAGCCTTGCGTTCATATTTTAAGCAGCTTTAAAAAGTTCATCTGAACCACAGAAAGTAGTTTCAGGAAATCTCTACCTTTTTTTATCTAATCTGTTACCAGCTCAAAGAATTGAATGAGTTGACATGATTCAATGAGTTTTAGTAATTCTTCATTCATTATTTAGTTTTTAAATGGTATTGTTTCCATTTTTTGCATACACAGTAATACCCAAAATATCAGGTTTTACAATGAGAGCAGCAAAAAATAATAATAATTTCATATCATTCGTAATTGACCGTGTCGACGTGACAGCCGCGTGACGTGCACCTGAATGACGTCACGCGTACACGCCGACGTTTCGAACCAACTGTTATATAAAAATAATGATTTATTTTTTAAGTTATTTTCTGTGTTTTGAGTTACCTAGTATTTTTGTTTGGATATTTTTCTTATACTTAGTACTTACCTACTTATAGTTAATATTTAATAAGCAACCTTTTATTGTTCTAGTTGCATACATTCGCCCTACGCTCAACTAAACCAACTCATAGTATTTTTCCCCCGGCTTCTAATCGCTAACACCTGTCACTAGTCGAGAGGCACTCGTTACATCACTGTCATACAGGGTGCATAGCATGTAAGAAAAAACATGGTGCATAATTTATTTAGTACTAACTTTTAGCTGTGGCTTTGCCTGCGTTGAATTAAATTATAATTCTTTTGATAGCAAAAATTGATGAAACACTGATGTTATAATCTAAATCTAAACTAATATTAGAAAAGTCCTTATGAAAAAAAAAATTTGAGTGTCGTGGCGATTAAGGGCAAACACCTTCTAATGAGCGCATAAAATAAGTGATGCATATTAGAAGAGACGTATGTCCAGCAGTAGACTGATACAGGCTGCGAAGCGACTCCAGAGATGACGGTGGCACGATGATCAAGTGCTGCCGTCCACAGAGGGAGTGTGCCTAATAGGCTTTGCGCAGGGAAGGTTCCGGAGCTGGTCTCTTAAGAGGACCCGGGACCTCCCTTCATGCGCTGATGGTGATCACCGGCGTGGTTTTAGTGAGGTAAGAATCCTACACTATCCTGTAAAAAAGATAGGACGGGATATACAGGAAAATGCAATTTTACGCGGATGAAGTTACTAAGCAAACTAGTTAGGTTGGCAGGGGCGCTAATTAAGGTTGTAAGCGTCAAGACGTCATCATCTATATATTTTCTGAAAAGGTATGACTGAAAACTACCTACCTATACAAAACTAAATGATTTTACACAACCACATGCAAACTTCTACAAAAACTTCATTCTTAACTAGCGGCCCTGCCAACCTATCTCTTTTGCCGACTGTACCTATTACCCAAGACCTCAAGCTTAGCGACTACTAGATCAATAGAGCTCAACAGAGATCAAAAGTAAAGGACTTAATATACATTTTAATGTCATACGGTACACCTGACAAAGACTAACAAACTCGTCCGCATTAATTGGCGTTTTCAAAATAGCTTCAGACACGTTTTCAATTTTGTCCTAATCCCCCTTCTTGCACCCTTTTAGCCTACGTAACCGATAAGCTTTGAAGCTTTTGAGACCATCATTTACCTATTGTGATGGTTGCTTTTCATGGAGTAGGTATGGTGTTTCAAAGCGACATATCAAAATCTTTCTATCAAAATTCTTAATTAACTTTTCAGTTGCGCTCTTGTTATTTTGCTACTCGTATACTACTCGTTTAAGTCATGATAACCTAGTGGTATAACCGTTGAATGGCAAGTCAGAGGTCTCAGGTTCGAACACAAGGCGCGCCTCTGACTTTTCGTAAATTATGTACGTATTATAAATTAATTATCATTTACTCCGTGCCTCGGAAAGCATGTTAAGCGGTTGGCCCTGCGCCTGATCTCTCTCCAGTCGTGTCGGATTGTCATCCAACGGACTATGAGAGTGAAGGAATAGAGAGTACACTGTGTTTGCGCACACACTTGAGCATAATAATATCTCCTGTGCCGTTTGACAGAAGGACATTATTTTGCTACTCGAGTAGAGATCGATCGATTGATATTTCATAGAAAATGACTGGTCACGGGACTTTTGTATGAGAAGCTTAAATTACGTTTTCAGATTTCGATATTTCCTTGGGGAAAGTTGTTCAGTATCATGGGCCTTATTACCTCTTTAAATTTGACATGTCTTTAAAGCAACAGAGTGAACCTATTTGTATTCAGGATAAAACAGTCTCGCCTGATGGTAAATAGAAACGTGATCTAAAATGACGTTTGCATAGACGTCCGCTTTGCTTTAGTCTAGATAGAGGGCTTCAGTTGAAAGTATTTGATAAGACGACGCGTAACGAGCGTCGCATGTCGCGTAAAGTATCAATTTTATTTTTTCCAATTTTTTAAAATAGAAAATGGACACATTTTTTTGACGTGACAACGTCTTAAATTAGGTTGCGGCTGGGAGTCACTTATGAAAAAGTGTAACGCTCGGTAACGTTACGATGAGTCACCGAACGAGAGAGAGGCCCGCCGAATGCCTTGCGTCTCTCTCCCACTCAACTATGACGTTGTCACGTAAAATCTTCGCCCGTAAAACCGACTTTACAGGCAACCATTTTTTATATATATTTATATTATATTTTATATTTATATATATTTATTATAAACTAGCTTCCGCCCGCGGCTTCGCCCGCATGATATGTTGATAAATTGTAGCCTATGTGTTATTCTGATGTATAAGCTATATTGTGGTGAAGTTTCATTCAAATCCATTCAGTAGTTTTTACGTGAAAGAGTAACAAACATCCATACATCCATACATCCATACATCCATACTTACAAACTTTCGCCTTTATAATATTAGTAGGATTGGTAGGTACTTATTTAATTTTAGACTGAGTTTGTGAACAATGTGTAAAGTATGATCAGTCTATTATAATATAACCAACTTCTTTCTATCTTTTTAGTTAGCAGTCGGGTTTTTTGTTTTTTAATAATAATTTACATAATTTCATTAATTCTAACTTTAATATTATAATGCAAAAGTACGTTTGTTTGTTTGTTACTTTTTCCCACCTAAACCACTAAACCGATCATCCTGAAATTTTGCATAATATACGCTGTCACATGTACAGAAACGGACATAGAGTACCTTTTATCCTTTAAAAAAGTACTGATCCCGAGGACAAGAACAATAACGCTCTTATGATAATAGATGGCGCCACGTGTTGGCTTCAATTTATCAAAATACTGTTTAAAGCTACTGTTGAAGCTAGTTAAGAATAAAATTGTATGGAGGACATTCCTATGAAGACATGTTACAATATTTATTCAATCCTTTGCCCCTTCATCTACAGAAATATAGATAATACAGAATTAAATCTCAATGAAATCCTCAGAATTAAACCAAATAGGAACATAATTCACTATAACATTTTGAAGGGCTATTAAGGTATAAAAATGCTTCACGCTTCATGTTAGTTAGCGGTAGACAGGGCATGAAGCACCCCATGGAGGCTTTTTATGATATCAGTATCACTTTCGACCCTTGATTATGTAAATAAAGTAAGGGGTGCTTAACCAGCGTAAATAAGTTGTATATGAATGAAAATTGAATAACAAAATTAATGAGTTACGTCTTTATAAATTTTAGACTTGTTTGTTAGTCTATGGATAGGCATTATCTACTAGGTAATTCCAATGTAGAACAAAATTTAGGTATATAAAGTTATCTATCAGGTTACTGAATAAATGAGACTCTTCCAGGACCTAAGTGGTGGAACAAGTCCTTAAATTAGTATTATCTGTTTCGTTTTTCTCGGAGTCGTAAGCACGATGTCGTGTAAAATTTTATGAAGTTTTCAATAATTATGATAACTACCTATAGTGAGGCTTAGTGGTATCGCGGTAGTGGTCACGACCGCTAAGGCAATTGAAGACGCGATCATGGCGCTATGGTATGGCGATAATGATCACGATCACTAAGGTTTAGTAACGGTTGACGCGGTCAGTGCAAGAATGGGTTACTTATTGTCATTTAATGATATCTTTAGAAGGTATGTTATTACATGTTGCCTTAGTGCCGATTTCACTACTGACACTAAACGCAATCAATTCAAATTAAACTCGGTTCAAGCTTTTAAATAAAACTAAGTTCAGAACTGCAATTTTCGTAGGGCTAAACTGAATTATTGAACTCAGTTTTTAAAGTGAATGGTGGAATTGGGCCTAAGTAGTATAAAAATCTACGTAGAGGAAAAGTAAAAATGAAAGTTTTTATTTCCGTAGCAAAATCAAAGGTAGGAATAAGGGACCATATTTAATTGAAATTTTAATCATCATTAAGCGTCTGCATTAACGAATGATGAAACACTTCTCCAATGAGGCCACAGAGGCTGTCCACACATTGGTGGCTGCCGTAATTCCAGCTACTGTAATTATTATGTTTCGACAGCAATTATCACACCGCCCGTCGCATATTTTTTATTATGACTTTTTTATTTTGCGATTTTATCGATGTAATTTATTGGACGGAGTTCGATTGTAGGGCTGGCGCGCGATAGTTTGCAGTTTTTTTGGCGAATATTAAAGATGGATGATGGGGAACAATCCCCATCATCATGATATCATCATCATATTTGTATAAAAATTGTATCTTTGAATCGGCGTGATTAATAAGATGTTGACAATTTAAAAAGGCAGCGGTACTTACTAAACCTAGTTTATTAATTTATATCTTACCACAGATAAGCATGCATGTTTGTAAGTTGGTAGGACTCAACTATAATAGAATGTGTACTGTATTCTTTTGTTTCAATAAATGTACGTAGCTTAAAAATATCTAGATTTTTCTGCGACTTCGTCCGCATTATTTTGGGATAAAAAGTAGCCTTTGTCACTCATCTCTATGCAAAAAACCACGTAAATACGTTTGATTCGTTGCTGCTTGAAAAAAATAACATTAAATACACTTTCACATTAATAATAATAATTAGTAAAGATCAGAATATTATTTTTTACTAACAGAGTGAATAACCTTATCGCAACTACTTAATTTAATTTGCTCATCAATATGCAGCTTAAATCCATCCTTAATATGTTAAAATATTTTGTTTAATTTCACACACGAATAATTTTAAATTATACTCCCAAAAATTGAGCTTAATTTTTTATAACTTTTTTTTAACAGGGGTCAACCCTAAGCCCGACGTTATCATTCCCAATCAATCAACTTATTACGGGCCCATTGCGTACTTTCACTCAAATTATAATTTCAACCGAATATTTACATCGAATCGACTTTATTTTACATAATGAGGCCCCACTTTTATGCACTTATGGTAAAGAGATATCTCGATTGATCACTTAGGTTTTTTGTGAATTAATTAATCATTCACATGTAATTAACGGTTTCATCAGTAGTACACATAATAATTGTTACTGACGGTGTGTAACGAATGAAACGAAAGGTGCTGGAATTGATTAAACCACAGTTTATTTTGAAATACTCTTAAAACATGCTTAATACTAAGGTGAACCCGCATGAACTCCTAATTTCACCGTTGTCATTACTTTTTTGAATGTAGAATACAAAATAGAAATCCAAAAAGGTGATCCAAAAAGGTGAGTTTGTAACAATAAAATTAATGCACCTTTTGTGGATAATTTTGTGGTAGGTAGGTACTGAAGGTAGTATATTACATCTGTGGAGTTTTGAATTACGAATCAAATCCCAATACTAATATTTAATTATGCAGATTCCAAATATCATTATCAGCTAGGAACGTTGCATACACTTCATTGCACTATGCATACACTGCCACACGGTTTCGCACTATCGCTCAATGAATGTTTATAAATAAAATAAGATAAAAATTAGATTCGTAGTTCAACAATTTTTCCTTGTTCACTTGATATTCAGATTACCGTAAGGTCTGTAATAGACCAGAACAAAAATAAGACTACTTCAGTGTTGTGGCCCACGACTTTTTCGGCCTATGGGCCGAAACGCAGAAATTTAAAAATATTATTTTTTTCCTTCAGTGTTTCGGCCCATTGGCATGTTATCTTTACAGACATTTTATTTTATACGAAAATAAATAGGTATAAACCCTACACGAAATCACTTCCCATTACCACAGATTACTAAATAGTTACTTCGTAACATTACGCTGAAACTCTATCTTTAAGCAATCTGAATAAGGGTTGCCTCACATCACATCTTCCTGTGACACCCCGTACCGAACTGCAACCGCAGGTCCGGCAGGTCCTGGCAAACTATACTTCTCGTTTTGGTTCAAAAAGGAATAGAGAAAATATATGTAGAGTTACACAAAATGTAAACAAATAAATTTATAAAAACACGCCTCAAAAATATTATAATAAAATTACAAATAAATCATTCGTTTTTCATTAGGTTGTATTCAAAATGTAGCAACAATAATCTATAGAAATAAATTAGATCCCCTTAATGTTGATCCTTTGTAGGATCGTAATATTTTAATCCCTAGTTACGCGGCTAACGCGCCTATTTGGTTAAAGGCATCTATTTAAGGTGCGCAGAAAAGTTTCAAACATTAAAAATTTATTTTTATTTTTTAATAAAAAATATTTTTTTGACTTATCCTAATAATTATATCGATTTTTTAAGGTAATTAAGTTATCGAATGATTTGGATATATACAGTTATAATCCGAATTAGGACTTACTGATACCATACAATCGTTAATTCAGTCGACCACTCGTTGTCAAGTCCGTTGACACCACTCAGTCACAAACAAAAAACAAAGACATTTTTTACTAAACCCTTCAGATTTCACGGAAAAACGATCATTTTTTTGCATAAAGGATGCATATAAAATGTTTTCCCAAAGCATAACTATGTTATTTCCATAATCTCAGTACGGCTTAATGAATGTCCCGCTCATAACTAAGGACATCTGCACGCGAGCGACTGAATGTAGCGGGTGTGTAAGTGTGCATGTAATTCGCGCCAGTTATTGCTTCCGCGAACACACCTGAGACCCAATTAAGTATTGCTGCACATGTACCACATTCTTTAAGGATTTGTGCGTCTGAGACGGCATTGATTGGGCGTCATTGCATCGTTATAGAAGATTACATACTACATAAATTTACGCCTTTTTCTGATGGAGGTAGGCAGAAACTACAGAACGCCACCTGCCATCTTTATACTTAGAAAATTAATGTTAAATAGATTTCAAACAGGATTTTATAATAATTATTAAATTGTCTTTTTTAAAGGATTCAATGTTGAACGATTAAAATAGTCAATCAAAGTAAAGTGTTTATATTTATTTAAAAAGAAATTTGAAATTATAACAAGTTTACATGGCTTTAACATGACTATAAAAAATTACAATATTGAAGCAGTTTTATTTTGAAAATGATCTTTAATTTGAAGTCTTAGAAGCGTCTCTTGTTTATGTTAAAAGTAACATAGTTTTCTCTTTACATAATTATTACAACGGAACTAGTTTCAAGGGTTCGATACTTCCACGACACGAGGAATATTAACAACGGACAATATTATAAAAAAAAACACTGCTCGTTATCTACACCACAATTACACAGTCCATTCCCATACATCATACAGCTATACATTAGTAATCCCCGCAGCCAGAACGCTTCTGGCGCCTGAGAGAGCAAATTGGATGCGAAATCAAATAAAAAACATTCCCGATCTCATCTCTAAAGGGAAAAAGGGGGGTGAGGTGTAATGTGTATGTTATGATGTTACCATGGCAACTACTAACGCCTTCCTTGATCATTAAAGTGTGGATTTGGCGATAATGGGAATGGGAACTGGGAATGATTTCGAAAAACCATTTAGTTTAGCGATTGTTTCTTTTGGATTGTTGGTGATGATTGATTAATAACCCTCTTTCTGGCGCAGTCGGGTAAAAAGTGAAAATGTTGTATACCTACGTTACTTTATTTGATCAAAAGTAAGTAGTAGTAATATTATTTTGGATAAAACGAGGATAGAAGATGTAGTTAAAAAAATGCTAGGTTCAAATAGGATTGGCCGGGTCACGTCAGCCCTAATATGCATGATGACCGCTGGCCAAAAGTCATCACACTATGAGTGCCTGAGGACAGACGGAGACGCTGACCGAGTACTTGAACCCTAGGGGGAGGCCTTTTCTCAGCAGTGGGACACAGTAGGCTAAAAAATATATTAGTTTAGTAAATCAAACAAGAAGATCAACTGCATGAAACTTAATTTGGGTAAGAGGCTAATGTATGCAGACAGCCAGGTACGAGAAATCCTCACTGGCACATAGTTATTGCAGAACCCGCCAGTGTATTTAAAGCAGATGTGCTTAACAATACATCAGATGCTCAAACGCTTACCTTTAAAAAAAATACGGGGCCAAGAGGATTTTCTTGCCAAAAGGGCGACGCTACTTTGGAGTGGGCTGACATAGCCATTGACAGTTCTGACATATCTAATTGTACGAAAAAGTTTATAAAAAGTATTAAATACATTAATCACTTTACTTTCCTGAAAAGTAAAGTGACAGACAAGTATATCAGGCCAGTCCATGAAGTAACATTGGGTGAATTTTGTTTGCCTTAAAAGTTTTCCTGTATAATCTGACGTCACGTTTGGCCATATAGTCAGTTTTAATTTTAAAATATAAACCTTGTATTAAGGTACCAAAAAAGCAAAATTTTTATTTTTGGTTCTATTTTTAAAACATTGCAGTTATGACGTCATGATGATCGTTAGACTTGGCTTCACGCTCAGCTGGCTACCACGCGTCACTTGTTATCTCTATCAAGTTTTTGTGGGCTTCATCCCCTATGCGTACCGCATAGATAGTGAAATTAATAAAATGTTTTGGATATCCGATGCGGGTTTTTTGTGGCATATGTTTAATAGCTTCGTTCTAAATAAGGTAAGAACAGAAAATAGTAAATTATTGTCAGTGAGTAATCATGACATCGTTTTTTGCAAAATGCCAAAGAAAAATGTCGACTTCAAGAATAAAATGTTGAAACTTTTAGATTTAAAGGTATGGTCAAATCTTTTAAAACATCTATAAACCAACAGTACTTAAATACTTTGACACCAAAACACAGGTACTTATCAGGATTTAATCAGTGACAAGGAGATCTCAAATAGCTGACATGGATAGGTATCTACATACCGTGTCCCCTCGATGCATGGGTGCAGAGTGGAAACCAAAACATCAGTACCAGATCAAAGCGACAATGTCGGAGGGTGAATTTGTCTAGGTGATTCTGTACAAGATCTATTTATAACTAAAAGCGGCAACCAAGAATTTCATATAGTCTAGTAGTTACGCTTGTAATAAGTAAATTTATTTATTTAATGCAGACATAAAATATTCATTTGATATTTGAAAAATAGAAACTTTTTGGGACTTGTGACCAACTATCTTTTCCAAAATCATGTAGGACAAAAATAGTTTTTTTTTGGTCTTTATTATTTTCTTCTTTTTCCTTTCTTTATTATTTTTTCCTGACGAATCTTTTGAAAAGTTTATAATAAATCATAACTGGCTGATAAGTATCAGGCATCAGCTTAGTTCTCGGATCGAGTAATGTATACAATATTGGATTTTTCTGTCTGTAAATTCTTAATAGCAGCAGAGCTTGGAACTGTAACTAATTTTTGTTAACCGACTCGCCCCAGGTCTAAACATCTATCTTACTTTTCGGGAAAGTATACGTCTTAAATTATATCAAATAATTTAATTTAATATTATTTTTACCTTTTATTCTTACCTACTCTGATTCAAGCGTAGAATAAATTATTACCATATCTAGTGCTATTCCATCTTCGTTATATCTATACTAATAAGTGCGGTGAGCACCGCGTCATCATTACTGAACAAAGAGGGCTCTGCAGCTCAGGGCACATCTCTACGTATATCGATATCGATAATTATTTGACACTGCAATTTCGGTAGGTTTGATTAATTTGATCCTATAGTTTAGGGGCCCTATGTTAAGATTAATGCGGACGATATAGGTACTATCGTGGACAATGCCGGTGCACCATTTTTAAGGTTAGAATCGCTCGTACCCGTTGTCCGAACGTAGCGCTAGCCCCACCCCCACGCACGTAGCATCGTTCAAAGCATTTTGATCGCAAAGTGGTGCACCGTTCGTGTCCCATTGCAATATCCAGTGATATTGATAAGGTAATAGAATGATAGCCTAATGTCGAATCATCCGAGAACGACACCACTTTGACTTTATTTTGATTTATCTTATTTACCAATTCTCTTCGCCGTAATCTATAATTGTGTACTCTACATAGGGTTGCCAGGTGTCAGATTGTAGTCAGACATGTCCGCCTTTTTACAATCGTGTCCGGCCATACATACAAGTTCAGCCTGTCCGGCTTATGTTAGGTTTTTGGTTAGTCCCTGCTCGCCAAAAGATGTCGAACGAAGAGAAGGCGCGTGAGTGACTCACGTGGACACGCACATCTCGTGATTTTGCAATCGCAGTCAAATTTCGCAGTGAAATATTTCCGGCAAAATGTCCGGCTAAATATGAATCTGTGTCCGGCTATTCTCTTTTTGGGCCTGGCACCCCTAACGCCACACCGCTCTCTGAGTACCAGTGTTAACAATAACAAACAGTTCATTAGATGCGGCACCGACAATTAATACCATACACCGATGAATAAACGTACTGTTTACACGTCTGTCTGTCGGTAAAGTGCAGCTGTTTCGTAGCAACGTTATGATTAAAACTAAACATTTCATCTAATGGTGATTTATTTACCAAGTTGCCAACTTGATGTGATAGGTACTTTAATTGAGTGATTCAATCAATAAGATGTTTCGATTGCCATCTAAAACTAGCCTAGAGCGTGTCGGTCTACACTCGAATGATTTCGTACAAAATGCGGTATCCACCATACAAGTAACGTTCATTATTTATCTACCTATCCTATCCTATTCATTATTTATATACCTATTATTTATTTATTACTATCATTATTTACTTTATTTCATTTTTATTATGGCAAGTCAGAGAGCACAGGTTCAAACCCAAGGCCTCAGACTTTTCGTTAGTTATGTGCGTACAAAGTTGCGCTGGGTAGCTTGTATATAAATATGTATGGCTCCCAGTCGCTAGATATTAATTAAATAAAAAAAATGATTAAACCTAAGTTTATAGGAATGAGATAACCCATTTAATGGCAAATAAATGATTTATTGATTGATAAGTCCCACTGTGTACCACACATATGGGACTTATATAGAAAATTATGATTCTCATACAAACAGCAGACAAGGAGGCGTCAATTGTGCTGCCTTTGGTATGAAAAATCAACTCACCCCAACTCGTTCATGCCTTCTCTATCCTGAAAGCCACTCACACAGAACTTGAATGAGTTTTGGCAACTTTTGAGGATCACTTAATTACTATTCATCAAATTCTCAACACATTATCCAAAACAAAGTACCCAACCAAGTGTAAATTGCCGATATTAAGCTTGCATATCCGAGTAGAAGAGAAAGCAAACTGAGTAAGCAAGCAAGAGCATAAATACATATGTACCTAGCCTTAGTAACAACTCGTAACATATGATTTGCAAACATGTCTCGTCCCGATGCAAATGTTGAGTTGAAACTGTATCATTTATGACAGCGCTGAGTGGAGAGGTACTAGTGTCAAGAAGTAACTCAAAGGGATTAGTGAGATGAGTTCGAATTCGAGAAATTTACGAGTAAATTAAAATTAGACACTTACGTTGAAATTGTTTGTGGAAAAGAGGAAACGATTTCGTTTGATAAGCCTGTGCGATTTTTCTTATTATAATGTTTTCTGACCTATTCTCGGATATGTTCATAATTTAGTATTTGTTGGAAATTTACGCATCAATTTACTTATTAATAACTTACGTAAATTTTAATGTGACTAATATAGGTTTCTTATATTTCGTTTCAGTAATAAGAACAGTGATTCATAATTAAAAACTTCAAGTTCCATTTCGGAGATGATAAAGTGCACAAGAATGTAAAAACACGTAAGTTATAAGATTTTATAAATTATTATTATTATATAAAAAGAAACACGATGGGTTTCCATTTATTAAATAACCTGAACCAACAGAGTATAATATTCCACGTAAAAATGTTCAGGTTTGTATCACACAGTCATTTATAAATTTTAAATTCGCAATCTCATGGTATCCACCTCTTGTAGCGAGGCTGCCCGCATCGCCGATGAGATTTCGCTGTATGTAAATAACTTGCATCTGTTTATTTACTATTTTTTTGCATCATTTTCATCTGTTTGGTTTGCAGACATCTATTTTTAACCTTTATTCCCCGTTACTCCTTTTGTTTATTCCCAAGTGTTTTCTGCAAAGCAATATGAAGGTTCTTTTTCTGTTCTGTCCGTAATTAATTTTGATTATACTATAGTTGTTAATGCTTGATTAATGCTCGCTTCTTTGATTGTAAAAGTGAGTTCCCAACAACATATAATTATGTATATTCAATATTAATTAAGTATATTGATAAAGGGTATCAGATCGGCCAGTACCTATCACGTTGCATCGATGACATTAGGACAATAGGGAAGATGCACTATTTTTATTTTTGTTTTCATTTTAAAGAATTCCATGTAGAATAGACCACAAATATATTAAAAAAATTAAAACATTGCAATTTATCCGAAAAAATGCTGTTTTAAATTGACAGTTTGACAGTTCGCGGGAAAACGGACTTATGGTGCTGATGACGTCACTCTTGTCTTTTACTGGTTCGCCGTTGGCTTTCATACTTTTGCATATTTATTTAAATCGAATAAAAAATAGCATTTACAAAGCATAGAATTTTATTTTATAAATTTAAAAAAGGAATAACTTAAATATTATATAGTTATTAAATTTTAATTTTGGAAATACAGCATCTATCCAGAATTTCTATGCAGCATTCATAACAGATAAAATGCTTTTATCGTATATACAAATATACTTCTTTTAATTTTTCAAAGTTTGTGTGTGCTATACAGAAAAGTGATATTTTCCATAGGCTGAAAAACATTTGAAGTTGTACTTGTGCCCAATATTTTGGTGTTATTTTATTGTCTTTCACATAGGAAAGTATGGTAGGTAGCTTCTATTAAGGATATTTCACCTCTACTGTGTAATTTTCAGCCGTCAGGTGTTGCACCAAAAAAGGGTACTCGGCATTACGAAGAAATCCAGCTTCTTCAATTTTAATCTAAAATGCTGATTAAAATAATATAAACAATATTTATTACTACAAAGGCCTGGAACTAAACATACCTAACTAATTATTTTATTCAAAATATTTAAACTAGAGAAAAACTAATGATGTTATGTCAATACTAACTCTAGGTAAACACCTGGAGTCTGTTTTGATAAACCCAACTCCCATTTTTATTAAAAAAACGCAAATAATATTCCCATAAAATAATATTCACCTTTACAACCATAACCTCAAATAAGTTGTCAAAACAAGTGTGACGTCACGAAACGCTAATTCGTGTTTTAAAATACGTATTGTTTCAAGTCATTTTTAAATCGTAATTATTGTAAAAAAACAACAATATGTAAAATAAAAACGTTGCAGTGGCCTTTCTTTTATATTTTTTTAACGTTTTAATCATAGAAATTCCATAAATATTACATCTGCATCTTCCCTATTGCAGTTGTCTAAAATATGTGGATGAGATTAGCACAGGATCGAGGAAAGCATATACTTAGCAGTGGGTAGATTCAGGCTGTGAATGATGATGATGATGGTATCAGATAACAACTTCTTTTAAATATGAAATATGATGGAGCCATCACTGCAATTTATAATTAACTAGCTTTTCCCGCGTGGCTTCGCTCACGTAGACTATAGAATATTTTGAATAGAATTTATTTATTTAAATCGAATTAATACCTATAATCTAGGCAGAGTACTGACCATGAGAGCAAATGCTGGCATTGATCTTTAACAAATGTATTATAGACGGAATCTTTCCCGATCTTATGAAACATAGTAAACTTGTTCCAATTTTTAAAGCAGGGTGTCAAAATGATGCCTCGAACTATAGGCCAATATCTGTGTTACCTGCCCTAAGCAAAATCTTTGAAAAATTAATACTAGGCCAAATGTTAACTTATTTTAATAAAAATAGAATATTACACACTAAACAGTTTGGATTTACTAGAGGTCGATCTACTGAAGATGCCGGTTCAACCCTTATCAAAACTGTTTTAGAAGCCTGGGAAGAAGCGCAGGATGCTCTAGGAGTGTTTTGTGATCTTTCAAAGGCCTTTGATTGCGTGGATCACCGCACCCTTATTTTGAAATTAAAATATTACGGTATTCGTGGTAAGTCTATTGATCTCGTAAATTCTTACCTGTCGAATCGGGAGCAAAAGGTGTCGATCGACAACGTTACTTCTACTGGCTCAGTTGTTCAAATGGGAGTGCCTCAAGGATCAATTTTAGGCCCATTTCTATTCCTTGTATATATTAATGATCTCCCCCACATGATTAATGACACCATGACGAATATAGTCCTGTTTGCTGATGACACATCACTCATATTTAAAATTAATAGGAAAGATAGGGATATTGTGGAACCAAATAATACTCTCAATGCGTTATCAGATTGGTTCTCTGCAAATAATCTTTTGCTTAATGCCGGAAAAACCAAATGTATAAGATTCTCGGCACCTAATGTACGTCAAATAGGTACAAATGTACAGTTGGATGGAAACATGTTAAGCCTTGTACCCTTTACTAAATTTCTTGGTGTCACCATAGACTCTAAACTGCAATGGGGACCTCATATAGAGGCACTTGCAGGTAAACTAAGCTCTGCTGCGTTTGCTGTACGAAAAATACGGCAGGTGACAGACGAGGCAACGGCTAGGCTAGTATATTTTGCATACTTTCATAGTATTATGTCCTATGGTATCCTACTATGGGGATCGGCAGCGGATTTTGATACCATCTTTTTATTACAAAAAAGAGCGGTACGTGCAATTTATAATATAGGTCCGCGAGATTCCCTTCGTGAACTCTTCAAGGAAATAAATATACTTACATTACCATCCCTGTACATATTCCAAAATATATTGTACATTCGCAAAAACATAGCTTGCTTTCAAAAAAAGAGTGATATCCATAACCTTAACACTCGTTACAAGGACAATCTTGTAGTACCTGGTTACAGACTTTCTAAAACCAGCAATTCATTTATGGGTAATTGCATTAGGTTCTATAACAAAATTCCCTCTATTATTAAGGATTTGTCTGATACTAGGTTCAAAACAGTTGTCAAAGGTATTCTTATGTCTAAAGCCTACTATAAAGTAAAGGATTACATTGAAGACAAAGATGTGTGGCGTACTGCTTCCTCCTGCACACTGCGACCCACTAGCGCTGATTGAATTTCACTTTTCAAAATCAATTTTAATTATGCTCTGACACTTTATTGAATCTTTGGACATATATTTATATTGTATAATAATAATATGTGCACGGTTGTAATTATGTGAGCACCATGTAGTCCCTCTATTTTAGTTACTATCAACGTGATGATTGCTGTGCAGCTTGGGTATGTCATGCTCACGGAAATGTTCTGATAGCGGTGGCGTTATGTGTCGGGTCGCCCAATTCCCTACAATATGGTTGAGTAGGGCGATGGCTGATGCATGCGTCATGCCCGTGAACGGGTGCCGTCTGTTGGGACTGGTCAGCCCATAGCTGTTATAGTGATTTTATCAAAAGTATATATGTATATCTAAGGCGCGTACCTATGTTTAGTTGACTCGCATTGTTCTCACATAACATCTCAGAACAATGTATCCAAAAATATTGTAAGCCATTATTTAAAAGAGCAACCATGGAGTTTCTTGCCAGATTCTTCTCCATGAGGGGTAGGCTGCCCTTGGAACTGGCAACTAGAGTCACTCCTATAATATATTAGAATTATGACTATTCATAAGTGCCTAAAACTGGTCTACATGAATAAAAATATTTTGATTTTGATTTTTTTTTTTGAAATTGTACTGCTTTGAGTCGATGCCACTACTTTTAGTGTCATTGTATAAGCAGAATTAGGTACAGGGCGAATGACAGTCGATTATAATGTCGGTATAGCAATCACAAATAGTCGCCTTTAATAATAATCTAATTGTAAAAGATTTCCAAGGAATTTTCAAAGAAAAATCAAGGTAAACTTTGGCAAAAAAGAGTGTAATAATTGGAGGCGCCACTGGTGCGCTTTTCATACTATCTACAATTCAAAATTTCAAGTTATTTGGTGCTTACGTACTTATTACTAAAACGAATTTTTGTCATCAATTATTATGTAATGAATCACTTTATGGCTATTTTAGTACTCACAAACTTAGTTTTTAAGATTTTTAGTTTTAGTTCTAGCTGTCACCGCCTCAGACTCTTTTCTGCCAAGCTGTACTTATAAGGTAAGTTTTTTTTTTCATATATAAAAGAACAAATAAAATTGAAATATCGAATTTTAATCCGATTTATATTTGACATTCCAATTTTAAAGGGTAATACATTGCACCAAGCCAGTTTAAATCAAAAGCACTAAGGAGTATTGATATCAACTTCGATGTAAATCATCCCCAAAATAACTTTCTACCCCTTTTTAACCCCGTTGGGCGATAAATTTTAAAAAAATACGAAACACGTGTTCCATCAATTTGAAATTTGAAGTAGATTGGACCAAGGAATCACGTTGTCCCATACAAACTTTGCCCCCGTTTTTCTCCCTCTTAGAGGTAGAATTTCGAAAAATCCTTTCTTATCGGATCCCTACGTCATACAAAGAACACACCCTCCAAGTTTCAAGTCTCTACGTTCAGCGGTTTAGGCTGTGCGTTGATCCGTCAGTCAGTCAATCAGTCAGTCAGTCATTCAGGACAAAGCATTTTATATGTATAGACTAGCTTTTCCCGCGTAGCTTCGCTCACGTAGACTATAGAATATTTTGAATAGAATTTATTTATTTAAATCGAATTAATATAATCTAGGTAGTACTGCCCATGAGAACAACTTGTTTTAGTGTCATTTTATAAGCAGAATTAGGTACAGGGCGAATGACAGTCAATTATAATGTCGGTATAGCAATCACAAATAGTCGCCTATAATAATAATCTAATTCTAAAAGATTTCCAAGGAATTTTCAAAAGAAAATCAAGGTACACTTTGGCAAAAAAGAGTCTGTAAAAATTGGAGGCGCCACTGGTGCACTTTTCAAACTACAATTCAAAATTTCAAGTTATTTGGTGCTTACGTATTACTAAAACGAATTTTTTGTCATCAATTATTATGTAATGACTCACTTTATGGCTATTTTAGTACTCACAAACTTAGTTTTTAAGATTTTTAGTTTTAGTTCTAGCTGTCACCGCCTCAGACTCTTTTTTGCCAAGCTGTATAAGGTAAGTTTTTCCTTCAAATATAAAAAAAGAAATAAAATTGAAATATCGAATTCGAATCCGATTTATATTTGACATTCCAATTTTAAAGGGTAATATATTGCACCAAGCCAGTTTAAATCAAAAGCACTAAGGAGTATTGATATCAACTTCGATGCAAATCACCCCCAAAATAACTTTCTACCCCTTTTTAAGCCCGTTAGGCGATGAGTTTAAAGAAAATACGAAACACGTGTTCCATCAATTTTGTAAAAGAATGTTTATGCAAAATTTGAAGTAGATTGAACCAAGGAATCACGTTATCCCATACAAACTTTGCCCCCGTTTTTCTCCCTCTTAGAGGTGGAATTTCGAAAAATCCTTTCTTATCGGATCCCTACGTCATACAAAGAATACACCCTCCAAGTTTCAGGTCTCTACGTTCAGCGGTTTAGGCTGTGCGTTGATCCGTCAGTCAGTCAATCAGTCAGTCATTCAGGACAAAGCATTTTATATGTATAGATTAATGCCAAATGCCATGGTTGCGAAAAATTATGTGCGATACCGTGCTTCTGCACTTAAGATCACTGACTTTGCAATAATTGTCATTTGTACCCCTAAAGCTTACTTCTAATATTTGTTATCTATTACAGTTTCTTATACGAGTTTAGAAGTGTTAACGTAACCTCAGTCCTTAAGTAAACTCGAATGAATTGTGATGTTTACTTGTTCAGAATAACTTCAACACCTGACACTTTTTTTCCCCATTCTCAAATTAGCGTGTAACATTGTACTATTCTATTTTTGTTTCTGCGTTACTGGGATAGTCCCTTTTACTATACCATGGGGAGTCGCTAATAGTTAGCAGCTAAATTGTTTTCTTGTCAGTTGGCAGCTGGTAGCCATATTGTTTTGGACGTCAAATCAAGTTTACAATAGTTAGGGAGGGCCACTGACAAATATGGGAGTATTCTGTTAACAAATAAATACGTTAAGGTGTATATTGACACTAATATTATTAAGAGATGCAATTTGTTTGGTTTTTGTATGTAGAGGGTAAACTCTGGAAATACTGAACCTATTCTTAAAATTATTTCACTAGTAGGAAGCTGTAGAACACTATTTCAAAATTATAAGGATGCAATCGTAAGCTACTTAGTAAGATATTTTTTTCTACGAAAATGACCGTTAAAGCATAAACTAGGCACATTATTAAAGAAGCCCATGTTAAACACGTCATTATTGATGTTGAAGATAGAAAGAGCACCCGTATTTTTTTTAATTATTCGTACTTTAGGCCTACGTAATTACTTACTTGGTTTAACTTTAAACAAATAAGAAATCTTAGTCTTTCAATTGTTTCAGAATAAGACCTATTTTTTATTTTCTTCTATTCCTAAACCTGGATCGTATCTTTCTACCCAGAATACGGCCACAAAGTTCGAACATAACAAATGATCGTTCTGCATCAATTTGTCTGGAAGTCGTTAAAATCGCGTTTCCTCTTATTAATTTCTGCTCCCCTAGTACTCTGGCACGCACAGACATACGCCACCGGCAAACCAGAAATACGTTGTTATAGTCAAATTTACAATATTGATAGATGTGCCTACCGAGGTTGGGGGATTGATAAAAAATGTCGCTTGGTAAACACCAATGGTAGTGGAATATCAGTTAAAAGAATTGAGACTTTATTGTAAAGTAGTTAGAGTTTCATTTTGATTAAAGCTGGTGTAACTTTTGTAAAATTAAAACAAGTTTAATATAATCATAAGAGAAACCTGGCATAAAGAGGAAGAACTCTAAAAAAACTGTCTTAGATCATTTATAATAAGTATTTTATTTGTGGATGATTATTATAAGGTACATTGTTATAGGTATATATGATGAATGCTGTTTGGATCAACATGTAGGTATTAATCAGATGTTAATACAATTTGAAAAGTTTTTTTAGAAGTAGTCTATTATAGTAGGCGCAAACTTACACTTAACAGTACTAGATACTAAATATTTATTGTACCAAATATATTAATTTTTCACTAGTTCTTGAAGTCCAAAAAAATTAAAAGGTAACTATTGCAAGTGTGTATAATATTCTACGGAATAAATTTTTTTTTTAATGAAAAATATTTGCATTTTTTTCATAGAACCAAGAACGTGCGTTCTTAGCATAAAAAAACTAAGTAAACTCTACTTCTTTCAGAATAGGCCGCAAATTTGAAGCAGTGGTGTTTGAAGCGTGCAGCGTAGCGTTTACAACGCCACGCAGCCTAAAACTGTCAAATACATCTGTGTAATTCAATATAATATATATATATAATATACTAGCTTTTGCCCGCAGCTTCGCCCGCGTGGATGTTGAACCAGGATAAAATTTATATTTTTTGTTAATCCAGGAAATATGGTTTTTATGTTTACCGAGTTCTATTCAAATCAAAAATGTTTAGGTAACAAACATCTTCACAAACTTTTATTAGTGCAGATTAGTAATGTTATGATATGACAGTTCAAGTCCGCCCAAGTCAGTTGTTTTTGCGAGTTTCTTATTAAGCAAAACATGTGCATAAACATTTAAATTATCCAAAATATTTATTATTGAAAACATTATATATTGCCATTAAACATTATCCAGGACGATGCAATGGATAGAGCGAAGGGGAAGCGAAAAACCCGAAAAGCAGACCCCACTATCATGTGGGAATAATTATTGCACAGGAGAGAATGAGAGATTTTTTTAAATATACCTATTGTATTGTGTATGTTTTGCACATTTGAGAGCAATTATTCCAACAAAGATTAGTTTTATATTTAAGTCTTACTAATGTATAGGGCAAAAGAAAAAGTTATAAGTGCGCTTCGCATATTTTATTGCATAATTTCTGACCTAATAAAGCGAAAAACCTATGTAAAAGAACAAAAGTTTCGTATCAATATCAAATCCGAACCAGGATATTTAGAAAAACATACAGATTACTTTGTTTGTAGTTTTGCTCTCGGGAGCTAAAATGTACAGAGAGTCAGGACTGGTGACCCGAGAGCAAACGACATACAGTCTATGTGAGGAGAAGCTAGTCCTGAGATCGACACTCGCAGACTTCTCATGGCGAAACAAACGGCCACAGGAAACTTGAAAGGGATAAATGTGGAGAATTAGTGGTACATGGTGTAAACACTGTCTCGCCAATACCGAAACCCGTTAGAATTTGCGCCTTGATGATTTGCAGATAATTTACATTAAGCCATCAGGCCATCATTTTCTGGGTCCCTTTACACAATTTCAAAGACGTTAAGTTCCGAATAAGCATAATCGGGACACCGACCTTCAACTTAATGACGTCCGTCGGAAGTCCACTTGCAGTGAGGGAATTCAGGAATTTTACAGAATAATGAGTGGCGTCATAACAGTGTTTATAAATGTGTAAAACACTTCATTCCCTTTCATTTATAAAAGAATGCATTCGTTGATTGCTGCAGCTTGATTATTTTTGGGCGTTTTGAGTTGGAAAATTCTTGAGCATGTGGATTCCTACTCAGCCGCCCATAATTATTGTCAAGCTCAACTTATGAATACAGGATCATAAAAATAATCGTTTCAAAGAACCATTCACCTCATCAGCCCCAGTTCCTCGCGTCACCACAGGCAGCGTTCAGTGGAAATTGCCGCTGAACATAACTGTGACACCACCCATTATGTGTTGGTTCCTACGGATGTCTTTTAGAGTTCTGTGTACCGCATCAACTGCTTTTCTGTTTGCCATTATACATTCATCCCATCATACGATCAAAGAACAATTCTTAAGCAAATGCCTGCCTTGTCACTATTTCGTGACACATCACAAACAGGTGTTTCGTTGCTCTGTAAATTGATGGGAATCCTAAACATGGTGTGCGCTGTTTTGTCACCAGAAAACAACGTGGCAGTAATCGCCGAAGACGCTACTGCAATTGTAATTTTGCCCTGCCTCCCTGCAAGGATGCCAGTGGTTATAAATATTTTTCCTGTCCCATCAGGAGTATCCAAGAAAAATATTTTTCCTCAGATTTAAATCGACTCCTAACGCCATCTAGTTAAGAAAAAGGAAACATTATGTTTTAAATAATAATAATTTTAATGCTTCAAATTAAAGCGGATTTTTTTTATAAGCTGAAATTTTTAAAAGTATAATCCCACACGATGCGCGTTGCTTCCTTCGGGTTTCAAATTGAAATATTTAAAAAAGAATTCCGCTGATCTAAATAGACTCTAACGCCATCTAGAACACTATGTTTTAAATAATATAAATTTTATAAATGTTTCAAATTAAAGTGGTGACGTTTTTTACATACATAGACTCACGCCTGTTTCCCAGAGGGGTAGGCAGAGACAACGGATTTCCACTTGCTACGATCCTTCCATACCTCGTTGCATATACGTTTTTTATAAGTTGAAAAATTATTAAAAAGCATGTTTCCTTCGGGTTTCAGCCGGTAAGTAATAAAAGTCATTAAGAATGAAATACCACAAAAATACATATTAATTTCAATGACAAAAAAAATACAAAAGAATCCACAAAAAGTTTGCGGAACTGGGGATCGAACCCAAAGCCTTACACTTCCAAGGCGTTCGCCCGACCGGAAGACTATGAAGTCTGTTGACATGTAGACAAAATAATCGTTCCTAAAAGATATTATTATGTTATGTTATGTAATGTTTAGCTCCTTGTGGATATAGCGTGATAATATTTTGTAAATTGAAATTTAATAATATTTTTCCCAACAACAACAACAATTCTGCAGCAAATTCTAGAAATACGCTGCTTACTACAATACTGCTCATCCCCCATAATTATAAACGTGATAATTTATACCCTATAAGTTGACCAAGAATTTAAAAAGTATATTTGCCGAATTTCAACTAAATCTGTCCAGTAGTTTTCGCGCCAATCAATTACATACATACTTCGTTACGATTTTATTATATGTATAGATATATAATATATTGTCTTTGATATCATAATGTTGCATCATACATCACACTTCAGGCCGATTCAAGGCTTATATTTCTTTCAAGTTTCTAACACCCTAAAACACCTTTTTTCCCTTACTCTCTGTTTAAGTTAAGTCATTTTAATTTCACTAATTTTGTAAATACGAGTTTGAATCGAGTTTTTTTCAAATATGAAAGTTCTAAAATAGATTAGCCAATTGTAATGTCTAAGCTGAGCTTGTGTTTAATTTTTAATTATTTATTTTTTTAATTATTTTTGGTTGTTTATAATTTATAAAATTTATTTTTAAAGTTGTGTTTTTGGGGCGGATTATGCAAAAAAAATATATTTTTTTAAGCAATATCCTTAAAAATACATCCGTATACGTTACAATATATCTTATCAGTCACAAAGACACAATTTTTTTTCTAACAACTTATTTGATCAATCTCATGATAATCAACATCAAGGGACATCTTGAAAAAAAAGGTTGTTCACTCTCTGCGACAATTCTCACTCCAAACTCGACAGACTCGTCCAGACATCATTTAATTGTTTTCCATAGTAAGGGGTTAGGATTTATTCCCCCAACACAAACTTCCGACACCATTTGAAATTCATTCTTCACAGGAACGTGTGATGTAATAAAAAATCTGTCAAGCGCGAAACGATTATTCGGATGAGATTCTGTAGGTAGGTACCTACCTATTTCATTTAATAATGTACTATCGTGGAAAAAGCCGGTGCACCACTCTTAAGGTTAAAATCGCCTGCACCCGGCGTCCGAACGTAGCGCTAGTCCCGCACCTACGCACGTAGGCCACGTAGCATCGTTCAAAGCATTTTGATCGGAAAGTGGTGCACTGTTCGTGTCCACGATTGTACAACCTAAAAGCAGAAAAAACCTGCCAGTTTTATATTAACGGTGTCATCATTTCATATTAAAATCACGTGTGAGTAACCAATATTTACGGTTTGTAGATTTAGAACGATGTTTGTGGCTCTTGTAAAAAAGTATTTAAGTTATTGTTTTCTTGCCAATAATATAAATAGCAATCATCATTTTTAATTACATAGCAAAATCCATCGTAATCCTTGACGCCTTACAACACATTACAATGTATATATCACACATGACCGTTTAAAGAACAATTTTAAACCACCCAGAATCATTCTTAAAAAAAATATCGACCTGATCTCATAAAAGAAAGACAACGTTCCCAAGCGCTGTTATCAACCTTTTACCCACCTGCGCAACCCCAAAATAGCTTCACATATAAGGCAGTGGCTGTATGATAAATTATGCACCCCTCGATTTTGAGATTGCTAGCGCGATGCATTAACGTTACCCCGTTTGATATATATTTTTTACGTCAAGGTAAATGTGAGTCAAATGACTATTATGGTATAATAGACCCTGGCGTAATAAAGACGGGTTAGATGTCACTTTATACATTATTTTGTACCAGAAAGGTCAAAATGTGGATGCCTCAAAGCAGAATAAACTTTATACATAATTCATGATCAAACTAAGTAATGAGCCTTTTTTTGGTCAAAAGCACATAAAACCGTTGGCCCTGCGCCTGAACTCTCAACAAACGTATCGGATTGCCGTCCCATCGAACTATAAGAGTAAGGAAATAGAGATTGCACCTGCCTTTGCGCACACACTTATGCCCTATATCTCCTGTGTAGTTGGCTAATTTCCGTTGAGATTGGCCGTTGTGACCGAAAATCAGTCAGGAAGACATTATTATTATTTTTACACACACAAAAACAAAAATTTTGAGAGAGAAACAGAAAGCCAGTAACTTTATTTACAGTAAAGAAAATACCATAAAATATGGTTTCTTTAAATAAAGATCTGACTCTGGCCAAAACATCATTCAGCCCAACGGGAAATTAAAATCAATTAACATTTTACACTCGGTATTAACCGTAAAATGTCATAAACCGATGACATTTTATATAGATCTTGTCGTCTTTTTACGACTGTATAAAAAATACAAAGCAGACATTGAGTAATTAGGATCAATTTTGCGCTCCGTCATGACAGTTTAGTTTTTATTTTCTTCCTTCCGATAAAACAATCAGCTAATAATAAGTTAACCAGCCTGGATCTGTCTAGGCACCAGGGGTGAACTCCAATATCGAATGTCGATGCTTCGGATCGAAACGTAATAACACAAACCTAACCACCACATTACTACAATTAGGTATTATAGTGCTTTCGTATGTCGTTTCGTTTTAAATCCATAAAAAAACTATCGAGTGAAAGGTGATCTAAGAAACAAAAAAAAAAGAACAAACGTGCGATCTGTCAGAGCATTATCTTAGAATAATAACTTTAGGGAGTCATACATAAAATGATTAAATATTATACGGCTTTACTTACGTATTGATTTCGAGGATTGCCCGAATAATTTCGAACTCAAACAGAGTCCATTTTCAAGAGCGAGCGCGGCGTCACTCAGAGGTCGTTCGAATTTCAGAGTAGAGCCCAAGCAGCTGTAACCCAATAAATAAACCAGTGCGAAAGTATCTAGTGAAAACTGGAGAATTTTTGGGAATCCAAAATTGAAGTTTATGGAACTTTTGGGACCTTAAACACAATTAACATGCCATATGAAGCACAAAAGCATTTAAATGCGTATAAGTAAGATAAGTGCCGTAAGGTCTATAAAATAAAAATACTTATTTTGATTTTGATTTTCTCAGTCGGTCAGTCACGGTACTGTTTTATAGGTTTCTTTACATATAAGATAGAGTACCTAAACATTATCTTCAAGATGATTATCCTCAAACCTCGTATCCATCGTTCCTTCCCCATAATGTTCTCAGTAACCCTCCTCGCTGAATCACGTCTACCTAATAGAGTGTAAATTTATTTATCTGCCTACCCCGTGACTGTCTTTATTTGGCGTTAATGTTTTCATTTCATTATACTAATCGCTAGTATGGTTGCGTCATTGAAATAACAATGATTTGGTTTGAGTGATATGTTAGTAGGGTGATTGTTGAGTGAGGATTCGCTCGCTTGAATTAGTGGGTATTCTTCACAATTGTATTTCTACGTAGGTTGAAGTGATATTTTATTGAATTAAATATATAGTCCTATGTAAATAGGTGCTGAGTGGTTTCCGGCCAAAGAATATAATCATCCTTACTCGTCCCATGGGTGTCGTAAGAAGCGACAAAGGGAAAGATCTGGAGGATGGAAAGCAGTATCTTTGTGTAACAGCAATCATCTGCTATTGCAATCGCCAAACCGCTTGCTTAGCGTGGCGATTATGGGCAAATACCTCAAATAAGCGCACATAACTGGCACACAGAGAGGCCTATGTGGACTAATACAGGCTGATGATTGATGATGGTGATGAAAGTCCTATAACCTATTTCCAAACACCGGGCAAAGACTATAAATATGTGGATATTAATAATAATAAAATATATCTTCAAGTGACGAAATACAATGGTAAAACGTATTCAAAATTAAAATGTATTGCCTTCCCTTTCAGCTTGAAGGTTGCCGTTTAAAGCCAGATATTAACTGCAAAGTACGTTCAATTAAATCACAAAAGATTCAGTCCAATGTACTGAGACCTGGAACCACAATCAACTATATTGCCGCAAGTTAGTCAAACGTCAAAATATACATTTTTGGCGTTGGCTCCCTTACTATGGAAGCGGTTATCACTTTGACTGCCACGGCGGCGCAGACACAATGCAATTTTTATTGTTCGCGTTCAACAGTGACCGCGCTGGCGTTCAAAGGCTTAAAAAAACTTTGAATTAATTTTAATGGCTGAAAATATGGCAGTACTCCATAACAGAAAACTGACTTTAGGACTGCACTCTCTACACCCTCACTCTCATAGTCCGTTAACAGGTCGGCAATCTGCCACGACCGTAACTAGATTAGGCACAAAACTGACGGTGTAACGTGCTCCCCGTGTATGGAGCAAACAATAATCAATTTATAATAGGCACATATCATACAAATTATCAAAAGCCTTGGGTTGGAACGTGAAATCTCTGACAATTCAACGGTCATACCACTAGGCTATCATGGCGTAGGTATAAGTGAGGCTTTACTTTCTTTTCGTGCCCCATGTTTAATAAACTAACTTGTAAAATCGACTTCCCATAGTAACCGCAGATCAACGTGACAGATTATACATGGGGTCCCTTCTGTTTCCGCCACGTCTGCGTACAAAAGCTTCTTGATGAGCTAATGGTAGCCGCACAAATTGTCGGCAGACTTGTCAAATGCCTTATTTTGCTTCGCTTCGATTGTTTTATGCATTTTGGGGTATTCAATAGCGCAATTTATAATAATAGAGCAATTTTTTGGGTTTTTTTTACATAGCAAGATTTTAGCACCAGTGATTTTTAGACTACCTCGTTGATCTAGTGGTAGCAAGCGCGACTGCTGTTCACGAGATTCAGGGTTCGATCCCAGAGCCGGGCAAAATGTTATTGGGTTTTTCCATTAAGACATTCTTAGTAACAGCACGGAGTCTGGCATTGTGGCCGGTTAATGGCAATAGGCTCGCCCCTATTACATGGGACTTATAATATAGGTGCCGAAACGTGGGTGTCCTGCATACACCTCTGCCTACCCCTCTGGGGAATACAGACGTGAGTTCTGTTAAAAATCCAAAGCTAATAAAATTGGCAATTAGGATTTAAATAGGTATACCTACGTATTATATTTTTAGTTTTTACGACTGGTGGTGGGAGACTGCCAGGGAAAGAAAAAAGAGAATAAAATCGTATTTTTTAATCTGGTTTAAAGCTTAATGCAGACAGTCTTTGTTGCCAAGCAATATTCTAAGTAGGTTACTACTCATTAATTATCTTTTCGTTACAGCTAAAATAACTACCTAGATAATTACGGTTACAATAATAATTTGTAAGCGTGATTTTCATCAAAAATATAATTATGCTAATTAGTTCTATCTTCATAAAACGTTTCCACATCTTTTTCTTTATAAAAATACTTACAAAAAGACTGGTCTTCTTATTCCTAAATGGTCCGCTGTGTTACAAAAGGCAACTGTTACTAAACCAGTACCTATGACTTAAAATAAATTCTGTATGACTTAAACACAATTATAAGAGAAATTCAGAATGTTTACTTCACACTGACGACGATGAAATTATGAGAAGCACGTGTCACAATGAATAATCTCTATAAAAAAGATAGTAAACCATTATTCGAGTATTACCTTATCTAGTACCTAGTTTTTACCCGCGAATTTCTCGGAAAATTTATCTACGGTTGGTACTTCACTAATAAAATTAATTGTTCTAACTGCAAATATGACTTTGCATAACAATAATATACTCACTTTTTATATTATAAATATAATTGTTATGTACAGAACATTCTGGACACTATGCCGTATGCGTTTCAATCAATTAGGTATAAATAAAACGTGATCGAATTAACTATCACTGTCACTTGAAAAGCACGATTTACGAGTAATTACTAGGTTTTTTTGTATAGCAATCAAGCTAAGCGTAATTAGACGACTTATTGACTATTCTGCCAGTGTCAAGTGATAATAATATCCAACTAATATAAGTTTCTTGCCAGATTCTTCTCCTTGAGGGGCTGCCCTTAAGACTGGCAACTCTTCCAAGTCACTCTTATCCTACCTTATCCTATCCTTCTAATATTATAAATGTGAAAGTTTGTGAGGATGGTATAGGCTATAATTTATCAAAATACCATGCGGGAGAAACAATGAGCAGAGGTTAGTATAAACTAGAGTAGTATAATTATAGTAGTATAAAGTAGAGCGGAATTAAAGCCATATTTTTGTGATTTTTTTTACATGTTATAGCACATGATAGCTTATTAAATAATTATACAGCCATATTGTTTTTTTATTATCTTTTACAAGTATAGTAAAGTACTAATTATATCTTTGATTCGGTACATAAAATATTTCTCTACTCGCGACATTAATGAGTCTTCTGACTGTAAATATTTATGCGCAATTTTACAAAAGACGTTAACCAGTAAGGGCCGGCGCCTCTCTAAATAGGCACCACTAGAGGCTATAGACTTAAATTGTACAATGTAACAATAGTAGCCACTAGCCAGCCCTAATTGGTAAGGTCTTTTAGCAATTCAGGTTTATTCGAAACTAATTTTATGCACTAGAATGGCGTGAAAAAGTGTTTACGAGTATGTACTAACTTGCATAACAGCTAGGGTTGGCACGAACTAAAAAGTGTTACGTAAATATTAATAGTATTAAGGAAATTTTTTTTTTCCTTATTTTAGAGTACATTGTGTAAAAAATGCACCCTAATATTATTACAATCTAGCTTTAATATTATGCTAATAAGTAATTCATTTCTAACTTAAAATATTAAAATGTTATGTACTAAGAATGTGTCCATTAGCACTTTTCTTATTAACTCTACTAAGGCGAAGACACTTTGTTTTTGTGTTCTTTATCGATAGCACTTGCACTTGCACTACATTACACTATTATTCATTTTGCAAACACTAACTCGAACGGTTTTGTTCTTTTAAGTCTTCTCACTAAGTTCGTGTGGTCGAGGAGCTGGATTGCCTCGGATTAAGGAAATTAAAATTAGTTTTTATTATTAGCATAGATACAGTCGGACTAAATGAGTTTATCATCCTGCAATCGGAAAAAATGGCATAGAGTTGGAGTATTCTGTTTAATTGTCATGAAATTATTTATTTAATGTTTGTTGTGTAGGGAATTTGGGATCCTTAAAATTATTTGTTGTTAGAGTGCTATAGTAGTACAAATACTGTGAAAATTTCAAGAGAGAGTTTTGCGGTCCAAAAATACATCTCTGGGACATACAAACGGACGGATGGACTGAGGAGACTTAGTAATAGGGTCTCGTTGGCACCCTTTAGGTACGGGACCTTAAAAACTCCACTTTACTGCAATGCAATACGCCGAGCCATACGTATAATCCAATATCAACATATAGATACATAAAATTCGGTATATTATGAAAATATCAGAATATATTATTATTATTATCCAAACAAAAGTTCTTTTTACTGTTTGTAGACTCTACGTAGACCCCAAATCATAATCCAATTGATAAACCATAATCGCATTAATTGGCTAATAAATAGTTTCTCTTAGATGTGTTTGTAATATTATTTTAACATAATTAATTATCTGTTTATTTACGGTATAGTGTGACAGATATGTATCGTTGCAATTTGAACATTAACTAATAGTCATAAGAGTGTAAATATACACGATTGAACTAAAGGTATCTACTGAAATCCCTCTATATTGAATGCGAAAATTTGTATTTGCTGTAGCGAAATTGGGTTATAAATTGAAAGGATTAAAATTTGGCATAAATAATTGTTGTTATTAGTTTGAAAAGTACCTAAACTTACGATAAATTACAAATCTATAAATATTAATGGCAATTTATACAGAAAGACATTTAAAGAATATTTCGTCATTCTATACAATACCAGATCCCTTTATGGGACGTATAAAATGGTTTATCTTTCTTTAATTATACATAACGCCTAAATTCCGGGTGCCTAAAATTCCTATTTTAACTAATATTTTAAGGTAATTATTTTTATTTCATATATTTTTCATTTATATTTCAACAAAATTTAAACAATTTTATGCATTGTACGTTCAGAAACAACAGACACTTCAATTTTATTTATTTATATAAATTTCAGTTTGACAACCCTACTGAAAGCTAAGTTAGCGCCCGCGCCGTAACCGTGTTAATCGACCCTTACAACAGGTCAACTACCAACTTCGGTTCAAGCTCTTGTAAGTTAAGGGGCAAACAAAAGTCTATGTAAGTCTAGATTCGATGAATTTTAATGTAATTTTATTGGAAATGGCTTAAGGAATATTTTTGTTACCAAAGTAGGTTAATATTAATTAAAAATATAAGCAAAAAGAGAAGTTTTATAAGATGACATTTCTGTGTGTCAGTGTATCTGTGTGTTTGACTGTGGCATCGTAGTTTTTTATTTGAAAAGTAACGTGATTGAGTAATCTTAGTTAAAAAAATTTTTTAGATTTTTCTGAATGGGGGTTTTTAAATTATAAAATTTATAGTTATCAATACTAACATAGTTTTGAGTAAATATTGTTACTAAACCTTTGAGTCTTTGTTACTCGTGAAATAAATATTAAAAAAAAAACAAGTACAAAAAACGTGTAATTGCAGTCTGTATAAACGAGACAGATACGCCCACTAAGAAATTATTAGCGACGATAGCTATCTAATTTTGTTCCAATATCATCGGGGATAAGCGATCGGCAAATAGCCTATCGGTTGCTAAAAATAGTCTACGTAATTGTTTAATAAATAATCACTTATTTATAAAAATGTTGCTTAAGATATAGACTAAAGCGATAGGGATTTTAAGCAGTCTATAAACTTTGCGGAACTTTCTCTTCCTACAACCGTATTTTTACGAAACGAACAATAAAGACTGATCGCGTCAAGAGCTGCTTAACCTTAGTAATTATGACAATCGTCATACCACTGTGCACTACAAATCGCTGTATTTTGTACTTTAAACCCCTATTTTAACGTGCGTGCACTACAAAAATCTTGTACTTTAATATCTATTTTAATCTGCGTGCAGTATAAATCGCTCTATTTTGTACTTTAACCCCTATTTTAATCTACGTGCACTACAAGTCACTGTATCTTTTAAACCCCTAGTTTAATCTGCATGCTTTACAAATCGCTAAATCTTGTACCTTAACCCCTATTTTAATCTGCGTGCACTATATTAATCTATGTATCTTGTACCCTAACCCCTATTTTAACCTGCGCCTGCGTGCACTTCATTTATCGCTGTATCTTGTACCTTAACCCCTATTTTAACTTGCGAGCACTACAAACGCTGTATCTTGTACCTTAACCCCTATTTTAATCTGCAAAGCCTTGCTTAGCGTATTATTGTTATGTTATTATTTGTGCTTATGTTATTATTTGTCTAGTACGCAATAGACAGATAAGAATGTTTACTTTGCCTAGCATTAAGTACGCAGTTATCTTGGTTTTGCGCATAGTTATTAAATTATTAGATGTTATTTATAGGAATTTTGCACGTTTTGACGTATGATTGTAACGTTGACTGGCTCTTGTGGGATTTAATGGAAAGGTTTCTAATTAAAGTATAATTATTTTGATCCGAATTTGGTAGCTATAACTACACTGAAATAGTGCGCCATATGGCACGCGCTGAGCCATTTTAGTGTGTTTAAAATCACCTTGCTTTATATTTTGTAAGAAATCAGGATGGATTGCACAAAGTAGTCAGGTACAGGAGGTCGGTAGGTACAGTCAACAGCAAAAGTAGATGATCAAAATCAGAAATTCGATACTAATGAATGGAGTTCGCAAAATATATGGCAGCTGTACTAGTAGTAAATGTTTAGTATAATTTACAATCACATACTTTTGAATTACTTTGACGCCACACAGTGCTGACGCGAACAACGCGCGTTCTGACAAAGTATTGAACGTGTCTCTCCAGTCAGCCTGTATATTATATAATATAGTGCAGCCTTCTGTACCTTTCTATTAAGAGCATTGATGAGAAAGAAGATAAACACTTACCGCATGCAATGCTTCCATTTCGTAAGGACTCAGTTTGTATGAAGCATCTGAACCAACCAGTCGAGGAGTTGACCTGGAATGAAAAATTCAATTTAAGTACTAGCTAACTAATGAAATCAAATAATCTAAAGGTAGTTTTATACCGGCAGAGTGTGGCAAAGCAGAGCAGAGCAGAGAGTGAAATTTTTATAACAAAATTTCAATCCACTCCCTGCCCATCTTTGGTGTAAAAGGTCTCGATGCGCGTGGATGTGCGTGGCGGGAATTGAAATATTTGTTAGTACAATATTGAACTTTATTACTCTAAGAATAGAGTATGTATTTACTTTGTAAAACGGTTATACAAATCTCGCGCTGGCCATCGCGTGTCTGCCCGAGTCTGCTCGGTATAGCGATGGAGAATATAAATATTTGTTAGTACAATATTGAACTTTATTACTCAAAGAATAGAGTATGTATTTACTTTGTAAAACAGACACAAATCACGCGATGATCTGCGCGAGTCTGTCGCTGTCTGCTCTGCTCTGCCACGCTCTGCCGGTATAAAACCACCTTAACACCATCAACACTAGATGAACGTTTCCAGAAGACCAAGAATGTAGCCTTTAAAATTGATTCTAATCCGCGACTTAGTCTAGTCTTCACGACCGTCTAGTTAACACTTAACCCTCTGCCAATTGAGATATTTGCAATCCTATATTACAAGATTTCTTTTTACCATGATCTCTTGAAAGTGTTTACACTACATCGAGATTTCAAACTTCACTATAATTCAAAGAGTTTAAACCAGGTCAACTCATCTCCATAACTCTTTAAAACATGTGTTCCGTAAGAGATTGGCCGTCATTTCCACAATTGTACTCATATCTCTCGTCATGCGAAACAATTATTCTGGGCCGGTGACTTCTATCCACCGGATATCTCAGGCGAGAGTGTTTTGTTTTTTATTTATTTGCAGCATCTTTTAAGGTAAGGATCCCCATTTTAAATTTCGTAAAGCGAGGCGTCTTAGTATTTAGCCATACAGTATACATAACATGAGTCGTGATAGCCTAGTGGTGGTGACCGTTGACTGGCAAGTCAGAGGTCTCGGGTTCAAACCCAAGGCGCGCACTTCTGACTTTTCGTAAGTTATGTGCGTTTTATAAATTAATTATCTCTTACTCCGTGCCTTGGAAAGCACGTAAAGACGTTGGCCCTGCGCCTGATCTCTCTCCGATCGTGTCGGAAGGCCGTCCCATCGGAATATGAGAGTGAGGGAATAGAGAGTGCACCTGTGTTTGCGCACACACTTGTGCACTATAATATCTCCTGCGTAGTTGGCTAATCTCCGTTGAGATTGGCCGACCGTGACCGAAATTCGGTCAGGAGAATATTATTATACATAACAAAGTTTCATAATGAAAGCTATATAACATTGATCAAATATCTCAATTCAATGCTAGAATCGTACAATGGATTGAAATATTTACAGCTGGTCTATTCAAATCCAGCGCTGGATAATGGATAATGGGCTGCATTGAAAAGAGTTTAAATTGATCAAATAACGTTCCAATGTCTTTAGATTGGAATCTAAAGACATTGGAACGTTAGGGCTGGAGCCCTGGATTGAAATACTGCGTCAATGTAAATCAGCCTTATCTACAAATAAACAATAATTAAGACAAAATTGTTTAAAGACACACAAACAAACTGACAGTGTCGTTGATGTGACAATACCTTCTAACTGACTTTTTCTACAATTATACTATTTTATTATAATAGACGCAAAATTCATTTTCACATCGACATAATTTTCTTTTATCTGTATACAGCTTGTTAAGAAAACCCTGTCCGACCCGAAAGGGGCACATAGGTACTTCAATAATATAACCAAATATGAATAAACAATTTACATTATTGATAAGGATAACGTTGTAATATTTTTTTTAAATGTGTGATTTTTACACAAATTAACTTAAAATTTGGTAAAATTCCAAAAACTGACAACACTATATGACTTCGCTACGCTACCCGAAAACTGACGAGTGCGCCGACCGTCCGTCGCCCGCCTGTGTTGTCATGTAAGTTTCCTCATTTTTTAATTTTTTAATCATTTTTATTCGGGGTAATTTTTTTTACTTATTATGTGAAAAAAATTACACAAATAGAATCACATCCCGATACCTACTAATACCTTCACGGATCGGACAGGGTTTTCTTAACATATTGTATATTTTACACTACACACATTTTATTAAAATTAATATAATATGAACCCAGTTCACTTATGACCAGATGTTAAAAGCTTTTTCCTTCTACTGTAAAATTAACGTAACGTAACGTAGATAAATCGAATCATAACTTTACTGAAGCACGGTACTTATTTATTATAGTGCGAACATACTTAGTCTTTGACAGTTTAACGCAAGTCTTAAACTTTGCTAACGATTTATGCATTATATTCTAGAGATCTAAGTATCTAACTCATCATCCTCCTAGCGTTATTATTCCCAAACTTTGTTGGGGTCGGTTTGTAATCTAACTGGATGCAGCTGAATATCAGTTTTCTACAGAGCGATTACCTACAGTGACACATTACCGAAGTGTGTCTGGACTGGAAACCACATGCTAGCTAAGCAGGAACATTTGGTGCATGTTTTGACTACTATGTGGACTTTCAAAAAACCCTAAAATCCTATTCTTAATCGATCGTCGATGTTTCGGATCGAAACGTCGATCGAACGAAGACTATGAAACGCAAACATCACAAAATGACTATCGTTTACTTGTACTTATTTTATCTGTAGTTTAGATTTTTAAAAAAATTCATAAAAAACGTTAAAAGGTGATGAAAGGTGATGGTGGTGTTTGAAAGGTGACGTTAACAAACAAAAATGACTAAAAAACTTCTCATCAGATACTTCAATTTTCATGCAATATTTGCTACTTATGAAATTAAACTGAAATACGAAAACAACTACCTACCTTTTGAATGTTTTTGTAATAACAAAGTCAGAATGAAACAATACATTCTCACTGCATCGTTTAACCACAATGCGACGTCAGAAACTGACTTCTGAATTTCTGTGGCGTAGTGCATAAACACTTGAATCACCAAATAAATTGCACAGTTCGCTATAGCGGCTTTAATTATTAACATTCATAAATGTTGGTAAGTGAATTTATGAATGTGTAGCTTTGGGCTGGGTTGGAGTCTTAGTTTCAGCGGAGATTAGCGTGTAAATTATAACATGTCACATTATACTAATACCTATATTTCGGCCGATGTTATAGAGATGTTAGAGGATCAGAACTTATCGCCAGGAAAGATACGCCGATAACCTTGACCACGCAAATATCGTTACATATACATCGTTACACATAATATCGTTACAAATTAGACTAAAATAGTTGTTATGGGTTAATATTTTTAGACTGCCTCGTTGGTCTAGTGGTAGCAAGCGCGACTGCTAAGCAGCCGGCTAATCTCTGTCGAGATTGGCGGCTGCTGTGGCTGAAATTCGGTCAGGAGGACATTATCGCCAAAAAGGCAATCCAAAATGAATTTAATAAGGAAAATATCTGTTATCTCTTTACGCTACAAAACGAACCACGGATCGCTCAGGTAAGACAAATACGCTCATTTCCTGCGGAGAGCGCGGCGAACGTCCGTGCCGACAAATTGTGCCCACATAACCTTATTCTGAGTATTTTCGAAATATTAATTATTTTAATGGTCTATAAAATCTTAAAAATCCTAATAAATTCGTAGACACTGACTGAATGATTATAGAAAAGAAATAAAGAAAAAATACGATTTTAAAAAGCCATTTGTCAAACAAAGACGTTTGTCTGCACAAAAATAGCAATATTTTTTTTATTCCGTTGTTCAACTACCTAAATCAATCAAAGTTCCGTTAAATTATTGTTTTTGCCAACTTCAATTTGAGGAATTTCGTAAAGAATGCTTTTGCAATTGAAGCATAAAATACCAATAAACCTGTTACACTGTGTACATACGTATGGTATAAACAATGATAGCCTAGTGATATGACCATTGGACTGCCAAGTCAACGGTCGTAGATTCAAAATTCAGGTGTGCACCTCTGACTCTTCGTATTAAAAAATAATTATCACTTGCTAAACCGGTAGAGGACGGCCGAGAAAGACTTTTTTCATTAAGTGAAGGAGAAAGTAGGAGTCATGACGTATCAGGAAGTCAAAAGACAAGCGGAGGATAGAGAGAGGTGGCGATTGCTCCACCGACAAGAGCCTAGCTCTTAAATATAAGAAGAAACCGGTGAAAGAAAATTAAGGCGAGGAAACCAGCACACCTAAGATTTTTTCAACGGTGCGTGACGCCAGATTGTTCATCCAACTTATGATAATGAAGAAGAATGGGTACTTATAACATTTTGTAGCATTGTCAACCACTTTAAACTAGGCCCTCAGAATAGTCCCGTGGTATCCTCGCACCGGTAACGGCGGAAAGTTCGCCGCCTCCTTTTATTTATTACGCTTATGCGGTAAGAAATTCAACTTTTTTACCTTTCCCACCTCGTTGACAGATCGCCAAGCGATTTGCTTTTATGTCGAAGGGATTTGTCGGAAATTGGCGATGTGAAATATTGGCTTGCATATTTTGTGTGCCTCAATTATTTTTTTATGATAGCAGCCGCTTGTGCGCGGTTTTTGATAAAAGTAAATGTTGTTTTCTGTAGATTTAACGTATTATTTTTATGATGTTGTACAAAGGAAATGGTGTTTTTTTAATAGAAAAAGGGTGTAAACTAACATGCGGGTCTCCAGCAACCGGGCAAGATCAGATGCGTTGAAGTTTCGTGGCCGACTTTTAAGGCTGATTTAGCGTCCGGCTTTTCGCTGACTGTACGAAACAAAACAGTACCAATACTGACGCTGATACGCCGATTTCACGCCGATATACTGTTGTGTGAGAGGTAACTACCCCGGTTGAGCTGGCTCATTCATGCTTAAAACTCTACCACCATTATAAATAGGAGTATTAATTAAAGAACGATGGTAAGAGACCCGATAGGATGACTCTTGATTCCATAGAGGATGGGGCGGCCTTTGGTTTGGGACGTGGGACGCTACCTGCGTCACCACGCTGGCGCCGCCGCCGCCGCGCCGTCACATCTTTCTGGAACGAAGGGTACGGCAGGAGCGGCGCGGCAGAATTTGCTGATACCACTGAGACTCTTAAAAGGCGCAAATATAGTACCCTAGATAGATAGAGGTTATTTATTTGTACCCAGGAGCCCGGAAAATTGACAAAGACCTATCTGGGCGCCTTGTCGAGGCAATTTGTGAACAAAATGCTGGTCAAAAACCTGGCCCAAAGGCTGAGTATAACTATTCAGCGAGGCAATACAGCCAGTATTTTGGGAACCTTGCCTACTGGTACCAGCGGTCTTTTAGATTAAAGTTTTATTTTCTTTATATTTTATTTTTAAGGTAAATAGATTTGTATAATTAAACAGATAGAGTTATTTCATTTTTTTTTATAATGTAGGTAATTAAAGTAGGTAGTCTATTAAGTTTTCGTAATATTTACCTTGTTATTAGACTTCTTTTGAATCTTAGCCCATTAATGTAATTAACATCTAATTACCTGATGTTCATTACATTAATGGGTGAACATCCTTATACGGAATAATGTTATAGAAATAAGTAATTCTAATTACAAGTTATATGTTTATTTATTGTTTATTTTCTTCTTCTTTTTCGTATGGGATTTCGTGCATAAACTTTTTTATAGTAATTACACGTGACATTTCATTATATCTATGTTTGTTTACTACCAGCTTGCCAATAACATTTTTTGTTATTTTCAAAGTTCTATGTCAAAGCCATATTAAGTTGAAAATAAAAAGACTGAAAGTAGATAACCGCATAAAATTGATATTCAAATAGTTTCAAGATGAGTTTTAGTTTATAGTTTTTAAAATAACTTATAAAGTCGCCGATATACATTCTTCTTTCAAAGAATTTGATTTGATTCTCAAACTCAGATACTTCTTTTATTAGGTAGTCATATTTGTAATAAAAACTTTTAAACAAAGAAAATGAAAATGTTGTACGTAACTTAATAAAAAAAAAAATTTTTCATCATACTTGATAACAAAATAGTACATGTATAAAAAGCGGGCGGTAATACCGGTTAATGGTATTGGTAGTATTTCTGAGATCGAAGACGTTCTATTGTATTTTAAAATATTTTACTTCTTTCCACGCAGAATACGCGCTACGATGCGACGTGGACCTGCGGAAAACAGCCAGTCATACCAACACCTCATTAGATTTGCGTCATTGCGTCATTAGTTTATAACCATGCTTTAAGAAAACAATCCCATGTAAGAAAAAAGGAAATCTTACAAATTACTCAAGTTTTCTTTACAAAGTGTTCGTTTATTGTGTAAAATTAAATGTTGAAATGCTTAGGAAAAATATTTCCATAACAGTTTATAATGAAACAACGATGTGAGCTTGCCACAGACTAAAGAATATATTTTATTCATACACAGATAACAATAGAAACTTATAAAGATGGAGCCACATCTGCTTATTTTGATACTATAAACTAACATAACCCCTTATTAAAATAAGCTTACAACAGACATTTTCATTAAATAAATGAAAAACAAAACAAAAATTATTTTATTCCTCCTTAAACAGTATGTAAATAAAGTTACAAACATATTTTGTAGCTTAGGTAACTACATAACTATTACATACATTTTTTAACTCCCAATATTTCTAAAAAAGTGTAATGTTTTTGTGAAGGCAAACTTTTTGTTAGGATATCTGCGGGCATATCAGTCGTTTTTAAATATTCAATTTTTATATGATTATCTGCCACAGCTTTCCTAACAAAATGGTATTTCACATCTATGTGCTTTGTCCTTTTATGGAACAAACTATTCTCAGTGAGCTTTATAGCACTCTGGTTGTCATTATACAGTAAGATAGGTAATTTATCCCTACACTGTAACTCACATAAAAGATTTTTTAAATAAATCCCTTCTTTAGACGCCTCACACACAGCTATGTATTCAGCTTCTGTGCTGGATAAAGCAATTGTTAATTGCTTTTTACACTCATGCGAGATAATACTACCACACATCTTAAATAAATAGCCAGTATATGACCTCCTATCTACTGAGTCAGATGCCCAATCTGCATCTGCATAACCCACTATATCATTATTATCCTTACAAAACTTCAAACCAAAAGACTTAGTTTGTTTTAGGTATTTCATGATTCTCTTAGCTTGTCTCCAATGCACTTCATTATAACAGTTATTGAATTGACTGAGATAACAAACAGAGAAAGAAATGTCTGGACGGGTAAGTATCGACAAGTATAACAAACTACCAATTAACTGTTGAAATGGATATTGAGTGCAGCAGTTCTTATCCTTTTCAAGTTTTAAATTAACCTCCATTGGTGTGTTCATACATTTACATTTGTCCATGTTAAACTTCTTTAATATATGCTCTACAAAGTGCTCTTGATCAACTGTGATAACATTATTCTCTTTCTTGACTCGCATACCTAAACATAACTTTATTTCCCCTAAATCTTTTATTTTGAATTTTGACATTAATTGACTTTTCAAAAGTTCAATTTCTTTATTATTGTTCGAGAAAATGAAAAAATCATCAACAAATAATGCTATGAATATTTTAACATTATCATTTAGTTTAAAAAATAAACAAGGTTCATACATAGATTTTTGGTAGCCTACACCCTGTAAACAATCCTCAACCCGCTTGTACCAAGCCCTGGCTGATTGTTTTAACCCATAGATGGCCCTTTTTAACTTCAAAACCTTATTATTTTTATTCTCACATACATAGTGCTCAGGTAAGTTCATAAACACTGTTTCATTTAAATAACCATTTAAGAAAGCAGTAGTTACATCAAGGTGATTTGTCACTAAATTATATTTAACACATAGTGCAAATAACAATCGCAAAGTTGAGTATCTAAGTACTGGAGAAAAAGTTTCTTTGTAATCTATACCTGCTTTTTGAGTGAATCCTTTCGCAACTAGTCTTGCTCTGTATCTCACTTTATTATCACTGTCAAACTTCTTTTTAAGCACCCACTTACACTGAACCACTGTACCTTGATTTTCCCTGGTAACTAGCTCCCAAGCATTGTTTTCTTCAAATGAATTCAGTTCTTCCTTTAATGCATCATACCATTCTTTGGATTCCGGTCCATTTAAGGCTTCCTTTAAAGATATTTGATCTACACATAAGTCTATGTCAGGTTCTACACTTAGATTGTTATAACCATATCTATCAGGTTGATGTCTTATGCGTTTATCACTTCTAGGTCTTTCCATTTGTGCTAGGTTTTCTATTTCACTTTTAGGTATAGTGTCGAAGAACTCATCTGCTGAACTATTGGAAGTAATCTCCTCTTCTACATAGGTACTGTCATCTTGTACAACTGTGGATGGTGACGATGGTTCTGTGTCAGATATTTCTAGATCATTCAGTGAAATATCAGATTCCTTTTTCTCTTGTATTACCACTTGAGTTAAGTCATCACTCTTAGGTTCCATGATGGTCACATCTCTACTAATGGTTATTTTATTAGTTACAGGATTGTATAACCTATAACCTTTGACATGATCTGCATAGCCCACTAGGTAATGTCTGACGGCTTTTCGGTCCCATTTTAATCTTTTTTCTTTTGGAACATGTGCCATGACTATGCTTCCAAACATGCGAATATGACTTACATCATTCATATGGTGTTTTTTGATCCAATCCAGAAGCTAGTGACCTATTTTTCAAATAAATAGCTGTATGCACTGCCTCTGCCCAAAATTTCTTTTCAAGCTTCGCATCAAAGAGAAGACATTTTGCTTTTTCAACTATACTGCGATTAAACCTTTCCGAAAGTCCATTCTGTTCTGGTGTATAAACATTTGTTCTTTGATGAATTATACCTGATTGTTTTAGGTAATTTGTCATTTCATTAGAACAAAATTCCGTGCCATTGTCTGTTCTCAATACTTTTATACTGGCATTTTTCTGTTTTTCAACCATGAACTTGAACTCTTTGAAACACTGGTACACTTCGCTTTTATGTTTTAAAAAGTAAACAAATGACATTCTGCTATAATCATCCACAAATAATAAGAAGAATCTTGACTGGCCAATCGATCGATTTTCCATTGGCCCACATACATCAGCATGTATAACCTCCAAGACTTTCTTTTGTCTATTATTTCCTTGTGGAAAGGGTAACCTTGTCTGCTTTCCTTCGCAGCATATACTGCAGTTATATTTACTAATATCTGCCTTTTTATTATACATTAACCCTTCAACAGCGCCATTTTTCATCACTTCAAGATCCCTGCTGTTTATGTGACCTAGTCTCCTATGCCAAACCATCGAAGTCGTTGTTGCTGATGCTGCTAACAAACTATCTGACTTGATTTTCAGTTTGTACACTCCACTCACTAACTCAGCTATGCCTATTAGCTCATTCCGTTGATTCTTAATGTAACACATTTCTTCTTTGAAATTTACTTGATTCCCACTTTTAATCAACTGGCTAACAGATAGCAGGTTTGTCGAGAGCTCAGGGACATACAGGATATTCTTCACATTTACGTGATATTCTGAATTGTTTACGACAGTCGTGATAGGTATGTCACCAGAACATACCACTGGCACTCGAACATTGTTCGCCACAACAATTTCTTTGGTTGTTAGATTATTCGTAATGTTTCTCATAAATTCTTTGTTAGATGTCATGTGTTTGCTGGCACCCGAATCAATATACCAATCATTTAGATTAAATTCTCCACTATAAAAAACTGCACTGAAAGCATTTTCTGTTTTTTCTTCCAATAATGGGCATTTATTCTTAAAATGTCCGAACTGTTTACATCGGTAGCATTTTATCTTTTTGACAGGATTCGCCGCCATATCCGAAACACTTTTACCAACATTAAAATTTTTATTGACAGGCTTATTTTTCTTTGTACCTCGCTGCCAACTTTTAGAAAAAAATGCATTATTCGAATCACAGCTGCCAACATCATCTCCCATATCTAGAAGCTTCGTTTTTATGACGTCAGAACTGATAATGATTCCAGAATGTTCAATTGCCATTATCATCGGTGCGAATTTTTCTGGAAGCCCAGCCAATAACAATGATCCGATCCACTCTTCGTTAATTTCAAATCCAGTTCCTTTTAACCTTTGAGCCGTTTCCACTATTTGTGATACATAATTAGTCATGGATTCACAGTTTTCAAGGCGTATCGAAATTAATTTTCGGAGCAAACTAATTTTTCTTGTAAAACCGGTATCATCAAATAGTTTTTTTTAGCTTTTTCCACAAATCATTGACTGAATTTTCGTTCTTGATGTGTACATATAACGTCGGATCAATGGTCATAACTAGCTTCGCTTTAGCTTTCTTTTGGTCGGCTTCGCTGAGATCAGCCGGCAACGCGTCGATGTCCAAGCCTTCTAAGAGTAAAAAATTTCTTGCTGCAAACGACCAGTCATCATAGTTTTCTCGACCTTTTAGTTTTGGTACGTTTACCAAATAGCTCGATGTTGACATTTTTTAACAATTTATGAGAACTTTTACCAATAAATCTAATTAAAATTTGGGTCTGGGCCCATAACCTAATGAAACAACGATGTGAGCTTGCCACAGACTAAAGAATATATTTTATTCATACACAGATAACAATAGAAACTTATAAAGATGGAGCCACATCTGCTTATTTTGATACTATAAACTAACAGTTTATAACAGTTCATAAAACTTAGTTCACGATAAATAAACGTTAATTAGCACGTGCTTAATAACGATATCTGTCACTGTCACGTAACTATCAAACTTCAATGGCAAGACAGAGACAGGAAAATGTATAACCCAAAGTTCTTGCTAAGTAACGTTTATTTATCCCGTCCTTATTCATTCCACAAGATCACCTTTAAAGCACATTTTAGAACCTCTTGGTCCTTGGCGTAATAGTGTCTTAGTCTCAATTTAGCCAAAAGTGAAAAGCCCTCAGGTACGGCTAAATGCATTAGGTGCTTACGTGACGAAAGACCTGCCAGTCGAATCCTGATAGGTTTGAAGTCGCAAATTACTTCAGGAAGTAAACTCACTCTTTTTTAATTTTATTAATAATAACTTCAGTGCTGCGACTGCCTCGTTGGTCTAGCGGTAGCAAGCGTGACTGCTGAGCACGAGGTCCTGGGTTCGATCCCCGAGTCGGGCAAAGTGTTATTGGGTTTTCCCATTAGAAAATTCTCAGTAGCAGCACGGAGTCTAGAATTGTGCCCGGTTAATGGCAATAGGCTTGCCCCCTATTACATGGGACTTACTGCATACACCTCTGCCTAACCCCTCTGGAGAATACAGGCGTGTGTCTATAAAAAAAAATTAAAAAAAAACTTCAGTTTAGAACAACGATCTTTTACCATTCAATGACTCAATGTAATAGTACATAGTAATTATAAGGGCGGTAAGTACACATTTACAATCGAAGGAAGATTCAATGCTCGGCGCCTAACCCCCAATCGAAGGATTTATAATGGCTCGACGTTAGTAATTGTTGTAGCGCCCAAGTGACATACAACATTTTTTTCATAGGAAAAACAACAAAACTACGTACAATAATTTAGGTACATATGTATAATTAAACAATGGCGGATTCTTACCGCGCATTACCGCCCGCTTTTCCTACATGTAATAGCACTGTTAACGAGCAAGTATGATGAAAATTATATTTAATTTAGTTTGTCTGATAGGCAGTCGCTCCATGTAAAACACTGGTATTCAGCTACATCCGGTAAGACTGGAAGCCGACCCCACCATAGTTGGGAAAAGGCTAGGCAGATGATGAGTTGTGCTTTCTTGCCACTACTACGCAATAATTACAATATTAAGAAATGTTTTCTTGTTTACATGTCTATCGATTGGTTTATGCGAGATTGTGAGTGTACTAGGATTACATTTTCAAGAAGAGCTCATCACAAACACTCATTTTCAACGAATTGTTGTATCTGAGCAAATAGTAAGAGTACCAGGGTGACATAGCGTACAAGATGTCTGCTGGCCCGCGGGCTGTCTACACTGATTAAGATTCCAACCACGTACGCGATGCATTAACCTTTGCCAGTTAGCCGCATATTACAGGAGTTTGATAGACAATTATGATGTGATAATGTAGTTACCAGAATAATATGTACCTTATACCAGAAATTATGCAAAATTAATGCAATAAAGCCTTGACAATAAAGCCTTATGTATTTCTTGTTATAGCGGCAATAGAAATACATTATCTGTGAAAATTTCAACTGTCTAGGTATCACGGTACATGAGATACAGCCTGGTGGTAGACAGACGGATAGTGGAATCTTACTAATTAGGGTCCCGTTTTTACCCTTTGTGTACGGAACCCTAAAAATTAACGTGATCATACCACACTAATGTACTGAACATGAAACCTGAGTGACTGATGTTTTAAACCTAGCATTAGGTTTTTCGCTAACCATACTAACATGCGGTAGAATAAAAATAACAAAAAACCTATTTCAAAATACTGAAAAGCTAGACACGAAAACATTCGTTTTGAAATCGCTGCAAAGCCAAGTGGGATCCTGGTATCCAGATAAACCACCTCATCGTAAGCCTTGGCATCAACAACACGCAAACAAAGTGAAATTAATTGTTACAAGAGGTTTGCTATCATTCGATGAGCAGTTCTTTTCCTATACCTATCTCCGATGTTCATCATTATATATCATGATAATATCTAAATGTGAGTACGTGACCAATCGAAGAGTATACTCTTTCGAAAACAGAAAACTCAAATCGCGGAATAATTGGTATAAAAACAATTTAAATAAAAAATACGATTCGAATTATGAAACTTCTCCTTTCTGGAAGTCGTTTAAAAAAAAAGAAGACTTACTTCATGGAACTGGCCAACTATAATGTACAGTCGGGTCTTTAAAAGGTTTGTCACTTTTTAAATTCGGTCTTTAACAAGGCGAAAAACATAATAAATACCTTTTGAAACTACGGCACTGAGCGGACTATTTGCATAGCAAATTATATTTTATGTTAAGATAACAAAGGTCTAAATAGAATACACCTTTGAGGTATATGTAGTTGACATCAACTTAAACCTTTCTATGGTCTGGCCGTTAAGAAATTTAAATCTTATCTTTTTTATTTATTTGTCAGACTGACAGAAAATCGACATTCAGAAAAAAAAAAATGAGGTAAATTTTAAAAAGGATGACATGTAAACAGGAAATATAATTTCAAATCAAAGAACGTCAATATGTAATAGGGAAGATGCAGATGTAATATTTATGGAATTTGTATGATTAAAACGTTAAAAAAATATAAAAGAAAGGCCACTGCAACGTTTTTATTTTACATATTGTTGTTTTTTTTACAATAATTACGATTTAAAAATGACTTGAAACAATACGTATTTTAAAACACGAATTAGCGTTTCGTGACGTCACACTTGTTTTGACAACTTATTTGACGTTATGGTTGTAAAGGTGAATATTATTTTATGGGAATATTAATTGCATTTTTTTAATAAAAATGGAAGTTGGATTTATCAAAGCAGACTCCAGGTGTTTACCTAGAGCCTAGAGTTAGTATTGACATAACATCATTAGTTTTTCTCTAGTTTAAATATTTTGAATAAAATAATTAGTTAGGTATGTTTAGTTCCAGGCCTTTGTAGTAATAAATATTGTTTATATTATTTTAATCAGCATTTTAGATTAAAATTGAAGAAGCTGGATTTCTTCGTAATGCCGAGTACCCTTTTTTGGTGCAACACCTGACGGCTGAAAATTACACAGTAGAGGTGAAATATCCTTAACAGAAGCTACCTACCATACTTTCCTATGTGAAAGACAATAAAATAACACCAAAATATTGGGCACAAGTACAACTTCAAATGTTTTTCAGCATAAGGAAAATATCACTTTTCTGTATAGCACACACAAACTTTGAAAAATTAAAAGAAGTATATTTGTATATACGATAAAAGCATTTTATCTGTTATGAATGCTGCATAGAAATTCTGGATAGATGCTGTATTTCCAAAATTAAAATGTAATAACTATATAATATTTAAGTTATTCTTTTTTGTAAATTTATAAAATAAAATTCTATGCTTTGTAAATACTATTTTTTATTCGATTTAAATAAATATGCAAAAGTATGAAAGCCAACGGCGAACCAGTAAAAGACAAGAGTGACGTCATCAGCACCATAAGTCCGTTTTCCCGCGAACTGTCAAACTGTCAATTTAAAACAGCATTTTTTCGGATAAATTGCAATGTTTTAATTTTTTAAATATATTTGTGGTCTATTCTACATGGAATTCTTTAAAATGAAAACAAAAATAAAAATAGTGCATCTTCCCTATTCTGTTTATTGACATATCTGACGCACTGTGTTGGTAAAGCAGATTCTATTTTGCACTAACAAACAAACAGTGACGAACCTTTTAATTCCCTGACTGTACAAGAAAACACTTTTCTCTCTTCGGGGAACACGGCTACGAGTTATGACTTAATCGTTTTGTATTTCTGGATGTAATTTGAGTAGAAAGTGGCATATTATGTTGCAAAAATAACATGTTCTGAAAGTGGCTGAAGTTCTGAAGTCTTGACTTCCTGCTAACTGTCGCTCGCGACGTTGTTTACTTGAAATTTAAATCAGCCTTTATTTGTTTTTGATGTAGCTGTAACGATGAGTCAAGGAATTTTAAACTTTGAAAATATTGACTATTTTTTTGTCGATTCCAAGAGACCACGGTTTATATTCATTTGTAAAATCTCTTTTTCTCTGAGTACACAAATCTAAGTAGAAAATCTAAATCTTGGATATACACGACTAAATTAAATACACAACAGAAACAAAAAACAACCAGAAAAGGGGTTATTAAACTTATCATTATGAACAACTTTTACTATGGCATCAACTCTGAAATCAACTGCGTCATAGGTACATTTTCATCTCGATATGGAACAGCTAAATTTTTTTGCGATTTCAAAGTTGGTCTCATAGTAAAAGTTGTTCATAATGATAAGTTTAATGACTCCGTTTCAGGTTGTCGCTGTCTTTAATTTACCCCTATATATTGTATAAGTTACATTAGTAAAAATAAGTGGGTCTGTACTCTAATACGTAACACTCTCGATCCATGTTATAATCATTCCTACATTATAATACCGTCACAGCAAGGCATCGCCCTTTCTGACTTACACTTTTCCCTGTTTATTTATACAATGACCTTTGAAGTACTAGGGTCAGCACACATTCGACATTTCAACATTGCAACACACTTTGTTGTCAACCAAAACAATGAATAGGCGATCCGTGATCATTGTTGCAACACAGTGTGTCAGTTAGATGATGAACCTACCCTATGCCTAAAGTAATAAGGTTGAGAATGACAGTAATTTGAAAACGTGTTCGTAAATTAGTGCAGTGAAATATTTTCAAAAGACGTGAAGACACGTGTTGATAAGATGACAATGATTTAGGGATTTGATGGATATTTTTAGTAAAACTAATTATCCGTTTTGAAAATAATGTAAGTATACATAAAATATTTTCGTCTAGTTATTGAATGTGTCTTATTCAGTTTCCACTGCTTACCTCATACAAATATTATAGTCAAGAAAGATGTATCATGTTCAAACATAAAACGGTGCAAACATTACGAACCTCTTTCATCCCTCCCTCTATGGGCAACACTCAATTTTACAGCCCACTTTATTGGATTAACATTTCACTTTTTTACTATAATAGGCAAAATAATTCGAATTTGTGATCTGAAAAAATGAAGGAGTGTAGAAAAAAAATTTGCGTAAAAAATAAGTAAGTATTCTTCTTACATTACAACTTCTTGCCATTTTTATGCCAGAATATAGTCAGATTTTTAATAAAGAATCGGGAACTATAATCTCGAAATTCTCGAATCTCGAAGGCTTTTTAATTTTCTTTAAAGACACTTCTGGCTTATCGTTGTCGGTGATAATGGGTTTTTTTTCTAATTTTATTCTTATTTTTATCCTAATTTTTATTTATTTCCAATCTCGTTAATCCAATTCTCGTTATTCTATTCTATTCTACATTTTAAAACATTTTTTCACGTTTACTTTGTTTTAATTTTAATATTTAGTCTCATTTATCAAACACATCACAGTCACAATAACTATCGCAGTATTTGTTCTGTCGAACCGTCACGACTAACATCCGACTAATAATCTCTTGCGACATCCTCCAAGCTTTGCAACTATTTGTTTGTTGTTAAATACACAACATTATATATTATGTACCTATCGGGAAACATGGTGCGCATATGTAATATATTGCAAACAAGTTCGTAATTGGGGAAGATTGATAGACATTTGTACACCTGTAGATAGCAGGTGGTATAACCGTTGGACTGATAAGTCAAAGGTGTAGGTTTGAAACCCAGGCACTTCTGACTTTTTGGATTTATGTAAAAAAAAATATATATCACCTGCTAAAACGGTGAAGGAAAACATCGTGAGGAAACCAGCACACCTGAGAGAATTTTCAACGGTGTGTAAAGCCATGTCAGAGGCCTAGGAGTGGTCTAAACTCTGACACCAGGTTGTTTATCAACCATACGATGAAGAACACTTATAGACATTCACGAATTTTTACTAAAAATTCGTTAAAATTTAAGTCACCTGAAGTTTGCCCGCTCAGTGTGACACATTTTAACTGCTTTCCTAACAGTAAATTAAGGTTTAAATTTGTATATAAATCAATCAATAAAAAGTGAAAAAATCAAGAAACAAAGAAAAAATCAATAAGGAAAAAATTTATTACAAAATAACTACAATTACTGGGTACGATGAATTGTCTAATATTTAAAGGAACACCATATACTATTACTTTGATGTCGTAGGGAACTTATTTCCAAAAATACACCAATATTTTAGTGAACACTCACTAAGCTTGAAAGCCGCTCAAAATTCACACCAGATGACAAATTCCACCTCGATGTCACCTTCCAAGTTATTACATGCAAATTACGTTTAGTAATCCCTTAATTGAGGCGCGGTTGGGCGTCTATACAAGCAGCGCAAATTAACGCCTTCGGCTACAAAAATAACAATTATTTTAGATGAACATCTGTCAAAACATTGGTGTTTGTTGTTACGGAACTGTCTTCGTGTAATGAATTACTGCAGAATATTGAACAGCTGTTTATTTTTTGCTGTGTATATAGCGGTGTTGAAGAATGTTAGAGCTTACAATTTTATAGACAATATCAGTTTATTTTTAAAGTCTTGTTTATATAGTTTTGTGTGTGTTATTTTGATCTTTATCCTTACTTGTAAAAACATGTCATTCTGAATCACTGATTCAATTATACCTGTCCTTGTAAATTGTATGTATGTACTTGTATTTTTAATCAATGTTTATACGGGGGTTAATTTCTATTTGTAAGTTTCAGTAACATTTTTATTCTGAATTTAAAAATATAGAGAAAAATTTGTATTTTGTATCTTATTAATTTCTAATGTGGATTTTCAACCTACTTTCAAAAGTAACGTAACCCAGTAATGTTTCATTTATAGACCATAGGTTAGCCAGTCAATTTATCGACATTCCGCTTTAAACAAAGTATTGAAAATGATTTCACTGTCACCGTCTAAATCATTCTAATGAGCACCCAAAGTGTCATTAATATGCGCATAGTTTACTTAGCTACTTTTTTTTGGACCTTATGGCTACAAAAAATAATACAACCATTGTTGTATACTTCAATTTATTGTATTGTCTTTGAATTTTTTTGAATCTGTCAATCTGTGTACCGTGTGGTTTCCGAAAAATTATTATAGAATTACTCTTTCTAACACAGGTCATATGAAAAGGATAGACCATACTTGGAGATGTCAAATTAGCCTTCATGGGCCAGCTCTGACACACAACGGAGTTGTTGACAAGAGTTAGCTCATGGGCCTTTAACAAAAGAAGGAGAAATTAATAGCCATATCATCAGTTTCGTCTGATTTCATGTCAGTTACAGTTACGAAAGCATAGACTAATTTGAAAGTAAAATTATCTGGAGATTTTCGATGTTATAAAGTGAGAGAAAACTAGTGTAGATACTATAGTTATATTCGCTTTTAGACCTTCATTTAATTTATCATGTCACAACCTCACAACAGACTTCATAAAATCTTCCAGTTTCCTTACACTTGACCCAAAAGCACTAACTTATTTGATCAACAACGCGTAAAATTAAAACTCATAAAGAGTAAGAAGAGAAGGGTACAGTCATTGATATGACAAATAAATTCTTTACATTATTATACCATAAAAAATATAAAAAAGGCCTGTCATATTGTTTATTAAGTCAAATATAATAAGACGACCACTAAAACTTGGCCTTCATTGTTATCGTCTACCCATGAGCCACGTTATGGCAACTTATAAGTAGATGTTTATTGCAGAACTAAGGTTCAAAAGGACCTTGAAGGAGGATGCTTCCTAAGATGAGCAATATTGTTGAATTATAATGTGTGTTACAGTATGATAGGATTAATCTGGTGATGGGCACTGCGCCATTTCATTTTTATTATTTTTGTGTAAGGCACATTGATATTTTTGTGAAAGTCACATTGAGGGAAGGTCAATGGAGTCCTAGGCAGCTTGATATATTAAACAGCTGTTGGTGACCAACCTGCCTTCACCAATACACAGTATACTGACTTGGGATGTCATATAGGCAGTTTGATAAATTTTAAACGCTGTTGGTCAGAAACCCGCCATTGAATACGCACTGAACTCGAGTTGGAGGCCTTCTCGGCTGAAAGATAATTATATTTTTGTAACTCCACTAACAAGCATTGGATTAATTGTAAAGTGGTTGCAGTAAAACCTCTTTGGCCTCTACATTAAGGAGGCCTATGTCTAACAGTTGGTGGAGCACTGGCATTATAGATTTTTGATAAATCACTTTTTAATACGTATAAAACATTCTAAGCCGCTTATTTTATTCCAATCAATTTTGTATTTAGAACAATCAATTTTGGCATAACAGAAAACTCAGTTTACAACATCTAAACCACAATATTGCCATCTTACTAGGCCAAACAAAAAAAAAAACATGAGGTAATTTAAATTTCTCGCAAAGTGTGCGCAGATTACCTAAACAAGAAAACCCAATCATGGGCTCAGATTTGCAGTAATGAAGCGAATGGTCGTTAAGATTTGACCTTTCCGATATCTACCCTTAGAAGTTTCATATTAAATATTAAACACTGTGTGTAGCCGGAAAATATCATAAATGTATCGGTTTCACATTAGCATCGGCCTTGTAAGGGTTCCAGTACTTCCAGTTTATTTTTATAGCAACCCCATTGTGGCATGGATCAGTTTTCAAAAGGTCCTTTAGGCCCCCTAAAATCGTTCCATGACAGTTTGAGGGTTAAATACGTTTTTGGATGCGTTAACAAATCGTTTTGAAGGGTTCAAATATGTGGAAGAAGGTCTTTATGTCTTATGGCAAATGTTATGGTCATTCGAGCCAAGGCGGTTATTTTCTAAGATTTGGATTATATTAGAAACTAGGTTATCACATCATTTAAGGCGTCTATCTCGCTATCGCACTCACACATTAAAGATATAAAATTATTGAAGATATGAAAAATCGCAAAAATCAGATAATGAGAATACCATTAAAAAAAGAAAAATATCAGTTTGATTGTTCCGTTTTTAAACTTAGAAAATGCCAATTGCAATTTTTCATGACTACATTCAGTTATTTATTTTATATCCTCAATGTGTGAGCGAGATAGCGGTTTCGCGAACGAGATAGGCGCCTTCAGATAAGGACTAGCTAAGAGAATTATTTAATTAACTTAATCAGGAATTTCATATTAAAGTATATACATTTTATATCCAAAATTTGCCAATATTGTTCGACAGTACAGCGGCAAAATTTGTTTTACTTGGATAAGCCAAAAAATTCTTTCGTCGAAAGGTCAAGGGACACTACGAATTGTTTTTACGACTTGGATATTGAAACAATCTATTCAACATAAAAGTGAATATCCTCAGTGATATAGTTTCTCTATATTTCTTTTTCTATTCGTAGATACTGCAATAGGATTATTGCTGAATCCGTCCATTCGATATCAGAATAAAACCTAGATCTAACCTTATTTGTTTTTGCTGTAACTTGATCTCAGCATTTTTCGCATTTAAGGCACACAAATGACCTGAGGCCGATTTTAGTAAACTAAACCGTAACGATATCGTAGCACGTTTCGTATTCAACTGTAACTATTGAGTTAAAGTCCTATTGAATTCTGATCAAGGAACATAATATTGTGAAACCGAATTTGGGTAGGACTTCAAACGAACGACTTTAAAACTTCAGAGATATTCGGATTGCTTGATTTTTTGAGAATCGGCCCCCTAAAGAAGATAGCTATTGTAGAATATAGTATTTATATTTGAGAGAGTTAGTTATTTTATTTTTTATTATGAAACAAGCAAACGTTTAAACACGACCCACATTACGTTAAGTGGTTTTGTAGTTGGCGGTTAATGACTTCTGCCTTTAGGCAGAATCGACATATCGACATTTTAATGTTGGATAGCTCTACAATAATTATGAATGTACCAAGAGAGAGAGAGGTTTTAGTTCTTCAGCCTACCGTGCTCTATATCGCAATTCAGCAAAGCGGACACTGCTGCTTGGCGGCCAAATAGCAGAGCCTTACAGTTCCAGAAGTACCTATCTTCTACAACATTCAGAACCTTTACACAAAATCTAGAAAACATATCTCTGCATTACCCAAAGTTCGACTGGCAGAAAGTACCTAAGGCATTAAGTCTGCCTTGTGTATATGATACTGTTAGAAGTATAAATAAATAAAATTTAGGAAGCTTGGAGATTCACAGATTTTACTTTGAAAAATAAGCTTTAATATAATACTAGTTACCTTTCGTCTCTCAATATTCTTTTCATATATCTCTATAAATACTCCTTTATAAAAAAAATATAAGTAAGTAAGATTTGCTCACACTTTAAGTTCAACCTTCATAAATAACACAACTAAATCAGCAGAAAATTTCGTAAAGAGAAAGTGATTCCTCGCCATACTATCTTCGCAACAATATGGTGAACCCATGACCCGAGCAATGCGGCCAGAAAGCGTTTCTGAGATATATTTTATATGTTATTACACATATTATGTCCCGACGTCTTATAGAGTCGGTTTTATCGTCTTAATAATATAGGCCTTTATTGTGACGGGAGTAATCGTTTTTTTCGCGGAAGTGTATTTTATTTTTTATTATGATGTACGGTTTTATTACAAATCGTCGTCGCATTTTCAGCTATTTTAGTGATGTTTGGTCTCTCTCTTTTCTTCTCTATTCTATTGTTGTGGTTTTACTAATCTCTGCTTTCTTAATATATTTTTTTCTCCTCGATAAACGAGTCTTTCATATGTTACACAGATTTCTCGGCGTGAGGCAGTATAAAAAATATTTTCATCTCAGCGGCATGTAACTATAGATGTCTTATTGTATCTCATTTATCGACTTTGATGCAAATATTATATATTTTTATAAACTTCAACTATGGATGCAAAGTTATCGCAAATAGCTTCCAACTTTATTACATATTATGGTAATGTCCATTGATTACTAAGATACATCCATTCCGAAAAATATTTAAAGTAGTAAGTAGTTTACCTATCTATGTATACTACAATATTATAATCTTGATTTGATTGATTGATTCCAATATGCAGTCCCAACGTTATCCATTATGCGCCATACAAGCCAACCCACGACTATAAATTGCATTGATACAGACATTCACACATTTTGACGTGTTCCTGGTCACCGTTGAGTATAAAGCTGGTGTTAGACGATTAAATCTGTCATAATTATTAAAATAGTAATACGATTCAATATTATTTTAATAACATATTACGGAATGTGAATCTCTTAAAAAACTAGCCCTATTATTCGTATATATGTATAGGCTTATTCTTACTTTTTACACAATTAACTTTAAGTCTCAAAATCAAAATATTTTTATTTATGTAGACCATTTTAGGCACTTATCATAAATCTAATATTATTATGAGATTGACTCTATAGTTGCCAGTTCCAAGGGCAGCCCATCACTCTTGGAGAAGAATCTGATAAGAAACTCCATGTTTCCATTTCCAATAAGTTTATAATACCCATGCAAGAAACATCTTTTCCAGATTACAATTTCATGTAAGAGATATTTTTATGTTTTAAGATCTTGGAAAATGTACGCATATCTGCAAAATTGGCTTAGTATTTAGGTTAGAACCGGTGAATACTTGCTTTCATATTTTGCCAGTAGAACTTCTTAGAAGATTAAATTCTGTAGTTTCTACAAAATTCAAGGCAATGTTGAACCGTCTCACATCAGCTTTATAGGCATTGCTTCTCACTACAAAACCTACAGTTACCAAATCAAATTTCAGACAATTGTGTACTCTATTGTAACGTATTTAGATTGATATTCTTTATAAGTGTTGGTAGATGTAAATTGGGATCACTGCAACAGTTCTGCGGTTGAAACGTCTTTGAATAATTTATTGGTTAGATTTAATACAGGCTATTGTATTGCATTGGGTAGTACTTGGCGTGTTTCCATTGACTTGATGTTTATTGGCGATTTTAATGGTAACCGCCTTGTTTGAATTGTGACTGTGTCTAGACTCAGTTTTAGAATCAGGTTGTTGTCATTAACATAGAAAAAGTCACATTGGTACTACCAGGTTCGAACTCACACCCAAAAGCTTGCAAAGCGCCATAAACTTCAACTTTTAAAATCTTGAATTAAATTATTTAATTATCACTTACTAAAACGATGAAGGAAAACATCGTGAGGACACTATTATGGAAGACCTGTGAGATTTTTCAACGGTGTGTAGGTAAAACAATGTCAGGCCTACAGGCGATTTAAACTCTGACACCAGGTTGTTACCATAAAGAAGAAAAAACTCATAAATTCAAAGATAATTTAGGTAAGATTACCATCTACACACTCTACAGTAAACCAATAAAGGTTTGCGGGTCTGAAATACGGTACAACAAGAGTAAGTATTCTAAGAAAAGCAGTATCGGGCACATAATTGATTTTACTACTTGGCTATCACTTCTTATACCGTTATTAGTAAAGTGTCTATAAAACGAACATGAAGATTAAAGTATTTAGTTATCTCGTTTAATTAAATTTCTACTAGGTTAGTTTTGTGTTGTGTACTTGTGACTCTCAAAGTCTTTCTTCGTATATCGTCGCTAGTTCGATAGTTCGCTATCGTATATCGTCGCTTATGACAGCACTATTAGTTCATTGGATTATACTGGCCCTATATACCCATTTGGAGTGTTTACTGTTCGTCATAACTTTTTTTAGTTGTTACTACTTGTATTTTAGTTGTAACTTTTTGCACTATATTTTTACAAATAAATATAAAATCTACTATATTCTTACATAAATTAAAACTTTGAATAAAATATAACTACCGCAGATTTTTTCTAACATTGTTATATTGAGAACTAGTTAAAAGTTTAAACTCTATACCAAAAACATATCGATTTAAATATTCGTTTAAACTGCATTGGTAAAAATATTTTCACTTCGGCTATCAGTACCGCGGTAGCCACTGTTGAAAATATAAAAAAAGGAAACTGGCAATACCACAAGATTCTTTAGACATAAATATTTTATACTTTAATACCTGTACTACTTGCTCTATTGTGCAATGGACCTGCACGGCTCCGATGGTATCCTCGATCGGCAGATAGGACGCGTATGATCGACGAGCGTCATCGGATCGCACGCGCTCACAGCCTCACAACAAGCTGCTATCGCGATTGACTAATGGGGGTAGTCAGCTATAAAACTATAAGTATTGAGCATTAGTACCTACCCATGAAGTAAAGAATGCTGAACATTTTTGCCTTCTAGTTGCGAGTGAGAAAAGTATTTATTTGTAGAAAAGCGTGAACCTTACTGTGCCTTGTGGTCCCTGATCTAAAGGTAAAACCACCCCTAATCGTCCCACGGGTGTCGTAAAAAGCGACAAAGGGAAAGCTCCGGAGAATGGGCAGCAGCATTCTTCTGTGTAACAGCAATCATCTGCTACTGCGATCGCCAATTTAACCCGCGTGGCGATTATGGGCAAATTCCTCCAATGAGCGCACAAAAGTGGCGCGCATTGGGAGAGGCCTATGTTCAGCAGTGGACTAATACATCATCATCATGATGATGATGAATGTTGCTGTTTATTAACTAAAATTCATAAATCATAAAATAGCTTTCAAAATTTGTTTTATATGCATGTGAACAAAGTGTGTCATTAAGGTAAGTACCTACTATTTTAAATTTCATAATTAGAACTTTACTTATGAGTGTAGATAAATCTAATTATGCAGACAAAGCGTCATAATTATTATAGTTTCTCAAATAAACAAAAATGAGATATCATCACGAATCCATAAATTACGTCATACACCAAGGGGGATGAAGGGTCCTCCACAACGGGGGGTAAGAGACAACATATTATTTTTAAAAAAAAACAAATAATGTACGAATTTTCCTGAAACATAAAAACACACAATGAAATGAGGAAGTAGGTTTTAATTACATTAAATGAGTTTGATACTCGAAATTAATTAAAAAGGTACCTCCATATGATCGAACAAAAAAATTTCAATTGTTAGAACTCGTTAATACCTAAAATCGATAATCTTTGAGCGGAATACGATTGGTGTAGTTATGCGATTCGCCTTCTGCTCTTGGTGTCGCGGGTTTAATTCCCCGCTGGACATAAGTACCTATATAAATACTTGTGTGATTGATAAATATTTTTTCCGGTCTAGTTGATTGTTCATTGTGAATTTAAAAAAAAAGTTTCATGTAAAATATAGTTAAGACGAGACCATAATGGCTCGCACTGTCAAAAGTCAAGCCAAGCTTCTAACTCTACACACCAACATACACAACTCTACATACAAGGCCTAACTTCACAAACTCTACACCTTAGTAAAAATATGTGGCGTGACCGATTCGTTACTACAAGAACTATTGTAAAGTAAACTATTTTGTTCATTTGTAAATTAAAATTCATCATCACTTATTCATGCATCACTTTTTCAGCTAAATTCTTGTATCGAGCACCTTTTACCACCTGCTGCCATCTACAGCTACAATCTGAACTAAATTTGAAAGCTCCATGAGAAGCTTTCGAGGGGTCTCGTAGTGCCCGCTAGGTGGCAGCACGATCGAATTTTATTTCAGTGACATCTGTTAGTTCTCTTGTGCACTATTTAACTGAAAGTATGGCGGAATTAGTAACAACTCTATAAATAGATGGCGCTGTAAGACTAAAAATATTTGTAGATATAAAATTTATTATCGTAATAATGAATTCAGTCGGTAGTAACAAATTAGGTATGTTAATCTCCTTAGTTTTTAAGTTATTTTTTTAAATGTAACAAATTCGTAGGTTGTAATAATTTTATGTATTTACTAAATATTTTAATTTTTTTTTACATTCTGATTATGGTTGTATGACACCTTTTTTGTATTGTTTTTAGATTTCCTTTTTATCATAATGTCGCTGCCGTTCATGCAGCGGTAAATTCTGGGAAAACCACTATGGCATTACCTATGTTTTTATCAGATTCTACGTTTTGCATTGCACATTTATAAACTCAAATAGCAACACAATAGGTACTTATGTATATTTTAAAATAGCCAACTAAAGTCCAGAGCCTTAGAAAGCATTTTATTTATTTAAATAAAGTAGCACGGTTCTCAAAAATGCAATTGCACTCAAGCAAAAAATTGCCTCTAACTTCCCTACTCCCCGACATAACGCATAAACGCTGCATTTTATACGTTGTCTTATATCTCTCTGCTTCACCCCAACGTGTTTGCACTTATCTTTTGGTTTTTATAGCTGCAGTAATCGGTACGAGTTTACTATATTCACGCACGCGATAGATGTGCGTTTGTGTGCAAACTTGCACCCCATGAGGCAGTGTATATGCCTTTATGATGCCACAGGTAGATAGGGTTGTTACGCTGGACAGTCCTTTTTTTAACTGACTTCAAAAAAGAGGAGATTCTTTAAAAAAGGAGGATATAAAAAAAATGACCATCTGTTGTACAATGTAAAAAATCTCAGTCGTAATCAGGAGACTGCCCAAAAGTGACGTTTTGGGTAATCCTTAGAAAAACGTTAGATAACATTTTCTTAATGAATCATTTTTCTCCCAGAGATTTAAAACACAAAAGTATTTTCGGAAGATTTTTATACTAAGTATCTCGACATCTGATAACCGGGGTGTAGTTTATGTTTTAATAATAAATAAGCATTATAATTAAGTTCAATCTTAACTTTGAGTGGAGGTTAATGATACGTTTATTTTTTGACTAATTTCTTGTCTATTTTATGTTTTTAATAAGAAACTCGCAAAAACAACTAAGTCCCGCCCGAGTTACATGTTTTTGCGAGTTTCTTATTAAATAATATCATTTAATTTCTTGTCGTTTAACAACCCTATAGATGCATTTCTACTCAAAACCAAGTTGAAGCAGTCCGCAGGCAATTAGACACACATTCGCACCCTCGGTGTCGCCTCTTATTCTCTATTTACGTTTCATGGTGCCCAATGATCATTGTAACCGCGGTGTGTAGCAACATTTCTCATTTCGTCTTTCTTTTTTCTCTGATATTGGTTGCTCTAGATATAAATTTTTAAAGTTTCCTCTAATTGCAAACATGTTTTATTATTAATTTGAGTCTATTCGCGCTCAGATTATTCAAAATAATCATTATTGATCTAACCTTGACGTTTCGGTCAAGTTACATTGACTGTGGTTACGAAACGAATGCTGTTTGTAACGAACTGTTCGAACCTGAGACTCTGACTTGCGAGTCATCGGTCATACTACTACGCTATCACTGCTTTTTACCCGACTGCCAAGGAAGGGTTATGTTTTTCGCGCGTATCTTGTATATTTGTTTGTTTTTCAACGATAAATGTTAAAATAAACCCGAATAACATCTAATATTGTTGAGATTGCACCAGATTATCATCATAACCCTTACTCACCAAAAACAACTCCATTGATTCAATAACTCATGACTCACGATTACAATTGTTCACACCCGTCCACTCCTTTGATCACACACGGGACTCGAATCCTGAACGGTATCAAAAGGAAACAGGTGTTGAAAGTTATGATAGCTTTTATTAGACACACTTGGGTTCCAGAGTTTGGCATATCTAAACAAAATGTTGGATTACGCGGAAAATTAATGAGATGGGATTTTTATGATTGTCAGAAAAGGATGTTTGGAATATTTTGTAGCATTTCTTTAAAGTTACCATGAAGGTACTTCAAGGAGTACTTAAGTAAGAATAACGTTGGTAATCATGTATTTTTAATTATTATTAAAATCATCTCAAAAAAGTGAATAATGGGTAACGAATTTGCCTAAATAAAAATTCATTTGATGCAATTCTTATAAATAAAACTTGTTCCGATCAAACTGATACTTTTGCTGAAACTTTGTGCCTAATGTTATTTATTCTCGTAACGTTAACTTAGTATACGCGATCACTTGTTGTTTTTTTGCGATTTTTCATAACTACATGCAGTGAGAGTCGTGATAGCCTAGTGGTGGTGACCGTTGACTGGCAAGTCAGAGGTCTCGGGTTCGAACCCAAGGCGCGCACCTCTGACTTTTCGTAAGTTATGTGCGTTTTAAAAATTAATTATCACTGTCCGTGCCTCGGATAGCACGTTAAGCTGTTGGCCCCGGCTGTCAATTGTAGTTCTTTGACAGTCGTTACTGGTAGTCAGGAGCCCGAAAGTCTGACAACCAGTCTTACCAAGGGTATCGTGTAACCCATTATCTGGGTTGTGGAGGTCTGATAGGCAGTCGCTCCATGTAAAACACTGGTATTCAGCTGCATCCGGTAAGACTGGAAGCCGACCCCAACATAGTTGGGAAAAGGCTAGGCAGATGACATGCAGTGAGATTGTATGCATGCATGCATGTGATTGGCCATGTGGTTTCCAGCCTAAGAATAGAACCACCTCTACTCGTCCTGCAGGTGTCGTAAGAAGCGACAAAGGGAAAGATTCGGAGGATGGGCAGCAGCATCCTTCTGTAACAGCAGGCATCTGCTATTGCGATCGCTAACCCGTTACCTAGCAAGGCGATTATATACAAATACCTCCAACGAGCGCACAATAGTGGCACAATAGTAGCAGTAGACTAATACAGGCTGATGATGATGCAGTGATTTTATCTTCAATGTGCGAGTGAGATAGCAGTTTTGAGAAAAATGGCAAAAATTGAAGCTACACACCCGCGGCGCGAAGTACAGTAAAACAAATACATCGACATCGTTCTTTAGGTTATAAAAGGTAAAAATAAATAAGACAGCGACTCGATGAAACACTAATAGTTTAAATCATCGTAAAATCCTCAAAGTCAAAAGCTCTTATAAATAGCTTTGAGAGACGCCGTTTTAAATGGATGCCAGGAAATAAAATTACTTCTTTACAGCAAACGTCAACTGAAAATGCTTAATTGGGGCTTAATTAGCTCAAACTGAGAGATGCGAGGCTATTGCTGAAGGCTTTTGAAAGAATAAGTCAGTAGCTCGGGGAAAAGATTCAAATGCAAGTCGTTTTAGTTTTAAGTTAAGGCTCTATTGTATATCTTGAGATTCTGTTCATTTTTGTTAAGCAGTAGGTCTGTTTGTAAAAAAAAAGTAAAGGAAATGCAAACTGAAATGGAAATAGTTATCTATGATGCGCGTGACACACCGATGTTTATTTTGTTTAAAATCTAATCTTGAAAATAAAGGCACGTAGTTGCCAGTTTTGTATTGTTATCTATTTTATTTTTTTAATGTTGACAAAACAATTGGGCATTCGTATATATACATAATAATGTTATGTCCATAATTACCTATAACTAATTGCTTTGTTATTTATTACTATACTCTTTTTGAGAGTCTTTTGGGAATTTTTAAAACTATTTAAAAGAAACTCGGAAAAACAACTGACTCGGGCCTAAACCTGCCATCCCTGGCGTGGCACACCAATTATTATTAAACAAATTACAAAAATTTATAGATATTTCGCTGCGCTGATCTGGTCGACCAGGCATTGCAGCGCTAACGAAACATTACGACTTTAACAAAATTGCACTAAAAATTGTTATAAATTCAAGTGAGATTTACTGTATTTTATATGTAGTTAAACCTAGTTCGGTAAACATACTAGGCTGTCTGCGTAATGCTTATAATATACATCTGGGGGCACGGGAGTGCCCCTGCCAAGACGAGCCAAGCAAAGAGAAAGGGCACTACCCACCTTTTCTCGAAGTCTAGTGTTTTGTCGTATTTTTGAACCCTCATAACTTGAGTTTTGATTTTACTAGATAAACAAAATTCTCAAAATATGATGTCAATATAGTAGACTTATTAAACATATAAAATTTCGATTGCGTAGCTTACTTTACTTACTACTATATTTTAAATAAGTACTTTAAATTTTATTGATATCTAAAAAACCCTAACTTCGTCACTGACTCACTCACTGATGATCATCAAATTGTTTAGGGTGTGAAGTCTTAGAAAGTTGAAATTTGGTATATAAGTTAATATAAGTTTACAAACAACAAAAAAAATATTAAACTTAGAACTTTTACCCCCCAACTCCTTTAATTGGGGGATGGAAGTTTGTATGAGACTTCCGACAAGAAAGCGAAACAAAAACTAGTCAAAATATGAGGCTTGGCCGTTTCGTTACTATAAAAACTAATGTATAACAGAAAAGTAATACATTTTTAATCTTACGCCCATGTAAATGTAGCGAAATGGCCAAGCCACATATTTTGACTAAGGTGTGAAGTTTGTAAAGTTAAGGCTTGTAGTGTTCGGGCGTGTAGTGTTAGAAGCTTGGCTCTACAAGAGATCTGATAACTTTTTTACAGTGCGAGCCGGTGACGTCTTGGCAACATTTTACATAAAAATGTGTTTGGTGAGATGTAGTTTAAAGGATTACTAATTGCAATATTTTGGTCACACACACGCGAAAAAAGTAGGTACCTACCTACTGTAATTTTGGTGGTTGATGCAGTTTACAGATATTATAATTTTACATACATTTAATACCAAGACCAAAACCCTAAAATAAATTAAATAATAAAATATTACATGATTACAAATTATTTTTTCCAAGCGGTAATCGAACCTGCGACTACTAGACGAGTTAAAAATGAATTGAAAACCTTAGCTAAATTATCAGTACGGTATTCTGAATATTATTTATTCACTCACTATGTCGCAGACGCTCGCTGTCACATAAAATATATCGAAAGCGTCAAACCATAGCATAGGCGTACGCGCAACTGTGCCATTAGTAGAAACGTTCATTTTTTGGCCAAAAAATAAGCGCATTCGGTCATGCGTATTATCGACGAGAATTTATATTTAAAAATATGTTGCTATGTTAATATGTTTTTGCTTAATAAATAAAATCACATTTAATGATTATAAAAATGTAATTGCAAACTTTGCACAAAATATGCAACTGTAGCTGTGGTTTGAATCGAAATAGTTTTAAGGGACCTGATTCATAGATATCTCACTTAGTTGGTAAGATGTTTGTAAATCAGATTCTTATATTAAAAACCGAACAAAATAATCGTAAAGAAATAAATAAGCCATTAGGTATCTGCCAAATGAGTAATCTGTAATTTATCAGAAATTCAGAAGATAAATTATCTCCAAATTCCATTTCAACTATCTAAAATAATAACTTATAGCAGTAAAATCATGATCTTGAACACTCATACACATGTCCATACCAACAAGAGCACAATCGCACGTGTCTTGCGCACGCGCCGTTACCGGAACCACATGGCGAGATCAAACGGAACACCGGACGCGACGCCATATTGTCCTCGTAATGTGCATCAGTAATTTACAAGTATCGTTATTTTGCACCGACTACTGTTGTTAGTAAAAATAGCAATTATAGGAGGGAATAAACTTTTGAGGAATCAATTTTCAGACACTATTAAAATCTGTTGGTTTGTCACCAATCGGGCTTAATATGAAGCAGCCATTTAAATAGATTAAAAAGTAAAAACTATTTTTAACAACAAGAAGACATTCTCCTGTAGCGTTTAATATTTATCGCTTAGGTATGTTCGTCACAGTAAATCGAAGCCCAAAAAGCAAATAATAATTGCTGAACTAAAAAATTATGTAAAAGTTTTTTATTGGGAGATTTTTTATATTTTAATTTATACTTATTTCAAGCTTTTATAACTAAATTGCAATGTTTTTATTATTAGTAGTGTAATAGTAATATCCAAGGTTTATATCTGTTCGATTTATATTAAATCAATTAACAATAATTGATTAAATGATAGCCTAAGCAGCTATAGCCTAGTGGTATGACAGTTGGAGTGCCAAGTCAAAGTTCGTGGTTTCGAAACCTAGGCATGCACTTCTCTAACTCTCGGATTTATGAGCTTATAAGAAATTAATTATCATTTGCTGAAACGGTGAAGGAAAACATCGTGAGGAAACCAGCACACCTGAGAGATTTCTCAACGGTCAGCCCAGACCAATTTCCTTGTACCTACATATATTATCCCGTAAAAGTTTCTCTAAAAATCTATTAATTCATATTTAATTACCTAATTAACATTATTGTAATTTTTGAATGGATCTCTAATTTATAAAAAAAAATACTAGCTGATAATGTTAGCTTTTTTAACCCAACCATAGTCGGCTTATTAATGAGTTATTGTATTGCCAATTACAAACAAATTCATTAATCTAGTGATTAAATAAATTAACTTTGAAATTAAAAAATATTGATATTTTTCATTTGTCACCTCACCTCAACCTCAAATCTTAAGTATGTTACCTACCTCTATTTTATAATTATTTACAGCAAAATGATAAAGTACCTACTTTAAAAATAAATCTAACAAATATTTAAATTGAACCAGTGTGTACTTTGAGACCATAAAACTCTAGAAGGAAAATTTTTACTCTTGACATGAAATCATACTGATCTGTCAGTGATAATTAATTATTGTTATACGTCGTAGAAGTAATACAGCTATTTCGATCAACTTTAGCACGTCAGGATGGCCGAGCGGTCTAAGGCGCTGCGTTCAGGTCGCAGTCCACTTCTGTGGGCGTGGGTTCGAATCCCACTTCTGACAAAGACTTTTTGTAAATTTATTACGCGATAAATTTATTCTTAAAAGATATTTCAACTATTTTGTAACAAAATAGTGCATCATTCTGACATAACTTATTGATAAAGTCTGATAAATTATAGTTTGTTCTTTGTATTTCTTATCCAACGTGTATGGTTTCTTTTTATTCATGTTTCAATGCCGCTATTGTTAAGTATTATTAATACTAAATATAAACTTATCTTTGAACTACATTTATAGAGGAGGTATTACTGATATATTTAGAATATAATACAATTATAACAAAGAGAAATTTGGAAACATCGATAATTTTGAGGGCCAAACCTTTTGTTCTCAAGAGATTCAACAAATTTGTTACTTGCTTGTAAACAAATACCATATTGTTTAGAACAATATCAAACAAAACAATTTATTGTAATAATTATATTTGAATTCGTTATTGTTTTCAATAAATTATTAAATAGCTATTTATTATTTTGACCGCCATATTGTTGGCTTTTGTTTTGCAAATTAGCATAAATTAATTCCTTGTTAACGCGAACAAATTTGGCAGTTTATCTGGTATGCAATATTTGTTTTAAATGTTATTAATTTATTTCTTGTCAGTGCAGGAATAGCCGAAGTGGTATGGCCTGTAACTGGGAAGTCAAAGATCTCAAGTTCGAACCCAAGGCACGCACCTTTGACTTACTACTCTTACGACGTTATTCGTATCAGTATGTAAGTAATAAAAATCAATAATTATCATTGGCTCCGTAACCACCTTTATAAATACTACGTATTTCTGAGCCATATTTGTACACAATATGCACCAAGACGTCTAAGACATAATAAAACTTGTACATGTCCATAATAAAACATCTCAAATGATCTTTACTGAATTATAAATAGTTTATTATGTGGTATTTTCTATTGAACAGAGTCGTAGGTACCGACCGAGGCATTAAATACACCATATTGTCCAAAGAATGCCTGTGTAATGACCTCTTCAATGGTTAGTGCAAGGTGAAGTATGATGTAGTTGGCTGGATGAGCTATGATATTTAAATATTACCTTAGATACGGAAACTTACTTTTACTAAATAAGAACAATTTTAGTAGGTACTCAGATTTTTTGAAAATTATATCCGTTCATGACGTTTCGTTGCTAACTTTACAATTTTTTTACAAGCTTTTATTTAACTTGCAATGTATGTTTGTTCGGGTAGAATCTTGCTAGCGCTTCCTCTTATCCTATGGAGTTGAATTTTTGCACGTTAGTTCAGTTTCAATGACAATGCATTTTTATGGTAAGCATGACCTGAATCAACGACCAGGATTAGCTCCAGATTAAGGAACTATTCAGCGGTCAACAGCACAGATATTTTTTGCCAATACATTTAGTTTTGATAATCCAATATAAAAGGGTTAAAAACGTTTTTATCACTTATTTTTTGCTATAAACTATTTCTATGCAGAAAAATCAACGTTACTCGGTTGCTGCATGAAGGGAAACCCAAGGAACGGCCAAACAGACTTTTGTATTAATGATGTTTTAGTATGATTAAGATAACGAACATTTCCATTGATCTGGAAATTATTTTTTATATTATACGACCCACCCCGACTTCACACGGCTGTTCTCAACTATAATATACATGTATTATACATATAAACAAAACAAAAGAAAATCTTTAAATGATAATACAACCTGTAATGATAATATAATAATAATAATAATTTATTTATATAATAATTTTTATAATTTTTTATTTTATAATAATAATTTATTTATTGATAATAATAAAACCGTATCAAAATCCGTTCAATAGTTTAGAAGAAGCGACCGGAGAAACAAACAGACAAAAACAGTGACTTTTCTTTGTACTATTTATAGATTCGGGATATTAAAATACTTCTTGCCCATGGCAACCCTTAAATAAATGACCATAACTTTTAGGAACATCCCTTATTTTGCTAATTCATGGATCATTGTCAATTTCTGAACGCCACAAAAATTCCAATGAGCGTAGAAGATTGTTAGTGAGTAATTAAAAATATTTGGATTGATTGATCGATGGATTCACCGTTGTCAGAACCAGTTCAATCAATCAGCTTGTCCAGACTGATTACTATCAGCTACTGTTAGTTTTTAAAATCCTTAATAGAGGTCTGGCGTAAACCTTTAATGGCGCAGTGGTGAAAAGGACATTCTACTGCCCTTCATATGTTCAGAAAAGTATCTCATTTACCTATACATCTTTCGTGAGACGTACTGAAGGCTACATAAAAATTTTAGCGCGTAAAGTAATTTATGTACCTTATAATTAACTTTGGACTTTGTACGAGTCTAAATTGACTCATATATTTTATAGTATCTCCGAGGTAGTATTCAAATGACTACCACGTCCAGATTCCTTACATTCACGCCACTCTGTACGAGATCGCATGAGCCTGGTGATGGCACTTCAATGCTGCCCTAGAGCGGGCGTGCATTTTTTACGAGAATCCAACCAACAATGCCACGGTATGGCTACTTGAGATCCTTAGCCTCTTGTGCTATGTCGAGGAGTTTAGATCTTTACAACTGGGATTGCAAATTTGTGTAGAAAAAAGTATTGGGGAAGTAATATATAATATCGTATCTATTGATGAATTTACTGGCTCGATTTAAATGTAAATAATAAGTTGTGGAGAGTCAGGAACTAGCCCTGGAGGGAGTTTGAAAATGGCGACAGTGACTGAAAGTTAGGAAGTAATCGTTGATCGTGGTATGGACATATGATGCGGAGGGATGAAGGACATGTTGTGAAAAAGGTTTTAAGTACGAATATTGATGGTTATTAGGGTAGAGGTAGACCAAAAAAAAGATGGATGGATTTTATCAAAGTTGACATGGATGGAAAGGGAGTACGCCTACGCAGTGACCTTATGGCTAATAGAGATAAATGGAAGAAGAAAACCTATTGCGCCGACCCTAAATAAAATTAGGACGAGGGCAAGAAGATGACGAAGAGTCAGGAATTAGCCTTTATACGTACAGTGCGAGCTTCTACGACTGCGCCCATGCATGACCAAGACATGGTTCTGGCAATTCAAGATATTTTTGTATTCACAGCTAACGGCTAAAGGTTTTTTTTTATCGTTTATATCAATTACAATTAAAACTAGTTGTACCTGGACTTGGAGGCAAATGTTGCTTGCCTTTTTTTGTCAGAAACCATCGCGTGCGCGCGCTTAATAACTCACCAAAGTGTCATTGTAATTGTGTGAATGATAGATCATCATCATTTCAGCTGAAAGACGCCCACTGGCACATAGGCTTCCAAGGTTTTTCATACATTTCGGTCCTGCGCTGTTCTCATCCAGCGATTTCTCGCGACTCTCGTACAGAAATAGCACTCTTTAGAAGACGATACTCTACTACTAATTTTCATTTTGATATATTTTGATATACCTATTAGAGTTTCCTTTACCTACAATAACTATTCTTCACCAACTTGCTTTTAAATTCTTTTGTTTTGCTGTTTAGACTTGATATTCGGTTTCGTGGTTTAAGAATTATTAACTTTCTTTGTCTGTAAGACAAAGCAGCACCCAATATCTCTCACGACTTTGCAATACCTTTGCCGAGTACACTGCAGCATTTATTATTCGTTATTGCAAACTTTCGGTGCTGTATAAATACTGTGATGTGTGGTACGCTGTGCTGTGCTGTATTATTATGTATTTCAAACAGTATGTAGTGAACTACACAGTCTTGTCATGTACTCACATGGAGTCTAAGAAAATAATTTATATTCATCATCATCAGCCTGTATTAGTCCACTGCTTAACATAGGCCTCTCCCAATGTCCCCTATTGTGCCCCTATTGTGAGCCCCTATTGTGCGCTGGGCAAGCGGGTTGGCGATCGCTGTAACAGATGATTGCCATTACACAGAAAGATGCTGCTGCTTATCCTCTAGATCTTTCCCTTTGTCGCTTTTTACGAGACCCGCGTCGACGGGACGAGTAGAAGTGGAAACCACACACAAATTTTATTGAATTCAAAAAGCCACGCCAAGAAGTAGAACGCGATTTATATTTATGTAGGTACTAGGCTTTATAGCTTTTCAACGCTATCTGACAGGATGACTCCACTTTTTTCTTTCCAAGTGCCCATTTCACTAATTTCACAAAGTTTCTCACTCAAAGAACACAAAGTGCGGTGGATTCGAAATTGAAAGCATTGCGTGATATGACACGTTGGAAGTTGAAACGTGTAAAAATATGAATACCTTGTTTATGAGGTTTATTCATGGTTTACTGACGACACAGTAAACGTTAATAGACTGGCGGTTGAATGGTTTGAGTCGGTGCAAGTCAAGTAATGAAGCGAGGTTAACGAGGTTTTAAAGGTATACGCGTTCCTGAATAGTCTTGCTTCACATTTTCGTTACGCATTAATAAATATTATTTTACGCTGTTTTTTTTATCAGCTTGGAATTAGGAAGAGTTTTGTCCCATTTTCTTTTTTCTACTGGATTTTAAAAGACAAAATTTACCTTGCCATGTTTATTACGTGTAGGCTGGCTAGAGAGATTGATGTGCATAATTAATTTGCACGTTTAAATCTTACTTAAGGTTGATCGCTGACTGCATACGTTACTAGATTTTTTTTACAGCTACAGCAGTCAGTGGCTGTCACAGATAAACTCTTCTCAAAATTTATCTCAAATAAGTAATACTTGTATGGTTTCCGGCCCAAGAAAAGAACCACCCCTACTCGTCCCACGGGTGTCGTAAGAAGCGACAAAGGAAAAGATCCAGTGGATGGGCAGCAGCATCCTTCTGTGTAACAGCAATCATCTGCTACTGCAATCGCCAACCCGCTTGCCCAGCGTGGCGGTTATAGGCAAATACCTCCAATGAGCGCACAATAGCGCAATAGCGTTTAGCAGTGGACTATTACAGGCTGATGATGAAGTAATACTTTAACATCTATATAAATTCATAGAAAATCTCTTTCCTCTCTCTCCTTACACCACAATATCACAACACGTGCATCTGTTTGTATGTAGCTGTCATCGAAAATGCACAGACTACCATCACAGTTCATGTAGGCGTTAATTTTTTTACCCACATTACTGCGGTCAAAGTAAAATATTTATTTTTAAAGAGCAACCCGAAAGGGTAGAACATCTGGCACCTCCATTATGTCTACCTAATGATGAGGGCGTGAATAGACTGCTTTTATCAACGTTAATAGTTTGTTTTTAAACGTTAATTGTTTTTTTTTCTGTAGATTTAATTAAATAGCATCATCGAGGCAACAATCAATAATAAATAGATAGTTTCATTTAACGTAAATTGTTTTTTGTGAATTTAATTAAATAGCATTCAAAATCTCTTTTGTTTGTGCTGCATTGTTCCGGTTTAATTAAGGTCCGGGAATTTGTGATTCAAAGATTTGTATCTTTTAGATGTCAGAGTTGTTTTTAAAGGACGTGAAAAACAAAAAATAAATCCTAGAGGACTAAACTACAATTAAGCATTCCCTATAACTACCTATATAATATACAACAAAGTTGAAATCACTATTGCCTGCGACTTCGTTTGCATGAAATATAATAACCATAAATTTATAAAAATTTAAAACCGTCGACACATATACATACCTCTTTTTTTGAGCTAAGAACGACGATCAACACCTTTCAAATAAAAAAAAACTTTATTAAAATCGGTCCATTCCATAGAATAATATCTTTGGTCCATTCGTTTAGGCGCTACGATGCCACAGACAGACAAACAGACAAGTCAAACTTATAATACCCCTTTTTTGCGTAAGGGGTTAAAAATAGGTGAAATCAATACATAGACAGTGCTAAAATAACCCTCCTTTTTTGTAGTACGCGACGCGCGGACGGGACGCGTAACAATTGATTCCCTTTTGTACCTTTTTTCTGGATTAACGGGAAATATTAATTTACCCCCATTACTTCGTCGAAGTTAAATAAAATTATCTTTATTTAGCCTTTCAAAGCTGGCATCTCATGTCTGAGACGTTATTTTTCCTTACACATTATGCAAGTTCATCGTCTGATCCACCAAATTCCTTGAAATCCAAACTGTGCACTTGTAGGAGTTCACTTAATAACTTTGTAGTGTTTTGTTACACATTTGCCTGTTAGGTAATGTAGACGTCAACGGTACATTTTCTAGTTAATTTCTTTATTAAAAAAGAATAGAAATTATTTATTAAGTATATAATTATTTATTTTTAAAGAAAACGTTAAAGTTAGGAAAATCCGTTTTATTTTACTTTTCACATAAAGAAATATTTGTCTTTTATTTGACTGGCAAGTCAGAGGTCCTAGATTCGAACCCAAGGCACGCACCTCTGACTTTTCTTAAGTTATGTGCGTATTATAAACTAATTATCACCTGCTCCATGCCTCGGAAAGCAAGTTAAGCCGTTGGCCCCGGCTGTCATGAAGATCTTTGACAGTCGTTAATCTAACTTCAGAAAATCGTATCCCATTAGGTCATCGGAGGTCAGATCATAGGCAGTCGCTCCGTAGAAAACTGATATTCAGCTGCATCTGGTTAGATTAGAAGCCGACCCCAACAAAGTTTGGGAATAAGAAGGCTAAGAGGATGATGACATAAATAAATACTTATTGCATTACACAATATTCAATCTAAAGATTTTTTCTTTCAAATTAAAAAAAAAAACAGCATAAAATGTTGATTTTATTTTTTTTAATTACCAAGTTTTAAACTCAAATAGAAGATGATAAGTAAATAAATAAATGAATAAATGATTATCTGTGAGACTTTTCATTGCATATAAAATAGAGTATTTCCTTTTATATTAATATTGTCTCTCAATATTCTTATAAAATTATTATTACGACTATTCAAGAGTCTCCTTCACACTATACCTCATGGTACATGGTACTAACTCCTTCATTTTTGGAGTCGATTAAAAAGAAATAAATTTTTCATAGATCAATTAAATGAGGCCACACAGATGTATCAATGTGATCTGCCTAACGTTCCCAGACATCTAAGAGTGGTATACCGTCACTCGATACTGTTGTCTCGGCCCAAAGCAAGCGTATCAATTACAGAAGTACGTCATCACGTGTCTAAATAACAATTATAAATGACTTTCAACACCTCCCCTCCGGTACTGATTGATTATATATTTAGGCAAGAACTTCGCTTAATAGTGATTTAATTTATGTATTATGTGATTTGTAAACAATAACATTCATAAATAAAATAAAATAATAATATACTTTTTTAGACAATTTTTTTAGACACTCATAAAAGACACATTTTTAAATTTTAAAAAATCAATATCGATTAATCCGTTTATGAGCTTTGATGTCATAAATATAAATGTTTTGTTTTTCAATGTGTCAACAGAAAATATACCATATTTGTTAGTTAATAAGGTTTTAAACACTCAATTAGATTATTCTGCAATAAACAGTGTTACTGTTAGGTTTTATTTTCGTTACGGAATTTCTTGATTCGGTCGCCGCGCTCAAAACCCGCGATAAAATCTATGCAATAGCTTAAAAAGATGCAAGCTCAGAAAGCCAAAGACATCACATAAACACAAAACAAATTCAACCCAAACAATAATCACTGAACAAAATCACACTAACGTTCCTTTTCATTATAATAATGCAGATTAGATACTCAGAATGCGACACAATAATTGTAATAAGGTCTCAATTTACATGAAACAAGGGCCGAGTTTACAGCCTATCCCTCCCAATCTCCGGCATCCTTGCTAAGTGTCATTATTGTATTTGAACGAGAAACGGCTGAAGGGACTGCTTCAAAGAAACCTTTGTTATGAACTGTTGTTTTCAATTTGGATTGTAAAAAAATTACAAGCATTTTTAGCGAAATTAAAAGGGACTTTTAGTAATTCATTTATTTTAGGAAGTTATGTCTTTCTGGTAGGACATTAATTGTATTTTGTAGGTACTATAACACTCTAGGACTCTGTTCCAGAAGTTGTCATACTAGGAGACTGTGTTCTAAAATAAAACTATACTGATTTATCTGCAAGCTGATTGTAGACTGGTCAAAATATTTATTATTATAGAATTTTACATCAGATCACGAATTTTTTATTTTAAAAAAGATGACGTCCGTCACTTGAATAAAACAAGAAGAAATGGAGCTGCTCATCGCACTATGTCTCAGCGCAAGCAGGTTCGTAACTCTTCATGTAGGTCGTATAGGCATCCCACAGTACCTACCAAGTATCGTATCACAATAGGGAAGATGCAGATGTAATATTTATGGAATTTGTATGATTAAAACGTTAAAAAAATATAAAAGAAAGGCCACTGCAACGTTTTTATTTTACATATTGTTGTTTTTTTACAATAATTACGATTTAAAAATGACTTGAAACAATACGTATTTTAAAACACGAATTAGCGTTTCGTGACGTCACACTTGTTTTGACAACTTATTTGAGGTTATGGTTGTAAAGGTGAATATTATTTTATGGGAATATTAATTGCGTTTTTTTAATAAAAATGGGAGTTGGGTTTATCAAAGCTGACTCCAGGTGTTTACCTAGAGTTAGTATTGACATAACATCATTAGTTTTTCTCTAGTTTAAATATTTTGAATAAAATAATAAGTTAGGTATGTTTAGTTCCAGGCCTTTGTAGTAATAAATATTGTTTATATTATTTTAATCAGCATTTTAGATTAAAATTGAAGCTGGATTTCTTCGTAATGCCGAGTGCCCTTTTTTGGTGCAACACCTGACGGCTGAAAATTACACAGTAGAGGTGAAATATCCTTAACAGAAGCTACCTACCATACTTTCCTATGTGAAAGACAATAAAATAACACCAAAATATTGGGCACAAGTACAACTTCAAATGTTTTTCAGCATAAGGAAAATATCACTTTTCTGTATAGCACACACAAACTTTGAAAAATTAAAAGAAGTATATTTGTATATACGATAAAAGCATTTTATCTGTTATGAATGCTGCATAGAAATTCTGGATAGATGCTGTATTTCCAAAATTAAAATGTAATAACATTATAATATTTAAGTTATTCTTTTTTGTAAATTTATAAAATAAAATTCTATGCTTTGTAAATACTATTTTTTATTCGATTTAAATAAATATGCAAAAGTATGAAAGCCAACGGCGAACCAGTAAAAGACAAGAGTGACGTCATCAGCACCATAAGTCCGTTTTCCCGCGAACTGTCAAACTGTCAATTTAAAACAGCATTTTTTCGGATAAATTGCAATGTTTTAATTTTTTAAATATATTTGTGGTCTATTCTACATGGAATTCTTTAAAATGAAAACAAAAATAAAAATAGTGCATCTTCCCTATTATTTAACGCATGACACTCCACGTATAAAACATAATAATGTTTTTTAAACGTATTTTGAGCCATATCAAATACTAAGTTTCTGGGTCTGACGATAACTGGAGACAAGGTAACTTCTAATTAAGTTTAGACAATAATTTAATTAACTTAAACAATAGATAATTACGTTTCACAAATGTCTACAATAGTAATTGTGTTGTTTAAAGTTGAAATCAAAATGTGTTTCGAGCAATCCGGTGCCATTTTAGTTTAAAAAGGCGGTAGTAGCCAAGGAAGTTAGAGTAAATATCTTACAGAAAATTACTTCTATTATCGGCTAGGGACAAACACACATCGAATAAACTTTAAACCATGTTATAACCAGTCGTGGTTGTAAATAACAATACTATTTACGTTACATGGTGTCTTTTAGTAGTACCGGAGGGAGATTCACAAAAATGCCATTAATGGAATACTTAGGTATGTTTGATCAGTTGGATGCATAAAGTATCCACAGTAGCCATCTTTGAAGAATCAAGCGTAACCAAGGTAAAGTAATAACATTTAAATTTAAAGTAAAAAAAAATGAGGTTTTTTGTTTGGAGCTAAAACTCTCCTACGCCAAAAGATAATCGATAATGATTGTAAAATTAAATAATGACACAAAAAACCTTAAAAATTTCAAATAAAAAGAAATGAAATCTACATCTATTCATCCGTTTGTGGAGCTAAGTTGCAACAGATACACAAAACATGTTAAACTTATAATCCCTCTGTTTTAGTTGGGGATTAAAAACTATGCTGGTACCGTAATACGCTTCTAATATTCTTTTTCGTACGTCAGACATTTTCTTTCCCAAATAAAGTAAAATAAGTATGACATTTTCTTTCTTAAATTCACAACATTTACCTGGGCTGATGTACAGTTTCCTTGGGTGGCGGCATAGGAGTGGGGATTCTCCGGCCGCCCCTCAACCCGCTACCACTCATCCTAGCCTCCGATTGTCCTTAAGGCGGAACTGAAAAAAAAAACATAATTCTTTAGGACACTAGCGAATGAGACAAGGGGGTTTCATTGAAATCCTGACGCGAATTGCGTTATAGTTATGGCGTCTGCATTTTCAAGGCCTCCTTTTGTGTTAGGACTTTTATTTTGTCAATTAAAATTTGCTCAGAAAGGCAGAATGCTTAAGATAGGGAGGTTTTAGGGATTAGAGATCGTTTTTAATGGTGTTTTGCTTTATCTGGAAACCAAAACACCGATTACTATGTGATTTAAATTTTTGAAGATAAAATTAGGCTGAAGATCAGATGTTACGATACTTCTTTTCAAATACTTTTATCGAATTTAACATTTCTATTTCACATTTCATTTCATAACAAATGATTTGTTATATTTGAATCTTTTGATCACAAGAATCACAAAGATAAAAATATCAAAAATCTCGCAGCTTAGTCTTGTGACCAAAATCGAACGAAAATTAATATTGACATTGATTGTGTCTACAAATTGACAACGCAAAGGGTTATTAAATAGCTTAGTTAGTATTCAAATTCTATCACAGACAAAGCATCAATCTATATCTACATTCTACAAACATTTAACAACCCAATACCTGCTACCCATTTTCATATCTTCCACTATCGCCAGTCTAATTGTTGAGCGCAGAACGAAAGTAACATTGACGCTCATTACAAACCTTGGGGCTTTATCGCAAGGTTCAAATTCCTTTAGCATTTTTTGGCGTATTTTTGCAATGTAGGATACATCAGTCAAAGAGAGGTACCGACGGGTATTGTGATAGTTCTCAAAGCCGCCATTGGAGTCGTGAGGTTTGTTCCCGGTATAACAAGGAACCCAGATTCAACACTGATAGGTACGGTTTTGTTTTCCCTGGCTTAGATTTTCTATAGGAGGATGATGGTTTCGTCATTGTTACAAGAATTATTTTCATCTTACGATGGAAAATCAATCTTATAGGTAATATCAGTCTTAGGTTTCCACGAGCACTACACATACCTAATAAAAAAACTTTGTATAGGATTTAAGTCGCGTCACTTTTATTAATTTGTCTAATCCTAAGTGTCTAAACACACTATGCCAAACGTACGCGACCGAAGTTCGGCATGATTACGCCTGCAATGTCATTTGTATTACTGACGGCACATTACGCCGAAGTTTCATTGCGTTATAAACGCAACGTAATTTCGGTCGGGCGTAAGTTCAGCGTAGCGTTCAGCTGTAGTGGACACATTATACGCGACCGAAGTTTATACACACTACACACGCATCAAGTAACGCAACTGAATTTCAGCCGCGTAAGTTCGGCACTTGTAGTGTGTCATATCAGCCGAACACGTCGGAACGTAAAATCAGCCGCGCAACTTCGGTCGCGTACGTTCGGCATAGTGTGTTTAGACACTAAGGTGGTCGCAGGAACACTGAGGTGTTAAGCGCCTCAACATTTAAAAAAATATCATGTTTGATACGTAAACTTTAGTCTTATGATTACCGTCATGATAGTTTACGAATCCAACAGTACAACAGTGGATTTATACAGTTACCTTGTCAAAGTCCACTAAAACGTAATGCCCATCAATTTGTGAAATTGTGTTAGCTTAACAAACTATGGAATATTGTGATAATAGTTCAATGTAATTAAGTGTTTGTCACCGGCGGCTATGCGCACCGAACAATGTTTCTCCAAAACCTATTATGTACTCTAGATAATTTACTAGAGAGCTGTATTGTATTCAAACTTATGCAATAGTTTTAGAGACGGTACGATAGATAGCGTTGTTTTCTTGTAAAGCGAATAGAAATGTAACGGGAAAATATTTTTGAATAAGTTGAATTTAAAAACAATTTGGAAAAATTGTTTTCTTGAATAAAAAAGAACCTTAGATTTTTTTTTATGGTAATGGACTTTGGCAGTATGTATTTAGCTTTATGAAGTGATAGCAGGAGGAGCTAAGCCTAGGCTCAGTGGAAACCAATGAACACTAAACGAAGTGTTGGGGGGCCAGTAGCACATTCGGTCAGAACAGTTACAGGAGGATATGTGGATGAGATTAGCACAGGATCGAGAAAAGTGGAAATACAAGATAGGTTTGTACTATACTCAATAGGGAAGATGCACTATTTTTATTTTTGTTTTCATTTTAAAGAATTCCATGTAGAATAGACCACAAATATATTTAAAAAATTAAAACATTGCAATTTATCCGAAAAAATGCTGTTTTAAATTGACAGTTTGACAGTTCGCGGGAAAACGGACTTATGGTGCTGATGACGTCACTCTTGTCTTTTACTGGTTCGCCGTTGGCTTTCATACATTTGCATATTTATTTAAATCGAATAAAAAATAGTATTTACAAAGCATAGAATTTTATTTTATAAATTTACAAAAAAGAATAACTTAAATATTATATAGTTATTACATTTTAATTTTGGAAATACAGCATCTATCCAGAATTTCTATGCAGCATTCATAACAGATAAAATGCTTTTATCGTATATACAAATATACTTCTTTTAATTTTTCAAAGTTTGTGTGTGCTATACAGAAAAGTGATATTTTCCTTATGCTGAAAAACATTTGAAGTTGTACTTGTGGCCAATATTTTGGTGTTATTTTATTGTCTTTCACATAGGAAAGTATGGTAGGTAGCTTCTGTTAAGGATATTTCACCTCTACTGTGTAATTTTCAGCCGTCAGGTGTTGCACCAAAAAAGGGCACTCGGCATTACGAAGAAATCCAGCTTCTTCAATTTTAATCTAAAATGCTGATTAAAATAATATAAACAATATTTATTACTACAAAGGCCTGGAACTAAACATACCTAACTAATTATTTTATTCAAAATATTTAAACTAGAGAAAAACTAATGATGTTATGTCAATACTAACTCTAGGTAAACACCTGGAGTCTGCTTTGATAAACCCAACTCCCATTTTTATTAAAAAAACGCAATTAATATTCCCATAAAATAATATTCACCTTTACAACCATAACCTCAAATAAGTTGTCAAAACAAGTGTGACGTCACGAAACGCTAATTCGTGTTTTAAAATACGTATTGTTTCAAGTCATTTTTAAATCGTAATTATTGTAAAAAAACAACAATATGTAAAATAAAAACGTTGCAGTGGCCTTTCTTTTATATTTTTTTAACGTTTTAATCATACAAATTCCATAAATATTACATCTGCATCTTCCCTATTGTAAGTAAATTCAAGCTGAGAATGATGATGATGAAGATTATACGACATTAATGAGCTTGTTGCTTTTATAACTGACTGTTATATAAAAAAGTGGAGGTTCTCAATTCTATGCGTGTTAATTCTATCATTATGTGTATGTTATCGATTCAGTGGTTAGTGGGCTGATTATTTTTTTGTTTCATAAAATATGAATCAAAGGTCCTATATAAATATTGTCATGATCTGATGATGCATTTTGAAGATTTCTTATTGGATAGTAGTTAACATTTTGCAGTCGGTCCGATGCTTAGAATCAGTTGCTTTGTTATGCTAACTCGATAATGAACGTTTGTGTGTTATTTTTAGCTCTTAACTGTTTTGAAGTCAGTTTTAATGTTTTTGTTATTATGGTGTTCAGTAGGCAAGCCATGTATTCTTTAGAAAGTATTTAGAAGTATTATGAACTAAACTTGAGACGGAAAAATGCGAACCGTCTATTTACCTCAAGTGAGGTACTAGAGTCTTGATTCCGCGCATTCAGCTCCGCCTCATGTTTCTATGAAAAGATGAAAACGCAAAGATTTTATCAGCGACGTCTAAACGACTCTGACTTACTGACCGACTTCTTAACGTTAAACAAAGTAAAAAAAAAAGAAAAATACATGGCATATTTTTCGAGAAAATTCCAACCCTTTTTGTTATGCTTCGCTGAAATATTTACTGAAAATAATATACAACCTATTACAAAATTTAATAAACTGAGTTGATTTAAGAAAAGTCTTGTGATTTTTCATTTTTAATTAAACATTTTGAAAAAGTAATTATCATGCGAAGCTAAGATGTGCCTACCGTCTGAGTTAGTGGAATGTAGATCTGAATATTGATAGTGAGGGCAGAATTACGAATAGCTCTGTTGGTATAACCACTGGTGGCATTAATCAGTCGGTCGCAGGTTCAAATTTTATTCGTAATTGAAGTTGTTCGAAGATTATTGTAAATTGATTTGATTTGAATAAAGGTTCAGATTTGTGTACCTACGTGAGTCACTAAATAAAGTCCAGTTAAAAATCAGCGCTAACTGAAAAGGGGTCCAGTTCAGCGTATTGTGGATAGCCCAACATACGCTGAACTGGACCTCTTTTCAGTGTAAACGTGAGGGATTTGCAAACCGTATTACTTAATTTATTCTGTTTTAAATGTGTATTGATTTTTTTTTACGTTTGAGTGTGATGTCTCTCTAGAGCTTAATAAATGTTGTCTTTCTTTCAAGTTTTTTTTCTACATTTTATGTTATTAGATTTGAAAAAGATATTTTTTTTTAATATTAGGAATCATCCTAACAATATGAAACTTATTTTATTTGTGTCGTTTAGGTAATTATCTGGGAACCATTTATCGAAGATCGCTATGGGAAAACAAAATAATAATAAAATCAAAATGATAAATCGATTTAAATATAGGTACCTAGTTCAAAAAGGTATACAAAAATTTATAGAAGAAATATCTGCATACCTACGTGTTCATATATATTTATGAGATTTTTATTGATATTAAAATTATATTTCTCTCAAACAAGTAATTAAATTACAAATCTTACAACATAAAATTTAATAAATAAAAAGAGCTGAAAAATTAAATAGCAAGCAACACGTTACACGCTATTTAAATCTCTTAATTATTAAAACCGAAGAGCTGTTCATATAGTGATAATAACGCTGTTACTATTAACAGTTACTTTAATCACTGTGAAAATAACACCATAGCAAACGTGACTAGGCATAGCCCTGCTTAATTCACAGTTTTAGACTTAATTAGATATTATCATTTAAATAATGAATAGAGTTGCTTGGCGTGAATTCATAATAGAGGTGGTTCATGAGCTGAATTTAATTACTGGGTGCTTATCAAGTCAAGAGCTTAGGATAGTAACACAGTTTAATAAACATACAGTATGGAAACTACGTACAAACGCTCGAAAACGGCACACTCACACAAACATGCGCAACGAGGCGTCGTTGATACTATATGTGTGTGTGAGTGTCCCATATCGAGCGTTTGTACGTAGTTTCTGTACTGTATGATAATTATACTGTGATAGTAACGTAACCTTCGGCTTTAGTGAAGTATCATACAGCTGAAATGATGCTGTTATTTAGTAGATAAACTAAGCTTTACATTTGGTATAATATATACTTGTTTTATTGTTTCTAGTTTAGATTTAATTTGTGTGGGATCGCGATGTCGATGGAGTAATCCATTTACGGAATGAGATAACTTAAATTAAATCATAGATATAGGAGAATGTATTGACTGAATTAATGATTTTATAAAATGTAGCTCACATATTAGAATTTTCTCCTATACTCGTAGTAAGTACGAGTTTGCAAAAGATGCAGTGGAACGTAATGTACCGCCTGCCCTTCTCGATGAGTAAAAATTAGACAGATATAGGTACGTTACCTCTCACTAAAACTGTCGGTATTTGCGTAGTTTGAAAACTCGTACTAAGGTGTATCGCAGGTGCAGTTACAAACTTATAATTTTACATTAATGTATAAACATCCAAACAGGGACAAAAAGACCTTTAGGCGTTGTTGCCATTCTTCCCCGACAGCAAACACCACACAATATTGATGATTAGTCGTGATTAGTGATGTTTTCTACAGTACGATGTTCTACAGACGATCTCATCTGTCACTGCTTATTCATAAATCATTATACTTAAAAAAGCAGAACGTAATAAATTAACAATAAACAATAAAATAGCGTGAAAACTGCGCGTCGCTTTTCATTCCGCGCGAGATTAAAAGTCAGAGGAACAGATAGGACTATTGTCTCGACCGCTTGTAAGCAATAGACCGTGACGTTATTTATTTGAAGAACTAGTATTTATTGTAGTCAGTACAAATTATTCTAACAAAACTCGCAGTATTTTTGTGAATTTTTACATGTTTGCTTATTAAATATATTTTTATGTATGTTTCTTACATGTTTATGCACATTTTTTGCTTATTAAATGAAATTATTTAATAAGAAACTTGCAAAAACACCTGTCCCGCCCGAGTCAGTTGTTTTTGCGAGTTTCTTTTATTAAAATATAATTATTTAATAAGAAATTTGAAAAAGAACTGACGCCGTAGAAAGAGATGTCGATTGATGATGATGCTGGTAGAATACGGTGGCTTAGCGGTCAGAGCGTCGACACTTGTTTTCTTTTTTCAAATTTCTAATTAAATAATTATAAAACTCATAGTTTTCTTCTATTAGCTTTGAAACTTTTCAAAACTAATATTTATTGTTTATAATTGAGTATGTTTTTTTGTACCTAATAGATAAACTTAAAAATTATTTAACTAATTTAAACATTTTTTCTTTTTTAAAGAGCCAATTATCAACGAGTAACATGGAAAATACCTACAAAACTTGCAACAATGTAACCCAAGATATCATTAATTGAAATAATACACATAAACTTTTACGGGATAAGTACAGGTACTTACTTAGAGGAAAATTCAATTACTAGCAGACAAAATCGCGGGCGATATCTAGTTTCAAATTTGTTCCGAATCAAAAGTTAAAAGGTAATCTATCAACAGAAGTTTGTAGCGCGAAAAGATTTCCCGAGAAACAAACAAGCTGATCCAAATTTCATTTTCTCGCATTCTATTCGAAATCAATAAAGCAACGAACTCAATAAATTTACAGTTAGAGCGATCTAACGTTCAAATACAATCGTACATACATTCATCAGTTTCATATTATTGGAACTATTCATCTCCCTGCCGTCATTACCTTTGAAAATCGAGCTCATTACCTATCCTTTTTGCTCATTCCCTACACAAAAGAGATGGCGATTGCGAGGAAATTATATGCAATTTCATTGACTAGAAATGAGAATACCGTTTTCCAAGTCTATTCCGTTAAACTGGGATATTGAAATTTTATAGATAAAAAGCTTTATTCTTTAGATTGATTAGATTTTTTATCTCATGATCCTTTGTCTATATATTTTATGCAATGATTTAATTTCGAGGAAATTGCATTTTAAGTGGCTGTAATGGAAGTCTGCGAGGAATTGTCGACTATATTTGAGTTATTTTCTAGCTTCCCGCCGCAAAATTGCTATTTTTAATTTTACAGCAACTTTGCTATCTACCTTCCTTCTCTGTATGAGAAGAGGCCTTTGCCCTATATTGGGACAGTTACAGGCTGATTTTATTTATTTATTTATTTATTTGCTATCTACACAACTGTGGAAATGTTTCTTTAGATTTAAATTGCCGTTGTAATTATGTATTTTACTCAAGACTCCTGACGCATACTGTCTCGTATATCGTTTATATTACTCGAATATACCATAGCTTTCCATGAGTTATTTTTTTAAAATCCCTTTGAACGGACAAATCTGAGCTCTTCAATTATTTTACACGTAGTGCTCACAATGGGTCCGGCAGTTTTTGAGTGTTTCAAGGGCCTACCCGAAAATGACAATGCGGTGACAAATAGGTCAGAGTCGTTTGGTTGAGCTCCGCAATCGCTGACTTATCTAGTTCATTAGATGTCGTGACTGATCAGCTCAAATCTGAACTGGTTTTTTCTTCAAAAGGTTACTCTGGACACCATTAATCATTATCAGTAGCGGAGAATTTATAAACAAAATAATGTCTGTGTGTTACTTTTAGTTAGGTATAAGTGTTCTGTGGTATTTACTAACAGTAGGTACCTATACGACGTTATTAACAAAATGAATTACTGTGGTGTATGTATAAAGAAACGTATTATTATAATCTTGCAATAATTTGTACTTTTAAAGTTTACTTGAAACTAACTCAAGGATCAATTTTAATTGATCCTTGAGTTAGTTTCGACGTTTCTTTGCAAGGCTTGTCCAGATAAGAAATGTCCGCAGTCTTTATTATTATTCGTAGTCGGTTTTGTCTCACTCCTATTTAGAGCTAACAGCTATATGTGTCTTTATTGTTATTTATTTCTACATGTCACTAGATATGCGGCAGTTTTGTTAGTTTTTTTTTGTTTTTCTATAAAAATGTTTCTACAAAACCTCTTTACAGAAACAAATGACTTTGACTTCATTTGACAGTGATGCTAGTTTAAATAAATCACCCACTATCTCTACGTCAGAACAACAGAATTTACGCTTGAATAGCAAGACATTAGACTTTAAGATTTAGCTGCTCTTAATTTTACTTAGCATCCAAACTTCCTTCGCACACAAAGAAGCGTTTGTTTTCACTATGATGGGTGGTTACAGTAAAATGATTAGTGCACCATTGTATCTAGGGTTGCTAGTCTAAAATTGGCAAAGCTAGACTTGACTTCTGACAAAAATGTTGCCAGATATTTGACTTACAATGCCGGATATTTTTTATGAATAATATCTTTAAACTAGCTAGCGGTGATAGCCTAGTTGTATGACTTTAGGATAGTTAAATCAAAGATTGTAAGTTCTACCCAGGCACGCACCTCTGGCTCTGACTATTCGAATTCATGTTTGTACTAGAAATGAATTATCAATTGCTATAACGATTAAGCAAAACATCGTAAGGAAAGCAGCATACCTGAGAGATTTTTTAACGGTGTGTATAGCCATGTTAGAAGCCTCCGAGTGGTTTAAGTTCTGACACCAGATTGTTCATTTACCATACGACAAAAAAAATACTAGTACTAAATTCAAAATCTGCACTATACGCAAACTGTGTTTGGATCGCGGATTGTCTCATCGGATGGAGTATGGTTAGGAAGCGGTATGCAACTACCCAATGCTAAGCTACATAATCCGGACTCGCCTGACGGCAAAATATTTTGCCTTCAAGCAAAAAAATCTAGCTGGGACAACCCTAGCTACACCTAAACCACAGGAAGCCGAACAAAGTTGCGTTTCATAGAACGTTAAGTACGCACGTGAATAGTAAACATCCGTGAGTAGTTGTTTTTGATATATATGAATTATTGAGCCTATCCTAGAGCAAGCTGGCACTGGTCATAAATAAGTACAAACGCCATTTTTCAGTGACATTGGAGCTAATTCTCTTGCACACGCACAAAACTAACTTAGACTCACTATCTCTCTTTCTAACAGAGATCATTATCAAAAGGATAGTAGATTCTAGAGCTCTCAAACTAGTCCATTTGCGTGGTCATCAACGAGAATTTAGTCGGCATGTCATAGATGTCTCGCCTAATTTCACGTAAATTGCAAGGACGTAGACTAATTTGACAGCTCTAATTTTTTTAAATAGTGTTTATTAGAAAGAGATAGTTAGAGTAAAATTAGTTTAGCGGGATGTACAAGAGAAACGACACCATTACTTAGGTGATTCTTGATTGACATAAGTAAGGTTTGAACTTAAAATTTTAAGTAATTTTTTAGTCTTGAGTAAAGTTTCGTAAGTACTATAGGACGTTCGGCTGCACCTGAGCGCCTATTTTAAATTGAAAAACAAAACTGATTATGTTAAATAAATTGCTTTTAAATTATTTCACACTTTTTCACATATTTTTCTTGGTTGATTCAGATAAAATGTCATTATTCTATTTTATTTTATAATATTACAATAAAATTCTAAAGAGGCTGTCATCAGAAGTCTGTCTCCTATAGTATTAGCTCCACGAGGAATCCAACTTAATTCAGGTATCTTGAACGAATGAAACCTGGCGTTAGGCCAAGGAACGCCAGTATCGGTAGTTCAATTACAAAGTATATACAAATACACTTAAATCAAATGTCTTTAATTCATTGAGTGAATTCTCGGTATTCATGGAATCTGTGTCGATAGTTATTCATGGTAAACGCAGGTGAGGCTATTTACGGAGTGGACACGAATCAATTGAACATTTGTCTCGACCTCATCAATCGGTCACAGCATGAGTCTAGCCTGGGTTTATTAATATTTCTTTGCTTATGCTCTAAGTGAAGGTGGTCTAGTATACGCTATACACATATTCAGTTCGGCACATTCGGATTGGCACATTCGGTTGGGCACATTCGGTTCGGCACATTCGCTTCGGTATATTATCTTCGGCACATTTAGTTCGGCACATTTGGTTCGGCACTTTCGATTCGGCATACGTCCGGCAATTTTGATTGAAAGACAAAACCGACATGAATAGTCATCTAAATGCTTTTTTTTAACCGACTTCCAAAAAGGAGGAGGTTCTCAATTCGACTATGTTTTTTTTTTTATTCTTTTTTTTTTTTTTGTATGTTTGTTACGCGATTACTCCTTCAGTTGTGGGCCGATTTTCAAAATTCTTTTTGTAATCGAAAGAGTATACTCCCGAGGTGGTCCCATAGAAATATTATCGTAATCTAATCATAGACTTACGAGATATGGAACGGAATTCCTCGTATGATAATAGCAGAAATGTCGTAACAAGTAATATTGCTTTGTTTATACGTGCAGTCGATGGCTGACGAGTAAAGAGGAAGAGGAGGGATACGTGGTCAGCCCCCCCCCCTCCTATAATCATCCAAGATAAAAAATATCGTGTGAGGTATCGTTTGAATGGGCTTTTCATAAGGATTTCAAATATTAGCCTCACAAAAGTCTGGGATTAATTTTAGGCACCACTAAAAATCGTGAAAAAAAAATTTTTAATAAAAAATAAAACCGACTTCAAAAGGAACTAAAAAGCTTAAAATAACTTTAAAACGTTTTGGAGTTGGTTCCAAGTCAAGTTCTTAATGAGAAGGTTAAAGAGGCTAGAACTTGACTTGGAACCGACTCCAAAACGTTTTAAAGTTATTTTAAGCTTTTTAGTTCCTTTTGAAGTCGGTTTTATTTTTTATTAAAAAAAATTTTATACCTCTATGTTGGATGCCTAATCGAGTTTCATAACCTTTGCAACCACTATGGGTATCACTTAAGCGTTTCCAACTTTTTAGAATTACATTATACTACATTACAAGTTAAGTCTCTAGATACTCTAGATAAGCATCTTTAAGAGCATGCTTCAAAAATTCAAGATTATTCTACGTATACTGATGAAGTGATGACACAATATTGGCGTAAGCGATTCGTCTTCTGCGCTTGGTGTCGCAGGTTTGATTCCCTCACGGTAAAAACTATTGTGTTATAACAGAAACGTTTTGGTCTGGGTGTTTTTTTGCATTCTCCTTCGTTATTTAAATTAATTGTTAATGTATAGTAATACAAGCTTTAGCAACACAAGCCAGGGTCTTGCAATGGCATGGCGTGTAAAACTTAACAAACGACCACTTTTATTAACGAACAACATCGATTTTTAACAATACAATCATATTATAAATGTAAACGTGTGATGGAGTGAAGAAACGGTCCTTCAAAGGTAATGACGGGTCATAAATCTCACTTAGCATTGTATGTCAAATTGACAATTTACTTTATAGCAAGTTTACAAATTAAACGTGAAGTAATTTATTTAAGGTAAAACTTGAAGGTATATTGTTGTGATTAATTCAATGCTTTGCGAACGTACGCTTTCAAAAATTGTGGTGGATACAACACTCTGTGCCGCGTGGTTTTAGAATAGAACCACCCCTACTCATCCCGCGGGTGTCGTAAGAAGCGATAAAGGGAAAATTCTAAAGGACGAGCAGCAGTATCCTACTGTGTAAGCAACCATCTGGTACTGCGATCGCTAAACCCCTTGCTCAACGTAGCGATTAAGGGCAAAGACCTTCTAATGAGCGCACAAAATAAGTGATGCGTATGAGAAGAGGCCAGGTCCAGCAGTGGACTGAAAGTGAAAGTATGTATATAAGTATAATAATAATAATCTTCCTGACCGAATTTCGGTCACAGCAGCCAATCTCAACGGAGATTAGCCAACGACGCAGGAGATATTATAGTGTACAAGGTGGTACAAGTGTGTGTGCAAACACAGGTGCACTCTCTCTTCCCTCACTCTCATAATCCGATGGGACGGAAATCCGACACGACCGGAGAGAGGTCAGGCGTAGGGCCAAAGGCTTTACGTGCTTTCCGAGGCACGGAGTAAGTGATAATTTGTAAAACGCACATAACTTACTAAAAGTCAGAGGTGCGCGCCTTGGGTTCGAACCCGAGACCACGACTTGCCAGTCAACGGTCACCACCACAAGGCTATCACGACTCTTAATATATAAGTATAATACGCTAGGCAAACAATAGAAATTGAAAGTTTCAAGTTTTTATTTACACAAAATGCGAACTACGCAATAATCACCCTATATTTAATCAGTACACAAGCAGTAACAATATTCATATTATTGCTTGCAAATATATCCCCCTCTATTTGCTTAGGGACGTCAATAAGCCAGCCATTTTGCTTCGTGTTTGTTTAAAAATCAGCGTAAAGAGGAATTTCTATGTGTTCGCAAATATGGCATATTTGTTGTTTATTCAACTTTATTTTGTTTTTTTGAATAATATTTGCTTGTAAATCGGGGATGTCCATTTTATTTGTATTTTTGGTAGGCTTTTGGAAACTATTGGTTTACAAACACACAACTCCTCCTCCACCCTCACACACCCTCGAAAACATACAGTTCTTTTGGTTTTTGTCATTACTAATCCAATATAGAAACTTTTTTTTTCTGTCATAAGTTCAAGGGCATGTATTCTGGTTAGGCTTACCACCCACTGGACAAAGCCACTAAGTGACTTTAACTGTGGGATGAAAGAAGAAAAAACTTGCTTTCTGGTTGAGGTCACAAATGATACAAATAAAATTAACTTTAGGCATTTTCTAACCAAAAATATTCCACTGGCAGGTAAAAATATACCAAACAAATTAAACCTTTAAAAGTTTAGAAAAAAAAGTTTAAAAAAGTCTACGTTATAATAAACAAAACTATTTTACTTTTGTTTACACAAAGCGGCTTTTCAAAGTAACCTGTGGTTCATTGACTCAAATGTTATTCTTACCTTGATAGTAGTAGACTATTGCGAGTAAACACAGAGGGCGATCCATTTGTTTACAATATGCGTCGGCGCAATGTCTTAGCCCGATTGATCCGCAGTTGTATTAGACTGGCGGGCGGTATATCACTAGTTTCTAAAGAAAACTACTAACTTTAAACGATTTAATGAACGGTTGCAACATTTGATTGTGTGTGGTATCGAATGAAGATATTATCAAGTCTCGCTTCGAATCTTAGATCGTACCTTCATTGGATGTTTTGTTGGAGGAAATGAAAATCGATTAGTTTCGGTGCAAGATAAATATTGTAGATGCGTTTAAGTTGGGTAAGTAATAGATCATATAACAACAAAATCTCTAATATTTACAACATATAACAACGGAATCTATATATTTTTTTAATATAACGATCATTTAATATAATAAACGATTGATATAATTTTAAAATAACTAATTTTTATAAGCATAACATACATTTAATATAAAATCGTTTGACATACCACTCAAAAAGAGTAAATAACAAATGATATAACAACTAAATCTCTAATATTTTAAACATATAACAATGGAAGCTATAATTTTATATAATATAACGATCATTTAATATAATAAACTATTGTTATTATTTTAAATATGCTTGGTCGAGGGTGGGCTAGGTCGACGGAGCCCCGCTTTGCGGGGCTCCTACTTCTGGGTGGTTTATAAAAAAATAACCACGAAGGCTAAGGCGGGAGCTCCGCTCCGCTTCGCTCCCGCCTTAGCCTTCTAACCTAATCTATCCGAGTCGGGGTACTCTGAGTCGGGGTGTTAACCATATTATGATGTTTTTATATATTATATTAAACGTTAGACCTAATGATTTTCGATTAAATAATCAATATACGTATTAAACATTAGACCAAATGATTTTCGATAAAATAAATAATATACATATTAAACGTTAGACCTAATGATTTTAGATTAAGTAAATGTTATATCAAACAACGTTATATAAATAAATTTTAGAACAAATAAATGTTAGATGTTAAAAACATTATATCAATAGTTGGTATATCTCACGTTGATTATATCTTATGAACGATAATAAAATGAAATTAGATCAAATGAATTTATATGTTATGAGACGCACCCGTTTTAGTTATATTCTAGTTTTCACCATGCTTTGCCTGAGTCGGAAGTTGTACCTAGTGGTCTATATAAAAAAAACCGGCCAAGTGCGAGTCAGACTCGCGCACCGAGGGTTCCGTACAAACCTGTAGGTATATAAGTAAAAGTTATGGTATTTTTATTGCTAAATGAAATCCATAACATAACAATGTGGAAAGTTATTATATGATGTAACTAAAAATTTATGCTTTTCGCAATTTTTCCTTTATCTGTGTTATAAGACGTTGCTTCGTACCAAATTTCAAGATTCTGAGTTCACGGGAAGTACCCTGTAGGTTTTGATTCCCTTGCGAGTGTCGAAAATTTGCGGCATAAACGGGAGTATCTTTTGATCGCGTTGACTTAGAAGTTTGATTTTTTCACAGCTCCAAGAGACCATAGACTTGAGTATTTGATATGAATTTCAGCTTGATACCTCCACGCGTTCCTGAGAAAAAAGGTCTTGACAGACAGACAGACAGACAGACAGACAGACAGACGGACAACAAAGTGATCCTATAAGGGTTCCCGTTTTTACCTTTTGAGGTACGGAACCCTAAAAACTAGGAAAAAGGCAACTTTAACTATGAATTCACCTGATGGTTATGGTGTTGTGGTCTACAATGGCACACTGGCTTTAAATAAGAGGGATTGAAGTTGGACAGTACGGTCCAGATCCATTCCCCAGATAAGTTTCACCGTACCCATACCGGATTGAAAAATCCTTTATCGGCAAGGCTTTTTGCGGTCGGTGGTAACTAGCCTCGGCCGAAGACTTTTAGAAGCAATGCCTTGTCCCATCATTATTCGACTTACGATACGCAGGGGGAATGGTACTCACTCAAATTTGAAAAGCCGGAGATGCTCGCCTGGTACAAAATTGCGACCTTTGCCTTAGCAGTGCGGTCATACAACCATTTAAATTTGCAGAAAAAATTCAAAATGAGTTTCACGGTCGATCGGTCCTTTTGCGAGTCAGAAGTTAACAACAACTACGTTAAGTTATTAAGTCACCACTCACCAATGTACTAAGAAAGTAATAACTTAGGAGTCTTATGACGAGAATTCAATTAACGTAAGTGAACGCACAGAAAAACTGAGTACTGACTTTACTAACAGTAAAAAATGAGGCTCTATTTCTAAGGACGTAATTCCTAGCTGCAAATTCACAATTCTCCAGAGATGTTTTTCATTTTTAAGATTTTTCTGCGTAAATTATTTCTACAAAAAAGTGGTAGTCGAGGTAAGTACTCTTTCCAGCGTTCAGGCACGTTTGATTTGAAGTTTTGATAAATAAAAGCATACTGTATAACTGGGTAACAAGGTTTAAAATTAAAAATTTATTGTAGAAAATTAGTTTGATCAGGATTGGACTTCAATGATTGAATAATGACGCGTATTCTATAAAAAGTCATGTCAACATCACACAGAATACGTACCTAAATCACCATAATATGATAGGCTAAGTGAAAACTTCGGAACCCTTTTTACCCGACTGTCAAGGAAGGGTTATGTTTTTAAGAATATTGCACTTACGGAGTGTGAGATTTGGTATAGTTTAAGTTTATATGGTACACTTATATGTGGTACACTTTTATGTACCAGTCATTTATACTATAACAAAAAACTACGTTGAACAATATAAAAATTTCCCACCAGCATGATAGGACAGGACATCAAATAAAAGTCTATCAAATAGAACTCGATAAACCATAGTTTCCAACAATGGCTATTTAAAATTGCATGCATGCGACAGATGGGACGCAGAGCTTGGTAAATTTTTGCCGACCCGCAAACGTGTAGGAAAATAAAAGGCTAAAATATAATGTCGGAATGGAAATTCGGAAATATGACAGTTATTTTTGGGTGAATTTATTGGTGATAAAAATATTACTTAAGTTTTATTGGATTTTGACATAATGGTTATTAAAGTGCCCTCCATTTATCACCGTTTATAGATTCCTAAAAATATATTATATTGCCTTTATAGGTACCTATATTGTGCTTGTCTACTTGGTAGGTTTTCTTTTACGTACCTATTTGATTGCAACAATTGAAAGATGCTTCCGGTGCTGCAAGCGGCCATGTGCTGCGGTAACAGCTAACCATCAATTAATCCGTACGTAGGCTTTTACCACCATCGAGGTATAAAAAATCGATAATTTGAAAATAGAAATGAACTTTTTTGCAGCTTGCACTTTTGTTCATTTCAAAATGATCACAAATATCTCTCATAGTAGGTAGTCTACACAAGAAAGAGGCACTTTGAAGATTAAACCCCACAAATAACTATTATAGTGAAACAGACCCGCGCTGGTTACTAATGAACACTCCTTTGGTCCAAATAAAAACGTACTCAGTACAAGAATCACGATGTATTTAAATATGTATGTTCTGAAATTCAGTGGGCAAGCAAAAACGTGAAATAAGCTTGGAGGAGAAAATGTGGCCTAACGAGGGCGATGTGGCTGTTACCCACCATGGGAATGTTAGGAAACTTAATTCTTATACTTACTATTGAGTAAGTGAAATAAGGATAGGTACTCATTTGTTGCTGTCTCTGTCTCGTTTGCTTTTTGGCAAGCGCTGTGTACCTACTGAGGTAGAGCGACTCGTTAACTAGAGCCTTGGGGAGTCCAATGTAAATACTAGAGAGCCATACTCTATTTCAATTTGGGTTAGACGTGAATTAAAAAAATAACAGCATATTTTTTTGTTACGACGTTCGTAATATTTTGGCTTTTTATTTATAAAAATAACGTAATAATATAAGAACTTGATGCATGATGCAAGAGATCAGTAAAAAGTTTATGTATTGGGTATGTTTATATATGTAGCTTCAGTTTTTATATATAGATACATAATGTATGCTACTTTTTTTTCTAAAAGTTATTTTCTCGCAGAGCTGATAGTAGAAATTTCTTAAAGAAATAAGTAGTGTCTTTGTATTTTTAATGTTTAAATTTTGTATCTTTGTGTATAAAAATTAATAAAAACAATTTAGTTAAATTGGTTCAAACATCAAACAGGGAGGGCATCCCATTCACACATAAATCTGAATTAATAAACTCAAATTATTTTAAATCCAATTACGTAAATCTTTTGTTAGAACAAATACGAGCAAAATTTTTGGGATTATAAAGGAACTAATATGAACCCTTCGCTTTAGCTAAACTAATAAAAAATTCAAAGTTCGATTTGTACAACAATAAGTGGGATCCAATTTAAGTTTCTTTGTTTGCTGTAGAGGGTAGGAAGAGTTTTTACCAAATGTACCGAGCAGGGTACTATGCGCCCCACTCGATGATTGACGTGTTAACTCGGTAGAGCGAGTGAATTCGTTTCGGCTTACATGTTGAAGAAAAGTTGATTTATTTTTTTATAGTTTACCTAGGTAACTACTTTTTTGTATTTTATTTGTATTTTTGATTGCATTTGGAAATTTGTATTAAACTTACAATGTAATTTGAAGCACTAAGATTAATTGAAAGATAAATGAATTATTTTCTAATATAAAAAAAAACATATAAAATGTTTAGCGTTTTTGTTACATATTTTAATTTCATAAGATATTTTTTTATGCTTTTATAATTGTAATTTTCATAATTATCTGTTTACTTACTAGAAAAACATAAAAATAATTTGCAAAAATATTCAACTCTAAAATGCTTTGCTACTACATTAAATTTATTTTTGTAATAACAATTCAGTTATTTTTATCGATTTCAAATTAATAATGTCAACCTTTTTTCTTTTAATTTCTATGTAAGTATAATAATATTTAATTTTAAAATAACTTGTATTAATAGTGTTTACTATCCTAGTGCTTGATAACTGAATCGTATAATGTAATAATTAAATTGTCATATTATAAAACTGATCCAACTCATTTGAAACCAAAATTCTAAGAAAAAAAAGAATAAAGCCGAAGCAAGACAATGGAACAAGTGTCTAGTTATCCAAGCTATTCGGTAAGAGGGCTGTCAGAGTACTCTTAACATCTCTTGGGCCCTGTCAAACGCCCAAATCTTTTTTGAAACGCGCGAGCTTTTAGAGCATTGTAAAATGACTATATTTGCACTTAAACCGTAGCGTGGAGTAGTGTTGTTAAGATACTAAAGTATGGTATAGGTGAATACGATAGGTATTTAGAAGTAGTTTTCCGGTACTAAGTAACTAGTTTTACGGTGCATTTCCCCTGAAGATACATCATTTTAGAATTAACAGTATAGGTAGCTAAGCAAGGCAAGTGAAATGTTATATTAATATCATTGTTTTCATTTTGAAATTAAAAACAAATAGTTGGTAGAAATTGTATTCGTAAAATTGCATTTCATATCTATTTAAATTTCTTGCATTGAAACTGGGTATTCGCGTTATTTACGTATTCTTTATAATAATATTTTTCACAGCTGCTATTGTGAGAGTATTTTACAATCTATGCAAATTTTCTCACTTTTTTCCTTTTCATTATTAGTAAAATTATATCGTGGCGTACTAAGGAGTTTTAGTAAATAGTTTAAATGTAAATTTCATAGGTAACATTAATAATTTAAGTTGAGATTATAACTTAAAATATAAAAATATTAGTTAGTTATAAATAAGGTTTGTAACAGGTAATATTAAAAAAAATGAAAATTACAATAATTCACCTTTGAATTTCAGAATCGTAAAAAAATTGTACAACCAATTTCTTCTAAATAAAAAGAATAGACTACTTATGTATTTACGATTATATTATTTAGGTCTATTCCTGTACATATTTACGTGACGTCCGCGTCGAGGTTGATTAAAAAATGATATTTAGCGAATGGATCCAAAATATTACAAATAACATGTTCCAATTTGAGAAAGTTTCAAAACTCCTAAAAATTATTTTAGATATTAGTATAAATATTAGATACTTTTAATTCTACGTAAAAAAAGTTTTTAATGACCAAACTTTTAATACAAAAATTTTCTACCCACTCAAATCATCGAATGGCTTCCCGATCGCAAGCTGTCGCTGTCGAAAAATCCGAATGTAAACACCGCCTAACTATTGTTCAGACTTTTCAATAGTGCCATTGTGGACGCAGCATTGTGGGGTCGGCAGTAATGGTGCGTGCTGGTCGAAGCCGAAAGTATTGTACGCCAGCAATTTGTTCCTCCGCTAAGTTTGAGGGGAAAATGTCGCGGTCGGTTCTTTTGGTACTTTAATAGGCGACTATTAATCGCACGATTTCTTTGAGACATTCAACGAAATTTAGGTCAACATGTTTTCCAGGATTTTTCTTGTCATTCTGACATTTTATTTGGTGTCGACCCAATATGTCGATTCCCTCCATTATTTTCAATGAGCCATCTTTTCATTCACTCCTATTCTAGCCTCGATATCTATCGAAACACTCTTTTAATTCAGAAACCCCATGACTTGAAAGTTTGCTGCTGTACAGAAATAAGATGCACACACGTTAGTACAAAGATGTTATTGCTGTCTTGTCTCTAAGTCCAGGAGCTACTTTCAGGCTGCCTTTATCCTATTTACCCTTTGTTAGGTACAACAATCTGGGGTTAATCTTGAAAATACTATCTTTTAAAGTATGTAATAGTAGTATCTATTAAAGTATTAGTATTAAGTAGCAGGTATAATATCCTTCCCTATCAAATTTCGACCTAAGCAGCCCACTAACTGATTTCGTAGGAGATATTATAATGCACAAGTGTGCGCAAATGCTAGTGCGCTCTCTATTGCCTCACTCTCATAGTCTAATGGGAAGGCAATCTCACACTACCGGAGAGAGATAGACGTAATGTCGAGCGACGGCTTTATATGCTGTCTGAAGTATGAAGTAAGTGATGCTTAAGAATTTAATATTTGCAAGTGACTTAAAAAAAGACATTGAGTTCGAATCTGAGACCTCTGACTTGCCAGTCACGCAGCAGCGGGAAGTAGTAATTATGATGTGATCGTGTTATTATTTCATTTACTCTGGCTTAATGCCAGGATCTGCTTTCGACTGACTCTCAACTTGTGTGCATAATTTATAAATTGCAAGAATCGAGCGAAAACAACTGAAGTGCATTTTGAGTGCAGTTTCTATGCAGTTCTCGTTGGTTTAACAGTTGGTTGTGTGGTTTTCGAATTCGATGCCCAACTTGAATCAAGTGGATGTAAAGGTGTATCTATTTTATAAATATGCTCGTTTGCATTTTAAAAGGCATCTAGGTTTATGGAAAAAGTACTAGTGCGCGATATATGTATAAAGGTCAAGATTGCACGCTTATAATTCAAAAGATTGGCAATATTGAATGGTAAGTACATGAATTCGAAAAGTTTGTGGTGCGTACCTGGGTTTAAATATACCAAGTCCGATGGTCATAGCACTAGGCTATCACTGAGCCTCCCAAGTGATATGTCTTATCCGTTTGTTTTTTAATCTTTTGATATGAATCTATGCTTTTGTTCTAACTGGCCGCTTGCTTGCCCCAACACAATCCGCGTCTGTTTGTGACAGACTTTAGGTAAGTAGAGCTATCTTCTAATTAAAATGTCCACAGCGGGGTAATAAAGGGTCATCCACACCTGAGCTGCGCACTTTCCTCAAATTAAGTGTCACAAACAAACTTATACTTAACAAAGTTTTGAAATATTATTCTTAGTTTCGTAACCCTGCATCCTTAACTTCCGTATATACCTACAAAGTTGAGACTTTACAAAAGATATAGGTACTAAAAACGTCATACAGAGTTAGGACCCTAGAACTATGCAAAGCAAAATTTACTAGCGAGCGTGAAATGAAATTTTAGTATCCTGCGAGAATATCCTGTAGCCTGTGGCTGTAAAAATGATTCGTTCCAACTTGTGGTTGATTCGTTACACTTAGGGTTACTTGGTACTGTTAGACAGTCTATATTGGGTAGAAGATTTGGGGTGGGGATATTGTATTCTTGTAGATTCTGATGGCAACGTACACTTGTCACTTAATTGCAAAATACAGTTTTCACTTTTACTTCTAACATGATAGGTAAATAACCGGGTTCGTGTTGATTTACCTATCAGCTAATTTCTAGAGCTGTATTTGAAAGATTTTGATGAAAACCTTGATCATAGTTTACCCAAGTTTGTTAAGGTGTCAAGGTTTGTTAGGGATTCAGTTCCAAAACCTATACTGAAGGATTGTTTATGGAGTACCTCATGCGCCCTTAATGTATTATTTCCGACTTCTGTTACGCGCTATATCAAATATTGTTTGAAAAGAATATTGTTATATAATTATTTAATAAGAAAATTTGAAAAAACAACTGATACGGATGGGATTCGAACCCACGATCTTCGACATACCGTGTCGACGCTCTAACCGCTGAGCCACCGTATCCCATCGGTATCAATCGAAATTTCAAATCTCTTTTACACGCCTAAGGCGTGTGGCGACATCTATCGAAATACATTACGTATCCCGACCCAGTGCTCTAAACTTTGCAGTTTTAGTAGACACCGATGCGATATCACCAATTTTCTTAATATTTTTGTGAATTTTTTACATGTTATAGCACATGATAGCTTATTAAATATAATTATTTAATAAGAAAATTTGAAAAAACAACTGATAGGGATGGGATACGGTGGCTCAGCGGTTAGAGCGTCGACACGGTATGTCGAAGATCGTGGGTTCGAATCCCATCCGTATCAGTTGTTTTTTCAAATTTTCTTATTAAATAATTATATTTAATAAGCTATCATGTGCTATAACATGTAAAAAATTCACAAAAATATAAAGAATATTGTATAGAAATTTTAAAAAAAATATCTTGTCGTTGGACCTGAGTAGAAAGTTACATTTATAAGAAAAAAAATCTAAAGAGAATTTGTGATAAGTAGGTACTAAGATTGAATTATGATACTACATTTTACAAAGCTTCGCTTGCGTTGTAGTTTTTTATTTGCTACGTAACCCTAATGCATTTGCAGGCTTTACGTTTTTACCAAAAAGAAAAAAATCGAAAAAGGTTTCAGTCAGTTGGTACTTTTTGTATCTATGTGTAATGGATGTAAAAAATGAATATTTTTGGTGAAGGTATTACAGTAGCATAAATATATATTATTATATAAGTACCTACAGCTAACAGATCCTATTTATGGATATGTACTATCGGTATAAAGGTACAGCTAAAAGATCCTATTTATATTATGTACTGTTATTAAAAGTAACTGATACACTTATCTGTTACTTTGATACAAATAATACATAAAACATTAGTATTTTCTTGAGGATTTAGGATGACAATTTGTCTAAACCGGCAATCCTACAAATATACGTTTTCATTAATACTATTTATAGGATAGGTACACTGCATAGTTAAGACCGAATATAGCAATCAATGGCCTTGGGACCGAATGCATCGGTCCTTTGGATTTGACATAAATAACTAATAAGAATTAATTAATTAAGTATTCTCCTAAACTCGAAAAACTACTACCGCCATCTTGTGCCGCCAACCCTAATCAATCATTCTGACGAACCTAGTAAACACGAAAAACGTTAGCCGCACAAATTGAGCCGCCAGACGTAACAAACTGTTTTTAATTAGTTCGCGTGACATATTCAATCTGCCGTACCGAGTATCGCGAGTTTTAATTGGATGTAAGCGCCAAAAATGTTTGTGACGCCTTCATTTTGAAGATTTTCAGTCAGCTGAATGAGGACTTGTTATTAATGATCGCTTAATAAGAATAAAAAATGTCTTCGGTTTGAATGGTGACGAATGTAAGGACAATATAATCTAATTTTAAGTGTAAGATGTTCTTGTGGAACTGTATTGAAAATTATCATAAATTTTGATGGAAATTACATAATAGTAGGTAGGTACATACATTTATATCGCTAGTCGTAACTACGTTTTTACGTGTAGGGCTCTAGGGTAAGCTAATTTCAATAGAAATCTTTATGATTTGTTTACGTGATATTATGTATAGGAAGAACATTAGTAAAACCATCCCCACACAGAATATCGGCTAGAAATAATAATAATATTAAGGTCGTCCTGACCGAATTTCGGTCACAGCGGCCAATCTAGACTCACTGCCAAAATGAAATTTCACACGCATTAACAATGTCAGGTCTATTACATAAATAATATTAGTAATTTTTTTCTTTTACGTAAAACGGTTTTGTCATCAGAACTAAAGCTGTGTACCAAATATCAGATCAATCTGTCAACAGGAAGGGGGTGAAATATCGATCACTAAATTTGAACCAAATAATAAACAGGTAAAAAATAAAACCGTTTAAAATAGACTTTGTTGTTTTGCCATTATGCAAACGATAATTTTCTAAGGGTAAAGCTATTTTATGGTCGGCTATACCTGTCTTTATTAGTATTACCTGATCCTTCTGCCTTCTCCTCATAGTGCATTGAGTTATAGTTATTATCTCATCAAGGTCGACTGCCTGCAATAACGTCAATGGCAGTTAAACGCAGGCGATTGCACCCTCACGCTGTCATGTGCAGACTGCGAATGCCAACAGCGAATTATGTGATATCGAATGGCGTTGGGATTGAGTTAAATTAGAATAGAGGTGTTAGTTGCGTTGTAGAACTAATAGTGGCTATCTAAAGTGAGATATATTTGTGCAGTAATGGCCAGTCCTCTGGCAATTCATGTCTCAGGTTCGCACCCAAGGCGCGTACCTCTGGTTTTTCGGTATAAGCGTATTTATAAATCATTAGGTACTTGTTGCGTGCCTCGGAAAGCCGCTGGCCCTGCGCCTGATCTCTCTCCGATCGTCTAGTATTGCCATCTCATCGTATAATGCAAGTGAGAATAGAGAGTGCATTGTGTTTGCGCACACACTTGTGCGCAGATTCTAATTCTCATTTGAGATTGGTAAAAATAGTTTGAATTTGTGTATTATAATTAATGTTATGATGAATTTGAACAATGCAAATCATACGTGGCTCAATGGATCTATTAGTTATGGTCCTGTTTTTTATAAGTGTGCTAATATAGAGTCCATGTTTTATTCTAGACATCAACTTAGCAGAGATGACGGTGGCACGGTGATCAAGTGGCTTCACAGCGGGGCTTCAGAGAGATCCTTTTTTTATGGTCTCCCCGGGAGTGTGCCTGACAGGTGTTGCGCAGGAAAGGTTCCGGAGCTGGTCTCTTACGAGGACCTGGGACCTCCCTCCATGCGCTGACGGTGATCACCTCGCTTACACAAAACCACCCAGTTTTAGTGAGGTATGAATCCCACACTACCCTGTCTCTTCCCAGAAGGCAGGGTGCCTTTTGAAGGTTTCCCTCGTAAAAAAAGGTATCATTTTTAGTAAAATTAAAATATTACATAAGTATACCTACTCGTAACTTGTCGTTTGTAATCAAAAATGTTTCAATATTTATTTTTATTAATTATTTGATGTCTTCTTTGTTTTTTATGTTTACTTTTAAAGCAGAGATGTTATATCAATTGTTAACCATTGATGAATTTCGGCACATCGCGCAGCGACTAGGTACCTACATCCTAAAACGATTTCAAGGAAGTTTGGCACACGATTCAAAAAAGACAAAGAGTAAGCAATCTCTTTTACAAGATGTATCACGCAAACGATTCCCGATCTTTAAATAACAACATGTAAACAATTCACACATTATAAAGCTCAAATGTACACTAAATGCACATTTGAGAAATAAATGAAAATCAAAGAAATGTAAATGCATTACTTACTCCTTTCCGCGGAAGTTATAAATCAAGTGAGGAATAGTGAGGCGCGGGCGGTTGTGGCCAAGTTTACAACGTTATTTTAAACGTTCTCAATAGTTGTATGTACCTTTTGTGTACATTATTGTATACTGCGTGTAATAAAAAAGCAGTAGGTACATTAATCACGAAATACTGGCAAAATCGAATTGTGAACGCCTTATTATATTGAATTCGAAAATTTTATTTTGAATTTAACCTAGTAGGTACCTACATTACAAAACGTGTTTCTAGTGACGCAGCAAAAGTTTTTTGGAAATGTTAATTCATTTTTCATCCACTGCGGTATTCTATTTTCAAAATATTTTGTTTTGAATTCAATAATATGCGTTCACAATTCGATTATCGAATTAATGCGCATTCTACGCAATAACTTCTACCAAAATCTGCTAGGTAGGTACGTTAGTTTGCGTTTCAAATAAGAAAAGGACTATCAATGACTTCTATCTGTTAACAGTCACTTGAAAAGGAAGTTTAAAGCAAGTACTTTTGTTGTTTATTGTTTCGTATCCGACTTTAATAGAAGTTAGTTATTATTTAGTAGGTACATTAATTAGATAAAAGGTCGAGTACAATAATAATAACTAACTATATACAGATAGTAGGTATGAATTAATGTAGTAGATTTATATCTATTAAGTTAAATAACATTAAAATGAAATAATCTGACTGCCTACGCTGCGCCTTATTTTTTCAATAGTTCTATCAAAATGGCATAAATCTTCAAAGCAAATTATAGTATAGAATTTCGTTTAATACGCAGGACTAAATTGTTTTACATTACGTTAGGGCGAATACACATGACGGACGACCAGGATCGCGGGGATGGGGTGCAACCCGACGTTATTACACGGTCGAACTTAGTAGAAATGTATTGACGTTAATCTGTACATTTTGTGCGGTGCCTTTGTGTACTAGCTTTATTTGTTGTGATGAATAAATGAAGAGTGCTAGAGTATTGGTGCAAGCCTGTTTACTGAACTTAGACCTTATGTTCTATGGCTTTGAATCGATATTTGAATTGGTTGGACGTTTTTCGTAAATTCGAATGCATAGTCGGGGCCGGGCGATTCTATACATTTTGAATAAAAAAAGAAAATGATATTAATGGCTGCATTATCTAAGATTAAAGAATGGTAGCTTTAACGATACCCCAAATGTATTAAATTTCCCTAATTACATATCTATTCATTGAATTTCTTGTTTGTGAATAAAAGTTTTGGAAATTCTTAGCGTGACGATTTTACGAATCTCTCCACAGCTTTGTATCCCTGGTACAAGTTTGGAAACCAATATTTTGAAAATTTGAGCTCCTAATTAAGTTATTTGAAAAAGTAGCTTTTATCCCTATATCCCTTTCTACAATGTCAAAAGAAAAGGGCAAATAGGTAGTTTCAATACTTTTCATAGCTCATAGCAAAAACATCCCTGGTTTAGACCAAGGGGCAGTTCAATTTCAATTTGGGACTAACATACAATCATACGGAATTATTGTCTTCAAACATTTTCAGTCAATAAGAGGCAATCCTTTGACAAGGGTTACAAACTTCGAACTTTTGGCTTTCTCACGCTTTTCTTCCCTGTTTTAATAAATCAATCAGCCTGTAACTGTTTCACTGCAGGGAAAAGGCCTCTTCTCACAGAGAGCATTGAGCATTAATCACCACGCTAGCTCACTGCGTGTTAGCGATTTCAGACTATTAAGTCCAGGTTTCCTTACCGTTAGTCAGTTGTGTCTTAGATTAACTAAAAAAGTACATATGACATTGAAAAAGTCAAATTGATACATGCCAGGTTCGAACCCACACCCACGCGCTTGCAAAGCAGGTCCTTAACCAATGCGCCACCACGACACATGATTTTGTAACGTCAGTGCATGAGTGTGACCTTAGTCAAAGGTTGACTTTCCTTAACCTTAGATAAAGCCGTTAGTCGACTGATCTCTTCGGTTGTGTCGGATTGCCATCCTTTCGGACTATGAAGTGAAAAAATAGAGAGTAAGTACACCTTTATGTTTTGTAGGTACTCTGTAATATCTCCTGCGCAGAACCAATGTAAAGTTTCATCAAAATCAGTTCTCACAAAATTTCGCAGTTATAATATTAGTAGGATATTACTGACAAAAAGCGGATCCAAAGATTCTTTTACTAGACTTTTTCGGAAAATAATTGGATGTGCTTTTATAGAAGTTTAAATACGTATCTATTGTTATTTTTTAATACAATATAAATATCGATATTTTTACAGTGTACCACGAATTGTTTATATTACTCTCAACAAGGGTGCATCTGACGACCGCAAACGTAGGGGTGAGCCACAGAGCTCTTCATAGTATCGACCTCTATTATTGTATAGGTATCTATGTATATTTAACAGAGTGACCTTGGAAGGAGTCTAATACCTCGAGTAAGAACGAAATTAAAACGAGAAAAGGGTAGGGCCGTTTCTTAATTAGTTTATAATTAGAAGGATTTTGATTAAATCAACTTACTTATCGAAGTATTTAAAGTGCTGGCTGTAAAAAAAAATGTAATGAAAAATCTTTTCCTAGATGCGTTACGGCCAGTATCAAAACATCAGATTGATAGTTATGGTTTCGATTTTGTTTCTAATTTCAAATTTTTGTAGAAATTCGATTTTGATTTAAAATATCGACGTTCTTGATTCGATTTTCGGTTGCGATATATTTTTTTTAATTTGGATATTGTGCATATTTAGGTATTCAAAATTTTTAATCAACAATTTTTGTTAGCAGTAAACTTTAAATTGTTTGTATTGCTCTCATACTATATTGCAAGAGCATATGAGACTGTTGTAGGGGAGACGTGGCATAAGTACCCTACAAATTAATGAACCAACTGATATCTCCGACCTAAGAATAATTATTAAACTAGTATTTCGTAAACTGTACTTAATCGATTGATCAAATTAATTCAGTATTATATTTTTTAATTCAACAACTGATATAAAAAGCAATATTGTTCTAAATTTTTTTTAAATTTGTTTATATAGGATAGTGTCTAATACTTCGATGAAACTTATTAAAATAGAATATCTTCTGAGAGAAACTAATAGCGGATGGTGACATGGAATCCTATAAGTGTAGGAATTAGTGTTCTGAATAGAATTACAACGAATATTTGGCAAATATTCAAACTTCGGCCTTTTTCAAAATTTATCGAAACGCCGAAATATTAAACGACTATTCGGCCAAGTAAGAAACAAGTATCATTCCCACCAATATTAAGAAATCAACTTTGTAACTTCTGACAGCATCTAATTATCATAATATTATGTATTTTTTGTAATGAACTCTCTTTTAAAACAAGATAAATACTACTTAGTGCTGTAAAACGAGATGAGGTGTAATTACCTCATTAAAACGTCTTGCAGTTAGCAACTTTTATCATCTTCTTTTTTCAACAAAATTGACGTAATTTGCATAGTAATACGTTCGGAAATCGACATCTGACATGATTTTAATCTATGGTAATGAAATCACTTCGGAGAATTCATTAACTTTTTAAATTAAGGGATAATTAAATAATTAAAATATTTTCATCTTCACTCATCTAAAGTTTAAGGATAAGAAATTGAGTTATTTCGAAATGTAAGCACAATTTTCTGAGAATTTTGTATTTCAAATTTTATCCTAATCCTAACTAATCATTATCATTACATAGTATAAAACAAAGTCGCTTCCCGCGTCTGTCTGTCCCTATGTATGCTTAGATCTTTAAAACTACGCAACCGATTTTGATGCGGTTTTTTAATAGATAGAGTGATTCAAGAGGAAGGTTTATATGTATAATACATGCATATTAGCGTAACCGTGCGAAGCCGGGGCGGGTCGCTAGTTTGTTATAAATACGAAAATTTTGCTTGTCACCTTTTCACCTCTAACTACTGAACCGATTATTCTGCAATTTTGCATATAATTCCTACGTTGTCAGGTGTACAGAAAAAGTTCCTTTCGACCCGAAGAAAAGTACTGTTCCCGAGGAAAATTTCTAAAACGTTCATAAGATAATAGATGGCGCCACGTGTCTTTCGAACCATGATTGAGTTTAAATCAATTCATAATAGGTACATCAGATTAACATGTATAAGATAATTTCAATACCACGAGCGGGGTTACGAATAGCTAAGGCAGTGACTGGGGGCTTTACCCAATAAGTCAGGGGTAAAATCCCGCTCGTAACAATTTTTTCTTTCTACAAAATTAAAAAAAATATTTAAAACTCATTGAACTTATAAATTATTGCAATGTTTATATTTATACGGCTTAGCTTCCGTATATCTCGTTTTTCTCACATGTTCAAGTTGTAAATAAATCTTGGCATATCTTTTATACAAAAAAAAGGAAAGTACAGCATGGCTATGAAATTCGATCCACAAATTAAATGTAATAATTATAGAGTCACTTATTTCTGGTCTCTTCTCAAGGCTACTTAAGTTATCTGACAGATAATACAGGAATTTCCTTTGATAAGAACATCATTCGAGTTGATCAGGAATATTAGTTGGTTGTGTAAAGGAAGTAAAGCTTTCAAAAGCTGCTGATAAATTCTTAAATGCAATGTAATGTTATTAATATTAAACATTATTACAAAAAAAAATTAAATAATTTACTTTGTGTTAAAACTTACCTAAATATTGACGTCCATCAAATAAAAAATATCACAAAACACCTCTCACTTAAAAAACAGAATTCTAAAATCAAATAAAACTTTTAAATATAACTTCGAATCGTCGCTAAAAGTTCGTTACGCGCCAATCGATCACGAAGCGAGGGGACGCGTGCTCCCGTCGGACACCGCGCGGACTCTGCCGTGGGATAACACAGGACCGACTGGGAAAAGCGGGAAAAAAATGTAGACAATATGCTTTACTTTTTTTTTTCTTTTTTTAATTTCGATAGCGATGCCATTTTATGGAGATTAAAAAGTTGTTTTGTCACCGGACTGTACGGTATGGCTCTATGATTATTGTTAGTACCTAAGTAGGTATGGATGTACTATCTTCTTGTTTGTTAAAAGAAAGTTAGATTTTTTTTTTGGCCAATATTAACCAATTAATCCATTGCTAATGTTTCTTAGGTAAATCTATATTTAATATTTTATCTAAGCTTAGCTAACATCATAATATAATATATTTCGATGTGTAAACTTGTTATTATTTATATTTTTCTATAAATACGTACACTACTGTTTACTATAAAATCATATTTGAATAGCCTTTTTGAGCTGTTAATTTGAAGACAGAATTAAAAACGACACAATTAAGATTTTCTGGCAGATTGGATGTTTTAGCGATTTAGCCATACCTATTAAATTAAATTCTTAAATAATTATTTTATAATATTAAATATTTTATTACAATAATAAAACCATACGTTTCCAAAACGATTTCATAATATTTTTTACACATTTTACAGAAAAAATAAAAGATAACCCTCAAACGCTGACAACAATGTCATCTGTAACATTCGAACGAAACTCGATGAAACGTACGACAAGTGAATGGGATGCGTTTAAATAACCTCACTACTAGATGGCGCTGTTATAAAGTTTCGGAAGTCTGGCTTTTTTACTATAAACATCTAAAAGCACTTCGCGTTTATGTTATATTACATCCTATTGAACAATATTGTAATATGAGATTTATTGTAGGCACTTATTAAAGCTTTTATGGCGTCCAGTTTTATTGAAATGTGATTGTATACCTGTTTTACTGTGCTATAAAAGCAAAGCATAAGAGTCATATTTATATTACGTCCAATTGCATTGTAAAGTAGACAGTAAAAAATATAAATCTGTTACTTGGAGAGCTAGCCCACGCATCACGCTTTACTTTAGAGGGCACGGCACTTAAAAGCCCTTGAGATGTTGCGTAACTTTCACCAACAATACTCAATTTTTTTTTTGAGTGTGATGATACTCTAATTGTAGTATACACTCGATGTTTCGAAATAGACTGTGACTAGAAATGTGTAATCGTATCATTTCTTCTTGCTCTCCTTGAGTTTACTGTCGAAACTGTTTTCCGCTCGTACCTCAGACTTGACATTACACAACCTTGAAAACATCTCTCAGGTATGCAGCCATGCATTACCTAATAACATTCTTTTCTTTACAGGTTAAGAAAGTGATAATAATTAATGTCACTTCCATTGTCAATAGATAAATAGAAGTGACTAATAGTTATCGTAAGTTATTTGGGTTTATCTGGTGTTGTGTTGTATTCTGTATAGAATTACTAGGATTTTCACGGTTTTGTTCTCACATTTATAATTTGTCAGAAATGAAAAAAAAAATTAACGAAAATCAATGCTGTTGATTCCAACATACAGTCAGTGGATACCGACAAGTGTCCATCTGACAAATTTTGATTTGAAAAGCACTTAAATACGGTACATTTTAGTGATATCTAATTTTTTATTAGTCTGTCTAGTTTTTACTTTCCGTAAATAAATCAAGTCCAATTATTTTTTTATTTTGTAACCAAAGTTTAATAGGAGAATCTATGTCTACTAAAAAAGCCAGTACAATAAAGCCAGTTTTATAATCTAATAATGATTGCCAAGTACTAAGTAGTAGGTACTTGTATTTATTTTGCAATGTATGAAGTAACTAAAACTTGATGCCTTAATGTTAAAAATATATACTATCCTTTCTGTGGTTTCGTTCCTGTAGTTCCAGTTTTTCTGGAATAAAAAAAACTGTATGTCACTTTTCAAATTTATAATATTAGTCAGATTATAGTTTTATGATTGTAGAGATTATAATATAGTTATACAATTATAGCCTCCTTTTTGCTGTTATGACACTATCGTCATCCATTTCCCTCTCATTTCGGGTCAGCGTAATAGCTCTGTTCGTGTATTTATCTGCATTAGCGATAATCTTGATACTTTGCTTCCTTTTGGCATTATTTTTTACTCACTTAAGTTAAAACTTCCAACGTTATTCAAACATTTTTTTTTTTCAAATCTTTGAACATCTGGCTGGAAAAAAATAATTATGCATAGGTATATTGTTGGTGATAATCTGGACCTGATTGCAAGATGGATAAGGCCAGGAATCGCAAAAGACAGAGAGGTTAAGAAAGGAAAAAGGGGATGCTAATAAACAAAAACAGTTAGTGAGGTACGAAGATTTATCTAAGAGAAAATAAAGATTAGTAAATCATAATCTGTACTGCAACTCTCGTGGCAGTCTAAATTAAAAATGTTTTTGCGAATAGGTAAATCTTGAAGGAGAGATTTTTGTGTGGCAATGCATACGTGTATCTCACGTGAAATTACGGCAATAATTTAAACAGTGACACTACTAACATTTTTTACTTTCTGCTGAGAAAAGTGGACATTTGCCAAAAAAATTCACTTTGTAAAATCGCAGATAGAATTAAAATTTGCCAACTCTCAGTGCAAGTAATAAAATCAAACTGTTCTGTAAACAAATTTTCTTAAAAGACGTTCATTTCACGCTTTTACCTTGATTAGGTAACAAGATTCAATTAATTTACCATAATCGTTGGTATTTCTTGGATAGCGAATGGAGAAATGAGCCAATTTATTTGTATAGTAAAGTTAAAAACAATAAACTTCAATGCGATCCTTTACATATAGTAAAAAGTTGCAATAAAGTAGTAGGAGTCAGAAATATAAACAAAAGCCATTTAAATGACAATTCAAGATGTAACAAACTTTACTGAAAGCTTAGCTACGAGTAGCTATAATAAAACATACATTTATAAGGCTCTCAGTAAGAATTTTAATCAAAATTCATATCACAGATTCTTGATCTTAAAAGGATTAACTCGAGTGGTATACAGATCGCCGCATTATGTACTTTCGTATTTAATCAGATTGTACGTATGTGAACCGGTTACTTAATGTACTAAGCCTAACGTGTTGCTAGCCGGTTACTAGCATACGTCTAGACACTGACCAAGGAGAACAATGCAGTGAGAGGGCTACTTTATGAGCTGCACAGTTCGTCGATGCCGACCGACCAAACTGTGCAAGTTCTATTTTCGTACGCGGTGTCGAGGACCGATACGCGCATGACCGGCAGCTATCTGTATTATTCTGTGAACTGGGTTCAGTCCGCACGCCGCACCACCAAGCGCGGCCGCGCGCGCCGCGTACCGCTAACACAAATAATAACAAACACGACTCGTAAAACGAACGCGCCTGACAAAATTCGAGTGTGATCCATTTAGTGATACGTTCCTCTTTTGAATTTGTTTAAAAAAAATACATGATGCGTCGAAACGTCAAAATCCTGTTCCTAATAGGAGCTGTGTGGATGTTTTTCCTATTTTACTACATGCAGCCTGATTCAGCACAATCAAAGGTACGTTATTAGAATGGTATTTCTTTTGTCTGCATTTGGAATTTAGCCAAATTGGTGGTAGCGTTGTTTATCAATGATCAGCTGTTAGGTTAAGGATCGCTGCAACCTCCGGTTAGGGCTGCAGAGCGCATGCGTGCCGCCTACGCAGAGCGTGATAACTGCAGAATACGAAAAAACACATTTCAAAAAACATTATGATACTATTTCGTAAAAGTGTCGATTCCATTTTGAAAAATTATAATTTATAAATCACCTTGACACGGATCTTCGAAAAAAATCTGAGCAAATTGCGTGAGATAGTTGCGACTTGCAACCAGTTACAAAATAACATACAAGAATAATTAATAGTTACTTTACTTACCTAGTTTAGAAACGCATACACACTATCAAGGAAAATTATAGACCGGAGTCTATAATAATGTTTCTTTATTAAAAATAGTGTAAAAACTCACATTTTCTTCGTGATTATTGAGTTGGAGAAGGCGTAAAAGCTAGTTATCAAAAATATCATTTTACTTATAAAAGTAATCAGATATTATCAAATACAAGTTAGAGCAGTTTCAATTGGTAATTGTAAGTTTAAAAGTAGGTATGTAATATTAATCAAAATTTGACAGTATTAAAATAAGCAAAATACAAATAAGTGCCTTTAGTTATAAATTTTTCTAAGTTCATTTTTATAGTTTTTAGTGTTTAAAGACGATTTAATTTTTTTGTTGAAATTTGTTTTCATTGAAAACGCTGATTTTGTTCCTTTCAGGATATAAAATCTTTTGATCAATTAAATCAAACTTTAAATGATCATATTAAAGGAAATAAGGATACTAAATTATGCAATGTACCATTATCTCAAACAGGACACACTTTATGTTGATGATCTTTTTAATGGCTAATCAGCTTTGTTCTTGAGCTTATCGCATTTACTATTTAATCACTAAGTAGTAACTAAGTAATGCGTCGAGCTTTAGAAACTACACTTCAAATATGCATATAAGGGTATACCTATTTGACCTAAGTATATTTTTTACGATGAAGCTATTAAACTTAATTTCTATAAACAATTATTTTCTAATTTTGTTGAAAGTAAGAATCCGTTTACAAACAGGCCTGATATTTTCTTTCTAAAAAATATAAACTTTTAAATATCGTTCGCAGCCGTTGCGTGATAAATATATTTTAAAAATATGTCTTTAGTTTTCTAAAAATACCTGTGCAAAAACTTGAAGACAAAGGTTTGCCAACTTCGGATGAATCTTTGTCGAAATAATACAAGAAAGTAGCTCAATAAATTTAAATGGATAGCAGTTTCCATAACCTGCACTTTAATGCTGCTCACGTTGCAGTTGAAGTATTTCCTGTAAATACCATTGCTACTATTACTAATGTTACATATAGCACTGACAGATCGGACGAAACATACCAAAGTCGGGACCAAAAATGTCCATGTGATGATTGAGATCAAATTATTAATACCATATTGAAGAATAGGCTCATAGTAGAAGTTAAGAGACCACTTAAAGAAGAAGATAACAAGATTTCGTTTGTTGAATTCAATTTTCCTCAAATTGTAAAAGATGTGATATGAAAGAAGTGTTCCGTATAATTGGTGTTTTGATACAAACTTCAGGTACCTTACCTGATATTTTCTTTAATACAGTTTTAGAAGGAAAAATTCAAGGAAAAAGAGGTAGAGGACGGCCGAGAAGGTTCTTTTTTCATCAAGTAAACAATATGAGAGTAACAATATGAGAAAAAATTAAATGATTTTAAAGAAGTGATACACATTTCACATTAAATTGTTTCAAATTACTACTGAATATTGCACTTGTTATTAAGTAGCTTCACAACTTCCTATTGATACAGACTTTAAACATCAGCATAGTAAACATAATATTCATTGAGAACAAAGATGATGTACAATAATTGTTGAAACAAACACCTGCAGTGAAGTTCGATAATAACTGTACAAGGAGTTTGTTTGGATTTATATGTAAACTGATTAATGAAAGCACCGTCAGTTTATTATAAATTCAGTCAGTTTGTAAACTTACATGTTGTAAATCTAAAATAAAGTTTACTATATAACGGACACATTAAAGTAAAATTGTGATAAATATCTGTGTTACAGGTATAGCTAAAATTACAGATAATTCTAAAACATCCCAATATGTTTTTGTAATGAAAATGGATATTGACGCTTCAGGCTTTTCAGGCTTTTGGTTAGATTTTATTGCAAACTTTTGAATTTGGAGAACTTTGTCTTTAGTATTATATACATTTAATTAAAAATTCGAATTTTGGCTATAATAGATTGCACCAAATTCTCGATTCGAACTTGTTTTGAAATTTGCTCAACTCTTATCTTTCTTCTTGTAAATTCTAATATTCTAAACGGCCTTCTAAAAGTAGAACTTTGCCATTTTATAATGTTTCATTATAGGTATTAAAATTTGTATAAAACCGAATACAAATATTTTTTATCGAATAACTTAACTTATAATTTGTGCAACAGATTCTAGAATTATGCAAATTTGAAGATCTATTCGTAATATTTTGAGTAACATATATAATATTATGCTTGTTTAAAATGAGTCGTTTATTCAGAAAGTAATGAATAATTTATTACTAGACAGTAGGACTTCTAAAATTTTGAAAGTAAATATTTTTTTACACTTTTGAATATTATGTTTTAAGTTTAAATCATAAATATCCGTTACATTTTTTTTTCAAATTGTGTGATCTTGATTATAATGACATAACATGAACGTCGACCGACACAAAAATATTAATTAACATATAAATAATATATGACAGACTAGGTAACCTTGTGACATTTTTACTTAAGTGCTCAATATTAATGGTAAATGGAGCAACTTTAATAGATCTGCATTCATTTAAATCGTTGCTGCGTTGGCTCCTACGCTCATATGTCACGGGTCAAATGATTAATTGGTCATTATACATAATACCCAAGCATTGGACAATCATTTGATCATGAGGGCAATAATGATACATACTTGAAAATATGAAATTGCCCGGGCGTTATGATTAAACCTTGACCTACTGGGTTAGATATTCTTTTACGTTTGATCTTTAGCGGTTAAGCAATTTACCTTCAGGGATTGCTGTCGCGTGTTCGATTCCCGCACAGGACGAATACTTGTATAACTACACCTAAATTACAGAAGGCTATTCTAGTGCAAGATTAAATTTTAGATACAATATATTCCTTAAGATACCAATATAGTCTAATATAGATAGATATTCTACCTAAATTAAAATGGGATCTCTCAGTGTAATCCTACTCTACCTATCTCAGCCTCTGATTTATTTATTGACTCTTGGTACGTTCGTAAAAAGACCAGTTTCAACTAATGACCTCGACGTTGTACCTCCATTAGTTGGAAAAACAGAATCAGAATAAAATATGTCGCTTGAGTTTCAACAATGTGTATGGTAATAATTTTTTCGTATTTAATTTTGTACATTATGAAAAAGTAAAACTTATTTATAAATATTTAATAAGAAATTTGAAAAAACAACTGATACGGATGGGATTGTTGTTTTTTCAAATTTCTTATTAAATATTTATATTTAATAAGCTAACATGTGCTAAAAGATGTAAAAATTTCACAAAAATATTAAAACTTATTTGTTAGTATGGGGTTTATATCTGGAACTACTGAACCTATTTCAAAAAATTTTACTAACAGTAAGCTAAACTATTTTGGTGTTAAAATATTTATGAAAGTTATATTTTATCATTCGATTCAGGACCGATTGGCCGTGAAAACAACAAATTTTATTTGCAAATTGTCAGCTCAAGAGAATAACCAGTATACAAGAAACGTTTGATGTGTTTCAAAACATAGAGTTCGTGTTAAATAGACTTGAACCTCAATTCTCCTTGCTATAAGTACCAAGTACGTGTCATAAAGACAAATTTGCATACATAAGTCAATGTCAATGTGATGATTTTACATAATGTATGAGCTAAGCAACGCCAACCTGTAGTTGAAACTAATTAAAGCCATGGGACATGAAGTTAGAGAATAAAATATTTTTTCCTAATTTTCCATAAGTGTAAACAATATTTGCACAACATAGACATGGAAAAAAAATGTTAAGAAAAATAAAAGGTGCAGTTTTTATAAAGAAATTTTAGCTAACAGAGTTTTTAGCTTTATTAAGCTACTTTCTGGGCCATTCCAATATATTAAAAAAAACTGTTTGCTATCGAAACGATAAGAAGAAGAAGATTAAAAATGTTTTTTTTAATCATTAACGTTATACATACATAATATTATACTTACATATTTCGCATTAATGAGCGTCGAGCCTTTTCGTAAGAAATTGTAGTAGGTACTTAAGGGTAGTCGTTTATGAAAGATGATTGAAGAGAAGTTTTAAGAGCCAGCAACTCGTCTGCAATTCCACCGGTGTTACGAGTGCCTATTGCCTGTGGCAGATGATAACATACCATCGGCAGTTACCATCTGCCACATACCTGGTATAAATATTAGTACCTAGTATAAATATTAAAACAACCTTGATCAAGGACAGACAAAGAGTGGCAAGTAACAGGTTATAATAATTGTAAAGGAATTATCCTCATTGCATGAGTGCAATTAAATAATTTTTGCTATCATTTAGATAACGGTGCTGATGCTTTTGTACATCACTCTAAACTAATTTAAGTCTAACTCTCTCTTTCTAATAAACACTATCGAAAAAGGACAGCAAATTGAGCTATCAAATTAGATTAGACCTGTCAAATTAGTCTACGTCCTTGCAATTGACGTGGTTTGATTGCAAATTAGGTGAGACTAAATTCTCGTTGATATCACGCAAATGGACTACTTTGACAGCTCCAAAAATCCTTTTCTAATGATTTCTGTAAGAAAGAGAGAAAAAGCGAGTCTAAATAAGTTTAGAGCGTGTGCAAGAGAATTAGCACCAATGTTATGTTAAGTAATGAATTTGGCTCTGATACTATTATTTATTTAGAGAAATGACTCCCAAACGCGCTCCATACAAACGAAGTTTGATCTTAATTTTAATATAACCTAATTAAAATCAATGAATTTTGTAAACAAGATACAGAGACTAATATCCGTGTCTGTGGTTTGTCAGTTATGTTAATTAATTTTAACAAAAAAAAATATGGTGCAGGAAAACATTGTGAGGAGACCTGGACCTAATGGATTAAATTGGCAACACGCAGTGAGCCAGCATAGATATTCGATTCTTCCCTGTATAAGAAGAGGACAAGGTCTCTGCTGAGGAACAGGGACAGACTGATGCAGACAATTAAATATACAGTAAAAGTTTCAAACTCGCGAACTTGGCGTGCCATACCTATGTATACTCCCGACTCCTCTTTCTACTTCTACTACTTATGAGTATTTTGCGCTGAACCGCGAACTAATTTGATTTCATTTAGTACTATTGAATAGAAAATCATTGTAGATCCTGGCTTACAGCAGTTGCATTGACAATGGGTAGCTGGGTCAGGTCCCAAAAAACGAAATTCTGTGTTTTTCTCTGATTACCTATCAGAGAGCAAAAATTACATGGATAAAGAGTATATCAATGAGTCCTATTTATAAAGGCCAAAGTAACAATTTGGCGATTTTCGCTTGTTGATGGTAAGCTTCCCTTTAATACATTAATAATGTACACTAAAAAAATACAATTTGTTGGTAGAAACAGTGATATTTTGGCAGTAAAATGGATTATGTAACATACTTATAAACATACAAGGGCCACCAGTCATTTGGATTTCATAAATTTTAGTACAGCTAAAACACCGGACATAACTGTCGTAGCAATTAAAAATATATCAAATTGAAACTTTGAGAGACTACTGTAAACTTATGATTTTGCACTTTGACCCTTATACATCCCATCGATATCACTAATATTGTACACAACAATTTATACAATAATGAGTTGACGTATAACCTATATTATCAACACAATGAATCATTCAAACCGTTTAACTTCCTTATTAATATTCCTCAATAAGACTGATAATGGTGCTAATTCTCTTGCACAAGCTCCAAACTAATTTAGACTTACTATCTCTCTTTCTAACGAAGATCATTAGAAAAGAATAGAAGATTTTAGAGCTGTCAAACTAGTCCATTTGCTTGATATCAACAAGAATTAAATCGGCACGTCATAGATCTCGTCTAATTTCACGTCAATATCAAGGGCGTAGATTAATTTGACAGTTCTAATTTCACAGTTCAATTTGCTGTCCTTTTTCGAGGGTCCTTTTTATTAAACACCCTCAAAAGTAGACCATAGTTGAATCGCTTTGCTTATTTAAAAATGGCATCCTTTGCCTCAATACTAACATATTTAGGGAACGTCTTCTTCTTCCTTTCAAATGTCCTGCTTTAGCAGTAGCGTATAGTGTACAATTTTCTCAAAAAGATATCGTCACATTATTTATTAGCATGATTTTATTGTAATTTGCATGTTGCAAATCCGGTTTCATTTTCTATTCTATCTTGTTAACCAACAATGGCCTTACTTTAGAAATTGTTTCCTGCTCCGACTTCGGACCCCTACTGACATAATCTAATGATACGGTACAAAGGTGAAAACATCGTTAGGTTACGTTAACACATTGATCAGGCTCAAATTATAGGTAGGTACGGCGTGCGGCGCCCGCCGGCAATTTGATGCTACCATTTCCGTTGAAGAAAGTTTGATTTAATAAAAGCAAGTAACGGAAGTACGTTTTTTATTGTTTAATAACTTATGTATTTAAGTTGAGGACATAATTTAACAAGCAGTTTTGTTCTGATTCTTAAATATTGTTCTATATTTGTTAATGGCTAGTATGATTACTATAGACTTATGCTATTTTATTGGTCGTAAAGTCACGGCCGTAGTAAGTACCACTTACCTTAAGTGTGCTATTTGATAAAATTTATGGTTGTGTGCGTTTAGCTTTAGATACTTACAGAAATGTTTACTGTTCCTATATACAGTTGTACATATTTTATATTGTTATATAATTATAATGATAGATGTGTGTTATAAATCAATATTATGCTCAAGCTGTTTAACACTTTGACTGCCACGCTGCAGACACAATGAAATTTTTATTGTTCGCGGTCACCGGTGACCATGGTGGCTTATACGATATACTTAAATATTTTGTAACATGAAAATGAATGATTTTACTATAATATCATTGTCTGCCCAATCCATAAAAAAACAAACGCAAGTTGGCATTTTATTTATGTTTTGCTTGGTTAAATGTTGAAACGTAATTTTTTGTTAATAACTAAAATACTCCTAACATTTTGTTACTACGATGTTTGAATAACATAACATAAGTTTGATATCATAATATAGACTGTACCTACCTACGTCTATAAAATTGATACAAATCGTCTATTATGTAAAAGGTGACGTAACGTTATTATGCTAAGACTTATTTAGATTATTAAATCATTGGACGCGTTTTTATTTGAAATAATATCACTAGTTTATGCTCGTGACTTTGTTCGCGCGGATTTTGTAATTGATATTGACTATAAACTTGGTAGGCCTATGGATAGCTGGATTGTGATTATTTGAGTCTTAGAGTATAAAAAAATATAGAGCAACCTATGAAGGTTAAACCGTAAGCACTGGTATAAACAACGCGATACGAGCTCATACCTCGATCGACTGCGGTTCAACTAGGCTCCACGAGTGAAAAAGTTACATTTTAGCATCATGGTTAAGTACATAGAAAACATTATTTATAAAATGATATTTTAACATTTCAATGGTAAGATCTGCTTACGGAGCGTAAGCACAACGGCACAAGGCAATGTTGTTGACGTTATCACTCTATATTTTTTATATACTCTAAGCTTCGAGTTGATTAACCAGTTTTAAGACTAATCAAAAGTAGTAAGTAGAGCCATGCTGCTGCCAACAACATTTAAAGTTCATAAGATATACCTATCGAAATAAAAGGATTAGAAAAATTAAAATAAAATTTTATATAAAAAATCCAGAGAAAGTTGATGAAGTTATGGTATTAGACGTTTTTAATTACAAAATTCTAACTTCTATCACTATTTAGTAATCTGTGCTTCTATAGGTTAAGAGAAATTGTACTTTAAAAGTGTGGTACTAAGTTTTGAAGGCCAGTATCTTTCATACATTTCATACCTACTATTATTACTTTTTATTTTATACTATTATTACTTTATAGTTTGTTATTCCCGCCATGTGCGTAATTTTATGTATTAATGCATACAATTCGTATGACATACCTACTGATTAATTAGCGGAATTGACACGACATTTATTCTTTTTTCTTAATTTGTGTTCTGGACAGACAGACTTCTTCCGGCCAATGTCTTGTATTTTTGGTTAGCTGGTTAACCACTTGCGTTTAAAACATACATTATTTATTTCACACAAAATCGTCGTTAAAATCACTCATGTTCCGCGGATACCATATTAGATACCGTTCCAGTTATTTTCACCTCAACTCGTTGTAAACCAATGCCTTTTATGATCGCGGAAACCGTGAAACCTGCGTATTAGTATACAGACGCACATAAGTGTTAGGTACTTCCTAAACAACATTCTCCGAGTTTTTATACGTCGTAATGCTGAAACACTATCATTGAGCGATTTTGTTTATGAATTGAAAAATACAATACAAATAATATAATAATCTCTGTCGAGATTAGCCAACTACGCTGGAGATATTATAGTGCGCAAGTAATTGCGCACTCTCTATTTCCTCACTCTCATATTCCGATGGGACGGCAATTCGGCGCGACCGTAGAAAGATCAGGCGCAGGGCTAACGGCTTTACATGCTTTCAGAGGCAAGGAGTTAGTGGTAATTAATTTATAACACGCTCATAACTACGAAAAGTCAGAGGTGCGCCGCGTTGTATTCAAACCTGAGACCTAAGTTGGTAGTTGTCGGTCATACCACTAAGCTATCACGAGTCAGTAACAATATAAGCCCTCATCAAGTTCCCATCGGCCTGCAGTTTTGATTGCTTTCCATTACCCATATTAGTTGGATCCACTTACATAATTGGCTTTAGTCACAATATTTATTTTCCACTACCTTTTTCCACAGCTTTGCTTCCGTAGTTCCAATTACCTTCCTTTGGAATTATAATTTGTGTCTTTGTCCCGGTGTCACTTTCCAGCCCATTAATAAGATCAGAAGTTTTCACAGCATAGTGATGTGATATTCTGATGTATAAACTATATTACTGTAAAGTTTCAGCGAAAGCGAATTTGATTGATTTCATGGCTGCCCTTAATCGCCACGCTGGGCAAGCGGGTTGGCAATCGCAATAGCAGATGATTGCTTTTACACAGAAGGATGCTGCTGCCCATCGTCCAGAATTTTCCTTTTGTCGCTTCTTACGTCGAATTGTGGTTGTTCTATTCTTAGGCCGGAAACCACACGGCACAGATACCTATAGGTAAGTTATTTAGGTTTTAGTTTTATTCAATTATTCTGTATATTATTAGATTATTGGGATAGATAATATAGATTCCTATACAGAAACCAGTGTAACCATACTGATGTGGGCCACTTGGCCAGTTCGGCATCATTAATTTGGTCTATAAGACAAATTAACTCATGCTATTATTACAGCTTAACGTTCTTAATTTGCAAGGCTAATTTAATTGGAACATCTGTCTGATGATGATATCTAAAACAACGACGCAACAAAATTTTCAAAGCGGTTTTGTAAGACTGGATTGGACAATATGTATTAATTTGAACCCTATTGAATTGTTATAAAGGTGATCAACTGAAACTGAAAGAGCTATTTAGTTTATGAAGTTCACATTCACAGAGGGAATAGATAAATGAATTTGTATAGACCTTAGGGTGGTTTTTATAGATGGGATTAACGGAATAATTATAAACCCATAAAAATGAACACGCAACTAACTTCACAAACGCGCGGCGTAGTGTAATCTTTGATTAATTTAATTAATTACACCGATAACATAAATCTTTATGCAAATGAACCCCTATTAAGAAATAATAAATAACTTTAAAAATAAACGTTTGTTTAAAGTTTACTTTCTACGGCAGTCATTAATATGACTTTGTTATGAATCGTAATTAGTATTTAAACGTTTCTTCGCTCATATTTATAATTAAATCTGTTTGATTTCACTTTTGAACTGTCTGAATTCTAACAATACAGTATGTGGATATGAAGTAATTCATTTGTGTTAGTTGAGTAATTCATAATTTGGATTTTGTATGTGTAAGTGTGAGCAATCTGCAGTAAAGTAGCTAAACTTGATGAAAAGCTCCAAGTACCTAGGTAGTAGGTACCTACAGAAAAAATATCCAATCATGTTTATTACACTTACCGACACTACTGCCTCGATTAGATTGTGACTTAGATTACGGGTAATATTGATCTTATCAGATACTATATTATATTGTTTTGACTCTGCTTTGTGTTTTGTGATAGTGGTAAGACCGTTGCCGTTCCATGCGTTGGCCCTGCGCCTGATCTCTCTCGTTTAGTCCACTCTCGACCCCTCGACCCCTAAAAAAAGATTTGTCTATTTGTCTCCTCTCAACCCTTAAACATAGTCCACACTCGACCCCTAGGGGACGAGATTTAATTTTCATACAAAAGACAGGCATACCTCGTCCACTCTCAACCCCTAGCTGGGTAACTACCTAAAATTAATATTTTGGTACAGTTAAGTACAGTGCATATTCCAGGTGGTTTCCAGCCTAAGAATAGAACCACTCCTACTCGTCCCGCGGGTGTCGTGAAAAGTGACAAAGGGAAAGATCCGGCAAATGGCCAGCAGCATTTTTCTGTGTAACAGCAATCATCTGCTACTGCGGTCACCAATCCGGTTGCCCAGCGTGGCGATTATGGGCAAATACCTCCAATAAGCGCACAATAGTGGCGCGCATTGGGAGAGGCCTATGTTCAACTGTGGACTAATATAGGCTGATGATGATGCTGATGATATTAAAGCTGATGATAGTAGTCGGTATATCAGACATTTTTACAAAAAAACTTGAGCTGCTACAATCACTTGATACTACTAACTAAAACGCAAATGATTTAAGTAGGTAAGTATTACACAAATTATATTGAGGGTATTTTATTTAAATAGTATAGTAAGTAGAAGATAGACTGATATCATTTATCATCGCAACTGTACTTTGAGGGTCAAGAGGAAACTAAAAATTGGGTGGAAAATAAAATCCACTCTCGACCCCTAAGGGTCGAGATAAAACTATAGTTAGGGGTCCAGTGGACACTTTAATTATTGGGGGTCGAGGGGGCGAGAGTGGACTAAACGATCTCTCTCCGATCATGTCGGATTGCCGCATCGGAGAAAGATGGAATAGATAGTGGATCTGTGTTTGCGTACACACTTATTCACTGCATCTCCTGCGTAATTGGCTAATTTCCGAATTGGCTACTGTTACCAAAAATCGGTCAAAAGGACATTATTGACTTTACGTACTACATACAATGCAGTAAGAACACTTATACTTTGCATCTGCGTTTAAAACAATATTAAACGTTAAGTACTTAAAGTTGTAACATTCAAAAACGAATACAAAAAGTTTGCATTTTCCTCTTCAAACATAAACCGCAAGTGCAAGGAGAGATAGAGACAAGAATATCGCGTAAACAGAGAAAGGTATAGTTGCGGACTACTCTAAGTTAAAGTTACCGTAGGGCGATTGGATCAATATCGCTAGGGGTGTTTAAGGGTAATATATTGTAGGAAAAAGTTACATGTCATTGCCGGTACTGTTGATAATGTAAATATCACATGTATAATTTATAGATTAACACCGAGAAATGAAACTCAAAAGGAATACAATTGTTTCTCGACGGCCGCCGCCGGACGTCCACGCGGGATCAAAGAATAATAATAATAATAAATAAAAGTCCACGGATTCTTCTTCTTCTTCTTCTTGTCGAGTCAAGACCCAATTAAAATTTTATTTGACCAATATGTGGCAACCTCAATAGCTTTGTCCGTAGCCTCGTTCAGGTCCTGCATGTCCACGGATTAATATCTAAGAGCCTCAACACCTCAAAAGGCTCTCGTTGGATGGCTGGATCAAGGCCTTGGTGCAGAAGGCAGTATTCTTGGATACGAAACCATAGTCAGGAGGTTTCTTTTTCTGGAGCCCTGACCACCGTTAGCTTGGACCCTGTTCTAGATTCTGGTGGGCTACTACTTATTTTATATTTTTAAATGTAAATCTTTTTTTTTTTGATATATTTAAAAATGTATTTTATACATATATAATTTTATTGAATAAGTACATGAGAAAAATAAGAATATTTTTATTATTAATTTTAACAATAAACATTACATTAAGGGTAAGGTTACTGATCAATTCCAGTTACCTTACCTGACAGGAAATTTCAGATGAATTCTATTTAATTTTTGGATTTACCTAGTAGATAGAGCCCGTGAAACTGCGCCTTATAATAGTACGCGCCTTGTATAAGCGTGCTCTCAAAATTAGCTTAGCGCCACAGCGACTTCGACAAAAATATAAAAATATCATAAATGGTCACCCATCTACTGACTGATTGCGTCAAACGTTGCTTAACTGCGCCCTCCTAAAAAAGCAAACACCTACATCATTCGTTTTTTGTTTTTAATTTTTTTTTCCTTTGCTTTCAGCTACGCAGAGAATCTAATAAGGTAACGAATTATACTTTTATCATCACTTTGCACATAACTTTATCACAATATGGGAATGTAGATAGACTTTTATTAATCATCGATTGGGAATCGATGGCAATCGAACAGAGCCATGGGTTTTATACCGATTACACCGGAATTTCCCGAGAGAATCGCTTAACGAGTGTAAAGGATTATAATCAACAGAATGGATAGTCCACCTGTGCACTTTGTACAATCAATATGCGATTATAAGGTCTACCATAGATATTGTGAAATAATTTTGGAGATATATCTTCTTATAAGGTCACCTTTCTAACAGAAAATAACTTAAAAATAACAAACGTATTTTGGCAACTTTATAAAAATAATTTAAATAATTCTGTTGTTATAATGTTTCAATTAGGTACTTACATAAAGAAGTTTACAATTTTGTATAAATTCATTAAATTGTATAATTGTTATGTTTTAATTGAATACGATCTTTATTCTTACATGAATTACGAGCACTGAAAGAGAGACCTGTCATCCGAAATTAAGGATTTCTTCAATGAAAAAAAAAACTGTTTAAATTGATTTAGTTAATTTATAAAAAAGTTAAAATAATTTTTAAATTATTATAGAGCATCGTAACTTATAAGTAGATCTACCTTCTATCCTAAATTATTTTACATGAATAAAGTTAGACCTTATATATCACCCTTATAACTTTGTGATGTATACAAGGCAATGTGTGAATTATGTAATACTATATTTTACCTGGGATTTCACTACTTTGGTTCCGACATTTACTGAATAAAAAGTAGATATTTCTCTCCTAATCTCATAATATAATCTCTATGCATAAAACCACATAATTATAGTAGATATACTATAAAATTTATTCTGTAAATAAACCTTAGAGTTAGGGCTATAAACTTAGTGTTATAAAAAAAATATAATTTAAATAATTCGAATTCCTATTCGTAACTCCGCCCGTGTCATTGAAATTCTTTTGTACTGTCGTGGACAAAGCCGGTATACCACTAAAAAGGTTAGAATCGCTTGCACCCGGCGTCCGACCGTAGCACTAATCCGCCTCTACGCACGTAGCATCGTTCAAAGCATTTTAATCGCAAAATGGTACACCGTTCGTGTCCGCGATAGTACATTCAACCATCAGAGTTATTAGATGCATCCACCTCTTGTATGAAATACTAGGTTAAAGAGATTTTTCATTAAAAAAAATGGTTGCCTGTAAAGTCGGTTTTACGGGCGAAGATTTTACGTGACAACGTCATAGTTGAGTGGGAGAGAGACGCAAGGCATTCGGCGGGCCTCTCTCTCGTTCGGTGACTCATCGTAACGTTACCGAGCGTTACACTTTTTCATAAGTGACTCCCAGCCGCAACCTAATTTAAGACGTTGTCACGTCAATAATAATTAATTAATTAATTAATTTTAAACTAATAATTTACTTAACACTATCAACATTTATCAATAGTATGACATAACCTATAAACTCAGTTTCTCAACTTTTGTGTCAATCTAACAATTAATCAATCAATCATAGTTTACGATAATGAAATATCAGTGTACAATTATTTACCTTTATTGTTGTAGTTGTTGTAAATGACGAATCTAAGCACTCCACATTTTCACTACAGACACAGCTGACGATACTTTAACCACACGTGTGAACTTGTATTATGACGCTTTCTTGTTTTTCCAACGCCAAGAACGTTCGAGAAAGACAAAGACAGAGACACAAGCATGCGCCGATTCAATGCGCCTAATTCTCTAGTGCTGCGCGCGCGGCAGACCGATCATAGTTGAGTGGGAGAGAGACGCAAGGCATTCGGCGGGCCTCTCTCTCGTTCGGTGACTCATCGTAACGTTACCGAGCGTTACACTTTTTCATAAGTGACTCCCAGCCGCAACCTAATTTAAGACGTTGTCACGTCAAAAAACAGGATTATAATTAGGTTCGTGATTCAAGAGTAAGTCCCTTGTTTTGACAAATGAGGTCAAGCACCTTTTATTATCAGCCTCCGGGGAGTTACTGATAATGATAAAACGTGACGTAATGTTTAATTACAGAAGCAGAACATGAACTGGATTTAGATAACTTGGATTTTGTTTGACAAGCTTGTTATCTATGTTGAGTAAAATATGGCTAATGTTTTTTGAGATAAAGCTGTGAAAGCACGCTTTTAGTTGTACAAAATGCGATGTTTATAACTTTTGTTTTATATACTACCTTTATTCCTGCGGATTCACTCCCGTAGTTAATAAAAAGAACCCTTAAATCTTTATCTTAATTGTAAATAATGTTGAGTCGTGATAGCCTAGTGGTATGACCGTTGACTGGCAAGTCAGAGGTCTCAGGTTCGAACCCAAGGCGCACACCTCTGACTTTTCGTAAGTTATGTGCGTATTATAAATTAATTATCACTTGCTCCTTGCCTCGGAAAGCTCGTTAAGCTGCTCGTAATGCTGTCGAATAAATCGTAAAATAAAGTAGTTTTATCCTTGAATGATACTTATGACGATTGTGTTTTAAACGCCAACGTGGAGTCAAGTAGACAACAAGATACGCGCGAAAAAGAGTGTTAGAAGAGAATAGACAAAAAGAGTGTTGTATTGTATGGATTATACCTCAAAAATTATTATTTTTATGTAAAAATATATACAAAAATAAAATTTAAATAACAATAAAGAAAAGTCATTCAGAAATTCCGAAATGTTAATACTTAATATTATTAATTACTTTGCTAATTGTATTAAGCTTAAATAAGACATACGACGGCTCATTAAAATGTTAACATTTCCATTCATAAATGACGTCAATGTTTATATTCTTAAACGCGCAAATGTCTTTGATATCTTTATGTCAGCTGTAATAAGATTTTCCCTCCCTTCCCTCTCTTATCACTCGTGCGTGTCGTATTGCAGCCCCTACAATTTGCACCCTCACCCTGTTAAAAACATTCCCTTGCTGTCGCTTGTTTGATAACGCAGTGCACCCTTTACTTTCTTTGGTCATATTTTTTTGTCTAACCATATCTTTTAGAGCAAGTTGTGTAAATTATAATTTTCAATATTTAACTGCTGCCTAAGTAAATTTTATTTTTGTATTATTATATCGATGTTAATATTTTTGCAAGATATGCTGTGAATTAGAGGCAAAATTTTGAAAAGACCAAATTTAAATATCAATCAGACCCTGTATTTTTTACTTAAATATGGGCGAGAAAGAAAGAAAAATTGTTTCATTTCCGACATTTATCAGACAAAGACAAAGATAAGTAAACAGAACGACCATTCAATAAAAACTTTTTGTAGAAAGAAAAGAAGTTTTGTATACCTAATACAGAAGAGAATTTCGATAGCACGGTTTCGATATTCGATAGCATACATGGCATAGCAGCTGGTACCTAAGTAAGTCAAGGTTTTATCGGTATTCAATTTTTCTTTTTACAATTTTTTTTTATCATAGTGTTCGCATTGAATGCATAAATGCGTATATAATTAAAACATATATTTTTTTATTTAATATAGGTAAATCATTAATCTACATTAAAATTTATCAAAAAGAAAGAAATTAAAAATATAATAAAAAAATGTACGCGACTATCAATACGATTACGAATACGACTACATACGACTATCAATACGATATAAGTCTTAGTTATTGGGCAAGATCACATGAATATCAAATCATTACCAGGTGAAAGAGTTCCGTTCAGGCAGATGGCAGTAAGATAGCTTAATTGATTGATTCTTCATATAAATATTTTATAAAAACATTTATGCATGTTATAAAAATCTCACTTGTAATCGATTTTTCTTTCAACAAAAATTTTGAACTAAGTAAGTATAGTTAAATATTTTGTATTCGTACGAAATGAAAAACCATTTGCGACAGAATGTTATTGTTGAATTTGTTTTTTATTTAACTTAGATCACGATTGTAGCGAAGCGCACCGTTATGTCATTTTAAAACGTGTTGCTCTTGTTCGCTTGAGCGCAGAATTTATAGGCAGGAAAAGTGAACTTAAAATAAAGTGAATAATCATCATCAGCTTGTATTAGTCCACTGCTGAACATAGGCGCGCCACTTAGTACGATCTTCGGGTATCAGCCACTGCCAGATCGTCGCTCGCTCCACCTTGCGGGCTGGCGCCCACACTACGCTTGCCCATACGCGGTCTCCACTATAGAACACACTCTAGCGATTGTCGATTCTAAGAAAATGAATTTTTATGGTAAGCATGACCTGAATTGACACCTAGAATTAGCTTCAGATAAAAGAACTCTTAAACGGTTAACAGCACAACTACAACTTTTTGCATAAACGTTTAATTTTGATATTTCCATACAAAAGCTATAAAAGCTTAGTTAAAAACGTTGTTCCTAGAAAATCTTATTTAGTACCTACCTGAAACTTGAAGCGCTAGACTTTCCAAACTTATTGAAGTGAAACCGAAAAAGGGTATATAAATGATGGATCATTTATCCATGGCTAAGATTGATACTCAGTTTAGTATAATGGTTCGGGTCATTGACGTTCTAAGAATATTCACAAATATATTAGGATCATGTCCGTAGTTGAAGGTGATCGATGTTGAGTTTACTTAGGGCAGTAAATTTGGTTTAATGTCTTCTTTGAAATAGTATCTTGATACTTTGTTGAGACAATCCCAAACTTGGGTTTGAAGCACAACGTAAACTGAAACGTGAAATAAAATATTATAATACAAATTTAACTCAATCTGTAAAGTTACTTTGTTATCTAACTGCAAAGTTAGAATGCTAGCCCTCTAGTTCTCTATACAAGGGGTGGATGTAATTACCATCTCAGATGGTTTAATTTAGAAGAGAATTTTGGTAACGCGAGCAGGGTTACGAACAGTTTAATCGCAAATCGACTAGGGGCCTTACCAGCAGGTCGCGGGTACAAATCCCGCACCTAACGATCTTTCCTTTCTACAAAATTTCAATTTATTTCTCTCTTTAAGGAAACAAATACATATTGCTGTAACGTGTCAAATGTCAAATCAAAATGTCAATGTTGTAAAACTGAGGGTTAAATGAGGCCTATGTTACAAGTCAACAAAACTCCAACCCAAGCCTGAATCTGTACTTAATCTTAACATAATTTTATGAAACAGATAGATTGGAGCAATTTCAACCCCCGACGAAAGAGGGATGTTATACCCTATTTTAAATTGTTATAAAAAAATAAAAAATCTCAAATGGATGAATTAATTCTGATTTATTTTTTTTTATTTTATTTTAAAAGTGAAATTGAAAGAGTGTTTTTAGCTAAAAAAATCTTAGAGGCTTTTTGAAGCACAGGGTTTTAATTTTTTTAAATTTCTTAAAAGTACTTGTTTCGTTCAATTTGTGAGAGCTTATAAAAATAAAACAAAACAAAATAATCTCAAATCTATCTGTTTCGTTCGTTAGATAATTGTTATTATCCTAAAAACCTAACTTAAATATATTATTATAGATCTTAGCGTGATTAAAATATGGGTAAGCATAATATACATGCATCTGTTGGAAACTTGGAAACAATACAATCTTAGCAATACATTTTAATGTATGCCATAAAAATATTATTGTAGCTATAACGTAAAAGAATAGACATTACATATTTATTGATATGACGCAGATATTATATTCCATAATGGACGTGTGTTATACAATATTCAGTGGGTGGTCATTTTATGTATAATGTAAGAAAGTACCAACATAAATCAATTTTCTTTAAAGCTCATCACATCTGCCTAGCTTTTTCCCAAGTATGTTGGGGTCGGCTTCCAGTCTACCGGATGCAGCTGAATACCAGTGTTTTACATGGAGCGACTGCCCATCAGACCTCCACAACCCAGATACTAGGTTACACCATACCCCTTGGTAAGACTGGTTGTCAGACTTTCGGGCTTCTGACTATCTACCCGTAACGACTGTCAAAGATCTACAATTGACAGCCGGGGCCAACCACTTAACGTGCTATCCGAGGCACGGAGAGTGATTAATTTATATTTTTTTATTCTTTAAAGCTAATGGCGGTAAATCTATCAAGAACAATAGGGAAATAAGTATGTTTGACTAGCAGAAAATGCCCTTTCACGAGAAAAATTACACAGTATGTGAATTAAAAATTATTTATTATTTTTCAATTAAAAAAATAGCTTTAAATGAATTTTTACTTTACCTATGCCATTTTTATGCTTGAAAACATGTTTCGATCAAGCTGAAATTTTTGCTGAAACTTTGTAATGTTGTTCTCTTTCGATTGGTTTGGTTCGAGTTTTCTTATCTATATTCATTGGTTTTATATCTTCAATGTGAGAGTGAGGTAGCAGATTGCGCTAGTATCCTTGCCTTAAGATTTTCCTACATCTTATCCCGCAGGAAGTGACGTGAAGCGCCAGAGGCGAAGCGTCTAGCCTTTTCTTTTCTTTTTTTTTCTTCTTTAATAATATTCTAAATTCTATACCATAACCAATGACTTCAACTTAAGTCCTAAATCTACATACAAACATTCCGGATGTTTTTAAAACGCATCGATATGCCGCACACGAAATGAAAGCGAACATTTTAATCCGACTCACGACTTGTCGTAAATAACTATTAATAAAAACGTCATTTTGTGTTTTATTTCGCCTTTTTTGGCATATCCTGCCTCAGAAGGCGACCTCGTAAATGTTCTGCAATAGGTTTTTATATACTTCTATATAAAGTTTTGCTTTTACGATGGTTTGTACTTACTGCTATATTATGGTTTGAGCAATGCCTAAATGGTCTTATTAGGAGTTCGTCGGATGTTTAGGGATTCATTCTTCCATTGTCTGTAGATGTTACGTCGGGTCTGGCGTTTATATTAATCACAAAGTGTCGTTGAGTTCTTTAGATTCTTGACTAAAAATGTAATTTACTTTCAACTCTTTTTAATAGTAGAGCATTTCTGAAGCGAAGAATTTAACTACAGCTCTTAAATGGGCTGGTTCTATTGCGGAAGTATATTTCTTTCACAGAATACCGGGGCATCAAAAAGCAACATAATGATGTTGACCTTAAGACCTTTGCCCAGCTTTGCTTTGCTTTGCTTTGGACTGATAGATCCCTGACTGACTACATCCCTGGTGTTGTGAATGTTGTGTACTGTGGAGTTAACTTAACTTGCCATTAGATAACCCGTAAGATTGTTTGCCCTCTCTATCTCATAGAAAAAATATACATGTCGCATTGAGATCAACTTTTTTTAGTAGATTAAAAAACTTACAAAAAGTCCAATAATATATTTATTACCAAATATACCTTTTTTTAAAAGTAAGTACAACAAAAAGGCTCATTGTTTAAAATTTTGGCCTAAACATCTGAGAAGTTAAAGCCACCAGCCGTTTTTCTTTCTTTTTTTCAACTGAGCTATGTAATTCTGCTCAAACTCTTAAAAAAAAACTACATTCAATTCGGTCAACTGTCCGGCCAGACGCTAGTGTCATCTTCTACAGCGCCTTAGAAGGCTAGCTTGTGTTACTTTGTTTTAGAGTACAATGTTGTGTATAAAATGGCTCATTGTTGACACACTATTGTAGATACAGAAAAAATCCGTCTGAAAACAATAGCTTTTAATTCTTCCTATTAAAAACAGCTCAAGCGTTAAATTGCTTACCTATTTCAATTCAAATACCTTTAAAACTATGTCGGTATCCGAAATATTATTTAATTTAATTACACAGTTAATAATACTACTTTCAACCACGTTTCACGGTTTTTATACAGCATTTACAGCCATATTTCGGCTGAAATTGTGAAAAAATTGAAGCAAAGACTGGCGGACCGTGAACAACAGTCGTCGCCTCGGGTAGTCGGGCCCAAGTGACGCAACCTAATGAGATTTCCTTGTGGCATGAATGAGGAGTTTATTCTGAGAAGAATATCATAATGGAGGTTTCATTCCAGTACTTTTTGAGGAAAATATGGATGTTTTAAATTGATGATACTTTGAAAACGTTATTCTACAAAAATCTATATCCGACTTTCCAACTAAAGAGGTTTTCAATTTCAACATTAGATAGGTTTGGTTGATAGATATAAACGGCGTTTTATATCTATCAACCAAACCTATCTTATGTAAATTTATAAAGGGTAATTAGGTATTAAAAGTACTAAAAATGAAAATACATTTTCATCTTAGATAGAACCGAAGAAAAATCTACAAGTCAATATTGGTACTTAAAAGTAATATTAGGAAACTGTATCCATCTATACATCTGTAGTATTACAATCATACACTTTATGTGACATACATCATCGGTATATGGAGGAATGTTAAGAAGGAGAAAGGTTAGCCGAATCTCCATCATCATCATCAGCCTGTATTAGTCCGTTTCTGAACATAGTCCTCTCAAAATGCGCGCCTCTATAGTGCGCTCATTGGAGGCACTTACCCATAATCGCCACGCTGGGCAAGCGGGTTGTCGATCTCAGTAGCAGATGATTGCTGTTACTCAGAAGGATGCTGCTGCCCATCCTCTGAATCATTTACTTTGTCGCTACTTACGACACCCGCGGGACGAGTAGGGGTAGTTCTATTCTTAGGCTGGAAACCACTCGGCACCGAATCTCCATAGTAGCTCCAAAATGGCTGCTAACTCGGGCTACGACTACTCCTAACAACCGTCAAATTTAACTTAATTATAAAGCAAATCATAATGGTTTGCTTCTTAACCGCAAGCTTGTCAAATATACCTATACAATATTATTGTATACCTTATTGTGTCCATATCAGTTAACAAACTCACACTCCGTATTGTAATGACTATAATCTGTAACAACAGTTGTAGGTAACCTTACCTTTGTATCGAGTAGCATTTGGTCATGAAGAGGTAATACTTGTTACCAAGTTTGTATGCGTAGATATTAATTAATAACTTCGCGTGTACTACACTATGTAGTATTTCTAAACGATAATAGCGTTATTAGTTCAGCTTCGTTTTATTTTTTCGCGACTTTGTAATACTTCGGCATATAATGTAAACCAAGTTTCATCCTAATTAGTTTAGCCGTTTAGTTGTGATTGAAAGATAAACATAAAAATATACAAACTAACAGACTACTTCTGTGCTACTACTACTGAGCTACTACTACTGAGCTACTACTACTGAGCTACTACTACTGAGCTTTTACTAATGAGCTACTACTACTGAGCTACTACTACTGAGCTACTACTACTGAGCTACTACTACTGAGCTACTACTACTGAGCTACTACTACTGAGCTACTACTACTGAGCTACTACTACTGAGCTACTAATACTTAGCTACTACTACTGAGCTACTAATACTTAGCTACTACTACTGAGCTACTTCTACTGAGTCTAAAACATTCACAATTTCACATCTATATTATTTATTAGTTTGGTTAATGGTTATACTTTATCAAACCTGATAAAGTACTTTGTGTGACTCTCGTATGGATTTAGTATCATCTTTCGCTGATTTTGACGTGTGTTATATTTTTGTACCCAACTAATAATCATAAATGTGAAAGTTTGTGAGGATGTATGGACAGATGGACTTTTGTTACTCTTTCATCAACTGAACTGATTTTGATGAAATTTACAGTAATATACGTACATCAAAATATCATTATATCATTTTCTTCTCAACTATCGATGCTTGCGGGTTTTGACATCTTTGTGTGAATTCTTAGAAGTACCAATTTTTATATTATAAATGCATTTCTTGAAAAATCTCTACTTTTTGGCTGACGTTTTTCATATAAATATTGTGTTACTTTATTAGTAGGTAACAGTATAGAAATTGTGTTTAACTATGTGTAAAGCCATGTGAGGGACCATCGGGCGGTTTAAACTCTGACACCAGGTTGTTTATGAACCATAGGATAAAGAAAGAAACACGACATGCAGAGGGAGAGATGTTGGTCCTATTACCCGACACCTCACAGGGCAAAACGTACATTACGTATTACAGAATGATAATCATGTAAATGTTATAAATTTGACAGGTATTTTCACATATCAGACGCTATACTCGTATCTCGTGGGTATTATTATACCACTTCACAGTACAATTTAAAATAGGCCCTTAACCTTTTACGAAGCGTGACTTCTAACGTTATAAATAATTACACAATTCGATGTGCGTGTCAAACGTCACCCAAATACTGGCCGGCCATATTTTAACCGTATATTGTTCATATCGGTACAGTTTAGAACCTTATTTCGCCCCAACCTCACTCATTGTCCCAAAAATGGGGCCAGTGACCGTTTATAGAGAGAGAGAAAAAAACTTACTGTGTCATAATACTTGGAAATAAGTAGCGGTATATAAATAGAATTCTTGTAAGAGTATTGTAGTATCTAGGTAAATTTCATAGTATTTTTTAAATTAACAAACAAATTAAAAAATTTATTACTTTGTGAGTATCAATCAAACATTTTTCTTGTATATATACGCCTTCGCTCCTCACTCCCGTAGTTCTTAATAAGCTGGAATATAATGTAGATATGTACATATAATATTTTTTCGGCCAATAAACTCTTTCTATTCAACAAAATCACGTCGATCCGTTGCTCTTTTGCTGCGTGAAAGAAAAACAAACACACTTTCTCATTTATAACAACATTTACACTAACAATAGTAACATTCACACTAGTACTAGATACAGACATAAGTCCATTAGCACGTTATGGTTATATTAGAGTCGTGGTTGCCTATTGTATGACCGTGGACTGGCAAGACCTCTGTCTCAGGTGCACGCACCGATAACTTTGCTGTTGGCCTTGCGCCTGATCTCTCTCCGGTCGTGTCGGATTACCGTCTTATCAGACAACGAGAATGAGAGAATAGAGAGTGCACCTGTGTTATACACTATAATATCTCCTGCTTAGTTAGTTACAAACTCGGTCAGGAGGACATTATGTTTATATTCCTTTCAACTTCTTTGAGCTCGTGTCGCGGCCGCATTGTTCATACCCGTGCTCACGGTTCTTACTTCTGTAGGGTTGCTCTATAATTTCTTATACAGTGTTATTTGTAAAACACCAGCATCCTTAAAAGGGATCAATAAACTCATCAATAAGAACAATTTTTACTATGGGACAAACCCTGAAATCGCAAAAAAAATCAGCTGTTCCATTCATTTTGTTGAGTTAGTATGTGAACGTAAATGTATGGAACAGCTGATTTTTGGTGTTTGGTACTAAAACATTTAGTTTATAGTGTGCGTGTGAGTAGTGCAAAGGAATATGAACATAGCGTGCTAATGGATTAATGTCGCTGACTACACATTATCAGGACTGGCAAGTTTCCCTATTGTTTTACTCTGAAGTACACACTGTATACGATATTTTTTTTTAGTTATAAATATTTAGTATTCACATCGAGTATGTAGTTAGAGGAAAAGTTCACGATACAAGGTCTTTGAAAAATATAATGAAGATAAGGATTCAGTATTCGACAGTATTTTGTTCCTAACAATTAAATACGATGTTAATATTTCAAAGGCGTTATATTACGTAGATAGTTTTAAAAAAATGGTAAAGAATCCTCTAGCGGGAGTACAGTGAATAATATTCTGTAATTCTGTAATTCTTTATTGTACACACAATTATGAAAGTAATACACAAAAGTAACAAAATAAAAACAATGTACAAAGGCGAGCTTAACTCAACACTGAGTTTTCTTCCAGCAAACCTTTGGGTGAAAGGAAAGAAAATTATGGGAAGGCAGTAGTGTACAAAACAAAGACAGATATTTAATAAATAAAAATATAATAAATACTTACTAATATTTACTTACATAAATGCCTAAAAAGTACATATATAAAAATATATATAAATGTATAAATATATATATATAAATGTAATTATATAATATTCATTTGAGAAGAAAGTGTTCCTTTACTCTTAATATGTATGAAGTACGCAAGTAAATCCCATGCCAGCCAAGAGGTCCGTCATGTGGTTTTTAGTCCGTCCGAGTCGGATATTACTCTTTCACCAACGCTTGATGGTGACCTATTAAAAATTTACCACACGTAAAAAAACGGTCTTTTTCTTTCTTATCGTATGGTTGATGAACAACCTGGTGTCAGAGTTTAAACCGCCCGTAGGCCTCTGACATGGCTTTACACACCATTGAAAAGTATCTCAGGTGTGCTGGTTTCATCACGATGTTTTCCCTCACCGTTTTAGCAACTGATAATTAATTTATAATAGGCACATAACTTACGAAAAGTCAGAGGTGCGCGCCTTGGGATCGAACTCGAGACCTCTGACTTGTCAGTCGACGGTCATACCACTAGGCTATCAGTGCTTTATAAACGATACTATATAAAAAAAACGGTATGTAATCCTTATAAGCATTCTCAATTATATTTGCGTCGGTTCTTAATATAACCAACGCGGTTAAGTGGAAGTGGTTCTAATTCAGCTTGCACGATTTGATGTAAACATACCAACAGACAAACATTGCAACTTAAATAAAAGCTTGTAATAATTACAAAATATTATACAGTTCATAACATTTTGATACTTATTTAAATCTTGTGACCAAAAAAATTTGACTACTAACTCATCGTTGAACACTTTCATTGAATGAATACCTCAAGTACGTTAACACTTACACATATGGATGAAAGAATGTAGAGCAAAAAAAAAAGGACAAAGAATGAACCATAAACAACCTTCACTTTTCATAGGCTTAGCTTTCTTTCTCTAGTAGAAAGGAATGCTATTGGAATGGAATTGAATGCCTACGTGTTGTCACCAAATTTAAGTAAGACGCAATGCTCTTCTAATTTCGTTACTGGTCACGTAATAAGTCTACTTTCAAAGTTACATTGTAGAAAACAATTACTTTACATGGATATTTTTAGGTTAGAACTAGCGTCTCTTTATGTATCAGAAAGATTTATCCAATTGTACTCAATAACTGAAGAAGAATGTTTATGTTGGAATACAGGGCCTTGAAAAAGACGAATGTAAGACTTCACTTCACTTCTTTTGAATGCGGATGATGTAAGACAATTGCACGTAGCAAAGATGACAACGTTGAGATGGTTGAGTGACAAAAATGTATAAAGTTGTAAATATAGTAATGAGAAATTGAGGAAGTTTGAAAGTGACGCCAGCGATGGATAATAATAATAAACGGTGAATATACATGTAGGGAGAGGAAAGAAAGAAGGCGTGAGGAAGGAGTAAATGCAGATGACGACTGATAGAGAAGAATGAAAGAAAAAGACAATTAGACCTGACCCCAAGAACCTAATTAAAGAATAAAGAAATCAAATTTATCATTATTCGAATGACTAATTTTACTATAATTATATTAAATTATTATACGGCTTACGAGAACATAAAACCTTAAAGAGTTACTACAAGTCCAAATACAAACAAACGTTAGAAAAAAATAAATACGCGGTCGTGCGTTTAAAATTGGGTGGCTATTAAAAAACAGCTCACATGGACTGGACTTTACTCGGCGGACCGTACCTGATCTACTAACCTAATCTATTGTTTAATCTGTGGAAGGAAAACCTCGTGAGGATGTGTCGTTACATGAACATGTCATATACCTAATTTTAAATTTGTTTTTTTTTGTGAATGGAAAACATTTTTAAAAGTTAAAGGTATTTATTTATTAGTTATGATTTTAGAAACGGTTTCTTCAGCTATATTTGGTCTGTAAAAATAACTTATTTATTTTAAAGGTTAAAATTTTACATATTTTCTAGATCCTTTATTAATTTATGATTTGTACAAATAATGTTTAAAAAAAATATATTTAAGAATAGGTATGTCGCCAATCGGCACATGTTTTGTTTATCAAATGTAAACAACTGATTGAATTTTTTTACCTCGTAATAATACTCTATAACAATTGTATATGTTTCTTTATTTAATTGTAATTCTTCGATTCTTTAAATTTTATTTCTATCCAACTGTACATATACTATCTATATGTACACATATTGTATTGTACTACGACAATCATACGTCACAAAAACCTAATTTACGAGTCGCATTACTTAAATTGGTGAAACATACATCAAAGTACAGTTATATACGCTTCCCTAATAGCATTAAGCATAATTACATCATTCGTATTTAGGATACTAAGACTCCGCTGCCATATCTTATTATTGCGAGACGTGCAGGGAATTAATTAAATGTACGGGCAAGGACACTCATACGCAGTTACGCATTTAGGCATTCCAAGTCACTAAATCGTTTTCAACATTTTAAAATATTAACATCATAATCTGATGTTTTTTTATGTATTTTCGATTTTAAGATACTTTTTTGATAATGAAACAACTTTTTAACGGATTACTCGCGTATATGTTTATTTTTTAAAACAACTGATGTTTCGACGTTTGACGATATACGCTAGTAATCCGTTTATATAAGTTGTTTCATTATGTTAAATGTTCGCGAGTATGCAACTTGTCAAAAAAAATCAAATTGTATAAGAATATTGTTTTCGGCCTTATTAAATACAAAAAAATATCCTACTTATATTATAAACGTGAAAGTTTATTAGGATGTATTGGTGTTCGTTACTCTTTCACGCAAAATCAACCGAACGGATTTTGATGAAACTTTACAGTAGGTAATACAACATCATCTGCCTAGCCTTTTCCCAACTATGTTGGGGTCGGCTTCCAGTCTTACCGGATGCAGCTGAATACCAGTGTTTTACATGGAGCGACTGCCTATCAGACCTCCACAGCCCAGATACTGGGTTACACGATACCCCTTGGTAAGACTGGTTGTCAGACCCGTAACGACTGTCAAAGATCTACAATTGAACAGCCGGGGCCAACAGCTTAACGTGCTATCCGAGGCACGGAGAGTGATAATTAATTTATAAAACGCACATAACTTACGAAAAGTCAGAGATGCGCGCCTTCAGTCCGAACCCTAGACCTCTGACTTGCCAGTCAACGGTCACCATCACTAGGCTATCACGACTCTTACTTATATGCTTATGTGTTACTGTGGTGTATACAACGTATACATCACAATATCACATACGCTACAATTTATCAACATACGACGCGGAAGCAAGTATTATTACCTATAAACACGGCACAGAATTTATCCTCCAAGTCACTAAAGTTCTTCTTATTTTGTGAAAACTTCGACGAACAGACATACAGAACGGCGACATTATTAAGTTAAAAACTAAGACATGTTTAAGAAGACGTCTCAACTTACTGAATACGTGTTCAAACTTTGTTACCGTGTAAGTTTGCTTTAAAGTCAAGACGGGTTGCTACTTACACTTGGATAAGTATTTCGAAGAATACTTGTTTCGACTTAGTCAGGGATAAGTGGCTAGACACTCTTTTATAATATAATTATTTAATAAGAAAATTTGAAAAAACAACTGATACGGATGGGATTCGAACCCACGATCTTCGACGTACCGTGGAGCATGTGCCCGATTGGCACCTTTTTGATATTTATCTATGGTTTTTTATATTATTTAATTTTTTATTGTCTATTTGGGATATGTTTTTTGTTTTATTTGTTTGACGTGAATAAAAAAGACGAAATACAAAAAAACTAGGATTTTATTTTATAAATATCTTTAAATACACCCGTTCGTTCATGGTACGTCGAAGATCGTGGGTTCGAATCCTATCCGTATCAGTTGTTTTTTCAAATTTTCTTATTAAATAATTATATTTAATAAGCTATCATGTGCTATAACATGTAAAAAAATCACAAAAAATAGACCTTTTTATAATCTTCTTATTGAATTATTAATGAACATCCGTGTGTCAAAGTTTAAATGTTTACATTATGCGTTTTCCTTTATTATCGCTTCACACAGTACAGCATGGAAAATCTCTCACTTGTGTAAGTTTCTTGTCAAAACAAGCCAAGTGATATTGAATTTATAATACACTCGTGATTCTTTATGGGTTCAAATTTTTCACATTTTTTAATTTTGCAGTTTATCGATCATACTACTATGCTACCGCTTCATTATAGGTATAATTATACTAACCTGTTACTGTCCTACTGCAGGGTAAAGGCCTCTTCTCATACTGAGAAGGATTACGATTTCAGACTATCAAGTCCGGTTTCCTGATCCTTACGACATTTTTCCTCCCCTTTAGCCAGTCAGTGGTGTCATAGATTAACTAAGAAAGTATATACGACATTAAAAGGCCACATTGGTATAGCCAGGTTCAAGCCCACACTCACGAGCTTATAAAACGGGTCTTTAAAAATGTACCACCACGACCTCTGCAAAAATATAATTTTCCCACCCGATCGGATTTAGGTTAGTGATTTAAGGGATTGAATGAATCTTGTGGTCACTGAAAGACAGGGTCTACAACATCAGCCACTCATAGTCCACAGTTGGACGCCCGCTTAACTCATCTATGAAAAGTACACTCTTATTGTATATTTAAGAGCAGCTGTGATAGATAACATAGTTTGGCCGTTGTTTGTTAGCGCTCTAGTTCTAGCGTTCATGTTTTGTAATTTAAACAAAGCCAAAAAAAATATTTTGCGCCATTAAAGGCAAAACATGTAGCTCTAAATTTTAAGACCACATTATGATAATGTACTATTGCAGACACGAACGGTGCACCACTTTACGTTCAAAATGCTTTGAACGATGCTACGTGCGTAGGGCGAGGCTAGCGCTACGTTTGGGCACCGGGTGCAAGCGATTCTAACCTTAAGAGTGGTGCACCGGCTTTGTCCACGATAGTACATACTCATGTTTTTACAAAATAAACATCTCTTTATCTTATCTTTACCGTTGGAATTCCACCATTGACTTTTCGAATTCATGTGTAATTAATTACGCTAAATAAATTTTAGCCTTAACTATATCTTTTTCTAATAAATACCATAAGAAAAGGACAGCAAATTTAAATTTAAAATATGAGCTGTCAAATTAGTCTTCGTCCTTGCAATTGACGTAAAAATAGATGAGACCTCTATGATGACATGCCGACTAAATTCTCGTTGTTATCACGCAAATGTACTAGTTTGACAGCTATAAAAATCTTCTACCCTTTTATAATGATCTCAGTTAGAAAGAGAGATAGCGAGTCTAAATTAGTTTAGAGCGTGTGCAAGAGAATCAGCACCACTCTCCTAAAATTATATTATTTTTAAAAGATTCTGTAAGTAAACAGACTATACGATTCTTAAACCTAATCACTTTTTCTAGTATAAGAGCTAGTGAACTCCATAATTCTAAAGCACATCCTTGGAGCAGCAAAGTACACTCCTATTGATAATTATCTCTCTAAATAAGAGATTTTAGACTGAAAGAAAAGATGTTGAATATGTAGCCATCTTCGTTTTTGTTTATATTTTGTTTATGTACTTACCACGAATACCAGCATTCTTACATAACTTCACTGACTTGATTTTGTTTTGAACCGCAAAAAAGGCAATTTATATCGAATGAATAACTTCTAAACTTTTAATGAAAGAGTGCAGGAAGAAACCTACATTTGGTGAGGTTCATAATTTTATTAGAATCAGATCAATTATATTGTTTCGTACAGAACCCTCCCCCCTCTAATTCCCCTTCCGTAATCTTCCCTCGAGTTCAACAATTCAGCATCTGGGAGTGCAATGTTCAAGTGACACCCATTGGTGTTGCAAGCGTCTATAGCCTTCCGTTTCCCACCTTAGTAGGAATCAGAGTCGTCAAAAAGTAATTAATACACAGACATGTTGTCAGATTAATAATAGCATGACATTTCTAAGACGAATCTACAAGTCAAATTTATAAAAACTAGTCTCGTTGGACCAGTAGTGAGTGGTGATGGTGAGTCATGAGGTCAGAGTGTCATCAACCATGCGCCTGAGTCGGTCCAAATGTTACCTATTAAGCAATGGCAAACAGCATGGACTATGTTTTAAAAATTCATATTTATATATGCAGTAATAGCCTAGTGATTATAACCGTTGACTGACAAGACTGAGGACTCAAGTTTATACCCAAGGCAAATTTTTTTAGTCATGTGTGTATTATAAATTCCTTACCTATCACCTACCGCCTGTCGCGCCTGTTCCCTCTCCGGTCGTGTCAGATTGATATCTCAACAGAAAATGACAGTAGGCTATTTCTGTGTTTACGCACATGCGCATTATAATACTATTTATTACTACTTATTGCGCAATATAATATTTTCTACGTGGATGGCTAATCACCGTTGAAATTAGCCGCTGTGATCAAAATTCGGTCAGGAAGGACTTAATTATAAGAGTTTCTTACTATCAAAACTAATCATGGAACTCTCTGCTATTAGCTTTAAGACCAGCAAGCACCCGAGCGTGACTCTGACTACCTTAAATTGGACAATATAGCCGACTTCGTAGACATATTGCTTTAAACACAATACTAGGTCAGTCAACCAAACAAAAAATAGAGATCATCGAAGATTAATGCTACCGTAAAATCTTAATCTTATCTAATTTATAACTAATTTGCAATAAACAAGAAAAGCTATCAAACCAAACAGAGCATGACCAATGAAAAGAAATAGAATAAAAGTAAAAGATAGTGATGTAATAATTTGAATAATCAATAAATCGGATACGATTGAGATCCGATCCGATGTAACGGTTGGAACCAATCAAATGCTTTGATTCATAACGGTGTCAATTCTAGAGAACCAATGTAAGCTATATAAAAAAGTAATCCTATCTTTATTAAAGACGGTACGAAGGAAAGAGACAGCTTGCTGTCATAATATTGTACGAATGTGTTTCAATTTTAGTTTGAGTTTAAATTGTCGCAGTTGGCATTATGATGAACCATAACAGATCATTGTTGTCTAAACAAGCACATGTTTAATCCGAGGCTAAGCGATACGTGAACCTATAGACGCTGTTAGGAGGCTGATGAAACATCAGTTTTCCTGCTGGGGAAATGTGCATTTCTACTACCAAAACAAAAAACATTGATTAATATTGTGGTATGAAAAGTCTTTTTTGCCAAACTGTTTTCAACTGTTTTGTACTTTTGTTTTTCATATTTAATGTTTCTATTTTCTTTTCTATTTTATGTTTTGTTGTATTTTTTTTATACTCTTTTTTTAAATCTTCTTCCTCCTATTGTTATCAACTGTGCGAGACAAAATATTTTCTTTCTTTCTTTCTTCTTTAGTACAGGCACAGTGTTCATTATAGGAAAGCAGATCTTAGTACTGGATGAATTTAAGAAGTTTACCCCTAAAGAAAGTGTTTTATGGTGAAACTAGTACAATAGACCGAACACGGTATCAGTGACATTAAAGCAGCTACAACTGCCGCCAATAATAAAAAAAGTTGTCTCAACAGAATCGCCACCAATGATACGCTTGATTGAGTAACCTTATTTATTTAGTTGCGCCCTTTGTTTAATTTCGATGGTGGTTTGAATAGGAAGTTTAAAATTTGAAATGGAAAAAAATCATTACTATCATAACCCATCACAGATTTCTTTAACAGTTACATAAAGCTCCATTCACATCGGACACCTTACGTGTCAGACACGTCTAATCCATTTCCAATTTTACGTTGAAATTTGCCAATATTGTATTGCAAATGACGGCCCAAGTAAGTGCAGTTTAAAGTGATTTATTGTCATCAAGACAATATAATGCCACTTACAGGAAAATATTACTATTCTTTTCTTTGCAAGCGCGTGGGTGTGGTTTCGAACCTGGCATGTACCAATGTCACATTTTCAATGTCTTATGTACTTTCTTAAATAATCGAAAACACCACTAACCACCACACAAACGGTGAAAGAAAAGCTAGCGCGCTGATTAATGCTCAGTCCTTTTCTGTATGAGAGGAGGCCTTGTCCTACAGTGGGGTAGTTGCAGGCTAATTTATTTTTATTATTTTTTACGAACATAACTTCCACTCTGTCCTGGAAGCAGTAATCAGTCAAAGCTATCACTGTAAGCTCTACTAGATGTATCATTTGGGGGCAGGCTATCGTAGCTAGCTGGATTAGCATTCCTATCTGGCCAAGCCTATAAAACAAGTTAAATCGCATAAACACTTTCTTGCCAATCGTTGGCATTTCACCTCCGTTGAAAGCGATCTATGGGAAAGTGTGGTAAACATCATTGTCACCGTGGAATAGACTGTAGCCCACGATGTGAACGATTTTTTTGTAACAAATCTCTTTATTGTTACTATAATTATATTTAAATTTATAACTAACCTTGCAGAATGGGGTCGATTTTGAGTTTGGGTCATTGTGGTGAAGAGATTAGTCAGTGTAGATTCCGAATCTAGCTGCTTTCGGGGTGCGCCACGTGGAGGCTCTCTTCATGCACGCCAAATGTTTACTCACACCGTTTTAGCAAGTACATGCTTAGGTTCGAATCCTTTGACTTGCCAGTCATAACCACTAGTGACTAGGCTATAACTGCTACCTAATAAAAAATAAAATTAATTACAACGGTCAAGTTTAATAAAAGACTGGAAGCCGACCCCAATACAGTTGGGAAATGGCCAGGCAGATGATGATGGTCAAGTTTAATAAAAGCGGCCTTAGTTTGATTTTCATCAATGTCTGCACATTTTTACGTAATGAATCAGTAGACTGAACGCACCATTAACCCTCACTTCAACAATAGAGGGAGAACAATGCTTCTGTGTTCGCTACTCAGAAGTAATAAGCCATACGATATGGGAATTATTTCCATCACTTGAATTGTCGATCAAAGAAAATTCACGTTAATTAACTGTGCTGTTCAATACGCGTTTTCTTAGAAACTAATGTAGAGCACTTAATTCTTAAGGGGTTTACTCTTAAACTACAAAATCATATTCTAAACGAAATTATTTGCAACGATAGTGTAAAATCTTGTGCCAATTCGCGTAGTTTCCTAGCTGGTTAAGAATTTTGTAACTTTTGCAAACTAAAATTAAAATAAGAATTCGATCTGTAGTTCAAAAGATATAGATCGACGCTAACTACGGCTTTTCATGCTCTCTGAGACACTGAACAAGTTATACCTACATACAACTTACCTACTAAAAACTTGTGCTTAAATTTGTAAAATAAATTAATATTATTAGGTGAATGACGAATGACCTCTGGGCGAAAGTAACCACAGAGCGGGTTCCGACCGGAGTGACTGTATACATCATTCAATTGAGTCTAACAACTCGCGTGGAAAATCGGCACGCTACGCACTCCTAGATGAACTAAATATGAACCAAGCATCGGAACAAATGATTGTGAGATCTATACTGTTTGAGGATAACCTACCGATCCATGGTACTATCTAGCAGGAAAACAAAAAATGATGATTGAGCCCATTAATATCTTGGGGGCTCATATTAATTTTTAATAATTATCATAACTAACTAATTGTGAATCTAATCTGCACGGTGGATGTGTTGACTAAATAAAAGATAATTGTTTTTACTAAAGTAAATAATCTCGTATTATTCATTTTATCCTAAGCAAGATTTTTCGCGTCCCGGCGCGGTTGCACATAACAGGATTTCTTATTGTAACTCATTGCTAGACCTTCCATATTGCATCCAATTCGATGACACGGACGATGGCATAGAATGAACAATCGAATTTGAGTGGCTGGCAGATATTTCTGGAACCCACTGTGCAGGAGAAAATTATAGCGTAGAGCTACTTTATTTTACTGAAATTTAGTAGAACGGTTCACAGAATCAATACGTGAACAACAAAAATTTGAGTACCTTTTTAAACGGTTTTACTTAGCTTGACCTGTTGATTATAAACGGTTTTACTTAGCTTGACCTGTTGATTATAAACGGTTTTACTTAGCTTGACCTGTTTATTATTTGGTTCAAATTTAGTAATGGATATTTCACCCCCTTCCTGTTCACAGATTGATCTGATATTTGGTACACAGCTTTAGTTTTGATGACAAAAACTTTTTAAGTTAAAAAAATTTTACTTATATTATTTTTAGTATGAATTATAAAAAGACGGAAACCAAACATATTTATAATTGAGAAGTTAAGTAATAATTTAAATATCTGGACTTTTAATGCTGAGATGAATGAACCTACCCTTTACCTTTCTTCTTTTCTTTTTAGTCATTCGCTCTTGGCAGAGTGGTCGTGGTTACTTCTAGTCTCGATTCTAGTCTCGATTCTCGAGTAGCAGCACTTGCGAGGCGTCTCGACCTTTACCTAGTATCGTGGAAATATCCCACGGTCATTGATTTGTTTGATAACAACAACATCAATCATTCAAATTGTAAACAATAAAATAACTAACAATCTTTAACCGCATTGATGTAGGTTACCTATCTAATAGTATATAAATAATATAAGTAAAAATGTATTTTTACGTAAAACGGTTTTGTCATCAAAACTAAAGCTATGTACCAAATATCTGATCAATCTGTCAACAGGAAGGGGGTGTCATATTGGTTACTAAATTTGATCCAAATAATAAACAGGTCAAACTAAATAAAACCGTTTAAAAACGAACACGAACGTGACATATCCAGCATTAACTGGATATTTGTTCTCAAAATACAGTCCTCTTTATATCCAATCTGCGCTTCTGTTGAGCCAGATGGATTATGAGAGAGATTGTCCAAATGATAAGGCAGTCAATCTTTGCCGTACTATTTTGGGTTCCCATATTTTATTTTGGTTTTCCTGCTGTAACAGCCATATTACACATACGATTGTGAGTTTTTTTATTATTTATTATGTAAAAGGGAAGCGTATGACCACGAACTGACCTGATGTTAATTTGTGTTGTACTAATTAGTAAGTATACAAAATGTTTGTGCCATATTTTAGCTTCCAGCCTAATGTTCCTTAGTTAAATAATAATTACAATTTGTATTATTTATATAATTATTATTAATATTTATAGTGTTAATTCTCTTGTGCACGCAAATTTGCCATATTTTCTCTCTTTCTTTTTAAGAAAGTTAATAAGTTAGGTTTATAAGAAAAAATATAAGTTTTTGGACCTGTTGAATTAGTCCATTTGTGTTGTTATCACGTTGATTTCTGACGAAAATCAATCATATTGTCATAGATCCCGTCCAAGCCCTTGTAACTGACGAATTCGCGTCAGTTACAAGCGCATTGACTTATTTGACAGGTTAATTTACTACCATTTCGATGTTGAAAAAAAAAGAAAAAGAGATATAATCCAACTAAAGTTCTCTAAAAATCTTCTATTCTTTCTCATAATCTCTATTAGAAAGAGAGGTAGCTAGTTTTTACAAGTTTAGGGCATTGCAAGCATATAATGCATAGTATTATAGCTATAGTAACGGACAATGATTCTAATAAAGAAACATTGTTGGAGCATGAGCTTAGATGAAAATATAATTGAGGAAAAACGTTACCAAAACTGTGGCGATCAAAATGTCACAACGGTTTTGGTCAACGCCCACGCTGACAAAGCCCTTACAGGATATGGGTTGAAAAAAGTAAGTAAATAGTACGTAGAAATGTACGCTAAACTCTAGTGGAAAAGTTGATAAGATGTTTGCGGTGAAAGGTTAATAGCCACGACACGTGAGTGTAGATAGATCGAGTCTAATCTGCGTGTAAATTTCAATTTATTACTTTATATTATACCTATAGGTATTTATAACTTATACAGTGTGTTGTAGTGTAGTAGTTACTTGTTTCAGCTTCTACGACTGCGACGATGATAAAACTATAAGGGTGATTTTTCTATGGTAACCCATAAATAAACAAAACGATTATGGTTATTATTATTAACTAATGTCACTATAAATCCAATATTTAATTTATTTGACATGATTTAAAAGACACGTGGCACCATCTTTTATCAAAAAACGTTATTGTTACTTTCCTTGAGGACAGTAGGTACTTTTATCGGGATATAAGGTTTCGGTTTCTCTGCACCTGACAACCTATATGCAAAATTTCATAATGATTAATGAAACTTAACTTTCGCATTATACACATTTTAAAAAATGAAGAAATTGATCATCAGGTGGTCAGACATAACGTCGACGTTTCTGATTTCAGCATGCATTTCAAACTTTTAATTATATTCTATTGTATTTCACAACCTGAAACTAATCTTCAATGTAAGGTATTGCATCTACTTTACAGACTGCTTTGTATTTGAATCGTGATTCATACTTCCGGATGTAAAGAAATCCAAATGGATCCGTCCATCTAGAATATTTATAATTATAATCAACGTGATGAAGTTTTTTAAAATTGTAAAATTTGGTGATTGAATTGACTTTCACTCTCAATGAAGTAAGATTCTACAATTATTTGCATTATATAAGGTAATTAAACAATTACATAATCAAATATCATTTTCTATATGAATGATTCCGATATTTTTCTCGACATTTTAATTCGTTCTTTAAGCTAGTGTAGTCCTATTTGTTATAATGAGGATAGGATAGTGTTACATATACAAAGTGCTTCTCTTTAACAGACTAAGATGACATCACTGGGCATCGAATTGACTCTTGTTCTAGAAATTTAGGTTAAATTAAACCTACTTAATAGTCTTAAGATAAGATGTAATTTTAGTATAGTATTGAGAAAGCTTCAAAGAAGCAAAAAGCAAAGATTTAAAAATATCTTACTGACTAAAGATATTTATTAGTTTAAAAACTATTAAAATTTAAACAGTGTCCTCTTTTAAATGATTCTTGTATTAAATAAATTCCATATTGGCAATGATTTCAAAAATATTCAGCAATAAATACTGCCGCTTTTATATTATTGACCACAAGCCACAATTTGACCTTTGCAACACTTATAAAAATCTCAATATTTGCTTAAGACTTATTTCATTCTACGTGCCGATTTAAAAACTCAAACCTAGATGTAAAAAAAAATGTTTCATCTTTTACTAATGGTACACGAAGGAAAAAAGACAACACGTGTTCAATTACAAATTTCATATTACACTTCTGGGGGGTTACTACAAATCCAATTGCAACCCCAATTGATGCCTAACTCATTGCTACGTTGTAAGTGCAAAAGTGCATACCATTTGTGCATTGTTTTCTAGGTTAAATTATGATTGTGATTGTGTTCGTAGTTCAAAAGTAACCCCCCAGGTCTAGACCAGAATTTCTTAACAAAACCCACTATAGGTACTTTTTTGCCCATTCAGATAGCTGTAAAACATGCCAAAACTCATTTGATGTGTTTTGCTAACTGCGTCCTTGATCTATGTTTTAATAATCCAACCGTCATAAACTCGAAGCAATTATGATTTTAAGTACATGAAGATATGTAGGTACTTTCTTTATAAAATACCCATTAAACACACTGTTTTGCAATCTGTTTAGCAAATACGATGCAAATCATTTTTCTCGTTAACATGACAATATAAACTTCATACTGTTTTGCAGAAAGACAGCAAACACCTGTTTTAGTAAAATATTGCAAAATGCTGTTGAAATGCAGATGCATTTCTAAATTTACCTTTCAAGTTTCTAGTAAGTTATTTCATTTACCTTGTAATACCTACCTATTTCAACAAAGTCTTCCGGGTTTTTTATATTTAAATATATTACCTATACAATTTGTAAACAGGTATGAAATTAAATAACTTTATGTATCACGACTTCTCAATAAATTCAAATTTGGTGTCGATTTGAACAACCAATATAAACCTAGATGTTAATAATAGTACTAGGTCTGTCTTTTGCTGAAGATATACAAAGAAAAGAGACAACATATTATTGTGTTTTATTAGGTTTATGTTTAACACCACTTTAGAATCTGCAGTATAACCTGAAAAGAACTTGGTAATATAAAAAAAAACAATTGATAGGTTAGTAAATGCAATCAAATAAATACCAAATACATACCGAAAATATTCGCTGCTGAATTATTTTATTTCACAATTTAAACATCTACATTTTTTTATTTTGTTATTCGTTTTTTGTATTGTAATTTTTGACATTGTTGTTTTATATTGTATAAATGTGATATAATTAATTTATGTTTTTTATTTGCAGGTAAACATTTCTGCCATACAATTTTTTGAGAACTCAACATATCGCTGTTTCTTGTGTAAGTTAATTGTAAGTTATAAATAAGTACAGTTTACTTAAAACTATTGTTTTATTAATCTGGGAGCTTGTTTACATGACTATAAAATGTTTAATCTTAGTTCTTGGGAGTATAATGTTTTGGTAATATATCATTGTTTAATCATGCATTTTCATCGCGAACAATAGCAAAGTTTTCGAGGATTACTCTCAAAGTACTCGTTAGAAATTGAAATGGTAGTAGTATTATATGATCTTCTTCTTCTTATCGTGTGGTTGATGAACAACCTGGTGTCAGAGTTTAAACCGCCCTTAGGCCTCTGACATGGCTTTACACACCGTTGAAAAATCCCTCAGGTGTGCGGTTTCATCACGATGTTTTCCCTCGCCTTTAAGCAACTGATAATTAATTATAATAGGCACATAACTTACGAAAAGTCAAGAGGTGCGCGCCTTGGGATCAAACTCGAAACTTATCAGTCGACGGTCATACCACTAGGCTATCAGTGCCTCAAATGATGATATCCATGCACGAAACCATAGTAGAAAGTAACTATAAATAGATGTTAAAGCAGTAAGAAACGGTAAAGCATTATCAACACAGCTATTCAATACTGATGTAATAACTGAAAAAAGATAAATTATGTTACCAGATAGGCAGTCAATGTACACAGTGGAACCAATTTATTCATGCATCAGCAAGAAAGCATTGAATTTGTTCCTCTAACATAATAATCTTACAAAAACAAAATTTAAAAATTCAAAACCTACTTACCTGCTTGCTTATATCGATTTATTTACAAAATTCTTAGTTAAACACATGAAGCAAATACATGCTTCATGAACAAGAATGTCGTGGTGGCGCATTGGTTATGGACCCGCTTTACAAGCGCGAGGATGTGGGTTCGGACCTGGCTTGTACTAATGTGACTTTTTCAATGTCATATTTACTTTCTTAGTTTTTCTAAGACACCAATGAGTAACGGTGAAGGAAAACATCGTAAGGAACCCTGGACTTAATAGTCTGAAATCGCCAACACGTACTGAGCTAGCGTGGTTAATGATCAATCCTTCTCCTTATGAGAAGAGGCTGTTGCCTTACATTGGGACAGTTACAGGCTGATTTATTATTATAGTTAAACAACTGTCTGTTTAAATCAAAAAATTATAAATATTTACCATGAAAGGAAACACAATTGTCTGAGACACGCGTGAAATTGGCTTAACCACAGAGAACGCATTAGTTAGATTCAGCTAATGTATTAAGACATTCTGACTAGTGACATGTCTCAATCGACTTTTTTGACCACATATCCCGCAAATGACTAAGAATTGCCATATTAAATGTGTATTACCAACTGATTGGTGAAAATGTTGCAAAGTCGTGTGAAGCGGGCCAATGCACAGAACAGCAAAAAGGTTAAATAATTCCATTGTTCCGCTGCAATATAGAGAACTAGTGTGTTCGCGTTTTTGTTAACCTGTGACATTGGTGGAGTTAGAAACGAACCGTTTGATGAACTTGATTGTACACTTTTGCTATCTCTCCTCTTTGTATTTCATCATTGAATAGTGTTGAAATGTTAATGGCGATAATATTAGATGTTGTTTTCTCACACTTATAAACTTAACTAACTTGTATATTATTATCAGTTTTTACTTTCGATTGAAAGTGTAATATGTTTTTACACGAATCTCGTTATTGTTGCGTTTTATAATGTTCACTGGCAAAGAGTACGACGAATCTTTCTTATTTTCTCATGTTACTAATAATTATTTTTTAATGTGAATTTGTCAATAAAGTAATTCTTCTTGTACTATCACCATGTACATACTCTGTTGAGCCGTAATAGCCTTGTGGTATGACTATTGACTGGCAAGTCAGAGGTCTCAGGTTTGAACCCAAGGCTTTAACCTCTGACTATTCGTAAGTTATGTGCACATTATAAATTAATTATCACTTGCTCCGTGCCTCGAAAAGAACATTGGTCCTGCGCCGGTTGTCTCTTCGGTCATGTCAGATTGCCGTCCCTTCGAACTATAAGAATGAGGGAATAGAGAGTGCACTTGTGTCTACGCACACACTTGAGTACTATAATAATTTATCTTAATAGATGTATCTTAATATATTTAATTTAATAGATGGCTAATCGCCGTTAAGATTGGCCGCTGTGACCAAAATTCGATCAGAAGAAGATTATTACATACTCTGTTTACAATTTGTTTTTATTTCTAAACATCGTTTTTGGCTTTCACCTTTTATCTGATTTTGACATCAGTAGAAGGTCACGTACAACAGTTTTAAGAAACCGTTATTTCCCAATTAAAGTAAGCCCCAATTTCAAGGTAAATTTTATTGATATTTACCTAAGCTTTTGTTTATACAAGTCAGAATGTAAACAAAAGTTAAACATTCCTAAGAATTCCTTTTATGCAACATTAGCATTAACGCCACCATGAAATAACTTTTAATTTTAAACCTGGAATAAAACGGCAGTTACGAAAAAAGTTAAAAGAAACCTGTAAAAGCAGCTTTTGATCATGTTTTACAAAACGTTTCAGCTTTAACTGGAATAAAAGTAAATGCTTGGGAGTTTGAATAAACGAAGTTTTTGTTTGCAATAGCTTATTTTTTCCATGTAAAAATATAAAATATATTTATGTTATTTTAGGTAGGACACCACTGACAAACGGTGAAGGAAAACATCGTGAATAGATTTTTTTTTTGTCGTGTGGAAATCCCTTTATGAGTAGGTACCCCATCTTTAAAGGCTGGCGATGGAAAACCTGGGTTTTAATATTCGGAAATCTCTAAATCTAATACGTAGTAAGCTAACGTGATTAATTAAGGAGCATAATGATGTTATATCGATGACTTTCTTCCCAAATTTGATAATTAAAAAATATATAGCAGTGAAAACTTTCAAAAAATCAAATCATAATTGCTTATGCAATAACAATTAGTTAATCTCCCGGAATCGGTAAAAAAATTGCGATTTCGAGTAAATTCAATTAAACAACAGTAGAAATAACGGAAATCAAAAACTAACTTTTACGATCATTGTCAAAAATATTAACATTATAACATAACATAATTGCATAATTCTTTTCATGTGGACGTCGGTTAAATATCTAATATTTTACTGATTCATTGTATTAACTGTGGAGTTATTTATTTTGTATGACTACTGAATTAAGTAATGATAGCCAAGTGGTATGATCCCATGGTCATACCAGATTTTTTTAACGGTTTGTAAAGCCATGTCAGAGGCCTATGGGTGGTTTAAAGTTAGGCGCCTGGTTGTTCATAAACCGTACAATGAAGAAGAAGAATACAATTTTATCAAAATCGAGAAATTCACTTACTACGGTAAGCAATATACTAAAAAGTCTGTCAAACTGGTGCTAACGATGATTACCCTTATTATACAGACAATAAAGTAACAACATATCGTCGCTAACGATGGTGTTGTAATATTTTGAAAATTTGTACTACTGCTATTATATCGGTAGGACCACGTTTGGATGGCACCACCCTATGACCTTCTTAACCCCCCCCCCCCTCTAAAACTATCACGTTCGCGTTATACAATAATACATCACTGAATAATTTAAATTTTAACTAGCTTCATTGAAATTTACGTCAGCATAAAAGATTTAAATCGTTTCAAGAAGTTGTATTGTTCTTAAAATAAAGCCTTTATTGTAGGTTTGTAGCTCTATTTATATAGCTTTGTAATGGGGTAAAACGAATTAACGCCCACACAACCTTTGTGGACGGTAAGCCTAATTTAACAAAACATTTGTCAGTGTCAGACTTCAATTATAAAGGCTTTAAGAATTCATTTATATTCATTTTTGCTGTCTTCATGTAGAAATTAAAAAAGAGTTTAGTCTGCAAAATGCAGGATTAATAAAACCAGTCTAGTTCTTCACCGTTGATAACAATATCACCATCACCACCATCAGTTGGGTTTCAAAATTAATCTGATTGGTCCATTCTTGCACATCTTCTATCCTCTTCAATGTAAATACATTCTTCGAAGGTCCGAAGATTTCGTTGCGAGTTCTGTTCAATTTACTTTCAGGTATTAAAACTTAAATATTGATAGCGCAATCTCCTAGCCGACTGCGGATATAGCGCTTTAGACTTTTAGCTTAAAGCGCTTTACATTGGAAAGTAGATACCGTTTATGTTTAAAGCGATAAGCTATTTTCTCAAGTGTACCGTAATAGGTATAGCAATACTTTAGTGGACTCTAGGGCGGCTGTCGAACACGAAGTTTTAGTTTTAATCGCTGATTCGAGAAAAGTATCATTAGGTTTTTTTTATTTTATCTAGAATAATTTAAAGCACGAATTGTGCTTAACCTTTGGGTATAACATGAATGTAATGTTAATAGGGATAATAATTAGATAATTCATTAGCTGAAAGAATGCCAAAAAGGTTTACTACTTTGATTATTTAGACGTATAAATAATCAAAGGTTTACTACTCTTTTGAAAATCTGGCAATGAGAAACGCAGTGATAAGTTTTTTTTATCACAAATTAACTCTACTCAACTGTCACTTGAAAAATAAGTCTTTGACTTAGATGAATAATTTTGCTTCTGAAAAATGCACCCTTTAACTTGGATAAATAATTTTGTGGTCTTTCCCTTGTATGAATAACTTTGATTTTGAAAAGTGCAGTCTTTACCTTGTATGTATAATTTATATACTTTAAAAGTGCAGTTTTTACCTTGTATGAAAAACTTTGCGTTTGAAAAGTGCAGTCTTTACCTTGTATGAATAATTTAGCTACTTGAAAAGTGCAGTGTTTACCTTGTATGAATAATTTTGCTTTTGAAAAGTGCAGTCTTTACCTTGAATGAATAATTTTGCTGGTACTTTTTTTACCTTTGCTTAGAAAAACTATAAAGTTTATATATTTTATTCGTCTTTATATTATAATAAAATATATTGAAATTTTAAAGATTAATTAACTTTTTTAACATTGTGGCGGTAAGTTATTCTTATTCTTAATTGAAAAATATAAAGCACTACATTAGTAGTGTCAGCATTATTGTAAAAACATCTTTATTATAATTATTTAATAAGAAAATTTAAAAAAAAAAACAAATTTTTCAAATTTTCTTATTAAATATTTATATTTATTAAGCTATCATGTGCTATATCATGTAAAAAATCACAAAAAATATCATCTTTATTGTTAATAAGGTGCATGCGAGTTAACTTCGCGCCGTGCTGAGAGCCGCTGATCGCACCTACCATGCGTGTTTGCTACATCTATGAAGTGGCAACATGCGCGTGCGCGTATCAATTACAAATTTCTAGCAATTACTTTACGAGCTGTAAGACTCAATGGAGGGAGTCATGTTACTATACTACAGCGTAAATAATTAGCTGGAAGCTTCCTACGGTTATGTTTCGTTAATTATAACGTTATTGAAATTCCAGTAGATCTTTTCAGTGTAAAGTTTTAGTCTTTTTAAGTTAATTAGCACTGAGAAAATTATATATAGGTACCGGTAAAGTGGGGCTATAATTATGTAATCCAAGGGCTATTTGGTACTATAGAAATTTAAAATCCAAATAGAGAACAGAGCAAATAGAGTCAGCGGATTCTACAACTTCTTCTTCTTATTGTATGGTTGATGAACAACCCGGTGTCAAAGTTTAAACCACCCGTAGGCCTCTGACATGGCTTTACACACCATTGAAAAATCTCGCAGGTGTGCTGGTATCATCACGATGTTTTTCCTCACTGTTTTAGCAACTGATAATTAATTTATAATACGCACATAACTTACGAAAATTCAGAGGTGCGCGCGCGCCCCCAAAGTAACCTCAATACCTGACAGAGGGCGATCCTCCATTTTGAAAGTATGAATAATAATGAATCTGTCATTACCTTCGTAAGGTAAAAAGGTTTAGTATAATGGCGGGCCCTCACTGACCTAGTACCTACAAACCGCGGCCTAACAGCACCAAATTACATGAATATTTTAACACTTCGCTCTCTGCGTTCCCACGTTCTGTATGGATTAAATTACGAGTATGTTATGTATAAATTACCGTTTTTCATGTTTATAGACTAATTTTGTTTTTAAATATTGTAGCATTATTTCAAAGGCTGCATAATCTGAAGCAAACGCTAAAGCGAAATTTTAATCAAGTTTCATATTTCCAAGTTTAAAATTTTTGTAGAAAAAAAATACGAGCTGGATTTGAACTTGCGACCCACTGGTTAAAACCACCAGTTGGTCTGCCAACTAAGCTATTAATAGTCCGATGAGTCGTAATAGTCCAGTCCAGTGACGTCCCATCGGAATGTTATCTCCTACGTCGATGGCCAATCCTCGTTGAAATTTTCCGCTGTGACCGAAATTCGGTCAAGTGGACATTATTTTATTTGTAGTCAGTGCTATTGCTTTTTTTGTGACGAATTGTATTCAAAGGGGCCAGAATACATCGTCTTCCGACATTTCTGTGTATAGTTTTCACTCAGCTTTACCCCAATTTTACTCAGTTACTCTACACACCGCATCTTAAAGTGCTGAAGAAACCGACCGTGAAATATCATACTTACATTACAAGCGCTTATTTCCATATGTACATAATATACACGCCCTTCCTAACACGTTTATTTATTAACTACCTTTTACCGCAGCTCTGCTCGGAAATCCGGTGCTTGTTATAAAATATGGGTTTGCGTAACGTAGGTTTTTCCACGAAAAACGTTGTGTTTTGTTATTATTTTTGTTGCTTGTTTGCTGCTAATGTTTATTGGCAACGAACATTATGATAGAAATAGTACTTCCGATATAACTACTTGATCTTTTCTTTATTTTTTTGATTTGTCTGTGCGTGTTTTCCACGTGGTCTCTCTCAGTTATAGTTCTAGGGAGCTCAGACTGATTAACCGGACTTCTAGCGAAACCTAAAGGCCTCCAGCTAAAGCAATTAAACTAAACCTAAAGCAACAACAGCTAAGGGCGCCCCTAATAGACTCGGGCCTCGGCTTAGGGCGTTGCTTGGGGACATGCTAGGGACTAGCTGGATCTGATGGTGATTATTTAGGGACATGTTTGTGGCTACAGGCTCAGCCCGGGCTGGCATAAGCAAGAGTCTGTGCATGGGTTTGGCTCAAATCTTATAAGCGAAATGAACCACTTCCTCTAAATATTTTTTTTTTAATAAACACTAAAGTTCGATATTTTTGTACAAAGAAAAAAGCAATCTTCTTAATCGTATGGTTGTCTTAAACGTATGGGAACAATCTGGCGTGAGAGTTTAAACTGCCCGTGACATGGCTCCATACACCGCTGAAAAATCTCTCAGGAGTGCTGGTTTCCTTACGATGTTTTCCTTCGCCGTTTTAGCAAGTGATAATTAATCTATACATATAATAAAATCGTAACGAAGTATGTATGTAATTGATTGGCGCGAAAACTACTGGACAGATTTAGTTGAAATTCGGCAAATATACTTTTTAAATTCTTGGTCAACTTATAGGGTATAAATTATCACGTTTATAATTATGGGGGATGAGCAGTATTGTAGTAAGCAGCGTACTTCTAGAATTTGCTGCAGAATCGTTGTTGTTGTGGGGAAAAATATTATTAAATTTCAATTTACAAAATATTATCACGCTATATCCACAAGGAGCTAAACATTACATAACATAACATATAATATCTTTTAGGAACGATTATTTTGTCTATATGTCAACAGACTTCATAGCCTTCCGGTCGGGCGAACGCCTTGGAAGTGTAAGGCTTTGGGTTCGATCCCCAGTTCCGCAAACTTTTTGTGGATTCTTTTGTATTTTTTTTTGTCATTGAAATGAATATGTATTTTTGTGGTATTTCATTCTTAATGACTTTTATTACATACCGGCTGAAACCCGAAGGAAACATGCTTTTTAATAATTTTTCAACTTATAAAAAACGTATATGCAACGAGGTATGCAAGGATCGTAGCAAGTGGAAATCCGTTGTCTCTGCCTACCCCTCTGGGAAACAGGCGTGAGTCTATGTATGTATGTATGTAAAAAACGTCACCACTTTAATTTGAAACATTTATAAAATTTATATTATTTAAAACATAGTGTTCTAGATGGCGTGAGAGTCTATTTAGATCAGCGAAATTCTTTTTTAAATATTTCAATTTGAAACCCGAAGGAAGCAACGCGCATCGTGTGGGATTATACTTTTAAAAATTTCAGCTTATAAAAAAAATCCGCTTTAATTTGAAGCATTAAAATTATTATTATTTAAAACATAATGTTTCCTTTTTCTTAACTAGATGGCGTTAGGAGTCGATTTAAATCTGAGGAAAAATATTTTTCTTGGATACTCCTGATGGGACAGAAAAAATATTTATAACCACTGGCATCCTTGCAGGGAGGCAGGGCAAAATTACAATTGCAGTAGCGTCTTCGGCGATTACTGCCACGTTGTTTTCTGGTGACAAAACAGCGCACACCATGTTTAGGATTCCCATCAATTTACAGAGCAACGAAACACCTGTTTGTGATGTGTCACGAAATAGTGACAAGGCAGGCATTTGCTTAAGAATTGTTCTTTGATCGTATGATAGGATGAATGTATAATGGCAAACAGAAAAGCAGTTGATGCGTTACACAGAACTCTAAAAGACATCCGTAGGAACCAACACATAATGGGTGGTGTCACAGTTATGTTCAGCGGCAATTTCCACTGAACGATGCCTGTGGTGACGCGAGGAACTGGGGCTGATGAGGTGAATGGTTCTTTGAAACTATTATTTTTATGATCCTGTATTCATAAGTTGAGCTTGACAATAATTATGGGCGGCTGAGTAGGAATCCACATGCTCAAGAATTTTCCAACTCAAAACGCCCAAAAATAATCAAGCTGCAGCAATCAACGAATGCATTCTTTTATAAATGAAAGGGAATGAAGTGTTTTACACATTTATAAACACTGTTGTCAATCAAGATGACGCCACTCATTATTCTGTAAAATTCCTGAATTCCCTCACTGCAAGTGGACTTCCGACGGACGTCATTAAGTTGAAGGTCGGTGTCCCGATTATGCTTCTTCGGAACTTAACGCCTTTGAAATTGTGTAAAGGGACCCAGAAAATGATGGCCTGATGGCTTAATGTAAATTATCTGCAAATCATCAAGGCGCAAATTCTAACGGGTTTCGGTATTGGCGAGACAGTGTTTACACCATGTACCACTAATTCTCCACATTTATCCCTTTCAATTTAAGCGAGTGTAGTTTCCTGTGGGCGTTTGTTTCGCCATGAGAAGTCTGCGAGTGTCGATCTCAGGACCAGCTTCTCCTCACATAGACTGTATGTCGTTTGCTCTCGGGTCATCAGTCCTGACTCTCTGTACATTTTAGCTCCCGAGAGCAAAACTACAAACAAAGTAATCTGTATGTTTTTCTAAATATCCTGGTTCGGATTTGATATTGATACGAAACTTTTGTTCTTTTACATAGGTTTTTCGCTTTATTAGGTCAGAAATTATGCAATAAAATATGCGAAGCGCACTTATAACTTTTTCTTTTGCCCTATACATTAGTAAGACTTAAATATAAAACTAATCTTTGTTGGAATAATTGCTCTCAAATGTGCAAAACATACACAATACAATAGGTATATTTAAAAAAATCTCTCATTCTCTCCTGTGCAATAATTATTCCCACATGATAGTGGGGTCTGCTTTTCGGGTTTTTCGCTTCCCCTTCGCTCTATCCATTGCATCGTCCTGGATAATGTTTAATGGCAATATATAATGTTTTCAATAATAAATATTTTGGATAATTTAAATGTTTATGCACATGTTTTGCTTAATAAGAAACTCGCAAAAACAACTGGCTTGGGCGGACTTGAACTGTCATATCATAACATTACTAATCTGCACTAATAAAAGTTTGTGAAGATGTTTGTTACCTAAACACTTTTGATTTGAATAGAACTCGGTAAACATAAAAACCATATTTCCTGGATTAACAAAAAATATAAATTTTATCCTGGTTCAACATCCACGCGGGCGAAGCTGCGGGCAAAAGCTAGTTTCTAATATAATTATTTAATAAGAAAATTTGAAAAAACAACTGTTACGGATGAGATTCGTACCCACGATCTTCGACGTACCGTGTCGTGTGAAGATCGTGGGTTCGAATCCCATCCGTATCAGTTGTTTTTTCAAATTTTCTTATTAAATAATTATATTTAATAAGCTATAATGTGCTTTAACATGTAAAAAAAAATACAATTTCTAATACCCACATAAATTTGAAAAGTCAGAGGCGCGTGCTTGGGTTTCGAATTCGACCTTTGACTTGTGCACTCCAACGGTCATACCTCTTGGCTATGATGACAGCTACAAAAAAAAATGATTAAGAGCGAGATTTGAACCCGCGACCACTTCCTCTAAAATTACAACTTTGAAATTGTGCATGATGGTTTTAATTCTGATGACAATACACTAAAATCAACGTCTAAATCGCTACGATATCGAAACTTTTTTAAAACGAAAATTGGCCCCCAATTCTAACCATGGAAGGTAAAGTTCAAGAGTTCTAAACAGAGAAAGCAAGGACATTAGGACCACTTTCCTACCACGATGAGATATTACAACATTTACGCTAAATGCGTGAGTTACGTGATACGAATCGCCATTACACTTTAACGTCAGCGCCTGGTAAAAACAGCCAGCTCATTTCGTTTAAACCTTGGTATCATACAGCGGTCTAATAGGAAACCGGGCAATTGCAAGTCGGACTTGCGCACAAAAGGTTCTTTATAACATTATAGTTAATAGAATTTTAACCAATTAATAGCATTTTGTATTAATAGTAAAGAGAGAGAAAATGTTACAGTTTTACATTTTTTTCACAAAAACTGTAAATATCTGAAATTTAATTTTTATTTTCCTTGAAAGTAGGTACCTATAGCTAATCTAGCTATAATTAGTTTAAATTGTTTGCCTCGCAGACTTCAGAAATAAGGGGAAGGGAAGAAGTTCAATAAAAGTAATTTCAGAATTCTTCAAACTGTGAAATCAAAAAAAATGTCATCCCCACTTCACGATAGTCTGCACCGGGGCCAACGGCTTAACGTGCTTTCCGAGGCACGGAGTAGAGTACACTCATAACTTACGAAAAGTCAGAGGTGCGCGCCTAGGGTTCGTACCTGAGACCTTTGACTTGGCAGTCCAACGGTCATACTACTAGGCAATCACTGCACCTAACCCTACCAAATATTAGTAGCAGTTTTTATTAGTAACCGAAGGTTTCAAAGTCAACTTTAGTCAATTCAAGAACGCAATAAACGTATTGCCAACTCAAAAACTATGTATTTACTAATATCATCACACTGTTAAAGGAAGTTTGTAGTTATTACGTTTAACATAAATTTCCTTACCTATGTATTAACACATTGAAACAATCAATACATAATTTAAACATGAAAACATAATGGAATAAATTTGGCATGTGAAGTGTAAGTAGATATGACTGATTTCTGGCGGAAACACGTTTAATGTGCAAGTAAACCCCTTACTGCTGGAACTGCTGGTCTGCTGGAAAGTCCGTTGAAAAACACTGTAAATTTTAGTCTGTGGGAGTCATAGAGCAATCTCATCACCGGCCCTTGGTTGTGGAGTGGTCTTTTTGTCGTGATAACCTAGTGGTGGTGACCGTAGACTGGCAAGTTAGTGGTCTCGGGTTCAAACCTCTGACTTTTCGTAAGTTATGTGCGTTTTATAAATTAATTATCACTTACTTCGTGCCTCGGAAAGCACGTAAAGCTGTAGACCCTGCGCCTGAAACCGATCGTGTTGGATTGCCGTCCCATCCCATCTCATGGTGCCGGAATATGAGAGTGAGGGATTAGAGAGTGCACCTGTGTTTGCGTACACACTTTTGCACTATAATATCTCCTGCGTATTTGGCTAATCTCTGTTGAGATTGGCCGCTGTGACCGAAATTCGGTCAGGAGGCAACTTTTTACTAGCAAATTTATTTATTTGAAATAAATTATAGTCGCAGAAACGTCACATCAGAATGTAGTTCATCACAATTTTATGTGACGAGCACTTGACGCGTCCACATAGTCGGTATGACCTTCACTCTCTATTTATCACCTAGCTGTCAAAAACATTGTTTTTGATTGTCACGTGACCTTGGTAATTTTAACGTGAGTGTTACTGTTATTTATGTTTTACTGTTAGGTATAATGCAGATTGCTGTTATGCGCCACGGGTCTCTAAAGTCTTTGAATGGCTGCGGGTGACATTTGATGCATAATTATTAATAAGCAGTGTCAGCCTAGTGGTATGACTGTTGGCCTGCCAAACCAAAGGTCGTAAGTTCGAAACCCTGTCACGTACCTCTGACTTTAAGGATTCATGTGCGTATTAGAAATCTTGCTAAAATGGTAAATAAAAACATTGTCAGTAAACCAGCATAGAGAGAGAGAGACCTGAGAGATCCAACGGTGTGTAAAGTCATGTCAGAAGCTTACGGGCGGTTTAAACACCAAGTTGTTCATCAACCATACGATAAAGTAGAAAGAGTGTAAAGCAATCATAAAACACTTTGGATGCTTTTCGGTCAATAAACCATAATTATATTTTATGAGCGAATATTTCATGAGGAAATGTACTGCAGGTAACTATCTATTTGCAGGATTCAACTAGCTGTTCAATTCAGGCTATGGTTCGGTGTTATCACGATGACTTATCATGACATTTGGCAGACAACAGTAACTAAAATCATAACCCTCCTTTTTTTGTAGTCGGGTAATAATGGTATTACAGCGCGGACATAATATTGTTATGTATGTATTCTTTATAATGTGTTAGCGAAAGTTGCGTGGGAACTAAAATTAATTAATAATTACATAATTTCCGCCAGGCTCCGTCTGTTTTCGTTGTTATAATTAGGTATATTTTCTTTTTTTTTAAACATCATTATTTTATTATAACCGATGTACGATTACAAATGCCTTGTAGGTAATCGGTAATCTGAGAGGTCAAAATAGAAATAAAGTGTAAATAAATAAATAAATAATTTATAAGTAGATATTATTAAAATATTTAGAGTTATATTTGTAAATTGGATAGTTTCTGTAACAATTATTGTTTATATGTGTACTATTATTTTTCATAAATAATAGTAAAGTTACACTTTTTTGTTATTTAGGGGACTTCAATATCTATTATATATTTATTATTATGTATAATATATGTTAAACTACAAAGATCGAGCACAAAAATAATAACTAACTATATATATACACCTAGAAATAAACTATCTATATAAACTAATTAAAAAGATAAACTTAATATATGTTTAATAACAAATATATTCACAAAGAAATGTCCATTATTGCCTGTATAACAAAAACCTTGTGAAAAACTGAAATTGAAAGAATTGAATCTTCGACCTAGATAAACTAATAAATAATAATCGTAAAATTCGGGATGTACCAAACATTATTTTAATCCTACAAACTCATAAAATGCAGAAGGCACGGTTACCCGAAATCAGATCGACACGCAAAAAGCCATAACGAATGCATGGCTGACCATAATGATGGGTATTACAGGAAATCAACATTATTATACATTGTATAATGTATAATATACTAGCTTTTGCATGACACTTTGCCCTCAATATTACGAAATAACCAAAATACTTTTGCTTTCATTTCATAGGTCATGAATGAGGTCAAGTTTTTTGTACAACATAAAAAAAATATAATTCTGTATTTTTGGTATTTTTTCGTTGTGATAAATTTCATCATTGTGATAGCTTTGTTATGTTTTATTTATATTAGGTTTATAGAACTGAAAGTTACATAAAAACACCGCATTTTTATTTTGATGAAATAACAAACAAACGATGAAGTGATGCATTTTGACGTAAGTAAATTACCTAAGACTCAAACTTAGCCGAGTTGTCAGCCTCACTTGCCCGAGTCACAGGCATTGTCAATTTGTAGTGTGTGTGACGTCATCGCGATCGTCGGTCGCGGAATGATGTGTACGTACGCGGCTTAAATGGACTATGTCAGACAGTTATATTAAATTATTATTTACAAAATATTTTGGTCTTGATTTCAGTAACTTTGAAATAATAATATCTGTCATTTTTCCGCGGTTCGCTCGTGTTAATTTACAATTTCAATTTATATCATGATTTAAAAGACAAGTGACGCCATGGTTCTTATGTTAAGAGCGTTATTGTTTTTTTCCTCGGGAACAGTATTTTAATATTTTATTTTTCAGGATAAAAGGCACCCTTTGTCTGTTTCTGTACACCTGCCAATGTATTTGTAAAATTTCACGATAATCGGTTCAGTGGTTCAGGCGTAAAAAGATAAAAAAACAAACTTACTTTTGCATTTATAAATATTAAATAATCATATTAAAATTATTAATTTAATATAAATAAGCAGTGCACAACTGAGTGAGTAAAGCATTAATTATTTTATATTTTATTTTTGTTTATATTACATCTTAAATAATAAATAATATACTATGGCAATATTTTTCCAGTCTAGGTGAACGTCATACATTCCCCTCGCATATTTAATACTAGTTCAATACTATTTAATATAATTGCATGTTGTATGAATGAAACAACTCTGGGAATTCATGCCAAGGATGCGCCTCTTTTAAAAATAATAGACTCTATCCGCCGGCCGGGGGGGTTATGATTTGTTACTGATATTGAACACAGCTGAGAATAGACTCTTTGTTTCTATTTGATACAGCTGTGGAGCCTTAGGAGCCATATTAGGACGTTTTATTGCGTTTCTGCTTCATACGAGCAAAGGGGAGGTAGTTTTACATATCGCATAGCACCATCCCTATTTATTTTATTTCAATCTTAGTTCAAAAAAGCTTAATTATGAAAATAGATTGCAATATATTAAATGCAAAATATTATGTTGCAAATTATCACGAATTTATTCATTATACCTAGTTCAATATAATTATTATTAGTATGCTAATTCAGTTAAAGGGATGGACCTTACACTTCTTGTTCCATTTACTATTCGATATGTCACTTATCAAACTGCTGACTCACTGAAGAGCCGATTGTCGGAAACAATAGCTTAAAATTATGTATACAATTTGACAGCTCAAAGAATATGGATGGCTCCAAAATTAACCTCCAAGTGTACAAATGGACATGAGTGTACTTTTGGTCATGGTTAATTAAAGCATACTTCTTTCTATTTACATAAGCACACACTCTTATAAACTAAAAGATCGCACCGAATCGCACGATCGAACTTTCATACTAATTATAATTACTCACTACTCTCGGATTTCTACATTCCATCGCTATCCATGTCAATCATACCATAGAGTTTAATAGACTATGAATGGGTTATCTCGACGAATGGTTTGTATTTTTATTATCTTAACAATATTTTCCAATTCAATAATCTTATTGTATACTTTTTTATGTATACAATTAGTATGTATACCACTAGATTGTATACCTACTACATTATATTATGTATACTACTAGATTATATAATGTGCTTCTAAATTATCTGCCACGGTTGCAATGGGAGAAAGTATTGGGTATATAGATTACAATAGGTAGGTAGTGAAGAAATTTCGTACCCCGGAACAGTAAAAAAAATTGGAGCATACGCAATAAAACGTAGGCGAAAGAAAAAAAATTATGACGTTAGATAAAAAAAAATTACCTACTTCACTATTGTAATATAAATAACCAATATTATCTCCCATTGCAGCCGTGGCAGATAATTTAGAAGCACCTTATATACTACAAGATTGTATACGACTAGGTTGTATACTACGTATGCGTAGGTGGGTCAAAGAAGCAGTAATTAAGGTTTATAACAATTATGAATTGTCAGATTCAGTAATTTTACATCTCTAGTCATGATTATTAAAACTCATGCATAAAAAGCTAACTACAACACTACACTAAACCACATAAACCACATAAACTATCTAAAATTTACCTTTCACACCATTTACTTCTAAATCAACTTTACGTAACCCACTCAGCTAATGTTATAATAAAATAATATACTTAAAATCCATGTCAGTCATGAATGGGCAAGACAAAGAACAATAAAACAGAGAAGACAATGCGTTTGGCTAATGAAGCCATAGATGACGTAACTAGTAAGAGTGATATGTAATAAAGCCTTGTTGAGAATTACTGACCCACGCATTCTAACGGTAATTGGATGATTGAAGATTACGTCTGACATGTTTTGTTTTTTTTCTTTAAATAATTATGTCAAAAATCAGGCATCAGATGAAAATAAATAACTTAATTTAATATACCTATTATGTATTTTTTTTTCAATTTCTTAGATAAAAAAAAATACTTCAACATAATTATTATACATTTATTTATTTGTTATTCGGAAAGTATTATTACATATTTTTAGTGTTGATTTAATAACCATTGACACCTAGGTTACAATTTCAATATTTTTATAATAATAACTTTTCAAATTCAAATTTATTTATTGTAAATCATAGGACTTTTGTGATTCATGTTTATTTACCTACTAATTTTTTCGGGATTCTTTCCGACTTACCTGACTAGTTTTAAACTCAAACCGACTCCAAACTCAAAAGCGTACTCACGAGTCATCTTGAACATCACTGAGTTTGAGTTTATTACTAGTTGTGCATTTTATGTAATACCAAAATCACCGTGAGTAAAGCCGATATCAACCCGATATCAATAACATGACATATAAGTTATTTAAAAAAAATGTATTTGTATCAATAATGAACCTGGGGGGTTAGCCAAGTTGATTATCTACAATCGCTAACGAATAGAATACGAAAGAAATATAATAGGATGACATTACCTTCGATCGATATGTCACGTGACATAAAATGTCATCCTATACATTTCTTTCGTTTTCTATAGCGTTAGCGATTGTAGCTAGTCAACTTGGCTAAGCCCCCTGAGCCTGAACCTTCCCACTGTTGGCCAATCTTAATCTCTTAAATTAATTATTCGTTTTACGAGTAATTATTCTTCTCTTGATTTCTATACTTTTTAGATAAAAGCTATTGTAGTACATTAATCGTTTGTCTTATCTTGTTTATCACGCTATGTTCTCCGTAGTTTGCCGCTACCTAATAACAATTTTTTTTGAAATATAATTAGATAACTCTGGTTAACTGAGGTGCCAAACTAAGCGATATGACGTAACTAGTAAAAGTGGTACACAAGAAAGCCATAATCAGAATTACTTGCCCACACACTGCTATAACCGTTAAATCGAGATCAAATCGAGAGTAAAAAGGCATTTTAAAGGCAGTTATGCTTCACCGTTGACCACAATATAGCCACATAGCTTACGATCAGGTAGGTTTGTGGTCGGCTTTTATCATAATAATAAGTAAATTTCCAGGGCTTATTGGATACTTAAATCGTTAATTTTGAACATCCCATTTTGTCACAAATGGCCACAGTAAAACTGGTTGCGTCAAACTTATTGATTTAGCGTGTTGGGGTGATGTCCAGGGACCTGGAGGCTAGGACATTACCGCCCCCGAGTGCAAATTTGAGAGGACCTACTGGCAGGCACTGGACGGGGCTGCAAAGCGCGCCCGGCCCCGTCCGATACAGTGCGAGGAAGACGCAGGGGGAGATGTTTTTAATGGGTGCGAGCTCCACATAACCGTACGTCCTCGGACTACAGTATGCGGTAGGAACATTTTTGACCCCGGCCACAAATAAAAAAAAGGCATACTTGATTTAAGTACATAAAATTTGGAATAAGGATAACGCCAGTAATGACGTAACTATAAAAAGTTGTTTGTAATAAAAATAAAGCTTTTGAATTTTATTGACGCATTCTAATCGAATGAGTAATTGATGATTTATAATTTTAACTCACACGATGTGAGGTAATTGATTAATTGGTTGGAATTTATTATTATGTGTATGTTATAAAATAAATGTAATAATTTTGTAATGAATGTCTACATGCGGTTTTACTGCTTTAGAAAAGTGGGTCATAAAAAAATATTTAATAACATATAATAATAAAAATGGTATATATTGTCTATAAGTTACGTTAAACCGTAGATGCCTCAAATGTTTTGTAATCTACATACCTATATTAGACACTAACCTACATTACATTATCCAAACCATTAAAAAGTTGTGTTAATCAATAGATAATAATAATTAAAAAATAAATAAACAGATAACCTAGTGTAGGTACTTTGCTTCAAGTAAAGTTTTAGTACCTAATTAAAATCACATAAATATTTTTATCGCTTTCGCAAACCTTCATTAAGTCTATTGATGCGATTGATTTCTTAAAAAATAATTCATTTACCCACGATTACGATGTAGGTAACTTAGATGATAAACAAGTCAATTACTTTCAAAGAGGCTAATTAACAAATTACATAAGTCGTAGTAAAAGTTCCGCGAATTGATTATGTACTTGACGATGATTAGCGACAAGGCGTAAATTTTGCAGCCGTTGGTTAGTTGACTGACGATGAAGCTAATCACAGATTTTAGTGAAAACCGTCTTAAGTCAAAATTGTCGCTGAGTGATTTGTATAGAAGACAATTCGGTTACACCAAGATTTAAAACGTAATCCAGTGGCCAAATACGTAATCAACCCGATTAAGTCACTCTGATTACTTATATACGAGACGTCTCCAAAAAAATTCAAGATTGCCGTCAATATCCGATGTGACGTGACTGTTATATCACTCGATAGGCATGATTTTTAATTAAAAGCGTACAATGTGGACCAGAAGAAAGTGTTATTGAACGCATGATTTCCAATTTTTATTCTCCTTTTCCGTCACCGTTTTATTCTTCAGGATTTTTTCCATCTATAAGATTTTATGAGAAAAACTGACTCTCAGTATCTACTATCAAAAGTTCTTCATGACAGCTGCGATCTACGGCATTGTTCACATCTTGAATAATATCGACTAAAATCTGAATTCTTATAATCTTTATTCTGATTCTTAGCTTTTGATGCTTTTCCCAAGTGAAATACACTTATATTTTACTTTCTTCCATTTTATTGACAAAGCTTTCTTTGTTACAGGTATGAATAACGAAAATAAAAGCTTTTTGGAAGTAAAGCTCTACTTGTCACTTGGACGTAATCTACGATCAAGCCTCGGCACCTCCACACCCCAATGACGATATTCAAAAGGGATGTTTTTTATGCCAAGTGTGTTGTGCCTTTGCTTTACGATGGAAAAATAAGGATTAGATTAAGAATATTAGGACAATATAGGTAGAGGTCCTTGTAATAAAATGCCCCTATTTCATCCGTCTAGAGGTGGAATTTTTAAAAAATCCTTTCATAGTGCACCTCTAACTAATCTTCTTTGTAATTCAGTCGAGGTAGGTATTGTTTTATAGATAACTAGCTGTTCCCCGCGACTTTGTCCGCGTTAAATTAAATTTTTCCCTAAACACACGTTGATAAAGCAGCCAGTTTGCTGGTTTTTTTTTCAGACTTGAATCTCAGATATTTTTATTTTTTTATAATAAGTAAAGGGATAAAGTAGCTTCCTATTGGTGAAAGAATTTTTAGGATCGGATCGTTAGTTCCAGAGATTACCCCTGACATACATACACACAAACTTTACCATTTTATAATTAGTACCTATAGATTATAAGATATTTAAACATTGACATCATTCATGTTAAGCTCGATAAATAATAACAATAACATAACATAGCCGTCACGCTCAAAGAAGCGCAGCTCAATCAATGTAACTCACACCAACATTGGCGATCATTGCGTTTCTTCAAGGACAATCGCCGCGTCACTCCGCTATCATTAAGTTGGTTTCCCCGAGTTCTGGTAACTGGTAATAAATTACACAATTGTGTACATAATTTTACAAACTAGAGATGTCTCACTTCAGAGTTGTGTATTGTTAACTTTTACCTTATAAGTTTTATGTGAATTTAATATGACAATCATCATCATCATCATTTCAGCCATAAGACGTCCACTGTTGAACATAGGCCTCCCCCAATGACTTCCAGATCGGCCGGTTGGAATATGACAATCTTGATAATAAAATATAATATTAAATGATATAAGTAATTTTTTTTACGTAAAACGGTTTTGTCATTAGAACCAGATGTAATACAAAATATCAGATCAATCTGTCAACAGGAAGAGGGTGAAATGTTAATTACTAAATTTGAACCAAATAATAAACAGGTCAAGCTAAGTAAAACCGTTTAAAAAGAGCATATACGAGTACAAGTGCATACAAACAGGAAAAGCCATACGATAATAATATAGGTACGGACCGTCTGATTGTAAGCGGTCACTGTAACTTTTAGACGCTTGCAACAACAACAACTCTGACGTCAGGTTGTTCATCAACCATACGGTAAAGAAACAAGACCAAGAGTTATGCTGATACTATAAAAGAGGAGGACAGATTAATGAAGGGGGTAGGATTTGGCTTCCGGTGGGCTTGACTAAGTTAACGCAGAATCACCTGGTGGTTGTGGGGTTTTTGATTATCCGTTTGCTCTCCAAGCCGTGAACCCCTTTGCACCTTAACCGAACAGAGACGGAGTGCCTTAAATTCCATAATTTGTTCATAATTTGATCAATGTATACTTCACCAGATTTTTCTTACTAGACAAGTACAGTCAACAGCAAAAGTAGATGATCAAAATCAGAAATTCAATACTAATGAACGGAGTTCGCGAAATATATAGCAGCTGTACTAGTAGTAAATGTTTGGTATAATTTACAATCACATACGTTTGAATCACTTCGACGCCTTACAGTTCTGACGCGAACTCCGTTCATTAGTATTGAATTTCTGATTTTGATCATCTACTTTTGCTGTTGACTGTACTAGGCATTGCATAATTTACCTAGGCAAAATATGAAATCATGAAAGACAAATAATTACATTGTCAGTATAACTGTAAAAACTCTTCTTTCACCATCGGGGAACTACTAACATGATATAATATTATACAAAAAATAAATATCATTCGTTCTTATATTATAATCAACATGAATACTCTTAAGACTAAAAAACTCTATTCTCTATACAAAACGTAAGTCAGATGTGTCAGAATTTATCATTAACTTGTGTTATTATAAAACCAATTACATAACTTATGTAATTACAGTAAATTGCAGCTCAAAAAGACTGCACAAAGAAATTAAGACCTTTTTATACAATCATAAGGTTTAGATTTGAATGATTAATTTTCTGTCTAATAACGCTGCCCCAGTGTGCTAAAAAACTGGACACAGTCACATCAAAAACGAGATGAAATCATTTAATGATTATGATTGTAATCATTAGTAGCACGTAATACGTATACGTGTACATCTCTGATTTAATCTGTGATAAAAATATTTATTTCCATAACCAATGTGGTACTGACGCCAAAGAGACTGCAGAACTTCATAGATCTATAGGCGCTGCTACAATCATCTACATCTCGATGCTGTGGCCAATAATGATGATGATGGGTTAACACAAAATTCGTGCCTCGGAAAGCCCGTAAATCCATTGGTCCTGTGCCTGATCTCTCTCTGGTCGTGTCGGATTGCCGTCCCATCGGACTATGAGAGTGAGGAAATCTATTCCCTCTAGAGTACACCTGTGTTTGCACACTATAATATCGGTCAGGAGGATATTATTTTTATAACACAAAATTATCCACACGAGGGAAAGAGACAACTTATTGTATTTCAAAATAAGGTCAATTTATAAATTAATGCTTGTCTTGACGAAGCACCTTCGACACTAATAAAGTGATATGATTAACTATTTTATAACCAAAGATATCTTTTTTTTAAAATTTTTTTTATTAAATTATTATCAAAGATATCTTATTTAATATTAAGTATAACTTTCGCGAACCCACCGCGGACGTCCGTTGCTGGACCCTCCAGTGATCCTCCGGACACGTCAGATGTACCTACATTTTTTGTGCGCGGAAGTTTATTTTATAATTATTGGTTCAATGCTTCTATGATATTTTTTTAAATAATTATGAATCATACAAGATTATCAGATAATAATTAATTCTTTCTTTTTATGCTGAACGTGGATTTTGCTCATCATCACTTAGGTACCTACGTAACCTAGGATGTAATATTTTCTTTTCATAGACTTTACGATGAGCTTCAACAAGAACGTCTGACTATACTAGTCTTTAAAATATATTTTTCTACATTTTATTTCATGTAACCACGCAATTCATATTTATATAACAGAGTAGGTATTAGTGCATTACATCACAGATTTCGTGTTTTTTGAATGCCAACATTGCAATAATGTACAACGATGGGTTGCAAGCGTAATGCATACAAATTCTAAATTGATCGGCTCAAAGAAATTATTGTTTCGACTCACGCAGTACGATCAAGAACAAAGGTAACTATTATTGCAAGTATCTAAGGATGCAATTATCATATGCGTGCCTCCGAAAGCGCGCAAAACCTGTGTGCGCACCATATTATCTCCAGCGGCCAATTTCCGTTGGGAATGTTGAGATTAGGCGCTGTGACTGAAAATCTGGTCAGGAGATTATAATAAATAGGAAACAGTAGGGATGTTGACAATTTTTTTTAATAACTACGTAGGTACCTAAATATAAAAAAAAATCCGTTTCCAAATAATTAAAAAGTTAAGTTAATGGGTTTGAATATTGTTTCTTTGACAGAAATGGCACTTCGAGCAGATGACGTCATGGGTTCTAATTTGAAAGTTCAAGTCTGTCAACTGTAGCTGTCTCTCTGTAAGGTTGTCACCTTATAAAATTGCTTATAACTTCGTTATGAGCTAGATAAAGATTGTTTATTATTATAATAGTTACCGTTTGTTGGCTAAGTGTCCAAACTTAAACTAAGATTTGTCCGTCTCAATAAGAGTATCGTGGTCACCTTAAACCAGTCTGTAATCTTAAAATTAGTCTATAGCAGCAAAAATACTGATCATCCCACACAATATTATGCTACTTTGATAATTATTCTCAAGCAATCTACATCACTCCTCTAATTACTCTTGCAATCGAAACTCTAAGGATAGCAAGTCTTTTAGAAGCGGAATGTTGCAACTTCATTGTTGTGCAGACAATGCAGCATTTCGCCACAACACTATCTCAACTTCTCAAGTATATCGTGATTCACATCACTAGTTGCTTGCCAAGGCTTATCTGTCTTGAAAATATACGAATGTAAGAAATTGTACGTGCAATGAGGTTTATGAATTATTTATGAATGCTTCAAGGGTCTCTTAATATTTATAATTGAGAAAATTGTAGCTTTTAAAATGTTTGTAATTATATTTTATACTGTTGTAATATTGAAACTATATTGAAGTTTACGTGAATTTTTATTCTCGCCTTAAAACAGCAAGATTATTTATCATAATTATTATTGTAAGGCTAAGGTGTCCTCACTCCAAGTCCAAGTTTATTGTAGTTCAGTCTTTTGAATATGAGTCTCATTTCGCCATCTCTCTGTCTACTTTAATTTTATTCTGTCATAGATCTGGCTCTCTGTCTAAGCCTACGTCGATTTTATTCTGTCAGATTAGGTCTACTTCAAGCAAAAATAATAATTTTAAAACATATTAATTTCTTATCAGTATCTCATGATTGGCAACAGCTAATTACATTATACTAACTATTATCATTATGACTACGCCTAGAACCATACTAAATTAAATTCATAAACTCCCCTTCCACAAACTTCATCCAAAATGCATTGAAATTTAATTTATCGTGCTTCTGGCTTTCAATTGGATTCTGACGGCATTGGATCCTAGAATCCGATAAATCGGATCTTGCTGGCTACAAAGGTAAGCCGTCTAGACATCGACATCGCAAATACCGACGTATAGCAAATTCAATTCTTGCCGAACGTCGAACGAGAGCTCAAGCGAATGCTTTCAAATAGATTGTAAGTTCATCAATTTTGCAGAGTAAATCTCTAGGGAAGATATCTCGTAGGGAAGATATATGATGTTTTTCTTTTGTTTCAAAGGAGGTCAGGTCATCAGATTACGGGCTAACTTTAGGCACAATATAATAAAGCACTAGCACTGATAGCCTAGTGGTATGACCGTCGACTGACAAGTCAGAGGTCTCGAGTTCGATTCCAAGGCGCGCACCTCTGACTTTTCGTAAGTTATGTGCGTATTATAAAAATTAATTATCAGTTGCTAAAACGGTGAAGGAAAACATCGTGATGAAACCAGCACACCTGAGAGATTTTTCAATGGTGTGTAAAGCCATGTCAGAGGCCTACGGGTGGTTTAAACTCTGACACCAGGTTGTTCATCAGTCACACGATAAGAAGAAGTATAATAAAAATACCTACAGTACGGTAACTAAGTACAAACGCTCAAAACGGCACACTCACACAACGACGCGTATGCGATGCGTAACAACGAGACTCCTAAGCAAACGTCGGGCGTCGCGGTAGTCATAGTATCAATGACGCATCCTTGCGCATGATTGTGTGAGTGTGCCTTTTTGAGCGTTTGTACGTAGTTACCATACTGTATGTTTATTATACTTTGCTTTAGGTAACAGTAACATTGTTAACCCTTCTTACAAAAACTTTACTAAATAACTTACCTTATCCTCAATTCCTGAGCAGGAGTTCTTTAACGTAGGTACCTTACTTAGTTTTTACGTATAAGTCAGGTTGGTAGACACAAAAAGGTTCTAACAAAATTTCGGTTTCGGTAATACCAATTCTGGATTTTTTTTTGACCTCTGACTTTTCGTAAGTTATGTGCGTTTTATAAATTAATTATCAATTACCGTGCCTCGGATAGCACTGCTATCTATTACTATCTATCTACTATTGCTACCGAACAATTTAGCTAACAATTGCATCTCTCTTGGACTCTTTGCAATAGTAAACCGTCAACACTAATTTTCTCGACATAAAATTACTAAGGTACTAGAAAATCATTTGTAATTACATAATATTGTCTTCTCGAAGAATCTATGACATGAAATCTACGAAATAATAATCGGTTAGCTGTCATTCGTACTGTGTATTCTGTTTCTAATCATAGTGTAGGCTACAATGAAGACAATAAACTATCAATTATATTCTCCCGTATCCTAGATACCAATCTATCTGTTATGAAACTTTGCAATAACCTAACACCAAAACGGTTGAACGGATTCGAATGGAATTGGATACGTATATAGAATTTGTCCTAGATAACATATAAAGGTTACTTTTGATCTCGCTAAATTAATGCCATTTTGCTGGTATATGGTTGTTTGTGTATGTCACCAGAAACATCGCTGGTTTATGATTCAAGAAAACAAACACGACCAATTTTTTGATTATTGAAAAATTATGAACAGTTATTACAATTCACAATTTAGCGGATTTGTTTCAATTACAAAAAAAAATACCTTTAAATGTAGAACCACTCAATTCTAAAAAAATACATAACACGAAATGAATGACTGGGAATTTATTTCCTCTCTCTGCTCATGCAGAGCCCCCCTTCGGACCTAATAAAACCGAGATTTTTTTCCGCAATTTCAAGTGACATAAATACTCATATATATTCATGTATCAAACGTCTTAGACTGTAATAGAATATAAGTCATGTGATAGTGGTATTAGTAAATAGGAATTAGTAGGTAATAAATAGCGTATTGTTTTACGGGGTGCGTATTTTTAAAAGATGTCTCACTCTCAGACCATGATCCTGAACTGATTAGTAATCATAAATATCATAAATAGTAGTAGCTGGGAGGATGATTTAATTTAGAAATTGACCTGCCCATACAATTTGTATTCGGTAATAGCCAGTTATAATAAAGCTATGGGAACCCTAATGTTTGGGATAATGATCATTGATTTTCTCAAGTGCACAAATTCTATAAACATAATAGGTACATGTTTAGTCAAAATATCGTTTTTCATAATCATAACATATAAGAGATTAAGCCAACATAGCCAGTTGTAATCTCAGGTTACTATCCTTGCAAGAATATTTTTATTCGACCAAGATAATTGCATCTACTTTAATGAATTAAAAAATAGAAAATTATTTGTATTATTTATTAATTTATTATCAATGACATACAAAGGCAAGAGACAGGTATATTATTAAGTTGACCCTTCAAAATACACTTCCAGCAAGGACTGCAGTCAGGGAACTAGAGTAAAAGACTATATATAAAACAATTACCTAAAAAGGAACGAAAAATAGAAACTTATATCAATGAAGTTGATTTGGGGGATTACCCGTAAACTAAGAACCCAATCCCAATTTATACAGGCACAAACTCATTACAACTGTGTGCCAAATGCCAATGCGCGCATTGTTTCCTCGTTGCCCCTGTTTCTGATTGATTGTTCGCGCGGGCGCCTTAACAAGTTGGCCATCTTGTCGAATACCAGCAATGCGGCATTGCAATGATGCAGCAAAAACTCGAGGGCAATTTTCGAACAAGTTACGTATTTCTGTAATCTATTCGATGTCTCGATGTCTAACCAATGCCAATAGGTACTTTATCATTTGACCGTGACTTTCTCACCCGGGCTCTAATCTAACTAATATTTTAAATGTGAAATTGTGTTTGTTAGTTTGTTCTTAGCGACAGAGCAAAAGATTGACGTGATATTTTGCGTAGATAAGGTTTATCGGTATTTTATTTCGGAAAAAATAGGACAATCCATCTTCCTCGATTTTTTACTGAATATCGATTTTCTGTCAGAATTGGACAAATAAATAAAATATTTATAATTTTAATTTCTTAACGGCCAGACCATAGAAAAGGTTTTAAGTTGATGTCAACTACATATATAGGTTAAAGGTGTATGCTATTTAGACCTTTGTTGTCTTGACATAAAATATAATGCAATAGTTCGCTCAGCGTACCCGACTGTACCTACTTACATTGGTTTTTATTGTTATTAGTATGAATTGCCCAGTCGCTCTGCCACTAAGCTCTTCGTAACCCCTGGGACTGGGTTACCCAGTAGGTCACGGATTCAAATCTCGCTCGAAATCGATTTTTTCAAATATTTCAAAAAAAAAAGTTTAATAACAATAATATACATAATTATGTAGATAGGTACTTTAAAATCACATTTATAAGTAGGTACCTACTATTTATATACGATATAGATACCTATTACCCACCACTACCGTTCTGACTTCTGACTGGATCTATCATTTATTATTTCATTGATACGTATTCAAGCCTGCATTAAAATAACAGCCGTTAAACGGATTGGGCTTGAAGTAATTGGCTTTCTGTCGTCAATCACTTTCACTAGCACCTGCTATTTGAATTACCTGTTATTTGGATTACCTGTTATTTACTCTCTAATTGCAGGAATGCTGTTAGTTGAGCATGAAGCGAGCTTCTATTGCTTTAAGCTGTTATTATGAGATATTACACCTACTGTTTGTTTTAAGCAGTGATAGTAATGGCTAATTGGATTGGTAGCTCTATTAATTCTGATTCAATAGTTGACTAATTGTTTTGAAATGATAAATGAATTCAAATTGACCATAGAGATCAGATTTGGGGCTTTGTACAAAATCAACGGGCTGATCTTGATTGAGAAACTTCAAGATCGAGAATTTTCGCTTTGATTTGATCTGAATGAATAATTGAATCTAATGGTTTAATAAGAAAATTTTAAAAAACAACTGATACGGATGGGATAATTATATTAAATATAATTATAATGATAATTATATTTAATAAGCTATCATGTGCTAACATGTAAACAATTCACAAAAAATATGAATCTAATGATTTGAGACTTGTAAATTTGAAAAAAATCTAGAAGAATTTCATGAATCAGAATGAATTCATGAATCAGATAATCATGAAATCAACTCTGATAAAGCAGAGATCTATAGGCACAAAAACACTGGCCGTCTCACACATTATAATTATTTTAGATTTTTTTCTATAGATATAGAAAAAAAAGCACGTGGGTGTGTTCCAACCTGGCATGTACCAATGTGACTCTTTCAATGTCACACGTACTTTCTTAATTAATTAAAGGTAGCACACTACTAACGGTGAAAGGAAACATCGTGAGGCAACCAGGATTAATAGTTTGAAATTGCCAACGCGCAGTGAGCTAGCGTGCTCGATCCTTCTTTGTATGAGAAGTATTGAGAAGACGCCTTTAAACAGTGGAACAGCTAGAGGCTGGTTTAGTATAATTTTAGTAGGCAACATTTTTCCTATAAGATTTTAGTTATTAATAGAAAAAATGACAGATGTCAAAAATTGTATCACTTAGAGGAAAAATCATTCTTCCAAGGTAGATCATGTCAAAAATTTTAGACCCGGCTGTCAATTGTAGATCTTTGACAGTCGTTACGGGTAGTCAGAAGCCCGAAAGTATGACAACCAGTCTTACCAAGGGGTATTGCGTAACCCAGTATCTGGGCAGTCGCTCCATGTAAAACACTGGTATTCAGCTGCATCCTGTAAGATTGAAAGCCGACCCCAACATAGTTAAGAAAAATGCTAGGCAGATGGTGAATGACATATGTCAAAAAACTATTTCACGTCTATCATAATTAGATACATTCTATTATCATTTTGTTTATGAATTTTGTTCCACATCTGTGATTTGAATTTAACTGCATTGAGCTCACGTCAGTTTGACCAATGCGCGCTGCGGCTAGGCACCGATGACCCCATTCTATCTCGTAAATTCGACGTCATATCATGCTGGTATTGAGATCAGAGATATGACGTGTGGTTAGGCCTGTGTTTATGTCATAAAAAAAGATAATTTCTAACGATTTCAATGATGTTTATTGGAACCTTATAGTTAGTGAGTCTTAATTTAGTTTAGTACGATCTGCAATAAACCATAGTAATGTTCTCCTGACTGAATTTCGGTCACAACAGCCAATCTGAACGGAGATAAGCCAACTACGCAGGAGATATTATAGTGCACAAGTGTATGCCCAAACACAGGTTCTCACAAACACCAACTTTTCTCTCACTCTCATAGTCCTATTGGACGGCAATCCGACATGACCGGAGAGAGATCAAGCGCAGGGCCAACGGCTTTACTTGCTTTCCGAGGCACGGAGTAAGTGATAATTAATTTATAATACGCACATAACTTACGAAAATTCAGAGGTGCGCGCTTTGGGTTTAAACCTGAGACCTCTGACTTGCCAGTCAATAGTCATTCCTGTACTATCACGACTCAACCTTGCAACATACAACGTCGCGCAAAGGATAAGTTATAATTTTCTTGGCAACCCGATTGTTTGTGGACAGAAAAATGCATAATAAATACCACGTAAAAGGAATTAATAATGTTACTATTGTTTAGCCGCAAATACAATTAGTCAGTCAGTAGAAACAACTGTGGAACACTATCAGATTATAATATTTATATTCTATGGTTTGACCTAGATAAGTAATGTAGGCAAATTCTTATTGTGAGGATGTCTAGTATGAATAAATATAACATTTTTATGTTGAATAGACCTTCAGTCGGAATGTTAATAATAGTACTTTTGCTGGTATATTTAATATTAAAGATAAAGAATGGTTATTAATTTCCTAGAGGGAAATATTTTTTACTTATTATCACATCTACAGATATTTAATTTGATATTAAAATACTTACATACATAATTTTTATATTACATGACTACAATAATAAAATTCTCGTCAAAACCATTATCTTTGAACGCTAATAAATTTTATAAGTACGAGTATATCAATATTACTTGACAATGATGGGTATAGACTCCGCGGACAAATGCCACACGATCGCACTATGACTTTGCCGTGAAGTGTTATATAGGTGAAGTGTTATATATATAGGCTTAAATTTATATACTAACACAAAATGTATTATAATTATATACATATATGTATGTTAGTTTGTAAGGTATCTGTGAATGTATCTATGAGCCACAGTAGCTCGAAAATAAAGAGGTTTTTTTATTTTATTATTATTATAGACGAAATTATAAAATGTATTATAATGTTGTAATAAAATATAAGATTTATATGGTTTTCGAAAAGCCAAGAAGGGTCCAATGATTCTTTCGGTCGCGATGACTTAGTAGACCTAGGTAACAGCAATGATAGTCTTATGGTATGACCGTTGAACTGATACCAATTCAAAGCCCCATACGTTCGAAACCCAGGCTTTCCGGCACCTTCAGCACCTTAGACTTTTCTGATTCATTGCCTTTTAGAAATTAATTGACTTACTAAAAAGTTTAAGGGTAAATATCGTGAGGAAACCAGCACAGGGAGATTTTTTAGCTGAGAGTAAAGACATGTCATAAGTCTACAGGCGATTTAAATTGTACTGTTCATCAAATATACGATAAAAAAAAGAAAGAAAGCCAGTATATTGCCAGTTACCTAGTAGTTCTCTAAACTCATTAGATCTATTGATGGCCGAATGGCCCCAGAGACGACGGCGGCAGAGATCACGTGCCGCCGTGCACAGCGGAGCTTCGGAAAGCCCCCTGGGAGTGTGCCTAACAGGCGTTGCATAGGGGAGGGCTGGAGATGGTCTTAAGAGTACCCGGGACCCCATGTGCTAATGGTGATCACCGGGGTGGTTTTAGTGAGATAAAAATCCCACTCTCCCCGCTCTTTCCCCGCAGGCTGGGTGCCTTTTGAAGGTTTCCCTCGAAAACAAGGTCTATAGATGGCCACACAAAAGTAATACCTACCGTGATAAAAAAAATATATATTTTTCCAATCCGTCGTTTCTTTGAAATTGTGTTCTGACTATTGCTACTTTGATTTACCATAATATTAGTATTCATATTATGTCAAGGACACTTTGGCCAAAAGTATTTGCCTTTATTGGAAGACAATATGTTACTAGACTTCCAAGAAAAGGTCCAATTTTCGGTTGCTTAGCAAACAGTTTTAACGTCAGCATTTTATTCAGTCCTTTATCCTTTTCGACTTTCTTACGATTCCCTAACTTTATTGGAGTCGGCTTATATCTATTTACATATATGCAGCGATTATAATATCTGTTTTCTATGCTTATCACCGATCTCCGTAACTGGCGGCTATTAGGCCCCCGAAACCGAAACTAATACCTACGACGATGCCAGCGAGAACTAATTTATAGGAACGACAAAATCCTATACTGTTTACATTCCGGCGAGAAATCATTTATCTCAGCGACAAAATCGTGTTGTTATTAATGGCGAGAATTCGTTTCTCACAACAAGAAGATCGTTGACTGTTCACACTACCGAGTTTGGCGAAAACTCGTTTATTGCAGCGACAAGTTCGCTGACTGTACATACTGCTGGCGGGTACTCGTTTGTCGCAACGAAAATATCGTTGGCTTTTCATAGATACTGTTAAGGAGAACTAATTTACGTCAGCGACAAGATCGTTGACTGTCCACAGGGCTGATGTTGGTCTTTTGTCACAACGAGAAAATTGCTGTCTTTAATCTTGAAATTCGAGTTCTTGCCAATGTTGGCAAGAACTCGAATTTCTCAGCGACAAGATCAAACTGTAGACTGTCGGCGAGAGCTCGTTTTTTATTGCTACAAGATCTTTGACAGTTGACAGTGCCAGTGACAATATGTTTGTCACAGTGGCAATACTTGTAAAACAAAATCGGTCAGCAACAATCTCTTGGCGTCAGATAGAACATTCATTTAACTTGCTCATCATTACTCGTCGCTAGTCCGGTGCCTATCTACACAATTTATATTCTAAACAGTGCTAGACTCAACGTTATACATAAATTGTAGTTCTGGACATTTACCTGGGGCCAAAAGATTTTTATCTGTAACTGCCTATCTAAGCTGACGCTTTGATCTCTACTAATGCTTAATTCATTTACTTAGGACTAGGTACTGCCAATGGTTTTGCCCGTTTTGAAAAAAGTGTGTTAATAAAAAATGTTCTATCTTTCTCCGGTTTGAGAGATCATTTCCACGTCTTGAATGATTTTGATTGAAATCGCTGCGATACACACGTCCGTGGAGATGGTTCATTAGTCTGTGCCAATTCGAGGCGATATTCACGGCTGAGCAGCGCTGGCTGCGGTGGCTGAACACAAAAAGGGAAGACTTTAAGCTCTGTGATATATTTAATTTAAATTGGTAACCTAAGTTGTGGCATCAACAAGCAAGAAACAATAAAAAAACTGTCCGAATGTGACATAAAAATACCACTAACGGTAAAGAAAACATCGTTAACAGTCTGAAGTAAGTTAGAGTGGTGATTAATGCTCGATCCTTCTCTTTATGAGAAGAGGCATTTGCCCTGCAGTTGGACAGTTACAGGCTGATTTATTTATATTATTACACAATGCACAAATACATAGATAGACTTTTACACAAATATTTATTCACATGAATTGCCAATCGTGTCGTTAATAATACCAGGGATACAGATACAATTTTTTGATTAAGCTATCGCAAAGATTTTGTCGCGGGCTTTAAGCGCGGCGACCGAATCATTTAGAAATATAAACATTCGAATATCGAAATCTAATTATTTGTTTAGATTTTTTAAGACGTGATTTTGTATTAGGTTTTTAAGCTATTGACTGCATAAATAAAAAATAAATAAATAATTATAATTGCATAAGTTGATAAAAAACGCTAATGCTTTACCGCGGCAGTCCCCGAGTGCCACACGTGTTTTTTTCTTTCTTATTTTTAAAACCTTGTTCTACTAGGGTAGCTATAAATATAGAGAGCTTTCCTAATGTGCTTTCTTATCTCTTAAAATCTGCGCATGTAGGTATCTAGGTATATCTTTCTACACGTATCCGTACAACTGGAATAGAATAGATGGATATCAGCACCGGTCCCACGGCTACGACACCGCTCTACTGAGCTTTTACTTTTTGTACTTAGATATAGCGCATAATAAAGACTGGACGTGTTATTGCTTTGTCGAATTGTCGCATTGGTAAAATTGCTACAAAGTTAATGGGAGGAATGAGGAGGAACTCACCCCGTTCAATGGTGTTATGATGGGTACCTTTAAGGGAGACGTGTGTAAGCGTGTTTCTTTTAAGTAATTTTTATTATCCAACAATCTTTTTCAGTTACAAGTGTCAATGTCATTTTAGTTAGTAAAACTCAGAATAAAAGTACCCGATTTCCTTACGATGGTAAATTGCACCAAGACAGTCGGTCACAAATATTATGTAGATATGATTTATATCTATAAATTACTATATTTTTGACGGAATACCGGTCGAATCATTTGATCGAATCTCTCGAAGATCAGCCAACTAAGCATGAGATATTATAGTATGAGTTCTTGCACAAGTGCGTAAACACAGACAGATGCTCTATTCTTTCATTCTCATACTCCAATGGGCAATCTCTCTCGAACGGAGAGAGATCAAATCAACAGCTTTTCGTGTTGTTCTAAGCAACAAGCACATAACTAACGAAGATTTAGAAGAACGTGATTTGGGTAAGAACCTGAGACCTGTGACTTACAATTCGACGGTCACACTACTAGGCTATTATGCACTGCTAAATGGTGATAAATGATGGAACGATAAATACTATGAAAGATAATTATTCATATAATATCATCTGCCTTGCCTTTTCCCAACTATGTTGGGGTTGGCTTTCAGTCTTACCGGATGCAGCTGAATACCAGTGTTTTACATGGAGCAACTGCCTATCAGACCTCCACAACCCAGATACTGGATTACACGATACCCCTTGGTAAGACTGGTTGTCAGACTTTCAGGCTTCTGACTACCCGTAACGACTGTCAAAGATCTACAATTGACAGCCGGGGCCAACAGCTTAACATGCTATCCGAGGCACGGAGAGTGATAATTAATTTATAAAACGCACATAACTTACGAAAAGTCAGAGGTGTGCGCGCCTTGGGTTCGAACCCGAGACCTCTGACTTGTCAGTCAACGGTCATCACCACTAAGCTGTCACGACTCATAATTATACATGTAACATAATTATTTATTCCAAGTCGCCGTTATCGATAACGTGCGCCGACACTTACATGCGTGGTCGTCACTCATTTAATTACGTGTTTCTATCTAAACCTCCGATTGTTACGTAAACACAATTAACTGTACATTGCGTGTATTTTTATTTATACAGAGTGTAGTGTATTTTTTTTATTTACTCTATTTTTCGTTTCTGATCTACATAAAAACTGGGTCACTATTCTTGAAAAAAGAAAACCCGATGTTGTAATTGTAAATTTATTCTGATTGCTATAAAAAAAGTAAACGTTTTACTATATAGCTGCAAAAAAAATATTAAAATTAAGTTTAGTTTTCTAAATAATTAGAGCAATAGTTTAAAAGAAAAAGAGCAATATTGATTGAAATATATTTTGTTTTAAATAATTTATTTTTAACTATATCATAAAATTTGTTTTTTTTTTGTGTACTGTAGTAATACTTAATATCATCTTCAAACTCTTAAGGGAAGTACATACTACGAGTGACGTTTCCATGTAATTCAACGTTGTGCACTTATGAGAAATGGTACAAGTAGATGCTTAAATCAAAAATATGTATAAAATATCTTTCCTACGAATGCTCAATGCTGTTGACGTAATGCTCATAGAACAATTAGCAAGTGCATGGAGCATTCATTTGTAACAACCCTTTCTGTTTCGTATTCATTCTTCGTTAAAAACTCGAATCTCCACGTTCGTGTATGCTCGGAGAAATATTACTCAAATTCACTCGTTAGATGGAGCTCGGCTCAATGTTCTATACTCACCTTTAGGGTAAGGTAAGGTACTGCACAACATTTTTATGCATTTCTAAGATAAAAATACATACAGCCGAACATAGATCTTCCTCCTTTTTGAAGTCGGTTAAAAATATTCTAAATGACTGTACTTAATGGATCACACTGTATCTTGACGCAAAATACACGTAATTTGGATTATACAATAAAATTAAATGTACAAGATGAAAGTCGACCGTCTGATACCTACTTTAAGAATTTACATAAAAAAAAGTCTAGAAAGAGCTAATGCAAAAACATTACTTACTGACATGTATATTTTCTACATGTCCGTCAGTCAGGCCAAAGATAGTCGATGCATCAGACTTGTTTTTTTATCTAGACATGTAACGTCAGGTACATAAATGTAAGCCAAATTTATTAATTATAAAGTGTACATTTTACTTTACACATTAATTTATATATTTTTTTGTTTTTGAAAATGGAATGAATTCATCAAAGGTCAAAAAAGGAGCATGTTAGAATTAGGACCAAATTTGGATAATAGATGGCGCTGTCTTTTTTTTAAGATTGTCCTCCGATCTACATATATTTAAACAGACACTATAGAAAATCCATTGGTTACATGCCACTGGGATTCAAAAAAAAATGTTTATAAAATAATTTGTTTATTGTTTCAGGTACCTACAATGTACTAATGTGGCTACAATCATTTGGTAATATGACTAGGTATCCATCTGAAATATTTTCTTTTAAACATCAAAATAAAATTATTGCACTTAACATGTTAAATTCTACTTAATTTTAGGGTGTGTCTTTGCTTCTTCTCCTTCTTCTGTATCGTATGGTTGATGAACAACCTGGTGTCAAAGTTTAAGCCGCCCGTAGGCCTCTAACACGGTATTACACACCGTTAAAAAATCTCTCAGATGTGCTGATTTCGGCACGATGTTTTCCTTCACCGACTTCGCAAGTGATTAGATTAATTTCTAAAACACACATGAATCCGAAAAGTCAGAGTTGCGTGCCTGGGTTTCAAACCTACGACCTTTTTGGCAGCACAACGGTCATACCACTAGGCTATCACAGCTTCTAATCTTTTGCGTCTTTACTAATCGAATTTTATGAAGATTATATTGCTATTTATTAGGTACAAGACAAACAAATAGATAACTTTCTGGTCAGTGGTGGTATTGGGTATATTTTTATTTAACATTTTGCTATTATTTAAACAAATTTAAAGGCCTTTGCCCTGCAATGTGACAGTTACTGGCTGATTTATTTATTTATTCATACAAATTTACAGTAGTACGTACAAATACGTTGTTCAGTAAAAAAAAGAAAAAAAGAATGGCTATGTGTTATGTGTTGGGAATTTATACGTATTGTCTGTGTTAGTGATTTCAAAAATTTATTTTGCCTTGATTCATATCAATTAAATTGTTTAAATTCTTATCCAACACAATTATATCAATCAACAAACATGGATATCACTATAAAATTTCCATCTTTTACTCCAGTTTAGAAAGTTTTAAAGCAAATTTGAATTTGTGCTCAAACACTTTCGTAGCTGACTGTACGATAACCACATTACTGCGCAGTCGCACTTCCATTTGAATTGCGTGCATGATGAGGTGCACCATGTAGCCTAATTTGGTAACCACAAGGATTGCAGCTGTCCAATCACATGCTGATCTCGATTATACAATCTTGCAATTCTTTTTTTTCGTGATTGTACGTTTCAAGTATAATAAGAGGTTTATGTGTGCGTGGGAAAGATATAAGCCGTGATATAATTATACTTATTCCTAGGGTGAAATCAAATTAGTGAGCGAACTTCATAAGCTAGGTAAACAATAGATTACATAATAAATAATAATCATTTAAAAAATTCGGCACTTGGCACCTCTGGAGTATAACAAAATAATTATGTAGGTACTTATATAATATTATTTTTTACTATTGTTTAAAGCGTCTTAAATTTTAATCATCTTATTTTTTGAGCTTGGAAATCTATAGAAATGTATAATTATTTTTCAATAGAAATACCTATCTTCCGGATGATAGTTCTACGAAAGCGTCTCATATCTATCTGACTATGGAATTACTGATGTACCTACGTGCATGTACCTATAGCTGAGATACCTATAACACTACTAAACAAATCTAGTAAAATAGCTAAAAATCAACAGTATTTTTGTGTTTGAGCACTAAGACCCATAGATATAAGTTCGATTTTCTTATAAATCGTATAATCACAGACGTGTTATTAATCTATTCGACCTTAGAGGCGTGTCTAAGATAATTAAATTAGTAATTCATATGCAATTTTAAAAGATTAACATGTTGTACGTAACAGTAGAATGCTTCAAACTTGTTTATCAATAAATAAAGCCAATCAAGTACTTCATACTTTGCATATAAGGACAATGCACCAGACAAATTTATACAAATAAATCAAGTTAGCAAAAGCTATGCCATTATGTGCTTAATTTTTTGAAAAATAACGTTCAATTTCTGTTGCACTCAGTTGCATGGGTTTTAGGGTTGTCTAATAAAACTTTTGCTATCACAATTTTTATCTACACACAATAAAATTATTTTACAAAATTGTAATTTACTTAAAAATATTTCCTTACTAAAATCTGTTGTATTTGTCTAATGTTGTGCCAAATTGATAATGTAAAATTGGCAAGGTTAAGACAAAACATTTTTGACCAATAACATAATAAGTCTTAAACATTATTATATTATTTATACACTTCTTTCTTTTTGTACTCAATCTTGACGTAGGTTTAAAAGTACCTATATACGTTTTATTGTTCCACCCTCCTGCTCATCTGTAATTACCTTTAATTGGCCATCAAATATTTAGTGTGAGGCATTCTGTATTCTAACTGTAAAATTTTTCAAATAAAAAATTCAGTTTTACTACAGCCGAATCATTTATCATGCCTACAATATCACAAAAAGAAATAACAATATTTTATAAAAAGAAAATCACTCTGGCAAAGAATAAAGAAACACAATTGATCACAAGACAATGCTTCAAAAACGATATTCTTTTTCCAAATAACACCCGATTTTAAAGCTGAAAACTCAATTTTGATTGCGAGTGGCAGCCCTATTATAGCTCGGGCAAGCTGGATCGTGACTAGCACGGCTGAACCAGTCACTTTCCAAACACGTTTAGTAAATCCGAACCATTTGTAGTGAAACTAGCTTTATTCAAGGAAATAGATATCGATGAGAATATCCTATAAGACACTGGTATGGGCTTTGAATGACAAAGTTGCGTGACTTTATTTAAAAATGAGTAGCATTTGATTAGCAGATATTTCGCAGTTGTCGTTAGTGTTATCAAATAATTACTTTAAATATAATACTGGAAAATTATAGCTTTATGTGTAGGTAGGTAGATGGACAGATCAAATAAAATCTGCAGTGGGCGATCCCTTGCATGAATGCACTAAAAAGACCAAAAACCGGAATAGATGGAGAGAAATCGTGAGGCAAATCACATCAGCCCCTACACATGATACTACATGATGACCACGACCGCTCTGACAAGAGTGCTACGAAGAAGAAGATGTGTAGGTAATTATGATCGCAATGTGTTTGTGAAATTTTATTCAACTTATCTCTTCGGAAAATGATAAGCACAACTTGAGATTGCCCATTGGTCGAAATTCAACTGCATTTTTTTTTATTTGGTGAATATGGTACTAAACTTATATAAAAATGTAATGTTAATTTAGGTAACAACGTCACTTTGTTATGGTAGGTAAAAGACCCAAAACACTTAAACATGATTAAATAAAGTTGGAAAACCCTAACCATGACGTCATTAAGTGATAAAAATAGAGTCTATACCTTCTTTTTGCTTTTTATGGATTACAAGGCTTTAATTTACGCCTGAACTTAACTAAGTTAGGTACTTAAAATTAATAACGCAAATAATTTAAAAAAAAATAAGTTTCTTTATGTATGAAAGATTAACGAGTGAGTTTAGCAACATTCGAATTTAAGTTACATTGCATAATGTAAGGGCTAAAAATGTAAACTTACCATCAAACTTATGAAGATGATGTTTACTTTTAGTTTCTATTAAGTAACAAAGCCGATGTAAATAATTTCATTTGTAGAAATATACACTAGTTTGTTCTTTTTTTTTAACTTTATGAGTAAGATATATTTTTTAAGCTAATTTATTTGTTTTTTCCTTTAAAAAAGAGTCTCACATCGAAAACACATACCTAATTAAGTATTATCTTATCCTCTATAGGTACCTATACAATAGTACCATGATTCAATAAGAGACAACGCATAGTCTAAACCGGTGAACCCAGAGTTTTAAAATTTAGAGGAATTATTCCTTCTTTTACTCTAAAAGGGACTAAGAAAGGATTTTTGTAAATTCGACTTTTAAGCCGAGAAAATAACGAATAAATACCCAAATCGATGCTAACAAAATCACAGGCGAAGCTCTTATATAGGTACTATAATTACTATAGAGTGCAGATTTGCCACAGAGTATATTCGTGACAAATCTAAACGTAAATCTAAGACAATACAAATTACATGCTATTGAAACGGTCCCAAATGTAAGCAATATACAAACATTTAATTCTTATTAGCTCGAATCGTCACGAAGTCGTGATAAAAGGCAAGAGCCCGAGGGCAAAACCTTGAAACTATATAATTATTAATTACATAAGAGTGTTTAACATTGACCTTCGACACTTTCAACAATAAAAAGCTTTCTAAGTCACAATAAAGTATCAAGAGCAGTTTACGAAACAGGAGTACTGAAAACTAAGACTTTTCACATGCTTTTCACCTTCAAATTTACGTGTAATGTCACTATGTCCAGCTTCCATAAATAGCCTGTAGGCATCGGACTTAGGAACAGTCTGGTAATAGGCCGCTCGATCAGTATCAGTAATAGACCCAAGATGGTGGGGCATAGTGTTCGGCGCGCGCCTCTCAAGACTCAAGAAGGATTCAGCGCCAATTAGGTCGCTGACAATGGCGGAATCATCGGTACATACGCAACTGATACCCATACCTATAAGTCGAGGAACTCTGATGTGTAGTTTTTACTCTATGCGAGTCGAGTTTATGGGGTATCCATAAAGGGTTTTTCACGCATAGTTTTTTTTTAAAAGGGGTTACCTACTCCTGAATTACGAACACAATCCAAACCCCAATTTATACGAAGAAGAATTTGACAAATAAATATATGAACTCCTTGTTGTAAGTGTAACAAAGGCATGTACTAATGCGCGCATGGTTCCTGGCTGATAAAAGAATTTGCGACTTTGGCATAGGAAAGCCGGGCGTGCTAAAAAAAAAGAGTACATACCTATTTATCAACTTTGACTGCTTATTAAAGTAGGTCTACGTTTGAATTCGGTACATAAGCTGCATATTAAATACGTGTCATGTTTACTCAAATTCTGTTCAACCATTTAGTGGTGAACTTGTTATTGAAATACAGAAATACAAAATTACAACACACTTCCTCATTTATAATTATTTTATATAGGATAGGCTCGTTTAAAAGAAATCAATGCATCATCCTAAGATGGTATTACAACATCCGTGAGATAACAAGCTAGTTTCACCTTCTCATATATCACTAAATGAGCTGTAATTGTCAAATAAAAAAAAAATATGGCGGAAACAACCTTGTACTTGATATCAATCTAAAAATACTCTCTAAAGAGCCCTAAAAATAGAAGCGGTTGCCTCCCTTGAGAAACCCAAGGGTAATTTATAGCACGTCTCGTTTTCAGGTCTTGGAGACTACTTGAGACATTATTCCCTAGCGACTCCACCCACGGTGGTATATCATTTCAAATATCGCACTGACCTTTCACTAAAATATGTATATCGATAAGGTTTAGTGTAATGTGATTAGTGACGCAAGTTATGTTACAAATCGTGTGAAATTAATACATGTATGTTTGAAATAATGATGCTTATTAGAAAGTACATAATAGTTTTCCAATGATAAAACGAGGGGTCCTATGTATAAGGGTCAAAGTGCAAAATCATAACTTCACAGTGAAGGCTCTCAAAGTTTCAATTTAATATATTTTAACATAATAAAACTGAAACTTTGTATATTGGCTACGATACCTATATATCCGATGTTTTTACTATAATATATAAATTTTAGTTTTTCAGTTTATTGTACGTCTCAAATGACTGTTTGGTCATTGTACCATACGTTTCTAAGTATGGTACTTACATAACAAAAATCACTGTTTCTATGGATAAATTTTGTATTTTTTTTAGTGCACATTATTAATTGTAGTAAAAAGAAGCACTTAGCCATCAAAAAGCGAAAATCGCCAAATTGTTCATTTGGCGCTTATACGTAGGACCCATTGAAAACGCAATAGACTATTGTGCAATGGTGTTTAGTGGTGCGCGACAAAAACGCCAAAGGTACATAATCATCTCTTACCTATAAAAAAACAGATTAACGCTTTATAATTACACAAATTTCAACACTACATACTGGCTTGCTCAATGCTGAACCGCAACCAAATTCACAACATCCTCTCGCACGAAATGGTGTTTATAACATGTTAGCTTGCTAAACGAGTTTAAAATGATCTGCACGCGATGAAAACAACTTTTTGTACAATTTTATGATTCGCCACCTTAATTGAACTGCCAGATTTTAGTATGTTATCAGCTGCCTAGCCTTTTCCCAACTATGTTGGGGTCGACTTCCAGTCATGAACATGAGAACATTGATTTATCGAATTTCTAACATTTTAAATGCATGTCGCTTAACTTAACCTCATAAAGAGAATAATAATTACTTCATTATTAGTTTAACAATTAAAAGACAACCGGAATCAATATTATTTAACACACACACATACACGCGCTCGAGGTACAAGGTTAACTACTTATGACATGTCAGACGTTCACGTAATTTAGTTGACGTGTTTTTTTTCACCTCGATGCCTCGAATACTAGATAGAATTCAACAAAATTTGCCACGAATCTAGGGTTTAACAACCGCAAGGACCGGAGGAAGGAGGCGCCGTCGATGCGTAACAATTGATTTCCTTTTGTGTCTAATTTCTCGGTGTTTGACAGTTTAAAAAATGTAATACTTACGTTAGACTTTTCATTCCGCAAAATAGCTTCCTTTTCCAGAGAGTGTCATTAATTCATCAAGGTCGAGAAATGAGAGACAATTTGAAATCCAAATAAGTTAGTGGCAGGATGCAAAAGATTACTGTTTAAAGAAGATCGGAAACAAGATACAACAAAAACACTTCCCATAATGCTGAAAGTAAACAAATCATATTCACAGCATCTTCACATTATAAATTTCGTCACAGAGTATGCGCATGCGCATCTCAGGAGCAATTGTGTAACGTGATTGATGTGAACCACATGATGACGTAACTCTGCGTGAACTGGCCAGCAAATTACTTCGCAGCAGAGTTTAGAAATAGTAATCATGAACTGATTCCATTTATTTGGAAGATAGTGAACCTCATTTACCTCTGTGTTGCTATTATAGACGTATGGTATTCAATGTTACGACCAAGCAACCTTTTACATGTATAACTAATCTATATCTATATAGCACTGATAGCCTAGTGGTATGACTGTCGACTGACAACTCAGAGGTCTCGAGTTCGATCCCAAGGCGCGCATCTCTGACTTTTCGTAAGTTATGTGCATATTATAAGTTAATTAATTATCAGTTGCTAAAACGGTGAAGGAAAACGTCGTGATGAAACCAGCACACCTGTGAGAATTTTCAATGGTGTGTAAAGCCATGTCCGAGGCCTACGGGCGGTTTAAACTCTGACACCAGGTTGTTATTCAACCATACGATAAGAAAAAGACACAAAATATTATGCTCTTTAATTACCCCTTTGTATTATAGTTATAATGGCATAGTAACGCTAGTCTTGTTTCAATGTAGATGAGAGAGACAATTTACCGATTAATATTTTCACATATTTGATCAAAAGAAACGATGTTTTCCTTCACTGTATAAGATCTGTTGAATTAGATAAAAAACATCGGTTAGTTCTCACGCGAGCCTTCGGTCTGGCCAACGATAATTAAATAAAGGGAGATAAAATTCGATAATTTTGCAAGCACGTAATCTAACACCAGGGTCGAAAACATTTATACAGTTTAGAAAGTAAAGAACCATAAAAAAATATTAGCATTTTAATCTCTGCACGATTAGTAAAGGTGTAGTAACTCTGTAACCTCTGTAATTAGAATAGATTGCGCGATGATGGTATTTTGGACCCTTGAAAAAATAGTTTAATTTAGCAGCCGTTTTTTAACGCTTCATTGACTGAACACGGCGGATCGTGAGATTATTAGCTTTAATCGTCGATTAAGGCGTTGATATATTTAGCATTCATTGGCACTGGCTTTGTCAATAAATGTTGACAGTTGCAGCAAAAGTGAATGCTTGTAAGCAGAATCGTTAAAATAATGAGACATGTCATAAGTCACAAGTTTATGATATCAATAATTCCTGTTTTTTAAACGAAAATGATAAATAACTAAATCGGGCACAATAACAATAACTAACTATATAGAACTAATACTAAAACTAAAAACTAACATTAAAACTAAAAATAAAAAGAGAAAAACTTAGGTAATCTAAAAGACCGCTTCCAGTGGGCAATGTCCCCAAAACGCTGGCTGCATTGCTACGTTGAATGGCAATGCTAAGCCTTTGAGCTAGGTATAGGCCAGCGTTTTGATTCCGAGTAGTTTCGACCAGACGGGGGGCTTCCTGTTTTTTAGTGTAATAATTTCGTAATATCGAATCTTATTATCAACGGATTAAAAATATTTAATAAAATTAAAAGTCTTTTTATTGTGGGCATAATCGAAGTAGGTAGGTTTACTTTCTTTCTTTCTTACTTATAAAATTGACAAAATCACCATAGCAACCTGTCAACATCAAAGATATTGGAAAATTTCTATGGTCAACATAATGCATCAGTGATTACTCACCACTTTAGACGAAAAATTTTGCTGTTGTTATTCTTCCAAGCATGCCACATAAATAATATTATCAAAGTTACCATAGCAACCCGTTAACATGCGCAGCAGCAACTACGCACGTCTGTCTCAAACATAACTGTGCTAAATCCCTTAGTCGCTTGGTCAATATTAATTCTTCTTCTTATTACCGTATTACTGATAAACCATAAAATATCCGAGTTCAAAATGTCTCCGTAACTGGCCTCAAACATAAATTTTCCATCGAATGCATATTTGATAGCTACTAAGTATATTAGCTGAAAGATGTTACACTATTTATAAATGAAGAACGGCTGAACCGATTTGGCTGAAAATTAGTGGGGAGGTAGCTTAGAACCAGGAAAAGGACATAGGATACTTTTATAAGTTTTTTTTTTACGGCTGGACCGATTTTCATGGTTTTTGATTTGTAGAGGTAGCGTAGGGTAGGGTAAGGGTAGAGTAAGGTAGGGGTAGAGTAAGGTAGGGGTAGAGTAGGGTAGTGTAGGATAGAGGTAGAGTAGGGTAGGGTAAGATAGGGTAGGGTAGAATAGGCCTTGAAGTAGGATAATCATGCGTACGAAGTCGTGTCGGGAAGCTAGTAGTAGATACGAGTAATATTATCATTTGGGTTCATCATCTTAACATTCAATTGGTTCTGTTATTTCAGTGTGTATGTGTAAGGGTGTGCGAGAGGGTGTGTGTATGTGTGTGTGTATTGTTTATTTCAGTGTTAATTAAATTGGTGGGTGGGCCAGGACATTTTGCCATAGGCTCTAGTCCTATCTATATAAATGAATATCAATTGCCACAATTGTTTTGTGAGTTTAAGTGGGTCTCTGGATGATTTTAAAATCATAACCACAGAGGCAAAGGACGGTCAGCTAGTAGGTAATAAATAAACAAACGCATTATTAGCATATCTCCACCACCTTTCATGTCATTTTTATTACACCGGATACCTATAGTACATTAGTAATGGCTACTTTCTACCCACCATCGTAGTAATAAATTCGCACCTAATGGTTTCCTTATCGCTCTTCCTCCTTTAATTATTTTACTGTTTACTACAACACTACTAGGGAAGAATAGCCTAGTAGTATGACCGTCGACTGATAAGTCAGGGGTCTGGTTCGAACCCAAGGCGCGCATCTCTTGACTTTTTGTAAGTTATGTTCGTATTGTATTATGACTTTATTATCACTTGCTATCCTCGTAGAGGACTTAAAGACATTGGTCCCGCGCCTGATCTCTCCAATTGGGTCTGATGGCCGTCCCATCGGACAATAAGAGTGAGGGAATAGAGAGTGCACCTGTGTTTACACTCACACTTCTGCAGTGCTCTGCGCTGTACTATTTCGTGCGTATTTGGTTTATCTCCGTTGAGATTGGCCTCTGTAACTAAAATTCCGTCAGGAGGATTTATTATTATTATATTATTAGGCAGGACAGCAGCGGCAGTGACTGCCTCGTTGGTCTAGTGGTAGCAAGCGCGACTGCTGAGCACGAGGTCCTGGGTTCGATCCCCGGGTCGGGCAAAGTGTTATTGGGTTTTTCCATTAGGAAATGCTCAGTAGCAGCACGGAGTCTGGAATTGTGGACAACATCTGGACAACATCTATTGTCTGTGAATCGTCAGCTCAAAGGGCAAGCTTGATCGTGAGAAACAAGATATTACAATGCTACAATAATTTCTACTGATTTGTTCAATCATTAGTTGACCGATGATCAAGTTCTAACGTGATTTTAATTACGATGTTTCCTCCTATTTCATTATCTAAACTATTTCCGATAATACTAGTTTTTCTTGTATTAGGTACAAGTATAATATTGTATTTTATGCAGGTTGCTTCCAACCCGCCGATCTGGAAGTCATTGGGGGAGGCCTATGTTCAGCAGTGGATGTCTTATGGCTGAAATGATGATGATGATGATGATTATAATTTAAACCTAGTTATCTATATCGAGTAGCTGTCCATATAAAATGTCTTAGACTTAGACTAGACGTAAATTTTGCAAATATTTATTAGTAAAAGACAATGGTCCTGGGCCATACGCTGTTTGCCTCAGCACTATTAGCTACCTATATAAAATAATATTTTGTATTATAAATGACGCATACATTCGACTGAAATTTAATTTAATTAACGAACACTTCTGAGAACTGTTTAATATTCAAATGACTTTCGGGTTCAGGACTTTCAGGTTACAATTCTTAGGCCTTAGTATTGTCAAACCACAAAGTCTTATGAGTGTATTAAAATGAACTACGTTAAAATGAATCTATGGGTGTACATTTTGAGCTTAAGTCTTGAAGACCATTTAGAGTTAAAAGCACGCAGACTCACAGGAAGACAGGACAGGCAAAAACAGTGACGGTAACATAGTAAGCGTACACCTCTGCCTAGTTTTGTTGATTGATAATCTGACGTTAGTTTTACTAAGCTGATATCAATACCGAACCATTATATAACTAATATCAAATTCAAAACAAGCAACTATCACTTTCATTTAAATGGTAACTAAAAAAATGTAGCTGTAGGCGTATTACAAGGTTGTTAGTCCATAAAAACCCAATTACGTACCGCCTTAATAGTGAAAGTATGACCAAATAGTCATATCCTTCTGACCAAATAAATTTTATAAATAATCGTTAGTACAGTCGCCAATACAAGTGGTTGGCACGTCCTTTAAAACCACGCTAGGAACTAAGTTTGACAAGTAAAATTTGTATAAAACTGAGATTTCGCAGTAGTGTACTACTGTACTGAGATTTTGCACTTAGTATAGTACTACATTAAGGTTTCACAGTGAGTGTAATACTGTACTTATAAGATATCGCAGTATGTGTGTATACTATACTAAGATTTTGATGCATCAAGATTTTTCAGCATAATACTTAGTCAATTTTGACAGTGTGTGAGCTGAATGTGTACCATCGTCAATACCAAAAATATAAACGTCATTCACATGAAAAAAAAAATTGAAACTTTATTGTTTGCATTGCATGCAAAAAATGCTTTATAAAAATGTTTATGTAGTCACACACATGCTTTGAAACTTGGTGTTTGCTTATTTTCTTTTATTAAAAAAAAATGTAGGTATATATTACATTTAAAAAAAAACTTCTTAATAATTCTTCTTCATCAGATTCTAATGGAATTAAACCGTATAATTAGTTAGTATAAACTCAAACTTTCAACTCCCTTGTCTTCTTCTCTTTGAGTGAAGAAGAATAAATAATAATAATAATAAAAGAAAGACAAATAAAGAAAATAAATATTTAATTTCTTTATTCTTCTTTATCAGATTCCTTCAACTCCTTTCTCTTCTTTTCTTTAAGTGCATTCTTTCCGCCATAACTTTTAATCAAAATCACATACTTCGATAAAAATATATTCTGTTCTTACCAGCATAACAGTACCTAATAACATGAAAATTAATGGCTTTAATCGTCAATAAATTGAATTGAGTAGTTAAATGTTAATTATACTATGTTATTACTCTGTTTTACACTGTACTGTAACATGTATTATAATAACATGCGTCGATTTAATACTTATATCGACGACATAATAATTGGGTGATCATTCTCGAATCTCATCTATGATTAATTAGTAATGAGTAAGTTTGAAATGTGATATACGAGTATTTAATGTCTACATAGGCAGCAATATGATTCATATTCATCGTGATCAAAATTATGATATTTTTTTAAACATATTAAGTACTAAAGGCCGCCTTTTGGATCAAAATTCAACCGTCTTTGTTTTTTTTTTATTGATATTTTTAACACTAGTAGTCGTCAAACTTTACTAAACAAAAAAAAAGGATCAACAAACAAGAGAAAATGGTGCTTAACTTAACAGTAAAGATTTCAATTACGCACACAACATAAAATCCATCATCACCATATAAGGCACACGAGATTAAACAATAGTAATCCAATTACTGCGTACGTGATAGTGAAAGCGCTCGCGCATGCACGGCGGTCAGCGTGCGTCCTTGGCTGCGCTTACGACACCACATTACTGAGATCCGGTTATTTCGAACTAGAGCCCTCGCAGATGATACCAGTAAGTCCCTAATCGTATTTGTAACGCCTTTTTAGTGTAGGTGTTTAAGTAGGATGGTGTTGATTCGTTTTGTGCTACCAATATACGGTTGGGTCTTTAAAACGTTTGTCACTTTTTATTTTTTTTTCTTTTATCAAGGCGAAAAACATAATACGTTTTGAAGCTACGGCACTGAGCGGACTTGCATTGAAATTTATATTTTATGTCTAGATAACAAAAAATGGTTCCATATTAACTTATTTAGGTAAGTAATTATTTTTTATTTAACTCTCTAAAACAATAAAATATGTGTGGCGTGGTGACATTGCTACGACCCCAATACATCACTATATAGTATAAAACAAAGTCGCTTCCCGCGTCTGTCTGTCCCTATGTATGCTTAGATCTTTAAAACTACGCAACGGATTTTGATGCGGTTTTTTTTTAATAGATAGAGTGATTCAAGAGGAAGGTTTATATGTATAATACATGCATATTAGCGTAACCGTGCGAAGCCGGGGCGGGTCGCTAGTATAATATAAAATACTTATTGTTGAATAAATGATATACTTAATAATAACAGAACTATATTACGTATTTTTTTTTATAGTAATGTAACCTTTCAGAAGGCTGAGCTTACAATGTCGTTAGGTACGAGGCACGCCACTGCTAATACGTAAGACATAATCAATACAAAGTCTATTAACAACAACAACAATAGCAAAATATTATTACATTCATAATAATGTGTTATTATTATAATGAGTCACGTATAATTAACTACATGTGTTTTATTAATCAATAAAACTGAAGTTACGATTCATTTTAAAACCGGTCAAGTGCGAGCCAGACTTAGGTTAAGTTTATTTTTTATTAAAACTGTGAATATCTGAAACTTCATTTTTGTTTTCCTAGTAAGTAGGTATCATTTTACATAGTGTAAAACAAAGTAGCTTTTATGTCCCTATATCCCTATGTATACTTAAATCTTTAAAACTACGCAACGGATTTTGATGCAGTTTTTTTTAATACATAGAGTGATTGAAGAGAAAGGTTTATATTATATGTATTTAGTATAAGCATTGCACCCGTGCGAAGCCGGGGCGGGTCGCTAGTAAGTTTTATAAGTTAAGGACAGATTTCTTTTGCACATTTTTAGATATAAGTCGAAAAGTAATAAATAAATATTATTATGCCAACAAATTAAATTAAATTTTCCAAAAAATAGGCTAATCAATTGGGATGTAGACAATTTCTTTTTAATTAAAAATTTAAAATTACTAAATAACCATTTAAAAAAATATGTAAAAAAATGGCTGTACAAGTTACAACAAGGGTTTTCTTTTTAAATTTTGTTTTTTTTAAACAGCCATTCGTCTAAGCCTAAATAGGTCTTTGACTGGCCTAATATAATTCAATATCGAACGTTAATGGCCACTAAAAAATTTTGATAAAAAAAATTGCGATAAAACGTAACCTGTAACTTTGATACCACTAAATACTTTAGTAACGTATGCGTGATTACATAGAGTTTACTTAACAAAAGAATGGTTATTCCAAGTATATTCATGCAAAAGTATAAGGAACTAACGTAAACTATTATCACACGCTTGCTTGAACCAAATTGTATACAAAGGAAGACCACCTTTTCCTTCCTATGACATACACCTTAGTATTTACTTCGTGACATACACTCAACAAATCTAAGTATTTATTTATATTATACTAGTGACCCGCCCCGGCTTCGCACTGTTACGCTAATATGCATGTATTATACACATAAACCTCCCTCTTGAATCACTCTATCTATTAAAAAAAACCGCATCAAAATCCGTTGCGTAGTTTTAAAGATCTAAGCATACATAGGGACAGACACACGCGGGAATGGACTTTGTTTTATACCTAGTATGTAGTGACTAGCTGCCCGGCGCGACTTTGTACGCGTGATTATCCTACCTCTACGCTCATTCAACGCTACACTACCCTACTCTACACTACCACTACGCCTATCCTACTCTACCCTTGGGGTATATTCCATTGTTTTTAATATTTATTTTGCTATTCAACAAGCCGATCCATTCTTACATGGCTTTATAATCCTAATACCTCCTAACAACATCTAGAAACATAAAAACAAGTAATCTACGAGATAAATAATCCGTTTCGCTCAATCGCGAAGATGTCAATTAAAAACCGGAAAACTTGTGGACATTAATTGCACCATAATTATAGAATCACACGTCACGTACACTTGAGGCCGCATTAACAGCACCGATTTCACAGTTTAACCAACGGTTTGTATGTTATTCTATAGGGCTGTCTATGATGTAATTATGTATATTTGGTAACGTTAAAAACGTCTATAACAGGCGCTCGGGCCGAATTTGTATTTTTTAAGCGGACACCACAAACGTCTTTGGTGTAATTATGTTAAATGATTGTTACTGTTTTGTAATTTTGGTATCTCGGTCAAAGCAGTAAAAGTTAAGATGTAGATAAGATATAGGTTTGTTCATTTTGTCTGCGCAATCTTGGCTAATAGTAATTATAATCTAATCATTGAATATTCAATAACAAGCTATAGGTCATAAGCCATTAAGGTGCGATAACGACTAAGGCAATTTGGCAAATGTCATACTATACAGGACATAACATTTTGGAGGGTTCTGGTCGTGATTATTTAACAGAATACTGTTAATAGGGTGACAAGACTCAATTTTATCGATTCACGAAATTCCCGGCCGTATCTGCTAACATATACAGGTCAAAATAGATGAAAACTGTTCAAACTTATTTAAAAACAGGATAAAATTGTTCAAAACTTGAATTGTCTGAAAATATAAACTTTTTGAGATCTCTAATCAAAGAATAAATACCAATTTAAATTGATTAATATTTTTAGAGAGTTAATTGTTTTGCAAACAGAACTATTTCTCAAACTTTATGACCTACTTATAAAAATCTTTCCCTTCATGCACTTTTTTTAGTATTTTTTTACCGCATTCCAAGTTTGATTTAAAAGACCATCACCATTATCAGTGACATAATGGCAGCCCTAACAGCACTAAGCTTGCCAAGCTCAAACCACGTCGGTCACGCCCTGCCGAGCGCGACATTACCCACGCATCACACTCTAGTGTTCACTTGTACTTTCAATGCACTGCAGTGTACCGCTTCCTAACTGCTACTCATTGTTGAAAATACGGGGTATTCTGTGAGAGCGCTCCGCCTTCTTGATGCGTAATTGTATTTAAATTGCACGCCAGTGCTTAGTATTTCCATTACAGTGTAATTTGCAATTCTGCGTCCTATAGCAGGCATAGCTAGTAAAATTTCAAAACATTGTAACATTTTGGAAAAAATATCTCGTAGGTACGTACTTACCTAAAGTATCGGTACCTAAATTATTGGTATCTTTATAACAGTTCCGTACCTGACTGACAGACGATGCACAGCCTATACCTAAAACTAAAAGGAAATATTACACTAGTTTACAAAATTCAACTTTTTTTCTGTTGCTGTGAATGTTGTCGGTAATATTGTCCACTTATGACATGATCTTAACAAATCTACCCTCAAAAAATTTTGTGCAGCTCGAATTTCTTTGTTATTGACTTTCATCATTTCTGCGTATTTATTCGTTAATAAAGTGGCTATTTCAGTGTATTCAGATAAATTTTAAAGTTTTTACGACATGAGTGGTTCAAGGAGAAGTTGTTTAAATAACCCTAACCATTTTTGTTATAAATGTGGAGAATATGTATTAAAGAATACCGAAAAACGATATCAGAGTGCGTTAAAAACACCTATTTAGTGTACTTTGGGATATCTTTAAATAAAAATGACAAGTCTTGGGCTCCCAATTGTGTTTGTAAATCGTGTGTAGAATATTTACGGTTATGGAATAGCGGAAAAAGAAATAGTTTTAAAATTAAAACACCAACCATTTGGCGAGAACCACAAAATCATACAGATGACTGTTACTTTTGCAGTGTTAAAGTTAAAGGCATAAACTCTATAAATCGAGTAATTAAAGCCGGTATTTTTGACGGACCCCAAATTAGGCAACTTACAAAAGATACAGAAATTAGAAATTCTATGACTCAGCTTGAATTAAAAGCATGGACAGCTTTCGTATTGGTGATGCAAAACTTCCTCGGAAACAGAAAGTCAGAAAATTATAAAGTGCTTGTAGAAGACCTCCTCTTACAATTAAGCACTCTGGGATGCAATATGAGCATAAAACTACACTTTCTTCATAGTCACTTAGACAGGTTTCCAGAAAATTTGGGAGACATGAGCGAAGAGCAGGGAGAGCATATGCATCAAGATTTACGCGTCATAGAGGAGCGTTATCAGGGTTTCTGGGATAGGAATATGATGTCTGACTATTGCTGGAGCCTTATACGTCATTCTTCTAAGTCCATGCATAAAAGAAGAGCTTTTTTTGGAGCACAATGATTGATAAAAAAATATATTACATTTTCTCTTAGTAAATACCTGTATTTTTAATTTTTATCTATAACTCATAAACTAGAGCTGATAAAAATATTCTACTTATATATTTATAAACAGCATACCATATGTAACAAGCAACAGTAAAAATTTTATCGGCAACAGATCCACTGTAAACTAGTGTTATTATTCCATAAGTATTGATTGCGTTATTAAAGGATTTTTGGAAATTCCATCCCTAAGCGGATACAATCGGGGATGGAAATATAAAAAAATTACCCGTTCGCAGTCAAAATTAAAGCTCTAATTATTCCAAAATATTGATGGACGATAACAAAAGATAATAAATCATTAACTAGAAATAAAAAGTAACAATAAATATAGACTGCCTCGATGGTCTAGTGGTAGCAAGCGCGACTGCTGAGCACGAGGTCCTGGGTTCGATCCCCGGGTCGGGCAAAGTGTTATTGGGTTTTTCCATTAGGAAATTCTCAGTAGCAGCACGGAGTCTGGAATTGTGCCCGGTTAATGGCAATAGGCTCACCCCCTATTACATGGGACTTATTACACAGCTGGCGAAACGTGGGTGTACTGCACGCCTCTGCCTACCCCCTCTGGGGAATACAGGCGTGAGTCTATAAAAAAAAAAATATAGATTGCACCGAAAAAAGCTAAAACTAAAAATTGCTTGACATAATTCATTCAACTTGCGTGAAAAATCTAGAAAAACCCTTTTAGATAAACAATGCTCTTGAGAGTCATATGTTATAGATTTGCCAACTCACACCTGGTGCCTACTTGAGAAATTACTTGGCTCATCAATCTGTTATAGAAGGTTTCTTATTAAATAATATTATCGAAAAGAAGGGTTAGGACGATTGCACAATCACGAGTACAGTCATGTAGACACAAACTTTTAACAAAAGGCCAAGTGTGAGTCGGGCTCACGCCATTATGACGTAATATTTCGGATCCTCGGTGCGCGATTTAAAACATGTTAGATGGATAACATTTCTTGCCTTCTTGTATTCTTGCAAAAATATAGTTTTTCGGTAAAATATTGGCAAGATATAGATCTGAAACCAAGGCAAAAAAATTTCCTCCAAGATTGAAACTTGTGTGTTATAATATAAAAACATTAAAAAATAGGGTGTGTGTGGACAAAAAAACAAAAAAACTTAAAAACAAGTCAAATTTTACACAAATAAAACTCATAATAGTATCAGATATCAAGATTCATAATTTTACCGCCATCGGCACTTTCACTGCTTGCAAACTTAGATTTTCTTGTATCGGATACTGGTAGAAAGCTTACTGCAGCCTGTCTTATCTCTTTAAATTAGAAAACAGGACTTTAATATCATGCAAAATCGATAGCTTTTCTCTAATCGGCTAACTTGGTAAAAGTTAATCGTCCGGAAAATGCACTTAGATCTTTCGATAGCTTGTAAGTGCAGGATGTTGGAATAAAATGCAAAAGCGTGATGAATTGCTCTAGATAAACTTAAAATAAGAATAGATGAAAAATATTTGTAGAAAAATAACTCTACTTTTCAACCAATCGAATGAAAATTAACTCGACTTTTCAATCAGTCGAATGTAAAATAGTTTAATATTTAATATTATACTAGCTTAATTTTATTCAATTGCTACGACCCCGTTAAGTTTTTCCCCGAATTATCTAATTTTTCGGACAACATTTCCAATATTATAACATCAAAAAAATTGATCTAAGAGTTCTTGAATGATGCGATTTCCAATAAACTGCTTAAACATTAAACATTTAATATGTTCGAAGATTAAAAAGTAAAATATTGAAATCTAAATAAAATAAAACATAATATTAAACAACATAACATAATATTAAAGTAATTAAGAATTATATTTATTTGTAGTAGTTTTCCCAGCCAAGACGAACCTTCACACATAAAACTCATTACTCAATAAGTAATTATTACTGATTTAATGATATTAACTCGTATCACTAAAAGAATTATAATTTAATAGGGTTTTTTTTTAAATTTATAGTTATACTTAAACAAAATAAGAAAATGTATCAACTACGTAGGTTAATTCGAATTTATGTCTATTTTTACCTTTTTCACATAGGTAGTAGTTAAAGAATATAACTTGAAACTCACTAAACTTAGGACACGTTCCCATAAACTTTTTATTAAAAAAATAAAACTGTATTATCTTGAGAATTTTTTAAATTGGCAATTTAAAAGAACAAAATTGTGCGAAAAATAAAGAAAGTAAAATGACTTACGCAAAAACTAATACAAAGGGTAAAAATTTTACACAATGTTCAATAAAAAAAAAACAAGACATTAAGTTTACGCGCCAACTATAACAAATGACGATGAATAAGTTAAAATAATAATAATGCTTTATTTAAATATCTAGACTTAGTTTGACTCGCGAGGTGGAGGTTGTTCACATGTGGGATGTGGACTCAGCAGTCATTGTGTCGATAGTTGTTTGGATTGATTTCAAGAACCTCGATCAACACCTTAAGATGCTCTCATTGGATGGCTGGATCAAGGGCTTGATGCAGAAGACGGTCCTCAACGTCGACACGGCTCGCATAGTCAGTAGGCTCTCTGAAACCCTGACCACGGTAGCTTGGACCCTGTTCCCGATACCGGTGGACTTTTATATTTTTAAATATGTATTTTTTAAATATAAAATTGTATGTTTTGAAAAAGAATAAACGGAATAATAATGCTTTATTTTTGTGTAAGGAACCATACAAGAAACATTTCAATAATATAAATTAATACCAACAACGTGACATTTCTAGCGACCTACGAGTCGCTCAACTAAGTACAATAAACTTTGTGTTCTTTTGTGTGCGTGCGCATGTATGTTTGTATGCGAGAGTAAGATGTGGGTGTGGGTGTGGTATATATTTTTAATAAGCCTAAATACATTAGATACAGTTTACCGGAATAATACGTTTTTTCTAGATAACGTTTTGATCGATTACTTTAATCGTTCTATCATATTTTTACGGTTTTCAGGGCAAACAAATCGGTAATATGGACATAATAAATCTTTCAATCATGATTAGCATTATTACATTTATTACTTTACCTAAATTTATTACAAGGACATTAATCAATTCAATTTAAATTTAATCTAATGATTTATAAAATTGAGAGTAATATTTCACTTCACTAAGTGATGAACTAACGCTTAGACATTTAAATTATCTTACTATATAATAAAATATATACGTTTGTGTTTGTAAGCACGCTCATCTGCCTAGCCTTTTCCCAACTATGTTGGGGTCGGCTTCCAGTTTTACCGGATGCAGGTGAATACCAGTGTTTTACATGGAGCGACTGCCTATCAGACCTCCACAACCCAGATACAGGGTTACACGATACCCCTTGGTCAGACTGGTTGTCAGACTGTCGGGCTTCTGACTACCCGTAACGACTGTCAAAGATCTACAATTGACAGTAGCAGCAGTGTTTGTAAGCACGCTTATGAAGATGAACGGTAAGCAGTGATAGCTTTCTTATATGTTGGACTACAAAGTCAATGTCGGAAAATTGAAACCCAGGCACGCACCTCTGACTTTTCGGATTTATGCGCATTTTAGAAATGAGAAGTTTTAGCAAGTATCACTTGCTAAAACTGGTGAAAGAAAACATCGTGAGGAACCTGAGAGATTTTTAGACGGGGTGTAAAGCCATGTCGGGTCATTGGATGGTTTAAACTCTAACACCAGGAAAGAAAGAAGCATGCGAAAACTGTTAAACAGGTTTGGATGATTTGGATAAATGATTTAGTACACAGATATACCATATCCTGGATATTAACAAAGTGGACTATTTATCCTGGGGTCTATTTTTTAATTTCACCGTCAACTTACTATATTCGTATACGAGACATTTTTACCTATGAATTTATTAGCGATTTGTCGTGTTTTCCTATATTTGGAACCATTCGATAGTAAAGTTACTAGTGATATTAACTAATATTTGGGTTGTATATTTTTATACCCTGAATCTGTGTTTTTGTATAAAATCCTTTTTTATATATATAAACTGTATTTTTGGACATGCATATATAGTAAATAATTTTAATTGTACATTACACATAACAAGCCCAAGTTTAACGTGTGGAAGCAAGAAAAATAAGCTTTGGTTTGAAAACTTAAAGAAAAAAGTGCTACAAGACGTCAAAGCCACAATGCGACGACTTGTGCTAATTTGCCTGCCGAGTGAGCTGCTTCGCGAATAAGTAAACCCTCTAGAAAACGTAACACGTTGTATAAATATATGCTTTAGATCTGCTTTTAATGTTTTTTCGATTGAAATATGTGCTAATATATGAATTAAATGAATGAAACAGCACAACAAAGTTTGTGCAGTATTTTATCAAATTATCTTTCCGCGGGTTATACCTACGTGCGTTCATTTTTTTTGTCGGCGTTTAATGTCGGTATGTCGGTTTTAGTGTGCGCAAGTGTACCTAAAGGTAAAATAAAAAATAAATCTAAGATACATAATAAAATATTCGAACCTTGTTACATCAATAAAAACAATAGTATTAAAAATATTAGTAGGTTTATTAAGACAATAATACAAAATACAATAATTGTGTAACAAAACGTTTAATATTATACCTACCTTAAACCAGTTTACGTATTAACATAAAGATGTATTATACATTAAGTATGTTAGAAAGACGATATGTCAAGGTGAAGTGAAACGGATGGGTGGCTGAGTCCCAAGGTCAGCGTAGTTAGTCGCCTTTTACGTAATATATCGATATTGCTCACTTATTGCGATAAATATTCGATTGTGAATTGCGAGTTTGCAACTTCGAATTATCAGTAGAATTATACTATTCGATTATATCGATAGTATCGTTTTATATTCGAATTATGGTAGAATTATCAGTACCTATTACTACTACTCTACATAATTATGTACTTTTTTAGATAATCTAAGACACCCACTGACTAACGGACATGAGGTCCAGGTTTCTTTACGATGTCTTCCTTCACCGTCTGAAGTCTGAAATCGTCAACCCGCAGTGAGCTAGCGTAGTGATTATTGCTCAATCCTTCTCTGTATAAGAAGAAGCCTTTGCCCTGCAATGGGACAGTTATGAGCCGATGTCTTTTATTTTATTTGTAATTATTTGACACGACTTTACGGCATGCTTTTGACTTGATTCTTAGGTAGGTACCTACATTAAAATTTAAGCCATCAAAAAGCAAATTCATATTCCATGAATTCAGCGATGAATTCATGAAGCAATAAAGTGTTATCAATCTATAGACTTTATAGACAATTATGCATTACGCCACAGTATAAGAAGTAGACGCTTCGTACTCAGATTCCGGTCAAGACGAATATTTAGGATATTTTTTCCCAAAAAGTGTATGGCTCTTTACTATTTACTACTTTAGATAGCCGTGGTTTTCAACTTTGTCAAACTATGTATAATTAGACAGACTGGGCGACACAGTGAAACTTTGACAATAGGCTACTCTGACAATTATTTTATAACTTCGAAACTATTCTACTAAAACAAAACGTTACCTATTCAGCAAAAGAACGACTGACCTCTGCGAATTGTCTGAGTAGGTATGATTGTGTTGAAGTTCTATTGTATTGTCGAAGATAAGTTCTGGAGTGCTGTAATCTAGATATTCTCGATGCATGAACTGGCAACAACCATAGCTTAGGTTTAAAGTCCTTAATTCCGACAACGCAGATAGGTACGGCCACCCATCACTGTAAGCCGCTGCCCACAACACCGCCAGGTATGCGCGCGCACGGTACATGTAAACCAAATGGTCTGGGGTTATTCAATAAATGACACCAATTAAAAAGTTAATTGAAGATAAAGTAAAGCAGATTGATTTGCGTTAAATCAGAATCATAAATTATATAGACGTTGAAAAAAACCTGCGCCAACAGTACTTTAAATATAGGTACTTTTTTCCGAAAAATCATATCACTCTCTGACTTCATCATAATTATTACATTGACTTTAAACATAAGCTAAAAACAATACAAACTTCGTTTTGGAATGGTAACCATAAATCCTAATCTTTATCAGCTACCTACTACTAAGTAGGCACTATACTTTTAACTTTTAAATTTTTAAAAGTAGGTATCTCCGAAATTCATCATTAAAACATAACAATATTTATACTTTTCGACTCCGACACGAGCAAAATCTACGACAGGTACGGATCACGGAGTAATCATAATAAATTTATAAAACACAAACAGAAAAAAAAAGTTTAATCAATTAAGTTTATCATCGAATTGATCGCCTCCTTTTTGAAGACGGTTAAAATATACATATAAATTTTCACACCCTTTTCTCTTGTTACAGGAAGAAAACATAGCCCTACGTCTGATCAAACAGCATTCAGACGTTGAAGAACCAGAGTCCAGCCCTGCATCTGTTGAAGAAAACTTCACGGGGAACACTGGGACCACCGGCCGGGCTTACTTCGACGAGACCGGCTACGTCCTTGGAGGGGCCAGAGATACTGACCCTTATGTGAGGAACAGGTTCAACCAGGCGTCATCGGATAACCTGCCAAGTAACAGGGCAATTCCTGATACTAGGAATGCTATGTGAGTCTTTTTTTTCACCTATTTGTGCCCACGGTTTCAAAATACTAGAGCGTAATGGTGTGTATTTTTCCGGGATAAAAAACCCTACCAAAGCTCTATCAAAGCTCTATCCAACTGAGCTACCGTGTTGCTCACGGTAGCTCAGTTGGATAGAGCTTTGATTCGATTGTACAAGTTGCGCAAATTCAAGCACCGCTCGTGTCTATCTAAAAAGATATTTTTAGAAATTTAAAAAAAAAAATTTCATCTTAATTTAAAATAAGTCTTGATTTAATTGAAATGAGATATTCACTTCTTTAAGCGCGCTGATTTGTGAGAGCGTTACCATGTTACGTATCCACGTACCATGGCAACGTTTTTACCAACTGAGCCATCGTATAGCTGCCTGTACCCATCTTATTTCAAGTTCCCTTTCTTCATCCTCATAAAGAAGACGAGTATGACTGATCTTCTTTGAACAATACGCCAGTTTGCGCGGCCTTACTATTACACAATTCACATAATCCACTAAACCAATAAGAAAGTCCAATATTGATCGTGATTGTACTTAACCCAGATTCTTCGTAATCTTATAAAAGTGCAGTGTCAGAGCCTGGCCTCAATATTACGTAATTTAACATGTACGGTCATCAGCATACCAGTGATAACTATCTAAACCTTAATTTGATAGTCATAAAGATCTTTTTTCAATGAAACTGTGACCCCGTGCTGATGAGTGTGAAGTATGTTTAGCCTTCCTCGGACCTTGTCGGCCTCGGTCTTCGGGTCAATGTCTGATGGTCTGAAGATTCGGTAATGTTTTTAATTGTTATAAAAGGGCATACGTAGGTAATGTATGTTTGATGTATTTTACCGCCCGTACCGTCAGTTTTAAGATTTTTTTTGAATTGATCACGTTGCGACTACTGATCGTGTGGTTCTGGGGTCAAAATTTTTGGAATTCTCCTCGAAAGGGATGTGTCTGAAGTCAACTTTATTTTAGGATTAAAAGTATTCTATATTGCACAGAGATATCTTTTTATAATAGGCGTAGAAAGAGGTTTGAAATTTCAACTGATTCTGGTGGGACATTCTAAAAGTACGGTTGCTAAAAATTACACTACACCGATCAGGTATAGTATAATAATTAAATAAAAGTAATGTCCTCGACCTAACTTCGGTCTCAGCGGCCAACGAACCTGAGATCTCTGACTTGCCAGTCGACAGTCATACCACTAGGCTATCACGGCTCAAAATATGTAGGTATAGTATGGGTTAATGTGTAAAAATCAATTTTATGAGAAATCGATAAAAATCGTCAAAAATATAGGTAGGTGCCTACCAGCCACATGATTTTCCTGGTTTTTCCTTTGCTATTGTTACGATTGAAACGTCTTATACACATGAGAGTTTTTGCATTTGATAGAGCTTGAAAATGAGCAATCGGCTGGCGTTACAAAGTGATTTCGCCAAAAGTGACACAAAAGAGGTCTTAGTCGCAACGACGATATTTCTATGGATATTTCATTCTTCTCGTTTTTTGTTATTTTTTATTTATAATTTCTACAAAAAAATATACACAATTGCTTATATTAACAACAAAAAAACCACTGAGGTTAAACCTGTACTATTTTGGAGTGTCCTTAATCACTATATAGTATAAAACAAAGTCGCTTCCCGCGTCTGTCTGTCCCTATGTATGCTTAGATCTTTAAAACTAAGCAAAGGATTTTGATGCGGTTTTTTTAATAGATAGAATGATTCAAGAGGAAGGTTTGTATGTATAATACATGCATATTAGCGTAACCGTGCGAAGCCGGGTAGGGTCGCTAGTTTTACATAAATAGAAGTCGCAAGAAGTTGTTATTAGATACATACCTACTCGTATTTCCAGGTTTTTTTTTTTTTTTTTTTTTTATAGACTCACGCCTGTATTCCCCAGAGGGGGTAGGCAGAGGTGTGTAGTACACCCACGTTTCGCCGGCTGTGTAATAAGTCCCATGTAATAGGGGGCGAGCCTATTGCCATTAACCGGGCACAATTCCAGACTCCGTGCTGCTAATGAGAATTTCTAAATGGAAAAACCCAATAACACTTTGCCCGACCCGGGGATCGAACCCAGGACCTCGTGCTCAACAGTCGCGCTTGCTACCACTAGACCAACGAGGCAGTCCAGTTTCTTCAGTCAGTTTCCAGGTTACATTGTTCATATTTACTGTCCAGATCATTTACTAACCAATTTCATTTCTTCAGGTGTAAGCTGAAGAAATACGACGATGACCTGCCCCAAACAAGCGTCATCATCACCTTCCACAATGAAGCCCGGTCTACACTTCTCCGGACTATCGTTAGGTAAGGAACCAAAGCTTTTTTAGTCGTGGCGAACAAGGGTCCGTTTACGGACGTGGGTCTGGATTGCACTCGACAGAGAAAATTAGAAAGAGTCATTAACGGGACACTTTAGGTTGTTATTTCTTTCTTTATCGTATAGTTGATGAACAACTATTATTTATTCAGGATAATAATAAGGATACATCATTATTATCACCCTGAAAAAATTATAGTTGATCCACTACATCCCACACTGACACTATTTTCTCTTATTTTTTAAATTAAAGGTGTGCCTTTAATATAAAACAATTAAGAGAAAATCTTCGTTACAGATATTAAGTTCAACATTCACAAGCGCGCCCTGACTTAGAAAAAAAATTCTATCTTACATCACACAAATACTTGTGTACCGAGCGAGAATAGTAAAAAAGCTTATAGCTTGTTGTCACACTATTCATAACATAGCCTAAACTAGCGTAAACTAACCTAATAGAATAGATTACATTGCAGGGCGGCTGGTGGCTTTAACCAGGTCGCGGGTTCAAATCCTGCTGGTAATCTTTTTATTCTTTCTACAATTTCAAAGTAAAGTAAATTCGTATATTTATGTTCACATGACTCAACAAAATGCATGGAACCGCTGATTTTTTTTGCGATTTCAGGGTTGGTCCCATAGTAAAAGTTGTTCATGATGATGAGTTTAATGACCCCTTTTAAGGATGCTGGTGTTTTACAAATAGCCCTGTATATTGTTAGATTCCACTTGTTTAACACGAATAAATTGATCATTGTAGTGTATTGTAGATGCTTCAGATAACAATCTTCTTTTGATATTCAGCTTGAGGTAATGAGACCGACACTATAAGAGGGTGACCTTTTCTTAAATAAAGGTTGAAAATATCCCGAATCTTCCTAATTGGGTAGGAAAATCCCACACTTTTCCTTTTGTTTGGGTCCTACCACTTGAAACAATGCAATTATTTTTCCTCTCATTTTTGAAATCAAGTGTTCATTATTATTTTTTTGTTACAGTGTCCTCAATAGGAGTCCAGAGCATCTCATTAAAGAAATTATTTTAGTCGACGACTTTAGTGATAACCGTAAGTAATTTTAATGACTTGAAAACTTTGATATATTTTTTTAGAGTCGATGCTTGCAAATAAGTACCTTATTTGGCAACAAATAAGGTACACTTTATGGTATTAACACGTTGCAGAACAGTGCAACGTTACCAGATGTCGCGAAGTAGTGTAATATGCATGCGGAATAATGTTACTCTTTGTCGCTCAACATGTTGAGCTACATGTTGCCACTCGATGGTAGCCTAGTGAAATATAAACGCACACGGCTTAACTAATACATACTATGATATGTCAATTTATAATTGACGCCAAGACAGTAAAAATGAAGTTATTAAAGTTATGTGACAAAATCACACTCATACGTACACCCTATCTTTATCTTACACACATGCTTTAATTTTACGTAATCTTCAAATTCGCTCTTAATTTATAAAATTATTATATTAGAGTTCTTCGTAATTAGCGTTATGTTAAAAATTATGTAAATGTATATACTTTGTCAGCTGTGAAGTAACCATGAATAAATAAATAAATTACTGGTGGACAAATAATTTAGTATACATCAACACGATTGAGTTATTTAGATATACCTACTACTTAAATTAATTGTTCCACCACATCGATATAAAATGTACATTGTACAATCAAACAAATATATGGACAATACAACAAAATACATTTTTTTTATTAAAAACGCTTAGTCATCTCCAAAACATTTTAAACATTGTAAAAGTAGGTAAGATTTTTTCTAAATTACATAATCACTCATTTAAAAACATATAAAAACAATTGTAGTGAAAGGCATCGTTCTAAAACCATGAATATGGATTACGCGTCAAGTTCTCTATTTTATAATATTTTACAACAACAACAATATTACCACATTTTTTTTACGCATCAGAACACGTTTTTTTTCTCTTATAAAAACTTAAATACTTAGACTACAACATATATAATATTATTTAAGTACAAGCTTTTTCTCAGGGCTTAGCTCCCATCGTTCTAATTTTACGGATAAAAAACTTAAATTATGTCCTTCTCCGACCCATAAACTATCTCTATGCAAACCTTGCTCAGTTCCGTAAAAGAACGGTAAACCACTTTGCGATCAAAATGCTTTGAACGATGCTACGTGAGTAGGGACTGGGCTAACGCTACGTTCGGACGCCGGGTGCAAGAGTGATGCACCGGCTTTGTCCACGATAGTACATTTTCATTGTCACTGTATATAATATTAAAAGTCACGGAAAGGGGAATAAAATTTCTGCTATCCCAGCGTGCAAACATAATAATGCAGCAACTTGTCTGGCTCACTTCCAAGCCTAAAATGTGTAACATAAATACTTCTCTCACAATACCAAACTTTTTCACACCTAACTCATAAGCAATGTTGTGAACTTTTTACTGTATTAAATACAACAAAACACTATTCGCATAATTAACTCGAACAATAGTATGTTGCAAATTCATTTTCGTTTCTCATAATAAATTGTGCAATTTCGACAATTAAATTGGTATAACAGCTCTTGTTTTCGCTAATGTTAGATGAATTAATTAGATAGATAATGGGACCGTTAATTTTATTAATGGCCACTGTAATATCAGCCGAACAGGAGATGTACTTTTTTTCAACCATCACTAGCTATTTTTAATTATACCTTAACGCGTGGGTCAGATAGGCAGCCGCTCCGTAAAAAACTAATATTCAGCTACATCCAGTTAGGTTAGAAGCCGACACGAACAAAGTTTGGGAATAATAAGGCTAGGAGGATGGATGAGCAAATAATTTAACTTTCTTCAGATGAAATAAATAGAAGAATAAAAAATCCACAGTTAATATTGCCCAACCCTTAAATGACATCTTTGTTGACACAGCCAAAACACTTTAACGGAGGTACATCCTGGTTAAACAACGATAAAAGTATAAAAGTTACCAAAGGGATTTTGAGAAAAAATATATATACCATCCAAGCTTCTTTGAGTTTTTGTTTACATCACTAACTAATAATATTATAAATGCGATAGTATGTTTGATTTTAGAATAATAACTTTCGTGAGTCATCTTTAGTCTTGAAAATGGACTCCGTTTGAGTTCGAAACTAGTCGTACATTCCCCGAAAACAATACGTGAGTAACGCCGTATCAATATTTTATATATTAGTATGTTTGATTGTTCATTTCACGCCTCAACTACTGAACCGATCATCCTGAAATGCATATACGTTGTCAGGTATAAACGGAGATAAGGGAGCTTTCATCCCACAAAAACTGTTCCAGAGAAAAACATCAATAGTGTTCCTAAATGGCACCACGTGTTTTTTGAATCATGATTGAAAATTGCTAGTCGGAAATAAACATTTTAAAAAATCTGAATATCCTATTAAGTCTAATAGTTACTAATTCTTTATTTGAAGTTCTTACACAAATATATTTTTTATGGATAAAGCTGGAAGTCGCATTTCACCCTGGTGTAAAATATAGAACAGATTCAATGAAAATTTATTGGTCTAAGCAAAGATTTACATTTGAATGTTCCTCTCAAGTAACTCCCTTGGGTTACATCAGCTTACCGTATTTTCTTATTCTACGCTAGAAAATTTGTTTACAAAACCGTGTGATTTTAGAACTTTACTAATAAACATTCAATGGCAATGTTTCTAAATAAAAATAGCAAGTAGTACAGACAGAAAAGATGTAGCCAGTTTTGTTACATTTCTATCAGCCTGATTACAATACCGATCTCCTCTAATTCCAAGTTTTTATAAATAAGGCATATAGTTACACAATACCGCCTGATTGCAAACGGTAGAAGTTTTTCGGTATCGGTAAGTTTTACCGAACAACTCTCCTTTATAATCATTATTGTCAAGTACAGTCAGCAAAAGAGTTAGGTTGGCAAGCCGTTAGAGTTTTTTGTAGAATTTTGCATGTGGTTGAGTAAAATTCTTTAAATTTGGTATAGGTTTCAAACATACCTTTCCAGAATTTTTTTAAAAATTAAATAAAATTGATGATATCTTGAAAAGACCACAACCCAAAATAACTCCTTTCCTGACTGTACATAAAAAATGTTTAATTCCCTTAGTCTAACTCCTCTCTATTTACCAACAGCTGAAGATGGCGCAGCTCTACGTGCGATTCGCAAGGTCAAGGTGATCAGGAACGAGAAACGCGAAGGTCTCATGAGGTCCAGGGTTAAAGGCGCCGACGCTGCGGTGGCACCAGTCCTCACCTTCTTAGACTCTCATGTGGAATGCAATGTTCGCTGGTTGGAACCTCTACTGCAGAGGGTTAAGGAGGTATGTGGTAATTCCATAGATTCAGTATTAGATTTGGAATATTAGTATTGGTTTTGAAGCAGCTAGTACAGGGATGGGGAAACTTTTTCTTTCGCGGGCCCATATTTACTAACGAAATATATGGCGGGCCAAGAAATATTTTCTTCTTAGCTTCATTATTGAAAGTCTGCGAAGTCAAAGGTCGTAAGTTAGAAACTCAGGCACACACCACTACTTTTTTTTAGGTGCGTGGTTTACCGTGCGTTTTAGAAATTAATTATCAATTATGTACTCTTCTGCTGCATCATGACACGACACATTGACATAACTAGCATGAATCCGGCGAAATAATGATACTGGGATTAAATACATTTGCAGAATGACCAGCTTACTGATCTTGTTTTTAAATCGTAGCTCCGATTACTTATTAATTTAATTACGGAATTTAAGAATTCACCATAAAACAGAGACACCTAATGAACTTGAATAAACAAAATAAAAAACAGGTAAAAGTATCAGCTGTTTGATAGAAAATTAAGTTTGTTAATTGACTTGCAAATTATTGCTAACGCTATTACAATTTTGGTGACATTTGCTGTAGAGTAGGCTCATCTACGAGTAATTCTGTGACTTTCGTCATTTGGTAGTGTTAACTTTCAGACCTACTATATATATCTGTAAGTGGAATTCAGGTAGTAAAAAAGTTAATGCTACCAAATTAAGAGTGTCACGGAATTAGACGAATTTGCTATAACACAATCATGTTTACAAACTACATATTATTGAGACAATATTATGTAGATTGTCTGGTGAGATAACTTTCAATAGTGTAACTGTTACTAGTATATAATTTGGTGTTTCCTGCATCACAAAATAATTGACAGTAAACCAGCAATTTCAAGGCCAAGGACCAGTTGCTATGACGCAATTTGGAACAGGCCTATGTCCGGCAGTGGTTGATTAAACTTCTTGCATTCTAGTTTCCAGATCAAGACAAAGAACATGATATTCCAATGCCAACGAACTGCAAATGCCAAAACGTTTATTGTTATATTAAGACAAAAATACGCAAATCTTCAGCTAGTGAAGCTAATACATTGCACGACTGATCGAACTAGTACTACACATCTTTACTAGACTCTACATCTTTTTCTAAAGAACGTAGAACTGTCAATTTAGAACTGTCTAATTTGGCTATGTCCGTCAGCAACAAAGCTGACGCAAAATAAGACGATACAGAGAACACAACAATAGTCGTCAAGACTGCTTGCCATTTATGAAGAAGATAGAATAAAAGCAAATGTACCTATTTGGTAACCTACCAAATATATAAAAAAACATCATAAAAAAAGATGATATGATATGTCTGAAGAAAGAGGTAGTCAGTTTAAATTAGTTTAGAGAGAATACAAGGAAAATAAAAACCAGTATAAAAAAAGTTGTAAGTAACTGTGTCTCAAAAATGTTTAGTTTCAGGCTTCAGGTAAAAGGATCATACCAACAAATCGTCGAAAATCCACCTTAAATTATTGTCATTAGGTCGTAAACTTGTTATACTAAGCTTTAAAACATCGGCGAAAGAAACGAGCTTTTCTCTACCGGAATCATCCGGGACTTATCCTTAATGGTACACATCTTTCTTTTAAGTAACGATCAAGAAAATTGTTCAGCGTAATTGTATGCGGGGCATGTCGATTCTATTTTTTATCCTAACTAGACTGCCAGGTAAAGTCTTCCAAACTTTAGTTTGGGAGATTACTCTCAAACCAAAAATGAATCCTGAATATCATATTTTTTTATGCAAGTTGCAAAATGGCACGCGTTTTTGCTACAATAACTTTGCAATTTGTTCGTACATGAGGAAGTATTTTAGATTAAACCTCTAGAAAAATAAACTGATTCCGGAGTAACCTAAAGATCGGATTTGTATTAGATAAAAAGCCATAAAGCTAACTGTAAATTCAACGAGATCGATAACGTCACTAAAGTGCATATTTATGTGTGTAGGTAAAGTAAACCTACGATGACGTATAATTGTTTAAACTCTCACATTTATGCAGAGCACGATAATCATGGTGTTTTGTGACTATGTTTTTTAGTTTTCTCTTCTTCCCGGTTGTAAATTAAATTGAAATCTTACATATTGTAATAGAAAATACATAAAACTATTTAATACTATACTTCAACTTATTATAATCCGGCCCTTTCTCCTTTTAATAGTTAGGTCATCAGTCTGTCTCTTTTATATGACTTAGGCGCCTTGCAAATTGCTTATTGCTTTTAAATTAACTCAAATCCGTGTAGCGAAGTCAAAACGGAGCGAAATGTCAAATGTTTCGAAATTGCAATAATCCATTTTATGCAATGCTCTTCCAACGATATTGTAATTGTCTAACTATAAAGTATTGCTAAATTTTTGATACGTTGTGGTTACGGAGTGATCTGGGTATACGAAGTGTGCAATATTAGTGTCTGTAGTATTGGATAAATACAGCTGTAATGATCAGCAACTTTTATTGCTTACTGTATAGTTAGCAATAAAAGTTGATGAACACAAATGCCTTTGTGAATTTTTTACATGTTTTAGCACATGTTAGCTTATTAGTTTACTGTGACCAGTGAGGCCCGCGACGCCGCCGCGTGTATACACCCGCTCTTGAAAATGGATTCCGTTTGAGTTCGAAACTAGTCGGGCATTCCCCGAAAACAATACGTGAGTAAAGCCGTATCAATATTTATAGGTATATTAGTATGACTCACGAAAGTTATTATTCTAAAATACATTCGTCTTTTATATTATTAGTTTAATAACTTTTTTTTTCAACAGTACCTTGTTGTAGTTACTCTTGACTAATGTTAAGATCGGATTAGATCATTGTTTACTCTTTAAGTTCACTCAAGAGTGCTTAGTCGAATGGAATACTTTTAAAAAAATCTTTATTTTCATATTAGAGGCGCCAAGTCTTAGATATTTCACATTTTACGTTACAAAATTATACATAACAATAAATATACAGTAAAAATTGCACAAAAATTTAATTAAGAATTACAACAAATAAAAGAAATTACTCTGTTGAAGCTGAGTAGTAATAATAAATTATGGTTATTATTTTAAACTACCAAAAACACACTAATTAACTTGCTACTAATTTAAGTACATTTGGATGTGAACATATAAATGTTGCTTTTTATTGAGGTAGGTTAGTGCCCTTGTTGATGGGGTACTCACAAAGAGTTTTCCACACGACAAAAATAAAGTTATTAATAACTTATATAATTTATTGAATAATCATACTAGGTAATAATATAAGGGATAAGCAGTGACATGACGGCTAATAGAGATGAATGGAAGAAGAAAACCTATTGCGCCGACCCTAAATAAAATTAGGACAAGGGCAGGAAGATGATGATGACTACGTATATAATATAAACTAGCGACCCGCCCCGGCTTCGCACGGTCACGCAATTAAACCTTCCTTTTGAATCACTCTATCTATTAAAAAAAAACGCATCAAAATCCGTTGCGTAGTTTTAAAGATTTAAGCATACATAGGGACAGACAGACAGAGAAAGCGACTTTGTTTTATACTATGTAGTGATGCGAATGTGTGTTTGTTAGTCTGTCAGTTTGTACTTCTTTCACGCAACAATGGAGCAACAACGACGTCGCTGCAACTCATAATTTGCATATCTACGATTATGGTTTAGAATATTATATACTAGATATATTAAAATATCGGTCTGAAGTTAAATGTGTCAGCGAATGGCACTCGGCGACTGGTAATGTCAAGGCCTGTGAACGTGATGGCATTGCTTGTGATGCAGTTAGCGAGATGAATAGGAAGTTTCGGATCTGCACTAACTTGTGAGTTTACGCATACACTTATGCACAATTAGGTAGATATTTATCTTCTGCGTCGATGGCCAATCTCCATTCAGATTGGCCGCTTTAACCCAATTTCGGTCAGGAGTTGTATACTTACATAATTATGATTACATGTGGGTACCTAATTTGGTAAGTGGATTTAAATTTGAAAGTCATCACTCATCTTACTATCTTGATGACTATTTAAACTGATTGCTTCGAGGTAAGTGGACCACCTTCCAAGTATTTATTTGTAGGCGGGCAAAATCAAAAAATAAAATCATAATATTTTTATTCATGTAGATAGACCATTTTAGACACTTACCTACTTCCCTATGATAGTCATTAATATTATTATAAGAGTGAAGGCGCGCACCTCTGACTTTTCATAAGTTATGTGCGTTTTATAAATTAATTATCACTCTCCGTGCCTCGGATAGCACGTTAAGCTGTTGGCCCCGCTGTCAATTGTAGATCTTTGACAGTCGTTACGGGTAGTCAGAAGCCCCAGTCTGACAACCAGTCTTACCAACGGGTATCGTGTAACCCAGTAGGTATCTGGGTTGTGGAGGTCTGATGGCAGTCGCTCCATGTAAAACACTGGTTTTCAGCTGCATCCGGTAAGACTGGAAGCCGACCTCAACATAGTTGGGAAAAGGCTAGGCAGATGTTGATGATTATTATAAGAGTGACTCTAGTTGCCAGTTCCAAGGGCAGCCTACCCGTCATGGACAAGAATCTGGCAAGAAACTCTATGGGCATTTCAAATAAGTACGCAAAGAGTAAGTTGTCGCCGAGTGCGGCGAGGTGGTGATGGTTGGGTGCTGATACACAAGCAACGTCCTTAAACGTAAAATAAACTATATACCTAGTCCTATCCATGACTTATTTATATCTTATGAAGGCTAGAGACTGCGCGGGCGCAGCGTTTAAATTTAAGTTTACGTTCAACTTGTCACTTCAAAATCGATACCAATGTCATTGGCGTAAGTGTTAAAACAAACCTGTATTTAAGGCTATCTGAGTAAAAATAAATTGACCTTGAATTGTCTGACCTTTGTTAATTGAGCGGAAGCTATGAAGAAAAAAATCCGCGTTGTGTGGAAATGACCTTTGATAAAATAACTGTAAACGGAAGAAATACCTTTCGGAATGCATCATAAATACTGACATAACTGACTCATTAACGCAAGTACATACTGGACGGGTTGAATTTGAACGCAGCGGTTGGGAACGCGCGTTCTGGGGAGTTACTCTTGAACTAACCCAATTCCAATTTATATACGAACTCATTGCAAAACCAATGCAAAGGCGAGCATTGATTAAAGAGTTTGGAACTTACGGATGATAAAATAGTGAGATTAGGTTCTCAGTCCAAAAGTAAGCCTCCTGTAGTCTTTACACTAGTAAAAGTTTGCGACCCGAGCAAACGATAGCAAAGAAAAAGAATGGAAAAATACGTAAGTACAACAGAGGCAGTATAAGTAGATCAGCCTTATACGTATTGAGATAAAAAAAAACCACAAATTATTAAAAAAAAACGTAACCCCATCGATAAATCTGCTCGGACAGGTTACGCATTCATTAGACATATGCAATATGCATCCAATGCAAGACTAATATCATACAACCAGTAACAAATTATTAGCATTATAACTAAATGTCAATCATTTCAAAAACACCACTTAATATCATGAAGTATGTAATTTAATTAACTACCTGTAATACTGCAAATCACTTTCCTTATGTTACGTAAAGCTGCGCTAAGTTGAGCTAGAAATGAGCTAAACTAGGCTGAAATGGGGACGATTAGAGAGTAATGGGCTATTCCGTATTCATTTGCAATATCAAGTTAATGCATGTTTCGTAATGCAATCCTAATGGTTTTTAGAATGGCGCCAATATTGTTCTTAAACGGTCAGAAATGATAACTTATCGGTTAACCACAAACCCAATGGGACTATCTCTATTCAAATTTCTCATTTACACAATTATATACAGTCGGAGCCACAAAAACGTTAACACATAGTACTTACATCATTAACACATTCCATCTTCAGATTAACATAACATAATTATCTCATCATCATATTAACATTACATATCTCATCATCATATTAACATTACATATCTCATTATCAGATTAACATTACATATCTCATCATTAGATTAACATTATATCTCATCATTTTAAAGCATGTGCAAAACTTTTAATTTTGATGTGACATTTAAAATAATAGGGCAAATAAATTCATACTCTGAGGCTCTCTACATTGGAATGTAGAGTGAGGGGGTGGAGCAGGGGGGACAAACTTCGCCTCGTCTCTTTAATTTGTATGCAAATGCTCTTATTGAGGAACTAAGGAGCACCAGTGTTGAATATCTTAGGTGTTTGTGTGAATAACATTTAATTTAAGCTGACGACTTGGTGTTGTTGGCTCCAAGCGTTGCAATTTATTTTTTATATGAGAGTATGATGCGTGGCTTCAAGAACCCAGATAAAATGCAAACTAAGGAAATATTTTGTACTCAATGTTGCGATTCTGTACCTAATATATTCCGACAGATATTACCACACGCCCTAGGCGTAGAAAGAGGTCTTTCAGGCCGGCCTTTTAATATTAATAGAATATCAGTGTTCCGTCTGTCTGGCGTCCAGAATAACTAAATTAGCGGACCGCTTTTAGCGGAATAAATTAACAGTTTATGAATCATTTTAAAGTATTTCTGCACAGTAATGCCTAATCAACAAATTAAAACAATGTTTGAAGTAGATTTATGTTCAGCATAGTAAATGCTTTTTAAGTTTTCACTGCAGTAGATACGTCCAGTAATTTTTAATGCCTTTTTCAATTTCTGCTAACTTCTAAGAAAAGAAACAGGGAAATTCAAAAAATAATTTTACAAAACTCGCCCGAAAGCAACTATTTATCTTGAAACCGCCAATAAAATAATGGCTCACTGATCATTAATCAGGCATTCTATCGGAAAGTGTCAGTAATAAGATAAAACAAACACGGCTGTTGCAAAATGTGTAGCGTTGGAAAGTAAGTTGCTTCACGTAATGTTACAGATACCGATGCAGACATTGTTTGGCGCAAATCACACGAGAATGCGGGTAGGCATTTTTCGAAACGGCTATCTCGCTCGCACATTAAAGATATAATATCACTGAATAAAGTTATGAAAAATCGCATCGAAAAATAAACAAGTTAAGGTGAACAACATTATAAAGTCTCAGCAAAAATTTTAGCTTGATCGGAACAAATTTTCATACATAATAATTGCCTAAATAAAAATTCAAATGAAGTAGTACACACGGCTACACATCAAGCTATATAAAACCAGTGTGAACTGACTTCGCATTGTATAGGCTCTTCGTACAACAAGTTGTCAAACATACTACAAAAAAATTTTTTAAACTTTTTATTGTGTTGACAAATTGACAGCTTAGATAGTTGTGGATTTTCTAACCAAATTCTTGATTCATGATAATCCATAGACTACATTGTACAACCGTCAAAGCATACCATAAAAAAACATTGTACTCAGTTTTCATTGAAATTGGGAATTATGTCGACAACGTCTCGACGTCAACGTATGTCGACGGGGTAGGTATTTGTTGAATTCAAGTAGAAAAAACACAGCAGATGCATTGATCGGCTAATCCGATTTTCATAACTCCGCTTCTCTTCTGATCGTACGAAACACAACAGCGATAAACATCGATATTTTGTTTGATGGTGGTTCTAACTCAATGAAGCAGACCCATTCGAGCTGAAACCAGCAGCTCTTCCGCCATAAAAAAGATGTAAATACCTGTTACAGAATATCTGTTAAATAAATTTTGTGATTAAGAAAAATATACCTAATCGCTGTCTCTTATACATCGTGCCGTTCCAGTTGCTCAAGCGTGGTGAACGGAAGATAGTATACCGCGTTGTGCAACATGGATCATCGGAATCCCTTCACCCCCGAACCCCGGGGGCTCCCAGACGAACTCTGAGCAACTAATGTAGCTACGCAACTACATAGCCACATTAGTAACGGACTCGACTATGAATATTAATGGTCATTGGATTTTAATGCCTGTAAAATAGATTTATTTGACTTCCATGTACATACTGGAGTATGTTAGATACAACCATGAGATGAAAATTTACTTGTTCAGCCTGTCACATACTGCCACGGCCTGGGATATTACTAGTTGTTAAGTTAATATTATTACACAACATTAATTTAACCAAATTACTAAAGTTGGAATTTTGTAGAAAGGATATCGAGAAATGACAGGACAGACAATAATATTATCCTGGCAGGGTCGCCATGTACTGTGGAGACTCATGGTGTAGGTATTAATGAAACACAAGTGTTCAGTGAGTTAAATAAATTCCATAACCTAAACATACTGTACATATCTATACCATACTACCAGCTACTCATCCTGCCCAGCTCTGGAAATTCTATTCAATATTCAACCACATCAGATGGTATTTACATCCACCCTTTGTACGGAATACTAGAGGGCTAGCATTTCTAACATTGCAGATATACAATGCTATATGCAACTTATTGCTTACATATCTATTAGAAAGCATTTAGGATGCATACAAAACAAAAATTCAAATTTCAAATTTAGAAAGAAAAAAATGAATATGAGCAAGATTTAAAACTACAACTGAACTGTAAACGCAATGTAACCGTACGGCAGCTCAGCTCAGCTCAAAGACGATCGAAGATAGCAACTGCATGTTTGCTATCTTTGATCGTCTATCGCCGATTATTCAGACGATAATTTCAAAACTAGAAAATCATCATTTAGCAAATCATAGGTGCTTAAGCATAGACAATTTACGTTCACTTTACAAGCACATAATATATCTACATACCTCTGGTCATTACACCAAGGAAGGTATCTACTTACGCAAAATTTTACGGCCTATTCGTAAAGTATTTGTAATACCTACATCTTAGCTTACAATATTCTTGTAAGTACTTGTGAAATTAAAAGGAATCTTTTGCAGAGATTGTGTATATTACGAATATGTTGTAAAATCTTTAATTAAATGTCCACTTAGGTTCATAGATGGCGCTAAAAGTATTTTTAGAGAAAATAAGTTTACTCGCTGATATTTGTTTTGGACCTGAAGTCGTCCACGGACTGCAGAGTGATTGATTAAAAGCATGAGAAACGAAAAGTAAAGGTCCAAACTTTTAACATTGAATTAGCAGGATTTGAACCTACGATCTTCTGGTTAAACTCACCAGAGCCGCTGATAGGTTTGACCAATTGTTCTCTTCGTATTCGGCTGGTAGGTTTAACCAAAACGTTGGAATTTCGACATTCTACAACATTTTTTAAGCAACAATAATTTCAACTCTTAAAAAAATGAAATAAATCAGCCTGTAACTGTACTACTAACTGTAGGGCAAAGGCCTCTTTGGAGAAACAGTAGAAACACTCGTACAGAGAAGGATCGAGCATTAATCACCACGCTGCACGCTGGCTCACTGCGTGTTGGCAATTTCAGGCTATTAATTCCAGATTTCCTCACGATGTTTTCCTTCACCGTTAATCATCTATTAACGTGGCGTCGATTAACTAAGTAAGTACAATGCCATCCGTATCAGTTGTTTTTTCAAAACTTTCCTATTAAATAATTATATCAATAGTACAATGACATTGAATACATGTCAGGTTTGAACACACACCCACGTGCTTGTAAAGCGGGTCCGTAACCAACGCCGTACCGTAACCGTGGTGACCACGACACTCAAACTTAAAATAATTTCGTATAAATAATTCGTATATTACCCGTGGTACTACTAGTAGGAGAACTGGTATACTATATACCAGTATGTATATCTTAAAAATATACCGTGTTATATTACCCGTAGGGGTGAAGGTAATAAATGTCAGTATACTATACGGGTCTGTACTAGCATAGGTTTGCATACCACGGAAATGATAAATTGGTGGCACTGTGCCTCGTAGAGCAGAAAAGCCGTTAGTCCTGCGCCTGATCTCTCTCCGGTCGTGTCGGCTTGCCGTCGTATTAGATTATGAGAATGAGAGCAAGTGCACCTGTGTTCGCGCGCACACTTGTACAATATAATATCTCCTGTATGTAAGCATAAGCTCCGTTGAGATTGGCCGCTGTGACCGAAATTTGGACAAAATGACATTATAGTGATGGACATGGTAAACAATATGTACCACCTTTTGTACTTATGTACCACATTTTATACAAATAAATAAATTGATTGATTGATTCAACAATGTAAACACGGAACGACAGTTGTTAATAAAAATTAATACCTTATCGATTTAGTTAAAGTTTACCAAGACTTAATAATGTTGAAAATGAAAGTTTCCTTTTTAATGATCCCTAACTTTTGGAAACTTGGGCTTTCAAATTATCATGGTTCATGAAAATTAGAAAGTTTTGACATTGAAATTATTTTTACGAAGTTTACTTAGATGTTGTTATTGTAGGTAATGTTTGCTTACATATTAAATTTGATCTTTTACTTAATAACTTAACATTAAAAATATTTTTTAAAGAAAAACTTAACTTTTTATTTTGCTTAGACAACCCTATATACCTGTATAGACCCCTAATAGACCTGTAGGCAATGTTCCTTATGATTCGGGAGACACGTGGCGGTATCTATTATCATAAGAAATTTATTGTTGTTTTCTTCAGAAACAGTACTTTTTTAGGGATGAAAGGTACACTTTATCCAGTTCTGTACACCTGACTACAAATTCAGTATTATCGGTTCATTTCAACTAACATACTTTCGCATTTATAATATTACTTGGGATGTAAGTTAGATAGTTGGGAAAAAGCTAGGCCTTAGAGTATATAAGAAAATATAGAGCAACCCTATAGAAGTATAAACTGTGAGCACGGATATGAACAACGCGGCCGCGACACGAGCTCCGATTGCGATCATACCTCGATCGACTGCGGTTCAACTAGGCTCCACGAGCGAAAAAATTACATTTTAGCTTATATCATGGTTAACTGCTGAGATTTTGAAAAACGTCTAGAAAACATAATTTGAAAAAATGACATTTTATCATTTGTATGGTGAGACCTGCTTTCGCTCCGCACAAGGCAATGTAGTTTATTTATTTATTTATTAAACGTTTATTTATTTATTTAGTAAACTACATTGCCTTGTGCAGTTGACGTTATCACTCTATATTTTCTTGAATACTCTATGGGCTGGGCAGATGATGATGACTTGGGATGGGATGTATCATGTAAGTTAGGCAAGCTATAGTTATTATTAATATTAGGTCCGATTGGGCACAAAACGAAAGCTTTTTAATTGTGTCTCGAAATTTACAGTTCAAAAGGTTAACGAGTTTTTACTTTATGTGCTAATACTTTTTTGCTCATAGCAATAGTTACCGACTCGTAACTAATTTGGGCGGGTTAGCCTTAAGCCTTAGGCCTTAAGTTAGCCTTAGACCCCAGTAAGCGCTACTTATGTAACCTCAAATTTTTGTTTAGTTCTTCTAGTTTAAAAAAAATTAGTCGTACCCAAAACAAAAGCTTTTAAAGCAATTAGAGTACAGTTAGCGCCAAAAGTAGCTGAACCAGGTAAAAAAATACAGACATAAGCATATCCGACAATTTGTATGATCATAGTGTCAGTTCCAAAACAATTTCTCATGATGATGATGATGTCCTCCTGGCCGAATTTCGGTCACAGCGGCCAATCTCAACGGAGATTAGCCAACTACGCCAAAGGTATTATAGTCCACAAATTTACTTGAGCACTATCTTATAACTATTATTTTCTGTATAGTTATAATAAGAATAAGAATAAGAATAATTTATTAAAAACTTTTTCAATATACATTACATAGAGTTCATTTACATTATAAGTATAATTATTAACAGTAATGGTAAAGGCTAATTGAAACAAATATAAGACTAAACATATAGGTTATCGATGCACCAAAAAGTTGGGTAGCCTTCATTGAGATCGTCCGCTATGACAGGAATTCGGTTTAAAAGATTTTTGGAATTCAACTTTTGTTACTGACAGTACAATCTTCTTTAGTAAAAGTGAATGTTATACTATATAACTTGGCCTTAAACTTAGCACTCAATCAGCGCCTAAAATTATAACTTTACACTCCCACGAATAACGGTCAAGGTGGTAGCTTATGTTAATTAGTTATCAATAAGCTTGACAACGATAGTTAAAATGTTACTTAAACCTTTGTGATTCCGTCAACTTAGACTCTTTAACAAATTACCACGCAGCGAGACATTGTTAAAAAGTCTTGACGCGTATTCAATAAAACTTTTAATGACTTAAAACACAAAAATAAGTAAGGTAGTTAGCTAACTAATGGGACATTACATTGACAGCAAAAGATGTGTCGAGAATCATTTCATATGGAGGTAATCGTGGTGAGTATCTTAGATAATTAGGTAAACTGTATAGAATTCTTTGCATTTTGTCTACCCACGCAATAACAAGTTACGGCTTACTTTAAAAAGTTATAGCAAAAAAAAGTGATGGACTCAATTACTAAGAGTGTGTTTTATATATTTAAACAGTTTTTTGTAAATAAAATTAACATTATACGTATAAAAATGGCGATTAAACTTTTTTCAATGGTATTTTTTAGACATATTTCGAATTCAAAGGTCAGTAAGTAAAAATCCCCCGATATCCCCCGGCTGATTTTTAGTCTAAATGATACCTACACCTTTTCACATTATTATAAAACTTGAAATTCTTGCCCGAATCTGCCGTTTTTTTAGATTTTTGCGTTTTTGTAGGAGGCCAATTCAAAATGTCGAAAAAATAATTATTCGAAAAATGAGTAAAAGATTCAAAAAATGACCAAAACAAGGCGTTATATCAGTTTCTACCCACAAAACAAGGTTTTAGAGGCTTGAATGAGCTATCTGTGCAGGTCATTAAGACTGTAATTTCGCGATTTTCATCGAAATGATAGGAAAAATGGGAAAAAAGCCGAAGAACTCGGGATCGCTTTTTACTACTTAAACTGACTGGCTAGAGAGTGAAGATATTATGTTAACTGTTAAGTATGATCTCGCAGAAGCATCTTCTTCGTCAAAATCATCGTCAAGTGCAGAAAGACCGATGATAAATATGTTGGCCGCAAGTAGTAAAACTATTAGGTCAACGTGTTGACGATTTGGTTAAGTTACGAAGTTCAGAGGAACTAACGGCAGCCGCAGAGATATTTACTCAACTATCATCTGATCCTGTGATTAATAACATACCACAGAAAAAAACAGGCTGTCTCTCTTCAGCTGTTTTAGATCTTATAATTCCACCTAAAAATATCCTTAGAAGTAGTAGTATTTTCGAAGATTATTGTGTAGAGGATACTTGATTATGAACTTACTGACGATGAGTAATTATTAACACTGTATTTTCAGTTACATTCAGATTTAATATCTGAAATTACGTTAAAGGGTATTTCTTAAAAAACGTTAACATTTCCTAATGAATCATTTTTCTCTCAGAGATTTAAAACACAAAAGTACATTCAGAAGATTTTTATACTATCACAACACCAATAGGGGTTTAGTTTATGTTTTAATAATAATAATAAGCAATATAATTGATTTCATTCTTAACTTTGAGTGGAGGATTGATACGCTTAATGTTAGACATTTTTTTTATAAGAAACACCCTAAATATTTATTATAAATTGGTATAAATATTTAATTTTAAATTAATTTCTACATAAAATCCTAATACAGATTAGTTTATCATTGATAAATTTAATTTAAGAAAAAATCCTAATAAATACATTTCGATTCCTATACAACACTTATTTTTTAAGTGATTAAGTACTGTAAATATAAAAAACGTTCATATTAGGACTTATGAGATATATTAGAAATTAAATGTAATGAGAAATAATTTTGTCCACCTAGCTTGTTCTAGACGAAACACTGTGGGTCGGCGCAAAATGTCATCTTCTTCCACTTTCCTCTATCAGCCGTCATCTGAGTATTGTTCCTCTGGATTTTCTTTCATTTCACCTTTCCATCAATATTTCGCACACAATCCATTAATCTTTTCTTTAATCTTCATTTCCCTCCATCGACACTTATATTCATCACCCTTTTAGTCACAATCCTTAAGCTCCTTGCCGAAAGTCGCATGTAGGTTTTTCATAAGAAGCATCTGTGCCTTTTGACGACGAGCCTGCTCCTCCTTGTGACGTTGCAGCTGCTGAAGTCATAGATATACTCCTTAACAAATCTTTTTAGATGTCATTAGCACAACTTTTAAATCTTCAAATTTCTTCTTTAAGCAACCTTTTGTTATCCATCTTTTTCATATTTGGATTTGTAAGTTTTGCTCTTAAGTTTAGAAGGTCATCCGTGGGTAAAAAGTTATTCCTGTGTCCTTCAACAAGTCTCAAGAACAATTTGTAAACATTTCAGTATAAAATATAACACATACCTATGTAAACATAAACCTTATGTTTCTGCATAACAAATCTGTGAAGCATACTTAATAACAGCGAAGTTAAATTATATAAATAAATAAATAAATCAGCCTGTAACTGTCCCAATGTAGGGCAAAGGCCTCTTCTCATACAGAGAAGGATTGAGCATTAATCACCACGCTAGCTCACTACGGGTTGGCGATTTCAGACTATTAAAGTCCAGGTTTCCTTACGATGTTTTCCTTCACCGTTAGTCAGTGGTGTCTTAGATTAACTAAGAAAGTACATATGACATTGAAAAAGTCACATTGGTACATGCTAGGTTCGAACCCACAACCACGCGCTTGCAAAGCGGGTCCGTAACCAATGCGCCACCACGACTGTTAGTTAAATTACCTATGACATTATTTAAGCTACAATTTATGATTTCCTTGCAATACAGCTGTAACCAATTGCCTTAATAGGGCTTAACTAAAATGGCAGAGGAATAAATTCACTAAATTGTAATACTTGTCCTATAAGGAGGAATTCATGGTAACTAATAAATTCTAATCGAGCTGTTGGACGTGCACCGGAAATCATTTGGCCTACTTGGTTTGGCAATGGAAATTTAAACTGAAGATGGTTCAAATACTAAGCTAAATATAAATACTTTAATAAGAAATTTAAAATTTCTTATTTTTACTTTTTTATTTAGCTTAGTATTTGAACCATCTATATAGCCAAATATAGAGCTAAATATAAATATTTTAATAAGAAATTTGAAATTTTTTATTAAAATATTTATATTTAATAAGCTAACATGTGCTAACACATGTAAAAAAATTCACAAAAAAATACTAAGCTAACCTATGATCTTGACTTTTCTTTTTGAATGATTAAGGATCAACCTAGTAGTTACTTTTAGAGTGTAAACGTCCGTAGGACTCTAACATGGCTTTGCAAACTAGAAAAATCGCTCACTCTCCATTCCGTCGAGGAAAAAAAACTACCAATGGGATGCTGGGGGCAAGGCTGGGGGTTTTTTATTATAATTTGGGAGATCATAGTGTCCAATCTAGGAAATGAGACGGGAAACCTCACATTTAGCAGCCACGTTTACGGCGTTTGAATAACAATCTAAATGTTAAAATTATGGTTTTTTTTTCGTCCATAGGATCCGACGCGAGTAGTGTGCCCAGTCATAGATGTCATCAGCATGGACACATTCCAGTACATCGGTGCGTCGGCGGAACTGCGCGGCGGCTTCGATTGGAACCTAGTATTCAAGGTAACCCGCTTATTGACCAACTGCCACTCCAATGTTATTAGTTACCGGATCTAAAGACCAAAATTCATTATTACATTTATTTAATACACGTATTTTAACTTATTACTGTTTCTTAATTGACATGACTATTAGATAGGCTGATATTTCTTCCGAAATATGCTTTATATCATTTTGTTTCCATCTCCATATCACTCCTGACTTAAAACACATTAATTATGAAATAAATTGGACAATTTATTATCATTACGTGCCTATTGTCACTTTTGCTGAAATTTAGCAAGAAATGAACTCAAACTAAGGTAATATCTATTTGAAATGAGATTTAGGTACAGGTAGGGTTTAGGCCAATTGTACCTCGGTATCATCGAACATTAATCACCCCGCTATCTCACTGCGTATTGGCGATTTCAGACTATTAAATCTACGTTTACCGTTATTGAGTGATATCTCAAATTAACAGACTAAGAATGAGATTACATGTGACAAAAAAAGGCGCTTTGGTACATACCAGCTAGCTAGCTACTGAGAATTTCCCGGGAATGACCCGGTGATCGTGCTCAGCAGTCGCGCTTGCTACAACTAGACCAATGATGCGTTAACTATTCCTGGCTGAAAAACTACAGCTATAGCATGGTCCGTACACCGTAAGGTCTTCAACATTGTAACTCAGGCTTAATAGACAAATCAGTAGTTGAGATATTATCTCAGCAGAATATCTACACTTACGTACCTATACTGCAATTCACTGTCGTTTTGTCATACCCCATTTATATAGGTTACACTTCCATCGGTCGACTTGGATTCGCAATTCATGTATGATGGTGTTACTTCCAGTGGGAGTACCTCACGCACGCGGAACGCAGCGCGCGTCTCTCTGACCCTACCCAAATGATCAGAACGCCTATGATAGCTGGAGGCTTGTTCAGCATGGACAGAAAATATTTCATCAAGCTTGGCAAGTACGATATGAAAATGGACGTTTGGGGAGGAGAAAACTTGGAGATTTCATTCAGGTAAACAACCTTTTTTGTATTCATTAGCCTGTGTCCAAGAGTGTTAAGCTAGGGTAAATCAGATATTTCTAAAAAAGAAGCAAACACAATTGTAGTAATTTCATAGTTTCCATTTCTTTTTTTAGTGGCTATTGACGAACTTTAGTGACTCGCGTCGTGAAACTCGCGTATTTTTTTTTTGACGTGACAACGTCTTAAATTAGGTTGCGGCTGGGAGTCACTTATGAAAAAGTGTAACGCTCGGTAACGTTACGATGAGTCAAAAAAGTGTAACGCTCGGTAACGTTACGATGAGTCACCGAACGAGAGAGAGGCCCGCCGAATGCCTTGCGTCTCTCTCCCACTCAATTGACGTGACAACGTCTTAAATTAGGTTGCGGCTGGGAGTCACTTATGAAAAAGTGTAACGCTCGGTAACGTTACGATGAGTCACCGAACGAGAGAGAGGCCCGCCGAATGCCTTGCGTCTCTCTCCCACTCAACTATGATCGGTCTGCCGCGCGCGCAGCACTAGAGAATTAGGCGCATTGAATCGGCGCATGCTTGTGTCTCTGTCTTTGTCTTTCTCGAACGTTCTTGGCGTTGGAAAAACAAGAAAGCGTCATAATACAAGTTCACACGTGTGGTTAAAGTATCGTCAGCTGTGTCTGTAGTGAAAATGTGGAGTGCTTAGATTCGTCATTTACAACAACTACAACAATAAAGGTAAATAATTGTACACTGATATTTCATTATCGTAAACTATGATTGATTGATTAATTGTTAGATTGACACAAAAGTTGAGAAACTGAGTTTATAGGTTATGTCATACTATTGATAAATGTTGATAGTGTTAAGTAAATTATTAGTTTAAAATTAATTAATTAATTAATTATTTTGACGTGACAACGTCTTAAATTAGGTTGCGGCTGGGAGTCACTTATGAAAAAGTGTAACGCTCGGTAACGTTACGATGAGTCACCGAACGAGAGAGAGGCCCGCCGAATGCCTTGCGTCTCTCTCCCACTCAACTATGATCGGTCTGCCGCGCGCGCAGCACTAGAGAATTAGGCGCATTGAATCGGTTATATTCATATCAATAAATATTCTACCGAGAAAAAGACGTTGTCACGTAAAATCTTCGCCCGTAAAACCGACTTTACAGGCAACCATTTTTTTTAACTCGAGATCTGCAAAGATCTTGAAACGTCAGGCGTGTTTTATAAAAAAAATAAAAATAATACGCGAGTTTTATCCGTTTAAAGAGTTGTTTCATTATGTTAAATGTTCGCGAAAGTTTGAGACTATATTTAGTGTTATTTTTTTTTTAATACTTCGATTTTTAATCGATTGGTGACCTTTAGTTACGCCGATGCCTGTACATATCCTACTGTAGGACGAAAGCCTCTTCTCTTATTGAGAAGTATTTTAAACAGCAATTTTTAGACACATAAGTCTAGGTGAAATTGTTTTTCTTCATCGTTAGTCAATGGTTTCTTTAAGTACAAGGAATTTTGCATTCTTTTATTATGAATACTTGAGAAATACAACTTGCGCCAGTCTGGTTATGAAAATTCAATACTAATTATGCTAGTTATTGGACAATACCATTTAAAAAACTTAGTCAAAACAAAATTGTTTTAAGTTGAATCAAAGTTTTTATTCAAATAAATTCCAGGGTATGGCAATGCGGTGGTTCTCTGGAAATAGTGCCCTGCTCCCGTGTGGGTCACGTCTTCAGAAAGAGACATCCTTATACGTTCCCTGGTGGGTCTGGAGCGGTTTTCGCAAGGAACACAAGGAGAGCTGCCGAAGTATGGATGGACGATTACAAGGAATTATACTATCGAGCGCAGCCGCTCGCAAAGCAAGTCGAGTTTGGAGAGTAAGCACTTTAAATTCTTTTTATATCGTTACATTATTTTGCGCCCTATGCTATTAATAGTGGGTAAAATTTACCTACCTACGCTACGGCCTGTCCAAAACAAAAAAAAAACAGCTAGGTATCTGTCCATCACATAAACATTTTGTTCTTCGGAGACTCGATCCCGAGACACTTGGTGACTCGTTTAAGTAATCTAATGGCGAGTAGCTTAAGTCATCAAAAAGTTAACGTTCAAACCGTTCACGTTTACCTTGCTTGAACGTGTTAGAGAATTAGTATAAGTCTTAACTTAGTATTTATTATTATTTTTTTAATTTAATTTAATTGTAATTTAAACACACGTTCAAGCAAGGACCTAATTTTCATGACAGTCATTCATAATATCGTTACAGTGTTAGCTAACTAGTCTCATTCGCCTGCCTTCCTCAGGGTTTTTAAAACTCGGTTGAGAGACGACCTTTAAATTTTATTCAAATCACTATTATATTTTCCTCAGCATTTCCGAGCGTGTAAACCTTCGTTACAAGCTTGGCTGCAAGCCGTTCCGCTGGTACTTGGATCATGTGTACCCTGAACTGCAACCATCGGCTGTCATGCCGTCTGCTTCTGAACCTAAACATGTCATCAGACAAGGACAGCGGTGTTTAGACACAATGGGACACCTTGTTGATGGAACTTTGGGTAAGTGAAGTTGGAACATAAAGTTACATTAATCCTTCTATAATCTGTAAATTTACCTTCTCATTTATTAAAGTATCTACATTTTATTCGTTCATATCTTATTAAAGATCTAATATTATTTCTAATATTTCAGGTATGTTCCCTTGTCACAATACAGGAGGAAACCAAGAATGGCGATTCGACAAAGGCCTAATCCGTCACCATCGTCTTTGTATCTCCCTTTCACCAGAAGACCATGAGACTGCTGTCCTGATTGCTTGTAACCCAGCAGATGAGACCCAAATCTGGCAACGTAAGGGTCTCTTATTGAAACATTCTGAGGTAGACTCATGTCTCGATACAAACAAACCGGCCCTCCACTTGGAAGAATGTGATCCCAAGAAACTAAGCCAACATTTCATTTTTTAAAGTGCCTCAATATTTTCAAAGGAAGCTTGAGAAATATTAGCAAATAAATTCTCTGCATAAGGGAAAAGTGATGCTTTCAAATTATAAACACTATTAAATGAGATAGAAGATACAATTTCTTCAAAATTTGGAAAATATCATACTTGATACTGAAATGAGACATTCTTATAATGTCCTAACCTACTAGTTTAAGATCTACCAATTTATTCCCGGTTCCAAATATAAATATCTAGTGATAAAAAATTAGTAATTCAATTTTAGGAAACGTATTTTATTTTCTAACAAAGATATCTATTTAGAAAAATAACCGGGAATAAATTATAAATGAAAGCAAGACGAACAAAATGAAGTGATAGACAACAAAATGCTATCGATGATACCAGTCCTCTTATAGGTTATTGAAACTGATGTTAAAATTATCAGGGATATAGTCACAAATAAGACTTATAACACTTCGCTTTACATCACGTATTAGCTTCGGTACAAATAAGGCAGTACCTTTAGTATTAAGGCACCCTAAACTTCCTCTCACACGTAGAAGGTGCCAAATTAATTAACTATTTGTAAATATTATTTTAAGATCACAATTTTAACATTCCATTATGTTATATCTTCGAAAGACACTTTATCGTTTAGGAACTTAAAAATATTATATTTTCTTAAATTTTTAATTTTGGTTTTGTTTTGATTCTTTGATCTAAAAAATGATGTATTTATTTTATATAATTTATGTTGACTAATTTAATATTCAATACCTAATAGCTTAGTATAATGTAGTTACCATTATTATAGTTAATTCACTACAAGTGCCGGGAATGTGGAATGTGGATATATTTGTAAAGAATTACAGAAAAAAAAACTGGTGTTGGAAGTTGCACCGTTCATAACTATATTACTATTAAATCGATAATAGTGTTTAGAAAAGTTCTGAAAGAATTTAGTTTCTAGTTTTTCTAAGAACAAACTTTAGTGCTCAATTTTAATGTTTAACCACTTTATCTACTAGCTCTTTTAAATTGAAAATATCTGTATGATCTTATAAATAGTTGCAATTTTAGATAATTTCAATATTTTTCTTAATATACCTAATATTATCTTAGTTTATAAGCAATCTCAAAGTTTCGATTTCAAGTTTCGTTTTAATACATTTTGTCATTAATTCATTTTGATTAATTATCACAATATAAAATAGTTAGAGCATTATGTTCTCGCCTTACAGTACAAGCTATGATCACAATTGATAATATTATTAGTTTGTTTAAGTTTGATGTAATATTTTAATTTAAAGATTATTGTAAAAAACGATCATAACATTGTTTTAACAATGTCTTTGTAAAAACAGTGTTATTTCAGAAAAGTTAAGGCCTAAATTGATATATTCTTATGTAATCTCATAATTGTATAGTAGTTTTATTGTTTAATACTCGTTACTTTACGTTAGATATTTTTATTTACATTTGTTGCTTTAATTTCTCAAAGAAGTATTAATTTATTGTAAATACGTACTTTTTGTATTTTTCTATTCTTTTTCTATTTTATCGTAGAACTTCGATGTATGACCAACGAAAACGTTGGGAATAAGAGAATGATTAATCGAATGGTTACCATCTGCAAATAAGGATCCATGAATAAAACTAAAATGTCAAGACATGGTAAAGAATGACTTCAACTAAAATTGTCCCAATGAATTACAATACGTATAACTTTAATGTATGCTCAATATATCAGAACTGGAACACGAATTTTGTAATAAAAGACAATATCATAGTTACTATAATTACTAAAGACCCTTATGTTTGTAGACACCAGTTATTACATCGTCTATCTATACAAAAATGTTAATAATGTATTAAATTGTTCAATATGGCTTCTTAACATTTTTTATGAATCGATTGATGAAAAAGAAAATCCTGTAGTCGATTAAAATAAGTGTTCTTGTTTCTTTACTTAGAATATTAATTTTGTTTGTTATATCTAATAACCTATATTTGACGATATCCTTTGCTTATGTCTAATGTTTCGCAAAATTCAAGATACAGTCTTAATAACTTATTGAATATTAAATTGTTCAAGGCAATATAGAGGTAATATTTTTAGAAATATGGGCAGCTATATCAACCTATTCAAAGTAGACTTAACGAATATATAATAGATGAGCACGTTAGCAAGATAATTATGAATATGAACATTCCCAATAATACTTACATAGTTCAAACACGATTTTGTAAATAAGTAAATACTAGCTATACTTTGTACTTACGACAGAAATATGACTTATGAATTATAGAATTGGAAATTTACAATTTATACTACATCAAGTGCACGATAGCACCTAGAGCACGTAAGTAGGTGTTAATACAAAATTTCTAACTTTAGTGAAATTATTTTTTTTAAACGGAAAGTTGACTGCCCTAGTCAGATTTTGTTGAGACGATTTTTTTGTTCACTAATAAACAAATGCGTGATTTTATTTTAGTGAGAAATCCATTTGGTAAATAAACTACGTTTGAAGAATTGAATTGTTTCATTTTTGTATAATTGTTTTCTCTACCTTCTGGTTCTTGTCAACCTTAGAATTCAGATATAATTTACACAAGCAGAATATAACCCGAACCGCAATACATAAAAAAACTTACGTGATATGTTTGTGTGACACAAATAAACATACCTACCTATCACCTAAGTTTATTAATTAAGGTCATTTAACCATTCTGTTAGTTACATTAGATAACTTTTTTAAGTTCTTTGAAACAACTAGAGAGAGAGAAGATTGTTATAACGCTTCTAGTTTATATTCCAATTCTATCTACCTCGCTTTACTCCGAAAAAAAAACACAAAGTGAAAAAGATTCTTGATACTATAATATTTATTCTATGTTTCAAGACAAGAAGACAGTTTACAATCAGTCTTAAAATATATATCCTCATCCTTGAAAATATTACCTTAACCTACAATCACACCTTTATTAACCTTAATTAATTAAAACTATAACCTATTAGTAATAATAACATTAAGATAAAGTATAAAAATATAACAATTTTATCACACTGGGACTTTTTACTTACTTTGGTAAAAATAACATTTTAAATTATATCCCAAAGTCTATAACTGATGAATTAAGCTTTTTTTTTAAATTACTGATGCCAGATAATTTTATTTCATTTTAAGTAATTTTGATAAAACCTTACCCAATAATGTTGAATACGCACAATAAATAGGAACCACTTCAAATTAATGTAATGCTATCACAGTGGTTTAATCTTCTCATTCTTTGAATGCAATAAGCTTATTTCAGCTCTTATGAAATCAGCAATTAGGTTAATAAACTGCTTTGACATAAAAATATTAAAAAAAATCATACTAAGGTATACTTTATAACTTGGTATTTACATTAAACCAATGCCACTTACTAACTCTATTGCACATCATATCAAAATCATTTTAGTCTTAATAATATTTTTTCTTTTATTAAGTACATCATAGAAAAGGTTAGAACATTTCTGTCTTAGACCAATGTCTAGGCCTAAACGACTTTAGACGGGATCGTTACGTGTTTATCTTATGATGTGATGATGTTTTAAAAAGACAAGAAAGTCTAAATCTAATCAAGCTTAGACCAGTGTGCATCAGAATTAATATTTACCAAAATTACAATTAAATCTTATTCCATAATAAATGATTCTACGAGTACGAACTCATTTTTGTCTTAATAAAATTGCCGATAACTTTAATGGCTCTGAACGCGTAGTTAGGTGACAGACGTTGTCTAAGTAGGTAGTACCCGGTGAGATTCATGGCAAGAAGGATACCAACTAACACGCCGAAGTCCACCCAGAATGACACTCCAGACATGCCCATCAGTTTGACGAAGTAGCTGAAAATTTAATATTGGTTAAAAATAAAGCCAAAACTGGTAGATCAGAAATTTTAATATAAAGCTATAGAATTTATATATAAATAAAATAAATAAATTAGCCTGTAACTGTCCCTATGTAGGGCAAAGGCCTCTTCTCATACAGAGAAGGATCGAGCATTAATCACCGCGCTAGCTCACTCCGTGTTGGCAATTTCAGACTATTAAGTCCAGGTTTCCTCACGATGTTTTCCTTCACCGTTAATCAGTGGTGTCTTAGAATATCTAAGAAAGTACATATGACATTGAAAAAGTCACATTGGTACATACCAGGTTCGAACCCACACCCACTCGCTTGTAAAGCGGGTCCGTAACCAATGCGCCACCACGACATATATATATAATATTTTTATATTATATATAAGTATCTAATATACCAGTACAATAGTACAGGCGGTATAAATTCTATGTTTTTCGACCATACATATATAATTATATATTATATACCTATAAATTGAAAAAAAAAGAAGAAATACCTCGAAATTATATCTAATTCAAATCAAATAATATATTATGTACATTCTACACTTACGCAACATTTTTATATTCACAATAGTCCACATGATCGGGACAATCAAGGTCTTCTCTAGGAGCGCCGTATATAGCTGCTACCAGGCCTTCGATGCCATAGCGGAGGAAGGAACAAGCCCTAGCCAGCCTCCAGACAATAGGCAAAGGCGCATCACCACTACCGATACCGTAGACAGCTAGCAGCATCAAAGGAACACTCATTGCGGGGCCCATGAATACTGAGTTCTGAAAAATAAAACCAATACCTTGTAAATTAATTGCTACAGAAGTCTCAGGTTCGAACCCTCTGATTTTTTAAAAGTTATGTGCGTATTATAAATTAATTATCAGCTGCTTCGTGCCTCAGAAAGCGCATTGAGCTTGGATCTTTAATAGGGAGTCAGTTACCCTTATAATATAAAAATTCTCGCATCACGTTCAAATAAGTAACAAATTAAAGTTGTTTTTTTTTAAATAATTGTTCCTTTAAATGTTATTATAGAATATTTGACAAGATTAACTGTCTGTAGAATAAGCCTAGAAAAGAGTGAAAAAGACTCGAGAAAAATTATGCGTCTAAGTAAGTTTCGGTTTCAGCCCAAACTAAAATAGAAGCCGATATTTGGTTTCCGAAACCAAAACCGTCCGAAATTCTTGTATGGCCGGTCACTTAAAAGACTATTAGTATATTTTAACTCAAAATACTTACAACAACGCTCAACATAGATGAAATAACGGTCCCCATAGATTCCGAAATGAGAGCAACAAGAATACACGTAGAACTGAACATCAATATCCTGTCCCACTCCATGGGTTGCGAGGTGATAGGGTAAGTGATGACCAGGTAGATGAGACTGAAGAATATCGTGGCGGGGGTCCGGGAGATCACCAGTGCAGCGTAGTAAGGCTTCAGACCGTACCACCGGTTGAAATACTCCCTTTTTACTAGTTGTACTTCGGTTGGAACTGAAAAAACAGGATTTGATTAACCTACAAATCATCAACAAAGGGATTAGAACATTTTTGTATGGAAGCTGGCATAGTGGTGCAGGATGCGACCAGTAAATATGGATAGAATAAAAAATGTTCGCAACATGATGTCCTAAAGTTTCACCTTTCCGAGATATTTCGAGTTAAAGATTAGTAAGGTTAGTTAGGAAAGTATTTATACTATGTGTTAGATGGTATTTTAATAACAGGTACCTATTTTTAGAAGTTGTAAACCTAGGAGCACGAAAAACCAAACCAAATTAATGGACATAAGAGTTATTCTATATTCTTTTACATAAGTAGGTATAAGATTCTAGAAAAGTTCCATTTCATCCACAGAGTACCTAAAACAAAACACAAATTCAATATTGTAGGTACTTACAGGCAAGTAGAACAGGCATCATTGGAACGTAAAGCATGGCAATAATACAGGCATAACAAAAGCCGAAATTAAAGATAGTCTTGGACGCGTCGTAGCCCATCTGGCTGAACAAACTGCCCACTATGAAGCCGATGAACAGGTGCATGCCCACGCGCAGCCATAAGTAATTCTGGAAAATAATATCATCATTGTTTTATATGCATTATAATCATATTATCCTACATTATTATTATTTATCTATAAAATACAAACTACGAAAAACATACCTTTACTATGATATATGAAGAAAAATATGAAGGTAATCCAATATCAGTATACCATTACAGTAATAACCAAAAACTTTCATGGGAAAAATTAATTTACCTACATCAATTTTCATACCTTATTTCTAACAGTCTGCAGCAGCATCCTCTTCAGCAACACCAAGAACTGCTGGCAGGCTGTGCACCCATGCTTATAGTTATGTTTTAATTCTATTCCTCCTGTATTTAGCTGTTCTATCTCCATCTCCTCAAACTGTTCCCTTTGCACATCTTCAATGGCGTAGGTCCGCCATCGATGGTTTCTACCGTTTTCCACTGCTGACACCATGCGGTCTACGTGAGATCCATATTCGCCGCTTGAGACTTCAATGACTGGTTTAGGTACAAAAAAATATTATTAGGTGCATATATTTTTATTTCGTAGCTTATGGCTTCGCCTTAACTAAAATAACATTTAAGCCACAGTGTGTACTCTGTTTACATGGTTCTTCAGCTACCGAATCAATTTTGAGTTTTGATCGAAATAAGAATGAACGCCGCCTGTCGGAATAAAATTGCAAACAATCGTAATACGTGGGTATCATTCATTAGGTGGTTTTTGTAGGTACTACTAAAAATTACTACTAAGGTTGATTTATTTATGCAAATTATTATAACTAGGTAAATTTTAAAATTGCTGTCATACCTACATGTTCTTCTAATAAAGATTTTATAAAGATAACATTCTGAGATAATGCACTTTATAGGACAATTAAAATTATTACACTCCTTGAAACGTTAATAACTAGAACTAACAATATTTCAATTACAATGTTCGAGGGTTAAAGGTGTAAAAGTTATAACAGCAGCAACAATTATTATAGATGATTTGCAAGTTAAAATAGCTTGAGCGAAATAATTACACTTATTATTTTATGAACTAACAGCCGTAACCTTATGACATGAGGATAATGTGAGCCTAGGTATAATAAAACAATTTTTTAATATTATAAGATCACGTGAAGTTACATCCAGATTGTAAAAATAATTGTACTTTAATACACACAAGGATTCTTGTTTGTCATTTTCGTCATCTTTGTTATAATCTTAGAGTATATATGAAAATATAGAGCAACCCTATAGAAGTATGAACTGTGAGCACGGGTATGAACAACGCGGCCGCGACACGAGCTCCATTTGCGATCATACCTCGATCAACTGCGGTTCAACTAAGCTTCACTAGCGAAAAAGTTACATTTTATCATGGTTAACTGCTGAGTTAAATTTTGAAAAACGTCTAGAAAACATAATTTGAAAAAATGACATTTTAACATTTCTATTGTGAGACCTGCTTTCGCTCCGCACAAGGCAATGTGGTTGACGTTATCACTCTATATTTTCTTGAATACTCTATGGTTATAATAGTTCTTTCAGTTTATAATATGCACGCGTTTCGACGTATGACAGTGACTTTTATTTTTTAAACAATTACTGTTTTTTAGAAACCTTCATTGCCAATGATAATGTGTTAACTTTGTCATTCAAGATGTAATTGTTTCCAGGCTTTTGAAAGATCAAAATAATTCCTAATCATTTAATCAAAAATGTGATCATGAAAGTAACGAACGTACGTTATCAACAGAACGTTTATATTTTATATGCCCTTTGAGATCCATCAATTCTTATTCCTATTCTAACAAGTTATTTTGACCCAAAGCAAATGTTATAAAATAAAATCTCTCAATGAAGATGATCAACAAAGGAATACTCACTAAAATCTGCCGGGTTGTAAGTCTTGGGACATGGTAGCTGTAGTTCATTTAGAAATGGTACAACTCCTGCCGAAGTTCCTTGGTAGGCACACAGGCCTCCAGCTACCACATAGACGTGGTCAAATTCCGCGAAGAGACGGGCTGATGGCGTGTGTAAGGAACAGATGACAGTGCGACCGCCTCGAGCAACACGTTTTAGAAGAGAAACGCAGGTTGAAGATGCTACGTCGTCTAGACCCCTAAAATTGAGATACGGATAAAGTATGTCAGCTGATTATAGTTCTTATACTGGATTCAAACCTTGACCCTTGACCTAGAATAAGAAGGGTTAAAGCGATCTGGCATAGGCGCGGATTTGTAGATATCGCCATCCAAGCAACTGATAAATAATGGGAGCACAATTTTGTACATTTTAGAGGAGGATTCTTGTGATCCTTGATCCGTGACCCTTGATTTGACAGTCCAATAGTGACATCTTAAGCTTTTAATGTTAGTTGTGAGAATGGATTTAAGCACAAAGTGTTTGTAGACTACTGAGAGAAGGTCACCAAAACGCAACTCATTGCCGAGTCTTTTGTTTATCTATTATATTGCAAGATCTATAATTATGAGTATTTAACGAACTTCTTGTTATGTTTTGTTATGTTTAAGTAACTCCTTAAACAAATCGTCTAGCTTGCCAAGTTTTTCCTTAACGACGTGTACCTGACCGAATCCGTTTGTAACCATTACGTGCTATATTATCATTTTACGTAAACATGACTTACGTTGTCGGTTCATCCAAAAATATAACTGGTGGATTGTTGAGTAGCTCCAAAGCAATTGATATCCGTTTTCTTTCTCCACCAGATAACTTTTCTGTTGCCGTGTTCCTCGCTTTCTGTAGCCTCAGCAGTTGGATAATTTCTTCTACCTGTAATCATGGGAATTATTTTTGCTTTCAAGACTTATATAACTGCAAAAACAAATGAGTTATCAAAGAAATGAACTTTTTTGCGGCTGGTTAATTACAGCGTTTCTAGTAGATCGCTTATGTAATGAAGAAAATTTTTTAATAAGCACTTATATTCTTTTATCCAAAGTTAATTGGATAGAGAGAATTCTGTAGGAAATCTCTTCCACCATTAAAGCCATTGTAACAATTCTTTTATAATACACAGTCGTGTTGTAAATAAAAAAATGCAACTTTGTCTTTTTATTTATTACCCACGACATATCAAGAACTCTTGGCGGCCGCGATTTCTACTACTTTATTATTCATATGACATAATAAAATACCACTAAAGGCCGATAGAAACTTGAAGCAATACGTACAACAACAGTTTTCTTCTGCTTGGACATGTTGGTGCCAAGTTTGAGATCGGCAGCTATCAGCATGGCCTCCTCCACAGTGATATACGGTTGGAGAAGATCCTCCTGCATGATGTACCGGGACATCTTCCTAAACTGGCGGAGATCTCGAGGCTCCCCATTTGTGTATATTGTGCCTGAAGCGCCGGCTACCCTGTAATAAAAAAAAAATATTTTAAAAAATGTTGGATGAGAAATTGTAAACTGTTCAGGCCTTCTCAGACAATCCTTTTGAGTATGCACAAGTTGCTAATTCCTTTATTAGCTAAGAAACATGAGGGGGTGGTGGTGGGTGTCACTTTTACACCAAAATTGCATTCTTCGCATACAAATTGGAATTGGATTCGGGGATTGTGTTTCCACCACCATGTATTGGCCATAACAAGAACTTTTTTGAGATAGGTTTGATACCTATATTGTTTTAAAAATATTGTAAAATCATTTTTTTTATTCTGAAAAAATATGACTAACCTAAATTACCTACAGTGACAGTTGTGTATAAAAGGAGTATTGTAAAATTTGTGATCCTGATCAATTGAACGGTTAAAACTGAAAATCCAAAGGATCTAATCCAATTTTATTGTTTGGAGATACCTACATTTAAATAGCTCCTACTCGTAAAAATGTAGACCGCTTGTTTCTTTTAGTGCTGGGTATCAATCAAATAGAGTTACGCTCTTGACTAATTTGGGAATAATAAAGCATTGCACATAGCATTTTTAACTTTACAAACTTCCAAAGTTTTGCAACCCTAAAATTAATAGTAGTAATTAAGAGTAGAAACAATATAGGTACATAGGTATTACATATGATTATACATTACATACAGGCTTCAGTAACAATTAACCAGCTATATCATGCTACTTTGGCAAATCATAGCTTAAAATACGATCTATTAACGTCAATACCTACATATTAAAGTACAACATGAGTCTATTACACTGCCATTTATTTTTAAGTCACGCGATTCAACTAGGCTACGCAAACACGTCAGACAATTAACTCAGGCCTCGGAAACACACTAAACCTACAATTTATGCTCTGCCTTGTTCACTTGTTACGTATTTTTACATAATTGTAAGCAGGTAAGTAACCATAAATTATTATTTGAGTCCAAAAGTCTTTCATAGCTACTGATTCTAAACATTTATGATAATATTACGGAAAGTAAAGTGACATTAATTAATGAATCTATGCAAATTGATTCATTTTTTATAACAATTCTTGTGAACTTTATACGGCAATTAAAAATAATGAGGTATTGAGTATTGAATGATTGTTGTGCCGTGTGGTTTCCGGCCTAAGAATAGAACCACCCCTATTCCCACAGGTGTCGTAAGAAGTGACAAAAGGAAAGATCCGGAGGATGGGCAGCAGCATCCTTCGGTGTAACAGCGAATCATCTGCTACTACGATCACCAACCCGCTTGCCCAGCGCAACGTGGCGATTATGGGCAAATACCTCCAATGAGCGCACAAATGTGACGCGCAATGGGAGTCAAAAGTCAGAGGTGCGCGCCTTGGGTTCGAACCCGAGACCTCTGACTTGTCACCACCACTAGGCTAACACGAGTCAAATTCCAATATTAACCCGTGAGTAAGCCGATAATTCAATACAAGTATAGTATAGTATAGTATATAAGTATATACAAGGAACGTACCTGTATCCAGCTAGTATGTTCAGAAGTGTACTTTTCCCGGCTCCGGAGGGACCCAAGATGGCCGTCAGCTGACCGGAACGAAAGTCACCATTGATGTTGCGCAAGATTAATTTTGAACCTGGAACATGATAAAGAATTAGTTTTTTTAGACACCCAAAAAAAATTGAAAATTTTTAATAGTTTTTTTTATCTCTTTATCTTATCTGCCTCGTTGGTCTAGTGGTAGCAAGCGCTACTGCTAAGCACGAGGTCTTAGGTTCGTTCCCCGGGTCGGGCAAATTGTAATTGGATTTTTCCTTTAGCAAATTCTCAGTTGCAGCACGGAGTCTGGAATTGTGCCCGGTTAATGGAAATAGGCTCGCCCACTACATGGGAATTATAAAATAGCCGGTGAAACGTGGGTGTACTGCAAGCCTCTGCCTACCCCCTCTGGGGAATACAGGCGAGAGTCTTTATTTTTATTTATTAGTGTAAAACTCGTTTTTCACAAAACAGCCAAGTTCAGTTTAGGTAGACTAACTTCAAGTAATTAAGTAAGTAAAATAAAAAAACTCTAGCATATTCTATCCTGTAACATGTTCTATCGTGGTTGATAGAAATGTCAGTCTTTTTTATAACAAACGGTAAAATTAACATAATCATGTAGGAAATAATTATAAATACCTTTTTTATCGTTGTATGATATAATTTTAATTATAAATGGCCATCGTAAAATTGCAGTGATTGCCTAGTGGTATGACCGTTGACTGGCAAGTTAGAAGTCTCAGGTTCGAACCCAAGGCAGAGGGTTCGTGATTTAAGGCATAGAGCATCACATAACATCTCAGAACAATGTATCCAAAAATATTGTAAGCCATTATTTAAAAGAGCAACCATGGAGTTTCTTGCCAGATTCTTCTCCATGAAGGGTAGGCTGCCCTTGGAACTGGCAACTAGAGTCACTCCTATAATAATATTAGAATTATGACTATTCATAAGTGCCTAAAATGGTCTCTTACATGAATAAAAATATTTTGATTTTTGATTTTTTTTTTTGATTAGAGCTGATACTAAGGTGACAGGTTTATAATTATCCAATTCGTATTTCGTAATCGTGTTTTTATTTCCACAAATATTGTAACATCGCGATAAGTAATTAGGTCCCACAGATTAACAGTTAATAGTATTCTTATATTATCATAACAGTTATTGCCAAAGTCAAGGTCAAAGGGTATCATTACTAGTAATAAAATTATGTACAATTTTTTCTCGAATCTCGCACGTCAATATTTTTTGTGCATATTTTTTTGTATGCAATAATAAATTATTACCAGGAAATAAATCTAGAAGAAGAAAAAACTACAAAAAAACAGTTGACAAAATATTTTAGGTAGGTATTGAATTAAAACAAAAAAGAACCGTTTGCGTTATGAAAAAGAACTATTTTAGATTATTAACTTTCGTGAGTCATACTAACTATTTACGCCGCCGCGTATACACCCGCTCTTGAAAATGGACTCCGTTTGAGTTCGAAACTAGTCGGGCATTCCCGAAATCAATACGTGAGTAAAGCTGTATCAATATTTCATATAATTAGAAAAAGAACTAGTTTAATAAACTACTAGTTTATGAAAGATGATGCGACGCAGTGATAAATCAAAGTAGGTCGTAGGTTCAAAACCCAGGCACGCATCTCTGATTTTTAGAGTTAATATGCGTATTATAAATTAATGATCACTTGCTAAAACGGTGAAGGAAAACATCGTGAGGAAACCAGCACACCTAAGAGATTTTTCAATGGTGTATAAAGCCTTGTTAGAGGCCTACGGGCGGTTTAAACTCTGACACCAGGTTGTTCACCAACCATACGACAAAAAAAGATCTTTCTAAGAACAACAAGGTATTTTAGCAACTGATAATTAATTTGTAATACGCACATAACTTACGAAAAGTCAGAGGTACGCGCCTTGGGATCGAACTCGAGACCTCTAACTTGTCAGTCAACGGTCATACCACTAGGCTATCCGTACATTACAAGTAACTTATATGAGTTACGTGCCTTATTTGCCTAAACCGTAAAGTTACGACCGCCGAAACGGATACTATTATTGCATTATTTCCGGACGAAGCACTAATTAATAATTAGTAGTACTACACACGCAGTGACCTCAATTTTCAATGGGTTCTTCTGTCGCAGGCCTGTTGGAAGAAATTTATATTTGAAATAAACAGTGCCTTTGTACTCATTTGTATGTAATGCTTGTTGTTGTCCACTATTTCTGTGTGTATGTGTACATAAATAAATAAATAAAAAAATAAAATTTTTGCTTTCAAAGGCAAAGACCCGTTTACCATAAGTAGTTGATGTTGTTATATACCACGGACCAGACTAATTAACTTGCGTTTTGCAACCCATAGACAATGATCTACTTAGCAGCCTATTGTGAAAATTAGTCATAATAATATGTAAATGCAATTGAAGGTTGATAGGAAGATTGTATTCTAAGTGGTTATATTGATGCTACTTATTTTTTATTATAAATAAATTAAGTGATGCAAGATGAACTAACATGTTTTTTTTAACATGATATTTCATTACATCATATTAAATACTCTAAAAAATTTAATATCCAATGTGTAATAAACTACCAACTGTGATGGTTGAATGTATAAAAAATATAAACATTTGTTATTTGCTATCTTTTTTTTTAGTTTGAATTTTTAACAAAAGACTCCGAAAGGAACGTTGTTGTGTTATTTCTAGTCCTGTAATTATTTTTCATTTTGAGTGGTAGGTACATTAATTTCAAAGTATGAGGCCAAACATAGTGTACCAAATTAGATGTTATGAGAGGTTTGCCTTCGACCGATGAGGATTCCGGTTATGTTTCTCCAAAGTTCATCACAATACTTATATTATGTATTATTTCTTCGCATATGGCTGTCAGTATTCCAGCTAAATGGTTTATTAAATTATTATTTTATTACATTATTAAATTATTATCAATTTTAATTCAATTTCAATATTAATTTGTAATATTATCTATTGGTGTACTCCTGATAAATAAAGATGATTTGATTTGATTTGATATGGGACCAATCGGAAAGTATAATCTTTCAAACAAAAAATAATTAGGTACTCAAATCTGGCCACTAATTACGGAATAATCGGTGTATAAACATAAAAAATACATAGAATTGGGAACCTCCTCTTTTTTTAAAGTTGCTTAAAAATCATCTTAATCAAAACACAGCTTTAACTGAGAGGTTAATCTAATGTTACGAAATCTCAAAATCCAAGGCTCGGCCCGGAGAGATTGTCGGAATGAACGATCAAATGGGGCCCAAGGATATGTGCAGTGGCATTGACTGTCGTGTTACTTAGATTTGTCGTTAGTTTTGTTAAAATAAACGTACCTATATATTCTGTCGGTTTGGGTAATTTACTACTAATAAGATTATTGTCTTTATTTTATTTTATTCGAAAAAAATTACAGCTAGAATACCAGAATGTTATTTACATAATTTTTGAAAGCCAATTAAAAGTTTTCACAGACAAACAGAAAAGGTTGAAAGATAAGACAGTAGATAGGCAGACACGCACACATATAATTCTCTGACTGACTGATGATAATATGCAATCATGATCAGATCAGATCAGATGATATCAATGTGTATCATTAATTTTTAAACATAAAACCCTAAAATTAATTCGTACATTATTTTGTCTTATCGAATTCTGTCTGCTAATTATTTTTCCCACCAAAAACTGCTACCAGCTAAAAGTCCAAGTAAAAAATAATTGAAAAACATTGTTCTTCATTTGAATCACCATCTGTCAAGTACGTTTAGCATTAAAACAATGGACCCGAGTCAAAGAGTTTATAGACACGAGCGTTTTACCTTAGGACTGCGGGGTCAGGGAAGGTCGGACACGCGGCATGCATCGATTCTTTGAAACCACTCATTAGAAGCTAAATATAATCTGTGGACGTCAAAGACATTTATTTGCTAATGTATCGTATGACGGCATAGAAATAAAGATAATAACTAATTTGGAAAATTAAATGAATTTATCACAAGCTTTAATACAATGACGGTTTTTTTGAGTGAAATTTTATTTCATCATCATTACCTATTTTTACCCGACTACAATAAAAAGAGGGCTATTTAAGAACTACCACATACCAAAAAATTGTAAAATTCCTTTACCACAAAAAACGATTAAAATAAATTAAAGTTTAAAATCTAAAACCCGACTACTTAAAATCTAAAAACAAGCTTCTTAGATTTGAAATAAAATTTAGTCGGAGGCCTTATTGTATTATAGCATTTTTGGTGGCCTCCGAGTACAGTATTTTATTTCAAACTAAAAAGCTTGTTTTTAGATTTTAAGTAGTCGGGTTTTAGTTTTTAAACTATATTTTATTACAATTCATATACTTTTGTAGATACGTAAGTATGTATAGAGTTACGTTTTTAAAATGGGTGTTATTTACCAGGAAGTCGCTGATGATACACACTGCTTCACGTGATCATTTTTAATTGCAAAAGCCATTAATTGTTTTGCGAACAATTAAAATCGCTAAATTAATGATTTTTTGTATATTTTTTTGCTTGTTGCTTATAATATTATACCTAACATAACATCATTATGTATTCCCCAGAGGGGGTAGGGTATGCAGAGAGGTGTGTGCAGTACACCCGTTTCGCTTTGTTATAAGTCCCATAAAATAGGAGGCGAGCCTATTAATTGCCTACTCACTAAGCTTCTTGACCGACATTATTGCTAGCTACAAGTATTAGGCCAAGTGCCAACCTCAGGGCAGGGGACATCTTACGGTGAACGGTTTGTAGTACTAGTCGTTTTAGAGATAAGTATGATTGATCAACTTTCGTTACTGACGATACAACGTTCCCTTTTGCACAAGGATTGATGTATAACCCTTCCACCGAGGTAACATTTACGAAAACGATTGCTTCAAACAACTTTAGCAACGGTAAATCTTTCGCAAACATAATGCACTAAGTGCACCGTTCAGTTGCCATGGTTACCTGACTTCCATACATTTATAATGTCGCGTTTCGACATCATGTCGTCATACACTTTGTTCTATGTTTTTATTTAATGCACGTTGTATTTTTCGTATAATGAGCCGTTTTGGACGTTTTGTAAATATCTTTATCTACAATAGCTACGCGCCACGGATCTGTTTGAAGTTAGTCACGGGTATTTTTTCTAATGAAATAGTCTTGTTTAAAACGATTTTTTTTATTAACCGAGTTTAAATAAAGAGGCCGATTAGTATCCCATACGTTTTAATTTATGAAGGGACTCTATGGTGTCACCCTAGAGCATGAAGCGTGCTAAACGCAAACAAAGTTAGATCTTAATTTGAGTAGAGTACCCAATTAAAATTAATATCAGTTTGTAAATTAATTAAATTTTAATTTTAGGAATTTTATTAAATATTCAATCGGGTAATACTCGGAGGAATATATTCTATGTCCAAATGCCACTCGCAGCCAACTTCACGCCAAGGTGTCATGTATCTACATGAGACACCATGGCGAGAGTTGTAACGAACTATTTAATTTGAATGCTTAACTACTTTAGAGGTTGTATAAATTCCCGATCATATGGTTTTGGGTTTTGAAATTAATAAGGTCGGGTAGAGATATATACATCGGATATATTTTACGACTAGGGAAATGTACCAACTCACATTTTAGCTCCTTTGCACTACATTGCTGAGGCGCAGAAATGAGTAGGCAGTCCACACATAAACAAGCGGAGCACAAAATATCATGTCGTCAATTCGGTGACGATAAGATCTATTATAAATCTTGTTGCGAGAGCTCAACGAGGTACTCAAGATTTTCTTCGTATCCTATCGTTAATAATTAACGCAATTTGAAAGGATAAACTGCATATCTATCACAACCGCACAACATTGCTGCATGTACTATACAATCAAGAACATTCATCAGGTGTGCTAATTTCCTCACGAACGCCTTCACTTTATTTCACTGTTTAAGATACGGAAAGTATCTAGAGTAGTATTTATATTCTTTAGTGCGGTGGACAACTGGATATTCGCTAATTACTATCTCGCATATTGAACATATAAAAATCAATTAATATAGTTATGAAAAAAATTGCAACAAACCAAGTTATGGACAATGACATCATAAAGCTTCCCCGAAAATGACAATTTGATCGGAATAAGTTTTCGTTTTCATACATAAAAATAGCTTCAAATGAATTTTTATTTAAAGTAAGTATGCCATTTTTATGTATGGACAAAAATACTACTAGAAATTATTATTCTAATTATTTTTACCACAAAAAACAACATCAGTCCACAAATTACTATTATATGCGTATCGTTAATTCTGTGTACTAAATCAAATTTTAATATTTTACGATCATTTAATTATCTCCAAAAAAAATTACGAGAACTTAAGTGACGGTTATAATATATTTTATGTATGTTTTTTACATGTTTATGCACATGTTTTTGCTTATTAAATTATATTATTTAAAGCGACGGCACGGCACGCCAGGGATCGCGAGTTCAGTTGTTTTGGCGAGTAAGTTTATTCAACCCACCTAAGTCTTCAATATCAATCAACAATTATACAAAAACCTGTACACTATAACAATTAGATCCCATGTTAAAATGTAAGCCCTGCTTCCAGGGTTCAGTGACTTCGTTCATAATTACCTTTATTTAAAAATAAGGTAATAACAAAAAGTAATTAGTTAAGGTTTTTTTTTGTAGTACAACCTCTTGCTTAGGTAATTTTTCAAACATTAAATCGTACCATTGTTTTTGTATTTTTTTTTGGATTGTTGTTCATCAAATCCATTAAAGTTACTGATTGGTCAGGCTGATAATAAAATGATACCTAAACCTTTGTAAACGATTTTACTTAGCTTGACCTGTTTATTATTTGGTTCAAATTTAGTAATCGATATTAATTTCACCCCCTTCCTGTTAACAGATTGATCTGATATTTGGTACACAGCTTTAGTTTTGATGACAAAACCTTTTTACGTAAAAAAAATATTTACCTACTTATATTATATTATTCTAATCGAAAGCTTTTCCTAATTTTCCTTACACAGAACCTTCTGGTTTCGTTACGTTTCTACGTACAAAACAAAAATTATGTCATGAAATACAGTTTGGCAAAAAAAGAGTCTGGAAAAATTTTGGGCAATGAAAATATAATTTTAATAATTATTATAATAGTAGTCTCTTTCTTTTCAAAAGAGAGCCCGTAAATTTAAAGAGATGCAAACTATAATAATAGTACTCATGTTTCGTTCGGTATTATTTTGTACTCCTACGCAAGTTAAAGTACTCACTAACCTACCACAACTTGCGCAACGACGTGCCAGTCTCTTCATAACAACCGCTTGAGGTAGTCACCGACCGGAACGAATATTGGACCTAAGTACCTTCTAGAACCTAGGTAGTAAATATTGTATGAAAGACTATAGAAATTTTTTAACGTAGTTTTACAAAAACATTGTCTATTACTAACTTCTACCAGCTACGCACTTGAATTTTTTCGAAGCGGGGCCAAAACTGAAAAATACCCAGCAATAATTTTACATTTATCATCATCATCATTTCAACCATAACACGCCCACTGATGAACATAGGCCTCTTGCAAAGAACTCTACAACGTCCGGTCTAGCGCTGTATAATCTATGAGTGTATTTGTTTGCCAAGCTTGAAATTGCCGCCCTCTGAATGTGCCATCCTCTGAACGTGCTGCCCTCTGAATGTGCCATCCTCTGAATGTGCCGTCCGGGGCACTGACCCCGGCTTGCCCCCCCCCCCCTAGATCCGGGGCTGACTTCCACCCACAACTTCGCCCTCGTGGTATATTTAGTATTGTTATTTTCGTGGTATGTTTATATGCCAACGTGTTATTTTGATGTTTAAGCTATATTACTGTAGAGTTTCATCAAAATCCGTTCAATTGTTTTTGCGTGAAAGAATAACAAACATCTATACATCCTCACAAACATTCACATTTATAATTTTAGTAGAGTTAAGTTTATAAGTTCGTTGACTCTAGGTATGTTGCTGACCGATCAAATGGGAAAGCCTGCATGCCGCAACGATTGCCAACAGTTTGCAGTGAGCATTAGTACTACTGACCCCATTCGGATCAGCTGCAGCGTGAAGACATAAGTGACTTCAATTGGATTTTCTCACCGGCCGTACACGTGCGCCCGCGCATACCGTCTACTCTCATTCAGGTTGCAGGACAGTCACGTGTGAAGATTAGTGATGCGAAACTATCGATAAACGTGTTTGATCGCGTTGAATAACGATGCTTAACTCGATTAGTGTTGCGCAATTAGATGTTTGGAGTCCAGTTATCCATTTTATTACACATCAACATTATATTTAAATTAAACTGGGTGCGGAAGGTTGAAGATCGTGTTGTGACGCAATTTAGGCAATAAAATTCTCTATTACTCAGTAGCACACCGGCAAAATAAACATATTTTTCAGCCGTTAAAATACTACTGTGTCGTGGTGGCGCATTGTGTGAGTTTTTCAATGACATGTACTTAATTAATCTAAGACACAGCTGACTAAAGGTGAAGGAAAACATCCAGATAAAACCTGGACTAGGCTTGAAATCGCCAACACGCAGTGAGCTAGCGTAGTGATTAATGCTCGATTCTTCTCTGTACAAGAAGAGGCTTTTGCCCCGAAATAAATAGCGTTCGGTCCGGTGATGATGAACGGTCACCGTAACATTATGAGACTTGCAACACCAGAGATATCACTTGGGCGTTGCCGAACAAGAGCGGGGATTATGGAAGGGGAGGGATTGGACATCCGGTGTTCTCAAATGCAGTGTAAGAGCAACCCTAAAGATGTATGAACCGTAAGCACGGGTATGAACAACGCGACCGAGACACGAGCTCCGTACGCGATCATACCTCAATCGACTGCGAGCTGCGGTTCAGCTAGGTTTCACGAGGGAAAAAGTGAAATTAATAAAATAAATTTTGCAAAAATTACTAAAAAACATAATTTAAAAAAATATATTTTAACATTTCAATTATGAGATCTGCTTACGCTCCGCACAAGGCAATGTTGTTGACGTTATCACTATGTTTTCTTGTATACTGAAGAGGGTGATACTTCCTGATGATTCCATCCCCATATAAATTACCATAATAAATTGTTGTTAATTGATGTAATGAAAATCCAACCGATACAAACCTTGAGATTCTATAACACCCATCTATCAAATTATACTATAAAATAGATCAGGAAATTGTTTCCGTGATTTGTTTTTATTAGGTGATTATTAATGGCCTTATAGACAGTATGGTTTCTATCAATAACTCATTAATTAACTTAACAGGAATTCAACCGTCATTTACTATGTACCACTACATCGACTACTAGTTTTCTAACTTCTTATACTATGAGTTTTGTTACTACATCAAAATAACCTTTTTCATTAGTCTCTCATTAAACATTCGACTGTTGGACGGAAGAAATCATTAATGAATAGTCAATATTTCTTTGTGTTCTGATTATAAATTTTAACATTAATTTACATACACATCAAAAAATTATTCTCTATATGTAGCAACACGGGGACTGAAATGATGCCCGGTTTATGGCAATAAGCACTACATAATGTATAAATAAATCAGCCTGCAACTGTCCCAATGCAGGGCAAAGGCCTCTTCTCATACAGAGAAGGATTGAGCATTAATCACCACGCTAGCTCACTGCGGGTTGGCGATTTCAGACTATTAAGTCCAGGTTTCCTTACACATTGGTACATGCCAGGTTCGAAACCACATGCTTGCAAAGCGGGTTCTATACCTAAATTATAATTTATGTATTAACTATAGTCTAATCGATGTACCAGAGTACCTACGTATGCACTTCACTATTCAGCACTTACGTACAGCTTTCTAAAGATTGGCCAATGTTCTCGGAGTGTAATTATATTATATCCGCCAGTGCAAATGCACCAGGCTTTGCACCACTGCAGTGTACCGTAACGTTTGAACAATTTATTAGTGTAAATAAACCAATCACGTGTTTAGATATTTTTTTTTGTAGAGTTATGAGATTCATTCATAAAATTTACTGTATTGTTTTTTTTATTTATTCAAATTCTATATAGAACTTTGCAAAAAGAGGAGTGTTATAAGATTGACGGGTCTGTGAGGGTGTGTGTCTGTGTCTGTCTGTGGCATCGTAGTTCCCAAACGGATGAACTGATTTTTGCTTGATTTAGTTTGTTTTATTTGAAAGGTAACTTGAACAAAAGTGTTCTCACCAAAAAAAAATAAGGTTTTTCTAAATCGGAGGTTTTTTCTTATCTTTATTTTCTAGCTGACCCGACAGTTGTCCTGTCGAAAATTCAAATGAATACAAAAAAAAATGTATAATGTTAATTATAAGTAATAAATAAATAATAATTAAGTTATTGATTATTTAAAGGTATAATTATAAACAAAACTTTCAGTTTTTACAATTCCTACGATCTTATTAACAAGACAATTATTGGTCAGTTATAATATTTGAAATATTTTTAAATTAGCTACTTATTTAAAAAAATTTATATACATATATGCGCATACGTTGAATATTATTAATGACATAATGTAGGTAATAAATGCATGCATTTTTTTACATACATAACATTACATGAAATCGTTTTTAAACTTGTTAGATGATTTTATTAAAAGATTAGATAAAAAACATGTTGTTTCTTTACATAGATTTTTATTATAAAATATGATAATTTATGTAGTTATTTACATTATTTTTTTTTTATCGTGTCGGTCATAATGGATTATGTGATTGAAGGAATAGAGAGTGCACATTCGGTCAGGAGATCTTTATTATTACAGTGCCCTTAATATTTGCTTCGTGGTCCCGGATGATGATGAAGATCTTTGACAAACAATATAGAAAGTCGTATACCTCTGGGTTGCAGGGATCAGACGGGCAGTCGCTTCGTAGAAAACTGATATTCAGCTGCATCTGGTTAGATTAGAAGCCTAGCTCGATAAAGTTTGGGAATAATAAGGCTAGGAAAATAATAAGGAATTTATTAATATACTATAATGTGCTTCTAAATTATCTGCCATGGTTGCAATGGGAGAAAGTATTGGGTATTATAGATTACAATAGTGAAGAAATTTCGTACCCCGGAACAGTAAAAAAACATTGGAGCATGGAGCAGAATTAGACTATTTTACTACTAATTAAATCATTAAACTGCCAACAGTAATATTTGTAACATTTTTTTTCTAGGAATAGTGGCATAAAGTGTTTTTTCAATTCTTGCATCAAATAATAAGTAAGAACTTTATAATAATTTATTTAATGTGTTAATACGCATTCTGCGTTTTCAAATCTACGTTTGGGTATACCTACATTCCACGTAAGACCCGACATGTCCGTGTACAATTTTTATTCTGTGGTATCATCTCCTCATTGTCTGTGGTTACGACTGTAACGAGTCGACACAGTCATAGTGAGGTCAACGTCCTCTAACCGCATTATCGATATTATCGACGTGAGCCGCGCAGATGCATCGACCCCTAATGAATAATTGCATAGAATTACTACTACAAGTATAAGTTGTGATATAGCGCTGATTCACACTATGTATCTATTAGATATTGATAGTAAAAAAGCATGTTAGAGGTTTACCGCGAGCGGTTTAAACTCTGATATAGATTGGCCAACCCGCAGTGAACTAGCGTGGTGATTAAATGCTCACTCCTTCTCTGTATGAGAAGAGGCCTTTGCCCTACATTAGGACAGTTACGGGCTGATTTATTATTATTATTATAGATTGTTATAAATAGAGGGAATGGAAAAGATGGTTCGAACCGTTATGTATACAGTTGGTTAGAGTTTAAAGCTTATTCCTTAGTGTCTAAGGCTGAGAACTAAAGATCTAGACTTAACTTACCTACGTAAAACTTGTAAAAATAATTTTATGGTTTTTAGTTGAAGTTTTTAGTCGTCAATTTTGCCTAGCACGGATTAAGACAAATTCTATGAACGTTCTATAAATTTATCGATCTTGCAAGTAAAGTCTGAGCAAAATCAAATTCAAAGGCTTAAAAATTTAGAACCTTGTTTGAAATAGTTCAATAACAAAACTTTAGGTCACAAACACGAATCAAATACTTAGTAGGTACGAGTACTTGCTTCATTGTCACAAAGATATATAGTTTTACTACTACCACGTATAGCCGTCGATCTGCGCCTGATTTCTCTCTGGTCAAATTGCCATCGGACTATGAGAGTGAGGGATTAGGAAAAGCAACAGAATGCACACAATTGAGCACTAAAATATATTATGCGTAGTTGCCTAATCTTTGTCGAAATTAGCGTTGCTAATGATGTTACCGAAATTAGGTAAAGAGGACACTATAGTTTTGTGTGTGGCGCGCCTAAGTCATGATTATATCCACTTAACCTTTTTAATAAAATTCTAACGTCATTTATATTGTCAATATAATTATTTGTTGTATTGTATTTTGAATCTAAATGGACAAGTAATTACTTGTATTTTAATTTGTCTGATAATAAATTATTTAATTTGAAAATTAATGGGAAATAAATATTTTATTGCTAGTTTAATTATGTTTTATCGAACGAATTTAGGGCTCGAGGAGATTGACCTACATGATTAATGACTTCGATGCATCACCATCATCATCATCTGTATTTTGCTCGGTCAAGTGCGAGTCTGGCTCAATGCGGGCGTGGGTGCATTATAAGGAGTCCATTTTTACCATTTTGATACGAAATAGAGTTGCCAGATCCTTATTCACAAATATCGGGACGCAAATAAATAAAAAGCGGGACAAGTAATAACAGAAAAATCATGAACTTTATTGGATCAAATCACTAAGAATAACTACTACTTACTCAATCAGGGTCTGGTTGTTTTTTTTAAGTGATGGTGTGGTTATTTACGCTGAATAGCAGCGTAGATGCTGGCTGGAGGTGTTCTGAGAGGGCCAAAAAGTGGGGCATTTTGCTACACTGGACATAAGATACTTTTTATCCTGGTCTGGTGACCATACAGGCAATGATGCTGCTGGCAATATCTTATCACAGGTATATAAAATACACTCGAGGCCAGCGTATATAACTCAGTAACCTAATTACCAGTGACAATTACTTGTGGACATAAAAACGGAAATAATCGGCCTCATTAGTTGTGATAACTTGTCATTTGTTTACTTATCGCTCCAGTAACCTATTTGTTTATTTATGTTTTTATCATTTTTATTGGCAAATCAATATTTGTCTTGTTTTTTATTGGTATTGTACTGTTCCTAGGATCTCAATTACGAGTATTTATACGACTTTTAAGATTTTCAATTTTGGGTTTTCGATCTAAATCGACTAAACTATTCGTAACGCTGCCCGTACTATCGAAATTATCTTCTACATTCAACCATCTTATGCTCAGTTAATAGGTCGCGAGTTCAAATCTATTTTTCTCTTTGTAAGTAGGTAGGTACAAAAAAAATATAACTTTTGTATTCGCATCGCATACTTTAAATTTTTCGAAAACTGTTTTTACATATTATGTTATCCCTAAAACTGTTAAATCACATGATATTTGTCATGGTAATCTATGTTAGAAATACTTAATAGACTCTTTTTCAGTAGATTGTACATAATACGTATACCTACATTAGGGGATCAGTCCGAAAGTAATAATTAAAATAATTGGCGGTGGATCAGAATTGGGGCTCAGACTGGAATAACTCATTATAACTTTAAAAATGAACCTATTGGTATTGGTATGGCGGGCTGTGAAAAAATGAACCTAACAAACTCGTAATTTAAATTGCAATTACAAGGTGACACATAGTACATATTATTCTATTGTGATACAACTTTTAAGGTCACGTATTGTTACTTTAACTACAATTAAATTAAAGGTTGTGTTAGTAAACGAAAAGTTTATTTAATCGTAGCTCTAGTCTGTAGTTGTAAATAATCGTTTTTATTAAATCGCTGTAAGCTGTGAGGCTGTGTCCTGTCATAGCTCGTATACAAAAGGAATTAAGGCAGCTACACATATAGTCGATTCGGCACATTCGATTCGGTATTTTCGAAGAAGTTTCGATAAAATTCTTAAATACTCAACCGAATCTGCCGAATCGACTATGTGTGTAGCCACCCTTAACTTTCATGAGACATGAGTCTCATGACTAAATTCCACACCTCATTACGGTTATTTATACTGCATGGCACATAAGCCACAGTTTAAATATCAGCTGCATCTACACTGGTTTTCAAAACCTAGTACCACACTTTTAAAATATTCTTCTTCATCGTATGAGTGATGAACAACCTTATGTCAAAGTTTAAGCCGTTCGCCTCTGACATGGCTTTACACACCGTTGAAAAATCTCTCAGGTGTGCTGGTTTCTTCACTAAGTTTTTCCTCACCGTTTTAGCAGATGATAATTAATTTGTAAAACGCATATGAATCCGAAAATTCAGAGATGCCTGGGTTTTGAACGTACGACCTTTGACTTGGCAGTCCAACGGTTATACCATAGACTATCACTGCTTATTTTTAAAATTGCAATAAAGTACACAAGATTATACCGAAATAAAAAGAATTAGAAAAAAAATGTATATTATAATACAAAGAAAGTTTTTTTTAAATTTCAAAACTAACGACTGTCATTCTGAACTTCGAAGTTTAAAATATCAACTTCTATAGTTTAGGAGAAATTAAAATTTCAAAATGTGGTACTAGGTTTTGAAAACCAGTGTAGATTACAAGCCGAGCCTAACAAAGTTTGCGAATAATAAGGCTAGGAGAATGAAAAATTACCTATTGTTATTACAAACGCACATAGCCCGTTACTGAGTCACATTATTTGAGATAATTATATGAAATGAGTACAATTTGGTATTGTATTGTGCAGATGTAGAGATAATCAGGTTGAATCATTCGCATGATCATTCGATGCAGTTGTACTGAATTGTAATGTTGATATCATGTCTGTAGTAACTCTCTAGCAGTTTCATTTGAATAGTACTTATTACAATTGTCACTAAGGTCCATGTTTCTCTATAGTACCGTTGACAGTACCAGCTCGCTATCATTATAACCCATCAAACCCCATTACAGAATATTGACGTGAAATAATAGTAGTCTTACTAATGTGTTTTGTGAAGAGACCCACTGACCCCATAGTAACATGGGGCCAGAGCAGGCGAAAGAAAACGAAGAGAAGAAACCCACCTTTTCATAATTCCAACGACTAAATTCAATATTTTAGTGAATTTTTTTACATGATAACTTATTAAATATAATTATTTCATAAGAAAATTTGAAAAAAACATCTGATACGGATGGGATTCGGCACGAAAGTCATAGATGCGTACCTGGGTTTGAACCTACGAGCTTTGACTTGGCAGTCCAACCGTCATATCACTAGACCATTGCTGCTTACAGAACTTAGGAAAGACAGAGGTGCGTGCCTTGGGGTCGAACCTGAGACCTCCGACTTGCCAGTCAACAGTTATATCACTAGCCTATCACTGCTCCAATTGAATAAACAAGATACGGTAGATACATATTTAATAAAATGATTATAACAGAGCTTTGTTTCTTAAAATATTATTAAAAGTTACAGAGACAGTTAATTGTATTCTTAAATGACATAGACACACCCTTGTCTCTGGTTATTTATAACATAATTATTTGTTTTTTATTATTATGAAGAAAGTATGCGCTTTCAAAACCTTACACTAATGCAATCAATGATTAACTAAAATTTACGTTATTTATTAAATCATCACTGTAGGACGAGAACGGGCGACTCGCCCCGTGGAGCGAGCCGAACGTGGTGCGAAACGCCTAAACACCCAACTAAACGACCACTAAGCTATTTTGAAAGTGTTTACTCGCCGAATCACAAAAACGTATGAGCACAAATTGATACCATTATTATTAATTATTTAATACTAACCATTAAGCTTGAAAAAATATTAATCATTCTGAAGGCGGTTATTTTTTTTTTCGCAAACAATAATTACTGTTTTAAAAATAATGGTTTTCCTTAAATGAGTTCAAAGAATCACAAAAAAAATGTTTTTATACTAACATTTTTTGCCTGATACAAAAATCAAGTGCCCACACCTCGTCGAAATATTTGAATGAAATTACCGAAATTACTCAATTATAAATGCAGAGCCGACGAATAAAAATTGCTTTAGAAAGGATCCGGGTCATATTATAAAAAATAATTTAAAATATTAGATATTTATGGGTGTTCTTTATTACTAAATTTAAATTTAAATGTTTAAAAATTCTTTACGTTGTCACAGACTCGCAGTACACTAAAGTTATGTAACTTCGGTTTAGTTATATAGGTATATGTTATTAAAATGATGACATATTTTAGCTATTTTGGTCACGTACAATAATTAGGTAGTACTTAAGTTACTTTTGACAACATTTGATTTACTACAAAGTATCAATATAATAAAACTAGAGCTGGAAATAATGTAATGCAAATAATACTTGATTTAATATTTTGCATCAATTTCTTACACAAAGATATTATTTTATTATAAAATTTGTTACTTATAATTTTTAATTGTTTGCTTAAATAAATATGATTAGTACCTAAGTAAATTCTCTTTTATTGTAAGAATAAATTACTTAAACCACATTTCAGTTCATAACATTAGATAGGTATAGAATAATTTATGACGATAAAAAGTATAAAATTATAATTATATTATAAAGGATAATTTTTTAGGGGTGACGAAATTTTAAAGAATGACTCTGACTACTATTCTGAACAATATCTTCTACCTTAATTCTTGATTAGTATTTTGAGTAAACTGTAGAGTTTCCAATAACGTAATGTAACTTACTTTTTCCATTCTGCACAGTGTAGGTGAGGTCTTGAAAGCTCAGGTTGATGGGTGGGCGCTGTGGCAAGTGCGAGAGATGCGCACGGCCAAGGGCGCGCGAATTCACCTCCACAGAAGTCGCCATTGTAGATCACGCGAACATCGTCCGGGGTAAATTCTGAAAAAAAAAATGCAATTCTCAGGATCCCCGCGATCTATTTCAAAATTTCATACTTTATTATCTGGACTATTTGTATAAAATTTAAAAAAAAATGTTTGGAATTCAACAATAACTTATTAATAAAATAAATTATTCAATGTGATTAAATCAAGTTTCAATTGCTGCTAGTTTTTTTTATTCATAATAGTTGATTAATTTCCGGCAAAGTCGCTATAATATAAAAACTACTTCTCTGCTATTTTTATTAATAAATAATAACGGTGCTGTATTTTTCAAACATAATAGTCAATAAGGATTGGTATGGACTTGATGAAACAAATACCTAGTTAATAGGTAGTTTTAAGACAAATATTTTTGTAAATAGTTAATAGTTTCAAGATAAATATTCGTCGATCTTTGTAAAAATATTCGCTTTAAGAAACTTTTTATTGTTTCGTGTGGAAAATGGGAAATCCACCACTAAGGGCCAATATTGGAGTTATGTCCGACTCGGACACGGACTAAAAACCACACGGTATTCCTTAACAACCTCTGGACGGGAGAACGGGGTTCACTTGTGTATTCACCGCCCTCCCCTTGACCCGCTCATGGTGTCGGCAGGTCCCGACGTCGGCATCCTAGCTGCCGCCGAATTCTCTTGAGAGACGCACGAGAATCACGACGCGCCGCGCTCTGAGAACCTACTAAATTTCTGCCTGGCCTTCGTAGCATAGAATAGAAAAATTACAGCTATCCCGCTTCAACTAGCGCATTCCTGACTAAACTAAAGTTAAAGCAATTAAACTAAACCTAAAACAACAGCACCTAAAGGCAGGCGCCCCCTATAGGACTCGGGCCTCGGCTTAGGGCGTTTCTTAGGGACATGCTATTCTCTGGCAGGGCTAGCATAAGCAAGGGTTGGATCTTTAAACCCTTTCGTTTGTCCCAACTTTTCTTCACAAGTTCGCTGCGTCTCCGCAGACGTAAGTCTGTGTATGTGTAGGTAGATTGCAAAAAAAAGTCTACGTCTACGTAAGTAGGTACACATAACACTGACTCACAGAACGGGGTCAAGTTCATCAGTCTGTCTGTTAGAGTATAGTAATCATTTTTGCAAGTCATCGTTTAGATGTTTCGGTGTATCCTTGATGTACTGACTAAATTCCTGTGGGATTACTTGCATCAGTTTTTATGCAGTTGAAACTTCTGTATTTGATCACAGATCAGATCACAGCGTTGTTCGTTTTTTTTAATATTGAAAAATGAAATAGATATTGAAAATAGAATGCTTATTTTGTTGTTTCGTTTAAACCTCTGTGGTTGTGCCAATTTAGTACTGGCTGTTTTCTAAATGCCTCATGCCAAGAAAGAAAGTCAATGACTGATGTAATATGGTTTAGTTTAGATTTGACTTATCTAGTCCATTGGGTGTCGTTGTCGTGACTCATTAGTTCTAATCTAAACTGGCTCTTTCTTCAAAAAGACACTCCTGCATTGTCCTTGCATAGCTCTCGAAAATACTTTGAATAATTAACATCGTCTTCTAGACTTTAAAAAAGACTCGAGATTTTTACGGCGTCTCTTCTCAAGGCAAGTCTAGATTGGAGATACAAGCCGTCTAGCTTAAAATATTTGCAATTTGCAAAGAGATTTATCGCTAGCATACATTTGAATGTCTCCGGTAATTTGTAACTTTGACTTTGACGAATTATACGCTACTCTACAAAATGCCTTGGCAAATAGGATGAAAGTAGTAAGTTGTATTTATATTTCGTGTCAAACGTGGTGTGGCTAATTGCTAAAATGATAGGTACATGTAAATAACTGTGTTTTGTTTTGTACAACGGATGTTATGCAAGAACTAATTGATTTTGAAAACCATTGAACGTCACCACAGCCGCTACCTTAAGCCGCAGCATCATATGTCAAACTTGATTGCATACCAACAATTAACAATATGACCCTAAATGGTTTAGCTGCAAAATATCCGCATTCTGTACTCAGGGTTACATTCCTACCATAGAATTAATTTATAATAACCTCTATGTTTATTCCGCGTTGTCTAAATAATGAATTGTATTTTTTTTCTTATTAAATGTAAACTTAGATTAACATTCAGCACAATGCACTTAATTACGATGATATAATATATGAGATAGTAATATAATGCCTCTAGTTCCGATGATTGCATTCAAATCATGCTTCAAGCCGGAACGAAATAATAAATCTTGTATTTCTACGATTATATATGCGAAAGTGTGTTAGTATTACAAATTAATAGTAGGTATATATCCAGACAGGTAGGTGCAAGCAGTCATCATGCAAAACAATCGATTTCTAAATAATTATTAGTAAACCTGTCATGGTCTTATTCTCCGAAAAGCTAGACAGGGACGAACGTAAATATATTCATAGTTATTTATTTCATCATTAGCCGGAAGACGTCCACTATTGAACAAAGGCCTCCTCATAGACCGCCACAACGAGCGATAACTTGCCGCTACTCCGGTCCATCCACCGGTTACTCACGACCTCGACATTGTGTCGGTCCACCTGGTCTACCTGGCCTACCAACGCTGCATCTTCCAGTTCGTGGTTGCCACACGAGAACCTTTTTTCCCCAGGCCTTTAATGATTATGATGTGGTTCCCGATAAATTCATCGACGGCAACGCTGAACGTAAATTCTTAGAATTTTCGATATTCGTGCATCGTATAATCAGCGGTTATTGGTTCTTCGAGCGATGTCACAATGTCTACGCAGCGCTGCTCTATGAAATGTCATGAAACAGCACGCCGCGCTGACGCCCGCACCGTGCATCCGCTTAACGCAGTGGATGATATTTGAAAAAATGGTAATGGCCCCTTAAGCAAGAAAGGACTCAACCGGGAGAGTAGAAGATGGTTCTCAAAAAGAGTATAACAGTATTCGTAATTCTGCGTTTTGCATAGTCGGAGAGGCATCGCAGGTTGCGCCCCCTTCTATAATCCCAAACAGGAACGGCAATGCGTAAGTTGTACCTTGTATGGGAATCGTCTAAAGGTTACAGACTTATACGGTAACCGCTTATAAGTAACAAGGTAAATAGTATCTAGAAAACAAGTCTATATTAAAATAACGTTCTAAACCAAGCATTTATTTTGGAATATGAAATCTAAACGTAATGCGAAATTATGTTTGTGCTGCTGAACGTTGAAGAGTTTCTTTATCTGCAGCTAATCCTGGATGTCGATTCAGATCATGAATATAATTATTATGCATTGTCATCGACTGAACCAATATGTAAAAAGTCAACTCTGTAGGATAAGAGGCAGTGGTTCTTATTTAGCTTCCAAGATATTTTGACCTAAACATACTGACATACAAAAATTGCAAGTTTAAAAAGCTTGTAATAAAAATAAACTAATCTCCGTAACTGTCTAGTTCTTCTGAGAATAAGACCAAAACAAGTCTGCTCATAATAATTTAGAAATCAACTGGTTTGCATGATGGATGCCTGCACTGACCTGGAGTCTGGATAATAACTTTTTGAAAGTATTATTTCTAATAACAGTAATATCAACTCTATTGACATGTACCACGTGAACAAATTATCAACTCTACAGTCGTAGAAATAAAGATGATTTTAGCTTAATTAAAACTTTTGAAAAATGCATAAAAATATGAAAGTTGGATAGGAAACTTAATTATGGGTATATGCATTAAAGTTAACTATCTAAAATCATATAAAATGTATGTTCTATCAAAATATCCTTTCACCATCGCTCGGGTCGTGTTCACGTATACTATTTACGACGTGCATGCACATTGCGGGCAAGCAACTTTTTTATTTTTCTTACGTCTCTCTCAGTTATCTCCAGACTGATTAACCTACTTCTAGCAAGACTTAAAAGGCTTCCAGCTAAAACGCAGATATTATAGTGCTTCTAAATTATCTGCCGCGGCTGCAATGGGAGATAATATTGGTTATTTATATTACAATATAGTGAAGTAATTTTTTTTATCTAACGTCATAATTTATTTTCTTTTGCCTGCGTTTTATTGCGTAGGTCTAATTCTGCTCCATGCTCCAATTTTTTTTACTGTTCCGGGGTACGAAATTTCTTTACTATTGTAATCTATACTTTCTCCCATATACTTTATATACTTCTCATCCCATCTCCCATATACTTCTCCCATATACTTTCTCCCATTGCAACCGTGGCAGATAATTTAGAAGCACATTATACTTATTAGGGATATGTACATTATAGTCAATAAATGAAACAAAATAATATCTGCTTTAACGAAATAATATTTTTTACAGTCTTTAGACATAAATAAGTCCATTAGCACGTTATGTTAATATTCCTTTGGACACGCCAACACTCACCCTAACTAGTGTTGTGATAGACTAGTCTAGTGGTAGTGACCGTTGACTAGCAAGTCAGTGGTCTCAGGTTCGAACCCAAGGCGCTTCCTCTGACTTTTCGTAAGTTATGTGTGTATTATAAATTAACTATCACATACTAAAAAAATGTCGTGGTGGCGCATTAGTTACGGACCCGCTTTGCAAGCTCGTGGGTGTGGGTTCGAACCTGGCATGTACCAATGTGACTTTTTCAATGTCATAGTACTTTCTTAGTTAATCTAAGACACCACTGACTAACGGTGAAGGAAAACATCGTAGTGAAACCTGGACTTTAATTGTCTGAAATCGCCAACGCGCAGTGAGCTAGCGTGGTGATTAATGCTCAATCCTTCTCTGTATGAGAAGAGGCATTTGGACAGTTACAAGCTGATTTATTTATTTACTCCTGCCCTGCGCCTGATGATCACCGCCTGTGGGGCGTAGCGTGGGTTTTCACCGCCCGCCCGAGGTAGACCGAAAATTCCCCGCTGATCGCCGCTAACTAAAACACAAGTCACAACTCTACGTGCCTTAGTAACCAACAGCGCAATACAGTAATTAAAACAAGCAACGTATCTAATTCATAAGTTTACAACCAATATTTTGTACTAGGCGACCATGAACGTTAGTAGTTCATCGGTCTACTTCCACTGTCATTGACTCTTGATGTAAATAAAGAAATGCTGTATTAAGCCCACTTATGCTTTATTGAATTTTTTATGTAATCTCAAATGAATATTTCAAACATTTACATGTAATTATGCGATGAAATCATCTACATCCAACAGAAAAACTTTTAATTAACATTAATGAGACAACTTTTTAACGGATAACTCGCGTAAATGTTTATTTTTCAAAACACACCTGACGTTTGAAAAATAAACATTATTTTACGCGAGTTATCTATCCGTTAAAATGTTGTTTCATTATGTTAAACGTTCGCAAAAGTTTAAGACTATATTTTATTACCAATGTTTATTATTTTTCTAGATACGGCAACTCTATCTTCGTTAAAATAAGGGTCTCCACTCACGACCGACCCTTTGTTGGTTCAAAAATCAGGCCGATTTTATCACCGCCTTTTATTACTGTTTTCTTGACCGACTATGTGTAAAGTAGTGATAGCCTTAGTGGTGTTGACCGTTGACTGGCAAGTCAGAGGTCTCATGTTCGAACCGAAAGCGCGCACCTCTGACTTTTCGTAAGTTATGTGCGTTTTATAAAATTAATTATCACTCTCCGTGCCTCGGATAACAAGTTAAGCTGTTGGCCCCGGCTGTCAATTGTAGATCTTTGACAATCGTTACGGGTAGTCAGAAGCCCGAAAGTCTGACAACCAGTCTTACCAAGGGGTATCGTGTAACCCAGTATGTGGGTTGTGGAGGTTTGATAGGCAGTCGCTCCATGTAAACACTGGTATTCAGCTGCATCCGGTAAAACTGGAAGCCGACCCTAACGTAGTTGGGAAAAGGCTAAGCAGATGGACTCGTGTTAGGCACATGATATTTGTAGGTCGTGTACGTTTTAATATTGCATTTTGTTTCAATAATTTTCGCTAACAATAATGGGTCACCGATTAAATCGGTTGGAGGCACAGACCCTAAAACTTGACTCTTTCAGAAACACGAAATTTGAATCAAAATAAGATCAATAATGACTAATGACTGTGCCTTTGGGTTATCTCCGGGTTGGTTGCTACTTGCTACCTCTTGGAAAACTTCACCCTCTCCCATTGACAAGTTTATAATTACTCTCTTCGAAAAAATATATAAATAGATAAAGTATATCAGTTCTGATGTCGTCTAAGATGATGTCATTAATATTGTGATAAATCTACTTAGTTTATGATTCTTAATATGACAGCATACATCAAATTAAATTAACGTTCATTAATAAACAATGACTTGTTTAAAACAGAAAAACATGTTAAAACTGACGCAGTACTGTAAAAATGTTCACATAACATTTGCAATTTAAAATGATCAACAGAGACATTAGAATAATATTTAATTACAAAATTCACACTTTGAGTCGTCGGTCATTTAGAGAGCATTCATTTATAAAGATGCGTCCTATGTTCATGTATAAGGGTCAAAGTAACAACTTAGCGATTTCGTTTTTTGATGGTAAATGCTTACTTTTACTACAATTAATAATGTGCACTAAAAAAACAGATTTATCCGTAAAACAGTGTTTTTTGTTGCAGTAAAAGGGCTTAAGTAACATACTTAAAACGTACAAGAGCCAAACAGCCATTTGAGACGTACCTACAATAACTAAAAAACTAAAATATTATTAAAATAACAAAAGCACCGGACATAGGTGAAACTTATGAAACTGCATATTTGCTACAAGGCAAATATGCAGTTTCATAAGTTTCAGTGTTATCATGTTAATAAAACCCTTCCTTGACAGTCGGGTAAAAATATATCAAATTGAAACTTTGAGAGCCTCTACTGAAAACTTATGATTTTGTACTTTGGCCCTTATACATAGGACACATCGATAAGGTTAAAAAATCAGACACAATAGGATAACTATTGTCAGAATTAGATTTCGGTTCGACATTAAACAAATATCGTGAAAAAAGCCACAAAATTACGTAGTGTCATCAAATCTAGTTACTTATCCGAATTTCGAAATAATATAAATTATTTTTCCAAATTATTAATATTGTTTGTGTTTATTTATAATAATATTAGTAATTTTTTTTTACGTAAATCTGTTTTGTCATCAGAACTAAATAGGTAATAATAATATTAATAAATAATTTATTCAAACATAAAGGCTTGTACCTACCAAATATCAGATTAATCTGTCAAAGGGAAGGGGATGAAATATCGATCTCTAAATTTGAATCAAATAATAAACAGGTCAAGCTTAGTAAAACCGTTTCAAAATACAACTTCGTAATTTAGGTACTTATGTGCCAACAACAATATTCTACAATCTAACTTAGCTCGAAAATGTTTGCCCTACAGAAACCCTCAAATAGGTATGTTGAATTAAACGAGACAAAAATGTACTACATGAAACATCCTCTAACGGCTCTAAAGGATAAACAAAACAAATATTGCAATAAAAGATCGAGACGAACGACCCGGCAAAGTGATAATTTCCTGTGGTCAGGGCCGTGAATTCGATTCTCGAACTTTGCATGTCTACTGCAGCTCCACTTGCATACATAATCAACAACACGACACCACATCATTATACTAAACATAGTATTTTCAAGAACAGTCTTTGTTGATTACTAGCTTTCGCTCACGGCTTCGCTCGCGTTTATTTAGATTTGACAATCGATTCTGGTTGTACGACAACAGCGCTATCTATTATCATAAGAATATAATTGTAGTTTTCCTCAGGAACTTTTGAGTACTTTTTTTCGGGATGAAAGGTATTCTATGTCCGTTTCTGTACACCTGACAATGTTATGTAAAATAAGAAGTTAGGATTATCTTAATGTATAGGTATTCTATGACTCTATTTTTTATAACTTTTTTTTATTAACCTATATAATTGTCCTTTTACTTCTTTCTTTCTGTGGCAGTCTCCCACTAGTCAACCTTGAAAACTTCAAGATCGTCTCGCCATCGCTTTTTATAACTATATCATTGATTTTATTTATTTTTAATCTACTTCAATGTGCGAGCGAGATAGCAGATTAGAGCGAAGAGACACCTTAAATAACTTAATTATCCATTCCATAAGCCAAGAAGTCAATCCAAGAGGTTCATTAGAAAGGTCAACCTTCCGTATGACGAGTGATCAAAGTACCTACAATTTTATTTTTAAGTTAAAGTTTTTAATTGAATTAGCTGCTATTTACTTGGGTATGGGAATTTTAAAACTAGGTACTATAAAGTGCATGTATTGGTCTTGTCTATGGTGTATTGAGTCTTGATTTAAACACACACGGTGATTGTAATATGGTTCACTGTTGGATGGATACTTTTATTTTTGAAACAACTAAATTACTCAAGAATGGCTGCACCGATTTTCATGGTTTTTAGTTTATTGATTTGTCTCCGCCTAGAATAGCAGAACGAAACCAAAAAATATAGTATAGGTAGGGTAAAATAGTCGTAGAGGAAGAATAATCACTCCAAATCACTCGTACAAAGTCGAGCCGGGCAGTTTTATATAAAAATATACAATATAATTATCATAATGTATAAACAATAATTGTATATCTAAATAATACGGACATAGCGAATTCTTCCGCATTATTAAGATATAAAAACCAGAAGATAGTAAATGATAATTTCGATTGACTTATCCGAGCCAACCTCATATAATCTTGTATAAGTCGATAATTAAAGCGGTGTCTAGCAGGTACGAGTATATAGTTAATTGTGTACAATTAGGTACCTACACAGGCTACACATAATTAACATAGGCATGCCAAAAAGCTTCAAGTTAAACATTAGCTCAGAGTCTGCATGCATAAACGATATTAGGTACTTAGAATTTTTGGGCCACTGCATAATATAGAAATGGATACTTCATAGATATGATTATAGTAGATAGATCCTAAGAATATGATAGAAAAAGAACAATTACAGGACGGCTAAGATGTCAATTATGAAAATAATGGTGGATGCATCACATTTTTTACAAACTTCGACACATTTTTTAGTTTTTCATAGACTAAAATTCATTTCACGGGTTGGATTTTCACAGAAATTTTTCGGATATCATAATGGTTTGAGTAAAAATCTCGCAAAAAGTGTTAATGGAACGCTACAGATGGTAATTTATACTGACAATGGAGCTGATACTCTTGTACATCCTGCTAAACTAATTTTAGTCTAACTATATCTCATTCTAATAAACACGATCGAAAAAGGACATCAAATTAAACTGTTGAAATAGATCTGTCAAATTAGTTTACCTCCTTTGCAAGGGCTTGCAATAGACATGAAATTAGACGAGGCCCATGACATCCCGACTGAATTGTCGTTGATATCACGCAAATGGACTAGTTTAATAGCTCTAAAAATCTGCTATCCTTTTCTAACGATCTCTGTTAGAAAGAGAAATAAGGAGTCTAAGTTAGTTTATAGCATGTACAAGAGAATTAGCACTAATGTCTTTGCAAGTATAGTAAGTACCTTTAAGGTAAAACATGTTGAACTGTAAATTTATTATATAGGTACCACCAAAAATACCATCTCATTAGATTGTAACATCACAATATTATAATGCAAATAAATTAATTTGCCTTTGACTTTTAACTGACTTTTGGAGGTTAAATTAAAGTTTTTTTTATACATAACACAATAAAATGTTTAGTATATTTTTCTCTTAAATCAAATATGGAATAAAATAAACAGTCTCGTACTTAATGTTGCTTCGCATCAGTTTCAAGTTAAATTTTATCTCTCTATGGAGAATACGGCTCAAAGGCAGTAAACTCTGTCTTCAGGTGGTTTAGCAGCCATATAGAAGAAGATGGAGATTAAGCATGGTTTTTTGAAAATTTAGGTTAACATTCAACGCCAGTCTCTATTACAAACCTTTATCTACGTAATGACTCTTTGTAGTATTAAGGAGAAACTCGCGTCTACCACCAACCCTTTCACACCGCATCTCTAGATTCATACCATTATTGTTTGGAACTTATCACTCCATTCGGTCAATCTCTGTGTCCGGGATATTGGTTCAATGTTAAGTAACTTGTGAGGTTTTGCAATACTTGCAACCTATGACATGCAAAATGCACCTACTCTGATGTGCCTAACACGCGGATAGGTTAAAATAACTGAGAATAGAACGTCTAGATGAACTTGAAAGATTAAAGTTTAATTTAAAATTTAATACATTATTCGATACGTCATGTAAACGCCACCAGGTACTAGGTAGTACTTAATATTTAACTACATTGACGAATATAATATAATAATACGTACACACGGCCACAAGCACACATCATCAATACCCTATTTCCAGTATCAGTTAGTCCGATTTCAATTTTTTTTTAAATAATTAATAAGAAATTTGAATACTTATAATACAACTGACACGGGTGAGATTCGATCCGACGATCTACGACGTATCGTGTCGACGCTCGCGCTCTGACCGCTAAGCCACCGTATCCCACCAGAATATCTATCTATACTCCATACCTTGAGCAGGAGAAATTTGTGGCTGCCACTCGCCGCTCGGCGGCAACTAAGGTCCTAAACAGCACGTGTGGCTCATGTATGCAGAGCCTAAACAAACGATTAGTAGGCAGAACAACGCCTGTTTCAAGATCACACAGCTGATTTGTAAGTGTATTAACCTATCGAATAGTTAGGGAATGTGGTTGACCTCAGTATGTCGTCAATAGCTGTCATGATTCATCAGTTGCGACAGAACCGTGCAACACTCAGTCGTGTTATCACGCTCAATATATGTCAAACCTGATAATAAGGGAATTGTGTATTTGTAGCAGTAATAAGATATAAAATGGCGGCATGGTTACCGCATTACCTACTGAATTCTGTTACGAAATAGGTCTCTGTTTAATAAAGAATGTTGAGTTCAAAGGGTCGAACGCTTTTTTTTTCTTTATTATTTTGTAGCTCGCTATACCCCTTTCTATTAGCGAAAACTTCCCAATATTGCGAGTCGGATTCCCGCAGTAAACTGTTCCATGACATTAAACATGGGGTATTTATACATTTTTATTTTACATATTGCAATGTAGGTTCATTGTAAATATACTTGTACTGTTACAAACATACATGTACATTGTAAATGTAATATTTAAACAATTACTATTGTGTAATCTAACTACATACTAGACCCGTTTTATTCTATTCATCATTAAATATTTATGGTTTAAATTTAACATGTGCATAAAGTTTTCAAACTTTCTTACAGCTACAGTATAGAATATTATTCAATAGACTTAAACAAACTCAGAACTGTGAGAAACAAAGAGTTATCTAAGTATTAACTAGCTGACCCAACCGACGTTGTCTTGTCCAAATCTAAGTATATTCACTACATAATAAAAAACAAAGTCCACCGCCGCATCTGTCTGTTTGTCTGTTCGCGATAAACTCAAAAACTACTGCACAGATTTTCATGTTGTTTTCACCAAAGGATAGAGTGATTCTCGAGAAAGGTTTTAGTATATAATTTGTCAAGTTTTTATATACATTGGCTAAAATATAATGATATTTGTTGGAGGTGTCGGCGAGAAATAAGCCGGGTTGCGAACGGGATCAAAATTTCATTATTACTTTTGGTCGCGTTAACCGACATCCACGCGGGCGAAGCAGCAGGCATCAGCTTGTTAATAGTGATTTTTAGATTCAGCGTCAAGCAAAACCCCGGAAAAGCTTTCTTGTTAACATGTTTCATTTCACTAGTCACCATAAAAAGTAGAGCGTTTGAAGTTTTGTATCCATCTACATTCGATTTACAAATCTGTCGGATTATGGCAGACTGGCAGTGGGATATATTTTTTTTAAGAAATGAAAGTATTTATATTCGGCCAGAATTTAATGGTTGGTCGTAATATACTGCTTGATTGCAAACTCAAACCGCGATGGCAACTTTCACAGGTTGGATATAAAACAACATGTTGTATTTGACAACACTGCACTGGTTTGAGCTTGGTTTGCTCTTGCGCAATCACTCGATCACGGCGAACTATCAGGAATATTATACAAGTGAGTATTATGTTTGGAGTTTGCGCATTGGAATGCACGTTAGTTTAACTATTATAACTACTGGAGCTAATTCTTTAAATTCTCAATATTATCTCTCTTCGTAACAAAGATCATTAGAAAAGGATAGAAGAATTTTAGAGCTGTCTATTTGCGTGATATCAACGAAAATTTAAGTCCACTTGGTATAGGATCTTGTCTAATTTTACCTTAATTGCAAGGACGTAGATGACTAATTTGAAAGTTCTATATCATTCATAGAAATCGAACACAAATTGTATGAATTACTGGCTGGTAAGTGTTGGCTGCACGGCACGAGAACCCGTGCTAATTAATATAGGTATACGAATTACGTTCTTGTAATCAGTACCTACAGATACCTTTATTTTTATCAATTGGGTATTCACATGTAAGTTATTAAAAAAATAAAATACCTACTTAATTATACTAAATAAGAATACCTATCTATTAAATACAAACCTAAATACAATAAACCTAAATATAAAGTAATATATACATCAAAGTAAAAAAAAAAAAAAAAATACACACAGTAGGTACCTACATATTTTATTATATTTTGCAAAAATAATGAGTTTTAAGTCGATTTATGAAAGTGGCACTAATTCCTGATTAATTACATACCTAACACCGTCTCTTATATATTTTCTCATAGAAAGGGGATGAAAAGTAGAGTATATGACTCGAGACCAAATTATTTTTCCCTCGGGTGATGTACGTTAGAATCCTTCGCTTCGCTTGTGGTTCAAAGTAGCGCCCTCGCAGTAAAAATACTATTTTGCTCCCTTGTCAAACAATTTACTATTTATTTATTTATAGACTCACGCCTGTATTCCTCAGAGGGGGTAGGCAGAGGTGTGCAGTACACCCACGTTTCGCCGGTACTATTAAACAATATTTAAACTTAGAACGAAGTATTTATGGAAACATAAAAAAATAGGTAAATAAGTAATTAATTAATAAGTAATATCCTTCTGACCGAATTTCTGTCACAGCGGCCAATCTCAACACACGTGCACAACGAAAAATTCAAACTTGAGACCACCGGTTTGTAGTGGTCACACCACTAGGCTATGACTACAAATATAAAAGTAATTAGTAAGAAGGTTAATTTAATCGTCGTTGATATCGGTCGTTGTGACCGGAATTGGGTTAGGATGACATTAATACGCGTCATAATCATAAGGCATTCACGTCATATCTATGTAGATCTAATGTGATTTTCCACATTTTTGGTCATCAAGGTAATGTTTGTGTTGTGTGTCAATTTTTAAACATTTCCTTGTAAATAAATATTTTTATAACATATTATAAAAACTGCTAAGTCATCATATTTGGGTACATTTTGCAATATTCTAACTTGTAATTATTACAGCCTTGTATTTTGCGTTTACAGTAGCTTAATATTTGACTGTGACTCATCAAAACATGTCATCAAAACCTATTTCGTGGACTCGTGGTAAAATAGTAATAACCTAATGGTGTGACCGTTGGACTGCCAAGTCAAAGGTTTGAACCCAAGGCTTTATAAATTAATTATCACCTTCTCCGTGCCTCGGAAAGCACGTTAAGCCGTTGGCCCCGGTTGTCAAGACAGTCGATATAGTCAGTAGTACCCTCATAAAATACTGACAACTAATCTAACCTTAGAATATCATATTCTTTTGGGTTGCGGAGGTCAGACAGACAGTCGCTTAGAAGCCGACGCCAACAAATTTTGGGAATAATAAGGCTAGGAGGATGATGTGTAGATATAGATAAGTATCCACAAACCCGTACTTCCACTCAGCTGAGAGCTGAGATTTGTAAAAATAATTAATTTAACAAATCTTTAAAACTAAAAATATGATATTATCTTAATTAATTCAAAAATATGCGTTGTTTTTTTTTGTTACTAAGAAAATTACCTTATTAAGTGGCATTTTATAAACAATTTTTTGACATTTAAAAGATTTTACAGCAATTTATTAAAGACTGATATTTATAATTACCACCTCAATTACCTTATTAATCATCACTTGCTTAAATGGTGAAGGAAAACATCGTGAGGAAACCAGCACACCTGAGAGATTTTTCAACGGTGTATAATTTCAGAGGCTTACGGGCGGTTTAAACTCTGACTCCAGGTTATTCATCAACTATGGTTTTTAATATTTTTGTGAATTTTTTACATGTTATAGCATATGTTAGTTTATTAAATAATTATAATTATTTAATAAGAAATTTGAAAAAACAACTGATACTGTGAGTTCGAATCCCACCCGTATCAGTTGTTTTTAAAAATTTCTTATTAAATAATTATAGACTCACGCCTGTATTCCCCAGAGGAGGTAGGCAGAGGTGTGCAGTACACCCACGTTTTGCCGGCTATGTTAAAAGCCACATATAATAGGGGGTGAGCCTATTGCCATTAACCGGGCACAATTCCAGACTCCGTGCTGCAACTGAGAATTTCCTAATGAAAAAACCCAATAAGTAACACTTTGCCCGACCCGGGTATCGAACCCAGGACCTCCTGCTCAGCAGTCGCGCTTGCTACCACTAGACCAACGAGGCAGTCAAATAATTATATATGGTTTTTAAGTTTTAATTTATAACACATATAACTGACGAAAAGTCAAAGGTGCGCGCGCGCCTTTTTGGTTCAAACCTGAGATCTCTGACTGGTCATACCACTAGGCTATCACGACTCACAAATATAAACAAAAATATTAGGTATATTATACATATAAATCTTGCTCATAATATAAGTACACACATCCAGCTATATTAAACCAGTATGAACTGACCTCACATTGTATAGGCTCTTCGTACAACAAGATGTCAGCTTATACTGGAAAGTTATAGGTAGCTCGATGTGTAGCCGTGTGTACCCATAAAATAAATAAATAAATAATAAATAATTAAGTTTATCTTTTTAATTAGTTTACATATAGGTAGGTATATAGATAGTTTTTTTGTAGGTATATAGTTAGTTATTATTATTGTGCTCGACCTTTTATCTATTTTCAACTATAATTATAGAACAGGATTAACGTTAGCGAAGAATTTAGAAAACTTAAAAAAAACAATCTTGTGACAATGTTTATTTTTTGAATGTCCAACAAATACAGCCGCAACTGAATAAAGGACGGATTAATAATTTACATAATATAATTATAATATTATAATTATAATTTTAAAATAACCGATTAATTAATTATGTATCATAAGCTAGTTTCAATTATCAATACTTAGCTATAAATTTTACATCGGTTTCAGTAGAAATAGCAATCTGTCTTACGCTAATCTAATTTAGCCTGAATTAAATGAACTGAATTAAATTATATTTGGAATACAAAATCCAATATTAGGTATCTATTATTGCAAGCAATCTCATTGACCCTAAATAATTTTTCAAATGGTATAAATTTCACATTTTACGCTAGTGAACCATTGCATGCCTGCATTTAAATATTAACTATCTGCATATTCTATACAGGAAAAAAAGAACTATTCTATTTATAAATTCAAATAATTTGACAGCGAAACATACCTTCAATAGTTAGATAATAGCACTTCGCTTGTATTTGGAACAGCACATACGCACTGAGGGTCCGATTAACAGAACTCAGAAAAAACAAAAACAAATAACATGCACTGTGATAATTCTATTGATTTTATTTTGTTTGATTTGTATTCTTTTAGATCGCGTGTTTATTTGTACGGCTTTACGCATGCGTCGAGCGGCCGTAAGCAGTGAAAGAGTACTAAACGTAGATGAACCTGCAAACTGTGGATTGGTTAACTTTGATGCTGTTTAATAATAAGCCGGCGTTTAACTATTTGTTTATTTGGAAAGCATATCGAATAACGTCGGCGTTTAAAATTAAACTATGAATTACCCAAGTATTTACCTAATATTTTTATAAATTTTAAGCGATTAAAAAAATCTGATTCATATAAAACGACAGTAAAGAAAGCTCTCGCCTTTCTCTGATTGTGAATGTTACTTAGACCTGGCAATAACCCAAAAACTTTCAAAATTATTCACATATTTTACTTTGTCACTGTCTTACATTTATTCAAACAATTTTATTCAAAATAACAAAATTATAAATAATTATTCACTCCCAGTTAATCGCGCGCTTTGAGCGCGGCGACCGAATCAAGAAATTCCGTAATGAAAATACATATAAACAATACAACACCCTTCATTGCAGAATAATCCATTTAAAACCTTATTGACTAAAAAAATAAGGTATATTTTAAGTTGACACATTAAAAAACAAAACATTTCGAAATATAAACATTCTAATTTCGACAACTAATTATTTGCTTAGATTTTTCAAGACGTGATTTTGTTATTAAGTTTTTAAGCTATTGACTGCATAAATAAAAAATAAATAAATAATTATAATTGCATAAGTTGATAAAAAATGCTATGCAATAGCTTTACCGCGGCAGTTCCCGAGTGCCACACGTTTTTTTTGCGTATTCAAAACGATTATTAGAACAGATCAAAATAATACCTTTATATGGAATCATTATCTATACTAATATTATCAAAAGGTAACGTTTGTATGAATGTGATAATGTAGGTATGTATGTTAGGGGTAATCTCTGGAACTACCGATCCGATCCTAAAAATTCTTTCACCAATAGGAAGCTACTTTATCCCTAAGTGCTATAGGCTATTTCTTATTCTAAAAAAAAAAGTTTAGTTTTCAGTAAAAAATAACAATATCTGTAATTCAAGTAAGAAAAAAAAACAGACAATCTGGCTGCTTTATAAACGTGTTTACGGGAAAATTTAATTTAACGCGGACAAAGTCGCGGGGAACAGCTAGTCAATTATATTAACACAACAATTAAGATATTTACATTAAAACACTATCTATTTACATTAAGATAATTACCTAAAAGTTTAAATAATACTTAAATATTTTTTCTTTATCGTGTGATTGATAAACTGGTGTCAGTTTTAACCGCCCGTAGGCCTCTGACAGTGCTCTACACACCGTTGAAAAAATTTTCAGGTGTGCTGATTTCCTCACGATATTTTCCTTCACCGTTTTAGCAAATGATAATTAATTTGTAAGACGCACATGAATTCGAAAGTCAGAGATGCGTGCCTGGGGACCTTTAACATGTCAGTCCTACGGTCATAGCAATAGGCCATCTCTGCTATAACTTAGAATAAAAATATGAAACATAAAGAACTCGCTATGGTCCTTAATAACTATTCTTCCGTTCAAAGTGTTAAACACATTATGTTGCATTTCTTTTAATAAGGGCAAATCCGTCTGCGGGGTAAAACATACGAATAAGTACTTTTGTTTTCATTCTAAGGATAGTACAGGCGGTTGATAAAATAGCGTAGCTTTTTAAACCTTCAAACACCGAGAAATGAGACACAAAACGATTATGAAAACGATATGATTACGACGCCGGCGTTCTTGCGGGAGTCAAAGACTTCCAAATTTATAGAACCCATCGAAATACGTTGTACTCGAAAGAGAAAAAAACCATGTTTCAAGTTAGTTATGTAAAAAAAGTGTGTTGTCGTATTACCCAAGGTAAATATAAAACTATACAATTTACAACTACGTGTGTGTGCATACATGTAATATAATATGTGTGTCAATGTTTCTTTCTATCTGTTTTGAATAAAAACCATTTGTTTTAGAATTATTTGTTTCCTTAAGATACTCTAGGGATATTGCTTCACCGCGATAATGACATTTTTATTTGGCTGCCTTATCCTTTACGTAAGAGATTCTTCTTCTTCTTATCGTACGGTTGATGAACAACCTGGTGTCAGAGTTTAAACCGCTCCTCTGACATGGCTTAACACACCATTGAAAAATCTCGCAGGTGTGCTGGTTTCATCACGATGTTTTCCCACACCATTTTAGCAACTGATAATTAATTTATAAAACGCACATAACTTACGAAAAGTCTTGCGCGCCTTGGGATCGAACTCGAGACCACTGACTTGTCAGTCGACGGTCGTACCACTAGGCTATCAGTGCTTGCTTACGTAAGAGATAATACCGTAGCAACACAACAACCAGAAACTTTCTTTGCAATTACGTATGTAGGTAGTATTTGTGACACTTTTCTACTCACTGCGAACGAATTGTAGTACACCATACACACGCACTAGTACACAGTGTAATAGTACACAATTGTCAACACAGTGTATACCTACTATGTCCAGTAGGCTGCGACAGTACAGTCACAGTATAATCATCATACAGTACGAAAACTACGTACAAACGCTTGAAAATGGCAAACTCACACAAACATACATACATTTAAATTATACTTACCCTTCTGGTGAATTCTGTTTGTACCTACTTTGAATTTTTTTTATAAGTGTTTAAATTTAATATTATCTATTTCAGGTTTATTTTTTATTTTTTGTTTAGTATTATATAAAGTTTATCCATATCTTATTAATTAACTGTGGAGGCTTGTTATTAGCAACTCAAATTAATCAAATAAGTTACTAAATTTAATGTAATTAGTCTGTAAGCCTTCCAAAAAATAAATAACATGCTGCTGCGAGTACCGCGACGTTCGCTGAGTCTCATCGTTACGCAATATTACGCATGTTTGTGTGAGTGTGCCGTTTTCAAGCGTTTGTACGTAGTTTTCGTACTGTATGATGATTATACTGTGGTACATTACGCGACACCGATGTCCAAGACTGTGAAGTTGGCTACGGGTGGCAATTACTCTTTATTAGAATACTCGCTTTTATGAGTTTTAGGAGTTCCACGTGGGATGCTTTTCGGGCTCTTTATTTCATCTCGGATAAGGCGCAGATACTCGCTAATCTCGCTTAGAATCGCTCGCACATTGAAGATCATAAAATCATGTTATAGTCTTAAGTAGTGCCAAAATAAAGCTTCATTTTGTATGGTGCAAGATGCGATTTGTGTCCTGTTAATATAAACGCTAGTTCCTTTAAGTAATGGTGTATTGGTGTATGAGGTAATGGACAAATGTTTTCATTCAAATCAATGAATATAGCTATGAAAAATTTAAATGAACCAATTGAAAGAAAATAATAATACAAAGTTTCAGCAAAAATTTCTGCTTAATCGAAACATGCTTTCAAATAAAAAATTGGCATACTTGCTATAAAAATTCATTTAAAGAAAAGAAAGAAAGAAATCATTTATTACACGCAATATTGCGCAAGGCGCTACATAATATAAGTATTTAAGAAATAAAAATAAAAAATAACAACACACACACGAAAAAAAGAACTAAAAAAAAACAAACTGAATCTATGCCCAATATTGCCCACAGACACAAGCCGCAGAGATCTACAATCGAAAACATAATTTAAAAAAAAAAAAACTTGTTTGTGTCTGTGGGCAAAAATGGCGACCTCCAGTGAAAACAAACAAACAGCAAACTAGTACTAAAAAAAAGAGTTGAACAGTGTTTTAATGTATTATTGACTCACGCCTGTATTCCCCAGAGGGGGTAGGCATAGGTGTACTCGTATGCAGTACACCCACGTTTCGCCGGCTATAAGTCCCATGTAATAGGAGGCGAGCCTATTGCTATTAACTGGACACAATTCCAGACACCGTGCTGCTACTGAGAATTTCCTAATTGAAAAACCCAATAACACTTTGCCCTACCCGGGGATCGAACCCAGGACCTCGTGCTCAGCAGTCGCAGCAGCAGTATTTTACATTCGGTGTTATTATTATGGCGATCAAGTAGACTAAAGTGAACTCCTTGCCAGTGTATAAATAAATGTCTAAATATGCATTCTGACTGGTAAAACCAGTGACATTCAATTAAATAATAGTAAAACTTAATTATATCGATTCTTGTAAAATGTGGTCAAATATTTGAATACAATTATAGACAATAATCACAGCGAACTGGTCTACGTAGCACGTCATTTCGCTATAATTAGAATGCTTTATAATTTTATTTAAATATTAGCTTCCGCCATATCTATCTATCACAATACTGCTTATCCCCCATAATTATTGTGATAATTTGTACCCTAAAACCTGACTTGGTATTTAATAAATATTTTTGCCGAATTTCAACGAAATCTGTCTAATAGTTTTCGCGCCAACCTCGGACAGACAAACAGATAGACAAAGTTTCTAAAAACTACTTATTCGGCTTCAGTATTGTCCCGGAACATGTAGAACTTACTTTTTCCCAAAAACATTCAATGTACAGTTTTTACTTTGTTCGATTTTATTATACTTATGTACAGATTTGACATTTCTCTATATCAACCATTGTTATTATGTTTCAAAATTAGCAAACCGTTTATTTAAGTTAATACCAGTTTCCGTATCCGAGACTGCGCACGCAACAGTTATCTAAACAGTATTGTTACAAAAATCGCGTGCGCATTATAAACGCTGTGTGACGTAAATACGCAACAGATCATGTCCTTGAAATATGTTTTATATCATATAACCAAAACCAATTCGAACATAATAATCAACTATTTTTTATTGGATTATATTTTTTGTGGAACAATGAACTGGGGTAATATTAACCAGTCACAATTAAAATGTGTTCTATATTAAGGCCAATCGGATCTTAATAAGAGTCAGACTTTTAGGCTCGGACTCCACACACACACTCCACTCTACAAATGACGGATCAAGCGGCGCCGCTCGGGTTCATTCGAGTTGTCGTTTGTATAGAAACACATCTCTCCGCTTTTCTCAGCTTGGGGCCTTAGGAAGACTACGGTGAATGCGCAAGCGAAAGCCGTATTTCCGCCTAGAGGTTCATGGAGGAACACCGTGTGGGTTTTAGTCCGTGCGAGTCGGACATAACCCCATCGCCAGCCCTTAGCGGTGGGGTACTCATAAAGAGTTTTCCACACGCCAAAAAAAAAGGGCCTTAGGAAGACCTTGATTAAACTCTGACGCCAGGTTGTTCATCAACCACACGATAAGAAGAAGACTGATGAGTTTTCTCAGCAGACCTTACGGTACTTTTTTGCCCATACAGCCCCACATAGTAAGCCAGTTTTGATTACAATTTACATATGTTACAATGGCAATAACATTCACGCGAACAGGAACACGTCACTTACTGTCACTTACAGCTCAATGATAAATTCGCTCTCTCCAACGAAGTCCAAAGTAATATAAACTAAACTGACTAGTAGTAACACAAAACGTATTATTTAGCTTCGCTTCTTGGGTGATTTTAACGAAAAATTACCAAAAAGTTAAGGATAAGGATAATTAAGACAGGTAGCCTATTCATTTCAGGTTATTTTTTAAATATATCTAACTAAGTAAAATATTTCTTTTACGTAAAACAGTTTTGTCATCAAAACTGAAGCTGCAAAGCACTAAAGTACCAAATATCAGATCAATCTGTCAACAGGAAGGGGATGAAATATCGATTACTAAATTTGAACCGAATAATAAACAGGTCAAGCTAAATAAAATACTAAAATACTAAATATTGTCACAGCAACATATAGATAAGACAACAATTTAAAAGTTCTGACCTTCCTGGAATGTTAACAACGAATTACAACAACGAGGCACACTATGAAGTGTTCTTCTTCTTATCGTATGGTTGATGAACAACCTGGTGTCAGAGTTTAAACCGCCCTAAGGCCTCTGACATGGCTTTACACACCGTTGAAAAATCTCTCAGGATGATCTCCCTCACCGTTTTAGCAACTAATAATAAATTTATAATACGCACGTAACTTACGAAAAGTCAGAGGTGCGCCTTGGGATCAAACTTGAGACCTTTGACTTGTCAGTCGACGGTCATACCACTAGGCTATCAGTGCTGTCCCTATGCTGTATAGTGTAATGAAGTGTTAACTTAATTCATGAAATTCGCCCTCTTGGAGCGTAACTGTGTAAATTGCACATAAAAATCATGTGACATTAAGTACGGAACAAATCTTTTTTTGTGGTGAATCTGTTCGTAGTATACCTACAATACAATTATTACTAACACACCTATTTTTATAATCATTTTCGTCATACTTGCTCATAAAATGGGCTATTTCATGTACATGTACCTCTAATACATTTCAAAATATATACTTTCATTGGGTTGGCATTACAACATTTTACGTTGAAGGTCAGAATTTTGTTTATGGTCAAAATTGACCAAATTTCACGCTATGAAGGTTCTGTGTTTAACTAACTTAAACTAAACTAAGTAAATTTAAAAGAAAGAACAGTCTAACAACAGTCTAAAGAATAATAATAATTAGAAACCAAAAAGAATAAACAAGACATCGTAACAATAAACTAAGTATGTTAACTTTTTAAACGTTTTAAGAAAGTAAGAAGAATACTGCAATAGAAATTAAACTACCTAACCATCGAGTTTCGGTTCAAACTAGTCTCCATACTCAAAAATCATCATGAAAAATATTACTTTCAAAATCTAACAAACATCTTGCATAATTTGTATGCTAAACCTTAAGATTATTCTTCGGAATGTGGCAACTTTTGACTTAACTACGGAACCCACGTGAGCATTCAAAATAACTTGTTCGCTGGCTTTGACCTACAATACTGTTTCTAAACAAGATAATATGCTTGTTAGTTGTTTATTATGGAGATCATGTCAGTAGTTACTAGTGCTACTACTGCTTAATGCTTTGTATTCTATCTTATGTTTTTATGTGGAATAGTGGTGTATCTGTATCAGATAAGATCAGAAACCGACCCTTTATCTATTGTGTCTGTGTCTCGGGCAATCACTGTGAATTCGTTTAAGATTGAGGAATTAAAAACATTAGGAAATCTATTGTTACGTGCCGCTGATATAAAAGATATTTCATAGCCCCTTCTCTCTAAGTCTGATGGGACGATAATTCGACACGACCGGAGAGAGATCAGGCGCAGGACCAACGGTTTTACGCGCTTTCCGAGGCGTGAAGTTAGTGATAATTAATTTATAATAAGTACATCCCCGTCCGGTTTTTATCCTTTAGGTACGAACCCTAAAAACTAAAATTTCTATACATATGATAAAGAATAAGCTTCTGAGCATTTGCAAGATATTTAGCAAACCAGTCAATGCAAATTGCCTGTGTATGAGTAATAAAGTAATGTTATTAAGTTATTTTTAGCCTTAAAATATTCCGTTTGCCGTTAATAATAGCTTTTTCGTCTCAATGTTTAATGTATACATTTTATATTAAAACATAAAAATATGCTTCAGCCAAATCAAGTTTTGATTTGATGACATGCGGGTTAATGGCCTTGCATTGTCTTTGCAATTTCCTTAAAAAACAATAAACCAAAATCTTGGTTTGAGAAATATTGTTTTGAAAAAATCTTATATTCTACCTATATGGTAAGATATACATTATACTATATTATTTTATACGCACGTAAATCCGATTAAAGAGTGTTTTATTATATTGTGTTCGCAAAAGTTTGAGACATAATTAAATCTTATATTGTTTTCGTACAACTAACGGTTGAGGAGTGCCCTCGTGAGGAGACTATCCTGGTTACAGTACCAAGTCATTGCGCACCCAATGCGAATATTGAGACAAACTAAGAGAATGATAACTTAAAACTAGTGTATACGATAAAAAATGGAATCATTTGATATAGGCTATGGAATGACAAAATTGAATTATTTTTGGGGTTTCATGAAAAACGGAATTCTTATAGAATCACATTATGAGGATTCCGTTTTCCAATAGAATCAACCACCGGAATTCCACCGGAATCCTTTAGGTATAATCCTGTAAGAGTTCCGTTTTTATCGGATACACGAAACCCTAAATATGATTAAATGTTGTCATTCCATAACGTGTCAATAGTTTAACCTAGACAACACGTTGACCTAGACACAAATCTTAAGTAGATAGGTATAGAGACCTAAAGAACTAAATACGGTAATCAATATCAACAATGGTTTGTTGCATCATGTGTGTTTACCACCTTAATAAATTATAGGATAAAAAAATGGCCAAGTGCTAGTCGAGAAAACACATTTGTTGTATTGTACTTTTTAAATCTTTTTTTATTTTATTTTTTAGTTATAACGGCTAGAGTAGTACACATTGGGAAGATTTCAAGTGTCTATCAATTACAATCCAAAAAAAAATAAAAGATAAAATAAATAAATAAAAAAATAAAAATAAATAAATAAAAGATACAAAAAGACGGACAGCGGAAGCTTAATATAGGGTCCCATTTAGCACTCCTTGGGCAACTCTAAAATGGAAGATAATGACTTCAAATTTAAAAACAATCGTATTATTCTAAGAACACAAATAGCTCTTATAATTTTTCCCCGAATAATATAAATTCAAGGATATCCAATCCACTACACATCCGTAGTATTTTTTTCCAAATCATCAATTTGCAAGGCTATTATTAATATTATCAATATATCTATCGTAACAACACAAGAACTAACGTCATAGGATTGTCAATGAAAATGATGTATAGTATTATAAATACGAGTGTTTCTTTTCCGATTTCAAGTGAATCAGACACAGACCCTGAAAAGAGCAGAGGATACTTAATTGTTTTATTTACAGCGGTAACCGTAGTAAGTGATTACCGAAGACTATAGATGTTTTCAACACGGAGTATCACTTGCATACAAGTCGATACTATGCGGAAAGAAAGGGGATACCATACCACACAGGTAGAGTATAACCAGGAATAGGACATAAGATACTTATATCCTAATTCAGCAACCAAACGGGTGGAGCTACAGGCAATATCAAAATACGCAACGCTCTAATGCAGCCCAACTCGCAGTGGGCTGGTTAGTAATCGTTAGATACTTCGTTTTATAGCTATTTAAGTTTGTCAGATTACCCGCTATTCGGCTATTAAAAATCTCACAAATAATGACGCATTATTGGCAACACGATTGACGTAGGTGGTATGACTGCTGCATTAGGCATTAGATGTCACGGTTTCAGTTCTCGCATGGTAATTTTTTATAATTGTCCATAGATTTATTGATGTGTTTGTGCATGCGGTATACGTCTGTCATTGCATCCATGTATAAAAATAGAGTTCTTTTATACACAATTGGATAGAAAATTGACTTAAAAATAAAGACATGTTATAGCTCTCTCAGGTCTCTCTCTGATAGAGATATTTCTAACAAAGATCCAGTAGACAATATTACTGTAGCAGGTCATCTTAAAGAAATAATAGGGTCTGTATCTATGTATAGGTTGAGGTCGAGCTAGGTCTTGGACAAACCGCCTCTTTATCGTGCAAATATGCCATCTATATCTGTGCAACGTCGAGGTTAGTCCAAAAATGTTATTTCAAATTTATCAGTGCGCGAATAGACCCGAAATAAATTATAAATGTGCACAATTTGATGTCCGACAGAATTAAGTAAACAGATACAGTTTTTTGTTTCTGAAAGTTAAAGAAATCTCATAATCTCATTGTACGAAGAAGTATCACTTTTCGCCGTAATTAATGGAACATTGGAATAACATTTTGTCTGTAGCAATTATTTTTTAACTTTGATTAGCATAGCTAATGCGTACATAGATAGTGATTAATATCTTACGTTACACCACGCGTAATAATGTTCTTAATCTTGATCCATTAGGAAAACAAATTGCTCCATTCAATAACTAAGGATAATTAATCAAATAATCAACAATAAAAGAAAAGTTACTTTTGTTTAGGTAAGTAAAGTCATACATCTAGTTGAGTTCAAAAATGTTGGTGGTGTACTTTCTGTTTTCGCTGTTCTATTTCAATTGTAAATGTGATTTTCATTTTCCAATTGGAAATCAACCGCACAATACTATTTTTATTCAATGCATAAGTGATTTAGTAAAACAGTACACTTCTAACTCGGGCTTCACTTATGTTGATATGAATTTTAATGACGACAGTATTCTTAAAGCAATTCATTCAACGACTGCTGCTGCCCTGATAAATAGGCAAGCGACTGAAAAATCTTCGGCTAGACATGATGGATATTTAATAACTGCAAATGACACAAAAGATTTTAACGAAAATTTTGGATTTCTTCTCAAAGAACTAACGTGGAATCCGTACGCACGATTCATAATCATCGTCAAATTTATAGAAGAAGGTGAATTAAAAGAGATTTTCGATGTTTTGTTAAAACATCATGTGATCAACGTAGTGGTGGTGGATGGAACCAATAACGCAAATCTCTACAGTTACAACCCTTTCGAAAATTATGCGTGTGGCAAGTACTATGACCACATCATCAACTATGGAATCTGCTCACGAAACCTTCAAAATCTATTCCCAAACAAACTCGTAACTGGTCTACGAAACTGTACCTTTGTTACTACCATCCGACATAAACCACCCTTCGCAATACATCCGTGGAAAATTGCTAAAGATGACAAAATGACCATAGGCATTGAGCAGAATTTACTTCAGTTACTGGCCGAAAAAGAAGGTTTCAAAGTTGATATTAGATATAATTATGGAGACGATGATGAAGATGGATCACATTCCTTTGTCACCTCTGACATGGTAGTAGTTGGTGGCTTGTCAAAATTACAGAATAACAAATCGGATATAATGTTCGGAGGTATAATGTTAATGGTACATCGGATACACGCTTTGTCGTTTCTGGACTCTGATTTTGGTGACAGATTATTATTTTTAGTGAAAAAGGCCTCACGTGTACCAGATTGGAAATTGTTTTATTTAGAATTTCAGCCATTGGTGTGGGGTTTATTGCTAACAGCTTTTCTGATATATTCAATATTAATGATCATATTACTCCGTACTGCAGATAAAGCAAATATTGTGCTAAAGATGTTAGAACCTTTACTGTCTCATGGTTCTAACATGCGCTGTGGGTTAGCTATAAAATGCGTCTTTATAATATGGGTATGGTTCGCGTTCCTAGTGAATAGTTTCTACCAGTCAAGCCTTGTTAGTTTGACCAATTATCCTATGATGGAATATCAAATTAAAAATGAAGCAGATTTGATTGAATACAAAGTCGAACCTTGCATAAGTTCTGTATTTATACATTATACATCTTTAGACATTAATGGTACTGATGATGAATGCGAAGATCTGTTAATGAGTATGAAAGTAGTAACGGAGACAAAAGGTTTGTACACATTATTTCAGTATTCTCAATTAGTGTATTACAAAAAAATGCATCACAATGAATTCGGTGAATCTCTAGTGTATTACTTCAAAAAGCCATTCGGAAAGATAGTGAATGGATATTTTTTCTATAAGGGCTTCCCAATTACAGAGAGCCTGAGGAAAAACGCCATTCGTTTGAGTCAATGTGGTTTCATACATAAAAATATAAAAGATTATGCATACGCAAAAACCATAAAACTTCACTACCATAGTAAGGAGTTTAAGGCAGTGTTTGCTGTCCCGTGGTTTATTCTTGTTGTGGGATATATTCTAGCTACTATCGCTTTTATATTTGAATTAATCTTTAAGTACAAACATTCAAATCAATAATTATACATATTTTGTTAATTATGGAAAAACTCTAAAAATCTTCTGTCTCTTTTCTAATAATCTTTGTTAGAAGATATATAGATAGATAGATAGTGAGGCTAAATTAGTTTAGAGCGTGTGCAAGAGAATTAGCGCCAATGTCTTAGAGAATGATAACTTTAAACTAGTGAATCCGATAAAAAAAACGGAATTCTTATAGGTTACAGAATATACCTACCTACTTAATTTTTAGGGTTTCGTAAATTGGATGAAAAAAAGAATTTTTACAGGAATGATCCTGTAAGAATTTCGTTTTTCATCGGATTTGTGTTACTTATATATTTGTGATGTTATTTTCCAACCACCGGAATTCAACCGGAATCCTTGTATGATCCTATAAGAGTTCCGTTTTTCTTCGGAAGCACAAAACCCTAAATATGATTTAATGTTGTTATTCTATAACCTGTCAATAGTTTACCTAGGCAATAAGTCGACCTAAACACAAATCTTAAGTAGATGCCTATACGAGAACTAAATACGGTAATCAATATCAACAATGGTTCGTCGCATCGTGTTATAATATGAAAAGCAATCTTATATTTTAAAGTAAATTGGTTTTAATTATAAATGGTTTTCATCTAACCTATCCCACTTAAAAGCTTTAAAGGCTGATTGATGTAACCAACTGTAAAAAAGGAGGTCTATGTGATTGAGAAATATTATCGCGTTACAAGCAGTAATGATTTTATACAGTAGTTTATTCCATTCTTCGGCTCTATAGCCATCAGCATGAATGGATCCCAGCCGAGGTAGTACCATCTCACAGGATATTGCAGTATTTGTGATGTTATGATTTGTACGGTCAGTGAGAGTGAGAGCACCGGAGCCGCGGAGGCCCAATGCCCGCTAATTCCATAATCTATTCCATAACCATTCATCCATATTCATATTCCATATATCCAAGTACGATTTGGACCCGCACACGAAAATACACATTTCTTGTATTGTACTTTTTAATTTTTTTGTTATAACGGCTGTAGTAGTCTGACCTTAATATTCTCCTGACCGAATTTCGGTCACAGCGCCAATCTCAACGGAGACTAACCAACTACGCAGGAGATATTATAGTGCACAAGTGTGTGCGCAAACACATGTGCACTCTCTTTTCCCTCACTCTCATAGTCCGATGGGACGGCCTTCCGACACGATCGGAGAGAGATCAGGCGCAGGGCCAACGGCTTTACGTGCTTTCTGAGGCACGGAGTAAGTGATAATTTATTTATAAAACGCACATAACTTACGAAAAGTCAGAAGTGCGCGCCTAGGGTTCGAACCCGAGACCTCTGACTTGCCAGTCAACGATCACCACCACTAGGCTATCACGACTCATAATATAGTATAGCTTACACACTCTGGGAATATTTCAAGTGTTTACCTATTACGGTTCAAAAGATACAGACCTGGGACAGGCGGACGAATGGGTGGAAGGAAGGACAGGATAACATACCTCACAGGTAGAGTATACTAGAGTATACTGCGGGTAATACGAAAACATATTCAATACCTGAAAGGAGTACGCAACGCTCTACTGCAGCCAAATTCGCAGTGGGCTGGTTAGTAATCGTTAGATCCTTCGTTTAATCGTTTTGTTTTGTGGCTATTTAAGTTTGTCAGATTACCCGCTATTCGGCTATTAAAAATCTCACAAATAATGACGCATTATTGGCAACACGATTGACGTAGGTGGTATGACTTCTGCATTAGGCATTAGGTGTCACGGTTTCAGTTCTCGCATGGTAATTTTTTATAATGGTCCATAGATAGAGTTATTGGTGTGTTTGTGTATGTGGTATACGTCTGTCATTGCATCCATATACTCGTATAAAAATAGAGGTCTTTTATAGAGGTCTACATTGAAAATATAAATTGTTGAAATATTAATTTATTGTATAGGATGTATTATATTATTTGTAACTAATGTGTTTATTGACGTAATGTAATGTGTTGATGGAGCCATAGCATCGCTTTGGTTTAGTTACTGTGAAGATGCTATGTAGATAAGATAAATAAAATAAAATATTTTTACAATTGGATAGAAAATTGACTTAAAAGGACATGTCTTTCCTTTTCTCTCTCTCAGGTCTCTCTCTGATAGAGATATCTCTGACAAAGATCCAGTAGACAATATTACTGTCGCAGGTCGTCTTAAAGAAATAATAGTCAAGACTAGGGTCTGTATCTATGTATAGGTTGAGGTCGAGCTAGGTCTTGGACAAACCGCCTCTTTATCGTGCGAATATGCCATCTATGTATGTGCAACGTCGAGGTTAGTCCAAAAATGTTATATCGAATTTATCAGTGCGCGAATAGACCCGAAATAAATTATAAATATGCACAATTTGATGTCCGACAGAATTAAACGGATACAGTTTTTCCTTTCTGAGGCTAAAGAAATCTCATAATCTCTTCCTAATCTTAATCACTTTTAGCCGTTAATGGAACATTGGAATATCATTTTGTCTAGACCAATTATTTTTTAACTTTGATTAGCATAGGTAATGCGTACAAAGATAATGATTAATATCTTACGTTACACCACGCGTAATAATGTTCTTAATCTTGATCCATTAGGAAACAAATTGCTCCATTTAATAACTAAGGATAATTAATCAAATAATCAATGATAAAGAAATAGTTACTTTTGTTTAAATCATACATCTAGTTGAGTTCAATAATGTTGGTGGTGTACTTTCTGTTTTCGCTGTTTTATTTCAGTTGTAAATGTAATTTTCATTTTCCACTTGGAAATCAACCGCACAATATTATTTTTATTCAATGCATAAGTGATTTAGTAAAACAGTACACTTCTAACTCGGGCTTCACTTATGTTGATATGAATTTTAATGACGACAGTATTCTTAAAGCAATTCATTCAACGACTGCTGTTGCCCTGATAAATAGGCAAGCGACTGAAAAATCTTCGGCTAGACATGATGGATATTTAATAACTGCAAATGACACAAAAGATTTTAACGAAAATTTTGAATTTCTTCCCAAAGAACCAACGTGGAATCCTTACGCACGATTCATAATCATCGTCAAATTTATAAAAGAAGGTGAATTAAAAGAGATTTTCGATGTTTTGTTAAAACATCATGTGATCAACGTAGTGGTGGTGAATGGAACCAATAACGCAAATCTCTACAGTTACAACCCGTTCGAAAATTATGCGTGTGGCAAGTACTATGACCACATCATCAGCTATGGAATCTGCTCACGAAACATTCAAAATCTATTCCCAAACAAACTCGTAACTGGTCTACGAAACTGTACCTTTGTTACTACCATCCGACATAAACCACCCTTCGCAATACATCCGTGGAAAATTGCTAAAGATGACAAAATGACCATAGGCATTGAGCAGAATTTACTTGAGATACTGGCCGAGAAAGAAGGATTCAAACTTGATTATAGTTATAATTACGGAGACGATGATAAGGATGGATGGCATACTAATATTACCTCTGACATGGTAGTAGTTGGTGGCTTGTCGAAATTACAGAATAACAAATCGGATATAATGTTTGGAGGTATAATGTTAATGGTACATCGGATACAACCTTTGTCGTATCTGGACTTTGATTTTAATGACAAATTATTATTTTTAGTGAAAAAGGCCTCACGTGTACCAGATTGGAAATTGTTTTATTTAGAATTTCAGCCATTGGTGTGGGGTTTATTGCTAACAGCTTTTTTGATATATTCAATATTAATGATCATATTACTCCGTACTGCAGATAAAGCAAATATTGCGCTGAAGATGTTAGAACCTTTACTGTCTCATGGTTCTAACATACGCTGTGGATTAGCTATAAAATGCGTCTTTATAATATGGGTATGGTTCGCGTACCTAGTGAATAGTTTCTACCAGTCAAGCCTTGTTAGTTTGACAACTCATCCTATGATGGAATATCAAGTTAAAAATGAAGCAGATTTGATTGAGCACAAAGTGGAACCTTGCATAAGTTTTACGTATATACGTTATGCATCTTTAGACATTAATGTAACTCTTGATAAATGCGAAGATCTGTTAATGAATATGAAAGTAATAACGGAGACAAAAGATTTGTACACTTTGGTTCAGTATTCTCAATTAGTGTATTACAAAAAAATGCATCACGACAAATTCGGTCAATCTCTAGTGTATCACTTCAAAAAGCCAATCGCGAAGATAATGAATGGATATTTTTTCTATAAGGGCTTCCCAATTACAGAGAGCCTGAGGAAAAACGCCATTCGTTTGAGTCAATATGGTTTCGTACATAAAAATGTAATGGATTTTATATATGCAAAAACCAAACTTCACTACCATAGTAAGGAGTTTAAGGCAGTGTTTGCTGTCCCGTGGTTTATTCTTGTTGTGGGATATATTCTAGCTACTATCGCTTTTATATTTGAATTAATCTATAAGTACAAATATTCCAATCAATAATTTAACATATTTTGTTAATTATGTCCTAGGTTTTTATGATCACTGTACATAATTAAACAAATATAATATACGAATGCACCGGCAAAAACGTTGTTTAATTATTTTGTTAATTCTAAGTAGAACATTGGATTCACTGATGTAAAATGTTGAATAATTTGGTCCTATTTCTTGTCTTGGTTTAAGTCCCTACTAATATTATAAATGCAAAAGTAAGTTTGTTTGTTTGCTGCCTTTTTTTACCTAAACCATTGAACTGAACATGAACTGAAATTTTGGATACATGTTGGCAGGTATACCTACAAAAAAGACAGCCATATGTCACATAGGGTACCTTGCATCCCGAAAAAAGTACTGTTACCGATTATGGGCAAATACCTCAATTAATGAGTGCACGATAGTGGCGCGTATTGGGAGAGGCCTATGTTCAGCAGTGGACTAATACAGGCTTATGATCATGATTGATCATGATTGCATATCAATATGATTGTACTCGTATATAAGACCAAGACGTAAGAGACAATACCAAGTGTACATATTGTTTCGTATATCCTTCTTCAGATGTCTTGTAGCCTATTGTACCATTAGTATTGACATCCGTGCCATATACGATGTAATCTGTCTCTATGGAGAGTATTCCTGGTGATCTGTATTCTTTAGTACAGGTTTTACCTATGTTAGACACCAGAATATATTTTAAGTGAAACAATAATGACCCAGTACTTGCAACCGGCGCGTGGGTATAACTAGATGTATATATGTGGACAAGACAAAAAGAGTATGTTAGGAAACATAGCAGCTGGTGTTCTGTAGTTTCTGCCTACCCTTCATGGGAAAAAGGAGTGAATTTATGTACCTATGTATTTAATGATGAGAAAATAGTTTTTATGGTATTGTTTCCCTAAAATAATGTTTGTTAGAACTTTAAATATAATTACAAAATCCTGTTTGAATTTTGCATTTAAAATATAAAGAGTGTAAGCTTTTTAGTCGTTACACGTGGTACGGATTTACGCCATAATTTATAAACAGAACAAGGACACAAAATGCATGCAATGTTAACATTAACACTACATGCAATATACATGCTATTGTTCAAAATAGTGAACTATTCAAGTGAATAAAGAATTCAAATGACTTAGAATCCCTCCCTAAAATCTATACATTAATACGTGAAGCGAAAACTGTGGATCCCTTTTTAAGAATATTGCGCGCACAGACGAGTGTTAAACTTGGCATTCGCAAGTTTATATGGAGAAGAAGTGTAAAAACCTTATAAAAGTATACTTAATTACCCAACAACCACATATTCTCGTGACCCAAGAAATATAAAATTGATTGATGACAGCTCATACAAAATCATAATAAAATTAATAAATCTTAGACGCCTATTTTTGTATCGATTAGGAATCTAATGAGAATTGTACTGTCGCGTCAATAGGTAGGTAATATTACGGGGAGAATATTCGGTATAATTTCTCTCTGCTATCTTCTTCTCGTTTCGATGGTTCATCGAAACTCTATCCTAAATAGTTTGCGCCCAGTAAGTGGCCACTTTGATCGCGGTTTCAGTGGCGGTCATCAGATCGTAGAAAGTGCAGGTATATTTGGGGCACTCCAGAAAGTGGGACATAGTCTGATCTGGAGCACCGCATTCGCATTAAAGAAGGGATGAATCTAATATCCCTCAGTTTCCTAAATTATGTTTGCAGCGGCCAACTTACGTACGCAATCGATTCAGAGTTTTCCATATTGGCCACTGCAATTTACGACCAGGTGGCAGACGTTCCTGTTGTATTACGTAGTCAGATGGTGGAAGGTGCTTCTCTACTATAAAAAGGAGGTAATACGCTAGTCATAATTGATCACAATATTTGGAGCCATACAATTTAGGCTAAGATGGCACCTAATATGGAAGAACATAATCTTTACGAATGTGGCAAAGACTGAGGAAGAAAAGAAGAACGAGCACTTTATAGTAATTAGATACCTTTACCTACGTCATAAAATTTTGACTAAGTAAATTAATCAAATTAATCCAATAACGCAGTGTGAAGAAAGAGCGTACGATGTTGTCAAGCGTGAATGTATGTTTAAAAAACCTGATAAATATGTATAAAACTAAACATTTTACAAAGCCAGATATGCAATCAGAATAAAACCATTTAGAAGACAGTAAATCAATTACAACAGAGTCGGATGATTTTGATTTATCTCAAGGAAGTAGGTATAGGTACTTGGCCAATGTTTACTGAAATAGATATAAAATAATATCTGGCATTGTCTACAATGAAAATCCATACTTTATGTCCATATTCGCCGTGCTTTAATAAAATAATGAAAAGTATAACAAAATTATTTGTAAACAAAAGGAACTATTATTAGAATAGTGTTGATACGTGATTTATTACAAAATAATTTCAATATCTATGAAAGAATATCCTTAAAAACTAAATAATAATACAGCTGTCCCTTGTTAATGATTTACAACTTTTACTAAAATGTTGTTTGTCTAAAGACATTAATATACATCCACTGCATTAGTGATTGTTTTATTAAGACATTATATAGAAGTTTCTTTATTAAGTATTGTCGATACCAACTTCAATACGATAACTACAGGACACAAACGTAGCCGTTATTGTGAATTATTTTCCTGTTTTTTTTTATTTATCCCTAAAGACTCGTCTATAGCACAAAGTCCATAATGAGCAACTGAATGCTCGCCTAGTTAATACAAAAAGCAACACGCGATCAAAGTTTTTTTGAAAACACGTAACGTAAATTACAAACCGCTATCAGGCTGCTAATCAAAAGCCATCAAATGTAAAAAATCATAGTCTATTTCATGCTTTAAAATGTTAATCATGTTCTTACTATCCGTGTTTGGACAGAGTCAGAGCTTATTGTCCCAACAATATATTGAGAACGACCGGAAGCTTATTCAATGTGTAACGAAAATTCTTAATACATTCTTTGTTCAAGAAAAGGAACTAACATATGTCAACATGGGCTATGATAACGATGAGCTGCTGAAAACAATCCATAAAACTTACGGTTTCTCGTTTATATCCCGCAAATCAACTTACCAGTCGTTTGTACCTAATCAAGGATATCTAATCAGCTCAGAAAATGTGAACACTTTCATAAATTACTTCAAGTATCTTCTTACCGATCCTACATGGAACCCATACGCAAAATTCTTGATCATCATCAAAATATTAAGGGACGACGAGCTTCGAAGTATTTTTGACGTACTACTGAGATATCATGTGATCAATATTGTTGTGGTGAATGGCACCGATGACGCTCAGCTCTACACTTACAACCCTTTCGACAATTATGCATGTGGCAGGTACTACAACGACATCATTAACTACGGACTCTGCTCTCAGACACAAACAACTCAAAATCTGTATCCGGAAAAATTAGTCAATGGATTAAAAAACTGCACCTTTAAAGCCTCACTGGCCAATCGGCCACCTTTCAGCCTCGACCCGTCAAGAATGAATCATAAAAAAACATTACTAGGAACAGAAGAATACATTTTCAAAGTGTTAAGTGAAAAAGAAGGATTTAACGTCATTTTCAAATACAATTACGACGGTGATTTGTTTTCTACTGTTACTCCTAATATGACAGCTCTTGGTCCTATGAGCATGCTCCAGAACAATGAAACTGACATCATATTTGGTGGGATGATGATGGTGGCTACTCGAGCTGAAGCGCTGACCTATCTCTGTGGCTACCATGATTACAACGACGAGCTCAGGTTTGCTGTGAAGAAGGCATCACTAGTGCCTATTTGGAAAACTGTGTACATAGAATTTGATTTGACAGTGTGGTTATTATTACTTGTAACTTTAATCTTATATGGTGTCATGATGATGTTTCTCCTCCGTGCTAAGGACAAAAGCTATGTTATGTTGGCGCTGCTAGACAGCTTGTTGTTGCACGGTCGTGACATTCAATGTCGCATGTCTTTAAAATTGATTCTTCTTATTTGGGTGTGGTTTGCATATCTCATCAATACTTTCTACCAATCCAGCCTGGTAAGTCTCACTACTAATCCAAGCAAAGAGTACCAAGTTACAGATGAAGAAGGTATGTTGAAATATAAATTTAAACCTTGTTTCAGTCCTGCGCTTAAATTGTTCTTGTCATCAGAAACTAAAAAAAGCCTTATATCTAAAATACCTGGGCTTAAAGATTGTAACAATACAGTTAACGCTTTAACCACTGTAAGTAAAAATAAAGATATGTTTACTTTAGTTCCGAATTATGCATATTTATATAATAAGAAAAACTTCAATGATAAATGGGGTCAACCCCTGATTCATTATTTTGAAAAGCCATATGCAAAGTTTTTATTCGGATTTTACTTCTACAAAGGTTTCCCGATATCGGACCGATTTCGGAAGAACGCGATACGGATTAGGGAAAACGGTTTAGCAGATAAAAGTCTAAAAGATCAATACTATGCGAGAACATTGAAACAGAAATTTTCTAACAAAGAATTCGAAGTTCGCTTCACTCTTCCGTGGGGTGTGTATGTTAGTGGTTTCGTTATTTCCACTGTTACATTTTTTATTGAACTTGTAGCTACTCGTTCAAATTGTCATGTCCCTTTTTTTTAATTTCCATACTTTCTGAAATGCTTGGTCTCTCAAATATCACTGACGTGTTGCTATGCTAAAAAAATGTTAAAAATCAGTACTATTTTTCTTTTTTATTATTTTGTTTATTATTGCACAAAGATTTATTATTTATCATTCATTTATTTTCTATACATATAAAATACATTTTTAAATATATATAAAAAAATAAAAATATACATTTAAAAATATAAAATATAGTAGCCCACCGGTATCGGGAACAGGGTCCAAGCTACCGGCGGTCAGGGCTCCAGAGAAAGGAACCTCCTGACAATGCGAGCCGTGTCCAGGAGTACCGCCCTCTGCACCAAGCCCTTTATCCAGCCATCTAACGAGAGCCTCTTAAGGTGTTGATCGAGGCTCTTGGGTATTAAACCATGGACTGAAACGACTATGAAGGTATAACTTAACTAGTAAAAAGACGGCACTTTTTTAGTCCCCCTTGATTTTTTCGAATCTTACTTAAAAATGTATCTTACTTTAAAAATCAATAAATAATTTATGAAACAGTCGTCAATGGATTATGTTGTAATGATGATTGTTACTTATAATTGTTACTAATTGTAATAATTATTACTACTAATGAGGGCTCTACAATTTACATGCCTAATTAAGCAAAATATATACAATCACTGTCAGATATCAAAAATGATATAGATAAAAAGATTTATAATAAACCAAACAATTTTCCTTCAAATATTACTACACTACGCCAACATGCTGGTTGTGTACTGGCTTGTGTCTCTTCTGAGCTACAGTGGTAACTGTCTCCAAATACCAGTTCCACATACTTATAATGACCAATTAAGCAAATGCGTTACTGATATAGTGGCACAATACTTTACCGCAAGAAAGGTTTTGACGTATGTTGGCAATGAAAATGAAGAAGAGGGTATCATACAAGCTGTTCATATTAAAAACGCTGTATCACTAACATCACGACGATCGTCTACGAAACTGATCCTCCCCCATGAAGGATATCTGCTATCTCCAAGAAATGTCACCTACTTTGTCGCACGATTTCCAAACATCACCAGAGAATCAACATGGAATCCAGAGGCCCGGTTTTTAATAATTCTTAGAGAACTAGAGATCAGTGAGCTAAAAGTGATTTTCGACACTTTATTGAAAGCGCACGTTATTAATGTAGTTGTTGTGAATAGCACTGATGAAGCTCATCTGTACGCTTATAATCCATTCGATAACTATGGCTGTGGTAAACACTATGAATCTATTACCAGCTACGGAAAGTGCTCACAAGCGCTCTCATTCAATTTGTACCCAGAGAAAATCGTTACAGGGCTTCGGAATTGTACGCTGAATATCTTGGTACCAAATTGGCCACCTTATGCAATAATCCCTAAAAATGATTCAGATAAATCATCTGTACTTCGATTCGGTGCGGAAACATACTTGGTTCAATTAATTGGCGAAATGCAAGGATTTAATTCCAATATTGTATTCAATTACGATTTTGTCGATACAGATTTCGCTACGGTATCTTATGATATGGAAGCTGTAGGAGCATTAAAGAAATTGCAAAACAATGAAGCTGATTTCGTTTTTGGGGGCATGTTACTTACACCAGTTCGGGCATCTGGCTTTAGCTATGTATTTGGTCACCTGTCATACGTAGACGAAATTAAATTTCTGGTAAAAAAGGCGTCATTAGTTCATCTCTGGAAAAACCTGTACCTACAATTTGAACCGACTGTATGGGTGCTATTAATGTTTACTCTAATTCTTTACTCCGTATTAATGACAATTTTGCTGCGAACAAAGGATAAGAGCTACGTGGTGTTAAGATTATTTGATAATTTGATACTGCATGGGCATAATATCAAATGTCGGTTGTCAGTGAAATGCGTGCTCATTATATGGATATGGTTCTGTTACTTAGTCAATACTTTCTACACGTCCAACCTCGTTAGTCTCATGACCAATCCTGCTCGTGAATACCAAATCTCAAACGAAGAAGACATTGCTAAGTTCCATCTTAAACCATGTTTTAGCACATTTATGTGGAAGTATCACACAGAATCACAGACTGATAATCTTTACCAAGTAGTAGATGATTGCCAAGGTTTGATGAACAGCGTAAAAGTATTAATCGAATCTAAAGATGTCTACACGATTATTATGAATGGAATATATCAATACAACGATCAGGATTTTTTGGATGAATATGGCGAGGCTCAAATTGTTTTGCTAAAAGAGCCATACTCTAAAGTGATCTACAGCATTTATTTCTACAAAGGGTTTCCTCTGGTTGATAATTTACGTCTCAATGCCCTTCAGCTAAGAGAAAATGGGTTGGTTAATAAAGTTATGGATGATATGAACTACCAAAATCAAATAAAACGCAAGTTTCGTGGAAAAGAATATCGAGCTCGTTTTACTGTTCCGTGGAGAGTTTATGTTGTTGGTTGCGTTGTGTCTGGAATTACATTTGCTATTGAAGTAATGTGTAAACATAAGTAAATAATAAGGTCCTGTATTATGATCATCGTGTACTTACGCCAAACGCGCAAAAATTATATTTAATAAGCTAACAAATGTGCTTTAAAGAAAAATGTATAAAATTCACAAAAATATTAAGAAAATTGGTAATATCGTATCGGTGCCTTCTAAAAAACTGCAAAGTTTGGAGCACTGAATCGGATACGTAATGGATTCCGATAGATATTACCACACGCCCTAGGCGTAGATATAGATTTGTAATTTCGACTGATTCTGATGGGATACGGTGGGTCAGCGGTTAGAGCGTCGGCACAATACGCTGAAGGTCGAAGTTCGAATCCCATCCGTATCAGTTGTTTTTTCAATTTTCTTATTAAATAATTATACCATTTATATTGTTGCATGCTGTGTAACGACCAATATGTGAAACTTAATAAATGTAACATCTTTTTACCTACCATGATTGACGCAGTAACAAATATTCTAGGTATTCCATTCGATTTTATTAAGGTACTTAGTTATATTAATAAACTTTTAGATTCGTTGAACCCACGCCTGAAAATAATAGATCTATAATAATGAATCTGAATACAAAACAGCAAATCATCGTAATTAGGTATTATTATTAATTATGTATACCTTAGCAAAGTTTGGGTTTATTGTATTACCATTTTAATTAACCAATTTTTAAATATGTACCGCAAACAATTTACGTAAATACTTCAAAGTGACCTTTCGAATCATTTGTCATTTACCTATAACTGTTAAATAACAACTACTTAACACTTAGGTAGGTACATAATCATTGAATAATGAATTACACTGAGTTTAAATAAACTGTTTTTTATTTCTACCTTTAATTTACTAGTTAGTACCTACCTAGAGCAGTGATAGCCTAGTGGTATGACCGTTGGACTGCCAAGTCAAAGTTCTTAGGTTCGAACCCAAGGCGCACATTTCTGACTTTTCATAAGTTACGTGCGTATTATAAATTAATTATTACCTACTCCATACCTCGGAAAACACGCTAAGCCGTTGGCCCCGGTTGTCATGAAGATCTTTGACAGTCGTTACAGGGAGAGTTAGTACCCTCATAAAATCCTGACCACTGATCTAACCTAAGAATATCGTATCCCTTTGGATTGCACCCCTTCAGATAGGCAGTCCCTCCGTAAAACTGATATTCAGCTGCATTTGGTTAGATTAGAAGCCGACTCCAACAAAGTTTGGGAATAATAAGGCTAGGAAGATGACCTACCTAGTACCTTCACTAGTTTAATATACTTAAATCAAACTTCAAACTATGCAGCTTAGAAAGCAGTTTTTTTTTTTAATATATTTTAGAATGTACCTAATAACTGAAGCGGGCAGGACTCGGTAGCTTATTTAGTAAAGCGATGGTACGGTACGCCAGGGATCGCGGTTGAAGTCCCGCCCGAGTCAGTTGTTTTTGCGGGTTTCTTATTAAATAATGTAACTTAATGGAATTGTACTCCAGGGGTAGGTTAGGATAGGGGTAGGTATGATAGGGTACGGGTAGAGTAGGGGTAGGGTAGGGGTAGACTAGGGTAGGGTAGAATAGGTGTAGAAGAAGAATAATCACGTGTACAAAGTCGCGCCTGGCAACTAGTATAGGTACCTACTTATTTATATAATTTTCTCGGTAAAAATTGTTTATCGATTGGTGATCTGACAGCTACGGGGCCCCGATGGCACTTGCCACGGTGTCCAATGGAAAAGAAGGCCCTCGTTCTAACCTTCGTCTTGGCAGTCCAACGGTCATACCACTATCAAATTAATTAATTAGCAGTTGCAAAAAACGGTGAGGGAAAACATCGTGATTAAACCAGCACACCTGATAGATTTTTCAATGGTGAGTTACAGCCATGTCTGAGGCCTACGGGCGGTTTAAACTCTAACACCAGGTTGTTCGTCAATCATACGATAAGAAGAAGACCACTGGGTAGGTATTACAATTACATCTAAACATTACCTAGTAGGTAATCGCAGGGAACAGTAATTATTATTTGATGAAAAAAGAGCAAATTGCATTATTATCATTAATTATTATTAGAATGGTTCATACACTTACAACTGTGTCAATAATTTTTCGGCTGAGCGCTTGCCAGCCTAGCATGACCATCCGGGATGCGAGCGCAGGCGGATCTGATTGAAGCTATATAAATAAGTACCTATTACTTAGTATTCGGGCACTCATCCATGTAGATATAATACTACTTAATATCCTCCTTTTTGATTTCAGCAGGTAATTTAAATAACCAAAAGCCAAAATTAAAAAAAAAAGAAAAAAAAAATTGCCAAATTTTAGGTCTAAGGAGACAATAACGCAGGAGTGTTAGCAAACTATCTAATTATTAATAGCACTGTTAACTTAGTCTCAGGTTCAAACCCAAGGCGCACATTTCTGACTTTTCGTAAGTTATGTGCGTATTATAAATTAATATTATCAGTTGCTAAAGCGGTGAGGAAAACATCGTGATGAAACCAGCACACCTGAGAGATTTTTCAATGGTGTGTAAAGCCATGTCAGAGGCCTTCGGGCGGTTTAAACTCTGACCAGGTTGTTCATCAACCATACGATAAGAAGAAGAAGCGAACTATCGTTATGCCCTCACTCTAGTCAATTTATTAGGCAAAGAGAAGTCAAGTGAAGGATTGCGTTAAAACGTAGACACCACACTAGCTTTTGCATGCGGTGGCCGGTGGGCAATGCGCATATATTTCCGCCCAGAGGTTCGTAGAGGAACAGTTTTTAGTCCGTGCGAGTTCGTAGTCTATTGCCAGTCCTTGGTGATGGGGTAAAGGGTTTTCCACACAAATAAAAAAAGGTGGCGAGGCAGAAAATAGGGACCCCAGCTGTAACGCTAGACGAGTCTACGCACCCAAATAAAAAAGTCAGATGTATAATATAATATATCTTACTATAAGAGTGACGAAATAGAGTGCACCTGTGTTTTACGCTTGAAATATGCACACAAACACTGTGCGCATATTTCTTGCGTAGTTGCCTAATTTCCGTTAAGATTAGCTGAAATTCGGAGGATATTACTATACCGCATGAATAAATAACAAAAGAATTATTATTATTTCATAAACCATTTATTTAAAAAATATATAGGTACAAAACATCATACATTCTATAACCATTACATCTAACCGTAACAATAATTAATTGGACCACAATATTTATCTAAATAATTACATAATAATTACATCGCTAAGTACAATGAATATTACCATGATCCCTGGATGAATTACTCTAAAATGGTAATGGTAATTTATAATTTTAATAAAGAAGTTTAATCAGTAAAAATGAATATAATAAGGATACACGTAAAACAATGAAATTAATCAATCAGCAGTCTTTTAATGAGTTACAAGTCAAAATTACCATTACCATGAAAATTACTATCATTGATATAAAAACGGCAAGCCCGTAAGGCAAGAAATATGAAATAATGTATGAGCAAAATTTATCATTTTTATTATTTATCTGAAATCCATTTTTTCTTATTTGGTATAAAATAATCTTATATCTAATCGTCTACAAACGAAAAGTGTACTGAAAAAAAATGCCAGACTCCGTGATGCTACTGAGAATTTCCTAATGGAAAAACCCAATATCATTTTTACTGACCCGGGGATCGAACCCTGGACCTCGTGCTCAGCAGTCACGCTTGCTACCACTAGACCAACGAGGGAGCATTAGAAGACAACAGACAGTCGTTAGAAATATTTTAAACTTATAAATATTAACACAAGGTGATTTGTTTTTTAAGTTTCTTAAATTAGAAATTTCTCAAGTAAGAAAAAATGAATTTTAAAATAGTCTGATTTTGTTACCAACTTGTTTCAGGCATCAGATCTCATTATTTATAAGGCTTTTAACATACATGTATTAAAAATCACAATCTGGATGGAAACTTCTAGTAATAATAATAAATAGAAATTGCATTAAAAAAAGTAAGGCCACTATTTGAATTAAATCTGTAATGTTTCATAATTACAATATTAAAACCGATACCCATTCAATAAGTGTCATTTATCTAATTTTGTGTCTACAATATCACACGCAATTATCACATTTTGTAGTCTTTAGTTTGTTCATGACTAAAAACATGAATTTTGATGATCGAATACAATACATGAACCTAATCAAAGTCTATAAATGTTCCTCGCAGAGTTCAAAAGCACTTTTTACCAAATAATTGTCATGATTTTTTTCTACATTAAATAAAATTGTATTGATATATTCTGTTTACTTCCAAAATGCAAAATATTGTTCTTTTTTTGCAAGAGCTAAGGTACAGTTCCGACACCGGAGACAGCGAGCGACCACAGATGCTGTCGGCGATTGCAAGCGACACTAGTAGTTCTTATATATTTTCTACTAGCGACCCGCCCCGGCTTCGCACGGGTGCAATATACATATAAACCTTCCTCTTCAATCACTCTATCTATTAAAGAAAACCGCATCAAAATCCGTTGCGTAGTTTTAAAGATTTAAGCATATCATAGCTAGATTTATTTTATTTTATTTTATTTTCTGTGCTCGATGATTATGCCCATTCGCTGAATAAACGTTTCTTTCTTTCTATATTTCGATCGCGGTGACACATATAAAAAAAACCTGTTCGAAAAGGTTACGACAGGTTACAAGTTTCAAGGAGTTTTCACGCGAACGTCGCATCACTGCAGCCAGGTTCATATCAACCGCAGACTGCAGCGAACGACACAGTTGTCAGGCGGTCGCTGTCGCCCGTGTCAGAATTGTACCTTTTCTTTAGGGTAACAGAATGTCTTGTCTTTAAAACGGGTGTGACGTGTGCCAGCCCATATTTTAACACGCTTTTTAGCTACCACAATTGGCTTTATCTTGTTTTGCGTAACACAATTAAATTCATAATTAAAGGGTTATTTTTCAGACATTTCGGCCTACAGACTAAATTTTTTTTAGGACTTATTTGTTCCAACTTTTCTTTTAGGGATTTTTTTTTTCTGAAAATTTAAAAAGTTAAGAATCAACAGAATGTTTAATTTTCACTAAACAGACATTATTTTAAATGTCAAAGTCTAATCGGTAGGCCGAAAAGTCTGAAAAGTATTCGGAATTTAATTGTGTGACACAATCAGCCTGATTGTAAAAAAAGCAAGTTATTTTATAGTTGTTTCTGGTTGTTTCCATATCCATAGCTATTCGATTTAACATCTCTTTATCACAATAACTGCGTAAATTAATCTACAGTAAACGTTGTAACTTTGTCTAAGAACAGTTGAATAAAAATATGCGAATTTATTGAGCAAACATCAAACATTTACAAAGAACTTTTAGTTGTTATTTTTTCTTCCTATAAGGACCTGCGCAAACTTAACCACTTTTGTCGCCATCACCGAACACAGCAACTTTTTCTTATACAAATTCATTGTGTCATTGTACGATTACAGCAATTAGATTCAACGTGTCGGCAACAAAAGTCGGTTGGTTAGCACAGACCCTAAAGAAATAACTTTGGTATAAGTTTGTATTAAACACCTACCGTTTTTAAATCCCCGTAAAACAACGAGTACGCATTTTCATATAAAACCATTGCTCTTCAGTTTGACAAAGTGACAACCGTAACTAAAAATAGCTAAAAAAAGCTTGTCGTTTGGTTTTCTATCCTAAATACACACAATAAGGTGTTGTTTTGTTTATCTGGTGGATTTGAGTTTCCAACGTAGGAAGAGGAAAGCGGATATACGCAGGACAAGGAAGATGAGGCACAGGGCTGCGATGTCCAGGGTGATGTCTGCGTTTAACATGTCCAACTCTTCCAGGGTAGTTTCTGGGTTCTTGAAGTGACAGTAAGTCTGGAAATCACAGTTTGTATTACACTCTTTATACAGCGTGTGGGCACGTGTCTAAAATAAATAATGACAATATAATTCTCCTTCTTAATCGTATATGGTTGATGAACAACCTGGTGCCAAAAATCAAAATCCAAATATTATATATATATATATATATATATAATCCTGTAATGTTAGTGATGATGTTGAAATAAATAAATAAATATATATATATATATATAATATATATTCATGTAGACCATTAGGCACTTACAAATAGTCATAATTCTAATATTGTTTATTATAAGAGTGACTCTAGTTACAGTTACGTCAGAGTTTAAACCACCTATAGGCCTCTGACATGGCTTTATACACCGTTGAAAAATCTCTCAGGTGTGCTAGTTTTCGCACGATGTTCCTTCACCGTTTTCGCTAGTGATAAATTAATTTCTAAAACGTACATCCATCGGAAAAGTTAGCGATGCGTGCCTGGGTTTTGATCCTTTGACGAAATTTAACAGAAATATTAGGAATCGAATAGATAAAGATTTTAAAAAAGAACTATTCTGTTCTACGCCAATTGCCAAATTCCGAATAAAATAAGAAATATTTCTTATTTTATTTTTGTGTGATTTTTTTTTACATGTTATTATAGCACATGATAGCTTATTAAATATAATTATTTAATAAGAAAATTTGAAAAAACAACTGATACGGATGGGATTCAAACCCACGATCTTCGACGTACCGTGTCGTCGAAGATCGTGGGTTCGAATCCCATCCGTATCAGTTGTTGTGAATTATATTTCTTATTTTTTTATTATTATTATTGTTTATGTAATCGATTATCCATTCCTTATATTCCTGTGAAGTTTCGCTAACTAATTTATTTAACCGATATGATCCCGGGTCTTAGACCTTAGGTCTAGAGTACTAAGGTCTCTTTCTTCCCTTCTTTATCGTATGGTTGGTAAACAACCATGTGGCCGTATGTGCCGTGTGGTTTCCGGCCTAAGATTAGAACCACCTCTCCTCGTCCCGCGGGTGTCGTAAGAAGCCACAAAGGGAAAGATCCGGAGGATGGGCAACAGCATCCTTATGTGTAACAGCAATGCTACTGAGATCGCCAACCCGCTTGCCCAGCGATTATGGGCAAATACCTACAATGAGCTCACAATAGTCGCGCGCATTGGGAGAGGCCTATGTTTAGCAGTGAACTAATATAGGCTGATGATGATGATAAACAACTATACGATAAAGAATTCAGTTTAAACAGTCTACAGAGGATGACTTTTAACTCATATTTGAATGTTCATTCTTTTATAAATATTTAATAAGAAATTAATTATTATTAAAAATCATTAGGCGGCTATTGTGGAAAGTGGGGTCCATAACCGGTGATCATAAATTCGTTATGATCCTCCGAGAGCTTCTCCATAATAGACGTTTTCAGGTCCATCTTCTCTCAGACCAAAGTCGTTGGAGATCACAAAAAAAACGCCCTGCCGCAAGGCAGCGTCCTAGCCCCGCTCCTTTTCAATATATACACCAACGATCAACCTTCCAGCCCAAACACGTCCCGTTTCATTTACGCAGATGACCTAGCACTAACTTCCCAAGCTACCAACTTCGAGGAAGTAGAGACTAATCTCACCATGGCTCTTAACACTTTGAGTGGTTATTACAAACAGAATTGCCTGAAGCCTAACCCTTCCAAAACAGAGTCTTGCGTATTCCATCTTCGCAATAACCAAGCGGATCGTAAACTCCAAGTTATGTGGCGGGATGTGCCTATATCTCACAATAGCCATCCTAGGTATCTGGGTATCGTTTTAGACCGTTCTCTAACATATGGGAAACATTGCGAAGTGGTGAAAAAAAAGGTACATGCCCGCAACAATCTACTCCGTCGTCTCACTACCACAAAATGGGGCGCCTCGCCGCATGTTCTGCGGACTTCTGGGATAGCGTTAGCGTTCTCAGCTGGCGAATACGCATGCCCTGTGTGGGGCCGATTTGCGCACGCAAAGCTAGTGGATACTGCACTAAATGAAACCTCAAATGATCATCACGGGTTGTCTTAAACCGACACCGGTAGGCCTACTGTACCCACTAGCTGGAATCGCCCCCCCATATGTTCGCAGAGCTGTAGCGAGCTCCGTGGAGAGAACAAAAATGGAGAACGACACACGGCACCCAATGCACGGACACATTCCAGTACAACAAAGACTGAAGAGCCGTAAACACTTCATCAAGTGTGTCGATCCATTAACGGTAGAGCCACAAAAAGCGAGGTGTGACCTCTGGCAAAAAAATGTCTCCCTTCCTTCGCCATTCGTGCCCCTTGCTGAGAGTCTCCCGGCTGGACATAAATTGCCATGGCCAGTCTGGAAATCTTTAAATAGACTTCGGACTCAGGTTGGCCGGAGTAAAGAAAACATGTCCAGGTGGGGATTCACAGACGGCACAAACCTGGGCTGCCCATGCGGTGAGGTAACGCAAACGATGTCTCACTTATCATCGTGCCCTGCGTGCCCTAAAACCTGCACGCAGGAGGATTTAATGGCTGCTTCTGATAACGCAGTCAGCGTCGCTACTTTCTGGGCCGCTTCAATATAAAAATAATAATAAAAAAAGTTTGCTATCGAAACGATAACGGAACGATTTTATAATGAACTATCGAACTTTTGTGTTGATTTAGAATGGACATGTATTGACGCTGAATTATTGGGTATTGGCTCGGATACCTATACTTTCATTAGTGATGTGCATGGATCTAAGAGTTGGTTGGATCATTGTTTGGTCACTAAAGCGGCAGTTTCATCCGTAGTTCATACCTACGTTATGTATGATGTACTCTGGTCCGACCACTTCCCCCTAGTAATAAAATGCAAATTGAATTGTATAAGGACTAAACAAGTGAGTAACAATGTCAAAGTTAATGGGGTAATCTGGGGAGAACGAAGTCATAAACAGATTCAGGCCTATAGGGAAAGTTGTCATGCTAAATTAAGACTCATCGACTTCCCAGATAATCTTAGAGAATGTTGTGATTACACATGTAATGATCCGAGCCACAATACTATCATAGACAAATTGTATAGTAGTATTTATTGATGCGTTATGTGAGTCGGCCATCGAAGTTAAAAGTAGTGTTAGAACGGGACGTCGAAGGGCGGTCGTAGGCTGGAGTGTGCATGTAGGCAGCGCGCATAGGGAGGCCAGACAAAAGTATTTACTCTGGCTTAATTGCAATAAGCCTACTTCTGGGCGCGTCTTTGAGGAAATGCGTGAAGCAAGAAGAATTTTTAAGGCTAGGTTAAAGTGGTGTCAAGATCATGAGAGTCAAATAAAAATGGATGTTCTGGCATCGCATCACTCAAAAAAAGACTTCCGTTCTTTCTGGAAGCGTACGAAGAACTTAGGGTACAAATCGGGCCTCCCTGTGAGCGTTGGCGGCGTGAGTGATCCAAACACTATAGCTAACCAATTTGTAGACCATTTTAGGGTACAGTCACCTTTGGGCCCATCACGGGCGGTGCTCAGTGCTGAGGCACAGAAAGAAATAGGAATAAAAGTAACTCCCAAAAGTATCACCAAAATAATAACTAGAATGTGTAGTGGCAAGTCTCCTGGCCATGATGGCCTGAGCATTGAGCATCTCCGCTGTGCTGGGCCTCACTTGCTGAGAGTGTTGGCTATGTTGTTTTCCTTTTGTCTAGGTCACGCATATTTGCCCGCGGAAATGATACGAACAATTGTGGTGCCTATCATCAAAAATAAAACCGGCGATATTGGTGACAAAAACAACTATAGACCAATATCTCTTGCCACGATTGTATCAAAGGTGTTTGACAGCGTGATTAATACACAACTTGGTAGATATACAAGTATACACGATAACCAATTTGGGTTTCGTACTGGTCTTTCTACTGAGACTGCCATTTTGGGTGTTAAGCATGCTGTTAAATATTATACGGATCGCCATACTCCGGTATACGCCTGCTTCCTGGACTTGAGTAGGGCTTTTGACCTGGTTTCCTATGATATAATGTGGAAGAAGTTGGAAGACATTAATCTACCTTCTGAACTAACCAACATTCTGAAGTATTGGTATGGAAACCAGGTCAACTGTGTTAAATGGGCTGGTGCGCTCTCTAGACCTTATGGGCTAGAGTGCGGCGTGAGGCAGGGGGGTTTAAGCTCTCCTACACTGTTTAACCTCTACGTAAATGAACTCATTGGTGTGCTCAACAGTATGCGTGTCGGATGCCACATTAACGGTGTATGTTTAAATAACATTAGTTACGCAGATGACATGGTGCTGTTGAGCGCATCAGTGTGTGGGCTTAAAAAACTGGTGGCCACTTGCGAACAGTACGCTAGGAGCCATGGACTAGCGTATAATGTAAAGAGTGTAATCATGGTCTTTGGGGCCAGGGGGGAATGCCCAGATGAGGTGCCTCCAGTTACACTTAATGGTGTAGCTCTAACCAGAGTTTACGAGTTTAAATATCTTGGTCATATATTATCCCCTGGCCTCAAAGATGATGATGATATTGAAAGGGAGCGAAGGGCGCTGTCTGTGAGAGCGAATATGATTGCCCACAGATTTGCGCGAGCCTCTAGGGAGGTAAAATGTACTCTGTTTAGAGCATACTGCACCTCGTTGTACACGTGCAGTCTGTGGGCTTATTTCACTCAAAAATCATACGGCGCCCTTCGCGTTCAGTATAATAATGCATTCAGAGTGCTGATGGGGCTGCCACGTTACTGCAGTGCATCAGGGATGTTCGCGAACGCTCGTGTTGATTGCTTTTGTACGGTTATGCGAAAGCGATGTGCATCCTTGGTGCGTAGGGTACGGGGCAGCCCCAACAGCTGTGTTTGTGAACCGCTGCTGCACGGTCTCAGCTGCACCTGTGGCCCTGAGGCAGTGAGTTTAGATTTATATTATATTTATGTATATATTGTATTGTATATTATTACTAACATAGATATAGGATCCATTGTTACTAACCCAAATGAGTCTTTGATACTTGAAATAAATGAATTAAAATAAAAATAAAAAAAAATAGATAAGAAGAAGAATAAGAAATTTGAAAAAACAACTGATACGGATGGGATTCGAACCCATAATCTTCGGCGTACCGTGCCGACACTCTAACCGCTGAGCCACCGTATCCCATCAGATATATTTAAAAATAAATATTAAAAAAAAAAGTTCATTCTTTCGCTACGCCGAAGCGGTGTCGCGTGCTAGCTATGACCTTTAGTGGTTAAGAAAAAAACAAACAAGAGTATTTTATTACCTGATGACACTTCAACTTGGGCCTGTCAAAGGAGTAGGTAGCGAGCGCAGTGCCTTCGAACCCGTATCTGATGTAAGAGAGATAGGTGATCCACCGCAGGTACACGGGGATCGCGTTGAAAGACACGAAGAACCCGCTGAACAACAAGAAGGGCACCGACATCACTGGCGCTAAGAATACACCGTTCTGTAAAACAAATTAAAATGGCTACGTACTTTTTGTGAATTTTTTACATGTTAGCTTATTAAATATAAATATTTAATAAGAAATTTGAAAAAACAACTGATACGGATGGGATTCGAACCCACGATCTTCGGCGTACCGTGCCGACGCTCTAACCGCTGAGCCACCGTTCAAATCTCTTTATACGCCTAGGGCGTCTGGTAATATCTATCGGAATACATTACGTATCCGACTCAGTGTTCCAAACTTTAAATATTTAATAAGAAATTTGAAAAAACAACTGATACGGATGGGCTACGTAATTATCATCATAACCCGAAGACAGAAGCCCGTAAGTCTGACAACCAGTCTTACCAAGGGGTATCGTCTAACCCAGTATCTGGGTTGTGGAGGTCCGATAGGCAGTCGCTCCATGTAAAACACTGGTATTCAGCTGCATCCGATAAGACTGGAAGCCGACCCCAACATAGTTGGGAAAAAGGCTAGGCAGATGATGAATTCATCATCATAATATAAATTTTACTTTTGCTAAAAATCTTTACCTTTATGACCCCAAAATTTGAAACGTTGTTTTTGAACCCTAAATTTACTTCGCGTGTTTTGAACCCTTAATTTGCCTCATTGTTTTTTGGTCACTGAAATTACTTCGGTATCTTTCAAACCCTTAATTTGTTACATTATTTTTTGACCCTTGAATTTACTATGGTGTCGTTTGTACCCTTGATTTACTTCGTCGTTTTTTGGCTCCTAATACTTTGGTATATTTTAACCCCTTATTTTTCACTGTTTTTTTTTACCACTAGATAACTGATTATATATTAATTAAATTTAAAATTGTGTAATTCACTTCAATTTTAATCCTTTTCACCTAAAAGTTGCTCGCTTAGTTAAGCTCGGTTTTTCAATAATATTGTTTTCCATTTATTTTTTATTTAATTTACCTGAACATTCATAGCAGCTCCAACCACGAGCCCCACGCTCTGTGCCACAAAGGAGATCAGCAGACAAGAAGACAAGAACATCACGAACCGGAACCAGACCGGCGGTTGTGACGTCAGCAAGTACACTATCACTACGTAGATCACACAGAATATTGCCTGCAAAAGACGATGCAGATTGTCAGATGATATTGTTTCAAGACAGATCAAAGAAAATAAAAAAATTAAACTTTCATTTCAAAATACGTTGTAATAAATACTCTTATCGAATTTAGGAATAAATCTTTACCTGGAATGGTATATCCGAAACTGTGATAGCTAAATAATAGGAGCGCAGCGAGTACCATCGATTGAAGTGTTCTTTCACCAGCACAGGCATCTCAAGGGGGACTGGAAACCATAAATATAATTACTACACCAAACAAAATGACGTAAGTCAGAGGCCCGGGGAAAATTAAATGGGACCCTGGTCTCCTCATTTCGTTTCTGTAGTCTACTATCGTGGGTCAACAAAGCCGGTGCACCACTCTTAAGGTTAGATTCGCTTGCACTCGCCGTCCGGACGTAGAGCTATTCTCGCCCCTACGCACGTAGCATCGTTCAAAGCATTTTGATGGCAAAGTGGTGCACCGTTCGTGTCCGCGATATTACATTTTGTAAAAAAAGGTTAACACGCTCAGAGGATATCTAGATTTGGGGGCCCCCTAGGATCGGGGGATATTTATTTAAATTAATGTTTATCGATTAGAAATTAAAGTTCAATATTCTTAAAACTTGATTGTCAAGGATTGATTTTTTTCTGTGCTTAGTTTTTATGCATTTATTTTATGTAATAAAAACTGTATAGCTGTTTCTACATGTAATTAGTTGTCAGTATGAACTTTTGTACTTACATAATTATTGAGAAACCAGTTTTGATCAACGAAATTTTTTTATTACGGATCTGGTCAGTATTTTTTTAATGAATAATGTTACCATGAGATTAACATGCTCAAACATTTAAAACGCAAAACATTGTTTTAGGCAAATATATGTATATTATGTCGTCTAGGTTTTGGCTGCAGTCTTGCATAAACAGAAAAAAATAATCACAAATTTGATACTCACAACTAAGTATAGTGATGGTCATCGAAGTGTACATGAGGAACAGCATGTTGAAGAATAAGAAGCCAAGGTTGGACAAAACCTTTGAGCCATCGTCACCAATGTCGTAGTACAGGGCACCGATCAGGAAACCCACCAGGATGTGCGCGAAAAGACGGAGGTACATCAGAGTCTGTGGGGAGAGGTGTTCGTTGAGCATTTTATTATGTCTATAATCAGTAATGGTAGATAAAGTGACCCGATTTTCCATGTTTTATAACCTTGTTTTAACCTCAAACCGAATTTCGATCTTAGCGACCAATCTTAACAGAGATATTATAGCCTAATACGCAGGAGATATTATAGTGCACAAGTATGTGGGTAAACACAGGTGCACTCTATTCTCTCACTCTCACAGTCCGATGTGACGGCAATCCGACATGACCGGAAGAGGACCCGCGCCTTAGGTTCAAACCTGAGACCTCTGACTTGCCAGTCAACGGTCATATATCTAGGCTATCACGACTAGACTTAGTAAGTAAGTTAGTTACAAGATCCCGTTAGTTAAAACATGTTCGTAAGACTTAGTTGGAACTAAGTTCGTTGTCCTAAGAACAGTTTTTTTTAAGTTATTATAAACGGTTTGTATGTCAAATATACTAACGGTTTTATAAATTACCGATGAATATATTAGTTTTCAGTGAGTAGGTAAATAATTTTCTGTAAATAATATAAGTATTGTTTTGTATTTATGTACGAGTATCTTTGTTGATCATCATCTGCCTAGCCTTTTCCCAACTATGTTGGGATCGGCTTCCAGTCTTACCGGATGCAGCTGAATACCAGTGTTTTACTTGGAACGACTACCTATCAGACCTCCACAACCCAGATACTGGGTTACACGATACCCCTTGATAAGATTGGTTGTCAGACTTTCGGGCTTCTGACTACCCGTAACGACTGTCACAGATCTACAATTGACAGCCGGGGCCAACAGCTTAACGTGCTATCCGAGGCACGGAGAGTGATAATTAATTTATAAAACGCACATAACTTACGAAAAGTCAGAGGTGCGCGCCTTATCATCACCTACCCAATCTCGTCTACTGAAGAGCAGTGTCCTCTTGAGTACCACCCAGAACTGTGTCAGTTCCGAAGTGGCGTACCTTCGGGGGGAACCTTCTCCACCCAGGAGAGCTACCTCCACGTTGTCCTGCTTCTCTGTGTCCATTTGAACTACAAGCGGGTCACCTGAAGACAAATACAAAATATAAAAAAAAAAATGAAAATTATTTATTCTCTAGATTCTAGAGAATAAATAATTTTCAATTTTTTTTATAATAACAATGCTTCTAGAGTCTAGAAGCATTGTTACTTGGTTTTAACTGTGATCCCCAAACTAGGCGTAGCCTGTATCTTGGGGATCAATAATACAAATGATAATTTTTTTTTTTTAAGTACTTAAAACAGTTTTGTCATCAGAACTAACGCTGTGTACCAAATATCAGATCAATCTGGCAACAGGAAGGGGTTAAAATTTCAATGACTAAATTTAAACCAAACAAATAAAAAAAAAACAGGGCTAGCTAAATAAAACCATTTAATAAGCAATGGTTATGAGTTTTATGCATTAGGAAATAATCCTTCTAGCAATGCGTGCCTAGTACCTAACAACAGTGCAAGTCCAACAATATTATAAAAAAAAATGTATTACGTAATATTGTTTTAAGCAAAGCTCGTAATGAGCATTTTTGTATGTCGTGCGTTGACCAGGCTTCGGAAATATGTATGGCAGGCCCTCCCCTGCTTGTACTCATAAAGAGTTTTCCACACGAAAAAAAAAATAGTCCCACCCCCGCTTTCTAGCTGTATTATTTCCAAACCGTATTAAAAAACAATTCTAGAAAAAACATTCCTTTTTTTATTCTTCATTAAAATAAATAAATAAAATACATTTATTCTCAGGTACAACCCATAGTTTACAGTACATTGTCGTTACATGTAAATATTATGTGCCTATTTTAAATTTACATTACATTATTTTATTTCTATTGAATTAATTAAATAGAATTGAATTAACTAGAATTTAATTAAATATAACAGAACTGAATTGAATTTAAAACACCATGTTAAAAAACTCCAAACAAGCTTATCCACAAAAAATGGTTAACCATACAAAAGCATCAAATTTGAACGTGACAAATGAAAAGAATAAAATAAAAAGAGACAACTATAGATCAAAAGTCAAGGTTGAACACCATGATACTGTCGCGTGAGTACACATATTATTGCAAACAGTAATTATACCTGGTAATTTAGCTCAACATCAGAATAGCGGAAACTAGTTTTTTATGATGACATAAGGCTGCGAGACTTAGCGCCCAGTTTCACAGGCTACGGAAAGGCTCTAAAATCGAACAGAATTTGTATAAAATATTCTGTTATGTAAAGTAGTGGTGGTTACCGTTGACTGGCAAGTCAGTGGTCTCGGGTTCGAACCCAAGGCGCGCAGCTCTGACTTTTCGTAAGTTATGTGCGTTTCATAGATTAATTATCACTCTCCGAGCTTCGGATAGCACGTTAAGCTGTTAGCCCCGGCTGTCAATTGTAGATCTTTGACGTCGTTACGGGTAGTTAGACGCCCGAAAGTCTGACGACCAGTCTTACCAAGGGGTATCGTGTAACCCATCTGGGTTGTGGAGGTCTGATAGGCAGTCGCTCCATGTAATACACTGGTATTCAGCTGCATCTGGTAAGACTGGAAGCCGACCCCAACATAGTTGGGAAAAGGCTAGGCGGATGATGATGATTCTGTTATGTAAAGTAACAGGAACGGTGAAACAGGCGGTAAGTCTCGCAACCTTTTAGAAAAAAAAAGTAAAATATTTTGCAAATTTAAAAGAATGCAGTCACTTGATTTACGCGCCAATCGTGTGGTGTATATAGTTCGTACATCATATAACTAATGTAGGAAATCCGCAATATATTAATCCTAACTTATTAATTATTATAAATACGAAAGTAAGTTTGTTTGTTACCTGTTCACGTCTAAATCACTGAACCGATCATCCTGAAATTTTGCATAGGTTGCTCCTAAATACGTTGTCAGATGTACAAAAACGGACATAGGGTGCCTTTCATCCCGCAAAAAAGTTCTGTTCTCGAGGAAAACAACTATAACGTTCTTATGATAATAGATGGCACCACGTGTGACGAATCATTATTGAAAATTAAATTTCACGCGGATGAAATCGCGGACGACAGCTAGTAAAAGATCAACAACAAAGTTCGCTGACGCCGTCATAGCAAAAAACTCGAAGTTGTGTTATAGCAAGACTAATTTAATAATAATGACAAAACAATAATGACACAAAAAACATTCTGCGTGTCTAAGGAACAAGAAACGAATTTAGAGGTTATAAAATAACTACGGGAAGCATCTATAGGTACAGATTGAAGTAACCTTTTTTATTTATGTATTCTAACTTTATCAAACTGGTTTACATCCGTCACATCTTTAGGTTCAGTTGAAAACCAGCGTCAGGCACTATCTGTCTGGCAAAAATGCTGCACTGACCTATTTGGCGCAGCCGCCGGACACACATAAATAATAAGTATATGTTAGGTATTTTTTTTTATACATAAGTATAATTTTTGTTTTTATTATTTTTGGTAATTACCTTTAATCTCACCGTCACCGTTGACCGCGAACAATAAGAATTGCATTGTGTCTGCGGCGTGGCAGTCAACGTGTTGAGTATGTCCGAGCGCCTTGTGCCAAATAAATGTTTTTCTTTCTTTCTTTCCTTCTTTGTTTAACCTCAAAAACTATATTATAGGTTTCGAGACGAAAACCCCTTATGGGTAATCCACCACCAAAGGGCCAGTGATGGAGTTATGTCCGACTTGCACGGACTAACATGAGTAGAGTAGTGACATGAAAGAGTATGTAAAATAAATATATGTATATATATGAAAATAATTTCTGTATTGACTTGGTTCTTACTCTAGACAGGTGGAGGGAATGCGTATGGTATAATATTATGTTTTATAACATTTGTATTTACATATCAGTTTCGTTGCCGAAGGAGCAAGGACCATTTTTTATTTATTACTGGTCTTTCTAGACTCAACTTTCATGCATACGGAAGTCTAATTACACATTTATATTGATGAATGTTAATTGTACAATCATTATTTTATCTACAATGAGCAAAGTTCATGTTGTGTGTATTGTTAGTTTATCATCCTACAGTGGTTGTGCAACCATGAGCGCCCATGATTGTTATATCAATATCATACTTTACACCGTTATGAACTTTATGGTATAAATATTCCCCTATTTTCTATTTTAAAAAATTGTTTATGAAGTATTTTTATTAATTACTAGCGACCAGCCCCGGCTTCGCACGGTTACGCTAATATGCATGTATTATACATATAAACCTTCCTCTTGAATCACTTTATATATTTAAAAAAACCGCATCAAAATCCGTTGCGTAGTTTTAAAGATCTAAGCATACATAGGGACAGAGAGACGCGGGAAGCGACTTTGTTTTATAATGTAGTGATTTTATTTATAGAAACAAGATCAAAAATCTTGAAGAACAAAAAAAACGGAATTAACCGTTGTGAAAACGATAATATAATCTACAAACAGGATGCATCGAGTTACCTCTGATCTTTGTTATCTCATAGACGCAAGCGCATAACAATTTATCTTACTAATATTATAAAGAGACGATAGGTTATTAGTTGAGAGATTTCCTTGGGGACGACTTATTAAACAGGGGCATACCTAACATATATTTTTCCGAAGCCTGTCATACAAATGTAGTAAAAAACAATATTACGTACGTACTATCGCGGACACGAACGGTACACCACTTTGCGATCAAAATGCTTTGAATGATGGTACGTGCGTAAGGGCGGAGCTAGCGCTATGTTGGGACGCTGGGTGCAAGCGATTCTAACCTTAAGAGTGATGCACCGGCTTTGTCCGCGATAGTACGTAGGTTTTTTACTTCAATATGTGGGTTCGAACCTGGCATATATGTATCAATGTCTTTTGACTTGTTCAGTGTCATAGTACTTTCTTAATTAATCTAAGGCACCACTGACTAACGGCGAATAAAGACATCGTAAAGAAAGTCTGAAATCGCCAACCCGCAGTGAGCTAGCGTGGTGACTGGTGATTGATTAATGCTCGAACCTTTTTTTTCTGAGCCGAAGGGAAGATATGCTCCAAATAGTGTTTTTTTTTAATAATTTTATTAATAGAGATAACGGAAAAGAAAGCTTTTAATGTACCCCTAATAAAACCCAATTCACATTTATCCACGCCTTAATAATAAAAACCTTTTACTTACTCTTGACAACAGTTATTACGTATACCTACTATACGCGGTCACCTATCATCATAAATTATTTGTTCGTCGCAGAGGGCATTAAAGTTAACATCAATTTATTAATTTTTATATCTTATCCATTTTTCCGCCTATTGCCCTTATTCCCTTGTTTATTGTATAAATATTTAATTGTTAGTGCAGCTGACGTATTTTTCCCTTAGAGTATATAAGAAAAAAATAGAGCAACCCTATAGAAGTATGAACCGTGAGCACGGGTATGAACAACGCGGCCGCGACACGAGCTCCGTTTGCGATCATACCTCGATCGACTGCGGTTCAACTAGGCTCCACGAGCGAAAAAGTTACATTTTAGCTTATATCATGGTTAACTGCTGAGTTAAATTTTGAAAAACGTCTAGAAAACTTAATTTGAAAAAATGACATTTTAACATTTCTATGGCGAGACCTGCTTTCGCTCCGCACAAGGCAATGTGGTTCACGTTATCACTCTATATTTTCTTGAATACTCTATGATTTTTCCAAAACACTGTAAATTGATATGCAATCGCAATGTTATGTCTTAATAGCGCTCAATCGCTTTTTTTAAGACTAGCCATGCAACTGGCGCAATAGAAAAGTTCGCGGGTCATTTGTTCAAAGCCTGACAGTTTGTCTTGTGAGTTTTTCTTTCTATCTATGTATATATAAATAGGTAAACACAAAATAATTCTATACCATTTTCTCTTCTGTTTGCGATTCGTTTTTTTTTATAAAATAAAATGTAAAGAAAATATGGTCCAATACAACCAATAGGCGACCTCTAGTTTTTCTTAATAGATACCTACCACATAAACACGACCACAGGAAGAAGCTAATGCAAATTTTCTTAAAATAGACGCTTCTGAGATACACAGGTGGTTTAACACGAGTGTGTTGGATTTTTAAATATTTTCATTAGGATTTCTATTACAATGGTGTAAAGCATTATCGGGAAGATCTTATGCAAAATATTGAATCGTTATGTAAGACGAGCACGCCGTACAAAGCAAGTAATAATTAGTTAAGTATATCAATCGATTGCGGAAGTATTAAATATTTATATTTCATGACGTCGTAATAGTATCGAGGTTTTTTTATGTATGTTTAACATCAGGGTAAAATAGAATTAATAAAAAAGCGTTTAGCGTTCAGTAAAAAGTTTGTTTTAACAATTTTAGCTCTGATAGGGCTATCTGACTATCGATGATTTCTATTCTATCGATTCCCCCAGAATTCAGTTTCGTTGGACACAGACTTCATTCAAATTACGTCACAATACCCAGTGGATTAAAGCTCAAAATATTTTTATAAAAATATATATATATTATTACAGCGTTTTTTTAAATTTGTGGTTTTATTATTTATTATTACAATTTTCTTTCTCTTATGCTATAGTTTAGAAATGATGATAATGCTAATTTATCTCAAACAAAGAACCGGTTTTTTGAGTTGTCAAAATTGAGATTTTAAATTACGAATTAGATATTGTAACCGGTTTAATGTGAATACGTTCAATACAGGTAAATTTGTATTTTAAAAACTTAGTCACGTTCATTATGTTGTATATAATCGTACATAATAATATATCTCGGACAAATTGTCGTTCGTATCAGACGGTCAAAACACAGAATGGGTCTTTTCACTAATATTATGTAAGTAATATAAGTAAAGCTTATTTATTTTATTTTTTGTTTTAACGTTAGTTTCAGTGTTAGTTTTTAATTTTTGTTTTAGTTGTATTTTAATAATTTTAATGTTTATATTTGAAAATTGATTACTTCTTCTTAAATAAATAAAAAAAATCTATGGACTGTGATGTCTGATGCAAAAAAAAAGTAAAACTTTATAAATACTATACTGTAATGGCTTCATATATGTATAAGCAATAATAAGCATCACATTTGTACTTTAGGACAGTGGCGCCATCTATTATCATAAGAACGTTATTGTTGTTTGCCTCGGAAACAATACTTTTTTCGGGATGAAAGGTACCCTAAGTCCTTTTCTGTACACCTAATAACATTATAGATATGCAAAATCTCATTTCATGATCGGTTCAGTGGTTTAGGCGTGAAAAGGTAACAAACAAACAAACTTTATTTCGCATTTATAATATAAGTTAGGATTTACACCAAGACACAAGAGATAGGACTAAATATGCACATTTTACATTAGTGAATCCAATAGTACACAGTTCCAGACATCAAGCTTTAGCAAACCAGTATGAACTGACCTTGTATTGTATACTGTATAGGCTTTTCGTACAACAAGATGTCAGCAGTATAAGCTTCATGTATAACCGTGTGTACTACTTAGAATTAACAAAATAATTAAACAACTTTCTTACCGGATAACCGGAAAAGTTGTTTCATTATGTACAGTGATCATAAAAACCTATGACATAAGTAATTTAAAATTATTTATTTGAAAATTTGTACTTGAAGATTAATTCAAATATAAAAGCGATAGTAGCTAGAATATATCCCACAACAAGAATAAACCACGGGACAGCAAACACTGCTTTAAACTCCTTACTATGGTAATGAAGTTTTATGGTTTGTGCGTATTCATAATCCACTATATGTTTATGTATGAAACCATATTGTCTCAAACGAATGGCGTTTTGCCCTAGGCTCTCTGTAATTGGAAAGCCCTTGTAGAAAAAATATCCATTCATTATCTTCCCGAATGGCTTTTTGAAGCGATACACTAGAGATTGACCGAATTTGTCGTGATACATTTTTTTGTAAGACACTAATTGAGAATTTTGAATTAATAAGTAAAAACCTTTTGACTCAGTTATTACTTTCATACTCGTAAACAGATCTTCGCATTTATCATGAGTTACATTAATGTCTAAAGATGTATAACGTATAAATACAGAACTTATGCAAGGTTCCACTTTGTGTTCAATCAAATCTGCTTCATTTTTAATTTGATATTCCTTCATAGGATAATTAGTCAAACTAACAAGGCTTGACTGGTAGAAACTATTCACTAGGTACGCGAACCATACCCATATTATAAAGACGCATTTTATAGCTAATCCACAGCGTATGTTAGAACCATGAGACAGTAAAGGTTCTAACATCTTTAGCACAATATTTGCTTTATCTGCAGTACGAAGTAATATGATCATTATTATTGAATATATCAGAAAAGCTGTTAGCAATAAACCCCACACTAATGGCTGAAATTCTAAATAAAATAATTTCCAATCTGGTACACGTGAGGCCTTTTTCACTAAAAATAATAATTTGTCACCAAAATCAAAGTCCAGATACGACAAAGCTTGAGCTCGACGTACGATTAATATTATACCTCCGAACATTATATCCGATTTGTTATTCTGTAATTTCGACAAGCCACCAACTACTACCATGTCAGAGGTAACAAAGGTATGCGATCCATCTTCATCATCGTCTCCATAATTATATCTATAATCAACTTTGAATCCTTCTTTTTCGGCCAGCAACTGAAGTATTTTCTGCTCAGTGCCTTCAGTAACTTTCTCATCTTTAGCATTTCTCCACGGATGTATAGCGAAGGGTGGTTTATGTCGGATGGTAGTAACAAAGGTACAGTTTCGTAGACCAGTTACGAGTTTGTTTGGGAATAGATTTTGAATGTTTCGTGAGCAGATTCCATAGTTGATGATGTGGTCATAGTACTTGCCACACGCATAATTTTCAAATGGGTTGTAACTGTAGAGATTTGCGTTGTTGGTTCCATTCACCACCAATACGTTGATCACATGATGTTTTAACAAAACATCGAAAATCTCTTTTAATTCACCTTCTTTTATAAATTTGACGATGATTATGAATCGTGCGTACGGATTCCACGTTGGTTCTTTAAGAAGAAATTCAAAATTTTCGTTAAAATCTTTTGTGTCATTTGCAGTTATTAAATATCCATCATGTCGAGCCGAAGATTTTTCAGTCGCTTGTCTATTTATCAGGGCAGCAGCAGTCGTTGAATGAATTGCTTTAAGAATACTGTCGTCATTAAAACTCATATCAACATAAGTGAAGCCCGAGTTCGAAGTGTACTGTTTTACTAAATCACTTATGCATTGAATAAAAATAATATTGTGCGGTTGATTTCCAAGTGGAAAATTAAAATCACATTTACAATTGAAATATAACAGCGAAAACAGAAAGTACACCACCAACATTTTTGAACTCGACTAGATGTATGACTTTAGTTACTTAAACAAAAGTAACTTTTCTTTTATTGTTGATTATTTGATTAATTATCCTTAGTTATTTAATGGAGCAATTAGTTTTAATCCAAATGGATCAAAAATACGAACAACATTACGGTATAACATAAGATATTAATCTCCATCTATGAACGCATTAGCTTTGCTAATCGAAGTTAAAAAAATAATTAGACAAAATGTTATTCTAATGTGGGATCATTATTTACGGCGAAGAGTGACATTTCTTCATACATTAAGATTATGAGATTTCTTTAGCATCAGAAACGAAAAACTATCCATTCAATTATATCGTACATCAATTGTGCAGCATATTTATAATTAACTAGCTTTTTCAATTTCAATCATGATTTTAAAGACATGTGGCGCCATCTATTCTCATTAGAACGTCATTGTACTTTTCCTCGGGAATAATAAGTTTTTTTTGGGTTGAAAGGTACCCTATATCCGTTCCTATACACCTGATAAAGTATATAGAAAATTTCAGGACAATCCGTTCAGTAGTTCAGGCGTTAAAAGGTGAAAAACAAACAAATTTACATTCGCATTTATAATATTATTTGGAATTCGTCTTCTTTTTTAAATTAAATTAGGTTTTCAATAAAAACAAAGAAACTGTGAACTAAAAATATGAATAGGCACTAAATTTATAATGGCCGGCGGCAAGTAGTACTGATCTCGCGAACTAATTTATCTCTAAATCCTGATTTATTTTCGATAAATAATTTATTTTATTTGAGAATTATTTGCACTTGCGAACACTACAACAACAGTCAACCCTTACAGGTGTCAAACAAACACAAAAACCTATTTCTTCCAAATCTTTTTGCAAGTGTTAAAGTTTTTATATAATGGTCCATACCTTTAGCAATTTCACTAGCCGCAAACTGCAAGAGTCCGTTCTGTAGGTTTCCAGTGCCATTACTGCCATTAGTATCTTTGAACTTCTCCTGGACTTGGGTTAAGTCATTTTTGTTCCACTCTTTGCTCAAAGATTCTTCCATAGCCTTCTTGTTGTTGTAGTCTGGGACTTTAGCATCGGGGAACGGCATGCCGGTCCTGTTAAAAATAAGATTCATTTTTTTTGAAATACCTAGATACTTTATCGCGCTCAGTCGCGCCATGTAAAACACTGGTATTCAGCTGCATCCAGTAAGACTAGAAGCCGACCCCAACATAGTTGGGAAAAGGCTAGGCAGATGATGACCTAGATACTTTATCAGAACTCCTTAAAAAAAATAAATGTAATGAAGATTGAAGACTTTAAAAAATCTAATTTTATTAATGCAAAATATTTTTAAAGGTAGGTTGCTAAGATCCTTTGTAACAGAACAAAAATCAAAAATAGGGGTCATCAAATGGCGGACCGTCGTCGACTCTTTTGTGCGGACCTTTACTGAACAATAAATATACTACAACTATTTCAAAAGATCGAAGTCTATCTGTGTCTTTTTCATTTTTAATATTGCTTTCATTTACCAAGCGGAAACTGACATTAGACAAACGGAACTTTTCCATAAATTACTTTTTTTAAAGTTCTGGTATAAATATTTCGAATAACTAACCTGATATCATTTTTGCCGTTATCAATAGCTCGCACCAGCTTGCCAGTGTTGTCTCCGTACTCGCCACACGACACTTCAATGATGAACGAAGCCGGATTGTGGTACGAGGGACACTGGAGGTTGAGGCTGCCGAGCCATTCCACTGTGACCAGGATAGATGAGGTTAGACTTTCAAAAAACCATATTCGTGACAATATTTATAACGTAGGGATATTTTATGGCTCTTACTAACTCGAATGTCAATTTGTAAACAAAATAGAAACCTAATAGGGACCTAATGTAGTAAAAGAAAGAAAAAACGTTTACTCAGCAAAAGAGCATAATCACGAGCACAGAAAAACAATATAAAATAAAACTAGGTACTACTTAAATGCCCATGCCGAATGGGTCACAATCTCAGCATATATGCTAGACGTCAAAACGTCCAGCGCTGGTTTTCAGATCTCACCCCTTGTAGTGACTCAAGGACAACACTTTGTTAAAGGTAATACATATATTTCTTGTAATACATACTAATAGATAATATAGCGAAAATAGAAATAGGTAAATAAATAATAATAAAACAAAAGAAAAACCATACTCATATAGGTACAAATAAAATCAAAATCCTACAACGACCGTAATCGTGTCAGAGTTAAGTATATAACTTATACTTACTTAGAATATAACTTATTCAGAAACTAATTCTAGTATTAGAAAAATACAGGGGTAGATTCTACATGGAGACCAGCAGATTTTTTTAGCTCAATTAATAATCGGTCTCTCTATCTCTTTGATTCAGACATCGTGTATCTTACTGAATCCTCTTTTACAGTATTAGAACCACACATACAAAGGACTATTACATAAAATAATAATAGAACTTACCTAGTCGTCCCGTGCTGCCTTGATACACGCACTGTCCATCAGCCAGCGTGTACAAATGGTCGAACATCTCGAACAATCTCGCAGAAGGCTGATGTATAGTACAGATGATGGTCCTTCCACCTCTAGCCAAGGTCTTTAGCAACGATATACATTGGAAGCAAGAGGAACTGTCGAGCCCTGAGGTTGGCTCGTCGAAGAACATGATAGGAGGGTTGTTGACCAGCTCCAAGGCGATCGAAAGTCGCTTCTTCTGGCCTCCAGAAAGATTTGAGGTCATTGTTTTGTGGTGCTCGGATAGACCCAACGTTTCGAGAATTTCTTGGATCTGAAAGATATTTTATTTTAATGTTTGAACATTTTGAACATAATATGTAAATATTAAATGATATTGAGAAACCTTCTATAATGGATATAGAAGAAAGCCACATGTTATATCAGCAGTTTGTCATTATATAATCACTTAGTCTTTCAACATGAATCGATCGGAAGTACCAATAGTATGCTAAATATAAATCAAAGGGAAATAAGATATTGCTAAAGCATTCTTGTTTCTACACATATTGGTCGCAAATGAGTTGCAACAAGAAACCATCTATTCAGGGAACTGCGACGCACTTTTATAATAATTAACTGAAGTCTTACAAATACCATAACATTTCTACTACGAAGAAAATCTAAGATATGATGGAGCAATGAAATGAGACGAGAATGTTAATGATAGTGAATTTGGAGAAAACTGAAAAGGAAATACGAGCTTAGATAGTTTTAATTATTTACTACACTGCCTCCCAATATACACCACATAGCTTTTAGTTATATAGGCTGCAGTTTATAATAGTAAATAAATATTATTCGTTCATTTCGTGTTAATTAATAATTCAGACATGTTATTTAACTTTTTTGGGTGTGCTTAATTTCTTTTCATATATGTACGAGCGGGGGCTCCCGTGACAATGCGCTAACCAACTGAGCTATCGTATGGCTACCTGCACGCACCCACAATTTCAACTGTCCTTTCCACATCGACTTAAACCAATCAAAAAGGAAAGGAAATCAATTGTTACTCGACACCGGCGAACCACGCAGGAGTCAAAGATTTAAAAAAGATTGATTTGTAAACATAGGTACCTACAATTATGTTACAGGTTTACAAGATTCTCCCTTTTACCATAATAGTCCATGTTAAGTCCATTAAAACGATAAAAAATATATGATGCATTTAATACATACCACTTCTTCCTTATCAGCGCTGGTGGTAGCACTTGGTAATTTTAAAGCTGTTGCCACCGCCATGGCTTCCTCCACGGTGAGGTTCCCATGAAGCTGGTTGTCCTGCATGATATAGCAGGATAACTTGCGGAAACTTGACAGGTTACGCTCCATGCCGTTCACTGTGATACTGCCTTCCATTCCTGAGGTTCTGTGGATGGAGGGTCCACGTTATTTATGTATTTTTTGACGTTGTTTGAGTGTAAGGACCATTTGGTCTTTAAAGGAAAGACATAAACGAATGATAGGTAGTTACAACGAACAACTGATCGACATTATTGTGTAATTAATACGACAGAGTAAAAACGTGGCAACGTTTTTGGGTATAAGGACCATTTTGATTTTGGACCATTTTTTTTTCACGTTTGGACCATTGGTCCATTTGGTCCTTACTATTTCCTATAAGGACCATTTGGTCGTTAAAGGAAAGTCATAAATACGAATTAAGGTGGTAACACGAACAACTGATTAACATTTAATTAATTTAATACGACAGAGAAAAATCCTTTCTTTATAAAAAATAAATGTGAACTCTCTAAACTTTACACTAAACTAGTTATTACATAATAAACATCTAAAAACAAACGTTACGAAACGCTTTTGTATAACCTTCATTAAACAAAAAGATGAAATTAAAAACGATATTTTTGGCAGATCTTTCAGTGTCATATTTTTGATTTTTTTTAAGATAAAAATCCAAAGACCTTCGATGCTTCGCGATATAGCTTAAATTAGTAAAGCATTATAATAACGATACACTATATAAATTATATTATTGATCTGTCTTCACGTCCTTGGTTGGTCACCGGTAACCTGTTGACTGGGCAATGCAATTATCTGATCGATGCTCAAATTACCTATTAATACGATAGGATCGATACACCGTTTATCGTCAGTTTCAGAACCTAGCTAGGTAGCTAGGATTTTTGTCATTAAAGTATTAAGTTCAAACGGTATTTAATTAGTTAGTTAAAAATTAATTGGATAAAATATTTTTTAAGTTGTAGGCACATGTGTGTCGTACTTTTTTGCCCTGTAGGTACCCATCTTAATTCTGTAACAATAATATAGTTATTACAAGACCTTAAAAGAAACAGGGTTACGGACTTACGGCAGAATTATGGCCCTGTTTCAGGGAAACATGGTAAATTTGTAACTGTGAGGATTTTATTTTTAATTGAGAGAGGTAAATATAAGATGTAATAAAAAATTATACATAATTATATTGAGCAAATTGGTAAAAAAATAAAATTAAGTAGTTCAATCAGTTTCATATTTTCTTTTTATAGCTTGGTTTAATATACGCATAACATTGAAACAAAATGTCGGGATATGTATAATTTAGGTTCTGAAAGGTCAGGAAATCTCATTTTTGAAGGTTGTAACCCTAACAGCGCGGAAATAACAGTTTGTAAACCACTCGCAAAACTTTTTTAACATTTATAAGTTTGAACTCTGAGTTGGCTTTAATTATTATCAGTATTTGTAAGGCAGCTTTACTTCGAGGTTATACATGTTTTTTTTTTATTTATAAGAGCAAGGTATGTGTAGGTCAAATGATTGTGACGTCGCAGTAAAAAAACTTGATATGTTATAGCGAATTAATTAATTGAGAAACGAGTTTTTAGAATACCTACTCATCATTACGTTTTAATCTTCTTTATAGGATGCTTAAAAGGGTGAAATTCATCACATGAAAAGATAATTACAATCAGTCAAGTTTATGAGGCCCGCGAGGCCGCGCCGCCACGGCGCCCCTAAACCACACTTGAAAATGGACTCTGTTTGAGTTCGAATCTAATCACACAATTCCGAAAACAAGCCAAGAGTAAAGCCGAAGCTATTTTCGATTTCGATTTGCGATTTTCTCCCATTTACGGCATTTACTAAAATCCTACCATAATTTTATTTATGCATGGTTATATGTAAAACACCAGCATCCTTAAAAGGGGTCATTAAACTCATCATCATGAACAACTTTTATTATGGGCCCAACCCTGAAATGGAAAAAAAAAAATCAGTTGTTCCATACATTTATAGTAAAAGTCCCATAGTAAAAGTTGTTCATAATGACCCCTAATGATAAGGATGCTGGTATTTTACAAATAACCCTGTATAGCAACGCTGGACAGCTGTCACCCACAAAACATTTGATAGTTCTAGGAAATCAAATGGCGTTGTAGAACTGCATCAAAATTTTTAACATGACATCGGACAAAATGACAAATATTTGTGTGATCCGGATATTGTTTCATTATTATAGTCAATATTCCTAATAGGAATGTATTTAAATACATCTTAATCATTTAATACATGTTAATCAGGGTCAGATTACTGAGTATCATTTCTAGAAACGAATGAACATTGCAAAATTATTTAATTTATTTTCATAGTGTCTTTTACCTTCAAGTATGTAAATGATGATTTACTGTTATGTTATTTATATTTGTTATACCTACAGATCATAAGACGAATTTTATGTTATAAAAAAATAATGACCAACATAACAGTATATAGTACGCACCACCGATGTCAAAGACTGTGAAATTAGCTGGGGGACGATTTATCCCAGCATTTCATGGCTTTTCTTCATTGCCACAACGCGTTGAGATCGAATAGCATGTAAGCCACGACACGAATTTCGCTATTTGGTCTTTCTTTGATTGCCACAACGCGTCGTGCGCGTTTTCATTAGAGCCATAACACGAATTTCACTATGTGGATGTTTTACTGTAACCACAACGCGTTGTGAGCTATTTTTCCGCTCAATGAGCGTTTTTGATCTTTGAGCGTAACAGATACAAAGATACAATGCATAGATTCCGGAAACTGATCACATGTGTACTTACGATAACATACTATTTGCTTAAGTACTTAGAATAATAAATCAATAATAGTTATTGTGCAGGATATTTACTTGAAGATTATTTGCAAGGTTTAATACATAACTTCAAGTATATCATTAATGTCTCTGACTATACGAAGACCATAAATTGCGTTAAAGCAAGCTAGAGTAGTAGGCAAATTATAAGGCTTATTACAAAAACCGGCAAGCATCTTGACAATTACGTATTAGTCGATTTTTATGTCTCTTTGGTGGACCGAAAGAGAAACAAGGAAATTTTTACCGCCTCGTCGCATGTGAGGCAAATTATAAGGCCTATTACAAAAACCGGCAAGCATCTTGACAATTACGTATTAGTCGATTTTTATGTCTCTTTGGTGGACCAAAAGAGGAACAAGGAAATTTTTACCGCCCCGTCGCATGTGATTGGTTGTTCAGTCGTAAAGACGTGAACCTGCACTAACTTCCCCATTTACACTCGCTTTATGTTCAAGACGGCTGCCGGTGTCTATACCAGGGTTACCAGATATCCCACTTGACAACCCTCTCATCGTGACATGTCCGTCCCGGCCAGCAGCATTTTAAGCGGGACTCTCAAAATCCGTATCTCTCTCATCTCAGCAACCAGTTTAGCATTGTGTAAGGTAGTACCTGACTAAGCAATTAGGTACCCTGATTAAATTGTAGCAAAATAATAGACTTAATAGGTAGTTTGTAATTTTGCAGTCCGATTTTTCGTAGTTTTTTTGCAATTGATGGCATTTGATTTTTATTTACAGGTTAATAGGTATTACTCACACTTATAACTCGTTTGACATAAAGTAATTTGATCAGTTCCATATTATTAAAATATTTACAATCAATTTCAATCTTGTGTTATTGGGTTGGGTTTTTGGGTTTTTCCATTAGGAAATTCTCAGTAGCAGCACGGAGTCTGGAATTGTGCCCGGTTAATGGCAATAGGCTCGCCCCCTATTACATGGGACTTATAAAATAGCCGGCGAATCGTGGGTGTACTGCACACCTCTGCCTACCCCCTCTGGGGAATACAGGCGTGAGTCTATAAATAAAAAAATAAATAAAATAAATAAATTTCAATCTTGTTTACTAAATAAACAAAAATAAAATAAATATCCGAATCATTCGTTTACCTGTCAAATGAAAATATCGATGTTTTGGTATCGGTGCATTCCAATATTTACAAACACGCTCATAAAAGAACAACTCCTGATCGAAATTTGATCTGAATATTATTTATTTATTATATTCTAGTTTACCAACAAGTGCGCAAACACTGGTAAACTCTCTACTTTCTCAGTCCTCTCTCATAGTCACACTAGGTTAACATGATTAAATCATAGTAGCGACCCGCCCCGGCTTCGCACGGTTACGCTAATAAGCATGTATTATACATATAAACCTTCCTCTTGAATCACTCTATCTATTAAAAAAAACCGCATCAAAATCCGTTGCGTAGTTTTAAAGATCTAAGCATACATAGGGACAGACAGACGCGGGAAGCGACTTTGTTTTATACTATGTAGTGATTTAGATTAAATCACGAAGTGATTTTTGCAACTGAATTGAATTGATTATATTATATTTTTTATCTGAAATAAATATTCGGTACAAAGTAATTTAATATTTTGCTAGGAGATCATCTACGAAAGTAAACATTTTAATGTCATTGATAAGGTTTTAGGCTTTGCTTAGTTTAGTTTTTCTCGAGACTCGTCAAACGTAATTATATGTATAGAAAAAAATATTTTCAGACATTTTCGACTTTACCGGTGGATTTTTCAATAAATTTCAACAATATTGATTATGATAATCGATTTAACGGCCTAGGAAACAAATAAATCGTGCTTTTTTTTTTAATTCTGTCACTAAAGCCCGGAGCAAATGATAATTAATTTAGGAAAAGTTAGAGGTGCGTGCTTGCTTTGTGTTCGAACCTGACACCTCTGATTTGGACATACCACTAGGCTTTGGTTAACACACATTAAATGATATCGCATATTATGTATAAAAATGATTGAAAACTAGCCGAACGTACTACTAACAGCGAGAGAGTTTAGCGTTTAAATGCAAGTCACTTGTATTGACTGACACATTGAGAATACCTATTGTACTCCAGTTTAATGTTCCAGACTTCCAGTATTATCGGCAAATCGGTGTTGTTGATCCCAATTATTCTTTTTACATAGGTACAGATTAGTGTTGCAAAAAAAACAGTTTTTTCGTGAAACACGTTTTTTTTTCTGGAGCATGTTTTTCAATACAGAATTCTAAATTGATAAGGCAGATAAATTGATAACCATAAAAATTAACTTGACAGTTCATATTATTTTTTAATTTATTTATTAACCTGAGACAGAAGAAAGTGAAAATTCCGGCTACGACAAGAACAAGATAAGTGTAGGTGCAAATTATACTGAAAGTGATAGGTACTAAACTAGGTGAAAAAAATACCATCTTTGGAAAAAATACAAGGGTACTAAGTTTAAACGAGAGCGAGCGACAGAGAGCCACATACCTACCTACATGTATTTAATTACGTTCGAAATTCAAATTACTCATGCTGTCACTTGCGGTATGTTCTGTTTACAGTTAAAGTTACTTGACACTCAGAAAAGTTGTGAAAATCAGTCATTATTGTAAATTTTATTCAAGAGATTTCTGTGATTACGAAAATGAGCTTTAATACGTTAATACAAACTTGAATTTCCACTGCAATTTGAATATGATTTTTTTTTAAAGGAACAGTAATTCTGAATTAAGCTTTATTTACATGATAATAAAGTTAATTATCAAGTACTTGAAAGTAAAATGTGTGTTTAACTTGGATTGTAACAGAATTGAACGATAGAAAGGGAACATGCATCTCTTTCTAGAACGCATGTTCGCAATAGCACATAAACTGCGTAAATGAACGTCGGACGCTCGACCCACTTTACTAGGTGTGATAAGCAAGTCCGGTTGTGCTGATGAAAACAATTATTATTTTGTTTTATTCCATAGATTACTTATGCATGCATGACGCATAGGTACATTCGGGGAATTTTATTAAACAGGAAATTTTTACTGACTTTTTGATTGACATAAAGTTCATTATGCTATTTACCATTCCGTTCCAGCAACGGCAATGTAAACTGACCCTTATTGTACGGCTGCGATGACACTTGCTGGTTTCTATAAGATGTTTTTTTTTCTTTACTTTTTAAAGAAAAGACAAACGGTGTTGCTAAGTGATCACAGTCACCCATTCATGGCAACAGCAACGCCAGGCGAATGCAGTCAGTCTTTGAGATCGCACCGGATCCCCATTGGTTTTCATGTGTCTGCTGACTGTACTAGACACATCAGTACTAAACAACTATGTCAATACAGCATATTCTTGCTGCAACTAGCATGGCTTTGCTGCCAAAGACAACTACACGTCTGCTAATGGCACTTTTTATTATAATAGTCCCATCTAGTACTTACCTAATTTCGTACCCATAGGCGTTTATTGAAAAATCCAGGAAATTTGCACAAACAATAAATAAAAAAACAACCATCATTATCTATACGACCTATAAATTCTTTAGAGGTTAACGTATCTTCGCAGACATGTTTATTTAGGCATCGATCTATGACATTGTGTAGGAAGATAAACCTCGTAGGTACTTATAATAAGATATAATTTTGTTTAACGTCAAAAAAATGCATTTCAAAGGCCAGGTTCTAAAAGAAAACCAAAACTCGCAACAAAATGTCATCCTTCTCCCTCTTTTTAAAGTTTTAAATTTTTTCCTTCTACAATCTCAAGTACAATACCAATCTATTCTTTCGTTCGTTTACCCTTTGTTCGTAAAGTTCGTACCTATATAAAACTAGTTTCCTTAATAAAAACAAAACCACAATTTATTATATTTATATAAGTAGTTAAATGATAAATCAGAATTAAAGGGAACGTTACGGTAATAACCTTATTTAAACGTTCATTAAGTAACGAATGATGAAAATTAAATTAAAATTAACCTTAGACATTAAAAATCATCATCACCATGATCAGCCTGTATATTAGTCCATTGCTAAACATAGGCTTGTCCCAATATCTCATTGTCCCAATGTCTCATTGGAGGTATTGGCCCATAATCGCACGCAAGCGGGTTGGCGATCGCAGTAGCAGATGACTGCTGTTACACAGAAGGATGCCGCTGCCTACAGATCTTTCCCTTTATCGCTTCTTACGACACGCGGACAACAGATAGATTAAAAATATATAATCCTAAATATAACCTTGTGAACTCAAACCCGTAAATATTTTATTCAAACAATAAAACGAACAACTGGTTTAATTGCCATAGATATTCTGCAGTATTTTATTGACTACAAACTGGCAAACAAAGTGCATCTAGTTTGTCAAATTAAAGTTAGTAAAATTACCTATTACTTACAGGGATTTATATATACAATGTCAAACATTAATAATGCAAAATATTTTACGGGGTAGATCTATAGGTTACTAAGATGCTTTGTAGCTAAAAAAATCTTAACATTAACCAAATATTTTTCATAATGTTTAAAATTAATAACTGAAGTCACGTGACACAGACTACGAGTAGGTACCTGAACATGGTGTCTTGTATTCCTGATAACGGGGAGAATTTACAAATAGCACAAATCGTCTTCCTGGATCGTTTTTGCACCATCCCTGTGTGCATTAATCATGAAAATCACCGCACGCCTTTCTTTTCTATGAAAACATTATTGTATTACTATCGTATTATTGATACATTTGTTTGCGTAGATCATGAACACCAGTCTCGCCATCTGTGCAGCAACAATGAGAGTCAGAACATTTAGATTGGATCACTACCAGTAGACGTGAGCATCCATGAGTTTTGATATTTATTCACATGACTAGCGCAGCAGTAATCACGAACACGCATGAGCGTGAACACTACGAGCTACTAATAATAACTTCAGTGTGCATTATTAAACACTTACCTACCTAGATTACAATTTATTACTGCACTTGATTTTACAAATACCAAAATAACACTGAAACAGTTGACACATGCCATTTTAAAAAAGTTACTCGCAATCTACTCATTACATTATGTTTTAGCGCAAGTAGGTAGGTCCCGAGGATATACGACTTCATTTGTTAAAAACTTAACATAAGTGCCTTTCCCGTAAAAGTATGATAGGTACCTAATAAATCTAAGTCCTTTACTTAATACGGCTAGCATAGGTAGGTGCAACTGTAGCACCTACCTATGCAGTGATTGTTCTAAGTGTAGGTTTTTACTATTGCATTTGCAAGCGGCTGAAAAGTGGCAAAAAAAGCTAGGTAAGTAATTGTACAAAAAAACACGTAAGTAGCACCAAATTGAGATTATTGTGTCAACTTACGTGTGGAAGTCATGATAAAGTGAGTGAATCTGAATTTGATGAATCTTAGCTTAGGCATATTGAAATAAGGTAATAAATTTAATAATGATCAGTCGGTCATTCAGTCTACCTTTATGAATGATCGACGTAAGAGAGTAGGTAGTTGTAAGAGCTGCTAGCATTTAATTATAATTCAGACTACGTACTACTACGTAGTACAGTTTGGCAAAAAAAAGAGTGAAAATTGAGGGCGCCACTAGCGCACTTCACATACTACAACTCAAAATTACAAAGTTATTTGGTCACCTCACCTACACATTTCTGTAACGAATTTTTCGTCATCAATTTAACCCAATGAGTCACTTTTAAGTTATTTTAGTTATTTTTCTTAAAGATTTTTATTTTTGGTTTCAGCTGTTACCGCCTCAGACTCCTTTTTGCCATACCTACATTAAAAAGTTCTTGTTGATAAATGATATTGTGTAATCCATGGAGATTAGAGGAAAAAAATTCCCTTTGATAGGTGTCAATGTTTATTTACAACTCATGCAAGTTTATTTACTTTTGTAATTAATTTGTTATAATTTGGGGCTTTCACACGCCATTCAAAAGAAGTGAAGTGAATAATTAATAGGTATTTATTTATCATTATTTAAACTAGTATCACTGCTAGAAATGACCATGATCTACGTGAATGAACAAATGTATTAATAATACGATGGTAATACAATAATGTTTTCATCGAAAAGAAAGGCGTGCGGTGATTGTCATGATGAATGCACACAGGGATGGTGCAAAAACGATCCAGGAAGACGATTTGTGCTATTTGTAAATTCTCCCCGTTATCAGGAATACAAGACACCATTTTCAGGTACCTACTCGTAGTCTGTGTATCCGTAGATTGGTATTTTCTATGCAAGCTTTAACCATACGTCGCGTCCGCGTGCAAAATTAGTTTGTTGTATAACTACTTATGTAGTTATGTGTACATAGTATCAGGTAGTGGTTTGTGTATCCAGTGTTGTTGTCACGTGACTTCTGTGATTAATTTTAAACATTATGAAAAATATTTGGTTAATGTTAAGATTTTTTTAGCTACAAGGCATCTTAATAACCTATAGATCTACCCCGTTAAATATTTTGCATTATTAAAGTTAAACCTTATATATTTCAATGTTATAAAATAACTTCCGTAAGTATAAAAAAAAATACCAGAAATTGACCAGAACTTTGATGACATTGAAATTACTTCAATGTCACAAACAATGATGTTAATGTAGGTACTTATAACACTGATACATCAAGCCATGTCTTAAGAAACCTGTTTTTTTCAAATGATATTGGTAAAAAACATAACCCTTCCTGGCAGTCGGGTAAAAATAGTTTGTAGCATCAACAGAGGTTAGGATTCTATTGGAATCAGAATTAAATTCCTCGAGAAAAAAATATATAATCAAGTACAATAGGCTTAGGCGCAATCATACTCGTCTGGGCTACAGTAAGGCTAGATTATACACGCTTATGCGTATTCGCCTCTCTTTCCGCCTAACTAGTTCAGTTACAAAACCCCCCACCCCCCACCTCGCCTCTTGTCACCTTTTAGTCCCTAAAATGTGTACTGCGACGCTGTTTGTGAGTCGTACTCGTGACTAACTTCAGGCCTAGTAAGTTTGCGCCTACTGTTTCTACTATAAGTTTCGCATTATCTAATATATAAAATTCTCGTGTCACAGTTTTCGTTGCCATACTCCTCCGAAACGGCTTGACCGATTTTGATGAAATTTGTTGTGCTTATCCGGTATCTATGAGAATCGGCCAACATCTATTTTTCATCCCCTTAAATGTTAGGGGTAGTCCACCCCTAAATTACGGAAATTATTTATATGGCAAAAAGGTTCAAAAGGTGAGAAAAAGGGGTAGAGTAGGGTAGGGTAGGGTAGCGGTATAGTTGGGTAGGGGTAGTGTAGGGTAGGGTAGGGGTAGTGTAGGGTAGGGTAGGGTAGGGGTAGAGTAGGGTAGGGTAGCGGTATAGTAGGGTAGGGGTAGTGTAGGGTAGGGTTGGGGTAGTGTAGGGTAGGGTTGGGGTAGTGTAGGGTAGGGTAGGAGTAGTGTAGGGTAGGAGTGTAGGGTAGGGTAGGGGTAGATTAGGAAAATTTTTAAATTACTGCCCAACGAAGTGGGCACGGGTTAGCTAGTTATCAATATAAATTCAAGTAGGTAAAGTTATGCGAGATGTCATAGTGACATAGTTAGGTGTGTTCTTGCATAACTTCTGTCGTAAGGTTCCAGCTATGAAACGATGACACAAGGAGATCATCACAAATGTACATATACTAGACAGTACCTACATAGACATTCAGTACAAATGACGTAAATAGGGAAATTCTGCAATAAACACGTGAATGGGTTTCAAACTATCATTTTTGTATTAGAAGAACCTGTAAGATCTGGATGGGTTGGTATTATAAATTCACCTATCGCAATCCACTGCTGGATATTATAATTTATTTAAAAGTTATTAAAGTTATTTTTTTTAAACGTAGGTAATAAATTTATGTTTTTTTTTACAAATATTTTAATTTATTATTTGCATAAAATCCTTCTTACAAGTCAGAAAGGACGCATCGCAAAGCAGTATGAAATCTAGGTACAATGATTCTGACAGTACATTTTCTTGGGAACTTTTTTCAATAATTAGTATTTTGTTTGCTCATCAGATCAAAAACCTTTTTGTTCAAATAATTATTGTAAAGTATAAAATTATACTTCGTAAAGCCAATTAAAATCATCATTTTACGGTAATTCCGACAATTTGTAATAGGATACCATCGTAAAATTGGCTACATAATCAATTATAAACATTGTGTGTATTGTTGTTAAGCAACTGGACGCAATATTTTAAACAGTATTGTTTAAATATTAATGTAATGTTTTTTATTGCATAGCGTATGCAACGCAATCTATTTGTTCGTTTTAAAGTCATATAATTAATAAAAACGATGCGCAATCGCACGAATTTACAAGCATCGTCATCAAGGGAATTCTTCATTTTGTCGTAAAAAGCGAGTAGCCATGCAACACTATTTCATTATGCGCTTGCGCGCTGAGTTGCCAACCAAGATCCTTTTAGAGTATAGATTGTGTATCAATTGGCAATAGAACAATAGAACTTACTTGTATCCTGTGAGAATGTTGAGTAGTGTGGACTTTCCAGCACCGGAAGGTCCCATGATGGCTGTGAGTTCGCCAGACCGTAGCCGGCCAGAGACCGACTTGAGAATAGTCTTAACATCTGCGAAAAAGAAAACATAGTCAAGGAACTGTAGAGAAATAAGTTCCTATACGAACGAGGTTAGCTCAAAAACTATTTGTAAAACAGTAATACAACACGCTGCAATGCTAGTATTAGTAGTAGTAGTAGTATATAATATAATGTGATCACTTCTGATGCATAAATATTTATATCGAAACTCATAACTTCTAAAAGAGGCTAGAAAGTACTAAAGTATTTAGTATATTCATTCGAAAAGTTGCCATTTTAAAATATTATGTTATTTTGCAACACAGCCTTCAAATCAAGCTTCAAATTTTAATTGTAGACGATACGTTAATACACCTACTGTAGTTTAGAGGTCACGTTTTTATTTAGTTCACAGACCTGTATGTTTGCAAAAAGTATTTATATAAAACGTGTGGAAAAAATTGCTTCCTTAAATTACCATTTTCATCTTTAACATCATCATCCTGCCAGCCTTATTATTACCAAATTTTGTTGGAGTCGGCTTCTAAACTAACCGGATGCAGCTGAATATCTGTTTTCTTCGGAGCGACCGACGGCCTATCTGATCCCCGCAACCCAAAAGGATACGATATTCTAAAGTTAGCGCAGTTGTTAGGATTTTATGAGGGACTCCCGAGTCCCAAAATCGACTGTCTTTATGACAGCCGGGGAGCAAGTATTAATAGTTAATTTATCATACGCACTTAACTTACGAAGGTGCGTGCCTTTGGTTCGAATCTGAGACCTCTGATTTGCCAGACAAATCATCCAGTATTACCTCGAGAATTTTCAGCTGACGGCCTGCTTGTGAGCTAAGAAATCTTGCCAAGTTACATAGATGAGGTTGCTACATAAAGCAAATATGTACTAACACCATTAAGTGACCGGTTTACCGTCGCAGCATAAGTAAAAGTAGGTACAAGCAATCGATATTATTACTCATCAGCCATCTTTGTCAGATCCCCATATAGAAATACAAACTAGTATTTGTATGTGGCTAAGGATAACGTGGCCCTTCAAGTTAGTGCAATGACCTATTTATAGGTACTACTTATAAATGGCTCGGCAGGTTATGTTTCCCGCATACCTGAGGAGAGTTATGGGCAAAAATCACCATACATCGGAAAAGGCAGAAAGCGGTAGAGCACTGGTCCAGAAAAAGTTGGCGGGATGAACTGGAATCTGAAATCCAGTTTAATGACTGAGTTGTTGCAGCACAAGAGAGAGACATGGTAGGAACAATGAAATATTCCAATATCTTTGGTAGGAGCGAAGTATCAGTGGCAATAAATAATTATGCAAGCGCATCTATCTATCTTTTCCCATTTATAATCTTGACCTTGTAAGAACTATTTGAGGACTATTTTCCTATTGGCAAGACAAAGAAAATGTTTAAGTTCATATTTAACTACATACATACCTATTTGATACCCAGTTTCTTAGGAACTGGTCACAAAAGGCCATAAAAATGTTGCGGCATCGTCATACCAAGATTTAATTTATTTCCCATATTACCATATTTACTATGTGTAACCGGCTTGGTATAGTTCCTGCTTCCCATTCACCGAATAAGTAGTCGATATTAATTGGATTCAGTTCTTAAAGTACGGCGAGTAGCTAATCTGCTATCTCGCTCGCACATTGAAGATATAAAATCTATGAATATATGTAGTAGTTACTAGCGACCCGCCCCGGCTTCACACGGATGCAATATACATATAAACCTTCCTCTTCAATCACTATATCTATTAAAAAAACCGCATCTCCGTTGCGTAGTTTTAAAGATTTAAGCATACATAGGGATATAGGGACAGAGAAAGCGACTTTGTTTTATACTATGTAGTGATGAAAAATCGAACCAAACGAACTGAAGGAGAACAACATTACAAAATTTCAGCAAAAATTTCAGCTTATTCGGGACAAGTTTTCATACATAAAAATTTCATAAACAAAAATTTATTTTAAGCAATTTTTATGTATGAAAACTTACTTCTTTTGTCTTACTGATGTTTTTGCTGAATCTTGCAATGTCATTCACCATAACTTGTTTTTTTTTTGCGATTTTTCATAGCAATACTCAGTGATTTTATATAATCTTCAATGTGCGAGCGAGATAGCTGTGCGAATGTTTATTGTTTACGGAAAAATAATATAAATAAATGTAACATGCGCGTGCGTCCTTTGTTCTAACATTAGTCATCCTACAAAGTCCACTACTCTTATGGGCTTTAGATACACTATCGGATATATTGTTGCATTCCGGTCTTTGTTAATCTAATTAACATACATCCTATTAATATTATGAGCGTGAAAGTTTGTGAGGATGTAGGGATGAATAGATGTTTGTTACCCTTTCACGCAAAAACTATAAAACAGATTTTGATGAAACTTTACAGCTTATGAATCGGAACGTCTGTTAATGGTTTTAATAATAGTAGGTATATGACTCAGTTAAATAACAATATGTATCTTAGTTTGTAAGAGTACTTCTGGAAAAAAGTTCAAGTAAACCCTTGGCATAAAATATAATATGTTTATAATGTTTTTTTATATACAAAAGCTGTCTTTTAAAAAAAAATGTATGATAATAGTTCCTAGTTCTTTTAAATCGTCTATCTATATTTTACTAGTCAGTATTCCGAATGGAATGACTATACAATATAATAAAACCCGCTATAAAATTCACACTAGTACACTTGTAAACACTAGTACCAAAGTAAACTAAACCGGAAATAAACTATTTTAGAATAATAACTTTCATCTATACTAATATTATAAAGAGGTAAAGTTTGTATGTATGTGATAATGTATGTATGTTAGGGGTAATCTCTGGAACTACCGATCCGATCCTAAAAATTCTTTTACCAATAGAAAGCTACTTTATCCCTGAGTGCTATAGGCTATTTTTTATTCTGAAAAATAAAAATATTAGTTTTCAGTAAAAAATAACAATATCTGTGATTCAAGTAAGAAAAAAAAACAGGCAATCTGGTTGCTTTATAAACGTGTTTACGGGAAAATTTAATTTAACGCGGACAAAGTCGCGGGGAACAGCTAGTGAGTACCTAATATACTTATAATTATATTATTAAATATTCTTACTAATGGCATAATCAGTGCCACCACAAACTGTGCCATTTTTAACCCCCGACGTAAAAAGAGAGGGGTGATATAAGTTTAACTTGTCTGTCTATGGCATCAGCTCCTAAACGCATGAACCGAATTTCGTTTAGTTTTTTTTGTGTCATAGATAATTTTATCTCGAGTGTTTTTAGCCAATTTTCAAGATCATCAGCTCTTTTTTTGGTTAAATTTTCGAGGTCTAACTAACTTCCTAATGTCCGATTGATTCGAAATTTGATACCGTGTTTAGTGTTACTTCAACAATATTTGAAGAACATGGTAAGGTAACCATGACCCAATTAGCCGTTTGAAGAACATCAGTTCTTTAATAGTTGATGATGGTATCGGGGTGTTTTTTAAAATTTAAATTTTACTTTTATTATAAGGGAAGCCGGTAGAGGACCCAGAATCTCCCCTGTGCTGATGGTGATCACCGGGGTGGTTTTGGTGAGGCAAGAACCCCACACTCCCCGGTCTCTTCCCCTGGAGGCCGGGAGCCTTTTGAAGGTTTTCCCCCGTAAACAAAAAAAACCTTCGCCACTGTTAAATACTCCGTTGTATCCACGCTAATATTGCAAATTACATGCCTCAATTAAAGTGCACGTTGCCAAGTGCAAGGGTTAAACGACTACATTTACAACACGTCATAATTTATCATTAGTTGCATGCAAACGCATCACTTTTAATTACAAAGACAATGGTTGAAGCAGATAGAAATATTATGCACTTTTTGTATAAATAGTTTTTTCGTTGTACTCGCTAGTCCAATTGAACCAACAACATTTTACGGAAATTATTAATTTGCAAAAAAATGTTTCATGAACTTTTTCTTTACAATTTTTTTTCGGAAATAGGTATATTGTTTTTTAAGCAATAATTTGACAAATTCTTATTACGCAAAACCGTATAAATTTGTGAATTTGTAGGACATGTCATAATATTATATCAAACTTAAAATTTCACGTCAATAGCAAGAACATAGACTAATTTAACAGCTCTAATTTGACAGTCCAATTTGCTGTCATTTTTCAATGGTGTTTATTAGAAAGTGAATGTAGTTGGACTAAAATTAGTTTAGTGGAATGTACAAGAGAATCAGCACCAAAATTATAATTTGCCAAATGAAAATTTGCAAATTGATTTTTAGTTATATGGCAGCCTTCTATCCTTTTGGTGCAGTGGTTAGAAGACTGCTAAGGTCTTTAAATTTCTAAGTCGGGAAAAATCCCATTCATCCGAAGTTTATAATCATTTATCATACATTTTTTTTTAAAGAGTGCACATTTGCGCAGTTTAAAAGCTTGCTAATTGAAAACTTGTGAAATTGTGATGTTATTATTACTTAAATGAAGCTTTAAAAACTAAAAAACAGAGTTGAGATTTATCACATGATATACACAATACGAGTTGCTGTACAGAATATCTCGTCAAAAAAACTTAATTAGCTCTCCGCGAGCATGAGATTTAAAAAACTCTGCGCATGATCACAAGATCATTGAAACACGTTATTAGTTTTTTTTTAAAGACAATGACGTATTTAATGATATGGCTAATACCCATATTATTCAATGTTACTTAGTACGACAATTACTAACGTGGGGCCATTATATGATATTATATCCCTGCAGTGTTATTTTATGAGCCTGCGGCTCGGGCTTCGATAGTAATTTGCTTGCGTACCGCCCTTGTTACACAATGTACCATTACGTACACATTTTGAACGTTTTAAATATGAGAAAAACCCTAAACAAATGCACGAGTCGCAATGAGTGATGTAACAACAACAAAACTGCACTCAGTAAGGTTAAACACTCGAAAACGAAAAAACCAGTGCACCTGTATTTATGCTCACACCAGTGCACTATAATATCTCTTACGTAGTTGGCTTAACTCCGTTGTGATTGGCCGTCGTGATTGAAATTCGGTCAGGGAGGTATTATTATTTGTATTTTATTTCACGGGTTTTCTTCGCAAAGAAAGAGACCGGGTACTTTGGAAGGCTTTTGGGGACACAGGTCCAACACACAGAGAACTTTAATCTAAAATGGGGTGGTGCACCCGCCGGGACCTCCCCACAGCTGCACTATAAGAATGTAGTCCTGGATAGTCCCCGGCGAGTGCAGGACTATTGCAGAACATAGTAAAAATTACTAGTCTATGGTGATGGGTGTTAATATTAAATGACCTAGTTAACTTCTATTATTTGCCGGAAGAAAACGGCTCCTGCCTTTCAACATAAAGTTAAGTAACTTATTATTACTTATTACTAGTAAGTTGAGGGGCATGATAAAACTACCACTGCTTTGTCGCTGACTTAAAAGTAGCGATTGCACTCAGAAAAGAATGCATGAGCTTCTTCCATTCATCTTTCATAAACAATCATGTTTAAACAAAGGTAAAGTAATATACTTAGAGATATTTTACAATAGAGACGTATTTATTCAGTATGCAACTATGCATTACACCGATACTTATACAAAGTACCTGGTAAAGGTGAAGGTTCTGTATACTTATACAAAAACCTAACGTATCAAGACGAGATAGAATATACAGTGCCGACGTTAAGTGGGGGACGCGATGGGGCGTCAGCCCAGGGCGCCAAATGTGTAAAAAATTCGGTATAATTATGTAGATACGTAAAAAGTGTAATTCAATAAAGTAGAAAACATTATCCATCCGATCGATCGATCGATCCAAATTGGAATACATTTTATGTTACACAAATAACTTCTGATTTAATTAGTAATAATGGCCGACATTATCACCGAGGTCATTTAAAAACATGTCAGTTAGATAAACTATCTGTATACTAAGACAGCTGATCTATTAATGCTTACGGAATAAAACTAACGTTAAATAAACACGTTAAATATGGAAATCTAATTCATTTCAATATTCCAATGCCAGAAAACTTATACTTTAGGATTCAATGATGACATCATGGAAAATAGTGACGAATTCTGGTCACGTCTCATGTGTACAAAAGGCTACAAAGTCCAAAAAAACAATGAAAACAAAATTTATTCAAAGTATCATTATCAAAAGGTTATCTTAATTTATTAATACATTTAATTGAACAAAATTCTCAATCACTTAATCATTTCATTATTGAATAAACAATGTTGATGTAACTGATCCAAAAATACAAAATACGGGTATTCTTTAAAATTACGTGCCTTTGGCTTTCTGTTCTAATTGATGGTTTAAGGAAACGTAAATTTGAATAATATGAGGTGGATACGATGTAGGTACCTATAGTGAAACCTGGATAAGTGGAATATGAAGGGATCTATATTGTATCACTTATTGAGGCTTTTCATTTACTCAGTTTCTCAAATAGGCAGGTTATCATGACAGTTGTCTTATTTAAAGAGGACTCCAAAGAGGGGTAAACATAAGCGTCATAACTTGTATAAACCTAATAAATTGTCCATCTTACACGGGATTCAAAGTTCCAACTATAGTGTAACTGAATGTGTAAACATCGCAAAATCTAAGAAATCAAGTCTCAGGTAAAAAGGTTTGAATATTCCCAGTAGCCATCCATAGCATTATTAATATTGTTCGTTCTTTTATCAACATCATAATAATTGTAAGTAGGAAGACACAAAAACATTTGAAACTTTAATTTGCTTTTTGCTGTTTCGTGTATTTGATTTGATGTAGGTAATTACATTCCATAACTCAACCTTTCATGATGTCATGAGCGCAGTAAAAAATATGCTGTCAACTTTACTCTAAAGCATCCGTAGTAAATACAGCCTACGCCAAACTTCATGACCAGCTTGAACTTGGCTACAATGGCTGCGCAGGCGCAGTAGTAAATGTCATACAAAAAGCGCACGCGGCGCGCCTTGCGCATCGGAAAGCCTGGCGAGTGCTGTACTTGTGTTATCATTATTTTAAGTATTTCCTCTTCCTCTTCTCAGAGGTCAATAATTACAATTACAGTAAATATCAGATCAATTTCATTGTGTCCAATAACTGGTTTACCTTCTTTCAGAATTAAGTAGGTAGGCTTTAGGTCATTAACCTACTTAATTGAATCAGCACTTTGAAAACTCGGATTATTTGATTGTTTTTCATTTGTTTTCTAGATAGGGATCGCTTAGGTTCTTAAGTTGAAGAATGCAATCAATCAACGGGGCCTACATAGTCCACAGCTGATTAAGACCTCTCTAAAGTTACGCTAAATTTAAGACCAGAAATGTAATTGTAAATTTACTACAATTCTACAAATGCATGATATAATAGTGACTCCAAGATAGCATCTGAACCGCTCAAATAATATTAATTATGATGCTACTAATGGTTGACCGATCTACAAATTCTGTCAACGGCACTGTATGGATTGGATTACAATGTATATCCTTTTAGGCTCATTTCTCATTGTTTAACAACGACGGCTTTTTGGCGACTACGAGGCCCATTTAGTGAGCTGTTGTATCACTGTTTATAGTATAAAAGTACAAATCTTGACAGGCAGACGCTTTCCGTGTGTTTTAATACTTATTTAGAATCCCATTCCATTGGCCATTTTTTAGCGCTATATTTTTACAATAGTTTTAACAATAGCGACTGTTTTCCCGTATTACTACTTACAGCTGTGAGGAGAACTAGTAATGCCACATTTCACATAATGGTTTAAATTCTCATATTGGCCTCTGTTTGTTGGTCCTAAGTCCTCAATACTCCAAACGACCGAGTCTTTTCTTTTAGTAGGTATACCAAGAGCTCGTAAATTTAAAAATATATTGCTAAACAATAAAAACTCTTTTGAAGGTACTCCACCTTTCTAACACTGGTATTTTTTTTATTACTAGATACACACTAGATTATTATAATTGTGCAAAATTATATTTTCAACACCTCAATGAAGTAAACGACAAAGTGTGGTAACCTCAGGGCTTAAGAGATACAACAAGAAATAACAACCTTGGTCTAGAAACGCATTTCATTGATCGTTGCAAACGTGATCATTACCGCTGTTCCGTAGTTATTATTACGTAGTAAATATTTTAGAAATACATTTACAAAATATTTTACATGTAGATTTACAAATTCAAGTGTGCCTTTAACTACTAACGATATTTTTTTTACATAGAATCTATGAATTTACTAGCTTTTGCTCGCGCTTTCATTCGCGTTTAATTGTAATTTTAAATTCAATCAGGAATCTAAAAACACGTGGCGCAATACGCCATCTATTTTTATAAGGACGTTGTTGTTGTTTTTACTTTGTTTCGGGATGAAAGGTATACCCTATGTCCGTTTCTGCACACCTGATAACGGATAAGGATAATCGGTTTAGTGGTTTAGGCGTAAAAAGCTATCAAACGAACAAACTTACTTCGCATTTATTTTTAGTTTAGTTAGTACTTTAGTTAGTACTAGGATTATCTATGCATATTTACAGACTCGTTTTCGATACCAATTATTTAGTCAAATAAGTAATTAATAATATATAAAGGAGCACAATATGCTGATACCCAATGTGCTATACAGGCTTTATAAAAAAAAAATATTACAAAAATTAATAGCAAGATTATTAAGAAATTACCCATCATTAACGTAAAACTATTTTCTTAAAATGGACAGGGACACACGGCTACACATCAAGCTATACAAAACCAGTATGAACTGACCTAGCATTATATAAGGTCTTCGTACAACAAGACGTCAGCTTATACTGGAAATGCTGGATGTTTAGCCATGTCTACCTTTGGAAACCGACACCAATCAATTAACCGTTTAATTATATACATAAGAATAATACTGTTTATTATAAGAAAACCTTATAAACTACAAAACATATTAAAAAATTAAGCACCAATAAAGTCCCCCGCATCGCATAATCCTATGATATAAAAACGTAGAGAGTGCTACTAAATTCCTAATCAATTCCACCAATCGTAAATATAGAAGATTGAAACATGGTAATGCAAGTAGTAAACATGTTATCAAACCAAACGTGGGTAATTAAAATGTCCGTTACCAAATTCATGCCGCACAAACGTAAAGATAAGCACTACCTGTTCTTATCGTAAGATTAAAGTATTACTGATAATTAAATCGCTCATCGTGACTATTTTGACTTTCAACATTCGATAAAATTGTAGATAATTTCTTTGGTGGCTCATTATTGTGATTAATTGAACTAGAAACAGAGCAGCTATTGTTCTAAACGTACCAAAACCCTGAGATAACAAACCAATACGGGATTTTGGAAAATATTTATATTTTTCTTAGAAAAAAAACACCGACCAAAATTATTCTTATATCCTGCGCATAAATGGGAGAACGTAAATTAGTAATATAAAAAAGCAATAATAACTACAGTTTATACAAGAAAGGACCCCACTATCATGTGGAAATGGAAAAAGAGAAAGAGCAGAGATAGAGATCTACTGAAAGGCATACAAAATCAAGTTCTAACACAAAAATATAGCAAGATTAGTATTCGAATAAAAAGTGTAGCTTCTTGATGCAGATCTTTACATAAACAATCATTTAAAAACCCTCTAGAAGATAATAGTTCAACGACAAACAATATTGTAAATTCGATTAGGTAGGTATTTTGATTGCGATAACAGCCATAAGCAATGGAATTTAAATTCAAGGCTTCCAGGATCAAAATTTACGTAGCAATCATAACAGTTTCTTTAAATTTTAGATTTCATACGTATAAAGCCTTTCTTACATTGATGCTAATTCACTTCGTATTTCCTTGATCGCAAGTCATCGACGTACGTTATATAAATGTTAAATATAGGTACAAAGACGTCCTTCCTTAACAAAACTTCTGTTTTGTATACAAATTATCTTAATCCGAAAGCGGTATCAACGAGAACCATTGTTCAGAATATATCAAATACTGATAAAATTCGACATTAGACAAGTGAATTTTATGCCTATGTTATCAGCATGGAAGTATTCAAGATACGAGCAATTTACTGGAAATCGTAAAAAATTATAATAAAAAAATACAAGCACGCATATAAAGCAACATTACTTTTCTCTCGACATCCATATTCTTCTTCTTTATCATATGGTTGATGAACAACCTAACATACATAATATTATTATAGGACATACACATTCCATGCTTCATTTTTATCTTTTTTTTCTTTGTTAGCCTACTGTGTCCCACTGCTAAGTCCCCCATGTACTTCCAAGTACTCTTTTGCTGCGCTACCCCGGACCAGCCCTCGAGATAGGCGTAATGATTTTGATCTTAATGAGATGAATTTTTAGTGTCTTGGATTCATTTTCTTTTCAGAAATACCTACCAGCTCATCTATGCATACAGAAGTAATACAAGCTGACCCCACAGCTGATTTCAAAACTAGGGATGTCTACCATTGATGCATAATATAAGCACACAACTAGTTATTACCAATTACAACGGAAGAGGTAAATTGCTTGGTAGACGCCTACCCATACGGACAATGAGTGTTTCCTTAGCCGTTTCATTAATAAAGTACAAGTCTGCCCATCTAGTTGACATTCAATTGTAAAATTGCTTTAAACCTGGTGTCTGATAATCCTATCGTAGATTTAATCAGTGATGAAATGTAAAGATAAGTTAGTATCGCTTTTTGGATATCAGATAGTGATGTAGAAAATGAAACAGATCTAAAACTTAGTAACTAAACAAATGAATTCCTTTTTCTTGAATTTTTCGCTCTTTAATTACAGTAAAATGAAATCAAATTAATTGAAAATTTAATTGAAATAAGTCTTCTTCTTCTTTATGGTATGGTTGATCACAGCCTGGTATCAGAGTTTAAACCGCTCGAGGCCTCTGGTATGATTTTACACACCGTTGAAGAATATCTTGTGCTGGAAGGTGTGTTGGTTTCCTCACGATGTTTTCATTCACCGTTTTGGCAAGTGAAAATTAATTTCTTAAACGCACATGAATCCGAAAAGTCAGAAGTGCGTGCCTGGGTTTCAAACCTACGACCTTTGACTTGGCAGTCCAATGGTCATACCGCTAGGCTGTTACTGCTTCATTACTGATTGAAATAAGTAATTTGAGGGTCTTTCATGATAAGGTATTGTATACCTAAGTTATTCTGTACAAATGTATGTAAAAAAAAAATATTATTAAAAAACAAAAAACCCGACTGCTAACTAAAAAGATAGAAACAAGTTGGTTATAGATAGATCATACTTTACACAGTGTTCACAAACGCAGTCGGAGGCATTAACTATTCATTCTCTCTCTCTCGAAACCCAGAAGAATATTACCTAAAGAATGCCTCCGACTGCGTTTGTGAACACTGTATAAAGTATGATCTATCTATAACCAACTTGTTTCTATCTTTTTAGTTAGCAGTCGGGTTTTTTGTTTTTTAATAATATTTTTTTTCCCAAGAGATAGTTTAAGAACTATATTATAATATAGTCGTTAAACTATGTATGTACTATATATTATATAATGGCAATCATTTATCACGAAAAAATGCATAGTTCCTGTAGGTCTCACGGACGAAATCGCGGGCTATATCAAGTTTAAACATATAAGTTGTATATATTTTTGTAATCACCTTTTAAAACTCTTCATTTTGATACCCCTTACGATTGGTTTGGGGGGACTTTTTTTTTATTAATCACACCTTTTGGCGCCAAAAATCTGCCATATCGATTTAAATTTGTATATACCCAGTGACACTCGCGCAATATAGACGAATCCAACGACATATCATTCATCAAAATCGCTTTAGCCGTTTAGTAGTTACGAGGGAACATAGGGACGGACATACATACATACAGGTCAAACACATAACCCTCCTTTTTGGCTTCGCCGCAGTCGGGTAAAAAGACTGTAACTGTTATTCCTAATATTTAAAAAAATAAAAGTATAAATAAATCTACATTTCTTAGTTACTTTTTAGTTTTCTGTGAATATTCTGTTTCGTGTAGTCCACTCAAGAAATGTTTAATTACACCAAACATAATTACAAATCTGGGGACAGGCAAGAATGTTGCAAGAAAAGCACTCAAAAATAATATATCTGAGTAACAAAAAAAAAAGTTCGCAATTTCGCTGACATTTTGCGAAAAATTTATTGTACTGTTGATAGCGTGTAAGAGGAATATTTTTTATTTAGATACAGTAAACATCACGAAACTCTCTAAACGTACTTTCACTTCACATCAAAACAGACACTTAACACAGCCTAGTTGCGAACAAAATAAACCGTTAGATTTGCGGCTAGTAAGACAAAACTGAGGTACGCAAACTTTTATAGTAAATAGTTTCCACATAATTCTACATTTACTGATGCAACGTTACATACAGCGGTGGCGAAGGCGCCATAAAACACGACCCTACCGGCTTCCCAATAAAATATGGCACAGTCAGTCATGTTTACTAGTAGTGACATTGGTTTTCTACGGTTTGGGTACGGCTTCACACCCTTCGACACCAACGTGACGCATAGAGAGAAACAACAATGATTTTTGCTTCATTTGCAAGGTGGCTGGTTCGAACTGGATGAGAATAGCCAATCGTGCTAAATGGCGTGCAATGGGGGAGACCTATGTCCAGCAGTAGATTGCTATAGGTTGATGATGATGATGAGGATGTTCCTTTTTGGATGATTCTCATATCCTTTAGAGTATTGAGTCAGAAGTAAAGGCCTTCCAAAATTATCCATAGATTTGGTTTTCCCAACAATAGACAATCTAGAATAAAAACATGGAAAAACAACGTACCTAAATTCTGTCATATCCATTTTTAGGAAAGCAAAAAATTATCAACATCGTGCATCGTAGCCTGAATTAAAAATAAAAAAAATGGTTGCCTGTAAAGTCGGTTTTACGGGCGAAGATTTTACGTGACAACGTCATAGTTGAGTGGGAGAGAGACGCAAGGCATTCGGCGGGCCTCTCTCTCGTTCGGTGACTCATCGTAACGTTACCGAGCGTTACACTTTTTCATAAGTGACTCCCAGCCGCAACCTAATTTAAGACGTTGTCACGTCAATAACTAGCCCCATTATATTTATGTTGTTAATTAAGTGAAGCGAATAAATCTCGTGTATAAAAGACACAGGTTAAGAATAATGTGTGTAATTATTGTAAACGTAGAGCAAAGTCATCTAAACGCTTCAGTCAATTCGCTCTACCTACTAACCTTGACTGACAAGGATAAAGATACCTGACCTGTTGCAATTATTACAGATAAGCCGATTAGTAACAAAGTTGGAATAAGAAGCAACATTGAACATACAGATTTGGCTCCTGTCCCAAAAGTAAGCAAGACAAAATTTGTGCCAATTTTGCCAAAAGATACGTGTAATGGGCTAATAGATCTTTACCTATTGGTTTTACGACTATAGTTACACAAAATAATCCTGATGCTTTCAGCGCATATCATGGACAGATATAAGTAGATACGTTATTTGAATGTCTCAAGTGTTTAAATTAAATGTGAATTCCAAGAAATTACATTTGATGTTTCCTTAGTAACCATCGCTTTGATATCGCAATGTAGCAATATTAACGCAGCAGGAAACGAGGAAAACAAAGAAATACAACAATGGATTCCTTTTATATGCAATACTTGGACAAATTTCTTAAATAACTTTAAGGACTAATGACTAATTGAAGTTTAATGATTGGAAACTACGCAACACACTTATTGGATAAGTACTAATACTACCAATAAGAATGCATTTAGGTTATTCTTGACTTAATTTTACTTTAAATGAGACGGCCTCCAGTTTGTAGAACCCAACAAAGACATTGGCGTCGACGCAAATATCAGATTAAATTTAACAACTTCATTGTTGAATTTAAAAATATTGTAATGAAATTGAAGTAAAATATTAAAAATAAAAATTAAGAGAATTATCTAAACAAATAAGAAATACTAGCTTCCGCCCGCGGCTTCGCCCGCATGATATGTTGATAAATTGTAGCCTATGTGTTATTCTGATGTATAAGCTATATTGTGGTGAAGTTTCATTCAAATCCATTCAGTAGTTTTTACGTGAAAGAGTAACAAACATCCATACATCCATACTTACAAACTTTCGCCTTTATAATAGTAGTAGGATTATAAACCTGAAGTATCTGTATGATTGAACGCACTAATGCTGAATCACCCGTCCGATTTGAAAAAAATATTTATTTTTGTGTTAGATTTATTGAAAAATTTTAATTTTACGCGGACATAAGTCATTCACAGGCTAAAGTTAGTTACATTATTAACATAGTTGGTGGTGTCAATTCTGTATTTTCTCACTTAAACGTTTCTCTAATTTTAAACTCGTGTTGTCGTCTTTCCTTTGTATGCCATAGATCAATCAACTCAGTTCACAAGCTCTCCCAAGTTTCGCCACAAAATGCGGACTTTTCTGGATCCAGTCTACATTAGTTGCCCTCTCTAGGTCATTGTTTACCTGGCTACTCTACGCTAGTTTGCCGGTTCATGGTTTCCATTCAACGACTGGTCTGCTCCAACGGCAATCGATCCTTCGACAGGCATTACCCTGCTAGCAATTTAGATTGTTTATTCTGCGAGCTATGATGACGACTCTCTCTCTTTATCGAAGAGGATTGCACGCTGAGTCACTTTAAATTTTTCGAACTGTCCATTTCGATCATATCTTGGCACCGATGTCAAAATTTGTAGAGGATGGAACAGATAACATTATTTTACGTTTAAAGATAATATTGAAAATGTCAATGAAGGTAAAACAGACTGTAGTTAATAATTAAGAAAAACAAAAAATACACACATTAATCCGGTTAAAAAGTTGTTTCATTATGAACAGTGGTCGTGAAAACATAAGACATAAGAAAAACTTTATTTTAATATAGCTTTTGCCCGCGACTTCGTTCGCGTGGACTTCAGGTTCGTCCCGTCTAGTCTAGTAATCAAAAATTGTAGCCTATGTGTTATTCTGATGTATAAGCTATATTGTGGTGAAGTTTCATTCAAATCCATTCAGTAGTTTTTACGTGAAAGAGTAACAAACATCCATACATCCATACTTACAAACTTTCGCCTTTATAATAGTAGTAGGATTTAGGTGCTTTGTCCTTAGCATGACACACACATCCAATGACAATGACCCTATCTTCAACATGAAGATGGGTTATTGAATTTACAACTTGTTGATGTTTGTTAGGAGTTGTTTCTGAGACATAATCTCAATTTTGTGTGGAACAATATCATTACCGTCAAAGAAGATTCGGACAGAGGTGGCCGATGGATGATAATTTGATTGGTTTAAAGACCAATGTTAATTTTGATTGATTAAAGAAACGCAGCGAGTAAAATCCCGGGTTTCCTATTAAGTACAATAAACCACATAGGAAAATCGAAGAAGAACTTTCCGGAATAACTCGAAAAATAGTTTCGTCAGAAAAGAACTTCTTACGTAGATATGTAAGAGATAAATAAAGGATTCTAGATAAACGCAAGTCACCTCTACAAGAAACAATTTAAGAGGATAAATGTATCGCTATTATAATAATTAAGATGATAGCAGCACGTTGGCGGAAGGTGTAGGTACAGTATAATGTAAAAGCCGTTTTAATATAGTAATATTGGACTAACATTTTTGGCTCATATACCAAATTGTAAGCAACCGCATACGTTATTTGCCGTTTACAAATTGTTGTCTTCTAACTGAATCATAACATAACATAGAATCACGCCTGTATTCCTCAGAGGGGGCGTAGGCAGACTCAGGTAGAGGTGTAAGCAGTACACCTACGTTTTGCAGGCTATGTTATAGGTAAGTCCCATGTAATAGACGGCGAGCCTATTGCCAGACTTCGTGCTGCTGCTGGGAACTTCCTAATAGAAAAACCCAATAACACTTTGCCCGACCCGGGGATCGAACCCAGGACCTCGTGCTCAGCAATCGCGCTTGCTACCACTTGACCAACGAGGCAGTCACTGTCGAGTCAGTAACTGGATTAAATGCCTATTATTTAAGGAAATAGGTAGGTATATCGTTTCTTGCCATTTATTATCTCTTGGTAATTGCGTCTCCGTCCAACTTCTTTTGTTGAAACTGACTACTTATTTATAATTATTTAATTAAAACCCTGACTAAAATAGAAATCTTTAATTTAATACTAGAATTAGAATAACGTAAACACGTACCCATTTAAAAAAAACTGGTGACAAAACATATCATGTACCTATAGTATGGTACCTACGTAGTATGTAAAAAAGATATTGATGAAATTAACGTAATTATAAAGAACTGGACTTTATTCTCAAGCTAATGATAAACATCGAACAGTATCTTACAGTTTGAGGAAATATAATCATTGAGGTCATAGTTATAGAACGTCTCATTAACTCGGACATAATTAATTAATGATTTAGACATCGTTACAAACACTCATTATCTTTGCAGATATTTAAATAAATTATAGTCATGTAAATGGAACTAATAAAGAAAATCTATTGAAGTGCCTTTTTTGCCATAGTTTCGAGTACAATATTTTCTGAAAAAATAAATTAAAAATGAATAACTAGGTACTTACTGCTTTTCCGTCCCTCCTGCACTTTGTAAGTGAGATCTGTGAACGCCAAGTCCACTGGCGGTCTTTTTGGCAGATGTGTCAGGGTCTTGTGCTGTGCCGGAGTGATGGTCACCTTTAAACTCCCTTTCCTGTCGGATATAATGGGTTTAGCGTCCACTGGCCCCGGAAGGCTATCTTTGTCCACTTTCATTTTGAACAAAACACAATGGATTTTATTAAACTAAGAAACTCTGTTGGTATCGTACGTCACAAAGAAGTAGGTGAGTAAATACGATTGCTAAAACGCGCGTTTCGCGCCGAGACCGCGCGCGCACTGGTCGCAGCCGAGTGTTCAACTGACGGCCTGCCTCCACTCAGGGACGCTCGCAGTGACGTCGACTGATTAGCTATACAAGTTTTGAACTTTGGCTTGTAATGTCCATACATCATATACATATGTGGACGAATGTACGTGTGTCGAGCATAGCTTTCCAGTAAATAAGTTGCTTATTTAAAAAGATGGCTTGCTTCACGCTTATCGTCGCAAAATAGATCAAGACTTTATGATATTTCATAAGCAGTAAGATGAGATTGGTATTGGTATTGGTATAACGGGCTGTTTTCCGCAGGTCCACGTCTTAGCGCGTATTCTGCGTGATGGTGGGAATAAAAAGTCTTTCTTATTCCAGCCACCCTAGCTCCTCGAGAAAGGCCAGCAGCTTAAACAGCAAGATAGCAAAAACTAAATTAAAATCTGTTCATCCTTTTGGGAGCTACGATGCCACAGACAGACACACTAACACATCAAACTTATAACACCCCTCTTTTTGCATCGGGGTAAAAAGACTGAAAGACTTTGATATGTGGTGCTGGACAAAAATAGAGGCCATCAGTTGGACGGAAAGGATGTCCAACAAAAAGGTACTAGAAAGAGTAAAAGAGAAAAGAAAACTGATATCTAGATAGAAGAGGCAAGATGACAGACCACCTAAATATGCCACAACACATTAATAAATAACATTAAACAAGGAAAAGTCGATGGAAGAAAAGGAAGAGGTTTGCTAAGACCAAGTTTAAATGTAGAGCAGTTCAAAGAAAAAAATAAAGGTATAAAGTAGACCTATAAGGAGGTCAAGGAATTGATAAGGAGAGCTGGAAAAAACTTTATCGGCAAGAGCATAGCATTTTAATTGATTATTATTATTTTACTAATGGACTGGCAGAATAACCAGAGATGATTGCTATAAAAAAGCAGACTGACAAAGCAGCTGGCTTTACCCAGCGGTGTATATTAAATAAGCTAGGAATGATGATAGATAGCCTATCATCAAATATAATCAAATAATGAATCTTTTCTGAAGCTATTTTAGTACTCACAAACTTAGTTTTTAAGATTTTTATGTTTAGTTCCAGTTGCCACCACCTCAGACTATTTTTGCCAAGCTGTAACCTATGTTATCATTAACATAAAGTATATATCATAAAGTACCTAGTCAGTTTTTTTAAAATAAAAGATTGGTTTTTTTAAATAAAAAATAGTTTTTTTAATAAATCAGTTTTTTTTTAGATAAATCAGGTTTTTTTTAAATAAATCAGATTTTTTTAATTTAAATCATGTTTTCTGTACTTAAATCAGGTTTTAGAGATTTGAATCAGATTTTTTTTTATTTATTTACCTATTCCAATTTAGGTATTTATTTTTAACCTTTTTTGCTGTGGGGATTTTAACCTCCTAAGCAAAAAGAGGGGTGTAAGTTAGATAGAGACAAACAAATAATCCTCTTTTGATTTTTTATTTTTTATTTGAAAGGTAACTTGATCAAGAATGTTCTTAGCTAACAAAATTGGGTAAATGTGAAGTGAAAAGTTGAGAAAAAAATTCTGCATTTATTTTTTATTTATTTTAGGTTTAGGTTATTTAAATTTTTTATTTTGTAGTAATTCCTTTGACCAGAAAATTTTTTTTTTTTTTTTTTTTATGATTATTGTATTTTAGAAGAATTTTCTCTCTTAGGAAGCATAATTATGTTGAAACTGCTGTGCAGGTATTAGCCAAGCTCGACAGATTTACATTGAGTGAGACTAGTAAATGTGACAGATAATGAGGTGGCTCAAAAAGTTAAGTTTTTAAAGTTATTTTCGTGACTTTTTTTACATGTTATAGCACATGATAGCTTATTAAATATTATTATTTAATAAGAAAATTTGAAAAAACAACTTCGACACGGTACGTCGAAGATCGTGGGTTCGTATCCCACCCGTATCAGTTGTTTTTTCAAAATTTTCTTATTAAATAATTATATTTTTAAAGTTAATTTGAAGTTTTTTGTATTAGGAAGATTGTGGATAGTGGCATGTCAAAACTATTAAGGATTCACTGCAGTTTTTGGAATGGCACCTGTTGTTAAGATTATAAAAGATAACACCAATCTTATTACAAGCATATAAGTTCCCACTGCAGGGTAAAGGTCTCCCTACTGTGCTTCCAGTTTCCACCTCTCCCTGCCCCAGCGTTACTTATTCATTCTTTCCTGCACCTAGATTATGTTCTCTATGGAACACTATGGTCTATACTATTCCGCCACTGCTAAAGACTACAATATTGTATGTATATTGGCCACTGCTATCCATGTGCTTGGAGTGGGTAGGTACATGTATTAGCTAACTATGAAGTTGTTAACATTATGTAGGTAGTCATCATAGGTACCATAGTAGGTACCTATCTACTTGTATAATTACAATAACTACCAAACCAGTTTCTAGTTTTATTTTGTTTTATATTTCAGAAAATTTTAAGTCTTAAAAATGACAATATGCTTGAAACTCTTGGAAATAAAGGTCACTTTGGCGTGTCTTTACTTTTTGGTACTTACGTGAATGATACGAATTGACTTAACTTTCTTTATGAAAGGAGTTAGGATAAAAGGCCATGGGTATTGTCTCAACTCTTTCTAAATCATTCACAATAACGTAGCGACTATTAACTAAATTCTACTGGATTTCATAGTCGCGAAACATCATAAATAAGAGGTCAGGTAGCTATTATGGTACCTACATAATATTACGATACCTACGTTGCAGAGAACAAAGTTGCGACACACATACGCATTTATTTTGTAACTTACCTCAAGTTGTTGAGAATATACACGTTATCCATTTTGGCTGCTTCATATGCCTCCAAACAATATCACAAGTAAATTGATAACTTAAACAATAGCACAACGATAGCCAAAACAAAATAGAAGTGTAGGTATTAGTAGTAAGTAGATACTGTTGCTGGCGTGAAACGTACTTTCTCCAGAATGAATACACCATACGAGAAAGCGTGATACGCTTTCAATGAGTGGGACGGAGATGGGAAGAAAATGTTTTTATTGACATTTTGACAGCTGTTTCGTGCACTCTAATATTTTGACGTAACCTGGGATTTGGTGATGTTTAAATAAGTTTTTACAACATGAGTACGTTAATATTATGGAGATAAGTTATCTGATTAAATAAATTATTATGTGTTTATATTAACTCATATTTGGGCGTATGACAATAATTTATGAAAATAATTTATATTCGAAATTTGTTCATCAGGCATTTCGATATTTAATCTGTGGTCGTAATAAAAATATGTTGCCAGAATTCATTCATTTCTACGAAAGTGGTGCAGTCTAAAACCAAGTTGTTATTTATTATTTCTCGCACACTGCGGTGCCGTGCCACTTGGAAGGATTACGAACGGATTACATTTTTTAACTCACTATGTTCAACAAAATTCAATAGTTTATGTATGTTTTACATGTTATTGCACATTTTTGCTTATGAAATGAAAATATTAATTTTTCGCACAACTAGGTATAGTTTTTTTTGCAGTTTAGAAGATATAGGTTCAATGACAGAAATAAGTACAATAGGTACCTACCTACAATAAAAGATATAATATAAGTACAGTGAAAAGAGATGGATTATGCAAATGCTTATTCAATAATCCACCCTCAAGTAGTCGCTAGGCGACGATTTTGTGAACTTAAGCTTATTCGAAGACAGTAAAAATACAGTCGATACTGCTAGTCTATGATTTTCAAATGTTTTATTTTCAGGAAAAATCGTCTTCAAAAACTGTACCGTGATCCAAAGTAATTATGATATAAATCAATACCTTTAGGTATTTCCATTTTCTATCTTATTGTTTCCTTTTAAGCGTTTAGCGCTTTTTCCTCCGTAACCTTTTCAGTTCACTCATCTCACCACCACAGCCGCAACCTCTAGTCGAGAAATTCGTAGAAATTCTTATATCGTGATGCTCTCTTTCAAAAGAAAGAGACCCGGTCCTTTGGAGGGCTTGCCTGTGGACTCAGGTCCAACACACAGCCTCGGCGGGGCCGCAACCGCTGGATTGCGGACACGGTGGGGCCGCAGGGGAAGAGGAGTGTCGGTATTACGATGCGCCGCTCTCCCTATCCTCTGTGGCCGAGGTGAGGACCATGGGCGTCAGATTCGGGGTCGTCTGGCGCTCATTGCACATGGTCCTCTAAGTGGTCACGGTGGATGGGTGTCAATCACCCCACCCCGAGGAGGGTCCGGTGACGGACGTCCGGGGCGGGTTCGCGGATGTAGTACACTAGGGATACCGCGTTCCCGCCAATATGCGGATAAGAGGTGACACAGGAGGGGTTTTAGTCGGTATGCCGGCCGCCCACCATCTCTAGGCCGGAGAGCCCGACATAACCGTCTCGCATCCCCGAGCGGGACGGTATGCATAAGGCGCATTTCCCCTTCTGCGAAAAAAAAAAAAAAAAAAGGTCCAACACACAGAGGCCCCTTTAAGAACTTTAATCTAAATTATTAAACTATTATCATTACGGTTTTATTTAGCATGTGTTTTTACCATGTGAAACAAAAAATAATTTATTAAGAGGCCCAAAAATACCGCAAAAACTTTAAAATATTGGTAGAAATTTTATAACAAACGTCGCCCTCATACCAACAAATTTTAAACGTAATATTTATTTACGTCAATCAAATCGTAGTCACGCAGACACTGTGTGTGTGTCACTTTACTTTGTGTCACTCATGGTAATTTACGTAAATTCACGTCAAACAAAATTAATGAACAAAATAATGCGAATAGCTAATTAAACAATGAAACTGTGAAAATAACAATTTTCGATATCAAAATGGAGAGCGTTACAGTGAGTATTATAATTATGTTGTTTCTTTGTTACTACGTTGTTCATTATTCATTGTTCTATACTAAATATTTATTGTTCCAGAATTTTTCTGTTTCGCTTATCAAAGGTTTCATAGACAGCTTACGAGGTGTAACTGTTCTCTTGTATTTAGATAAAGAGATTAATGAGCGAGCCCTCAGTCGATCGCCACCGGCAGAATTTGAAAATACAAAAAATAAACAGAAGCAACAAAAAGTAAAACAGTAAGTTTTTAAAAAAAGTTATTGATTTATGCTAATATAATTATAGTTTATGATCTTTCCGCTTTCGTATTTGCAAAGTAGTATTGCTCACGAAAAGTAAAATTGTTATTTATTAGGTATACTTACTGATACCTACTATTTATACAGTAGGATACTTATGCGCCTTTCCAATGAATACAATAAAATCAGCTAAGCAAAGAACCATGCTGCCACATATTTTTTTAAAGCCATTTGTAAACTTACTCATAGCATAATTTTTTTTCTTCAGTTCGTCCAATTTGCATTGGACAGGCTAGAGTCATAGACCATACTGCCTCGTCAGTCAAAATTTCTTTTTATTAACCGTCATGATGATGATTGATGATAATGATGATGATTAATGTCAAAGTAAAGTGGTAACTACTATATTAAGACTTCAATAATAATAATCTTTAGGAAGCTAATGGATTAATGTCTCTTACTGTACTTGAGTGTGTGACTATGAGTGCAAATACAGACATAAATAATGTATAATTAATTAAACAATCTTGATAGATCTTGGAGTGTTTTTCTGTTTAATTTTCCTTAAGTTACTTACTCTTTTATATTATTTTAAATTCCAAATTAGATCAATTTAAATGTATTCTTTGTTTAGTAGTGATTGCCTAGTGGTATGACCATCAACTAACAAATCAAAGGCCTCAGATTCGAACCCAAGGCACGCACCTCTGACTTTTCGTAAGTTAAGTGTGTATTATAAACTAATTATCACCTGCTTCGAGCCTTGGAAAGCATGTTAAGCTGTTGGCACCCGCTGACATAAAGATCTTTGGGTCATTAAAAGAAGTCAATACACTCAAAAATCCTGACAACTAATCTAACTTTAGAATATCTTATCCCTTTGGGCTGCGGAGGTCCGATATGCAGTCGCTCCATAGAAAACTGATATTTAGCTGCATCTGGTTACGTTAGAAGCCGACCCCAACTAAGTTTGATAATTAATTAAATAATTTTGTTTCAGGGAATCAAAAGTACTTACAAGGGTATTACAATCCTGCATTCTAAACGGATTTATATTTTTGCTTAGCATATTAATCTTTGAGTATGTTTTACTACCAGCGGTCAAGTACTTAGTGACAGTTATATTTGGGCATAATCCCGGTGTGGCACATAATGTGTGGGCATGGATGCAGCCGTTCCTGTCGATGACCTTCAGAATGATATGGGTGCTCCCATTGTTCTTATTAAGTAAACTAGTCAACAGTTTGTGGTTTCAAGTGAGTATTTTAGATGTTACTTGGAATACATTTAGGGCCTGTTACACCGCTTACTGATAAGTTCCTGTTACCTGACAGATCTGTTATATAAATGTTCCATTTTTTAATTTACCTAGTGGTTAGTGCCTATCAGTAGACTGTGAAACAGGGCCTTAGAGCAGATGACAAAGTAATTTCTTAATAGTTATCTAATGAAAAAAAGTATCGTAATTTTTTTTACAAGTTAGCTTTTAAAATATACCTAATTTTTTAATAAGAAATTTGAAAAAAGCAACTGATAAGCCACACACGCCCTAAGCTTACGCTTTCAAACCGCTTTTTACAAAGCGGTTTGAAATGTCAACTGATTCTGGTAGGATACGGTGGCTTAGCGGTTAGAGCGTCGACATGGTACGTCGAAGATCGTGGATTTTGATCCCATACGTATCAGTTGTTTTTTCAAATTTCTTATTAAATAATTATATAAGTAAGTATATTTATCAATGCTCAGATAATCAACTCTGGAATTATTAATAAGTAGGTACATGGCGATTGGGCCCAGCCTGGGGCTTGGCACTGCTCTAGATGATGGTTACCTATACCTACCTAGCATAATATAATGTTAAGCTGAACTGAAAGAACATTAATTTTATTGTGATTAAAATTCCTTTTATATAATTCTTAAACATCAACGTAAAGTGAGATCACCATATTTTATGCATATAACCACAATAAGACCAGACCTAAAACTATAAAGTCAATTTATTATGGTAATAATTTATAATTATGGCTCTAGGTAACATAAAACATTCTATGAAAATGTATTAAATAAACATAAATATGAAGTACCTATAATATGAATAAAAATTCTTAATTTTTATAAATATATACATATTATATGTAGGTATAAGAAATTGTTTATACATTATTATAATTAATTGCTTTTCATGGTATCGGCTGGGGGTACTGCAATTAGTATCACTTAAATGTAACATGTTTAAAATTTTTTTTTTAATATGTCGTGGTGGCTCATTGGTTACGGACCCGCTTTGCAAGCACGTGGGCGTAGGTTCGAACCTGCACCCGCATATCGCAGCGGACGCCCTTAAAAATATCAAACTGCTTGTAGGTATTAGGACACATTGAACTACCTACCTATCTCATCATGATACATCTGCAAAATTTAACCAAAGAATATTATACTATTTCTTACGTACTTTTACTTTGAAGTATTTATTCTCACGAAGTTTTTTAAAAAAAAGTTGAAAGTATTTTAAAATGCCTACTGTACCTACTTAATTTTTTTTTTGTGTTTTAACTTGGTTTTTTTAATACATCCGTCTCTCATATGTATGTCCTTAAGTTTTTTTTTATTATTTCTACTTCCATTATTCTGCGTAAGTAAATAAATTATATTCTGCGCTTAATGTATTAAAAGTTCATTTATTTTATATCACCAGGTGTAAATAAGCGTACTTTTCCACATGCCTATGGTTATCAAATCATTTTATTGTTTCCAACTCTATTAAGATTATAATACCTACATATCAATTTTATTATTATTACACAATACTTAATATTCTGTAGTACCTACGTATAAGTCCAAGGTTTTCATTGTTGTGTAAATTCTTCCATATAGGTACAGCCATCTTCTTTGTATTATAACCAGAATAATGTTCAATTGGTTGAAAATTTTAATTAAAAATACAACATAGAGTTTTTAATACATTTTTTAACAACAATTTTTAGAATTGCCTCGTTGATCTAGTGATATCAAACGCGACTGCTGAGCACGAGCTCCTGGGTTAGATCACCAGGTCGGGCATAGTCTTATAGGGTTTTTCTATTAGGATATTCAGTAGCAGCACGAAGCCTTTGATTGTGCCTGGTTAATAGCAATAGGTTGCAAAACGTGGGTGTACTGCATACACCTCTACCTACTCCCTTTGGGGTATAAAGGCATGAGTCTATGTTTTGTTTGTTTTTTAGAATTGACGTCTAACTGAATCTAAAATCACTAAAAACATGTCTCCGAAATTTTAAATATATATATTGCAATATTAATATTATAGCACAGATAGCCTAGTGGTATGACCGTCGACTGACAAGTCACAGGTCTCGAGTTCGATCCCAAGGCACGCACCTCTGACTTTTCGTAAGTTATGTGCGTATTATAAATTAATTATCAGTTGCTAAAACGGTGATGGAAAACATCGTGATGAAACCAGCACACCAGAGATTTTTCGATGGTGTGTAAAGCCATGTCAGAGGCCTACGGGCGGTTTAAACTCTGACACCAGGTTGTTCAACAACCACACGATAAGAAGAAGAATTGCAATATTCATTGAATTGTACATACAATTACCTAAGTTAACGAATATTTTATGCGTATGCTCCACGGGCCACGTGCCTAACGCGATAATTGTATTCTTGTCTTCGTCATAGTATCTAACAGAGATAGCAAAATAGATATCGCCTTAATTAACGGATTAAATTCAATCATTAGCGTTCAATTCCATCGTTGCCCTAATGAACTAGCACTCACACTGCCTTTCCAAATTGCGCAAAATGCAGCTGACTTTTTTGTTAAAAATATATTAGTCTGTAATCTGTAACCGTGCCACTGCAAGGCAAAACCCTCTTCTCATACAGAGGAGGATTGAGCATTAATCTGGAGAATATATTTTACTCTCTGAATTTAATTATGATACAGTTTGGCAAAAAAGAGTATGTAAAAATTGGGGGCGCTACTGGCGCACTTTTCATACTAAAATTCAAAATTATAAGTTATTTGGTTCTTACCTATTACTATGATGAATTTTTTGTCATCAAATACATTTAAAAATATTAGAAACGTGTCTAGGTTTTAAGTCATACTCAATAGTCTATAATGTAGTATAATCAAATGAATCGCTTTTAAGTTTTTTAGTACTCACAAACTTAGTTTTTAAAATTTTTATGTTTAGTTCCAGCTGTAACCGTCTCAGACTCTTTTTTGCCAAGCTGTGAATTAGTTTTAAGTCCTTCCCCGAAGTTATTTTATGTTTAGTTTTACAATAGCTGATCTATGTTTGTAGGATATAGCGGACAGCGCGTACCGGCATCGTCGCGGGCGACCGCAGTTCATGTCGAGTGTTAGTAAAATCATCGCCGACTCGCTCTTCAGTTTGCTGGTGCAAGCGCTGTTCTTAGTACAGGTAAAGATGATCAAGTGGTTGTTATTTTATTACGATTAACTTTTCGTCTGCATTTTACTACCAACTAATCTTTACCTTTATTCCTATAACGGGCAGGGCGATCATGAACCAACCAAGCAAGTAACCTGTCCGAAAATAAGGTTTTATGCAAACGGCAAAAATATTTAAATTAATTCCTCTTTAAATATTAATGCATTATTCAAGTTAGACCTTATTATAAGTACGTATAATATACATTTACTTATAAATATATTAATTTCTTCCAGAGTATGTTAGTTAGTATGTTACCAATAACGTACATCGGCGAGCTGCTATGCCTCGTTCACATGTGCCTCCTCTACTCGCTTTACTCGTTCGAGTACAAGTGGTTTAACATGGGCTGGGAGTTGCACAAGCGACTTACATTCATTGAGACCAACTGGCCTTACTTCCTGGGCTTTGGATTGCCCTTAGCTGTGCTGACGCAGATACCACAGTCTTATATTATTAGGTAAGATGTTTGACGAAAGAAAGAGAGTCTGTATCACGAAAGAAATCTCATCACATCTCAATTTCAATCTCATAATATTAAATAAATCAAATAAACTAGCCTGTAACTGTCCTACTACGGGCAAAGGTCTCTTCTCATATAGAGAAGGATCGAGCATTAATCACCTCGCTAGCTCATTACGGGTCGGCGATGGACTCGTAGTCGGATGTGCAACTATCCGACACGACTGGGGACCGTCTCGCAGGCACAGAACCGACGGCTATACGCGCTTTCCGTGGCACGGAGCAAGTAATCATTAATTTATGTGTCAATGTCATTATTTTGTGCGTATTATTGCGCACATAACTTACGAAGGGTTAGAGGTGAGTGCCTTAGATTTGACCCTGAAAGGCTGAGATGAGAAATGCATTTCGCGTAATGCATACTGCAATATTAATAAGCATTAATTTAACTAAATAAGTGTCTAAAACAGAAACAATAATTTTATTTACAACATGTCCATTATCTTTGGATACTACAGTAGTATAGGTATTTATCGAAATTTTATTATGTAATTAGTTTCAACGTATTTATGCATTCAATAATTATCAAGAAATAATAACCCATATAATAATCATAATTAGGTACACTTGCTTAAATCGGGGAAGGGAAACATCGTGAGGAAACCAGCACATTTGAGGGATTGTCTCGATGGTGTGAAAAACCGCTGTAGGGGATCCCTATTCCCTACACTTTCGTAGTTTACTAAGGTTTTCAATATTTCTGTTTCAGTGGCTGCGTGTTCTCCATATTCTTCCCCGTATTTATATTAAGTGGTAATGAAGCTACTCCCGTTATAGGAAGGTGAGTCCGAACTTTATAGACATTTGAAAATGACGAAATGTGTCAATATTCTTGAACAACTACTTGAAAACTACTGAACGTATTTTGATGAAAATTTACAGCAATATAGCTTTTACAATAATAATCCCCCCCCCCCCCCGTTAATCCGGCCCCTGTCTAATCCGGCGCTCTCTGTAATCCGACACGCCTATCACTTGAATGTGGGAATACAAACATTATTTCTGATAAAATCTTATTATTTTGATCTGTAATTTAATTGTAATTTGTCTGATTACAAGATACTCTTTAAAATATCCGTACTATAAGGGTTCTTATAATCCGACAAATTGGAGTTACTACTACTACTGCACATTCTCTTGCACACGGTCTAAACTAATTTATGCCCCTATCTCCCTTTCTAACAGAGGTCATTAGAAAAAAAAATAAGACTTTTAGAGCTGTCAAACTAGTCCGTAGGCGTGATACGAGTATCAACGAAAATTTAACTCTGCTGGCATAAAGCTAACTTTATGACAGGCTATAAATCTCGTCTAATTTCACGTCAATTGCAAGGGCGTAGTCCAATTTGACAGTTCTAATTTGATAGTTCAGTTTGCTGTTCTTTTTTAATCGAGAAGCTTTTTTTATAAATCTTTTTTTTTGCAGTGAGTACCCTCTCCGTCTATTCTCGCCTGTGGTGGCGATATCGAACGGAATGTTCCGGTTTGTCCGTCAAGGAGCCGAAGTAGTGACTCAAAGAAATAGGTGACTGCCAACCACTTAATTATAACTAATGTACTTTGGAGCAGGGTTGTGCAAAATCTTGTGATAGAAATATTATTTTCATACAAATATTTTTAATTAATTAATTTTGCTTAGGTATTTTTTGAAGAGAAAATTTTAACGTAAACTAAACACGTTCTGTCTCGTTTCTTCGTATGTTGTTGCTAAAGGATAGAACTACTTTATTTTAAGCTTGTGCAGCGTTGCGGATGCCGAGCGCTAAAACAATTAATTTGAATTTTTTGTAATTCTGTGCTTGACAAGTTAAATATCAATAATTTTTAAATCGATTATGAAATGTTTTATAGAAATGTTGACACAGTGTTGTTCGGTTTAAAACAGGGTACCTATATGATTTTTATTAAAAGTTATGTCTTTATTTAATTATTTGACTCTTCAACAATGAGTACCTACACTATTTCGGTACGCGCTACAATTCTCCAAGGGCCTCTTTCACAAGTTACTAGTGAGTTCCTGCTGCCTTACCTAACAGAAAATAATAATAAGTATTTTTTAATTTACCTAATAGGATTATGTTCACATGACTCACCAAAAAGGACAGCTGATTTTTTTTGCGATTTCAGGGTTGATCCTATAGTAAAAGTTGTTCATAATGATGAGTTTTATGACCCCTTTTAAGGATGCTGGTGTTTTACAAATAACTCTGTATACGCATATGTATATTTCATACTATTCCAATGTATTAAATTTACTGAATATAGGACCTGTTTGTTATTTATTGTTTTTAATATAACAATGTAGATGGCTAGTATTTATTTTACATCTTTTAGCAGTATTTCTGGGGCTTAGATACCCATATTTAATTTTCTTAGTCATCAAACAGCAAAATAAATCCTAATTTTACCTAAAAAAATAGTATAGGTACATTTGTCAATTCCGTAATTAATTTTTGGTGCAAAATTGTCCTCTAATTGCGATAAAATATCATTGTATCAGCTCTATGTCATCATCGGATGACTTGATATTTCTTTGACGTTTTTTGATGACATAAACTCACGCTCTAGTTATGCTGCTGTTATCTATGGTTTTCATTTTTTATGGTAACACAGGTCATAGATAATAATTTGCACAACCCTGTAAATGAACTGAATGGATATTGTGTTGTCCAGAATATATTTATGTATATTGTGCTCATCAATGTTTTGCATCGTTTCATATTGTTATTGTAATGGCGGGGAGGAATTTGAATAACTATCTCATAGAATTTTATAAATTTAAATTGCTTACTTATAAATTGGTTTCATTTTATATCATTGCTGTTTTCAGGTGATATAAATGATATTGATTTTAGGACTGATAACTTTGTGCCTTTAATATTAAAGTTGAATTTGGTGAAGCATAATTTAGGATATTTTAGCTCAAACATTGCTCTCCAGAAAGTTTGACTTGCTGAAAATATTATTTATTGCCGAATGTAATTACATATTGTGCTTAAAAATAAGTTTCGTGATGCCACTTATAATTATCTGAATAATTTTATTTGTGCTTTTTAGCAGGTCTAAAATATTGATGGTTTTTTTTATTCGATAATATACACAAATGTATTTTTCTTTTGCTATAATTGTAATAATAAACTTGTATTAGATAGTTATTCAAGAGTTAAAGTTTTTATGATTAATATCAAAATGGTGCCTGGAATTATTCACGTTTTTATCTTAAACAGTTGTAATGAGAAATCGCTTTGTATAAGGGCTAATTCACACGATGGCGCTTTACTTGAGCTGTATAACTTAAAAGAAACTTGTTTTTATGATAGAAAAAGATGCCGTGTGCATAAGCCCTTTGGTGTAATTATAGTAAATATTACAAATAATTACTTACAGTCATTCATTAGAAATGTCTGAAATTGTGATTGATTTTTTACATGACATTATTTATTAAACGGACTGACTGATCAATCTTTGTTTGCTTTTTTGACCGCTTTTAATATCAATTGATAGGAATGCCGTTGGTCCCAAACAAGGCTTAGACCGTTTCTTGGGCGCCATATTGTTTCTAAGGCACACATTCACTAAATACTAAATTTGAATTAACCTCAAATAGGAAAATTGATATTTTAAAACCATATTTAACATTTTAACATTTAACATTAAAATTTGAGAGAATTTGGTGAAATTGGTCCTAAGAAATTTAGTGATATAAGAAATTTAACGGTAACGTTTGCACTTAGCGGTTGATGTTCATCGTTATAACGTTTCGATCCGAAACATCGACATTCGATCCGAAACATTGACATCCGATCCTAAACATCAACGTTCGATTTTGGGAGTAGGGTCTCTAAAATCATCATCCGAAAGTAGGTATTTCTTTAACGAGCCCTGCCGATTCGGGCTTGGCCACATTAACGGAGCGCTGTCATCTTTCTTTCATATTTTGCCACAAATAGAACGCTAAATAAGCAGCAAGTAGGCGCGAGGCGCCTCGAATTCGATTACTTTAAATGATTAAGATTTTGATTTAATGTAAGCTCAACCTAGATTTCGATCTATCGAACGTTCGAACCTTTCGATGGATGAAATTAATTTCGACATATTGGTAATTGATATGGCGATATCGTATGTTGGGTATTCCTGTTAACGGTACGAGGTTGACCGCCATCCTAGAAGCGGATCCGATTTTCTTCTAAAATTGCTTTGCTAAAATAAAACAACCTCGAATACTGATGTCACATAAATAATTTATTTTAATATTTACTTTAATTTATTCATTCATCCACAAATTATCACAAGTTCAAATAATGTATTGAGTAGGTACATATTTGCACAACTGGAATCTAAATAGTTTCCAATCTATGACAAATACTGTTTATGGTCTGTATTTCAGAACGATACTCAAGAATGAATCTCAATTATTTAAAAGTAGATTTGGAATTCGATTTTAAAGGTTTGTAAACGCAATATCGTTCTGAAAGCAAGCCCAAGTAAGAGTATTACCTAGGTTTTAAGTTGTTCTATTTTTAAAAATAATAAAAGTCGTCGTTTTGAACCCAATTTTGCTTTTAGTGTTTTAAAATCAGTTAAGTGATTTTTAATTAAATGTAGGTAATTACAGTACATAGTAACTACCTAGTTCAAGAAAACTGTATGCGTCTTATTAACAATTTATTATGATTCACGGGAATTGACTTATGCGTTTTTTTTATCACTTACACCCATTATTTGTTATACAAGATTATAATTTCTTACGTTTCAACGAACATAATAATTTTGAATAATAGCACTGCGTTTATAATTACCACACAATTATTTTTATTTAGGGTAAATTTTAATAGTGATTTTCAATAAGTACCTACGTAAACAATATAAGTAACTGAAAAAGAAAATTATTGTACTTTTTATTTAAATACATTGATTCCAAGCTGCAATTTATTGAACAGTGTATAACATTGTACAGTCTGTGTATGTGCATATATTATTTTATTAATAAAAAGCATTCAAAACATACTTTCATTATACTCCTCACAATCTGATAGATCAGATTTGACATTTATTGAAAAACAACCACGACTGAGGTGCCGAATTTCTGTCATACTGATCAAAATATGATGACATAAATGTTACTTAATTTGTGATTTAATAAAAGCACTTGACGGATTTTAATGAAATTCAAAACATCTTAATCAACTATTGAAATTACGTCAGTAAAGCATTTTGCCAACTGTCAAATTTAAAATATAAGATTGCCGGGAAAAATGTACTCATACAAATTATACATAATTATGTAATTTTAATCTAATAACAGTAAATTGTACATAAAATCAGATGCACCTTAGTTATAAGTATTTTTATAGAGAATGTTCACGATTGATTCAGTTTTGTGGGGTAAGCAGCGACAATAATAAAGCGGCAGCAATTTTAACGGTTCTACACAAACTACGGTAAATGAGATGGTCTGCATGCAACCGCAAATTAGTCCGAATTGGTTTGTATACTTCATATGCAGATTACATAAAGACCGCATATAAGCTGCGTGTTTGTAGCTAGCGTTTGAAGACAGTCTGCATCAGTGGCGGAGGGTTAATTTTTCCAAGAGGTGATCCAGAGACAACCCGGAGAAAAATCAATGGCACAGTCACTAGGCATTATTGACTGCCATTTTTCAATGAGAAGCTGGTAAGAATCGAGCTGTACGGAGCCTCCGCCATTCGTCTGCATTAACCCTAATACATTTCACTCTATTTATTTAGATTTTAAAGTACAAAATTATAAACAAATGAGTTTACATGACAACAGAATAACTTTTTGTATCTAGCACCTGTAGTTAATATTAAAGTCAGGTACAAAAGTGTAAAAAACAGTTTTAAGAACAAATAAACATTTGAGTATATTTAACTAAGGCCTGTTACAAAAAAGTCTATAGTCTATGCATGAAATAAAAATGTATTATGCGGTTCGTTCAAAGAATAAATATAAAGCATTATCTGTGTACGCTAACGATTGTGATGTCGTGACACATATTTTGATTTTCGATATAAAATATCTATTACTTAATCTTAACTTTGCTTAAACAACTACATAACGTAGTTAATTAAAATATATTTGAGATCTTTAACAAATTTCTTAAACGTAAATAACTAAATGACAATATGTCAAACATTGTTTAACACTTTATAATAAAACACGTACATTTGGAACTGTATTTGATCATAGTAAAAAAAACTGTACTAAAAAGTACCTATTTCAAAAACTTAAGTCATATTAGAAAAAATAATATTGATTTATACTTTGTGCGGGCGTCAGTTTTAGCTGCGTTATCAGCTGCCTTAAATACCATATACTGACACTGACAGTTACAGCTCAACACAGCAAACAAGTGCAAACAGTGCAAAACTAACAGCTGTCACCCGTACCATGCGTGTGCGGCGTAGCACAAAGTATAGTTTGGCAAAAAAAGAGCCTGGAAAAATTGGGGGCGCCACTGGCCCACTTCTCATACTTCCATTTCTAAATTACAACTTATTTGGTACTTACATATTTCTATGACAAGTTTTTTATAATCAAATGAATCACTTTTAAGTTATTATAGTACTCACAAACTTAGTTTTAAAGATTTTTAGTTTCAGCTGTCACCGCCTCAGACTCTTTTTTGCCAAGCTGTATAGTCAAAATCTTAGGTCATAATATTTCATTTTCACCTAAAAGCTAAACAGGCAGTTAATTTATTAAATGGAATGTTTTCTTGTTTCAGTACAATACTCAACACTGATATTTGTTTGTTTATTTTGCATTTGCGCATAGAATATCGTATTTAGATGTCTCTACACACATTAAAACGCGTTGATTGCTATCGGCTTCTTTATTTAAACGATGCGCTTTAAACGCGACAAAAATCCCATAGGATTAAGAACGTCCTCCTTTTTGAAAGTCAGTTAAAAAACAAACACGCAGTTAATTTCACAGACGCAAAGATCAGTGTCGCGTAGTGTAAATATGCTTTGCATTTTCATACATATATCTTCAATTATAAGGAAGAGATTTGCTTAAATTTCATTTTGTTAATACATTTCGTTATATCACATCTCGTATACAATTCGCTTCACACATGCTTGCGTGCAACAATATTAGCGCGTGAGCCATTTAAAAATTTATAAATATGCAATCCCATAATACCTCTATACTTAACATATTTTTTCATAAATATTTATTTCGGTTTATTTTCGGGATTGTTCATCTAATTCCAAACTCAAACGGGGTCCATTCTTAAGAGCATGTTCTCGCGGTGACTTTTTGATCTTCACCTTGACTCACTCCGAATCAACCCGTAAGTAAAATCGAAATGTTTTTTTTTTTATACATTTTAATAGAATGTAATGCTATGAAATTTTAGGTAAAAGAATCTGAACATATAGAGCTTTTTTTTGTTAAAATTCCATTTAAATATTGTATTTAGGAGTCTTTAGATCTTGTTTACATCATTTCATTGATTTTAATTGAGGAATATTTAAATTAAGAATAAACCTTATTTGCATTTAACGTGCTGTCATACTGAAACTAAAATAAAGAAAATGTGAAAATGTATCACAGTATGCCATAGACAAATATTGTATAGAAGAAAGAGTATGGTTATAATGCATTCCCTTTCATTCAAGCTTGATAAGCTATATCAATTTAATATCTCAACGGGAGCAAAACGAAATCGTATAGCTAAGCTAGCAAACTCTACTCGAGCATTTACGCCTAGTACGAGTTTGCTAACTACGCATAGACAGTTTTAGTGAGAAATATTTTCCTGTCTGGTTTTTACACCTCGCGAAGAACAGAGACGGTCTATTATATTAAAACTAGGTATCAGTATTCAAGTTATTGGAAAACTTGTACTAGAGAGACTGTACAACTGGAGTTAAATAAATCTTTCTAAACTGCATGATAAGTATGTTTACGCATTACACAAACATTACCTAAATATTCTAATCATCTTTCATTACATAATAGTTGGACATTTTTATTAGATATGGTATAGGAAGCCTATTTTACACATACAAATGTTTTTACTTATATTCTTTTGCCTAATAATTACAATATTAACACAGCTTGAATAAAAAATATCTAGGTATACCTACATACAGATACCGCTAAACATCTGTCAAATGTCTGCGCAAAAGTTGGTTTTTAAAGGTATGTACATAACATACGCGACACCATTCCGGCACAGCAAAGGAATGAACATTCAAGACTTTAAACTCATCCTCTGTAGGTACAATACAATACAATGAGCGGTAATCTAGCTTGCCGGGCATTATAGGCTATTTTATTTTGTTACTGCAAAGTGTACCTACAGATGGCGATTTTAAACTCATATTTGATTGTTCATTGAACAGTGGTGTCTGTAAGTGAGCTATGACCTTAAGTCTCTTTGGTGGGCCGAAGGTGGGGCGAAGAAATTTCAACCGCGCGGATGCCCTAATGTTTGCCAGACACTATACCTGCTTATCTGATGGTGTACACATTCTGAGCACATCTTTTACACAAAAAATTGTTGAAATAATAATAAATACCCTCTTATACGATGATAAAAAATTAATTCATATAAATATCACATAAGTTTATTGCCATCTATTAAAATTATTCATTTATTATTATTTTCAAGATGTTTATTTGCCAACTAAGTGTACATAATATGGTGATAAGTAAAAATAGCTCTTTTAAACTTAGTTGCCCTTTCAGGCGTTGCAAATAATGAGTTTTCAATTAATTATATCGAGTGTTTTTAAATTTATAGTTATATCATTTTTTGTATAAAAGTGGTGCCAAGATAGTTTACAATATAAAACAGATAAAAAACGAGATATATATACACTTAAATGATACGTTCAAGCAATTTGAAATCACTAAAAAGCTCGTACGCAATTCTAAATTTAAAATACACAGGATCATGTTTGTCCGTCAAATGTGATTAGTTTTTTATAATTTAAAATAACGCTGTCGTGTAAACTATTATTATTATTTATAACACATAATATATTATATTATTATTATAACACATAATAATATATCTTAATGTTTTAAGCAAGTACCGCATTTAGTCTAATAATTATGTTTAGGTATGTAGGCAAAGAAATAAAGTTTTTAGAAATTGCTATTAACATAATTTTATATTCATTTATCAAATATATTATTTATTTATTTATAAATAAAATAAACTAAACCTTTTTTTTGCTAACTATACTACATGTTGATAGATTTTTAAAAGTTAAAGAAAGCTTTTTTGATTCTAGTAGCTTACCTTATTTTAATAAATAAATATTAGATTTTCAAACTTCCCAAAGCCATTACAAAAATAAGAGACAATATTTCTGTGTCTACATACTGCCTTCCAAATCATTAAGTTTACAAGAGATGCACGAGTAACATGGCGACGGCTGCGCCGACGCAGAGTCCGACACTCAACATGGTGGCGATCAAACCTGATGCCTTCTCTCGTTCGTGGAGTTCTACCACCCTAGAACAAGAATTATCATTAAATTTAGTACCATATTACACTATTAGATATACATATTTTATAATAGTGGTCTATTTATCAATAAAGTTGTTTTTTTTTAATTATTACCTAAATCTTCTCAAAAAAAAAAAACACTGAATAAAATAATGTAAATATCAAATAGTTTATAAAGTAAAAAGGGTTTGAACATTCTTCATAAGTCACGAGACACTTCGAATAGATGACTTCATGTGTTCTTATGTATCAATCTGTCAAAGAACTGTCACTCCATACAAATTCTCTTTTGCGGGAAGAAGATAGCAATAATCCCATCCAGAATTTTAGATGACTGGCATTAAATGATTTTTGCTGCTTATTACTTAACTCTGCTGAAAATGTAGGTAAATATTGATTTAATATTAAAAGGTTTTACTTAGCTTGACCTGTCTATTATTTGGTTCAAATTTAGTAATCGATATTTCACCCCCTTCCTGTTAAAAGATTGATCTGATATTTGGTGCACAGCTTTAGTTTTGACGACAAAACCCAGTTTACGTAAAAAAAAATATTTACTTAGGTATATTATTTTAAAATAAACAACATAAATTACTAAAACATATCTATCATAGTAAGTAAGATAACCTAAATACTACATCCTAGTCGGGGTCACGTAGATAGCTTGGTAGCCACGTGTCTATGAGAATATCTAATTACAGTACGTATAGGTACTAATTTGTGGAGTGCGTCAGAACCGCGGGTGGTCGCGTGAATTGAATACATCACTTTTTCATCACAACTTGTATATGGATTTTTTTTTGTAAAATTCCAATGATATTTAGATTACTTGTGGTTTGTTTAACGAGGTACTGTTTAGGCAGAGGCGTAGCTACCGCCGTATCAATTATACGGGGCCACGGGGGCCCCCGACGTGAAAAAACTCCCTAAATCAATCATCAAGAAAAAAAAGGTCCTCCAAATAAATTTCTATAGGGCCCGCCAAGGCACGCTACGCCACTGTGTTTAGGTATTCGATTCTTCATAAGATTTCAATCTTATTTTTTTGAAATATAGGCTACAAAAAACCCGCTAACATGATGTCAGAATGGTGGGTATATAAAACTATGTATTACTTTTTCGCAAAAGGTATTATATACATAACCTTAGGTAGGTATCATTAGGTACATTTCACTACACCTGCGGACTTGACGTACATAATTTGTGGGAGAAGGTCATTCATTATCCAGCATTAAAAAAAAAACGACTTACCTAGTGGAATGAATCATGATAATATTAGTAAGGTAACCATTAGTGAATGCGAAGACTATCATGATGATGATGTACTCCCAATCCCATAAGAACACCACGGGTAGGTGCTTCCGAGGGTGCGCGTTACAAAGCATCAGCATTGGAACACAAACTACCCTCAAAATACTCGCGCCCGCTATTATCCATTGATTTACCGGCTGAAAATTTAAAGTATATAAATACCTATACATATTTTTATAGAACGTTAACATTTGTGACCTGAAAGCCGAAACACGCCAACTTGAATTTCATTTAAAAGGTAAAAAAAATACAAAATAAAAAAATAATTGAAACTGACGTGGTGACGAGCTCCAAAGGTTGTTCGGTGTGCGCACCAAATTTCGTAATAAAAATGGGTGTCCAACTTGAATAATTTTTAGCATTTTTTGGGACAAAAATATTACAATAATTATGGTTGTGTATGGCAAAATCGAGTGCAACCATTATAATCGATTTTGTTACTGATTCTTAACAAACTACTTTCGGCTTTCGGGTCATCAAATTCTAATGTTGAATAGGATGCAATAAATTTAACGCAAGATCTTGTTTGGCTGAGTCACAGAGACTGAGAAGTGAGAGGCATTTCTCAGTCTCTGTGACTAAGCCAAACAACACTAAACAACATTCGTTCAGTTTTCGAAATTCGGAAAAAAAAACAAATGACTGCGTTTTTTTTCCAAAATTCGATAACTCTTAAAACAAATGTCATTATATCACAGTATAATTTCATGTTATTGTAGGTATAGTAAATTGATATTTTCGCCCAACTTTTTTTTTAACCCTAATTGGCTTTCCAGCCCCGTTTGCAAACGCGAGGCTCCGACTTCTGGGTTCGATCATGAACAGAAACAATTTATGGATAAAGAAATATAAGAATTCTCGAGTATTTAAGAAACAGTATAAGACTTACTCTTAATATAAATCCGGCTACCAATCGTCCTGCGTAATCCCCGCAGTTAAATATCAAATAATTTACAACAGGCACGAAGAATATATCTGAAAAATAAATTAGAAAAATTATAGGCATCAAGCAATCTGGAAGCTGTGTTCGCCTTCAGGCCTCTGACTTATCAGTCGTCATATCACTGATCTTCGACTGGTAAGTCAGCAGGCACTTCTGACTTTCCGGAAGTTTGTTTGTATTGGAAAATAATTATCCCGTTTCATATCTCGGAAAACACGAAAAGCACGTAAAGCCCGGTGGTAAGTTTGTAATTAATTAACAGCCGGTGAAATTTCATACGTCTTCTGTAAGCTATTTAATTAAGTTCAACCGAAAAGCTATTACAAAATGAAGTCATACGGCAAGACACATATACATATAGATACCTATGTGTTAAACGGATCTACCGAAGCATCCACGCAAAAACTCGAAAGTATACAAAATCAAATATACTTACTATTCCAATCAGTTCCTGCAGTATCCGGATGAGATTCCACCAGCACCGTCACCCCAGGGTAAACGGACATACTTATGCCGAACACGGCGAATATACTGAAGGCGTACACCCAAACCTTCTTGATAATAACGGTCATAAACACCTCTCTATGCCTGTTAGAGGCTATTCCACCACAACCCCTCAAAATATGATATGTAAAAAAATCAATTTTATACAATAATATGTACGAAATTAGTGATGTTATCACCATAATATCTGCTATAATAAAATATATTAGCGCGCTATGTAGCGGCGATATTTTGAAAGCAAGCGATATTATTTGGGCAATAGCTGCTATAATGCCGCCTAAAGATTGCCCGCTGACTACGGCAGCCATGTATTCTTTGGAGAATCTGCTTGCAATACCCACGAGTCCGCCTATGAAGACTGCGCTGGCAGCTGAAAAAGGAAACCAAGTTTTAGAAAATTATACCTATCAAATAAGCTTCGAAAAGGCCCGATATACTCTGATTAGTGTGAGCAACAGCTAAGTATAGACAAACACGCCCCGCAAGATACCCGTAATGATCTTGAACATATTATGCTGCGTAGTGGGAGAAAGTGCGCGCAGGTGCACGACTGAACAATCAATCGCGTGCACCTGAGCGGTAGAATTTTTCTCGCTCCTCCTTTTGTCCACCAAAGAGACCTAAAATTTACTATTGTGCAGTCAATATGTTTGCCGGTATCTTGAGCAATGTTTAAACTGGGAGTATAAAGTTGGTCATTGTTTGTGTGCGTCTTTTACATATTCATATTTATTTTTTTAATAGACTACGCTTTTCATTGTAACTTATATTAAATTTTTTGCTCGTTATTTACTGTGATTTTGTGCTAGTTTAATAATTAAATTAATGTTTTTCATTCTTTGTCTATATTTTATATTAGTTAGATATTATGTTGTTTCACTGGAACGAACCTATTTTTACAATTTGAGACTTCAAACTATTACTCAAAATATACCAAACGAAATAATAAAATATGCCATAAACACTACCTGATCGGGCAATCAATCTCGGGACCTCGCTGCTACATTGCAACGAGGCAGATTGCAGACCGGAATAAATCTCTAATTACGGCTTGATTAAGTGGCGTCGTATTGACGTCATTCTTTTTTCTAACATCTTTATCTTAATAAAAACAAACTTAGAAGGCTCTAGTAATAAGATCTTGTATGATACACTGAACAAATAAGGTAACATTTAGACAGACACATTTGTAGTTTAACCAGAAATTCGCCTTATCATAACGATACCACCTAATTGCCTCATTAGTAGATAATCTATTTGATACCTTTTTGCACTAAAAAGCATTTTAAAACCTTGAATCATCCTCAATGACACTGGGACGTAACCTACCTTTATTAGATTTTATTTTATTTGGAACATTTGATTTGAACTCTAACTATAACACAAGGACTTTATGCTCTACGATTAAAAGCGTCTGCGTTTGCCTGTGTTTTTACTTATTGCGAAACTACTAAACCGATTTAAATAAAATCGAAATTAAACGTAATAGCAGACAGTCTAAAAGAAAAATATGACGGTAAAATTACGAAGGGACATTGAGGATTTCCGTAACCTCAGTCACCCAAATCAGAATATCTCTCGTCAAATAATTATTTAAGATTGTTTTTCTTATTTTATAAGATCCTATTTTTTTTAAAAGACATTAAATGATTACCTACGTATTGTGTAGGTAATTTAAAAAAAAAACAAAGATCCTAACTTAAAAACTAACAGTATGAAAAATGGACTACGTGTTTCCGCAAATATAATATTCATATTTACTTACATAACTATACAAATAGGTATATCAAGATCACGGTATCATCACAGATCTAACTCAACTACAACCTTGGTAACATAAATTAAAATTATAAATAAATTATATTTATTTAAAACAATATTAAAATAATATTATATAAGCAGCAAAACTTAAAAATAATACCTAATCAAAATTCACCAAGTAAATACCTACCTACATACGAGTAAATGAGATCACAGATTAAGTTTAAAACAAATAACAAACAATATAAAATGCACTATACCTAGTTTGTTTTTATTAATTCTACATTGAGTTAGGCATCACTTTGTCATTGTTTGGTGTGTTAATTTTATCTAGAAACTTTATTACCATAAAACGACATCTAAAACTCAAACCCGAGATTTGACTGACGACATAAGTGACGCATTTCTACAATTCTAATAATTGCAGGATCTCAAGAAATCTATAAATATAAAACAAAATCGGGTTTGTTCGAACACTTATAACTCAAGAATGGCTGGACCGATTTTCATGGTTTTTGATTTGTTGCATTTGTCTCAGTCCCGAATAGCAGAATAAATTTTAAAAACAATGGAATTATTCCCCTAGGTTAAGGTACGGTAGGGTAGAGGACAGAGGTAGAGTAGGGGTTGGGTAGAGTAGAGGTAAGGTAGAGTAGGGGTAGGGTAGACTAGAATAGGCGTAGAGGTAGGTAATCACGCGCACAAAGTTGCGCAGGGCAGCTAGACATTATTATAATCCTAGTTATAAAAATCGGTGGAATAGTTCTGGAGTTACAGTGGAATAATAGATTTTTGCTTACATACAGACAGATTTCCAATCTCAATACCCTTTTTTTTGGCTTCGTTACGCGTAACTTTGAACATTTAAAATAATATTTGTATTAAATACCTTTGGAGGAGTTGGGGTCCGACCTGCCTTTGTTGGTCACTAACCCCACGAAAGGCTTAATTATGTATCTATTTGTTTCACTTATTTAAGTTCCACTGTCAATTATTCAAGTTATTTTTTTTCGTTGAAAGCAAACGCTTGTCCATCAGCAGAAGAAACATTGGCAGAATTATCCGGGTCAAATTATACAGAGACTCCGTTTGCCATAAATAGTAAATTGAATTGAATTGTATTGTATTGTTATTCATAATAATCTTCTAAACTTAGAAAACAACCGTGACAACGAATATGGAGCGGATTAAATCGTTTAGCATTTTTTTTTATGTTTACGTTCAGGATGGAAGTTATCAGCCCCGGATTTTGAATTTTTCCGAGGCAGGGCAGAAACTAAAAAATTTCGCCCCTCCCGCCAACATTTTACCTACATCATCATTATCATTTCAGCCATATCTAGACATGGGTTTCCCGCAAGGAACACCACAACGACAACCAGCGCTGGCGTTAGAGCCACTAACAACACCCCGGCAAAAATATTGTGGCGCCCACTAGAACGTAGCACAGTATTGAGGCAATATTGAGGGTTTGGAGTCTCCTGCCCCCTGTACTCCATAAAGCACGGGGGGTAGAAAACTCCAGACCTCGGCGACCCCGCAAATTTGGCGCCCTGGACAGTCACACTATTGCGTAAACTGAGAACCTAGTGTATTCGTTTGCCAAGTTTGACATGCAAATGGTGCTTCTTTTTTCTTTTTTTGTATTTATGTTCATATTGGACGAGGAATTTATTATTTTGCCGCCCTCTGAATGTGCCACCCTGGGCACGGGTCCCGGCTTGCTGCCCCGGGGCTGCAAGTTATGCAATAAAACAAGCAAATAAAAAAAATCTTATCACTTTATACTATTTAAATTAAACTGGGCGTAAAAATAAATGTACTGAGCGATGCGATAGCGCAATTGTATGTAACACTAGTTTTCATTGTTCTTAGTTGAATTGTATAAGGTAAGGTGCATTGTCAACTTGCTTATGGGATTAAAATAAGCTTAGCTCAAGTAATCTCTCAAATTTAGTGCACTAGGGATGGGAACCTCACTTAGAATTCTTCTGTAAATAGAAGACAAAACAATTCATGCCCCACACGCCACATAAAAGAGGACCGAACAAGCTGATTTACATAACCAAAAACAACCAGACATAAGTCATTACATAGGTATTTTTATTTATTTCAATAACTTCTATGGCGACTCATTTCAAATCGCTATGTGAAAAAAGATAAAGCGATATTTCTTTGATTAGATTCCTACGTTTTGGACCTAAGGCCTTGTCTCGTCTTCTCTCGACGCCTCTTTCTCCAAGCGGAATGAGTCCTATCTCGATCCCACTCAGTGGTCTCCTTCTGAGCCAACACTGACTAACAGAACATAGTAGGTACAGGGCACTTTTCTAGCGTCTGAATGCGGATACCAACCACAGTGGTGACATTTTGCTGTGGCCTCGTCCACTCCTGTTCAGGTAGTCTCCGAAGCAATCGTGCCGGTGCCGATTAGACAGAATTTAACACACTTTTCACCAGTAAAGAGGCTATGACACCACTAGATCAGGCAGTTGTAATATTATATGTTCTTTAAACAATCTCTACATCCATGGCTACCTTCAAACAAACTAACAGAGTACACTTTTGTTTATAATAACATTGACTAATGGCCTTTGACCTATGAGATACGCATCAGACTATCATTGCACAGTGGGTCAATTGCACATCTGCGTCTAATGTTATTTATTGCATGATAAGCGATCGTTTGTGCACTCTGTACTTATAGATAGCTTAAGGCTTTCGTTACGCGAATCTCGGTATTGAAAATTTCTACGCTCGACAATGTTCAAGCATTTTAGAGACTAGAGAATGGTGTTTATAGACTTTTTAAAATAAAATCAGATCTTCTGTATACGAAACTACATTAAAATAAACGAAACCACACCAAGTCTCGATTTTTACCAAAACGCGGAAATGTAGCGAGACTGGAAGCCATACTACAGACCCGTGGAATTTATCATTCTTCTTCTAGGTATGGTTAAAGAACTAGCCAGCATGAGTGATTAATTAAACCACCCGTAAATCTTAAAATATTAGTTTTCACGACATTTCCCTTCACTAATATTGGAAAATATTTCTATGGATTTAATTTAATTTTAATTTAATTGTTTGATACACAAATGATTTAAATGAATAATTGTAATGTCCCATTATATTACAAAAACGTTTTAATCGTCAAAATAAATCAAATGGGCCCAAACTCAAAGATATTCGTGCTGACTTCATCATCAGATCAGCTCGATAGAACAAAATTATTTTATTGTCATTCAGATTAATAGGTATTTGAAAAGTTTTAAATCAATGTATGTAAGTAGGTTTAAATCGACTCGACGAAAATTTTGTTTACTACATAGGTAGTTACAATTGAAACTATAACTTTATACGCTTTACGAATTTTATATCAAACATAAAATGCTATAAAGTGATTATAAAAATAAAAAAGTTAATTATGATAACAAAATGTATCATAGATTACACAACAATCTGGTTATTCACTGGAATATGTAATGAAGTAGTTGAATTAATGAGTCAGACAGTCACTCTAGATTTGCATGTCCAAAGTATTATATATTATAATTGCCACAGTGTCATCGATTTGGGTGAAATAAAGGACAATCAATTTAAGTTAAAGAACAAGAAATGGAGGGAGACCTTTGCTTAAAAATGGGGGCAGTGTCACCTAGTAATAATATTAATTAAGGACAAAGATAGCTTAGTAACAGAATTAGTTGAAAAAAAAAAGTTTCAGAGAAAAGACAAAGATTACATTTCTGTTTTTTCACGCACTCTACCAGCCAATAGATAGCTCATTATTATTTTTATAGACACACCATTATTAAGTTGAATATTATCTTGTTTATGCCTAAATGTAAAAATCACAATGATTCACTACACTCTGAGTGACTCTGATCCTCATCGAATTTCCTCAATGAAGCCAATTACATAAATGAGTTAAAATTTATGAAGGCAAGTGGCAACACAATGGATCTTTAATAAAAAATGTCTATACATGACTGTTTATTGATTTAAGATTAGATATAAGGTCTGATTTTGGGATGGAGGGCCAATTTTAGGCTACATAGACTGCCCCCTTTTTTTGTTTTTTGTGTTTAACCTAGTTACTTTAAATAAAAATAGCCCCATAGGCTCCAGCGGGCCACAGTTAAAAGTCTCTACATCCATCAGCCTACTGTTTTAAAAGTAAAGATGAATAAAAAAATAGAAAAAAGGCTCACCTGTCATAATAACAACAGACACCATTGTGATAATAAAGAAGGTATTCTGCCACTCATCCGTGTCCACCTGCACCATGGAAGTTGTCAATAGAAAGCACAAGGTCACTATTATAAGTGACCCTTGCAATCTCGCCTTTAATGGCACTCTGAAATAAATTATAATTATATATATAAAAAATATATAATATATATATATAAAAAATATATAATATATATATATAAAAAATATATAATATATAAAAAAAAGAAAGAAAAGCACTAGCTTTGGCGATTAAATGAATAAATCATTTATTGAAACAGAGCAAAAGGCTAAAAAAATTTAAATTTCAAGCTAAATTTTTATACAAATAACTCTATCCCCTCATTCTCATAGTCCGTTTGGACGGCAATCCGCAATCAGACGCAGGTCTAACAGCTTAACGTGCTTCCGAGGCACGGAGTAAGTGATAATATCTATGTTTATTACGCACATAACTTACGAAAAGTCAGAGGTCTTGGGTTCGATCCTGAAACCTCTGACTTGCCAGTCAACGGTCATAACATGACTCATTGATGATAAACGATAGTTAGACATTCATAAACTCATGCCTGTTTCTCATGTCTTTTTTACATGATAGTTATTATTTAAAAAGTTGTTTCATAAGCAAAAAAGGAAATAAGATAATATTAATTCATGAAAGGTCGAGAAAAGAGACATAATACTGTGTGCTTCATTCAAATGTATGACTGGATATATGTGAAATATTTTATCTTCATATAAAATACGACTTATACTATTTTCATCATCTATGACGGGCTTTATTTACTAAAACAAATTTTAAATTCATCATTTTATAAGTGTCTGAATATTTAATATCAGTATTCTAATTTGTTACTTAAATCTTTGAATTATTAATGTGAAGAAGAGGAAATGACTTATTATAAGATTCTAAATTTTTTGACGAACAATTAAAAAACTAATCAGCATAATATTATTGTTAGTTTAAGAAACTGGTTCATGCATAATAATATGGTAAAACAAGTTTATAAATATAATTTTTATGACCAGTTGGTTGAAAAAAAAAAACTTAGACTGATGTCATGTTCTGATTAGAGGTTTTGCAATGAATATGAAGTGTTTTATTCTATCAATATTTTAAAATGAAATACCACTTAACATACTTACAAGTGTCCATATAATGAGTTCAACACAAGAAACAATAAGTTAGGGATAGCGGTGGCCATATTGAGGTATGATGTGAACTCCGCCTGGAACTGAGTCTTGCGTACCAACATTGTTAGGTTGTTAGGTTTCACATCCCGGAACTTGTACATCCAGTACTAAAAATCAATAAAAATTATATATAATTAAAATAAGACATATTTGATAAAATAAATAGGTAGCTAAAACTACACTCTGACCAATTCTGCTGCTAATATTAGGTCAGAGTTCTTTATAGTAAAACATTCTGAGTCATGAATGAGTCTCTATATTCTTGCTAATAAAAAAAAATTATAGGACTAAGTAATATTTTTATGCCTTGTTTGAATCATGCAATGTTTCTAGGGCAGACAATTTTTAAAACATTGTAATATAGCACTGAATTGTGTAGAATGCATTAGTAATGCTTAGAATTAGATAACAAAGGTCATTATTCCAAAACAAATAAAAATAAATTGAAGGTTGAAACTTTTTTCAGTTTTTGGGCAATAAAATCATACTCACGTCATTAGCAGTGATCAAAAAATTCCAGGGTACTAAGGATGTAACCCCAAACAAATAAAAGAGTATATAAACTAGACGGTAATTGTCGCGGGGCTCCTCGCCCGAGTCCAAAACCTTTGTGGAACATGAATCAGTCACTAGCTCTCTCTCCTCAGAATCATCCATAACTTCCTCTTCATTGTCAAGAGTGTCTAAAGCTTCAGTATTGATAGAACCCGTCGAATCCATTGTCACCATAAAGGTCCAGCAAAATTTCAACGAAATATGTTTTCACTCGCGATCACTTTGTAAGTCGAAAGGTGTTTATTGGCGATTTTTTTGCGTTCAACTCGCACTAATTCATTTTTATTAAATATTACGGTCACTTTCCATTAAAGAATCACAAGAAAATACAATTTTGTTATTTTTTGTGCCTTTGCGTAAATGCTTGCGATCAAAGCTTGCGAAGCGATCGAAAATCGAAGTATTGAATAATACAAAATTATCAACAGCTGTCGATTGTCATAAATGTCAAACGACAGCACTTGCGTCAAATTCAAGAACCAATCAAATCGTAGCTGCTATGGAACAATAGGGACGAGAATAGAGTTAGTTAATAACTACCTACTTACTTCAGTTATTAAATACTTCACAGGTATTCAGATTTCACAAGTATAGTATTTTTTTTGACATGGCCATAAAGCACACAATAAATTATTGTACAATATTTTTTGTGAATTTTTTACATGTTATAGCACATGATAGCTTATTAAATATAATTACTTAATAAGAAAATTTGAAAAATATTGTACAAGTTGTACACACGACGACTCATCAACCTAGACTGATTGGACTTTGGACTAATAGAAGTTGAACGCTGCGAATCGTGCGAGAGGGTGCGAAATGTTACTGTTATTTCGTCTCATTCACGGACGGGCGGCCGGCGCGCGCGGCGCTCACCTCTGGTTTTCTACGATATAACTACCTATATGTATACTATATTACTTTGTATGCAAGCGAGCTCGTCGCTAGGATGTTTTATTATTTTTCAAATATCTGCTCCGCGCTGCGCCTATGCACTGAATTTATTTTGTCGCGCGATAGTGTTAATTTAGCGATAACTCGTGAGATATTAATTGAATTTGTATGGTGTAAAGGGGCAATTGTAATGTGCATTAAATACTTAACGTATTTAATTTGATAAGGATGAATATCGAATCCGTTTTAATAGCTTAAATTACCAATTACCTAATTAAATGTAATATTTTTTTTAAACATGGGTGTAGTAAACTATTCTTAGAAGATAGACATACTTAGGCCATCGCAATTTTTTCTGTAGCCTTACCTATAAAAGAGGAACAATTTCACCATTTACTGTTTTGTTATATCTCAAAGAACACCATTTTCGATGGAACCTTCCAATCAGCTTGATTTTTTTCGACATCTTCAACAATCAACCATCGTCATATTTCAATTAAATTACATGAAACATTAATGAATTATACCTGCACAGAAACCTTTCTCTTGAATCACTGTCTATTGGTGAAAACGGTATGAATATGCATTCAGTTGTTTTTGAGTTAATTGCGTTGACAGATAGACTAGACAATTCGGCGGGGACTTTGTTTCATAACAATATGTAGTGAAGTAGGCAAGGGCATAGCTACTGCCGTATCAGCCGTATCAATTATACGGGGCCCCAAGCTACGGGGGCCCCTGACGTGAAATATAATAAAACCTTCCCAAATTTAATCAATAAAGCAAAAAAGCAAAAAAGTAGGTCCCGCAAATAAATTTTTATACGGGGCCCCACCTAGGCACACTACGCCACTGGAAGTAGGTAGGTATGCTAGTTCGTAGTAAGTCAGAGGTTGAAGTTTGAACCCAAGGCACAGAAATGAGTTAGCACCTGTGTTTGCGCTCACGCGTGCATCACTAAGTATATAATATCGCCTGTAGAATTGGCTAAACTCTTGAAATAACGTTCATAGTAATATAATTTTCATGTTATAATATCTAATAACCTAAATTCATATGACCTAATGTTTTATATCGTATAATCTTCATTATTAATATAACAACATTTAGTATAACGTTCATTTTATATAATTTTCGATATGTATAATATTCTTTTTGTATAACGTTCATTTGACCTAATGTTCTTTTGACCTAATTTTCCTGTTAAATGGTCACAGTTCTAACCTAACTCAAATCCAATAATTATGAAAATTAGGTCAAAAGAACATTAGGTCAAATGAACGTTATACTAAATTTTATTATATTAAATTAAGATTATATGATATAAAACATTAGGTCATATGAGTTTAGGTTATTTGATATTATAGCATATAAAAATTATATTATAGGAACGTTATTTTAAGTGAAATTAGAGCATTTGATATTATACCATACATCACACACCCGTAAATAAGGTATATATCATTCTGTATGATATATTTTCGATAAAACTATTAGAGGAAGCTTGCTCGATTTTCAATGGAAATGTTAAAACAACGGAAATTATAAAAAAAAACAACTATTTATTATAGTAAATATTAAAATAAAGATTTTTTAACATAAAACAAACTTTTTTAAATAAAACTTAATTATCTACTTAAAGCTTATTGATATTTTGCATGTTGCACAAGCTAGAGTCAGTTATTGCATAGATTTTCGCAATGTGTATCCAAAATTACCCACACTAATCAATCAAAGACAGGAAACTAAATCAGTCATATATCTAAATAAAAATATTTAATAAGAAACTCGGAAAAACATCTAATTAGGCGGGACTTGACTTATAATATCTAGTTAACAATTAATAGAACAACAAGCTGGATTAGAAGCCAAAAATAGTAAAAACTTAAAATCACCATTATTGACAACATGGCAAAAATAGGTATGTTATGTTATTATTTTAAAAAGAAACCATTTAAATTATCAAAATAGTTGTCACTAGATTTAATAAAAGACAAGATTATATGAAATAAATTTTGGTAAAAATATTTCAAGTTACAAGATATTCAATTTCATAAATATCTTTCTGTCTATTTGTTTCACTATCACGCCAAACTATTTAAAAACTTGATTTAAATGACAATCTGTATCGTAATTAATTTACCTTAAACTACGAAGAAACCTACCTATTCCTATATCAGAAGTGTGCAAGGTGAGTGGCCGAAAAATACGCGTATGGATGGAAAACGGTCAACTGAATATTTGGCCTGATGGGATCCAATGCTAGCACGTTAATATCTGGTGGGACCACCATTAGCATCAAGCACTGCATCCAACCTGGCTTTCATTCCAGTAACCATATTCCAGCACATATCACGAGGATCCCCCCTCATCAATTCCCACGAGTGGATTGCTGATTGCCGCAAGTTTTCTACGTTGCGCACTTCTGATACATCCTAATTAAGAACCATCTGCCCCCAGAGGTTCTCAATTGGATTGAGGTCGGGGCTCTTCGCAGGCCATGGTATGACCTGAATGTCCGGCTGAGCTTGGAGCCACGCCTGAACTACTCTGGCACTATGGATAGAACTGTTATCCTGGCACAGATAAATAGTGCCTGTTGGATGGTGCAGTCGCACAGTCGGCACCATGACATCCCTTAAAATATCAACGTATTGGTCGGAATTAAGGCGGCCAGATATCTCAACGAGTTCGCCAGGACCAACAGAACTCATCCATCCCCAAAATGCCAAGCTCAGCCGACCACTCGACCTGTTGGGTATAACATTGTCAACTAAATATCGTTCATTATCTCGCCTCTTTAAAATTTTTCTTCCGTCTTTGTCGGATTTAAAAACTTTTTCGTCGACAAATATTACGACATTATTTTCCCAATCAAAATTATACATTTCTAAACAAAAACTAACTCTAGCTTGTGCATGAGCAGTAGAAAAAACTATTTTTTTTGCTGGGATCCTAGTTTTAAGTCCAACGGCCTTTAATCTTCGCCGGATTGTTTGGGTTGATACCTGGAATAGAGTAAAAAATATATATTTTCTGAAAAAATTAAAAATAGCTAAAGCTAGCTACAAATAGTAACTGGTCCACACTGGGTCTGGATCCTGGATCGAAAAACGTGGAAATCAGAGGGAGAGGCCTTTGCCCAGCAGTGGGATGATGTGGGCTGATAGTAACAGTAACAGTAAAGCTAGCTATAATAAATAGCTAACCTTACATTTTACATTAATCTTATGTCACGATCGCGAGTGGTGATCAAAGGCGCTCACCTTCGACTTTTCGTAAGTTAAGGCGCCTACTTGCGCTAATCCGCTATCACGCTTGCTTATTATGTATAAAATCACTAAACATAGTTATGATAAGTAAATTGCAAAAAACCAAGTTATGGAGTTTTCATGTATAAAAATAGCTTAAAATAAAAAATCATTTTAGGCAATTTTTGTGTATGAAAACTTGTTCCGACCGATCTAAAATTTTTGCTGAAATTTTGTAATGTTATTTTCCATAATTTAGTTTTTTGGGATTTATCATAACTATATTATTAGTGATTTATATCTTTAATGTGCGAGTGAGAATGCAGATTAGCAAGTATAAGTTTTAAGTATAAGTTTTAAGTGCATATTTAATAAATATCATTACATTATTTTACGATCAATTTTATATTAAAACGCCGATACGTTTAATTATCATTTGCACTTGTGATCAGGCACAAGTCCTTAAACTGAATGACTGATCACGAACAGTTTTGTTAAAAATCTTAAGCTTTTTCTCAGATTTAGAATAATTAATTGTAAAAGTTAAAGTTGTCATTGTCTAAGGTTTTTTATATTAAAACAACTTTTTAAACGGATTAGTTATCGTGTAAATAGCAATATAATAATAATATCTTCCTGACCGAATTTCGGTCACAGCGGCCAGTCCCAACGGAGATTAGCCAGCTACGCAGGAGATATTATAGTGCACAAGTGTGTGCGCAAACACAGGTGCACTCTCTATTCCCTCACTTTCATAGCCCGATGGGACGGAAATCCGACACGACCGGAGAGAGATCAGGCGCAGGGCCAACGGCTTTACGTGCTTTCCGAGGCACGGAGTAAGTGATAATTAATTTATAAAACGCACATAACTTACGAAAAGTCAGAAGTGCGCGCCTTGGGCGCTCAAATAGCAATAATACAGTTGGCGGTAGATCAAAATAATTTTAAAATCCAATAACGTTATTTTATTAAAGTAGTTAACTTACTTGGTATTGCGTGGCAGTAGCTTGAGTATTTAAAAATGGTGAGCTATTGTGTGACGCCACAATGGCGGCATCTTGCTCAGCGGTGGTGGCACGCTGGTATAGCTGCCGGTGGTGACCAGTTAGATCACCACCAGTTTCCTCATTGCGTCGCAACCAAAAATTGATTGTCGTCCTCTAAAACAAAGATAATCAACTCAAATTATAATAATGTCCTACTGACCGAATTTCGGTCACAGCGGCCAATCTCAACGGAGATTAGTCAATTATAGTGCACAAGTGTGTGCGTAAACACCAGTTCACTCTTTATTCCCTCACTCCCATAATCCGATGGGACGGCAATCTGACACGACCGGAGAGAGATCAGGCGCAAGGCCAACGGCTTTACTTGCTTTCCGAGGCACGAAGTGATAATTTATTTATAATACGCACATAACTTACGAAAAGTCAGAGGTGCGCGCCTTGGGTTCGAACCCGAGACCTCTGACTTGCCAGTTAAATATCATACCGCTTGACCATCATGACCCACAACTCAAATTATATATTAACCGATACTATAACGTGGCACAAAAATAAGGTTTGTGTAATTTGTCTCTAAATCTAAACTAATATTACATATAGTAAAGTCAAATAAAAAATAAATCTTTGAAATTACGGAACGGATATATGGAAATTATAAATAAATATTTCGCTAATAGAAATCTGAGCTCACTGCGTAAATATTATCGCCTAAACTTCAATACTCTGACCCATCCTCGACCTAATCGTCACCACATGAGGTAGGCCGCAGGATCAATAATAAGAAATGAAAAGTACTTGTTGTTTTATTTGATATGTGAGTTCACTTTATTAAGCAGAGTTTTTTTTAGTAATATATTATAAGTAATACTTACAGTAATCCCAGTCCTTCTTTCAATTTCTTTTATTGTGTAGCCACCATCTCTTAACACTATTATCAGCTGCCGCTGCTGTGGCGTTAATTGTGGAGCCATAATTACACACACTTGACTCGGGCAATATTTAGCAAATGACTGATAGTAACGAATACAAATTATCACACGAAATCTTGCAAAAAAAGTGCGTCGATGTGGGTACGCGCAACGCTGCCGCGCGCCGCCGCGCTGTGATTGGCCGATGACACGATGCACAGTCCCTTTCCAACGATTCTCTGTGTTCTACATAGCGTAGTTATAGTTATGTTGGGTGTCTAGCTTGATGTGTCGTCTTGTGTACAACCTATTTCATTAAATAAATCTAATTGCGGAGCATTTAGGTGAGACAAGTAAAGCAAAGTAAGGACTTGATTTTTTAATTAATTGTATAATATTGATTATAATTTTATCAAATCTCATTGTAGAAATGTAGAAGTATATAATTATAAAAAAAGGAGTCTAGGGCGATGAACTAAAAATAAGAATCAAAGAAACGAAGTCTGTGTGTACTAAAATAACATAAAATTGATTCATTTGAATATAATTGATGACAAAAAATTCGTCATAGAAATATGTACAGTCAACCGCACATCAGTGGTAACAATTTGACATTGACAGCACCCTTATTACGTAGCAGTAAAGGCTATTTTTGTAGTTAGTGTCACTACTGTCATGCGGTTGACTGTACATACCTAAGTACTAAATAACTTGTAATTTTGAATTGTTATACGAGAAGTGCGTCAGTGGTGCCCCCAATTTTTGCAGACTCTTTTTTGCCAAAATATAAAATACATTGACGTAAGGCAGGGTTAGGATAGGACAGGTCATTAAATGGTAATTATTATGAAATAAAAGCCTTTTTTACCAAAATACTGTGTCAAATTTTATTTTATTAATAAAATCAGTTACTATTTAAGTCCTATATTTTGTCATATCAACTAATTTCTTAGATTATGTATTTCTTTTATCTTGTAAAATTTACATTTAAAGCATGAACAATTAGGTCATTAATATAATTGTTTATTTAAACATGATAATTATCATGTAAAAAACTTAAGGTAAATAAGAAATATGAAAGCAGAGTAAATAAATATAAAATTCTATAAAAACATTAAAAGTGATGTCAGGTAAAGAATAATATAATTACAATGTGACACGTGACACGTCTATTTGAAAGAAGATTCAACCGAAATAGTCACTTTATTTTTAAAAGCTTAACAAACTTAAGTAAATGAAGACTGTTTAAAAATATAGCTATAGATAGTTGAAGACGTGTCAAACTGTACCGAGAGGTAAACCACTAAATAATAAAACAACTAGATAAAAATACTTACACTTAACTAATGTATATGGAAAGACTGTACTTACAACTAATTTACAATTTATATATAGTTTTTATTCTTTAAATAACATTCATAAGACTTTCAACACTTAAGGACGGACGTGCAAAAATACGTATCTAATATTGCAACATAAACATTAATTACGATTACAAAGTTTACACCTTTTAGGGACTCCTAGTCTTGTGATACAAATGCACGAATATTTTAAAAACTTAATAATAAGGCATCCATTTTTTCATAAGGCGTAGTATTAGAATTTAATTTGTTTACTTCATTATGAGATCGATCACCTCTGGTAATTTGCGTAGTCATTGACTTAAAATACTTTATAAATATACAAATATTCACTAAAATTATCTATACCTAGGGACAGAAAAGAAAGTTGGAATGTCAAAAGTTTACAAGGCACTCGTTAAGTATAGATAATACGCATGCAGCGATAAATGCAAGAAAAATAAAACATCTCAATCAAGACATCATAACTCAGTCTTTTCATTGCTTCTCCACTTCTACGTTCAAAGGTTGTGTGATCAACTTTTTACACATTTGATGATACAGTCGGGCCATTTCTGACCATATTAAGTAACATGTTTTTGGCTCGTTGAATTTCCAAGTTTATTATGGCCTATAATAATCAACTACATTGCAGTTTCTAAAGGTTGACTATGCGACCGACTTGCTTCCGACATTGGTATCGGACTGCCGTCAGAGTCATCAAAGTCGAAATTGGTTTCTAGTAATGCCTCAGATTTAGATCTATGGTGCAATTCGGGTAGAGGCGAATCTTCGAATTCTCTAGAAAGATCTCGAGGACTGGAATCGTAACTTGGTATATTGTCAGACGTGGTGGTATCGTATGCGCTAGAGTATATTGGTGGGTGGGGTGGGCTTGGTAAATCGTCATCTTCGTAATATTGTTGTGGATCTGTAATAAAAACGATTGGTAAACATTTGTTACATAATACACAAACAACAAAAATACTGACAAACAAAATACCGGTGATTTACAAAAATAGCTAGTATTAATTTTTAACGTTTTGGATGCACTATTCGGTATTTGTTACGTGACGTCAAACTCACATTAGGTGGGAAATGATTATTTTAGTTTCGCGCCTTTATATTTACAATTACAAACAAAAACAATGAAATATTATGACAACTATAAGTAGGTACCAATAATTAATTTATTATGTATTATAGGTATAGTTACCGCCGAGTAATGAACAAAACGAGTACCTACCAAAACACTTTGCAAAGTACCGACAAGAAATCTGCTAAGTTACAAGAAAATAACATCTGTAAGTAGGTAGGTATATAAGGTAGGTAATTAAATACCTATCGACTATGTATAATGAATCAAAGATGTACGAACCTACTCACTTAACTAATACTAGATACTTACTTAATATTGGGTAAAACTACTTAATTAAAAATCATTAAGTAGGTAAGTAGGTACCTACTTATAAATAAGTACATAAGTATAAGTAAGTACTTTTAAAAAAAAAAGTATTTTTAATGAAAATATGATATACCGTATGGTATGGTATGGTACCTAATCGAATTAAGTATACCTGGAATATTATTCCTTCCGAAAGTCGTAGTCGGGGCTGCTCCTGGCTGAGGTTGTTCCGGCATTTTCGACCTTAGCTCCATCAAAAAGGAAAGTTTTGGTTGAGCGCCATAGCTCCCCGCAGGCGCGCCATAGGGGCCGTATATCTTTCCTGCCCTTTCTAATTGCTTCTTCATCGAATCTCCGTCATCAGAATGATCTCGTAACGGCAATGTGTCTGATGTGAAATACTGTGAATCACTGGTAGGTGATAAAGCATACTCATCTGGAGGGGATCGCAAACCTTCGGGGTGATGTAGTATTGGTATTTCTTCAGTAGCCACCGTGTTTATTGACGGTGCTCCACTCGCTGTACCAGAGTTCTCCCTGTAACCCTCATTTCTAAACGCCAAGTTGTTGTAAGGTTGTCTAGAGTTAGGTTGTGGTATGGAATATTCTGGAACGATAGGCTTCTTTACAAATGTGGTGTGCGTTAGAGGCATAACGTTTGTGTTAGGGTTGTGGGCCTCGTAGATATCGAAACTCTGGTTGTCATCGAGTGAAGAGTTGAACTGACTCTTTTCCATGGACTCCATGGATGTAGTCGATGCTAACATCTTTCTGTAGTCAGAGCCTTTCGTTAAAGTGTCAGTGGAGCGGGTACTCTGGAAAAAGTAAAATAAATGAATTAGATTTTTTTTTCGGTTGTTTTTTTTCTTGCGAAATTTTTTGGTAAACTTACCATTTGTGCTAGTTTTCTTCTGTAAGGTGTGTCAGGAAAGCCGCCGTTGATGCTGCCTATGGACCGGACTGAGTGCAGTGACTGACGAATAGAGTTGCGCCGCTCTAGTCTTTGAACGTGTCTGAGGAATAAGGAAAATGGTGAAGAATAATTATTAGGTATAGATACGGCAGAAAGCATAGATACTACCTCCATAACTTAATGCCAATCTTCAAAGAATGACGTCAAAATAAAAAAAATAGCCAAGAAACTAACCTGTGCTTTGACTTTGAGTACCAGCAGATAAGAGCAGCTCCTACTAATATAACGGCAGCTATCAACACTCCAACAAATGCGACTGCTAGCGTATCACCACGCCAAGACATTGGGTCGATTGTAATCTTTGGGTCTGTAAGGAGATATAGGTATCTTAATAAAACTTCTTTGTAATAACCACGGCCTCACATGGATGTAAATTACAATACAAGCTTGGTTTCAAACTTAAAAGGCTAATTCTAACTGGATAGACTTAAAGTTGGCTATTGAAAAGCCTGCCGCCGAGGCATTCTAGGGTATTAGGTGGGCGATGATGGGCAATTCCTAAATGAACTTGGGAGGCAAATTAGATGCATGGTGGGCAACTTCCTGAATTAATTAGGAGGCAAATTACCGCTACTCCAGTGTCACCCTCAACTAAACACCCTAGGTTGCCCCTATGGCATCCACTCGTTTGAGCGTGTTTGCCCCTTCATTCCGTTCGACCTTGAACATGTAAACCCACTTGGTGCGGGTCGGCATTGGGCATTGGACGCAGTAATTTTTTACAGACCAAAGTTTAGATTTCAGTTTACTTACCAATTTCGCAAATAAATGGGTTCTTCTGATTACAATCAGTAACATCCACACTTGAGAAGGAGAATGACGTGCATTGGGTGACGTAATCGATATGGTTGACCCACACCCTGTCGCCATATTGGAACCACTGGTTTTGGCGGTTGATGAACTCGTACAACGCCGCGTAGTTACCCGTCACGTACGGCATCGATGCGTTGTCCGACTGGATGAGAAAAGGTGGAAATAAAACTTGTTTTTGTATAAGGGGAGTTCTAGGGGATGAATTATCGGATGCGTTTTTTTAGGTGTATTTTTTGTGAGTGTGGCAAGAAGTTCAAATAGGTACTCACCAAACAGAACAGCCTCGCCTCTTCATACGTCATCGGAGCTCCTACATACATGTAACATGTTCCAGCGACGGCATCCCACCCAGGTGGACACTTCCCTCCACCCAAGACAGACTGGTTATTCATGTAGAATGGCCTGTAGTCCACCTCTAATAACAATGGGTTGTCACTTTGGTCTCTAATACGTCCGGCCACAGCTAGAGTCTCGTTGTAACTCCAATAGTTGTGCTTCGCGTCAATGCGCGTGCGCCACAGATCAAGAGAACTGGAATTTTGAAGATTTATTTAAAAAAATGTTAAGTACCTACATAATTATAGTTTCTAACTAAAAAGACGTGCTAACAGACAGAATATGGTGCCAATACTAAAGCTAATGAGTTAGATGATTAACTACTTAGAAGTTGTTGGTAGCTCCATTATGAAAGTTGTTAACGATGTCATTAAAGGGCAAAATAAGTGCAGTATTACGTGTTACATTAGTTGTAGAAAATATATAAATATAGGATAAATAGAATTAACACCATGGCATAAACAAAATATAAAAACGGAAAATTTTGTATTTGCTACAATAAGATTTAAAAAAAATCATATTCTGGTTTTTGAAAAAAGAAAACACATTAAAATATTCTTTGTCGTATTGTTCGAATCCAATGAAAATAATCATCATGCGATAGTCCGACACCCAATATAAATTCTGCTATATGTAGAACAAAGCGTGCAAAGAATTAAATAGCATAAAGTTATATCTAAAGCCTATGTACCTACATTAAAGTAATAATTGATTAAACCAGTTTAAAAAATATTGACGAGTAAAGACTTACCTCGTGAAGCTTGGATTATAATCAACAAAGCTATGGTCCGGGTAGCCATGCAACAAAAACATGCAAATTATACAACATCATCTCCTTAAAAATAAACTTAATTAACATGCAGCAATGATTAAAATTCTTTACTTTTTCTTTTTTGATGTCCATAGTACGCAGAAAGGAATAATAAAATCATCGATATAAATGCATTTGTAACGTTCAATTGCGAATTCCGTTACATTTATATCATATCAGATCCATAAAGCAATATATTAAAGGTAGTCAAGTTCAGTATTAGCTTGGCAAGATATAATATTAATTAAATTATAATTAAGTATGCATTATTACAAAATGATGGTAGTACTTACATAGATCTATTGACTGTGATCATCTCGTAATCATTGTCAGGGTTAAAGAATATGTTGTCCACATAATTTTGACCGGCTGTACCAGCTACAACTGTTGCTCTTCCTTCGCGGTCTGTAGCATAGTTCCTAAGGACAATAGATGTCGATTAAAAAATGTAGGAGAAAGCTAAATAATTAAGAACTTCTCCATCAATCTAATTTGTAATTTAAGCAAAAATATACTTTGCCACTAGAATCTAGAAAAAGACATTTCTCAGTTTTGTCATAACATCTGTAGTAGCTTACACAACACCAAGTTCAATGAACTTACTTGTAAAATCCATTATGCGATGTAGTCTGATAAATAGGAAGCCTGACTTTATCAAAACCTGAGACCTCAAGAATCCTGAGACCAGTGTTATCATGAACATAGTTATACGTGAAGTTTGAGACAACCTGACGTAGAATTATGACGTCATTGAATGCTACTCGATTGCGGGTGAAGTAGTTGCGGTATATGGTTATTTCTTGGTATGGAGAAGATTGGCGACCTATGAAATGTAAGGAAGCACATCAATATTATATATTTGGGATGATGGTCAATCATCAAATTGGAAAACAATGATAATAATGAACTTCGACTAGAAACAAATTGTCTATACCTTCTACTTTAAGACATGGCATATCATGATTAGCAAAGAACAGGTTATTGTGTATCCATCCACGAAGAGAAGTAGCGGTCCCTCGAGAGTCGGCCCTGACTAGTAATCCTCCAACATTGTTTTGCACCAAGTTATTCTAAAAGAAAGATATGGAAGGTGACAATAAAGTTAAGATAGGAAATAGCAAATATTTTTTTTTCATTACCTACATTTCAGATGATTTGACATTAAGAGAAAGAAAAGAAGATATTATTAGTATGACTGCATGCCATCAATGATTGTAGATCAATCTAAATCAAGATGGAAACTATGTTCTTGTTATTGTATGTTAAATATGTAAAGAACATATGTATGGGTTACTTACTCTAAACACCAATGTTTGTGTATTCTGCACATCAATCCTAACAGCTGCTGGACAAGATGTAAAGTTGCCGTATAACTTGAGACAATTATTCTTAATCTCGTTCCTAGTAATTGCTATCAGTGGATTAACTTCACCAACCGACTGATATGTTATAGCGCCATCTCTGTTCTTTATAAATTCACTGCTCGATATGTTATGTTGGACATCTCGGTCTGTAAGAAAAATAAACCCATTGAAGCAAACATCTTTGTTAATATTTTGTTTTACAATTTGTTATATTCCAGTAACTTACTGAAACCAATAGCAGATATTGGCAAAGTAACAATTTCAGCAATAAATCCATGAACAGCAGATGCTCCATTAGCGAACAGAGAAACGCTCAAACTGGGACTTTCTGTTCTAAAAAGCTTCTTCTCGTCAGGAGACCCATTCTCTAAATAACCAATCATAGGCGCCGTAATATTGTAAATATCGCCATCGTATAAAGTCAAGGAATCCCTTTTACCATAATTTTGAGTGTGGTTGAAGAGATTAAACTGAAGCAATCGGAATCCGAACGGCTTAACTCGAAACATGCTTTTGAATATCTTCACACAGTTCACTGGATTATTATCATACTTGTAATAAAGCAACACACGTTCTTCAACTGTAATCATTTTAGTACTATCACAAATATCAATAAGTGAAAATAGATGATAAGGCAGATTTAGATTCTTTAACGGAGTAAAACTAGATTCTTCAGATTCTCTCCCTTCTCCATTCAACGATATGGCACTGACACCTTCTCCTAATATATCATTCACTGAATTAAACCGCATATTAATTGTATCGGTGGGTGATACTAAATTAATGCCGTGATGCGCGCATTTTGTTATATTTACATTTTGTATTCTAGGATTTTTTATTATACTTTGTACGGCGGGAGATTTCTCATTATGTAGTACACCTGCACCAATAATTTGAACATGAAGTAATTCGCTTTCCGATTTCTTCATGGTTTCGTGTGTATGGTGATCATGAATTCTATGTTCGTAAAGTGAATACTCAAATTCTGGATTAGCGAATCGTATACCTCCCCAGTATTCCAAATTTTCTTCCAAATTTCTCGTTCCACAATGGATGAATACAAATTCAGAATCCCATTTACATTCATGTCTGTGGCCGTACAGTTGTCCATTCAGTCTTATTGGGCACTCTTCATAAAGGTTTTCTATTCCAACACACTGCAATGGTTCTGGCCAAGACCAAATCCGAGATAAAGAATTACTATGATACTCGACTCGACGATCATGAGCAAAAAACACATTAATAGGATCAAAACCTAGTTCCCTGCAGACTACTTGAGCATTTCTTTCAGTAAAGCGATTATCACACATAGGCACCCATTGAAGAGTTGTTTTATTGTAATATTCCAAAAAACCTTCATTTGTTCTTTCAGCTGTATTATCAGTAATAGAGCAATTCCTTCCTGTGCATAACCTTATCGAATTTTGTGCAATTAAAGATTCTAATTGACGTCTTTGTTTATGGTGGGCTGTTGAATACTGTCCAACATCTCTCTTTTCTATTCTATTAACTTCTACATTGTTTCCAGGAGTGATAGGCCGCATTACTATTGGCAGTTGACTATGACCAATAGCTTGAAGATAACCCATAACGAGGATACCAACATTAGGAGCAAATTCTAATATAACACCAGGACTTATCGTCAAAACAGCATCTGGCATTACAGTTATATCAGCTCTTACTGTGTACGGCGCCATCCTTGATTCTATGGTGAGATTAGATAATAGGCGGCCGCCTAACTCGTTTGTATCCATAATAATTTCGGGGCTGAATGAAGCAGATACACTTGAATCTAGACTATCTTCGAGCAAGTAAGGTAAATAAGTAGCTATAGCATGGTTATTCCAATCATCAAAATCAAATATTTGATTTCTTATGTCTTTTTCAACTGTACTTCCCCACCAGTTTTCCGTGACATCTAACAAATTGTTGATCTTTGCTGTTCTGATACCAGCTAACAATGTATACTGCAACGCATTGTTTCCAAATAAGTTTCTACTTACTTTCACTTTCTGTATTCCTTTGAAACCTATGACATATGTAGGGTCTACACTTCTAATTAAAGAACCTCGGTTGGTCTGTGCTAATATATGCTTATTATTCTTTACATGATTGTAAACAAATAGCGCGTAAACGAGGCCCATTATTTCGCTTTGACTGTCCATGTGGAATTTTACCATAAACTGACCATTATTTCTTTCAATAAAGTTACCATCAATCATCATTTTCTTCTCCATACCTTGAATAGAAATTAAGCCAGTTTTGCAATTGTTATCGGTAAAAATATTCTTTGTTATGTTGACTTCAGCAAAATGACCATCTATTATTAGCGCTAAGTTTTGGTTGCTACGCCAAGTGTTATTGTGCATGTAGACGGAGTGTGTAAAATTTTCGTTATATTGCCAAACATAAGGCAAACTTACGTCAAAACCACCTTGTTTATTCCTCTCTATAGTGTTATCCTGAAGAATGTAGTGGTATAAATTGTTCGAACTTCTTAAATCTCTAGCGAAATGGTAAATTCCTTTACCGTTGTCCGTAATCAAACTACTATTTACCATTATAGTTATCTCTGTAATGTTACTGTCGTGAATGTCCCAAAACGGGGTATTTACGTAAATAGCTTCTTCAACATTGTGTGCTATTTCACAGCCAAATATTTTAATACTTTCATTAGCTTTACGTAAAAAGTGATCACCTAACTCATTTAGGTAGCGATTATAGTAAGAAGCTTTGATTCCTTTCGTATTTCCTTTAATTTTTGAATTCACAACTTGTAGAGTAGGTACAGGACCTTTCACAATTCGGTTTCTTAAGTTTTGTACTGGAGCTATAATCGTGCTTACAACTAGCACAACTCCTCCTAAGGCGGTCGTTCCACTTTCATATGTTAACACAACGCCAAAACTGTTGCTAGTTGTCGGAAAAGTAGACAAATCGCGATCAAGGCACCACTTAACACTACCTTCATTAATATTCTGCGAATCGTATATGCAAATATTTTCTGTTGAAAAGTTGTGAATAGGATTTAGAAGCTGAAGTCCAAGGACGTAACCTGGATTGCATTTAATATTATAAGTTTTAGCTACATTCTCTCCATAACGCTTGGTAAAGACAATATGCCTCGTTTCACCGTTCACTAAACTTATATCTGTTTCATATTCAGGAATCATTATCGGGTGATAATTGGATTCGTCCATATTAAAGCCAGGGTCTAAATTAAACCAACCCGCTATTTCTCTTTGTTGAGGACCGGTAATGTGTGGGTTGTGTGAAATGCCAGCCAAATTGTTATTTTCTATCACAGATCCAAATACTTTAAGACCTAGTTGTTTAAAACTAATACCACTTCCTTTATTATTGCTAAATTCTGAATTACGAACGGTATTGACAGCATCGGCTCCATATAAATCAGAGTAAAGTATGCCCAAGCCATCATGGTAATTATTAGTTATCCTGATACTTTCCAAACTATGTCGAGCAAAGTCAATTTGAAGAGCTGGCTTGAATACATTCGAGGAATAATCTAATAGACCAGCTTTCTCTATAGTGACATATTGTAAATCTGCTCTTTCAGCAATGACACTGAACCTAACTCCTGCCCAACTTGTTTCATAACATCTAATACCAACGTCATTTTCATGTGTACATGAATTTTCGAAGTGATCCATAGTTTCTGCCTTGCATTTAGTAATATCATTGTCAAATTCTGTACATTCCACGTTGGACAAAATTATATCTTCTGTCAAACCAGCAGAAGGAATTTCATTTGGTTCCAGGAACCAGTCATCAGGATTTAGTGCTAAGCCGAGTTGATTGCACACTAACGCAGCATTGATTATATTCCATCTGTAGTTGCACACCGTGCCCCATTTGTCATCGATCCTAACTTGTAGTCTGCCTTCGTGTTGTGTTCTACCACCTAAAAGTCTTATAGGCACAATTGGTTCAGTATAACCAGGTGTAGTTGGTTCGAAATCTGTTTCATAAACGCTTTCGTTAGTCAATACTACTTCATCTTTTAATGTAAAAGTTATATCATTAGGTCGTTTTCCTCTCGCGTCAAGTTTTCCTGCAACCATAATTCCTATGGCTGGAGGAAATTTTAATGTGACACCTGATTGTAAGACTAACTTTCCTCCAGGGCGTATATTGATATCTTTGTTTACATCGTATTCTCCCTGGCGAAGCATTTCTATTCCTTCGACTTCACCACCAACTACGAATGTCCCGGGCACATTAAATTGAGGCACGTAAAGGGAATTATAATTAATTTGCGTAGCTCCAGGATTACTACTGTGTAATAAATATGGCATATAAACTATTTTTGCCAGATTGTACCTGTCTTTTCTGTGGAACAATCTGTTGTAAACTTTTTCTTCTTCACCGAAGCCCAGCCAATTGTAAGTGCAGTTTAAAATTTTACTCTGATCTTCGACATGGGAGCCTATTTCGTATTGTGCTTCTGGATTATTTATTACATTTCTAAAGACGTCTATGTTACTTGACGCTAATACAATCGTAGCTGCAACTCTACTTCTAGGTGTCAGTCTAGACGATATGCCTTCCAGCGGCTCATATGCTTCTCTTACTTTATTATCGCGAAGGAAGTTTCTAGAAAATAGTATGTACTGAAGATCACTGTAAGGAGACAAGCCAAGATTCACTACGAAAGGTCCTTTATTACCAAAGAAGTAGTTGTGTTGTATATTGAATCTGGCTGGTAACATTTCAAACTCTTCGAGATATTTCCCCTCTATTCGATTTAGTATAACAATTGCACCGTAGTTTCCTTGTTCAAAGTAATTATATTCAATCCTTCCATGTATATTGAGAGCAGGTTGGATTTTTAGAGGTACTCTTTGGTTTTCATAAAATCTATTATGACCTACTTGTAAATTGAGCAATTTGGCAGGATTATTTAACCTCCAACAAGTAGATATTTCTATGGTACTTTCAAAACTCGTATTAAACCAGTTACCAGTAATATTAACCCAACTATCTCCACAAAAGTTTCCGTGAAGAATACCTACATCTAAATTTTTAAATATTTCAGAATATTCAACGGCAGTAGTTTGGTTTACTGGAATGTATTCCGTTTCTTGAGTATTATTTATCCATACAGCAATACCGTAACCTTGATTAGAACTTAATATACTTCTTGATATGTTTCTATTTCCTCCAGTGACGGTAATATTGATTCCGTCACCTTGATTAAATGATATTCTACTTTCAGTAACGTTGACATCTCCAGCCCCACTCACTATTTGTAAACCAGCAACATGATTGTTGTTCGATATTGAAGTTCGGTGAATGTGAATTTGTGATCTCAAGTTTTCGATAACCACGCCTCTACCATTGTTATCGGATATAATCGTGTCAGTTACATTTAAATCATAGGTTTTACTAATGCCCGATGTCAACCTCAAAAAGCCTGTAATATCAGTCCTCGTGTTGGCACGATATCTCACGTACATGCGGTTCCTAGTTGACGTAACACTCTGCGGTCGGGTGTGATTTCTAATACTGAATGCCAGTAAAAGTTTGTCTTCTGCCGTTAATCCATCGTATATAAATAACTCTCCCGTATTGTTCTGATTGGTCAGAAGTTTAATGAAACTCAAAGTTAAAACGTGGTCTGGCCGCGTATAGAATTTTTGATGACAATCTCTTGCCATATTAGAATACCTTGATTGTTCAATTGACATTAGAATTGGAAACGTTTGACTGGGCGTAGATGCCAATGTGCATAAATCGAATATTTCACTCCTGTCGAGCCTATCATCGACATTAATTTCGTGCACCACGTATTTGACTCCGTCGCCACCATTGTCGTGGATCAAGCAATTTTCAATCCTAGTCATGCCATATGTGGAATTCACATATACACCATATCCTCTATTGTTTTGTATCGTGCAGTTATTTATAACTATAGGAGCGTTAGGTGACGTCACATTTATTGCGTTGAAGGCGGAATTCGATATTTCAATGACTTTTAACACGGGTGGTACTCCTATTACGTCTAGCGCACTTGTTGCATTATTGTCTCTACCTAAACCAGCATTTTTTATTGTTACGTGCATCAGTCTGGACATTGATGTAGGAACGTATAGAGTATTTACAGCAGTGAGTATCCTTTCAAAAACAGCGTTTTCAAATCTTAACCCTCTCCAATGTCCTCTAGAACTAGCTTGGTCGTGATGAGGTGAGCATTGGATAGCGAGATCTGGGTGATAATCACAGACGCCAGAACCTAGCTGTCGAGAGTTCCAGTCGCATTGGAAAATATCGTATTCTGTTCCTTTGCACTTTGGTTCCTCGAATAAAAGTCTAGCTTTTCTGCCTGGTTGCCGATCCATCCAGTTGTAGAAGGATCCTCCCATAAAGCCTAATTGTCTGCAGGCCGTTTCCATGTCGTTGACGGTCCAACTGGAAATTAAAAAGAAAAAAATTAAATATCAAATTAATTTCTTCAATTACACACACATTTATTATTTTAATTCGTAGATGACTTACTTTCTGGAGTTCGTACATACAGATCTCCATTGTCCTCGATGTAACAGTTGAACCCTCCCTACTAGGATGGATGGACCATCCACTAGACGGATGTCTGGAATAGGCTTTGATGATACCTCCGGCTCTTCTGTACTCGTGAACGTTATACCCTTTTGGTGTTCACCCTGTAATTTAAAAAAATAAACCATTTTATTGTACTGAATTGTATTTAGGATGTACGATTAAGTACCTACAGAATTTTATTACTAGAATTATGTTTTTCTTTACACCCAAAGCAATCCATAATCCATCATACTTATGAGCACCCAGATCGCAAACAAAGAAATTATGGAGAAAGTGAACACTGCTTACTTTTGCGAGGAAAAATATAAAAGAAAGAGCCAATTAAGTATTACTGAATGATACGTTAACTCTATGGAATACGGTCACCTACAAATGGAAAAGAGCGTCAAAATTGTAAATTGAACTGAGCATGCGTATAATATTCGTATCAATAACATCGAAACAATTAACAGCCAAAATTGTGTTGTATACCTTCACGCTATATTGATAACCAGATCGAAATCTTAAATTTTATATCAGAACTCGAATGACTTAGGTACATAGCCAAGTCTTTTAAGTCTATTAGTAATTACTATCAGACTCAAAAACTATGTTTTAAGTCTGTTAGTTAGTAGATAATAGTTATTAGGAAGCCTACTCGATAGAGATGAAAGTTTGTTTGGAAGCTTAGAAATATAAAAATAAAGATTCTATACTCTAAGTTTGGAAGAGATGTAAAATTATATTTGACAAAGTACCTTAAAGTGCCTAAGTAAGTACCTACGTGTGCATTATTAACATACCTACTTATAAATAAACATAGCGATATCACCGCATTTAGTCTTGTCAATGCAATTGACATTGTACAAGTGAAAGGCAGGTGTGCAGTCTTGCAGATTATATGTGCAAATGTTAGGCATTGATCGTATTGTATTGTTGTATATTTCACAAGACATCGATTAGAGAGTTGCCCAAGCGCACAAGGGGTGAGTAGAATAGACGGACGTTAAACGCATTTAGCAATATTATTTATTGTTCTTTAGAAAAACCATTATAAAATTAAAGGGTTCATGGTAAATTCACCTGTCCGTGACTACGATAAGGTCGTGTCATATTTTCGAAATATCCTGTGTAAGCGATATCATATTGTGCGAATAGAAAAGTTTGTTATCTCTAACAAACGGATGGCGACCGCCGATGCGTGGGAGATGATGATATGCGGAATTTTTTGTAAGTGTTCTACGATATCGCAAATTCAATTTAGTAGGTAATGTTATTTTGTAACTAGATACCTACTTAACTCAGGACTTGGGGACCTTTAAAACCGGTTTGACAATTCCGTACCTACCTACAATAAGTAGTCAGGATATGGTAGTCATTTTGCAGCTAAATAGTTAGGTACTTATATACCGCTTGCTGACAACAACAATAAATCAAAACTAGGCTAGTTATATTCACGAATAAAATTATCATAAACAATGGTCATCGACACCATAGTCACATGACATCATACAGTCAAACTGCGCGTGCGCATAGTGAGCTTTGTACGATATTGTGAACGCACGTACGATGCGCCCTTGCACTTCGTCGCTATGGCTTCCTGCCTTTTCACACCACCCCATTCATATGGTCACGATCTATTGCCCAACTGTTACCTAACCGTCGCTAAATTGGAATGCGCATTATGACATTCCGAATAGGGGAACGATCCCATAATACCTACTCCATTTAATTGACTCGTAAATATCGGTTTACAAAAAATGTGTGCAAAATCCAGATTGGTGGAATGAGGCCGTAGAAAGTTTACGACGGCGACGCCATTTTCCTGTCAAATATGAAAGGTTATGCAAAATAAAGTCTAAATAGCCTAGACGTCGGAGAATACGTACGTAGGCGCTAAAGTCTAGATCTTTCGCAATAAGCTGTCTGAACTACAAGGCTGTGTTGTGCGTTTGAAATATCAAATTAAAACTCTGAGAACTAAAATGGTAGATTGGAATCGTATCAGAAGCAAAGTGCCATTTGATACTTAGCAAAAAGCCTAAGTGTAGTACCTAAGTAATGTCTGAGGATATAATGTAAGTAGACCCCATATTTACTAGTTTTTAATCACCGAAGAAAAAAGAGGGGTGTTACAAAATACATAACTAACTTAAAATAAACCAACTTAAAGAAATGCACAAGACGGTCTCGCGTGAGCTAGTGAGAACGACAAACCTATACAATACTGACGTTTTTTTATGATTCCGTACACGTAATTCAACACATTTTAAGGCAGGTCGCCAGACGTCCGTTAAATCGTTACGGGCGAGTAACTATCGGCTACGAGTCATAAAAACAAGCACATAAGATCGAATACCGGCAAAGAAGCTAAAGGACGCAGCAAGGACAGGTTTGGATGATGAGTCAACTGTACCTACAGCGTGGTAAGATTAAAGGTTGTTTCTTTTTGGATAATCAGGACAATGTAATGTAAGCCAGTCTGTAAAAGAAAGTTTATGGAATTACGGATCTTAGGTAGGAATAAATTCGAATATTAAACCTGAATAAATAGGTACTGAATACCATAACAGAATTAATAAATTATTAACTTGTATATTTGAGGAAGAAACCAAAATTAAACATTGAAGCCAAAGTATAGGCGTAGGTACAAAAAATCGACCAATGGAAAAAACAATATTCACTCAAAACTTAGTCTGAGACATTGACATTTGCTTATGTTCCTAATTCGTTGGATTCAGAGTTTGGTAGTATACCTACCTACCTACCAAAGATATTGGAAAGATATTATTTCATATTTCTATTTTCCTAATATCAATTTGAAGACAATATTGATGTGGTAAAATATACACGTTTACCTTTTTAAATTACCAAGGTCATAAGAAAGTTTAATTCGAGTCTGGCTGTAGGTACTAAATAATAATTATTTTATGTATGTCTGATATAGTATCTTTGAATTCGAGATTGCACAGGCTACCTCCTTAGACATAATAACGTGGTTCTGCGTCGAGCGAGCCAGTAAAGGGCATCCCTTTATCGAAACAGCAAAAATAATAAGTAGAACAGGGTATAGTATGGCCTGCAATTAAAAAAACTGCGATGCTGCTGCATACCTACCTACTGCAAATGCTTGATGATCTCAAGCCATGTTCAACAAGACTTTTGGGGCAGTTTGGTTGTTGCTTGGCTACTGATTTTTTAGATTAATAAAAGGATACCGTTCGAGTGATCTATTCTCGACCAGCCTGAAATAGGAATGTTGATTATTTTTTTTATTTATACTGTTATGAATTAGTGTAAAAAGTAAAATCATAAATCTTCTCCAAAAAATAAAATAATCAGTGAAAAAATAGTACAGGTTTAAACAAATAAGCCGGAACCCGAGCCTCGAGTGACACATTCAGACTTTCAGAGGGCTGCAATTATAAAGGCTTGGCAAGGTTCGAATCTGAAACTTGCCAGTCAACGGTCATACAACTAGGCTATAACGATGTCTTATACGTTATTGGACATTCAAGGCAAATTCCAGCCTTACGGCGCTGGGACTTCCTGTGTTGAAGGCGCGTCGCGTGGAATTTCAAATGAGCGTTCGTTATTATAAGGTAGCAGTTGTATTATCAATATACGCGAATGTGTCAGAAGTTAAACCTTTCCAGAGAATGAGCGGGATTCAATGTATAAAGGAAAGCGAACGACATCAGCCCTTATCAGCCATTAGGTTATATTTAACCCCCGACGCGGGGTGTTATTATGACTTTGACGGGTCTGGGTGACAAGACAATAAGTGTAAAAGTCTGGGATTCTGTGTCAGTGGTTTTTAAATTTATATTTACATATCTATACCTACTTATAAAACATTACCGTGATTGACAGACAACGCACAGCCTAAACCGATTCAGTGGACCTAGAGACTTGAAATTTTGAGACAATATTTTTCAAGTAGGTAGGTTAGGTACTCTAGGGGTGCACTAAGGAAGGGTTTTTGGAAATTCCACCCCTAAGTGGTTAAAAAAGGGAGAAAAAATGTTAGTTTGAAACTCCGTCGTATTTAAAGTTAAATGTACGAAACTTGGTATTCAGCTAAGTTCGAAATTACTATAAAGAGCGTTAAACATCAGAAAGTAAAAGTTGATACATTTAGGTACATTACGATCTCCTTAATAATTATAAAATAACAAAAGCGCAAAAGGGGGAACGACAGAGACGACGTTCATTACAATGATAGCAAAAAAAAACAGATTCACTTTTCTTGGCTTAAATTGTTAACTTTGGCGACTGTAACCATTACCAAACTATATCATTGCTGATTGTTTGCACGAATAACGAAGGGCCTGAAACAGTATCGCTGACAACTGAACACAGTATCGCTGATTAGAGGAGAAATTCTTAACAAAGTGCCTGGACTAGCGGGCCGTGCTTCCGCCGATTTCTCCGTACTCCATGCCTCACCATGGATCGTGCTTGTTATCCGCCAAGTAATTTATACAACTGCTATTTACGGCTGTCTGGATTCCCATGGGTCGGTCACGCTAGCTGGTTTAAATAAAACAACTAGACTCTATAAATACTTAATCAAAACAAACAAGGTTAACTAACTTTAATAAAATTTAACTAAAGGCAATTTGGTGGAAGGAGACTGGTGTACCTACTATTGATTAGGAAATAAGCAAAATACAATTCTAGACTGCAAGCTAACTTAGATATGTAACAACCTAGGTACATTTTGTTCAAGGGTATTTAAGAACGAGTAATTCCATTTTACCACAGGAAACCATAAACAATGGGTAGGTAAATAAAATGTAGAACAAACCAACGCCCGAGTTGCGAACTGAACCGGCACTAAACCTTGTGGTTATAAACATCATAATAAAGGATTAATTATTCTAAAACCATGTCAAATTACCGTTGCACCTGATATCTACTCTGGAGCAGTACTAGAAATAGAGCATAATAGAAAAACATTTATTCGAAATATGACAGTGTCAACAAAAAATATAAATTTAATAAAAAGTACTTACTACAAAAAAATAAGACTAAAACTAAAAAGAATATTTACAAACAGTGAAGACATAAGATGCTGACAACATGCCCTTATCGAACGAAAGGGTCACCAACTCTGCGTTTGCTGGTCTATGTAGGTGGTATGACGATTGCAAGTAGTTTCAATATAGTAGAATATTAGAATAGAATATAGAATAGAAGTCGCAGACAGAAACGTAGGTTAAGTCAGTGTTTTAACTAACATGGAAATGGTAAACCACAATAAGCCTTCTTTGGAAATGAAGTTTTAAACTAGGAAGAAAAATCTGAGAATCTTTCTGAAGAAAGTACCTACTTAGGTTACAACATTAATAGGACACAAGCTAAAGCCGAGATTAATAACCAAATAATAAAAAAAAAAACAGAAAACTTTCTTCACAATATTGAGTACATTTTAGATATCATAAACAAGCTAGATACCACTAAATGTTTCAACGATAAGTATTTTACGTTAGCACCAGACATTAATACAGTTATGACCTCCGAACTGTATTTAAAAGTTCATTGTTCTCACTGCTCCGACCTGCCAAATTATAATAACAATGTCTGCAATGTTGTGCACATTAATCGTAAGTATTATTACTTGAAACAATGTGATGTTACAATTTCCAGGAAGCTGACTCTAAATTGCCTCGGTTTTATTTTATTTTTGGTACTGACAGGGTTGATGGATCAACACCGGACGGCTGGCCTCAAAAGCAAAGGTCGACCATAGGTTCAGGTTTGTTTAGCAATCAAATTAAGACAATCAATTTTATGTATCTTTGCTTTATAGACCAGCTATTTACTAGAAGAACGATTATAGAAGTACCGCTTTCTTACTCATCAATAATTATCGTCATCGTCACTGGTCAGTTTTGGCATTATTACCTGACCAGTCAGTTTGTAAAGCTTTATGCATGTTTATGGCCACTACATTTTATCGAGCACTGGCCTTATAGTTTTACAATCAAACTAAGTAATCACACAACATTTCTATTATCTAAATTAATATCAATACTTATACCTACAGGCATCGTGGGCATAGTTCTCTAGTCACTAGAAATCAATCAATAATCAAATTAATGATTAAGATAAAGTAACTAATAATAATCTAGGTGGTTTAGATGAAAGATCCTTGTTTAAAGCAAGTCTCCGGCTAAATTGATTACTTATGTAAGAAACTGCAAATACACGCAAGCTTTGACTCAGGTGAGCATTATAGAAGCTCTTTGTGTGGGTAATGGATCACGACATCACGTTCCTGCCTTGGTAAATAATCGTGCTGCTGCAAATATTTCTAGGTTGTTCACCTAAGGACCACAATATTGCGCCATTCACTTCGACAGAAATTTTAACAAATAGCCATTCTGTGGAGGTAAGAAATACTTGATTTTGTAATATCTTGATCTTATTGTGAAGTAACGAAAATATAGTTCCTTTATTCTCCTCGAACTAACGATAGAAATTATAGAAAAAAGATACAAATCAAAAGAAAATGTCATCAGAACAGAGACTTTACCAGTCACGAGTATTTTTCACAGATCAGCGTCAAAAAGCGTCCATTTGTCACGCTTTTCACAGTCGTAAACAGAGCGGGACGATGGTATCTCCTGTGCCAAATGTTGAGGGCAACTAAAACTTAGATAACTTTGCACGCTCGCTGGAACGTCATTAATTACAAAATAAAGATATTTTCCTACTTATTTCTATGCGTGATAGTTAGGTAAGGTACCTAATCCAGTAGGGCTCAAGTACAAGCTTGAATTCAGACTTTCTTCGAGTCATTTCTTTCGAGTGTTTCCTTATCGTAGATATCAATAAAATTACCAGTGACCATTTCCGGTAGGAGTGCCTGATAAACTGCTCCACTAAACCACTGTTTTGTAAATTCCCATCATTTTCATTCGTCTCTTCTGAAACGTGATCTAAAACACTGTGGACAATTATTGCTTTAACCAGACATGGCACAATAGCCTTTGTCCTCGTGTTTATTCCTAGTGTGTGATACAAGCGCTTGCAATCTGCTATTCAAATCCCAAGACATTTTATTTCTTAACTCCCTTTTATTTTGGGTATTCGGGTCACGCACTTCAGATCGATTTATTTATTACAACGATTAGATTTCTAAGGCAAGCTTTGCTAGTGTGTAATTTATATTATCTTTATTATGCAGAACAAAATTACGATTTCTTTTGAAGATTGTTTAACTGCAATAAGCTTTTGAGTGCCTACTATATCTTGCGTGGTGTAGGTAGGTCATAGTTTAACATTATTTTGGTATCATGTTTGAAGCTATACAATAGGTACATATAGACCTACCTCCTTTTTATTGTTGTTTGTGTTTAAACCCTTGAAACCCTTTGAGCTAAAAAAAATTGAATTTTGTGATTGCCAGGTTAATCCAAATAAAACATTTACCTTAGCCTTTTGTTTTTTACTTAAAATTACTGACCGTATGACATTTATCTATTAAATCTCTATCTACACACAGATTGCAGAAAGATAAAGATAAAAGATTTTCCAATACTCCACGTCAAGCCGCACCGAAACGTGTTTGCATGCGCCTTTGTTCAGCGCTGACTTTTTGCAGTGAGAAATGCACTGCTGACTACAGCAAGAACTACGTTAGTTTGTGAATGAATGAAGTCGTTTACGCAAACCAGTGACTCGAACCGTCGGCGTCGGCGTCGGTCGATGTAACGTAACCTCGAGTGAAGTACCGGTGCAAGCTACAGGAAATTGAGTAATCAGCGTTACTAATTATAAATATTAATTTCTCATTTCCATAATCCATATTGTAGCGAAACATTAAAATGGAAACAATATTTCGCGTTTATTACAGATTCTCTACCTTTCTTTACTATGAGTCGAATCACGCGTCGCGTCGGTCGTTCGCGTCGTACGGAAGGATTATTTATTATTCCTGGGGGCACAAAACCCTAGGTGTATTTTTTTAAACTTCGGTACCTAGAATAAACTCATTCCATCTATTTGCGTTTCTCGAATATTCACAGAATTTATCATAAAGAGTGCAACAAGTCGCTTTTGATTCGAGTCTTGCAAAAATGTTATATAGGTGCATATTATGACGTAGGTAGGTAAGTATGATGCATAAACTGGCGCCGCCCGTGCGTGCAACTTGCGCAACTGACGTTTTACAACATTCATTGGACACAAAGGACCGTGCATAAGAGACAACAAAATATTTTAAGAAAATATTATGTTGGTAAGTAACTTATCTTATTATAAGTAGGTATGAACGTTTTATGTCTATTTTTATGTTCGCCAGTGAAGCTTTTGGAGTCCCCATTTGGCATTCGATCAAAAAATTGTATGAATCCAAAATCAATGCTGTTCACTCACTGCAAAGAATTTCTTAAGTTAGTCAGTCATCAGACGGAAGACGTCCACTGTTGAACAAAGGCCATAGAACGCCACAATGACCAACAACTTGCCACTTGCAAGTTCTTAAGTAGTTTCAAGGAAATAATTATTAACTTTTATTAAAATAGCGAGGAAGTAAGTAAGCTACCTAATTTCTAAAGTAAATTTAAAATTGGTCATCCGGCACACCCATTCATCGGCGAAATATTTCACAACTAGGTAGATGATTTTAAAATCGTGCGAAACGGATAAGTTTCATAAAACGAGACAAATCGTTTTATTAGAGCAAAATATTTGGTACGATAGCACGGTCTTCCGTTACAAAATAAATGTAAGTAAATCGAAATTGCTGTCAGAAAGGTCTGGTCTGTTCATTGAACTTTTAAACAATAAACATATTTACCTATTTGTACCTAATTTTGTTTAGTAGACAAACTGGCTAACGATTCTACATGTTATAACTAAACCTTGATTCGAGGATTGACCACGTGACTCCGACAAATCTAGCGTCTCGGTCTACTCATCACGAACCATAAGAATATTTCACTATCATGAAGGTTTTATTCCTTCATGGACCTAGGAAGGTAATTACTTAACTTAGTCATGAATAGTCACAATTATCGATCTAGTTCGAGAACCTTGACATGTGGTAGGAACCTATTTTATAATCCTTTCAAGATTCCATAAAGTTACTAGCTTCACCTGCCTGCATGCCGTTCCGAAACACGACTACACTAACAAGGTAACGGAGGCCTAACACATGTAATTTCTAGCGCAAATTGTCAACTAAACACATCAAATCACGGTTAGGCACCATACACGAGCACCAAGCGAAACGTAACTGCAGGCCCCGTAACGAGATCGCTGCGATATCTCGAGACATTGAACTCACACCCAACTAAGGTTTCCAGGCCGTTTGTTATACCATCGTGTTATTTAGAGCAACTTGAACAACTCCGACGAAAAACACCGATCTCTATTATACTGCATGTTGTTTCTTATCGTAAATCTTGACTTGCTGGGAGTTCGTTCGGAATAGCTTCGGTATAAGTAGTATTATATCATTACATGAAACTTGTTCAAAATTATGTTGAAGTTGAATCTTTATTGTAGTCTTGCTTAAAGTGAAAAATTGCATCATGTATTCTTAGCCTGTTTGTGTTAATTACTTAAACAACGTTGTTTAAAAAATTTAAGCATTACTTACATTGTTTTGCGTCTATATCTACTCTGTACCTACTAGTGGCAATGAACTAATGCCATGTGCCCATAAGAAGTGGATGGATGAAACGCGTTACGTCGGCTGATAGACATCTTTCCAAAGTGGGCGAACTGGTCTTAGCAATTAGAAGCGGAATTTGCAAGGATTCATTGGTTCACAAGGTCTTTTACGTAGTTTTATCTTTATAGAAACTACCGTTTAATTTCAGAGTTTAATGTGTTTAATTTTCTTCCCACGAGAACGACCATGGATTATGGAGTAGAGTATCTGCTCCATGAGAACGACCTTCAAGGTTCTTGGTTGTTTACCTATTCTGATTTCAATAATGTTTTAAAAAGACATGATACCTATTGGTGGATACCTACTGAGACAGTATGTTAAATAATTATGAAATAACCCAAAGCCTTATTTAAATTTTTATATTGGCTTCATCAAATTGCTTTATAGCGTCTTTAGCAAATAATAGGAGCAAACCTCGGTTACGACCATTTTTTAAATAATATACATTGCTTTTTACAAAAGATTCTGTAAGTGCCTTTAATATTCTACTTAAACCAATCCCTCCAGTAAAAAAATTAAAATAAGCTATATTAACATATGGAAGATTTAAAGTGGGTATAACCAAAAACATAATAATGACCTACTTCTCCCAAACATCCTAGCCTCATATAGTATTTTTTATGCACGTCGTACCTATCCAAGTATGACGTCTTGCTCAAAATTGCGTAATACACCATACCAGTCCCAACCGCAACCCAGTTATGCTGCAAAATCAATGCCTAGCCGAGTAGGTACTGTTAGCTGGACGTGACCCCGAAAATCACCGAAACGAGGTGATCGTTCGGACAAATTGTTGTGTGTACCCCAAACAAAAGAATCTTGGTTTTCGATTAACTGCTTTATTCCTCAGAGATCTATCGCGGCTAACAGGATACGATGGATTTGTGTTTTGGCTAAACAGAACACACAAAAAGATAATTGGTTTTTAGCTAGAGCTTTTTTACTGGATAGGAATGTGTGATTTAGTTTTTGCCAGTCGTCTTTCTCTGAATTTTTCGATATCTTGCTTCCAGGAATGTCTCTTAGTTACATCTACAATCTAGTAGCTGTTACATGACATTCTACGACGTCATCATAACTAATGCCGTGATATTATTTCGCAGAAGTATTCAAAACAATATCAATTAAGTACATTTCATTACTATTAAGGAATGTATACTCAAACAGGGGCTGATAAGAGTTATAACAATGCCATAACGGAAGTACAGTGACACATAATATTTAATTTACGAGGTGATAGGAAGTGTCTAGTAAACAAACATCAGATAGATGACTCATCTAGGCCATTTACCCGACTTCGAGTTATGCATTATGAAAGAGAGCGTGATTCTTTTAGATATTTTATTTAGACCCAAACTTTCACTGAAATTCTCATGAATTGGAACAGACAATTTTTGGGTAATTGGCGTACCATTTTGAATGACGTCTCCTAATAAAACTTTCAGTTTATAAATAATGTCATTTACAGAGAAAGGATACAACAAAATAAAAGATTAAAACAGTTAAATGCAGAACAGTGCATACTATTCACATAAATAGGGTAATACGATTCTCTATTCTAAGGGTACCTAATACTGTTGCCAGCGAGCAGGTAACTACTAATTAGCAAGTTTCGAGTTAAGTGTCCACCTACAGTAACAGGATATAATACATATATATGACTCACACAATCTAGAATCGATGACGACAACTATCAAAAATATCGATGAGCATTTAGAGAAAAAGTCCTTCCCATATCCCATAATTTCGGACGTTAATTATTTTTATTTTTTTTATTTTTATAGACTCACGCCTGTATTCCCCAGAGGGGGTAGGCAGAGGTGTGTAGTACACCCACGTTTCGCCGGCTATGTAATAAGTCCCATGTAATAGGGGGCGAGCCTATTGCCATTAACCGGGCACAATTCCAGACTCCGTGCTGCTACTGAGAATTTCCTAATGGAAAAACCCAATAACACTTTGCCCGACCCGGGGATCGAACCCAGGACCTCGTGCTCAGCAGTCGCGCTTGCTACCACTAGACCAACGAGGCAGTCATTCATTCGTTCGTTAATTATTAGATATAATACATATATGGATGGTGTGAAGTTGTCTTTAATAAGAATAAATTATTATTGTTTCTTTTGCAGTTACTTGAAGATTTGCAATTATAATAGGTAGGTTAATTATTCATAGGTTATCGATGATAATATTATCAAATGAAGTAATCATGACGTTCTTGGTTGGAGTCAATGATCGCAATTAATTTGATCATATTAACTGAGTGATTAATATTTACTTGGCCCTAAACAGTCCGCCATTTATGTATGGTAGACTGAAATAATTGCACAAAATAATGAATAGGGACAATGGCTGTAGGAAATAATCGTTCGTAGTATGTTGATGAGGAATGCTAACATTGTGAATCAGAACAAAAGTGCTACATAAGAAAATCTAATATTTAATTGGAAAATATTAAAATAATGGTATTCTTTTTAGTGATGATTTTAACATACCTATACCGTAATTGATTTCAAACGAGAAATGGAAAGTATTGCTGATGTAGTCCTTTTAATAAGTAGAAACCACTTAATAGTAAGTGATTCATAAGAGAATAGTGATCAGGAATGATTCACCAATGCACACACGACATGTGATGAGAAAACTCGTGCGTTACATGACAAACGTAAAGCAAACAATAAGTGGCAGAAGAAAGATTAAACTAGCATTGGACTATAGTATATTACCTATACCTACATACTTAAACTGTTTTTACGTTATCCACGTATTATCTTTCTAGAGTCGCTTTTCCGGACTATGGAAGGTGACGTGTGATGGGAATGTTATCAATCCTAGTTTTAATATTGGTCTTAAGATTGGACGAGTCCGAGAAAGTATAGCATTATGATAATTTCAATGTTAATTAGATAAAGTCTCAAGTCTCAAGCAACATAACGGACAAAGCCAAGGGTCATTAAATGCAAATCCAATGATTCAGAAGGCGCCGCTCGATAACTACCTTCAAGGTTGTTGTACGGTACTGGAATAAATAGGTTATGTTGGCCAGTCAACCGCGACTGTTAGTCTTCTAACAACTATGGTTCAAAACAGATGGATAAAGTGAGCGATATGAGGTCATTAACTGACGCCAGGTGCAGCTTGCACCTTTCGTAGCGCACAGAATGCGATAACGAGAGAGAATTACTTTACAAACTGTGGTTTATAGCTACGCAAGAGTACCATTGATATGAAGCTTATCTTGTTTATAGATCTTGACACAATTTTGATATGAACAGTCCTAAATGCCATGGATGTTCAAGATATTTTGGATAAGGAAACCTTTTTTAAAAACTAAAACTGTTCAGCTATAATTGGATTGTGATTATGGACGTATAGTTGTTTTTAATTATTATTACCTCAGGTATTGCAATTCAAAAGTGCACTTACAAGTACCAAAGAAGCATTTCCATCCAAATATTAGGTTTACTGGAGTTGCGCAGATCCATACCTACTACATATTATAAATAATATAGTACCTAATGAAAGTTGTTATCATAATATTTATATAATTAAGTATATTCTTGGTAAGTGTACTGTAACTAATTCTTGGCGTAATGTAAGGCAATTTAATGTTTCGCAGAGGTACATTGTAGGTAGATCGTAAAGACTTTTTAATGGTGATCTTGAATTAAATCGAAATACTTAATCAAAATCAGTACTAAACAAAAAAGATCATACAAATTTGGATTTAAAGACAATTATTTTTATTTAAAATAATTGCGATGTAGGATACTACGTTACATACCTAGATACTATTATATCAGAGCTTTGTACGAGTACACGGATTAAATTGTTTACTGTTATTGTTTAATTGCATTTTATAATAAACACATCGACTTTATTTATTAATACCTAATGGAAGCAAATATACCTATTAATGAAACTTATTTGTGACATTTCATTCAAATATCAACATCCCTTTGTGACTTATAAACACAATGAAACCGTGAGACTACTTTTTCCATCAAATTGCATATCTACCGTGGAAGCCCGGATTCCTTTCTAGAGAATCAGACATGCGTAATTTAATCTTTCATACTCTTCAAGGGTAATGTAATGTTGTATGAAATCAATGTGTAGTAAACAAGAGAAATCTTAAGTAAGCAATCATAAATTCATTCATATTCTAAAGAAATAATACAATATACCTAGTACCTACTCGTAGATGCTTTACAATCAATTTGAGTGCGAACATTGTGTCGCAAATAACTGTTTTGTATGTAAATTCTTCACACGGTTCTTTTCATTCACAGGAAATTATGGTCATTCTGGCCTTTACGTCTTTTCTTAATCTTAGTTATTTAATTAGATTTTACAATTTCATTGAAAGCAGCTTGATAAAATATATTTTTTTATATAAATATTTAATAAGAAATTTGAAAAAAAACTTGAAAAAAAAAACAACTGATATCCCAACTAGCAATTTTCTCTTGTAGATGTGCTGATTTAAGAACTAAGGTGTTACAACTGACTTACATGTGTCTTGACTATGACAGAACATCTTATAAAAGCATGATTCAAGACGTTTTGTACTTAAAGAGTACTAACACTTAGTACGTGCTCTTATAGATGTATATAAATAATCGTTGTAACACATCTATCAGTACAGTTGTCTTACAAGCGCATTTTTACAGAGCAATTGCTCTTGAATATTATTTACACTTAAAAAAGCATCTTAAAAGTACATTCTTTCTTAGTAGAGTCTGCATTGAGTGGTTTATAACACTTATGATCTTAATAAACTTTTGCATAAAACTACTATGAAACCAACTCGTTCTAAGTGTAAATTGTCTTCTCTGAGTCAAATTAAAGAGAAAGCGAATAATAGTAGAGCTCTATCAGACTATTTGGTCTTATGGAAGACTTGTGAACACTTTATTAAGAATGTCGGCCATTATATTCATGTAAACAACGCTAAGTGTTTGTAACACTAACAGTTAACTATGGAGTTTGAAAAATGGAAAAAATTTAAAAGAAGCGGAGCATATAAAAATAAAATAAAACAAAAATACACAAAATCACAAATAAAACTACTTACAACTACGATAAAAAACGATGGAGCTAGTAAATCGGTCGATGGTTCCGTAGAAAAACAAGAAGATAATATTATGTTGATATAATATATTATGCCACTACTATTCATTGCAGTATTTTTGCGCTCTGCCCACCTATTTATCACTTATATTTTAACGTATAGTTAAACAAAGATACTCTAGGTGGCTGTAGAACTTTGCGGGTAAAAAAAGCTTTTAATTTAATAATAAATATGATAATGTATACGTACGTAGGTACTCCTGAACTTGAAAATGTAGGTAGGTACAATATTCTGGTTTTAATTACATACATAATTCGCATTCATCAGGCGGATAGTGGTCGTAAGTTGCGAATTCGTGGCAGTTTCGGCACCAGAAGAATTCGGCATGCAATAGTTTATTTACATCGCTTTGAACTAATATGAAATGAAATGGCTTTTGAGGGCCATTTTCGTTATACCATGATGTGTATCCACAAGCGAAACATTTTTGTGTAAGAATAAAGTGAGTTACGGTCCAGGGCCACTTCCTCATCTTGAGCAATCTCATTTTTTTTTTACTCAAAAAGCAGTCCACATCCATTATGGCAACCATTATACTATCGATCGTGACACAGCCGGGTCAATATTCACTACAAAAAGAGTTAATAAAAATATTTTAAAACAAACTCACTTAAAAGTCACAACTTACCCAACAGTTAGGTACCTACATATAATATACTGATGCATATTTGTCTCATCTAATATTACACCTACCACAAAATGGTAATTTGTAAGCCATGGTTTTAAAAGGAACCCTAAATTTATTAAATGGCTGCAAGTAGTTCTTTTATGTAAGAGCTCAATAAGTTCAAAAGGCTTAAAATTAACTTAAGTAGTGTGAAATAAGACATTTTAGTATTAAAGTTATCTTAGAGAAGAGTAATTGGTCTTATAAATCTCTAATGGCGTCAGTTTTTATTTTTATAATAAGTTAATATGTTTTTACTAATATTCTAAATACATAATTAAGTGGGCCTGTGAAAAAATTCTACTTTATTCCACAAAACATTCGAAGAAATGTACACCGCAAGTCATTTAAGTTCATAGACACATAATTATCAAGCAAATGAACTAAATGGTTACAAGAAATAAAAATACTACTAATACAAATAATACTTACACAAGTTGACAGTTAAACTTGTTTTTTTTTTATTTCAACAGCACTCGCGCACACACTTTCGGTTGTTGTGATAAATATTCCGTTATTGAGCTTCCAGAGAGCAATATAAGGGGAACAACACTTGCAAGTGCAGTCCTAAGAGTGCTCTAAGTCTATTTTACCTCAAACCATGCTGTTATAAGACCATCATAAGTTATTTTGGTCTTACAACAGCAGTAACAAGATTATTGTTAGTGTAAAGTAATCTTCAATAAGAGCGTTATTAGTTGACTGTAAGTGAGAATTCTCTTATAAAGTGCGCCTAAATCGACACTTACAGTTGTCTGTAAGTATGCTAAAAGAGTAAAAATTATTGGTCTTAGGACACTTGTAAGTTAAAATTTTGCTAGTTGGGATACGGATGGGAGTTGTTTTTTCAAATTTCTTATTAAGTAAATATTTATATTTAATAAGCTAACATGTGCTAAAACATGTAAAAATTTCACAAAAATATATTTTTTTACTTAAATATACGAAAGATATCCACAATGCTAGTTTAGATAAGATTTTCTCAAGAATTACCTAAGTAGATTATTTCTATCAAGTTCAGCGTTCTTTGAATTAAAATGTTCCGAGACCGGCTTGAAGAAAATCTCAGGAACTAAATATCCTAGTCTAGAGGAAGTTATCTATCGTAAAACACGCAGAGGGGTCCCTGAAGTGATTGAGATCAAGCTGATTGAATTAGCGAAAGGATGTCGCCTCAATCCCGGGGTCGAGATGGGTCAGGTACAGCCGGCGCCTTTATAGTATCAGCTGCCTTCATTAACACGTGTTCCTCATCATCATTTGTATATGATTCATTCGTGTTTAGATTAAGAAATGTCGTTGTATCGACGTTGTGCTATAAAATGTCCATCTGTTTCATACTCACGTTGTTTATTAAAAAGTAAGCTATTTTTGAAGTCTTTTTCTTTTTAACTGTTCAGTTTTACAAATGTTAGGTTTTAATACTCTGTAGTATGTACCTACTCGTGTCGTGTGTCTATAAGTACGTGGGTGTAGGTATATTTGGACCTGTGAATTATTCAATGTCATAATGAACTTTCTTATGACTAGGCACCCACTATAATTATGTAGGTATAATGGTGAAAAAAATCATCTGAGGAAACCTGGACTTCATGATCTTAAATCGCCAAATCGCAGTGAGCTTCCTTCTCTAAAAAGAGGCCTTTGCCCTGCAGTGGGATAGTTACAGGCTAGTTTATTTATTTTATTTAATATTTCTTAGCGTGTTGGTGTTTAGGAACATTCTAAAGAAAGTGTGATGGCTTTGTTTCTTTGCTTATTATTTTACTTAGGTATGGTATGAACATAATAATATGTTGAAAAAATCATAACATTATGCTGTAACAATGAACATGTTTCTAGTTTCTTGGCAGGAAATGAATCTATATTGACATATTACTTAAGTATATACTTATTTTGTAATTTTAAAATCATAGCAAACATCGTGAAATTCCCAATATTTGCTGTAACTCACGATTGATAATTGGCCATTTATTTCGCAATGGAGTTAATATTTGCTCGACACACAAACAGGTGAGTAAATCAATATCAGTTGAATGGGCCAGATATGTACCTAACCCTTATCAGAACGTACAGGTACGTGCCGTTATCACAACTTTATCAGCCTTGTTTATCGCAGGATAGCGTGATCAATAAAACTTATAAAGTAACTAGTTTTGAACGAGGAATTTGGGCATCAATCGATGTAACCAACCAGTATGAGTTGACGTAAAAAGGTGATAGGTTATAAATTAATAGAGCATTTTGTCGTACTTATAGAATTCTTTATTTTTAGTAAGTCTTGCCTTCTGTTTCTGGTAAAAAAATTCTGATTGAAGAACTGAAGATTTACCTACAAGATCCAATTAAATAGGAGACTTATTAGTTTGGCATTCAAACAGCAATCAATTTTGACTATTCTAAAAAGATTCTAGTTTGAATTACCTTTTAGGTTCATGCCGTCGCGTCGTAGACAACTTGACTTCTATATTTATATTTAGAGTCAGGTTTACTAACCTGACTCCTATAGCTAGTATAGCTATTCCTAAGTAAAACTATCTAACGGCAACTAACTAACAAGCCTTTATAATTACTTAACACGCAAGTCGAGTAGGTACAACTAGCTGCTAAAGCCCAGAGGTAAGCTACTGTACGGTAAATCTACCTAGGTTTTAAAATAAGACATTGAATTTAAAAAATATGTTTGGATTCTTGTACTCACCACAGCGACTAGCTTCCCACGCACCGTGATACCGATCATCGGTGCAAACCGCACTTCGACTCCTGGCTCCACCACCAGCTCCGCATCTCTCTCTATTAGTAGATCATCACGCAACAAGTACGGACTACCATCAGACTTCCACACCGTCCGCCCGCCGGTCAGCACGCCGCCCGGCAATTCAGTCAGACCTAACGACTTGTTAAGAAGATAAGGGTCCGTCGTTCCAAATGACTCTTGTCCTTTACACCCACAGAAGCAACACAGAACCGTTATGACGAACACTAACACTGTCCTCCACTTATACTTCGTGTCGCTGAACTGGCTGTGTCTCTTCTGCACACTCATATCTTTACAGCACTCCATTATTCACTAACTGAACACAAAAATATTCATTTCACTTTTACTAACGCTCCTCACCTGCTGCACCCTATTTCAACACCTATCCAAACATCGCACAGGTAAATCTTCAAAATAAACGAAACACATTTTCGTAAATTAACATGTAAGTTAGTTTATAAAACAATCTTGGATCTTCTTGCAGTCACATGGATTAGCCAATTTGAATCAAAACAATTCATAACGAAACAAAGGTGGGGCTGGTAAAAATAAAACAAGCAAAAGTGCGCGCCACCGCGCGACCGTTGAACGAAGTCGTTTGGCCGGTTTTGCGTTGAATCCTCCTCTTTACCCTACCCTCCTCATATATCAGCCTCACTCACTCACTCATTCTATCAAAGCCTCCTCCCCACCACTGCAGTTGTTTGCGAAGCGTCCAAATGCCGGAGCACAGCGCGGACCGCGCCGCGCGCCCCGGTGGCAGCATTCGGCAACAGCCTCAATTTGGTTTGACGTCACCGACACGGTCACGACGAAGACGAACGCTATGACAAACATTCTCATATAGTTCATTCGTTCGTTCTTTCCCACAAATATTAAACAATTCAGCTTCTGATCATAAAATAATGCTAGCATCAAAAACATTGAAAAAAATATTTAATTTAAATAAATTTTTGATAACAAGTAATCAAATATTTGTCAGCCAAACTGTAATATTTTGTGTGTTTTCTTAATTAAATTGCAACACTGAACACTATGCTACCGTGAGAATCATTCATTCCTTAATTCCGTTGGATTTCGCGAACTACTCGTTCATTCACTCATAAATTTCGTCGACTCTTTTATGTCTTCATAATTTATATTTAAAATAGTTGAAATATAGTTATAATATAAGTAATTTTAGGTCGATTTTAATTCCTGATCAATTTTATATCAACGTTACACGTAAGTTTTCAAGTTTTATCAAGTATTATACGTTATATTATAATTGTTGGCGTGGCGTGGCAATGCTTGTGCAGTGTCGACATTTTGTTTTCTTCATTGTATTTATATATTTATTTCTGTGCGAAGTACGGTCGCGTCGTAATTACTTTTATGATCAATAATTCCCAAACTACAATTGTGATCCAATCATAGGTATTTTCAAAGATCCGTTTTTACTTATAGATTCAACACAATCATGAGTTCTGGTGGTACTCGCGTGTATGTCGGCGGATTAGTGGAAGGCATCAAGAAAGAAGACCTCGAGAGAGAATTTGATAAATACGGAAAACTAAACTCCGTTTGGGTGGCACTCAACCCTCCGGGTTTTGCATTCATAGAATTTGAGAACTTGCAGGAGGCTGAAGATGCGTGTAGCGCGATGAACGGATTCGAGATGTTAGGCGCGACCCTGAAAGTAGAGATCTCTAGGAAGCGAGATGGGCCCCGCAGGGGTGGCGGCTTCCGGGGAGGACGCGGCGGCGGCGGTAACTTCAGGGGTCGCGGCTTCGGCGGCCCGCCCGGAGGTGGCAACAGATCCTTCAACTCTTATGGCGGCGGCCGGCCCTACAATCGCAACAACCAGCGCGATGAGTACGGCTCGGGCGGCGGTAACTTCAGATCTAGGTCGCCATTGTCTCGATATTAATTTAGTATTAGTTTTATGTTAGGTGTTAGTGTTATCGTAATCTGAAGCCTTCTAAGTGTTAAATTCAATGTCTGGTAAAAACTGGGGGTTTAATATTAATACTAGGAGGTGTTCCATTGATGTCTCAAGGAATTAGAGGTAATAGCTTTTATTTCTTATATCTTTTACTTACTATTATTACTGAATGTGACTTTTTTTGCAATTAATTCTGTCTAATTAGCATTTAAATGTGTGTAATTCATATCTAATGATTCAATAAACGTGTGTGAAAACAACTCCTGTTGTTTGTTCACTTTATCTACTTGTTGTGCTATCAAATGTGTTATAACCTATAAATTTAATTTTGATCTGTCATCGGACAAAAGTCCTCAATCATGTCTTGTAAAGTCTGTCTCAATTTCAAACCCGATGATGAAGGTGTCCTGATAACTTCATAAATGAGTTGTTTTTGTTTCAGTTCCTTGGAATTCTAATCTCGGGTCATTTGATTTATCGAGAAGTTAATGCAAGAACAATCCTTCAGTGATTACTTAACATTCTGCCTAAGCACCCTAATTGCTAAGTTTCTTTAAAAAAATATATGATTATATAATTCAATTAGATTTTTATTATGTCAATACAAAATGACATTACAAAATTATTCTTATTGCTAGTTTCACATAAATAATTATGAAGGGCTGCTGAGACACGCCATGAGAAGTTCCATCTTGTTCAAGAAGTTTTTTCCTTCCATTTTCTCCAGTTTGATTTCTTTGAAAGCTCCTCCGAGATGCTCCCACTTTTTATCTTGAACCAGTTCACTGGTAAAGAAGTCTTTTCTTGGAGATTGTGCTATGAATACTTGAATACCAACCGATGGTTCGCATCTTATTGCTATCATTCTGTCACCTAGAACAAAAATGAAAAAAACTTAATACCACTAGTTTGGTTACAAGGTTGAAGTAAAAAGTACAATGAAATAGTACTGTGTATTGTGTGATAAGTTGTTTATAAAATAACAACACAAAAGCCAATAACAGAATACACCAAATATGGTGTGAGAGCCTACCATTAGGTGAGGCAAGGAGACATGAGGAAGCATTTCCAAGTGGTTCTACAGGTCCTGATCCCAGGTGTGAGCTGCTAGCCAGGAGTTGCCAGCCCATGCATCGGCCAACAGCTTGCACTGCTGTCATCTGATGTTGATATATCTGTCAAATAGGTAAGGGTTTATTTTTAAAACAATAATGTCATCAGCTAATTGAGCAGAGACCAGAGGACTATGCAGAAGTTTCAGTGCACTCTATACTCCCTCTCTCATAGCCCGATGGAATGCTCTGAGGCACAGAGCAAGTGATAATTTAATACACAAATAATAATTAAGAAGAGTAAAGCTATATCCCTTGGGTTCGAACCTGAGACATTTGATGTGACCAGGCAAATATAACTACTATTTAATATTGATAACTGGTACTCCATTCCCTCATTCTCTTAGATGGGATGCTCTTTGAGGCACAGTGTAATTGATAATATTCACACATTACTTAGAAGAGTAGAGGTATGTATGTACCTTGGGTTCAAACCTGAGACCTCGACTTGACCAAGCAATGGTTATACAATTTAGGCTATTACTAAACTAGTAATTGAGAAGAAGTTAAATGGCGTCTGCTGTCTAGCTATCAACTATAAAGTGTTATCAATTAGTAAGTAACACATGAGATTAATAGTCTACAATTATCTTTTCACATCACCTTGGATAAAGATCTACATATTATATTTTATAAGAATCCTAGTGACACTAAATTTATTTCAATTTAAATATGATAATGTTGTATTTGCTGACAATATTTTATTATTTAATTACCTGACAGTAGATGAGATCCCTTAGCTCCTGCAGTTCATAAGACAAATGTCTGACTTTGCCGTCACGGCAAATACACTTGAGGGTCTTCTCTCCTACATGTACTACTAACGACGTTCTGCACACTGCATCGTACCTGTGTTATACTTATAGGATTACAATTATACAACTAACAAGCATGATATTCTAGTCATGATTGTAAAATCTAGTGTTAAATATGAGCTTACGGCTGTGAGGATATTGCCATGATTGGTGGAGAACCAGAAGTTATCTAATTCGTGTAAAATTCGTCAACATATATTTACACAAAGTTGAAATCTGTAGCATTTTAAGGAAAATAGCCACATTTAATTATACTTATTTTTGGCAAGTATGTCATGTAATTTGAGGTTATAATTTATATGCTTTTGCTAGTGTTATTGCGTCTGTTAGTATCTCAGGGACATTACGAGTTTCACCTAGCAGAATAGTCTGGTGAGTGACATTGTTTGGTGACATTGTTTGGTAACAATGTTAGTGAGTTCAGGGTCTAGATATGACCTTTCTTGATATAATCTACCAGCTTCAGACTTTGTCCTGTATAGGCTGTATAAATCAAAAGGACAAAGGTTTTAAAATCTTACCCGTAAGCCATAATATTGATCTTCACACATGACTGTGTAGGGCTGTTGAGAGCATTCCAGTGTGAAACGATCAGTGGATCTTTGACCTGTACAAGGACAAAGTGTCAGTAAATTAGCATGCCATTTATTGCGACTCAGAATGGCACAGGTTTTTAATCGTCAATGTCTATAAATAAAGTTTCATTCTCATTCAATGCAATAATTAATGGCACAAGAACATGGATAAGCGCTATATGTAGAGTAGGTATGTATGATCGACTGCCGAGCTGAAGTTAGGCTCTCGGATTGTTCGCGCGGGATATGCGTATTCGCATCTCTTTCCTTCTCACTGGCTCATTTAAACACCCCCCCCCCCCCCTACCGCGCCTCTTGACCCCATATAGTCCCTAAAATGAGTACTGCGACACCGCGCCAAGAGTAAGTTTGCGCTTACTGAACTTGAATAGAAAGTTATTTGGATTTTAAAGGTGTCCCCCTAGCCATTCTGACGTCAGGATTGCTGGTCTAACAGTTTGTGAAAACTATTTATAGTAAATTATCCTAATTTTGTTTTACCAAAATGGCTACCCTCACGCATGGTTACATCAATCCCTTATTTAAATAAAAATATGTTGACATTTGAAGCACATGGTGGTCAATAAACATGTTTTAAAATTCCATGAGAAAAACATGCCCGTTCCTAACTTCACAGTCGCAAAGATCCATGGCGCTGGCGAGTAGGTACCTACTGTACTTTAAGCCCTCAATTTTTTTATGCTCTGTTGCCAAACCTAATACTTTTCACTAAATTAATTTAGGATTACAAACCTCTTTTGCGATAGTGTCCAGAACGTATTCGCTGCGTCTTCGCATAAAGAAGTGTTGGGCTTGCTGAATGATTTGTTCTAGAAGTGATTGTTCCTTACTCATGTCTAGCAGTTCGTAACGATCAGCTGCCATAGGACCTGGAACAAATTATTTTTTAAATTCTGAACATAATATTTTCTACTCCTCCCTTTAATATTGATATGACGCGATACGTTCGCTCCGTCATGTCAGTGCGTTAAAAATTACTTCAAGTTTCTAAATCATAGAAACTATAAGTCCATTACAAAAGTAACAAAAAAATTAAAGTATCACATCCCATAATTAAATATTTATTAATCTTTTAGGGTTTCCTTTGTCTCTCTTACCTGCCAAACAGCGACGCTTCGAAGGTCCAAGCGGACCAGTAGCGGGATGCGGAAAGGGATGGTGTGTGTTAGCGTGATGCACCGCTCTGAGTAGCTGATGGAGCGAATGTTCCAGAACGTGGTCGTGCTCCGACTTGGCTGTGCCACTTTCAGGCTAAAAAAAGACATTGTAGTAAGGTTGAAGGTGTTATTTTTATTTTTCGTAAAAAGGGCTATTTCATGCTAGAAAAGCTTGCTGTAAATCTAAAATTACGCTCTAGGGCGTAATAGATTTTTTTAATCCCTACCGTAAAATGCAAAATTAAAAGCAGGACGACACAAATAGTAGGAAGTATATTGTATTACAAGGGCTGTAGATATGTATGCAATTAATATTAAAGGAACATTCAAAGCCTGAAATGCAGTCTGTTTGACATAAAATACTTTTCATCATATTAGGGGAAAGAGAAGAGCTCTTTATACTGTGATATTAGCAGGAAAAAACTAAAAAACATACAAATAAAAATTAAACGAATCGCGCATACCTACTGCGCATCCGTACGTCTTTTTCTACTTTTTAAAATTTTGACAATGTATTTTTTTGTTGAGTTATTCGAACTCTTTGCTAAAACTTGCATTGTAAGGCATGGATAAAAAAATCTATAACGCTCTAGGGTCGATTCTAGATTTACTTTTCGCTTTTTAGCATGCATTAGCCCTTTTTATAAGAAAGTATGATGAAACATCATCGTAGGTACATGAATTTAACAACCATAATGCTTAAGAAACTGGACAATATTATTAGATATAATTATTTAAATAATTTTATTTAATAAGCTATCATGTGCTATAACATGTAAAAAATTCACACAAATACAGGGTGTCTCACGGCAGAGTTAGGATTTTGAAAGGAAATAAAAGTCAAATTACATATTTTGTTGAAAACATTTTTATTAAAAATTATTGAACTATAATGCGGATTTTATGTTTTAAAGATTACATCTTCTAGATGTCTTCCATTTCGTAGCACGCACTCACGGAATCGATTCATCGCATTTTGCATAACGCGCCTAAGCAAAGCCGGCTCGATGTCACGTATTTCTCGTTGGATATTTTGTTTTAGCTCAGCGATATTCCTCGGAGTATTGACGTAAACTTTGCTCTTAAGGTACCCCCATAGGAAAAAGTCCATGGGGGTCAAATCTGGTGATCGCGGAGGCCACGCGATATCACCAAAGCGGGATATCAATTTTTGAGGAAACAATTCACGAAGTTGTTCCATAGTGGCTCTTGCAGTGTGGCAAGTGGCTCCATCCTGCTGAAACCACGTTCTTGAGCTGTAGGCTGGATGCTCTTGAAGTTGGGGTATAAAATAATTGGATATCATTTGCCGATACACCTCACCAGAAACAGTTATCGTAGCACCTGTCGCATTTTCAAAAAAATACGGCCCGATTATTCCATTGACCGAAAGAGCACACCACACTGTCACTTTTGGGCTATGCAGCGGCCTTTGATGTTTTTGTCTGGGATTGACAACTGACCAAAAGCGACAATTTTGTTTGTTAACATATCCATTTAAATGGAAATGTGCTTCGTCACTCCAAAACACAGTATTCAAAGTGCGAAATCTCTCAATGACTGTCTGGCAAAAATTTTTACGTAAATTGTAGTCATTCTCATTTATTTCCTGCACTATCTGTATTTTATAGGGATGGAATTTCAAATCACGTTTTAGAACCCGCTCTACGGTTGATTTGGTGACGTTTAAAGCCGCCGCTCTTTTGCGTATTGACAAACGTGGATTGCGACGAACGCTAGCTGCCACTTCGTTTATTGTTTCTTCCGTCCTTGAAGTTCTGCTTGGGCCCGGACGCGGTTGATTTATAGCGGAACCGGTAGCTCGAAACTTGATAACCCATTTACGAATCAAATTTTCGCTTGGTCCATCGCGTAAACGTCTGATATTGTAGTGAGAACAAAACTGTCTCCGAGCCACAACGTACGATTCTCCACCTTTCAAAAACGCTTCGATAGCGAACGCGCGGTGTTCACCCGACCACTGCGACATCGTGACTAACGAATCCGCACGAACGACGAAGCTACTGCGCTCCTCCCCCCGCGCTTACTTGCAACGGTTTTTTAAATATTCAAATTTAAAATCCTAACTCTGCCGTGAGACACCCTGTATAATTCGATTTTAATTTAATCTTTATTAGATCGACTATCGTTAATAAATATACAAGTAATGTCTTCGAATCGGTCCCGCAGGGTGGTACCTTGAAATATAAGTAAGTTATAATTATAAGATTGTAAGTTTATTGTATAGTTATTTTATAAGGCCTTAATTCATATAAAAAAAGCGGGCGGTTAAACACAGCACGAACGCGTCATTGCTGAAAAACATTATTGTAATTTGTTTTGTTATTATGATGAAAAACATTGTATATCACTTGGGCGGTACAACAATTACTAACGTCAGGCCATTAAATCCCTCGCCTGCAGTTCGGGCTTTAAATAACCCTTCTTTAGTAATTGTTTACTTACCGTCCTTGTACTATTAACATTGGCAATTTGCAATCGACATTTTAAGAATTTGTTAATAAATAATGTCGATAAAATATTGATGTTTTATTACCTAATACGTATCTTAGGGCTATACTTTAGGGTTGAATTGTTTTCATAGCAAACCTTAACTCCTTCCGGGCTGGCGTTGTTATTGTTTTGCCCATTATTGTGGCATAGTCCGATCATCACTTGAATACCAGGTAGAACCTAAAAAATATTTGAAATGTGTTAAAATGTAAGTCAGGATACACTGCTTTAGAATCTAAGTGCTCAAATCAAATTAGTTAACGAGGTCTGAGATCTTAACCGCGCTAACTTGGCTTGGTTAGTGTTTCTATACATTATCGGTCCCTTATTGACACTTTTTGTTTTAGACAGTTTATCATAACTTTATATTTTACATAGCAGAGGTAGCCTAGTGGTATGACCCTTGGACTACCAAGTCAAAGGTCGAAGGATCAAACCCCAGGCACGCACCTCTGACTTTTGGGATTTATGTGCGTATTAGAAACTAATTATCACTAGCTAATTGTGAGGAAACCATAATGATATGCTAATTTCTAACGCATATCAATGTTTTTACAAACCCAAATACTATTGAATTGACAAAACCAAATATTTTTTTTCCTCTTGCCCAAGCACTTTTAAAAAACCGCACCTTATAAACAAAACGTCTACAAATCTTGGGCTTTCTGGGACAGTAACTGATTGTAGGTATCGTCAGGATTCCAGGGTTATAATCTCTAAGATCAAATCTGTTGGGTTTAGGCGTCGCTATTTTGACATTTATTGACAATTTTCGATAAAAAATTCTTTTTGATAAAATAGAATCTTTATGCTAGCCCTTCACTCGTCGAGGTTCACGGGATTATGCGAGGTGTAGTAATACGATGTTACGCCAGGAAGTGTCCGTCTACAGTCTACCTACACTATTTATTTCAGTGTATCAGCGCGAGAGCTAACGAGGTAAAGCCAAGACTGTATCGACATTCTCGTGTTCTCACTACCTCACTTAACTTCACAAGAGTAAAGAGCTAGCTTCAGAAGCATATCACATTAGTAAGTGGAAATCTCAAAATTTCAATTATTGTTTCGACTTTTAAACTTAGAAGATTGGTAGATTGGTGACCTTAATTTTGAACCCAAAAATAAAACTTACAGTCGCCATAATTTGGTTACCAACAACCATGTGTGGTATAGAAGCATCTAGCTGCACGGCTTCGGCCGCGAGTCTAGCAAACAGTTCCTTACAAAAGAGTACGTTTTGCGCGGCCTCTAATTTTTGTTGCCAGTGTAACTCTGCTCCGTCCCCGGGGAGAGTGCCGGGACAGTTGATAGCTGCTGAAGTCAGCGCGGCTGTTACTACATCTTCTTGTTCTGGAAACATAGTGATTAATGAAAATAGTTATTTCATATTGTATAGTTTTTATTCTATACTTGACTTGTTTAATATACCATAATCTAACCCTATTTTTATCTATACCTATATACAAAGCCTGTAATAGTCAACTGCTGGACATAGGCCTCTTCCCATACGTATCACTTATTTTGTGCGCTCATTAGGTGTTTGTCCTTAATCGCCACGCTGGGCAAGCGGGTTGGCCAGGTCGCAGTATGCTGCTGCCCATCCTGCGGATCTTTTACTTTATCGCATCTTAGGCACAATATTTGTCCATACATTTCTAAAGAGTGACCCATTATAGAGGAACACATTATAGATTTATAAATATGCTTTACCCTTCTGACACATGACAGATATGAATGCGACGCCTTGTAGCTCCGGCGGCACAGTGACGCGAAGAGCTGACGGTACGGGCCCCGCCGCGCTCATTGCTTGAGCTATCTGTTCCTCTGGGGCTTTGGTTACCTGGAAAATATCACTATGTTAGTGTTCATACTACATGACATACTCTTTTCTAAGACCTATTTATTTCCAAGGCATCTTGCCATCTCAGTCACACAAACTTCGACCAAGATGCGACTAACCACGTGACTAATTTAGGTATGATTCCGTCTTTGTAGTATGACCTCATCACGAAGCAAATACTAAGAGGAGATGGCATAAGCATCGGCGCACTGATACCAACCATACTACATTGGCGCACAACACGCCCCCAGGTAGTGGGTGTGGCTTATCAATCGAACTGCAGTCGTTCTAGGAGTACTACTAGCGTCACTAACCAAAGTTCTCATAAACATTTATCGTTTTCTTAAGTTAAAGAAAGAAAAACATGAAGTGTTGCGTATTAGACTGTAAGAATTACACAGATAGACGTCCTGATACAAAGAATGTCGTCTCATTTCATAGGTAAGTATTTTTAAACGTAATTTATGAATAGACTTCTAGAACATTTCTCGAATTTTTTCACTAGTTTCCTGTTGATTTTAGTTTTTCCACCCGACAAAAGATGGCCTTAATATATGGAGACAAATAGCTGAAAAATACATAAATATAATTTAAATCTTTACCTATTAACGTATTAAAATAGATTTTGTAATAATATAAACCTTTTTTGATTAAGAAAAATATCGTAATTATGGTTTTAATTTGTATTTAAAAACATGAAAAACTTGTAAAAGCGACATCTATCGCTAATGCGTGTAAAAATAAATGATTTCATTCATTACATTGACGTTGTTACCGTTTAATTTGACTTGTATGTACCATGTTGCAGGTACATTTATTTGTAAATATTACTATTTTACTATAATTTTGCCGTAGGCTTGCACAATTCTAATTACGGCCTGGAGTTCGTAACCTATGCTAGACACACTAGTGACACTAGCGGCAAATAGCAAAAACATTATGCAGTTTTCACATTTGTTATACGAGATAGTTTAGCTAAATACCGCTAGGTGCGTGGGTGTTGGTGGGTGGAGTTAGCGGCGTGTAACGTCCCCCTCACCCCGCATACTGTCACGCATTTTATCGTTGCAAAATTCCCTTATGCCATCTCCTCTTAGTATTTGCTTCGTGGACCTCATTTATGGTTGACATAAAAATCGAATTTCTATTGCAAAGAAGAAAACGCGTGAAAAAGGAGCTATTAAATATATCCCTTTGTTAGAAATACGTAGAAAAAGAAATTAATTATTAGTGCACGTCAACAAACCTCAAACACCCCAGTTTGACTAAATTTAGAGCCAGCAGTACGGTAACTCAGATCTCCAACTATTGTGTTTGAAACTTTCTTTAGTCTCCAGTTTTGTCGTAGTCGTAACAGATCTATATGGAAGTCAGGCATGTTCCGGGTCATTCTCATGGTTTCACTGGCTCGGAGACGTTCCACTCCCGCCAGGAGTACAGCAGCTGCAGCAGCAAGGGCTTTCTTCCTACCGTAGACTTGAACCATGGGTCTACCTTCAACTTGTTCAGGTTGAACTGGGTCCAAAACCTAAAAATTTGAGTATAGATGCTTTAAAATAAAAATAAGAAATTAGGGTCAGTGCATTTTGCATTAGCACATTACTTAGTATTATTTGAATTATATTAGTTACAAAGAACTTTTGGATATTTAAAAATTCATAAAGTTAGAAGGATGTCTACCACAGAAAACAGTTCTCATTATTATCTATGTTACAAGGGTTCTGTATCAAGGTAAAGATACATTTAATTTTTCAAACACAGTAAGCACAAGGTATAGTATAGTCTGTGCAGGCAACCAAATTAACTGAGCTTAAAATTGCTTTTTCAATAAATTAGTTGAAATATAAATGTTATGAAATTGTATAAAAATCAAAGTAAAAAAATAATTATATAGCAATAACTCTTTAGAATCCCTCACCATGTATCTCTTTTCCTTAGCAATGCTCAGTACATCAGCAAGAACGCAGACTTCGGTTAGAGCGTTCCTCAGTTTGTTGCGGACAGAGTCCCAAGGCCACAAACTAGACTGGTATCCCGGTTCCTTGTTTTCATCCTCAGACTTTGAGTCAGAGCTACTTTCACCTTCTTTCTTGATGGTACAAAACTCATCTTCAGTTTTAGAGAAATCTATCTTCTGTGCCAACCGTGCTAGGTTTTCTGACATAGACAGAGGACTGAAAATACAATAGTAGCATTTATACTATCGAGAAGAGCATGAATATCAATATTATTAACATTGTAATCGATGAACGCCAAAAAAAGTCTCCAAATATTATCATGGTGTATACTTACGCTTGATATATTTCTTGGCCATCGTATGTTATCTCTTGGATTTGGTTTTCTATTGGAGCTTCTATGGAAATGTTGACTGAATTTGCCATTTTAACCTTTTCCCTATAATTTGATGGTAAATATTTATAAAATTTTTAGCGCAAATTTGATTGTGCAAAATGTATCGGTAAAAAATAACAGTACCTTTATACATAAATCTCCAGTATATATTCTAGTAACGGTAAGATCATTTGTTATTTACGTATTTCGTGAATACAATTAGCTGAAAAATAATAAAATTAAATGAAAATTTGGAAGCATTATCAAAGACACTTTCATTCATTCCTCCCAAAAAGTCCCAAAATATTTGACATTGACATATTGACATAGCACTTTATTGAAAATTGTCATAGTGACATTTCGTTTAGTTTTTTGTTGTTTGTTTTCGTGCAGCTTATTTGGATTTAAAAATAAATTTTATTTTAAATATAAAAAATATTTTTTTAAAAAGAAATACGCTATGGTATTTCGAATTTACTTGTTTTTCTTTTACGTACCTATTTGACTGTAGCAATTTGTGGACTTCGTGTTCCACGCCCACCCTTGCCCACCCCGGCCCCAAGTCCCCAACCAATGGTTGTCACTTGTCATATTTTCAATGTTTGCTAGCGACGTTTTGTACGGCTAAAATATGCTTTACCAAACGTTAATAGTTCTGGAAATGAGGATCTCTTTACAAGAGTTATAGTTAAACTGATAGAAGTTACAAAATTGAAGTCATAATAGAAGTGTTATTTCACTGGTTTCTCTAAAATAGTGGTTCATAATGACGGACAGAGTCATAGCGGTAAGTGGAACATTATCCATCATATTCTCACTAACTAATAGAAACACGGTAACTCGAACAGTTGGCACTAATCGTGTTTTAACGTCGACTCATTGCGTTATCACTTATTGCTTCGATGATCATGAGGATAAGGCGAGAGGTGTAGGTACGAATTTCAGTCTGGGTTTGTAGGTAATAACTACAGTTATTACCTACCAACCCACCATACATAAGGAAGGACAATGATCTGTACCTACACACACAAAACCTACCATAAGTTATTAATCAACTTACCAAGTAGGTATTGGTTAGAGTGGCTTGGGGTCTAGATTACCAATAATTGATTTCATATTAATCTATAGTAGGTACCTAAAAGCATCCAAGTCAAATTTGTATTTAGAAGTCACAACTTAAAATTTCAATTTTGCAGGAGAAGAGTAGATCTTAATGAAATGGTATCTTTATGGACTTTGAATAAATTATCTTCATGTAGGTACTTATAAAATTAATAATTATTACCTAACTTAAAATAGCTTATAGCATCCCTTTGCAGGGCAGTATTGCCAGTCTTAAGCCTATTATATCCATTGGCTTTTATAAAAAAATAAGATAGTACCTATGTATTTTTTTGCTTTCAGTCCCGTCCGAGTTTGGAGCAGGTGACAGCAATAGTGGATTTTATGGAAAAGCATCCTGCTCTAGCTCTAGGTCAGTTGAGAGGTTTAGAGGGCCGGGATGAAAGTAAAAAGCTGTGGTTTAAATTGACCAGAATAGTTAATAATATTTCAGGCCCCACTAGGCCTATGAAGTCTTGGATTAAAGTAAGTTTAAATTATTTGCTCTCCTTTTATGTTATTTGGTTTTATTTTTAATATGGCTTATTAAGCGTTGGCTGCAGGTACGGTCCACCAATAAAAATAGAGTATTAAATAAATAGCTTTGACTAAAAAAGATAATAATCATTATGGAATAGTGGCCGGAGTCCATGTTTAGTAGTCCATGTCTTGTTTGCAAACTGAATAATAATGCGCAACATAATTATTGATTTTTTTTCACTTATATTTTCTGTATATACCTTGTTTCTTCCATATATTACCTATATTATATTCTACTTACCTATACATTTTTTTTCGAACGTCACGAACGTCGAACGTAAGTGTCGAAGCATAATTATACTATGCAAACAAGCATAGTACCTATGCTTAAATATTTTATAATAAATGATTGTTTATTAATGTATTAGTTATACCTATCATGTATTATAAAGTTGAGTATCTTCTCTTTACAGTATTGGGCGGACAAAAAGTCGACTGTGAGATCCAAGGTACTCGGCGGAGGTGGTGACCCTAACAATCTGTGCTCTAACATTGAGAAGAAGATATGGGATCTCTTTCTTGCCAATGGTAGTGGCAGTAAGTTACTTTAATGATAATAAAATTAAAAATAAAGCAAAATCATTTACTTCAAGGAATTAGGCATACCTATTACATTTAGAAAATAATTTCTGTTAAATAGTAGGTATTAAAGAAGTCAGCTGATGTCTAATGTAACTTTAAACAATGGTGGTTTAAATATTAGTTTAGGGGAACCAACACCCATGTCCTGTCAGTAGATATTTAGTTTTATAAGGTTATGTATGAAAGAAAGAATGTCAAATTAATGATGAGGATGGGAAGGAAATGTATTTTTGTAAAACCTAAATTGATGTTACCCATGGGGCTGCCAACTCTATCAAAACTTTTTTCTAGAATCCCGTGGAGGTGGAGTGAAACAAGAGTCTAACTTTGTCGAAGAGAATTTCTACAACGAAGACAGTATGGATGAGAACCATGTCGAGTCAGATCCAGTGCTGACCTTTGAAGAACCCGCGTGTGATGTGGAAGACAGGCAGACTGCTATCATGGAGAAACTAGTAAGTAATGATTTGCTGTTACTGTTGGCTTGAGTCATCCCACAACTGGGCAAATGCCTCCCCCCATGATCTTTGTCAACTAAAAAATAAACTATAAAATGAGCCACAATGACGAGTATAGCTTTTTTTTAAAATTTCTTTAGAGCGTGTCTAATCATCATTATAATAAACCAGCCTGAAACTGCCCCTCTGCTAGGCAAAGGACTCTTCTCATACAGAGAATTTAGGATCTCACATTACGATGTTGTGTTGTGGAATACAATATCATCAGATAAGTGGTGTAAGTAGCCCCAAAATTTGTCAAGATTGGCATAGCAGACTAAGGGGGGCAGGCAGAAGGGGCGGTACATCCCGGGTCCCCAAATCCCGCCAGCGCATTAACTTTTTTTTCCAAAATGTACAAACTACAAAAACGTAAATTTTTGAGGAGACTAGGGACCCCATTTAGTTTTGCCGCCCCGAGCCCCTGACGGTTTAGTCCGCCTCTGTGATACCTATATTGTCTATTTATTTTCCACTATCATCTCACGTGTTTTAATGACAGGTCGACATGACAATATGCTAGTGATTTTACTACACTTTTACTGAGAAGTAAGTGTATCTACCTATACCCACTATCTGTATAGATACTATCGCGGACACGAACGATGCACCACTTTGCGAACAAAATGCTTTGAACGAAGCTACGTGCGTAGGGGCGCGGCTAGCGCTACGTTCGGACGCCGGGTGCAAGCGATTCTAACCTTAAGAGTGGTTCACTGGCTTTGTCCACGATAGTACATGTAAAGTTAGTAACTGTGCATTGTGAGGAAAGAAATGTTTATCTTGCATTCGTTGTTGCTTGTAGTGTAGTTGTGTATTAAAATCTCTAGTGGATTGCCATGTCAACTTGTCGCGGTCTATATGCGACTATTCCATGAGAAAAACCAAACCACAGCTAAATTAAAAGCCAAAGTTCTGTGGCGTTTACTAGAAGTGCTATTTTTTATAAATAAGGTTGTTTTTTATTATGCTTTGAGGTACTTATCCTGGTTTGCAGGTGAAAGTGATGAGTGAGCAAGCGGCCGCCATGACGCAGCTGGCGCAAGCGTCGCACGTGAAGGCGCAGGCTATGGAGAGACTCGCCGATGCCTCGCAGATACAGGTACTGATTCAATTTTAATTTCAATTTATTTTTTTTTTTAAATTTTAAATAATTTTATCCTGGATGATATGAATATGGTACGGGACATTTACTTTTACATGTAGGATATAATTCAAAATGTTTCTGAGTGGGAGCCGCATAATGTTGCAATAAATTTAAAATAACAGTACATTTTATTTGATTTGACCCTTTTACTGTGTAAAATAACGATATTGCCATCTAAAAGTGAATTAATATTGTAACTAAATCTACCTACCCTAACCTAGAGGTTAGGTTAGAGTACAAGGGAAATTATCGACTAATAGAAAATCTGTTTAAGTATATTAAATTTTCTGCCATAATATTCACAAAAATTTTCAAACATTATTATTTAAACTATTCTGATTCCTCAATTACATTGTTCTTTATCAACAGGCGCGAGCTATCGATCGTTTAGCGAATACATTCGAGACGATAAGTGCTACAGCGCACGACGTCCGCAATTCTATCGTCGATATCGACGTGACGATGAAAAGATTCTACTCTACATCGCCGTCTTAGCACAGGTATCTCTGAACTGCCGCGACACTTCGGCAAAGTTCGGTTTTGATCGTAATAATGGACTGTGTTGCCATGTAATGGTGATCAAGAAGAGATTATGGCTTTTTCCAGTGTTGTAAATTAGAAATAAGATTCATTGTTGACTGGGAGTGTTGGTCTTTTCATCCTGGTTATTCAAGAAGTTACTTGTTTATCAGGTTTTATGTTTCTTGATGTGTTCCTCTAACATAATGTGTAAACAATTACATTAACATTACAATAACAATTAAACTTGGGTCACAGTAATGCCATTATGGTGAGTGATTACTACGTAATTACATTAGAAAGAGTTTTACTGTGCTCCAAACATGTGCGCAGTAAAGGGGGAGGGGGCAACTGGGTCTGGCCTACTCTAGAATGCTTCGTTCCGTTGTCTATGACTTGTCTACGGCCGGTTGACAGCAATAGTAGAGTTTGCCACCATAGAATAAAACAATTGGCACGTCCTTGGCTCCAGAAGTTTATTTCCGTTTTTTTTTATTGTATAAAAGAAGCCGCCGTTATTTGGTTAGTCTTTCAAGTTTGTCTTTTACGTTATTTCCTTGATTTAGTACAACTAGTCCTTAATTTATTTACAATATACCTACTATTATTTAAGTCTTAATGTAAATAAGTACAAGTTATATAATAACTGTTATACTCTGTATTCGATAAAGAAATATCGATATTTTGATTATGGAACAGTCTACAGTGCTAATGACTTACAATAAAACAGCAGATTGTTTTAACTTATTTATATTTTTAACACAACGTTAACATCACATTACAATACAAATCCTAATAGAGGTAATCTAAAGTTGAAGCTAATTAAAAAAAACATATTTTCACATTAGTAACATCGTTCGCCAAAGCGTGGAATGCAAAGGCATGCAGCCGATCCGATTCGTTGACGTCGAGTGAAGGCAATAATACTTGCATTATTTTTCGCTCTGGCTAACGATGTGACAGTAAGGAACATAGCTATAAGAAAATGGCGTTGCGTTACGTAGCAACCTTTAAATGGTGAAGGTAAACACGAAGAAAGTACAGACGCCAGTAGGTCAAACTACCCGAAACTGTCAAATTTTCCCAATCAACCTTGAACATTATGCTGTAGCTATAAAGTTGAAAATCTATTAAAGAAATCTGACAGATTGTAGTAGCTTGATGTGCTGGCGTCTACGTACATCGCACAATAAGTTATATTTTACAGATTGTATAATTATGAGAAAATAACTAAACCTTGTCCGATGAATTGTAGGTGAGAGAGAAAGAAAGATCTATTGTGTAATAACTATAGATGGTGTAACAGATAATACACAAGACATTTCGTTAGGTGACTCAGCTAGGGTTGCCAGATCAGTATATCTAAATATCTGGACAAAGTATCAAGTTGTCAGGACATTTGAAAATCAGAAAAAAAGAAAAGCAGTTACTAATTTAGCTGTCGGTCTAGACTCAGCTCATGAAACTTAAAGACATTTTTGTTCCACGAGTTTTCGAAATTCGAAAAAAAAATATAATAATATACAAATTATCACGATCAGCTGACGAATTATGGGAAGACCTTTATTTATATAATTTTGCGAACTTCGAATACTTGTAGAACAAAATGTTTGTTCCTGTTTGTGTCCTGCTTTTAATTTGTTACGCGCTGTATATGTTCCTAAGTTCTTTTTCGTCGCTTCATTTTGGCTCTTAGACTTTCAGTTCGTAATTTATTCTAAGTTTTTAATTATAATGTTAATTCTAAAGCTGCAATTTAAACGTAAACCCTTTACAATATGTCTCGGCTCTTGTGTAAGTCTTTACTAAAACAGTACATCTCGTTTAAGTTTGCCGCTTCAGAATACAACATTGTCTTATGGCTCATTTATATTATTCGGTATATATAGTATTCGATTGAAGACATATTCGATCGAAGACATATTCGATCGTAGACATATTCGATCGAAGACATATTCGATCGTAGACATATTCGATCGAATATATATTTGATCGAACTCATATTCGATCGTAGCTATTTGCGATCGCAGACTATGTTGTAGACACCGACCAGTATAAATGATTCCAGTTAAACCGAATACGGCCGACGCATTCGGTTACCCATTAATTTAAATGAGCCATTAGTAATCGCCGCGTTTTAGCTGCGATTTAGATTTAATATGTAAATTTTACGCACAAATTCAGTACATTTTAATAAATTTTAGTTACTGTAACTATATATCTTTAATGTTTATGAATATATTATTATACAGTATTTTATGTATAATGAAACGACTAAAGACGTTTATTAAATATGTCTATGTTCGAAATTTATTATGTTTTTTATTATATGCCTAATGACTTTAATTATTATTAATTTATTGTTACTATTTAATAGCTCTGCTTTTAACCTAGATCTCGCCTGGAAAGCGATGTACCGCCTGTTTCTAATAATTACAAGTTATCAGTTCCCCTTTCAGATTTCTTGATATTTTTTTTTTGTATAATATAGGTTTGTCACGGACTTGTGGATTTCCTTACTAATATTAGTATAAATGCGGAAGTAAGTTTGTTTTATTCGTTATTTTTTCACGCCTAAGTTACAGATTTTGGCATATTTAATTTTGAGTATTTGCATATACGTTGTCTGGTGTACAGAAAAAAAAGGTGTACCGAAACGGGCATACCTTTCATCCCGAGAAAAGCACTGTTCCCGGGGAAAACCACAATAACATTCTTAGGATAATAGATGGCGCCACGTGGTTATTTATTTGACGAGGTACAAGCCGATGACACTTAAGAACATAATTATGTAATCTAGAACATAGACAAGAAACAAATGACCCTTTTTATAACAGAAAGTAGGTATATAAAAAAGTGCCACCAACATGGCCACATCAAAACGGTTACCATCTCAGCATAATTATTATGCAAATATGCAGGGCGTGGTAACGCCCGGTGCTGGTTTCCATATGATACCTCCGGCAGTGACTCAGGACGGAGAAAACCATAAAAATTATATTAGTTAAAAATCTTTTAAAGGTATATTAAGACGTGTCTGCAAGACGTCAGATTATATCATGAAGCAAATACTTATATAGTATTTGCTACATGGACTATATACATAAACGAGTTTACACAATGATACTATATTCTATATTTATAGATACAATTTAAACGGTAAATGCCTACATTGTAGTGAATTTTGTAATTAGAATGCTTGGCAGGTCAGGAAGCCAAGTAATAGGTATCTTGACTAGCTAATAAAATTACACTGTATGTCGTCAGTTTCACACGAGTGCGTGAGATTATCGCTTCATTTCTTTAAGATAAAGATTCCTATCCTAAATTCAGAGGATAGTACCACAGTTCGGAGTAGTTCTGTAGTTTCTGCCTACCCCCATACGAAAAAGGCGTGAATTTATGTATGTATGTAAGTATGCACTCAAAATAAAATCTAATAAGTACCAATGTTAACTGACACCATTTTACAAGCTTTTATTTAACTTGCAACGTCACATACGTGTTCGGGTGGAATCTTGCAAGTTGAACTAGAACAACTTCCTCTTATCCTATGGAGTTAAATTTTTGCATTTGAGTTCAGTTCCGATGACAATGCATTTTTAGGGTAAGCATGACCTGAATCGACATCCAGGATTAGCTCCAGATAAAGAAACTCTTCAACGGTCAACGGCACAGATACTAATTTTTGCATAACGTTGTTTTATAAAAACAATTTTAGAGAGATTGGAAGCAATTTTAATGTATACACAACTTATAATGTACCTTAATAATAATCTTTAATCTTATATTTAAAATTTGGCATATTTTCCATGAATGAATAGTAGGTATGTAGGTACCTATTTCTTCCATAATTTTTACAGTACGTACTTACTTTTTTTTGCTGTACCCAACACTTTGCTATTAACAAAATAATTGAATGTATGTGAAAAAATGTTCAAGGTAGAGTATGCCTTGATTCCTAGTTTTTTTTTTACATTTATACTTTATCCCCAGATGCAAAAAAGGGCTTTTGTATCGGAGGTTAAATTAACTAAGGTATTAAGTATTTAAAAAGTTCCCTATCCATTTGCATAAAATTTTAGGACATAATATAACATGGCATAATTTTGTTTTTCCTACGCATTACACATTACGCATTTATTTACGCATAATTTTTTAAACCATAATTTCTCTAATCGTAATAATGTTTAAGCATAACATTCTAAAGCATAAATCTATTTCCGTTTAATGATTATAAAACATAATTATAAAGGCATAACAAAAACGTATAATAATTCACTCTTAAAATATTAGACACAAAATCACAATGCACTTAGAGAAAAGGTAAGTTTGTAAATTTGTTACATAATAAGAATATAATATATTTTTTTAAGTATATAAATATTTAAAAATGTGTTTGATATGTAGGTAATTCAATTGAATAAATGAGAATATAAAAATAATGTTTATTTCAAAAATAAAAGTTTTGCTTATTAGTGACTATGATTTAATAATACCGTACTTAATAAACAATTAACAGTAAATAACACAAAGTTATTTTTATATAGTTAAGTACATGAGCAGCGGTTCCAGTTTAGTAGTCGTATCATTTTCAAAAAGGTCGATTTCAGATCGTGTGTGTTTTTGAAGTGATTTGATGCCATCGTAAAGTTACACAAACTGTAATTATTATCTCGAAGCTTGAATAATACTAATACTTACTTAATTTTGACACACCAAACAAAATATTCCAAGTCTCAAAATAATTACTTGAAGATAAAAACATTATTTTTTCAATCGTAATTTAAATTAAGTTTTATTAATAATAATTAGGTAGTACAACAGGGTAGTACGGTAACATCACAGTGTAGTTATAACAAAATTGTTCACCAAAAATAAAAAATAAGAAAAAGTTTTAAGTAGTAAAGAGATGATAAAAATTTCAATTTTCAAATGTCCAGTTTGCGTTCGATATCTTGTGTGTTGCGTTTATGGATAGATTGGCTACATTCTTGTTTTTTAATAAATATTTTTTTGGTCCCGTTTTTGGTCCAGCAAAACTTGTATCCTTTTTCTTTAGCTCGTAGTTTAGCGGCTCGAAATAAGTGCCTATTTTCTTGTGTGAGTCTTTCGTTAAAGTATAATTTGTTTTGCGGTCCGGGTACTTCGACTTCGGTTGAGGTGATGTTGCGTCTGACTTTTGCGGATTACAGGAATTCGTCACGTTTGTGGCGGCGAACAAATCTGAAAACTTTAGGTCGAGGAAGTAAGCTTGCGCCGTCTTTAGTATCACGATGCGACGGGTACATGTATGTGAGACATATTGGCGGATTAGGAGTGGCCCAAGGGCCACCCCCGCCGCACTTTAACTTATTGATCAACATTATAACTTATAAAAAAAATTGTTCCCGTTATTCCTATATATTTTTTATACCTTAATACTATTATGCTAATAGTCATTATGCTTAATAACATTATGCGAGCTAAAATTATGCCAAAATAATACAATACAATAATACAAAATAAAATAATTATTAAGTATAGCCTAAAACAAAATTATGGCAAATTAAACTGTAAGCCAAAGAACAATTCATCATCATCATCTTCCTGCCCTTTTCCCAATTTATTTGGGGTCGGCGCAGTATGTCCTCTTTTTCCACACATCTTCCACAGCCAAAGAACAATTATAGCTAAATATTATTATATCTAGGTATCAAAAAAATATGCCAAAGTAGTTATGCCAAAGTATATAAGGAAGAAAGACATTATGCAAATGGAAGGGGTCCCATTTAAAAAGTATTGGTAGCAGAAAAATAACACACAGAGGGTGGGGATGAGGACCTCAAACCCATTATGATCTTTAAAATATTATGATCCTGCCCTTAATTGACGTCATAATGAATGTTCCTATCCAACAACATCATAAAAAACAACTAAGTATTCTTAAGTCAGTCCTCCTTAGCTAACGGTAGATATTTTAAAATACTATACGTAGCCCTGCCCTTACTAACTTCAGGTGTGTCTTCTGGTACCTGGCCGGCCTGTCCCAAGCCGTACGGTGGTACTGCATTCGTTCTTAGGTAGAAGTTTCCTTTGGCTCTGTGGAAATAATTAAATTTAATTATTTTGTGTGTAGGTCACATTTCTCCGTGCCGTCTGGTTTCCGGCCCAAGAATAGAACCCACCCCTACTCGTCCCGCGGGTGTCGTAAAAAGCGATAAAGGGAAAGATTCGGAGGAAGGGTAGCAGCATCCTTTTATGTAACAGCAATCATCTGCTACTGCGATCGCTAACCTGCTTGTCCAGCGCAGCGCGGCGCGGCGCCGCGGCGGCGCGGCGCGTGGTGATTATGGGAAAATACCTCCAATGAGCGCACAATGGTGGCGCGCATTGGGAGAGGCATATGTTCAGCAGTGGCCTATACAAGCTGATGATCTTCTTCTTATCGTATGGTTGGTGAACAACCTGGTGTCAGAGTTTAAACCGCCCGTGGGCCTCTGACATGGCTTTATACACTATTGAAAAATATCTCAGGTGTGCTGGTTCTTCACGATGTTTTCCCTCACCGTTTTAGCAACTGATAATTAATATATAATACACACATAACTTACGATAAGTCAGAGGTGCGCGCCTTGGGATAGAACTCGAGACCTCTGACTTGTCAGTCGACGGTCATACCACTAGGCTATCAGTGCTATTACTTAAATAATAATTATATTTAATAAGCTAACATGTGTAAAAAATCACAAAAGTATTATGACCACAGCAGTAAAAAAACGCTTCCTTCAATTAAGTACCTCTATTGACTGTGCGCTTATTCAAAAATGCAAGTCATTTAGATTAAGAATACCAGGAAATTACTTAGGTACCTATTTAAAGAATTCAGACGGAAATTAAAATTAATTTAATTGTATTAAATAAAATGAAACATAATAGTATCTACCTAGTTAATCTTAGTTAAGTTAGTCAGCACAAACCAGTATTTACGCTATCTTATCGAAATTAAGTAAGTAGGTACTAACTAAGTACCTATATTTTCAGAACTCGGGAAATGCGAGGTCGTTGCCCAAGTTGTCAAAATACGTATTTTTTATTCAGGTACACCATTTATCATAAATACATTACATACATTACATTTATTATAACTTATTATATTTAGCTTTAGAAAAAAAAAATGTTGTGCTCTTGATACCTACTGTCCTCAACTCACTTACTCAATGTTCACACAAAGGGTTTGCTGATAGAAAATTCATTATGAGTTAAGCTCGCCTTTGTACATAACTTTTTCGTACCACTTGCTCAAAAAAGTGACATTCTATACCTCAAAAAGAGAACATAACAATAGTCATTATTAATCTGTCAAAAACAGGGAAAGAAAATTGTACTGAATTTCATTCATGCTCTAGGGAGAGAATGTAATTTAAATTTGGAATACTTACTACGAAACTTATACTGAACTACATCTGTGTTTACACCATTGAGTTTGTATATAATGCATTACATATCTTTTTGAAAAAGGAATACGCATTTATTATGCAGTTATGATTATTAAATAAAATTACGAAAACCGACGAGGCCGTATGAGCTTGATGCCTTTGCATTTCCGACAAAAAAATATTGGTCTAGGAATTTGCCGCGTTTTTGTTTTCTTCAAATACTCATAAAGTTGATTTTAATCTTTTAATTTATTTTTATAAATAAGTTAATGTTCTAAAAATACGTTACGATGTTAAATAAAACCGACAGTGACAGTGAATTGTCGGATTCCATCAGTGCAAATGCTGCCGCAATTATAAAAAATTTGCTTCCAACAAAATCCAAGGAAAATTATTTTAAAACTTATGAAAAATTTTCAACGTGGAGAAGTGCGAAAGGTCTATCAATTTCAGAAACAGTACGTATTATTGTGTTAATTTTTTTGCAAATGGTACGAAAAGTAGAGTATTTTCCTTGGTGATAAAGCTGTCTTAGTCTTGGGTGAACTTAAATCCCTCGCTACACTCAGGACTCGTCTTAAATCCCTCGCTTCGCTCGTGATTTAAGTTATTAACACCCTCGCTACGCTCGGGAGCCTACTTATACCTCGAGTCCTTCGTTACGCTCGCGATTTAAATCGTCACCCGTGACAGAAGACACTGCTTTATCCCCTTGGTTAATAATCTACTATTATTAATGACTAGCTTTTGCCCGAAACTTCGTCCGCGTGGAATAGTGACTTCCGGCAGAAAAGTATAGATAGCTGTGCCCGCGACTCCGTCAGCGTGTAACTCCTTGTGTGTTATTAAGTTAATGTATTGGTAATATTATTTAGATCACGTTCACATGAGGCTTAAGTACCTATAGAACGAAAATACTTCAGCGCAAAGCTTCCGGGTAAACTATATTGAAAGTTGACCCGTCCGGCACGTGAACATAAAGATTTCTAGAACTGCTAACACGGGAAAGAGCAACGTATAACTGACCATGCGAGAAACAACTGACACCGAGATCTACTCCGGCAACACGAAAAGTCTGCCCTTGAGCCTTATAAATTGTCATTGCAATGACACACCGAATAAAACTGATCCTAGGAGTAGGTAGGTACCTAAACTACGTCTAATAGAATGTATAACTTTGGTGTTTCTACACCGATTTATATGATTCTTTATTTATTGAATAGGTAATAATGTTAACTTTTTTAAATTAAGGATGAGTGAGAGTGTTGTCAACGTAAGAGTAGACAAATATAATCAGAAAGCTCCGAATTGCTAAGCTATCGGGAATTTCACGTATTATTGTCAGTCAACCATAAAAGATAGACATATGCTGTCAAAGAATATATTTATATAATTTTAAGGAGAACATTTCCGTCATACATGATTTCTTTGTAGCTTTAACCATTAAGGCTGCACACGCGACGGAAGCTTAAAAAATGGAGTAACTTCTCCCGTTTTTCCAATATTTCCCTTCACTGCTCTGCTCCTATTGATCGTTGCGTAATAAAAACTATACTATAACCTGCCCAGAAGTATGAAGAATAATTGTACCAAATTTCGTTAAAATCCGTTGAGTAGTTTTTGTTTCTATAACGAACATACAGACAGACAGACAGACAAAAATTTTACTGATTGCATTTTTGTCATCAGTATCGATCCCTAATCACCCCCTGATAGTTATTATTTAAATATATTTAATGTACAGAATTGGCCTCTTTACAGATTTATTATAAGTAAGTATAGATTTAGGTACTGTATTATGTTATATGTGTTCAAAAAAGAATAATAACTAACTTACCTAACCATTACGCGAATAGTCTTTATTCCAATATTATTGGTGAGTTAGTGTACATATGTGAATGTAGAAAAATCTGGCAAAAGCTTAGCTCCCTGGTTGCTCTTTTAAATATTTATTTTCAGCTTACAATATTTTTAAGTCGAATTAGAATGATGTAGGTACAAAAATATTTATTTAATATATATTAAATATAAATATTTAATAAGAAATTTGAAAAAACAACTGATACGGATGGGATTCGAACCCGAACGCCGAAGATCGTGGGTTCGAATCCCATCCGTATCAGTTGTTTTTTCAAATTTCTTATTAAATATTTATATTTAATAAGCTAACATGTGCTAAAACATGTAAAAAATTCACAAAAAAAATTAATATATATTATTTAAAAAAAAAAACAATCAATATCTAAGGCCCTGTTTTACCGCTTGCTGGTAAAGTAACGTCCAGTAACCTGTCAGATAATTTCATATAAACTTTTTGATAATTTGACTATAAATTTTGTTTATTTTTTAATTTACCTGGAAGTTAATAGGTATGATAGTTATCCGAAGACTGAAACATTCACCCCTTTGCGCTAGTCCTAATATTTTTTTTCCTTTAAATACCTATACCTACTCCCATCGCTCGCACACAAACTTTTAAGACTTCTTTTTTACAAAGTTTATATGATTTTGATCACAAAAAACGCGCCATTAAAGAACAAATTAAAGCACGCCTACTAATTTTATTATTTACTTGTAACTTTGTAAGAACTTCGACACTCGTCATGTAATTCAAAAGGTCAGTTGTTTACAAAAAAAAACTTAAGAATATAATAAATTATAATGATCATATTTTATTAAAGCGTAATTATTTTTATTTCATTAAATAAGCGTTGAAGATTTGATCATAGTGAGCGTTTTTAGGGTTCTATCCATTATGTAACTCAGTGTGAAGATTCGGTACGTTTTGTCTGTGTATAGGTACAACTACTTGTGGCCGGGGGGAGTAATAAAAAATGCCTTCCGCATACCGCACGTCCGAGGACGTACGGTTATGTGGGGCTCGCACCCACTAAAAACGTCTCCCCCCTGCGTGTTCCTCGCACTGTATCGGACGGGTTCGGTGTACCGCAAATGCGCCTCGCAGCCCCGTCAAAATACAATTACTAGGTACCTAAATTATTTTGTATTTGTCTGAGTACCCCTCCGGAAGGTTTGTGTTAAACATTTTGATAAACCCATCATAATCCTATCTAGCCTTAATAAACTCGAAACTTAATTGGAGTCAGCTTCGTTCATCAACCATACGATAAAAAGGAAAGCTTCTAATCTAACCAGATGCAAATGAATATCAGTGCCAATTAATAAATCGAAACCCAAAAGTTTACCTACATACTTCCTGGAAATGGAGCAGGTCATAATCTTTGAAATATAGGTAGTATGTAGGATTATAGAAAGTCGAGTTATTTACACTATTTATAACTCGAGAACTAATGGACTTAAATGGACCGATTTTCATGGTTTTTGATTTGTTGGATTTGTCTCTACTCTAGCGTAGGGTAGGATAGGCGTAGAGGTAGGATAATTACGGGTACAAAGTCGCGCTGGGCAGCTAGTTAATTATAATATCTATTATTATTAACTGTGTATCTACACAGTTAACAATCCACCAGTCAAAGGTCATACCACCAGGCTAACATTGCACATTTTAATCAAGCCAAGAAGTGAAATACGGTTAGAACTTACCTGGGGTTAGTCAGTTCTCCTAAATATACAGTGAAGTTGAAGTTTCCGTTAGCGGCAAACCAATCTTCGACGCTATCTGCTCCTGATGCAGGAAACGCTGTTGGAGACCGCAGGGCTTCCACGAAGAACCGCCAAGAACGGTCATGGTTACACAAGTCTGAAAAATTCAAGTTGATGTTTATTTAACCTCCGACGCAAAAAAAGAGGTGTTATAAGTTTGACGTGTCTGTGTAGGTATCTGTATATCTGTATATCTATCTCTGCCATCGTAGTCCCTAAATGAATGGACCGATTTTAATTTAGTTCTTCTATTTGAAAGGTGAACTGATTGAGACTGTTCTTAGTTAAAAAGGTTTTTTTTTTTATTAAATTTATACTTATTTGATTCTGTCGAGATAAAGACTATGTAGGTATCCGCGCACAGATAACTTAAAAAACATTTTTCCCACTAATGACTTTTTGAAGATCTGTGCGAGAAGACTCTAAGGCCCAATTTCACCATTCACTTTCTGAACTCAGTTAAACGCTTAAACCGAGTTTAACTTGATTGATCGCAAATGAGCAAGACATTTTTAGACACACTTTACGTGACCTTTTCTAGGTTGATACATCACTAGTGTCGTCATAAGTGCCAATTATCTTACACTAAATTTAGACTCGCCATCTCTCTTTCTAACAAAAATCATGGGAAAAGGATCTAGACGGTTTTTATAGCTGTCAAATTAGTCAATTTGCGTGACATCAATAAATATTTGAGTCACCATGTCAAAATCCCGTCTCATCAGTTACAAGTGCATTAACTTATTTGACAGCTAAATCAAATGTTTATCTGATAAAAATAAATATACATATAGTGAGTCCAAAATTAGTTTTGTGCGGTATACAGGAGAATCGGCTGTTACAGCTGGTTTGATAAGAAAAAACCTTGGGTGATAAGAGAAAGGTCTCAATTAATTAATTACTAATTTCCTAAACGTGCAAATTGTGCCACGGCTTAATTTAATTAGATAAAACATGTCGTCATGATAAATATTTGTGTGTCCTCCGAGCGCGCTCCATACAAACCAAGTTGGTATGGTAGGTACCTTTGATTTTATTATCTAGGTATTTTATTAAAATCAAAATGTTTTCATAAAAACTCAGATTTACGAATAATATTAAAAAGTATGTAAGTATGTGTTGTATACACGCCTATGTATACAAAATTAATAAATGAAGTTGCTTTTTATAACACCCATTATAATAAATTCTTCCTACCTTTTCCCTTTGGATTATATTTATACTCGGAATTACGACCCAAATACATCGGAAATTAGGATTTTTACATCGTAATTTAGGAGTATAAGGAGGTCAAAGAATTGGCTCTTGACATAGAGAGCTGGAAGAAGCGGCATCGACAAGAGCGTAGCTCTTAATTCAATGATGATGATTTTTTTCTCCTTCTGATAAAAATAGCCAAACTTTCAGAAAAAGTAAATGCTTATTTGTTTGTCCTTTCGAGTTTTAGTGAAAATACCGCAGAATTAGGTGCTTTATCTTTAATATTTTAATAAACAATTTATAATTAAACATTTATTTACACATATTTATTAGATCATAACGTAAGGGCGATATCACATGTTGCGATGCGGCATTGCTGCGGTGCCGCTGATATTTGATAAAAAAGGCGCTATGTGGCATCGCCCTAAGTTAGTAATGCACTGAGGAACTGCACTAAGGCAGTATGTAAATAATTGTCATTCCTTTGTATATTTTTTATTCAGAGAGCTCACCGAACCAAGATCTTGAAACAAAAAGTACCTACTCATTATTACCTTCGGGGCTGAACATGTCGTAGAGTCCAGTTGGGCAACCAGGTTGGTTGCCGCCGTCGCTGCTACCTGTGTAGTTAGGCCAGATGTCCACAGTGCCTGTGGAAATGCTGGTCCCATAGCCGCCGGGGTCCGTGTGCACGATGTCCACAAACCTGGCACAGGTACGATCCAAACCTTGGAACCCTAATGTGCCCTCAAAGAGAGCTCGGGCCGGATCTAGGCCAGTGATTCTGGAAAAAAAGAAAACGCAGGTAGGTACATAAACAATTTTATAAATAAATATAAATGTATTTATGTACGAGTACATGTAGCGTACTATGTCGTGGTGGCCTGGCATGTACCAATGTGACTTTTTTCAATTTCATAGGATGTACTTTCTTAGTCAATCTAAGACACCACTGACTAACGGTAAAGGAAAACATCGTTATTGGCTATAGTTGTCCATCCACCACCTGCTGTAGCTTTTATCTCATCCGCCCATGCCGTGATCTTAATTATCAAATAGGTAATAGGTACATAATATCATAAAGAGCTAGGATGTTGGCTTACTGATGTCGCAACTTACTTGCTTAAGGTTAATTTGGAACTTACAAATCATTTAAGACGTGGCCTAGTTTATATCTCAGTACTGTGGAAACTCGGACCTCTGAGAGGCCTGGAGGTTCCACCTCTTTTTACACTATATAAATAAAACCCAAAAGTTTTGGTCAATCTGTATTGAAGACAGATTGAAGACTGCTATTTATTTCATCAAAATAAAATTCACACCAGAACATAATCATAATTTTTAAAAAATGGGACCCATGTCACATTAAAAAGTTAGTAGCTACCTGCTCACTGCACTATGATTAGCGCAAGTAGGTTCGTAGCATATGATGAGGCCGTAGATGTCCTACTTACATAATTATAATCATTTGTATGGTCAACCATACAGGCTGGAAGTGACATCGTAACGAAAACTTTGGAAAATGTTAACACATCATTAATGTAACTAAAATCCAAAAACCAATAATCTCGATTATTAAGGGTTACAATTTTAGCGATTTTCGAGCGCGCAATGGATCGTAAGACACGCGATCAAAACGCACCGCGCGTCGCGTTCATTCATAGAAGGTGGGTTCTCTCGCAGTAGGTACACGGTTGTTGTCACCGAGTACGAAATACGTAAGTATTAGAAAAACTGAAAACACTCGAAATATCACGGCATCAAAAACGGACTTATTCGTAATTTTTAGATACATTTAGAAACTTAGTAGGTACCTACTTACCTCATTCTCTCTCACTTCAAACGAGATAAGGTTCGAAGTGGCCGCCACCAACACGACAACACAACACGACACCCACACTTAAAAAGATTCAAACTAACAACAATGTTTTGTACATTAAAAACTAACTGAAGTTCACGAAATCACGAATAACAACAATAACAGAAATTAATCAAAACAATAGGATTCGCTATGAATTCGCGTTCGCGTAAGTCGTCGACTAGACTTCCGAAAGGGTAGCAAATGACTAACGAAATTCGACAAAATTTCTAGTAAGTATTCAAAATCTAGGGGAGGTAGGGGAAAAATGTAATCTTATTTTTTATTTTAAAATTAAGTGTCGTAAATCATAACTTCTTGAACTCCTCTGATTTTAAGCGCACATTTAAATTGCACTTTTTAAAATTAATTTGATACCCTTTATGGAAAATCCATAAAAAGGATATTATTATTAAGGTTTTCAAATGACTATCAATTGCTGCCAAAAGCAAAGTCCACATTTCGATTTTCGGATTGGTAGGATGCAATGCAAAATTGCTAACTTTTAATTAATTAAACTTTTTAACTGATTAAAGTTTTATTTCATGATTTTGATATGAATAATTTACTGTTTCTAAGAATGCAAAACATTTAAAAAAAGTCAATTTCAAATAAAACCATCAACTATCTGATAAGACAAAAAAGTTAAAATAATAATTGGTATGAATAGCATAAAAAATTGTGATTAAAAAATGAATGTCAAATTAAGCCAAACTTCCTCAAAATGAATCGGTGCATCCTTTTGCATTTCCGGTATCCTGATTGGTGCACGGAAAATGCCAAAAAAATACATTTGATGTCCTCATTGGTTGTCTGTTATTTGACAATGCCGCGCGAGCGCGTGGACTCTTGACAGAGCGCCGCGCCGGTTGCATAGACCATGCAAAGATCGATAAATGCAGATGCGACAATGTAAGGTAAATACCTACGAATAATTTTAATTAAGTAGATTTTTATTCTTTCTTCTTTTCTTTATCGTGCGGTTGATAATTAACCGGGCGTTAGAGTTTAAACCATCCATAGGTTTTACATAAACATTGTATGAATGTGTTTTGGAATTAATAATAATGATTATTCTTATCAATCAATCAAATGCAAATAATGTAATGTCATAAATTGTTTAAAGCTTTGAAATAATACTTAATAATAATAACATAACTTAATTTTAAAATTATTTACTATGATAAATGAAAGATGCCTACTGTCGCATCTACACTTCGCATAAACGCGGCGGGCCGCGGGCGCAGCATTTTGCCTTTCGGCATGTTGAAACGAGCCGCGCACCAATGCGAGCGGAGCGGTAGCTTTGTATAAATGAGCGAGATAGAAAATCTACTAGTATCGTGTATTCATGTCACTTGTGTTATGAACTCTTGTGTGTCCGCGACCTCGCGGTGAACTTTACAGCTGATATTGCCGAGCAGTTGTTTTTTGGGTTTGATTTACATTGCAGTTTTTTATGATTTTGAGTAATTTCTTGTTTTTTTATGTAAAATGATATTGATCTAAACGCTAATAAATGTTTTTTAATGAAATCAGTAAAAAAAGAGGCAATTTTTTTTGTGAAATTCATGAAAAGACCGATGAAAAATTCCAATGCCAAGGGGTTCAGAATCATGGGCAGAATCCACAGTTTTCGTTTTCGTTACGATGTCACTTCCACCCGTTATACAATTGATAGAGTTTTTCTCTTACCTGTTGCTAATTAGGAATTCCCTACATGTCTGGAGGTGCTTAAGAGGAAAATAAGAATTCTTTACATAATCTATTCGATTATTGTCCTTAGGTATGTAATATTATAAAATGTCGGATTGTCCATTGAAAAGGTATTGACTGTACATATTTTATGGACGACCTATCGTAGAGTAGATGTAGGTAAGCATTAATAGGATTCGGACAATGGCCTCACACTATCGTACGCCTATTGTTCTGAGTCCAAATAATCTATTGTAAAGATTTTTGATAATTTCTAGATGTTTCTACAACGGTATTGCTCGACTGAAGACGACCAAAACTATGCTTAACTTTCTTGAGCGTATAATTATTTAATAAGAAAATTTGAAAAAAAAGCCCTAGCCTAGCCCTAGCCCTAGGCGTGTAAAAGTAATTGAAATTTCGACTGGTGCTGGTGGGATGCGGTGGCTCAGCGGTTAGAGCGTCGACACAGTACGTCGAAGATCGTGGGTTCGAATCTCATCAAAAACAAAAAACAACAACAACAAACAAAAAAAAAGTTTCTTGAGCGTTTCATCGCAAGATTCCATTCCTTTGCGCGCATCCATTTGCATTACAATTTTGACGCATCAAGCGTTTTTTACACATTGTACTGCCGTCGTAATGCACTGGTTTCAATATTACCTACCTGCCGACTGTGTAGCCTTCCTCCCTTGCCCGCTTGCCAGCAAAAGCCATGACGTGTGCCCCTAGGGAATGGCCCATCATATGAACCCTTCTCAAGTCCATTCCAGTTTTACTGAACGCTATCAACGCGTTACCGAGTTCTTTGCCAACCTAGGGAAAAACAAGCAAGTACTTAAAAAATAATTTAAATATATTTTTTTATCGCGCGACTGGGTTCCGAGACATATACAAACCTGAATGCCCCATCTCTGGCATTAGCCCGACTAGTAGATATGTAAATCCGATGTTAATATTCTATAATTTTGTATTACTCACAAAATATTTTATTTAAAAAGATTTGGTAATTTCCGTCAATTTTTGGACACACGGGTTTTATATTTATCGTATACTAGCTGCCCCGCGCGACTTCGTACGCGTGATTATCCTACTTCAAGGCCTATTCTACCCCTACCCTACTCTACCCACTACCCTATTCTACCTTTAACCTACTCTACCCCTACCCTACTCTACCCCTAACCTACTCTACCCCTACCCTACATTACCCACTACCATATCCCTAACCTACCCTAATCTACCCCTACCCTACCCTACCCTACCCTACCCTACCCTACACTACCCCTACCCTACCCTACTCTACCCCTACCCTACTATACCGCTACCCTACCCTACTCTACCCCTAACCTACCCTACTCTACCCCTTTTTCTCACCTTTGAACATTCCCTGGATCTCCACAAATAATTCAAGACCAAAATCAGCCAAATCGGTCAAGCCGTTTTCATGCTATGTCGTGACAACGGAAAACGGGTTTCATTTTTATATAAATAGATATATCACGGGTGTTGATTCTATAATCAATAATAACGCATAATCATGAATTCATCACAACACTGTGACATTGTAGATTGATGTATTGAAAACCAAGCAACCCAAACTATGTCACTAGCACCCATTGTTTAACTGAATTTTAATAGAACCGAGTTGAAAACCCTTACAAAAATGAAACAGTAACCGGCCTTTGTGTAGATACTTATCAGGTACCTTTTTTACGTACTTAGGTCTTATATGTATAGGGTCAAATCAAATTGGTGAGCGAAATTTTACAGGCATGCTAGGTATTGATGATAGAATAGACAAAAAATAACAAAAAAATGTGATAATAAAATATTTTTTATTTAGTTTCGTAACTTGGCATCTGGCGTAGAACAGAATAAAACATACTTACCTATATTTTTTTGACTTTGTTTATGTAATCTATGCTATCCATAACGAGCATTCCTGTGAAGTTACGCTCTAAAAATATATATTTTATAAATACTTGATTTTTAATAAATGATTTGTCATACATTTTTTCTTAAATTGGTTTTCTATGTAGTGGCTCCTTAATTTAGAAAATGTATGTGAGGACACGTAAGGTTAACCTGATAAGTGTAATAGGCACAAATAATCATTGAATTTATATTGTAACTAGAACACAATGTGTACAATGAACTTTACCTTTTTGAGAAATAGTATAATCTGAGTGGTTATCAGGGAAATTTAAAGCTGGTCAATCACGGTTAATCCATTTGGCGCCAATTGTATGAAGTCAAATTGATGTATGGTAATAATTTAGGCTATTCACGCGCCGGCTTCACTCCAAATGAATACTTGTTTGAGCGGAACGAACACAAATGGATGTGAATTCACAAATCTTCGAGTTGTCTTCACGTCAAAATTTTACTTTTAGCCACTTTTAGCACTTTTAATCTTAGCTGCAAATCACGCGATTTTTGGATCGTGAATGCCAAGCTTTACAGCATAAGTAGTTTATTAGACACTTAGAACTACTTTTACATAAGTAAAAGTAGAGCTAATAAACTAATAAACTACGCAACAAATAACGCAGCAACATAGAGGTTTCTTTAGCAATCTACGTATCTCTATCTATAGATAATATTTCGGCCTCACAGATGTAGAGATATCTTTTTTCTTTTAATGTTTTTTTTTTTCGTGTGAGGTTGCAAAATAAAACTTTTTTCTTTCAATTCTTCCTCAGAAGAATAGGCCTTTAGCCATATTCATGCATATTTATACAGTGGCGTGCCTAGTACTGAACAACTGTGCAAGCCCAACAGCTTATTTAAAGGTTACATGATGGAAGTCAACAATGTGTTACGTAATATTGTTTTATTATTTCATAGCTCTTTCATTTCTTTTTCATAGCTCTGATAGCCTAGTGGTAAGACCAACGACTGACAAGTCTGAGGTTTTGAGTTCGATCCCAAGGCACCTCTGACTTTTCGTAAGTTATGGGCGTAATATAAATTAATTATCGGTTGCTAAAACGGTGAGAGAAAACATCGTGATGAAACCAGCACACCTGAGAGATTTTTCAATGTTGTGTAATACCATGTCAGAAGCCTACGGGCGGTTTAAAATCTGACACCAGGTTGTTCTTTAACCATACGATAACAAGAAGAAGACTTCATTTCTAAGTAAATATCTTACCTTCTTAGCATTCGGTACAGCAGAAATCGCATATCCCAACGGTATTCCCAACAATCCGCTCTGAGCTTCATCTTCCCAGTCTACAAGTATAACATTCCTCTTCTTGTTAGCGAGGTATGCTTGCAACACGGCTGTGGTCGCCGGTCCTGATGTTCTTCCTCGGTAACCAAAAGTGTAAAACACGGTGGGCAAGTCTTTGTTGAGGCAGTGAGAAATCGCCAGCGGGTTGTCCAATGGGGCCGCTATGTAGTCATTAAGGAGGCTGCAAAAATTTACGATGATTAGTGGACTAGAGTGGATAGCACTGATAGCTTAGTGGTACGATCATCGACAAGACAAGAGGTCTCGAGTTCGATCCCAAGGCGCGCACCTCTGACTTTGAGTAAGTTATGTGCGTATTATAAATTAATTATCAGCTGCTAAAAGGGCGAGGGAAAACATCGTGATGAAACCAGCATAGGTACATTGAGATTTTTCAATGGTGTGCAAAGCCATCAGAGGCCTACGGGCGGTTTAAACTCTGACACCATGTTGCTCATCAACCATACGATAAGAAAGGATCAGGATCAGGAAGGACAAATCTCTCCCGTCCCCCGTCTCCTGTCCGTTGTAATGAAGTAAATTCGCAAGGATAGGAACCTAGAGGGTGATGGGTCCCTCAATATCTCTTTTCCCAAGTCCGGCACTGCAAAGCACGCTCTTGATAATGGATTACGATTGATTCCAATCTAGATGGATACGTTTAAAATTTAACCCAATGTTTATTAAGCCTTTGACTGCCACCGCGGTCAACGGTGACCGCGAACAATAAGAATTGCATTGTGTCTGCGGCGTGGCAGTCAACGTGATAGAGTTAAAATTAAAAACTACGAGTTCTGTCATTATTTTAATTATTTGTTTTCAATTTATTGTGCAGTATACCAACGTTATTTTTTGATGAATATTTTAACTACAATTTGTTCCGGTGATAAATATTATTTACTTCCGAACATATGTACAAATATTATTAAAGTAATGCTACATTACAATACCCAAGGCGCGCGCCTTTGACTTTTCGTAAGTTATGTGTGTATTATAATTAAATTATCACTTACTCCGTGCCTCGGAGAGCATGTAAAGCCGTTGGCCCTGCGTCTAATCTCTCTCCAGTCGTGTCTAATTGCCGTCCCATCGGACTATGAGAGTGAGGGAATAGAGAGTGCTCCTGTGTTTGCGCACACACTTGTGCACTAAAATATCTCTTGCGTAGTTGGCTAATCTCCGTTGAGATTGGCCGCTGTGACCGAAATTCGGTCAGGAGGATATTAATGCTACATTGCATTATTATAGAAAGAGAGATATAACTGCTTCAAAGGCTTTCATTTCGGGTAATTGTTGATTTTTGGTAGACAATAATGACTCAGCCAAAGATATTCAAGACTCAGCAGTAGTATAGTACCTATTGTCAAATATTAATAAATTATAGATTTGATTGTCTGTATTATGTCTTGCCTGTACCTCTGAATGGAAAGAGACTAGATCCCATGACACAGGGAATCCTAGTTTGGGATCTAGGTCTTTATTTATACCCTTGTTGATTCGGACATAAAGACATTTCTTTATATTTAATTTTTTTACTGTCTTCATACGTCACATTGTTACTAATATCGGGTTATGTGAAGTGGTGATGACATTTTTTTTATTGTTATATAGGTAGGTATAAAAAATAAAAAAAAGGTACTATGATGGTTTATGATATGATATAATTTAAAAGAGCTTGCTCTAAGGATTACAAAAAATAAAAAAATAAACGATTCTTAATAAAATAAATAAATAAATCAGCCTGTAACTGTCCCATTGCAGGGCAAGGGCCTCTTCTCATACATAGAAGGATTGAGCATAAATCACTACGCTAGCTCACTGCGTGTTGGCGATTTCAGACTATGGGTGTACTGCCTACAGTTCTGCCTACCCCCTTTGGGGAATACTAGGTGTGAGTCTATGTTATGTTATGTAATAAATAAAACAAACCATAAATTGCTGAATTGACTTCAAATTATTTTACGTGTGGCCACGAGTATCAGAGTCAATTTCACCACTGACTCTAAACGCGATCAATTCAAGATCGGTTCAAGCGTTTAACTGAGGTCAGAACTGCAATAGGGCTGAACTTAGTTTTATTAAACTCGGTTTTTAAAGTGAATTATAATTAAAAGCTCATTCAGACGCGCGGCGCAACGATTCAATATAATCCGCGTTTACACATTATATTCAGTAGCAGTATTGCAACAGCAACCCGGGCTATATATACTCGTATAAATCGTAGCGTCGCGTGTCAATCTGTACCTATTTGTAATAATCTTTAATATCATTACATTAGTTAAAACCATCTATCGTCTATCATTTCTTATAAATGTACCTTTACCCGTACAGGTGAAGTTGGGCCTAAATCACTAAAGTTACCTGTTATGTTAACAAGCAGATAAATGAATGAATTAACTCCATGTTCATTGCACATTATCATTATTGTATTTGTATGTAAACTGGTAGTAGGTATCACTTGTGGAAGTCGGTGTAATGACCTTATGAAACGTATCGTAATAAGTTCCCGTCGATTTCATATCATTTATTTCAAACTAATATTGAATGTGTAGGTGTAAGCTAATATTGAATGAGTGGGTGTTACACTTACAGTACAGGATGAAGTTATAGTGGCAAGATACTTTCACTACATTACACTATTTATATCACTACACAATCTCGAAAGGTTTAGTTCTTTTGGTTAATAATAGTTAATACACAGAAATTTCTGTGAGTTAATACCTAATCAAAAATATAGCACTCTGTTAGTTCTGTAACATTGTAAACCTATTTACTCAATTTTCACTTCTATGACTGTTTGCAACACTAATTGTGTTTACGACGTTGGAAGGTTTTCCTCCACCCTTTTTTTTGTGGCCGGGGGGAGTAAAAAATGCCTTCCGCATACCGCACGTCCGAGGACGTACGGTTATGTGGGGCTCGCACCTACTAAAAACGTTTCCCACCTGCGTATTCCTCGCACTGTATCGGACGGGGCCGTGTACCGCAACCGCGCCTCGCAGCCCCGGCCCTTTCCTCCACCCTAACCCTTGACATCTGTTTCTCTCATTCACATAACGAAACGCAACAACTACTCAACAATCCTGCTTCACGCAGTAGACGCAGGGTCACAGAACATAGACTCACGCCTGTATTCCCTAGAGGGGGTAGGCAGAGGTGTATGCAATACACCCACGTTTCGCCGGCTAATGTTCACAGAATAATGTAAAATCACTTTTTTTAAAATGTTTTGGTTAGAATTTTATTGTTCTTTTAAATTACAACTGGCTGCTTGATTGCTGTCCTCAAACTGCGGAATTTAACCTAAATAATATCGATGAAATTAAGGTCAATACTTGACATAAGGATATATTCCAACTGAGGATCGAAGATATCTACGTTGGTCGGATCTCAATGTAAGGATACTAGTAGGTACTTGCGCGCTGACAATAAATTCTCAACACGAAAATCCTTGAAAGATCTTATGATAGGAAATTATTCAAGGATTCATTTCCTCTGCTCAAGTATTCGAGGAAACACGTCAAATGACGTGACCAACATGTAATTTAAGAACAGAATAACACATACATTTTAATTTTATAATAAGAATAGAAACGTCAGTTGTCAAACCTGTCAACTGACAAAAGATTTGATGATGGATATTTTGCTTTATGTAGGACTGTTTTTTTGTTTTTGAAGCAGTGACAGGTGGTTGTATGACGTATACTTTAAGTTTAAGCTAATTAGTATTACATCGCCTTAGTATTACAAAATTCATTAAAGTTTGAATTTGTTTAAAAAGTGATTGAAATAAAACAATATGGCAGAAATTCATTCCTATTCCTATTTAAACGCATAGTAGGTACCATTAAGGTAAACAAAATTAAATACTTACACTAATTATAAAAACAAGGAATTCGCCAAACAGATCGTTGAATCGTTTCACGGATGTCGGATACTGTTAACTAACACTTTGAGTAATAATACTTAGTACCACCAAGCAAATAAATTGCTTCATGGCACTAAATCGGTTTTGTAACCTAGTACGCAAGTAGGTACGCACAGCACCATTATCCATTTATTAGGTCAATAACTACTCTTTTCCGGTAAACAATTACAAAAGGGTACCTAGGTTAGTGCTAACAGTTTAATTTCAATTGATATCCAATTAAACTCACACTGACCACGTTTACAGGTTATGTATGTTTATCACAAGTCAACTAATTCCTAATCATTGACAATTATTGTTTAGATAAGGTGTGAAACAGTAAGAATAATAATTCATCATCATCATCAGCCTGTATTAGTCCACTGATGAAAATGCGCGCCACTATTGTGCGTTCATTTGAGGTATTTGCCCATAATCGCCACGCTGGGCAAGCGGGTTGGCGATCGCAGTAGCAGATGATTACTATTACATAGAAGGATGCTGCTGCCCATCCTCCGGATCTTTTCCTTTGTCTCTTCTTACGATACCCGCGGGACGAGTAGGGGTGGTTCTATTCTTAGGCCGGAAACCACACGGCAATAATAATTGCCTTTTCAGTATTCAGGGGTTAGATGTAGATCAGGTCTCAGGTACGAACCTAAGGCACACATCTCAGATTTTTGTCATGATAATCAATTAGGTATCACCTGCTCTCTGCTGATCTCGGATTTCAAATTGAGGTCAAATTTGATCAGACAATCAATCTCTATCTAGAGTCTATCTGTTTGCGTAAATATTTCAGCACCATAATATCTCTTGCGTATATTATCTAGCAGCGATAGAATTGGCCGATGTGATCGTAACTATGTCAGGAGGACAAAATATTATCGTACTACAGATTGTGTGTATCTATAAATCTTTAAAGTGAGTTATACATCTTTTAAGTGGTTTTTGTTTGAACAAGATCTGTTAAATGATAAATTTATACGTGGAATACCCACTAAACCGATTTATTTTGTCTATTGTGTGAGTTAGACAATGGCAACTCATGCGCATCGATATCGTCGTACGCACATATTATTGTAACTGTACGGCTGGTTGACATCGAGGTCATTCAGTGAACTTGATTTTTACTTACTTCACATAATTGGCAATTTTTTAACCCACCAAGGCAATGTCAAGTTATATTTCCTTAACACTTGTTACCTAAAAACAGTTAGGTTTATAACAGATAAATTGCTTTCTAAAGTGCCGAATGAACACTATAAACCGAAACAATTATTGGATATTATTAATAGTTTCATAATTTTTCACAATTACCTGCCAAGCTATATAATTATTTATTATGTTTTTTTTATTAATTATTATAAAATAGCATTTATAACTGGTTGTGCAGTTATACGGTTCAAGAGATATAAAGCTATTATGAGATCAAATTAAACAATGATTTATTAACGTAACTATGTTTAGGTAAAAGGTAATATAAATCAGGTCATCCCCAAATTATGCAGTCAAGCAGTAGTTGGAATCAATACCATACGTGGATCATCAATACAAGCCAGGATTATGGTGCAAATGTAGATTGGAAGAGCAGTGTCAAAAGGTGTCATTTTTTCAGTCTTGTGATCATTGCAAACTGTGGTCACTATTAATTGTAATCAGTATAAATTGTAATCAGTATAAATTGTAATCAGTATAAATTGTAATCAGTATAAATTGTAATCAGTGTAAATTGTAATCAGTATAAATTGTTATCAGTATAAATTGTTATCAGTAGGTATAAATTGTGATCACTGTAAATTGTGAACTATGCGTATTCTGATCACCACCAATTATGATCTTTGCAAGTTTGGTCATTTGCTTGCACCTACATGTTATTACGTAATCTTGAAAGTTTTTTGTTTCTGCCGCTTGAAAGGTATGTTATGGTAAAGAAAGCTTAAGTTGTAGGTACTTATTTTCACTGTAACCTTAAACTTTTTTATTCAAACATGGCCTTCCTGTACTTTGAGTGGCCTTGCATGACATTTTGACATTACTTACGAGCGATTAGACAACAGTTATGTGTTAATAAACAATGAATACCAAATTTAATTAAAGTGGCGACATTGTGATTTTGTAGCCTACATTTTTTGTGTGACAGATTTGACAAATTTTGCTGGTCAAGTAGAATAAATTCATGTCTATTTATAGAAGTCGCGTGAGTGACAGTTTGGTTTTATAATTTGTGACGCATTAGAAGAATTTAGGGAACAAAGATATTGAATCACAATTGGATTGTTTGACATTCCTTGTTTGTTGATCCGCTTTACTTTTGAGTTGCGACGTCTATTGTCTATGCCAGAGTGCGTTTTCGAGATTTTCTGACACAAATAAGTACATGACGATAACCTATTGTTTCGTATATTTGGTAATTATTAATTGTCACTGATGGCTAGGTAATTTATATTTGTTTTTAAATTTAGAAGTTTCGTAATTTGCCCCCGAAATGCATGTATATTACGTATTGTTCTACCATTATTTATTTTTATTCTCAAACATAGATTGAAGTGATTAATGCATTCTCTAAATGAAGGAGCTATCCTGTAGTAGGACAGTTAAAGACTGGTTTATTATTATATATTATTAGATTGATGTATAAATCTTGATTTTTTAAATTATATATAGGTACGACTTGCCAGTGTAATTTTTCTTATTGACATTTTATTTTATTATACGGCCTCCCTACATTGTTTTAGGCGCCCACTGACTATAAATCCAAATGGACGTTATGGAAATAGTTGCATCTGACTGCGCATTCAGTCGTTTTGAAAATGGCATACGTTTTTGTTGTGTGAGGAACAGATTTTGGAATGCAGTCACGGCATTTGGACGGATACAAGCAAATTGGAAATAACACATTTAAATCTATATGTAAATAAATAAATAAATAAAAAATAAATATAAATAAATACTGTAATTAAAAAAAATCTATATGTAGGTATAATACCTATTATATAATATCTCTAAAATAAGAGCACAAAATACATTGCTTGGTGTATTCACGAGATTGTACTCAGACACTCTGGGGACACGCTAACCCGCCAATCTGTTTTTGTTTGTAAACAAAGTTGCGACGAAACTAGTTTAAGATGCGTGCGTGCGCGCAACGTTGCGTACAAGAAAGTAGTAACTAGTTGCAGCTGTTACATCACGTTTCGGCCTATAATTCTACATTTCTGACCTTCGATATTATGAATTCTCATAATTTCTTCCAATACCTTCGTATTATTACCTCATTTATGCCAAGTTTATCTGAGACACATTTACATTGATGTAGTATAATTATGTTACATTAGTGATGTGACTTAATATTTAGCTTAATAATGTGAAATAGATGTTAATAGTAACACAAATAGAATTGGAGACAAGTTCGTTGTTTAGTTCAAGGTTTGCATTTGGTGTCAATTAGTAGCTTTCAGTTTAGCTTCTAATTATAGATATATTTCTTGTTGTACAATTGTACATCATAGGTATTATTATGAGTGTAATGCGAAAGTGCATTTCTTTATTTTTCAGTTTTTAGTGACATTTGCATAGAAAACTCCTTGTCACTTTAAAAGTAACATGGATTTTTTTTACTATAGAAAAAATAGGTTAATTATGTTTGAAATAAAACTCCATAAGTATAGTAATTTTCCGGTTCGGTGTCACCGGCTAACTTAGACGGAGACACGGAGAAATTTCGATGGAACGGCAATCTGGTACGACCGGGGATCAGGCGCAGGACCAACGGTTTACATGCTCTCCGAGGCACGGAGCAAGTAATAATGAAATTATAATGTATAGGTATGTATTAGTCAGTGGTGCATGCCTGGGTTTAAACCTTTGTCTTGCTGTCCAACAATCATAACTGGTGGTATGATCGTTGTATCTCTATCTCTACGTATAAATATCAATTATTTTCTTTAAAAGGGAAGCCTGTACAATAGAAAATTAAATGATATTCGTTGGTAGGCACACAAGAGAATGGCCGGCCTGTTTAATGTTCGTAATAGTGCGAATAAAGATTTTAGGGAAAGCAAAAATGAGAAAAGTGCCAGGAAAATGGAGAAATTGGGTAAAAACTCAAAGTGCTTTTGTTTTTCTCGACGGGATCCATCTACAAAAAAAATTATAGAGTTCGCACGCATGCAGTAACAATGGTTTTATAGTAATGTTATTACACCTAGGGTATTTTAAAATATATAAAATTTTGAAAGGTCTTCGATCTTATGAAAGGCCAATATGCTAAAATAAATATTTATTAGTATTCTGCAAAAGTTTATTATTTTTATGTGAAATATTTATATATGTAAGTATGTGCACTAACGTATTATTTTTTTTATGGTTTATTGGCATACCAATCCTGCAAATTAAGATACTTTAAGCAGGAGCTCTACTGAAATAGTTAATTATATCCTTTATTGACCGTGGTACTACCAGTTCTCCTACTAGTAGTACCAGGGGCAAAAATAAGTTCTCTGTGGTACGACCAAGATAATACATACGGCTACACATCAAGCTATACATTTCCAGTATAAGCTGACATCTTGTTGTACGAAGAGCCTATACAGTAAGAAGCCAGTACATAATTATGGTTTTGTATAGCTTGATGTATTCACGTGTACCACGTGGTACTTCCACTGAACTTAAATTAATATATACCTATTATATTTAATTTTACTAATTTTACTGCAAATTGTCCTGAAAACTTCCTAAAATATAGTTATAGGGATAATTCAGGTAGGCTTTGAGTGCCTTCATGGATTCATAATTTTCAGGACAATTCTTTGTCTATATAAGTTCAGATTTTCAATGAACAATGTAAAATTAAGTTGCATCTTATCTTATCTTATCTAAGTTATTGCTTACCCCACGTAACATCGTAAATATGCTGCTTGAGTGAACTGGAGGAAACCTGAAATACAATGTTTCAATTCAGTTCTCTTTTTATGATTTTTCTTTCTGTTAGCACATAAATTGTAGCACAAAATACCAGTAAAATTAAACTATTTATGTTTATTTTTAAAATACCAGTAAAATTAAACATAAATTGTTGAATGTTACTGGTATTTTGTGCTAACAATTTTTGCTTTGGACGTGTTGTATTTTATTTGCGGAAAGATTTTATTTACCCGATGAAATATATCAATAAAACATAAGTTTTTAGAAAATTAGAGTAGGTTATCCTATTTATTTTAAATAAATAAATAATTTTCACTGAAGCTAAATATTATAGAAAAGATTTTCAATGCATGTTTGCGGATTGGATAAGTGATAGATAGGTCGTGACATAATGTCAAGTTACGGACAAATTTTTACGGCTTGCAGTAAAGTTCAAATTTTAGTAATATTTTAAATGCGACTAAGACGTCGCTATAACGTATGAAAAGATGAAAAAATATTTATAAATAACATGTATACTTACAAATTAAAACTATAAGACAATTATATAAACATTTCTTTGTAGTACACATTGTTATCACCACTTTTTGCACATTAAAGTTATTTTATCACTGGTTAGTATAAAAAAATCACTTTCTTAATAAAAAAATAAAGATTTAAAGTCTTTAATTTAAAAAAAACTTTTTTTAATTTCCCGCCGTTCTTTGCCCGTGCACGCATGCGTTTGCGAGCGGATGCGCGCGCAGCGGTCTAATATTACGATAGCACTGTGATGACTTCTAATTGAATGAACCGTCAAGGAAATTGAATGGGCCTTGGTTATGCTTTTTATTTATTTTATTTTAAAGTTTTCTCGTAAATATGTGAGCGTAATTTAGGTGTCAGGTGGTTGATACTATTGATTAACTTTAGTAATGAATAGAAGCGAAATTTTGTTTTTAATAATGGGTCATTCTTTAAAAATGTTAACATTTTCTTAATAATTCCTTACCGTCACAGAGATTTCAGGATTGAAATTTATTTCAAATAATATTTCTACTCTCTCAGCTTCTTATAGAGGAGGAGTCAGGTTTTATAATCATAATTAACAATATTACGTTTGTCAGATTGGAAGTGATTTTCCTAGTTTTCTCAAAAACTACTTAATCGATTAAAAAAACACTTTCACCTATAAAAAGCTACACACATACAGAGTTGCATATAAGCTGTATTTTATTTCCAAAAACCCAAGTGCCTATTAAAAATTTACCTACATAAGTCACATGCGGGAAAGTCTGTAGGTACTGACCGTAATAAAATTTGACAAAGACATAGGCCGGGACTAAGAGAAAATTTTTACGGGATGACAAAAATTAATTCCACGCAGACGAAGTTGCGGGCTAAATTTATGATAAACACATACTTACACACGCGCTACGAGTGAAGTCTTCACAGACTATTTAGGGAAATTATTTGCGTTCGAACAAGCAGTATCGACTGGGCACTTCCAGATGGCCATCTGGAACACCTGGAACACCTGGATGCCGTTTATATTCGCCTATAATGCCCAATGTCGAGAACCTAGGGAAACTTGCCCAAATTTTTAAATCCTTCTTTTCCGATTTTTAAAAAAATTGGTATTTTTCGAATATAAATTCTGCTGAAGTGAATTTCTTGTCGCCACAGCAAAAAGAAAATTTGATTTTTCCAGATTGAATTTAATATAGCTAAAAATGTAATTTCTAATTTATTAAGTTTTTGCATGGATGACATTTTCATTCGTTGATTTTTATTGTAACTTACGACAATTATAGATATTTAGTGGGTTTATTTGTCAATTGATATAGGCAAATAGAGCAACGCCAGTAAATTCTCGGAGGTCCGTTGAGGAGCGCTGTGTGGTTTTTAATCAAATCAAATCAAAATATTTTATTTGTAAAATAATATAATAATAGATCTCAAAATAACAATTTAGAGTTAAACGCATATTGCGAGTTTGACATAATCACAGGCCCTGGTGGTATCTTTCTCCAATTAATCTTTGACCAAGATTGAATCAAATTAATTAGTGTTCCGTGACATTAAATTTGATGAAATCTTCAATTTTCTTAGATCAAAGTTAAGAAATTTGATCAGTTTCATACTATCCTATGCGATGTACTTTTAGAAAACCCTTTCAACACAATTCCTGTGGCCTCTTAAAGGTACATGGCGGCTACATATCAAGCTATACCTACATTACCAGTATGAACTGAGCTCGCATTGCATAGGTTCTCCGTACAACAAGATGACAGTTTATACTGGAAATGGATTGCGAGTGTAGTCGTGTGTACGCAATCAACGCATGCGCCGGACATCGTATGCAGCCGTTATATCGATGAAAAATATACCTAAAGCGTAAAGGGAAATGATGTAGTAGAAAATAATACTCCATTATTTCAACCAAAAAACATTTATTAATTGCTAAAATAGATATTATAGTATGATTTAATATGATTTTTATAAAGAGATGAATAATGATGATGAAAACTGCAGGTATTCTAAGGAATCACATTCATCACTGATAATGTTTCCTGAAAACATTGGCAGTGTAATACCAGTGGACTATGTTATTAGAAAAGTTGTGCTTTCTTTTCTTGAGCAATAATATTTAGACTCAGTACCTATTTGCTACTAATGTCGACACGATTGACATAACGGTTAAGCGATTCGCCTTCTGAGCTTGGTGTAGTGGGTTCGTTTCCCGCACAAAACAAATATTTGTGTAATCCACAGATATTTTTGTTCCTGTCTAAGTATTTGTGCTTTGTAAAATCGTATGTTTTTAACTGCACCCACGATAATAGAAAAAAAATAGGTACCTACTGGTGTTGGGCTACCTTTTTTTAAAAATAAGTTTTTTTTAAGAAAGAATGAGTTTTCGAAAACAGTTTCTCGAGAAAACGTAAACTGTGACGAAAAGGAAATTAGTTTACGTATAATAAAATATACAGTCGTCAGAAAAGCTAATATTATACCTACTATATTCTAATAATTATATTCTATTAAATCAAAAATAGCAATTAAAAAACAAAAATGGATGCATTTCGTGGATTGTTTTCATATGAAAATGTACAAAGCAAATTATGCTTTGCACGGCCTTAAGCAAATTATCAAATATCTTTAGAATACAGCAAAAATGCTCAATTGCTCAGTCTTACTTAAGTAAGACGTATGTTCCAGTTAAATCTTAAAGCTAAAGCTAAACAATATTTTCTTACTTATTTATAATAATATCTAAAACTATGTATACCTAACTACTCAAATTTATTTATTTATTCAAATTTATAAAGCTCATCATACAACACACGGTTACTTTAAGAATCAAAGACGAATACTACAAATTTTAATAAATAATAAAAATAAAATAGGTCATATTTTTTTTTTAATAATTATGATTATCATAATCATGGGTGTGATCTTTGACACACTGGCAGAGTTGTTGACAAGAGTCAACTCGTGGGCCATTAACCAAAGAAAAAAAAGAAGAGATCTTTGACATAGCCAATCAAAATCTCCTTAGAGGAAAAATTTTTCTTTTGTAGATCCTTCTTCCAAGAAAATCTCGATAAATTACTATTAGTTGACTGCTCTAAACATCTGTAAGTACTGCTTTCTAAGGATTTATGAAAAAGTTTTAGTATCCGTATCTTGGATAATCACATCTAGGGTACCTACTTTTAATACCGAATTATACTTTTAAAATAAGTATGAATTTTTGTTCTGATAAATTAATTTACAACGGGCGCAAGAGAAATCACCATTACCTTATTTGGCTATCTATCCATGTTGTCTATCGCTTTAAACCGCTATCTCGCTCGCACACTGAAGATATACAATCACTGAATGTATTATATAAATAATCGCAAAAAAACAAGTTAAGGAGATTATCATTACAAAGTTTCAGCAAAAATTTCAGCTTGATTCAAACATGTTTTCAAATAAAAAATAGATTTAAATGAATTTTTATTTTATGCCATTTTTATGTATGAAAACATGTTTCGATCAAGCTGAAATTTTTGCTGGCTGAAACGTAATGTTGTTCTTTATTTGGTTTAGTTAGATTTTTCATAACATTATTAATTTATATTTTATCTTCTATCAACAATGTGCGAGTGAGATAGCGGATTAGCGCGAAGAGACACCTTAAGAGCAGGGTTGGGGCTTTGTTCCAGTTTTACCCAAGCCGAATTTGGGCCCACTGCTCGTGCTGCAGAACCATGATCCGGAAAGTCTAGAAAAAGATTAATCATAAATAAAATAAATGAAATTATATAATATATATTGTGTATATTATAAGTTACTTTCTTTGTGTATGTAGATAGATATAAAAATAAAAATGAAGATACTAACGATTGATTGACCCAGAATCCTGCGCAAGCGGGCGGGTCACTTTGAATGACCTTACCGTCGCGCCAATCCTCGCAGCACTGCGCCTGGACGGCTTGCTGGCAACATTGGTCGGTGAACGTTTCCAGGAAATAGTACGCACATCGACCGCGACTGCAAGTATCTGGAATTATGGTGTTTTGTCAGTTATTCGATATAGTCCTTATTTTCTGTACGATTGACGACCAAAACGATGCAAAGGAAGAAGTTTTTGAATTGTTTGGATATAATTTGAGTTATCTACTAAAATATCATCTGATGATAAAAAGACAGTTAAATAATATAAGTAAAATCAAAACTTCATCATCATCATCAAAACAACAACACTAAAGCTGTGTACCAAATATCGTATCAATCTGTCAACAGGGAGGGGGTGAAATATCGGTTACTAAATTTGAACCATATAATAAACAGGTCAAGCTAAGTAAAACCGTTTAAAAAGCAACACTATTTTAGGTATTTATAGGCCTTTGCGTCTATTGCAGACGATTCATCGCATTGTCTGCGAGACAGCGTTTTTGGTAGGTACAAAGGTAAAACAGCTAGAGTGCCAATAAGTTTTGTAAGAAATTTAAACACACCTGAACATATTGTTTTGTACAATTTTACAAAAAGAAATCAGTTATCTGTTTAGGTACACCTAATTATTGGATGATTGGTTTCAACTTGATATCTCGCCACTTCCAACAGTATTTGTTTGAATTTAAATAGGTATCCTTATTAAATTATTATTTGACGAAAAGTGTGGATACTGTTGTACCGACGACGGATATATATCGAAGATATAGAAATGTTAATTTAATAGGGGAAAGATAATAAATATAAAAATAATACCGGTAGTACACCCTGGCTGCTTAGGACAGCAACAGTTGTAGAAGAAGTCACATTTCGCCGAGGGTGTCAGAATCCCGTTAGAGCTGCAGTGGTAGAAATCAAAGAAAATAGCGCAGTCCTTCTCAAAGAGTAGACCTAGTAGCTCATATCCATTCTGCCCGTCGAGTGCAGTTAACCTTAGGATAAGTAAATATTATCTTATAATAATGTCCTCCTGACGAGTCGTGATAGCCTAGTGGTGGTGACGATTGACTGGCAAGTCAGAGGTCTCGGGTTCGAACCCAAGGCGCGCACCTCTGACTTTTCGTAAGTTATGTGCGTTTTATAAATTAATTATCACTCTCCGTGCCTCGGATAGCACGTTAAGCTGTTGGCCCCGGCTGTCAATTGTAAATCTTTGACAGTCGTTACGGGTAGTCAGAAGCCCGAAAGTCTGACAACCAGTCTTACCAAGGGTATCGTGTAACCCAGTATCTGGGTTGTGGAGGTCAGATAGGCAGTCGCTCCATGTAAAACACTGGTATTCAGCTGCATCCGGTAAGACTGGAAGCCGACCCCAACATAGTTGGGAAAAGGCTAGGCAGATGATGAATAATGTCCTCCAGACTGATTTTCAGTCACAGCGGCCAATCTCAACGGAGATTAGCCAAATACGTAGCAGATATTGTAGTAGACTAGTGTATGCGCAAACACAGGTGCACTTTCTATTCCTTCACTCTCCTAAACGTAAACAGTTTTTTAATACATCATATTTTTCTCAGAGATGTAAAACATATTTTTTTTACAGATTTCTCAATTTTATCTCAACATTTAAATACCTACAGGGTCAACACAATTTAGACTGCCATCGACACGCTAAGAAGATACAGATACAGGGTAATTTATTTTATTAACAATAATATAAAATATAATTGATTTCATTCTTTACTTTTAGTGGAGATAATGATACGGTTAAAATTAAACTAAATTTAAAAAAATAACACTCATCTACATAGGTAAGGTTCATCATGATTTGTGTTGATTTGGTTAAGTTTTCAAATGAATTGTATTTCACAAAAAAATACAAGGGTTTAACCTACCTGCCACATATTTTGTTCTTTTTCTTCGTTTCGCTTGCAGCACCCCATCCTATATGTACACCCATTCCTATACCAATTATATGAAACTTCGTAGGGTCCAAGCCCAAATCAAATATTTTCAGAAGTAATTTAGCGAACTCCTGGATAATCTGAAATTGAATGGTTATTAACTGTTCTGCTCCTATGATCAATGAGCTTGCGATATAAGCTTTCACCATAAGGTAGTAGCAACGTTTTAAAGGTTTAACATTATAGACTCACGCCTGTATTAACCAGAGGGCGTAGGCAGAGGTGTATGCAGTAAACCCACGTTTCGCCGGCAATGTTATAAGTCTCATTTAATAGGGGGCGAGTCTGTATATTGCCATTAACCTAGCTCAATTCTTGACTCCGTGCTGTTACTGAGAATTTCCTGATGGAAAAATCCATTAACGCCTTGCCCGACCCGGGGATAGAACCCACGACCACGAGATAAACGAGGCAGAAGATTTATTTTATAAAGGACTTTGATCTGATATACCAGGCCCTCAAAGTACATATCCTACATATACATAGGTACTCTAGCGGACACGAACTTTGCACCATTTTGCGATCAAAATGCTTTGAACGATGCTACGTGCGTAGGGCCGGGGCTAGGGGCTACGTTCAGATTAATAGCAAGCGATTCTAACCTTAAGAGTGGTACAATGGCTTTATCCACGATAGATATCAAGGGTATTTACCTCAAGCCTCCGAAAAGTCATAAGTACATTTCTAAGTAAAAACACTACTTACTTGTATAATGTTTCTGGCAATTAATTTATTATCGACGCCTGGGATTGCCTGAATGGCTTTGGATTTTTCTGTCCAATCCAAAATAACAAAACAAAACTTTACTGGATTTTGTTTATCTGTGAATTTCTTGATATACTCTTTAATTATCTCATCGTCTAGTTTACTATCGGAGTCGTGTATTAAAATGACTATGGTCAATTTTTGATTTTTAATATTATCGAAAAACTTCTGTGCTTCGTCTGGCTTTATCACTTCGTGATTATTATCACTGTAATCAAAATAAATCATAATATTAGTATTAACCTGTAGTTGACTGTATATTTTGATGGAATTAAAATAGTTCAGCTAAATCTTGTAAACTGGAGCGACCGGAGAGAGTACAGGCCCAGGGTCGACGGCTTTACGTTCTCTCCTTCTCTATTTTATATATTATGCACATAACTTACAAAAAGTCAGAGGTGCGTGCCTTAGGGTTCGAACCTGAGATTTTGACTTGCTAGTTAACAATTTGTAATATTTCTAAAATACAATGCCAAGCAAACTCTTTTAATTTTTTTTTTACAAAGCAATCAATTTTTTTTTAAATACGGCACCAGGCGGTTTGTAATTAGTACCTACCGTAGTTTACGGAGAATGTAATTAAAACTAGTACCGTACTCAAAGTCAAACTCAAGCTCAAATTATTTATTGCGAACACAGGTTAAGAATCACGTTGTTCCATACAAATTTTGCCCCTGTTTTTCACTCCCTTAGAGGTAGAATTTCGGAAAATCCTTTCTTATCGGATGCCTACGTCATACAAAGAACACACGGTTTAAGGTCTCTACGATCAGCGGTTTAGGCTGTGCTTTGATCCGTCAGTCAGTCAGTCAGTCATTCAGGACAAAGCATTTTATATCATGTATAGATTTTTTCTGCCATTTAGCAACATTAAAAAAAATATTTATGTAGGTAACTACATATATTAATCCAGAAACATATTCAGAATTAAGTATGAGATATCTCATGTCCAAGTAAATCTGTAAAATGTCATTAAGATATAACTATACTCACACTATAATACGCCTTATTGTGAAGAAATTGCCCTAATTTAGATTTAAATTTAACTATGTTCATGAATTAAATGCTTTAAGTAAATATTTGTTGACTGGGAGAGCCCACATTAAGCGGTTTATTATTTTTATTATTTTATTACAAATTGATTCATAGACTAGTAGTTACGAGTAGTTTCAGAACATCTAACTGAATGACTAAATAAATGCACACACACATTTGTACTTACTCTTGGTAAATTCTTAAAACCCAACTCAATTCTATTATTGTAGTAGGAGGAGTTCCAGGAGGGACACCAGGAGGAGTTCCAGGAGGGACACCAGGAGGAGTTCCAGGAGGGACACCAGGAGGAGTTCCAGGAGGGACACCAGGAAGAGTTCCAGGAGGGACACCAGGAAGTGTTCCAGGAGGGACACCAGGAAGAGTTCCAGGAGGGACACCAGGAGGAGTTCCAGGAGGAGTTCCAGGACCTGCAATTTCAATAAAATTATGTAAATAAAGTTATCATTTCCTTACATACTAAAATTAGTGAAAATTTAAAGGGGCTACAAGCGGGGCTTGGAATATCGTGGCAATAATTATATAAGGCTAACTTATATTTTAGGAGATAAATTTATGGGTCACAAAGAAGCTTTGTTAAAAAACCGGACAAATGCGAGTCGGACTTGCCCACTGAGGGTTCCGTACACATTTGTAGGTGATAAAATCTAAAATTATACAACATAAAAAATGTAGGATTAAAAATCTGTTTGAGATTGTGCCAATGAAGCCCTTTGATATGATATCCCACATGTCACGGTTAACTCATTTTAAATTTGGACCCCCGTTTTTTTGTAATATAATGAAAAATATATAGCTTTCCAGAAATATTTGGTTGTAACTTGTACTTGCAATAAACACTATATTTTTTTACATTAATAAATTACAAATATTTAATAGTTTTCAGACTTTTCACTTTACTTGTAGTGTAAAAAGATTTTACTTGCCAAATTTCATCGGAAAGTACTCTATACATTTTGATTCCCTTGAGCGTGACAAACTATATGTTTTAAGCGGTGTAAATGACTGTCTTCTTTTTACGTTAACTTAGAAGTTTGATTTTTTTACAACTTCAAGGGTCTGTAGAATTGAGTATGGTTTCAATTTCAACTCAATACCTTGACGCAAACCCGAGATAAAGGGTCTTGACAGACAAACAGACGGACAGACAGACCGACTGTCAGACGGACAACAAAGTGATCCTTTAATGGTTCCGATTTTTCCTTTTGAGGTACGGAACCCTAAAAATAAACTTTTGTGTTAAAATTTTCGAAATAAATAAATAGTTTCAAGACTGATTCAGATATATTCAATATGATAAGAGAGCCACAGAAAGCCAATTTAAATTGAACGTAATAATGCATGTAGGTATAATAATTCGTTTCATATTCACACTTGCATTAGATCGTAAAAATCAAAAGTCAAAAAACTTACCTTCAGTAATGGAGAGGTATATCAAGAAGAATAATCAAATGCAAGTAACAATTAAATGCAAGTTATAATTAAATACAAGTAACAATTAAATGAAAGTAACTATTAAATGCAAATAATAATTAAATGCAAGTAATTATTTAATGCAAGTAATAATAAAATGCAAGTAACATTTAAGTGCAAGTAATAATTAAATGCAAGAAACATTTAAGTGCAAGTAATAATTAAATGCAAGTAACATTTAAGTGCAAGTAGTAATTAAATGCAAGTAATTATTTAATGCAAGTAATAATTAAATGCAAGTAATTATTTAATGCAAGTAATAATTAAATGCAAGTTATTATTAAATGTAAGTAATAATACTAAAGCTTAAATAAATTATACTTACTAATCAAACTCGTCACTGCCGTAAATAAAGGGTATAAAATTCCTGTTACCATTTTAACTGAGGTATACAACCAAGTCCGATATCTACTATAAATAAAATAAATAATATAAATAATATCTACTAATAAAAAAAAATGATTTATAAACAATTTTGATTTTTCTAGTTTTTAGTAACGGCTGACAATTGATTGTCTAATAATATAATGTCTTTTGATCTCCAACAACAGCTATTTATATATAGAAAATTGTTGAAAACAAACACATATGTTTACTTGTTTGTATTGTTGTGTTATTATGGTACACTTTGTAAGCAAGTAAATAAAATATAATAACGTGTACCTACAATAGAAATTGTAACCCTCCACTGCTTGAAAAAGTAGATGGAAGACATATTTTTACTTTAATTTCAATTTCACTTTACAATTTTAACTTTATACACAATAAAGAGTACCAAGGCAGATTAATACCTCCACGAGTACCCGGACCTTGAGCGTCGGGCATAAGGGTAGTCAGACCCCCGACCAGTAACTGAGAGGTGGGGCACGTCGTCGGCGTCGTGTTCCACGCGCACCTTTCAGGAGAAAACCACTCCGTAGAAAACTGATATTCTCCGTAGAAAGCTATATCTGGTTAGATTAGAAGCCAACCCCAACAATGTTTGGGAATAATAAGGCTAGGAGGATGATCATCATCATCACCATCTGCCTAGCCTTTTCCCAACTATGTTGGGGTCGGCTTCCAGTCTTACCGGATGCAGCTGAATACCAGTGTTTTACATGGAGCGACTGCCTATCAACCCAGATACTGGGTTACACGATACTCCTTGGTAAGACTGGTTGTCAGACTTTCGGGCTTAGGATGATATTTTAAAATAATGTTTTACCACAGTGTGTAGAGAGTTAACATAAAAAAAAAGTACACAGATAATCTGAATAATGAGACGTGACGAACAAAACAAGTTATGGGTGTCACCTGTTCGACCTTTATTACCTTCATTCAAATAGAAAATAGATGTATGTACCTATTTATAATAATAAATGTAATTTTCTATCTATAAATACATAATAATATATAAATACCTACCCCTTCACTAATTCGTTTGTCACTGAAACTTTGTAGTATTATAAAGTAACGGAAAATATATTATCTATATATATCTAGGTGTAAAATTAATCCGTCCAAAATTCCTTCGGTTTATGTTAGTACATATTAATAAGTAGGTATAAGTAAGTTAAATAATGGTATCCAGGAATTTTTCGATTTGGGAGCGGTATAGTAATGTAAAAATACTAGAATAATATCATAGTCAAACCCCTCAATAAGTGGACTAAAAACAGTATTTATTTATTTATTTCATCAATAAGTATTGTGACTGACTGACAGATAACATTTATACGGGTGTGTAATGTATGGTATAATATCAAATGCTCTAATTTCACTTGAAATAACGTTCATATAATATAATTTTCATATGTTATAATATCAAATATCCTAATGTCGTGTCGTGACGTAATATAAATTCGTGATAGCCTAATGGTATGACCGTTTGACTGGCAAGTCAGAGGTCTCGGGTTCAAACCCAAGGCGCGCACTTCTGACTTTTCGTAAGTTATGTGCGTTTTATAAATTAATTATCACTCTCCGTGCCTCGGATAGCACGTTAAGCTGTTGGCCCCGGCTGTCAATTATAGATCTTTGACAGTTGTTACGGGTAGTCAGAATCCCGAAAGTCTGACAACCAGTCTTACCAAGGGGTATCGTGTAACCCAGTGTCTGGGTTGTGGAGGTCTGATAGGCAGTCGCTCCATGTAAAAAACTGGTATTCAGGTGCATCCGTTAAGACTGGAAGCCGACGCCAACATAGTTGGGAAAAGGCTAGGCTGATGATGAATATCAAGTAATCTAATTTCATATTACCTAATGATTTATATCATTAATCTTCCTTTATTAACAATAATCCTTTAATAATAACCTTTAGTATAACGTTCATTTTAAATAATTTTCAATATGTATAATATTCTTTTGATACAACGTTCTTTTGATATAGCGTTCACTTGACCGAATGTTCTTTTGACCTAATTTTCGTGTTTAATGTTCACAGTTCTAACCTAACTAAAATGGCATCTACCCAAACCTTAATATATTCTATGCCTGGTCGAGGGTGGGCCTGGTCGAAGAGTAGTAGTAGTAGTAGGAGCTCCGCTTGGCGGGGATAGTTTATAAAAAAATAACCGCGAAGGGGATGGCGGGGTCTATTCGACCCCGCCATCCGGTTCTAACTTATCCTGTCCGAGTCGGGGTGCCCTAAAGTCCAGATTACATCCAGTTTCTCCTGGTAACAATAATTTGCTAGCACCATACTAGCAGGCGTTTAAAATCGTATCACATTTTCTAAATTATATTAAAAGTTAGATACTCATTTTTTTTTTTTATATAGACTCACGCCTGTATTCCCCAGAGGGGGTAGGCAGAGGTGTGCAGTACACCCACGTTTCGCCGGCTATTTTATAAGTCCCATGTAATAGGGGGCGAGCCTATTGCCATTAACCGGGCACAATTCCAGACTCCGTGCTGCTACTGAGAATTTCCTAATGGAAAAACCCAATAACACTTTTGCCAGACCCGGGGATCGAACCCAGGACCTCGTGCTCAGCAGTCGCGCTTGCTACCACTAGACTAACGAGGCAGAAAAGTTAGATACATAATTAAAGATTATGAATTTTGTAGTAACTGGAAAATATAGTAAATGAATTTATTATGGCAACCGTGCATTATAGTAAATGTTCAATAAATCATAATTAGAAATTAGATAAAATGAAATTAATCAAAAATTCATTATCTTAACTGTTCGTTATACTAAACAAAAGTATATTAAATGAAATTAGGTCAAGTGAACGTTAGTTTTTTGTTATTATATCATCTGTTACACACCCCATTTATACCTAGCCTAAATTTCAGCCGGGAAATTTAAAATTCCTGACCGAATTTCGGTCACCGCGAACAATCTCAACGGAGATTAGCCAACTACGCAGGAGATATTACATTTTAAATTAAAATTAGGTCCTGTAATACGACCATAGACTACTGAGCATGACATAAGCTTTCATACGTTTTATCATCGCTCAAAAATTGAATGCGAACAAATAATTAATTGTCCGTTGTCTGCTAAGTGATGAAAAAAAAAACATTTTCTTAAAAAAATATATTTATTATGTAACATTCGCTGGCATGATACATATCAGTGATGATGATAATAATGTATACTGCATTGCCTCTTGCTCTAAGTGCAAGGCGACGGCTTCAATCCATCAGCATCCTTGCCGAACGGAGTCTGATCTTTCGTGGTGTAGTAATAATTTCCAGAACAACTGCAGAAAAATAAAATTTAAAAACCTGCGACACAATTAGGTAAATCTCTTTTTTTTTTAGCTAAGAACACTCTTGATCAAATCACCTTTCAATTTAAAAAAAAAAACAAAATTAAAATAGGTCCATTCGTTTATGCTCTACGATGCCACAGACAGACACACAGACATACAGATGCACAGACACGTCAAACTTTTGACACCTCCCTTTTACCGTCGGGGGTTACAAAGTGTTTTCTTACAAAATACACAATGTCTTCTCTTACATAATGTCCTCTTGACTAGATTTCGGTAACAGCGGCCTATCTCAACGGATATTACTACGAGGGAGATGTTATTAGGTAAACACAGTTGTACTCAATGAGGCGGCAATAACACCAGACTATACAGAGATCAGGCGCAGGACCAACCGTTTTACGTATGTCTGAAAAATAAAAAAATTTAACAAAAAAAAAAAACCAAATCGACTTTAAACCCCAAACAATTTTTTACTTTTATTATTTATTTTATTTTTTGTTGCTTCTGTATCGGGCGTGTAATTTTAGACATAAAAATTCACAAAACGAGAATTGAACTTATTACGCTAATCATGTCGACAAATAAGTACCGAATTAAGTCCTCCACAGATCTTTCATAGCAATGCAGTTATATCCTAGAGGTGTGCATACTGTATGCATCTCAGAATTTTCGTAAGTAGTTATGTGCATAATAAAAAATAAATTACACCTTGCGTCGTGCGTCGGAGAGTACATATGTAAAACTGTTGGTCCTGCGCCTGATCTGTCTCCGGTCGTGTCAGATTGCCGTCCTATTTCTATGAAAGAAATAGAATAAAGAGAGCATCTGTGTTTGCGCTAATATTTCATGCGTTGTTGGATAATATCCGCGGTTGGCCTCAGGAGGACATTTTTAACCTTTCAAAGCATGGTGAAATTAAAGCTATTATATTAACGTCTTAATTATACTTACGTCTGGTTGACATATAAACCCATGAAAATAGGATTATTATCACCAATAGTAAAAGTATTTCTGCGCCAAGACATGCAGTTTGATGCTGAGACGGCTAGCTGGCCAGACGGGTATTTGACTGAGTCCAGATATAAGAACACAGAGCGAGTGTGACTGCACATACCTGGAATATAATAATACAAACATTTATACCTCACAATTAAATGGTTCTGACTGCCTGCCTCGACAGACTGCCTCGATGGTCTAGTGGTAACAAGAACAAGGTCCTGGGTTCGATCCCCAAAGGGTCAGGCAAAGTGTAATTGGGTTTTTCTCTTTATCTGTTTTTATTATTATCTTTATGTTTAATAAAACCTAAACCAAAAAAAAAGTTGACATTATGTTCATTTGTCATAATGTTCAGTATTCTACTTATAGTCAAGTCCTTTAATTTAACACGCTTATTGAGGGGGTTGTGAACAAATATGTGATCTGCCATTTTGTAGCGGCGGCCATCTTGGAGTTACAATGATTATTTATATAAAATTGTATTGTCATCAGAACTAAAGGTGTATATCAATCTGTCAATCTGTCAACGGGAAGGGGATAAATGTATTACCTTGTGGGGTGAAGGGTATGCCGTAAGTACAGCCAGGCTGATTGTCACAATCGCAATTGGGGTGGAAGTTACAATGCCCATTGGGTGCTTTCAAGCCGTACAGGCTTGTGTGGATCATGTCCACAAAGCGTGCATCGTTTTTGCTAAGACTGGTTAGTCCCACTCCCTCAAAACCTGGCCCTGCAGCATCGAGGCCAGTGATCCTGAAAGTATTATAATATAACATTGTTATTATAATGTAAAATCGTTGCAATAAATAACATGAATATTTTATCTCAATCATTATGTTTACTTATAGAAAGATAACAGCACTTTAAAAGGCATAGACGTGTTCAGACCAAAGGGTAGACGTAGTTTTTATGGTTCTGTACCAAAGGGAGCCCTATTATTAAGCCCTCGCTGCCCGTCCATCCGTCCGTCTGTCTGTCCCAAGGGTTGTCTCTTTAAATCGTAATAGGTAGACACTTTCAAATTGTACTCGCAGTTTTAAAATGTAGTATACTACATTTTACAGTACAGTTTACAGTTAATACTGTACAATACAATTCAAGTTTTGGTTTTTTTTCGAAAAACTTTGCCTCACGCTAAGATTTTTTTCTGTATTATGGTTACAGTATTTATTCTCTTTTCAAATGAATGTAAATTATCTCGTTTTTGTAGAAAGAGGATACCGATTACTGCTTCCTAAAACTTCGAAAGCTTTTAATTTTGTCGTCAATTCACCGTTTTTAATCACCAAGATAGTGTTGTGGTGGCGCATTGGTCACGGGACCCGATAGCACGCACTTGGTTGTGGATTCGAACCTAGCGTGTGTGTCATACCAATGTCACATTTTCAATTTCATATTATGTAATTTCTTACTACCACTTACTAAGTAAATAAAATGTAAGTGTTGAAGAATGTACATACCGATCACATTCCACTCCTTTATCCTTGAGAGTCCTGCAGAGTTCCCCCATCATTTGTCCGCCGAGAGAGAATCCAATAAAATGAAATTCCTCTATATCGGAACAAGCTTTCAATATGGTCAACATCATATTTGCTGCCTCTCTGCCAATCTAGAACAAAAGTATCTCCACAATATTAGATATCAATGTACGACAAACCAAATTAAATGGACATTTGCAATTTGTGACAAACTTTGCAGTGCAGTGTGGGCGGGTGTCGTAAAAAGCGACAAAGGGACAGATCCGGAGGATGGGCAGCAGCAGCCTTCTGTGTGACAGTAATCATCTGTTACTGCAATCGTCAACCCGCTTGCCCATTATGATTATGGGCAAATACTTCCAATTAGCGCACAATAGTGTTCAGCAGTGGACTAACACAGGCTGATGATGATGTCAACTTACTTTGAGACAGTTTTTCACAGCTATAGGATAGTCGGAACCTGGCAATGCTTCAATAATAGTAGCTTCCTTCGTCCAATCAATAACGCATATATTAAATTCGACTGTCGTGATTGTGAACGTGTCAATAGCCGCAACAGTTCTGTTGTCATCAATACTATTCTTGTAGCCAAATGTGTATATGATTGTACGTCGAGTGAGGTTGACACATTCATTATCGCAGTACTTCGTCGCATTGTCAGGCGTTAACACTACGTGCTTGGTTGGGCTGTAAACAAGATACTCTTTAGATTGGTGGTTATTCTTGATAAGATTCTTGCGACAAAATGGATCTGATCGGGGTATCAGCTAATTCATCGAGCTGCTTCAAGCTTGAACTTACCTACAATAACATCTTAGAACCCAACCTTGTGATACATGTACAAGACCTGTGAACCAAATCAAATTTAAGTACAGCGCTGAATATTAAAGTGTAACTTTGTGTCCGTGGTGGTTTTGGAAACGAAACTCGGGAGCAATGCACAACAAAATAACTTGTAATGCAAGAAGATAAACAATTTATATTCACAGATAGTTATGGTTTAAATTAATTATTGAATTGAATGAAAAGGCAAGCGTTTGACCACGACGGTGGAACTGCAAGGTGGATACTGCAAGATATATATGCCCCAAAATGAGGAACACAGGAATGAGGACACAGTAGCTTGGAGGCCAAATAGGGGACAGAATAATAGATAGGTAATAATAGATATCATATTTCTATGGGGGTAGTTGCTTTGCCCCTTTCAATTGGGTATTTACATATTGTTACATACTAAAAAAATAAAATACTTAATTATACTAAATAAGACTACCTATCTATTATATACAAACCTAAATATAAAGTAATATATACATCAAAGTAAAAAAATAAAATTAAAACAAACTTATAAATTTAATTAAATTAAATAATCTACCGAATTATTGAGAAATTAACTTACAAACCAAACCCAACACTGTAGCCAAAACAGCACTGAAAGCCATTTTAAGTTCAGTTTAGAAGACGTTTTTAAACGAAATTACTGTATATTTTGCCTTAACGAGTTTTTAATCAAAGAGGAACTCTGGTCCGTAATCACCTTCTATTTTTCAAAGAAAAGTTTAATGTATTTTAATACAGGTTTATATCAAAAACTGTAAACTATTTTTTCGTTTTTTTTTACTAATTCAACCGGATAGCAATTTTTGACTGTGTTCTCATTGTAATATTCATGAAACAGCTGCTTTATATACATGAAAATTCGTTTAAAACAAACACACATGTTTAAAATTGTTTTTGGCAAGATGACTCATGGCAGAGGAAGCTGAGGTTGTTAATTAAAAAAATCGGTTCGGATATAACTAGGAATTTTACATCTGACCCTTCATGCGTACCGTGGTCTTGTAGACCGTACAAAACAGATAAAAGAGATTGAAAAGTTTTTTTTTGTTGATTTGTATTTAATCTAGTATCGCCATTTGTTCTACTCTACAACTCCACTATACTCTACTAAAACAAATGCAGGGACTTTACGCAATTACATAAATAAACTTAGAACATGCATTAGTTTTCACATTAGCGTAAAGTTAACTTAGGAAATTGCCCCTGCTCATCTACACACATTAAGGGTCTTCCCCACACCATAGATTGCCTCTGCGGCGGGCATGTGAGTAGCCAGTTTTAGACAAATTACTCGCTTTGTAACACGTCTTTTGACAGCCCTAGTACTTACTGGTCGAGTACTGGGTGGGTGGAGCTGTTTGTGTAAATTATTATTATGACTCCTTCCTGTTTTTTTTTTTGTTCTATTTATTTATTACTAGCTGCTCGTCGCGACTTCGTACAAGTGATTATCCCACCTCTATGCCTATTCTACCCTACTCTACTCCGATTATGTTTATTAAGTTTTTTTTTGTGTAATGAAAAAAAGGCATGTGTTTGATAAATAAGTACCGCGTTTCCCGCGGAATTCTCGTGCATTCTCGGGAATTCCCACAGCTGACATCAGCGGAGTTAGTTTGTACGTTACACGATTGACATAAAATTCATTATGCTTTAGCCAATTCTGTTCGCTTCCATTCCGCGGCGATGTAAATTGAGCCTTCATTTAATTATGTAACTTTTATGATTAACTTTCCCCAATGTCCCCTAAAGTAAAGAAAATTGTTTGCATAACTGAACTGTATGATAAATGATAATACACATTTCTGGCACTTTTGCACACGACACTAATGTTTGACTCTCTATATTATCTCTTTCTTTTTAACAAAATCGAAAAAGGACAGAAAAAATACAAAATTATAAGCGTTTAAAAAAAAAGATACTTGACTTTTTTATAACATGCGATTTTAATTATTGGAATTTGTAACAAAACAAGTTGGATGTGTGATAATATGTAATTGTATTAATTAAGGACACTATCTATAGTCCAAATTCACAATTAAGTACATACTTTATTTTGTCTTATAGTTGATAAACAACCTGGTATTAGAGTTTGAGCCTGATGTTTAGCTGCATCTGCTATTATAAACCGACCCTTAGTTTGGGAATAAATGGGCTAGGAGAGATGATTCATACCAAATTAAATGGAGATAAGTACATAAATGTTGTATAATGACAAAATATTTATAGCCTGTTTCACAGGTTACTGGTCTCTTCTTCATTGTATGGTTGATGAACAACCTGGTGTCAGAGTTTAAACCGCCCGAAGGCCTCTCACATAGCTTTACACACCTTTTAAAAATCTCTCAGGTGTGCTGATTTTCTCATGATGTTTTCCTTCACTATTTTAGTAAGTGATAATTAATTGCCAAAGCGCACGTGAATCCGAAAAGTCAGGGGTTCGACCCTTTTTTTTTTTTTTTTTTTTTTTCGCAGAAGGGGAAATGCGCCTTATGCATACCGTCCCGCTCGGGGATGCGAGACGGTTATGTCGGGCTCTCCGGCCTAGAGATGGTAAGCGGCCGGCATACCGACTAAAACCCCTTCTGTGTCACTCTAATCCACATTGTGACGGGAACGCGGTATCCCGAATGTATTGCATCCGCGAACCCGCCGCGGACGTCTGTTACCAGACCCTCCTCGGGGTGGGATGACTGACCCCCACCCACCGTGACCACTTCGAGGACCATGTGCAATGAGCGCCAGACGACCCCGAGTCTGACGCCCATGGTCCTCACCTCGGCCGCAGAGGATAGGGAGAGCGGCGCATCGTAATACCGACACTCCTCTTCCCCTGCGGCCCCACCGTGTCCGCAATCCTACGGTTGCGGCCCCGCCGAGGCCGCGGAAGGTAGGGAGAGCGGCGCACCGTAATACCGGCACACCTCTCCCGCCGCGGCCCCGCACTCCTCAGCCGCGATGTTGTTTATACAACACCGCGGCCCGCCTCAGTTGCGGTGCTGCTAGGTGCTCCACCCTGATGCAGCACCGCAACCCACCAGGGCCGCTCCAAAGTGGGCTTCTGGCCAAAGCCCGCAGGAGCGGCGCCTCCTTGGGGTTCCTCTTAGCTTCGCCGTGTGCCCAACCACGGCTACTAAGCCCCCCCGCCACGACAAGGCGAGAACCCACATTCGGGGGGGAGGGGTTCGACCCTACGACCTTTGACTTGGCAGTCCACAGGCATACCACTAGGTTATCACTGCTGAAACAGGTTACAGATAAGTTCCTATTACCTTACCTAACAGGAAATTCCATACAAGTTCTGTTCCATTTTTTAATGTACCTTGTAGGCAAAGCCAACCTATGCGTAGCTTGCTAAAGGGCCTTAGTGATTTCTCTATTCGGCTAATACAATTTTAGAAAAATAATACCGTCTGTTACAAAAGAAACGATGTGAGGGTTGAAGTTTCCTGTGTCGTAGTTGCAGTTACAGAGTAGACTTTACAATGCATACCGGAATCTATTCGTGGATCACACAAATATTTGTCCCGTACGGTAATCTAACCCGCGTCACCAAGCTCAGAAGGCATATCACCTATTCGCTATGAAAGAAAGAAAGAAGAAAGAAAAACGTTTTATTTTTGTAACAGCATGCACACGCCCAATCAATAAAAAAAAGATGGAGCAAAGACAAAAAAATATAAAATGCAGGTACATGGAGATTTACGTGCATCGTAGCTGTCACAAAGAAAGGTACCCCGCTCAGCAATCAGCATTGTGCTGCTGTGTGACAATAACAACACAATAGCGCTGGTTTTCAGCAGAGACCTCATACTATAACATTATATCATAATTTACTTCAGTGTCGTGTCGTCGTAAACGTGTGTAATGTACCTACCATACACATTAAAGTCATCCATCAATATAAATTATAATAAGGATATGAATAATATAATATAATATGAATAATAAGGAAACTAGAGATCCGTATGCGCTTTTACGATTTTAGTATACGACTTTGATATTCAAAAATTGATCTCCTTATTAAAAGTTAAACTGCTGTAAAGGAATAAAGAATTTAAAAAATATATCAAGATTGCACTGATTTTATTTTAAAACAATACAGTTACGCAAATATATAGCACTGTTATTTATAAAAATATTAGTAGTAATAAATTAGTCTTACTTATTACAATAATAAAATAATCTATCGTAATTATAGCGATCTTTCATCTCATGCTGCGCCGCCATTTTGTAAAAAAAACAAAATGGCGACAGATAGTTATGCCAGCTTCCATACGAAAATGTTCTGACCCCTTCACCGAGTGACAATCAAAGTTTTATTACTTGTTGCCTAAACGCATTTCATGTGTTCTATGGTTCAAAATTGACTGCACGTTTTCTGTAAATGTGTCTGGACATTTTTGTATGGAAGCTGCCATAACTATCCGTCGCCATTTTGTTTTTTTTTTACAAAATGGCGGCGCAGTATGGAGACGCTCCTAAACATATTCAAGCTTAAATTAGGTAATATATTTACAATATGTATTTTCAAAACCGATTACAAGCATTATACTTATTATACATGTATTGGTTTAAATTTTCGTTATTATATCCCTTGGTGGCCATGCAAAGCTAATATACATTGATGATGAGTGATGATAATATATGTATTATGTATACTGCATTGCGTCTTCCTCTAAGTGCAAGCTGACGGGTTGAATCCATCAAAGCCCATGCCATATGGGCTCTGATCTTTTGTAATATAGAAATAATTTCCAGAACAACTGCAGAAAAAAAAGTGTTTCATTAAAATACATAATGTCCTCCTGACCGAATTTCGGTCACAGCGGCCAATCTCAACGGTATACTACGAGTATACTACGAGGGAGATATTATAGTGCATAAGTGTGGTCGCACACACAGTTGCACTTACTCTCACTGTACGATGGGACGAATTAATTATCACTTGCTTCATGCCTCGGAAAGCACGTAAAGCCGTTAGCAGGACGTTTGATCCCTGTCCGGTCATGTCAGATTGCCGTCCCATCAGACTATGAAAGAGAAGGAATAGACAGTGCATCTGTGTTTGCGCTAATATCTCCTGTGTAGTTGGCTATTCTCCGTTGCGGTTGGCCGCAGGAGGACATTTCAAAGCATGGGGAAAGTGTAACTAGAATTATTAACCAATACAAAGTAATACTTACGTCCGGTTGACATATAAACCCATGTAAATAGGATTTTTAACATCAATAATAGAAGTATTTTTACGCCAAGACTTGCAGTCCGGTGCTGAGACGGCTGGCTGGCTAAACGGGAACTCGGCTGTGTCTAGATATAAGAACACAGAGCGCACGTGACTGCACATACCTGGAATATAATAATAAAAACGTTTATATCTCAAAGGAAAATGATCCTTGTTAATTACGCTTTAACAGCGGATTAGACGGAAAGTTGGATGAATCGTTTTCTTTGGGATCATGATTTGTAATGATTCGAGCAGTCATAGCCTAGTGGTATGATCGTCAAAGGTCGTAAATTCGAAACCAAGATTCGAGACCCAGGCACGTACCTGGCTTAAGATTCATGTGGGATTTAAGAAATTAATTATCCCTTGCTTAAAGACTGACGGTTTTCGTGCAATCATTCGGAAGAATAAGAATAGATTAAGAGTTTGTTACTAACACCATGGATTATATTGTTGTCCGAATAAAGAAAAATTATTATTATTATTATTAAAGGGTGAAGGAAAACATCGTGAGGAAACCAGCACACCTGAGAGACTGCACACATTTTTCAACGGTGCGTAAAGCCATGTCAGCGGCCTACGGGCGCGGCATAAACTCTGACACCAGGTTGTTTATCAAGCATAGTTACGATGAAGAAGAAGAACGATTCACTTCAATTTTTGCAGTGGCACAAAATAGACCGTATTCACATGCAGACGATTCGTAAATAATCACGAATATGTCCTAAAGTAAGGTTAATCAGGTGGGTTCGTGGTCCCAAAGGGTTTCTTGCCTTGTCGTGGCTGGAGGCTTAGTGGCTGCAGTGCTTTGAAATAGTTATTTCTGCAACAAGAGAGCAAAGTCATTTTTTGCTGTGAGTGCTGATTTTGAATCCTGAGTGTAGCGAGGGATTCAAAGACACGAGATGCAAAAAACTTTGCTCTCGTGTACCTAACACACATAACTTTTCACTTCAGCAGCGAGAACACTTAAGAAGATAATAGTAGTTTATGTAACTGTCACATTAATAGTATAGGTACCTACACGAGTGTTTTAATACCTAGTTATGTGTAGTTTCATACACTACTTTATCTACACTCATAAAAATAGGTAATTATTAACCTAATAATATAAGGTCATTTACCTTGATAAATTTTCTTAATTTTTGTGTTAAAAGATGTTCGACATTTTCGTTGCTGCTAACTAATTGCCAGGAGGAGTTAAATTTTTCTTATTATTACTGACCTTTTTTAGGATTTTTTTTGTCCAGAATAAGTTTTTATACCGATAGTAACACAATAATCAAAAGTAAACAAACATTATTTAGAACATGGCGCCCAAACTCAGTTCACCGCGCATGCGCCCTGACGCGTGCCACCAGTGCCACCACAGATAACATGCAGCCGCTATGTAAACTCCTTGGTCAAACCGAAAGTGTACTTACTGTTATAGAAAAAAAGTTATTTTATAGCATTATTTTGTTCAGAAAACTGCTTATCATAAAATAATTTTTAAATTTGTTATAGATGCATGTATAAAAGAATAAGATATAGTGTGAATGTTTCGAATTGTATGATTAACCCAAGGCTGAATAAGATATTTGCGGCTTTTTGAAAAAAAATAATTAAAAAGTTACTTTGTCTCTCTAGGGAGCAAAATCGCATTTTGCTCACTGATTTCAAGCAGCAAAACCTACATGTTTGAGCTACTGAAGTGAAAAAGTAAATTTTCAATTTTGAGATGACGATCTATGTTCCTTGGGAGAAATTGCAGAGTTTTATGTACTTTAATGCCTTCCTCAAAATTGGCTTATCGCTAAAAACACAGATATTATCATTTATCTTTAGGTACTTTTGAATATAATCAGTTAAGTATACCTTGTGGAGTAAGGGGTAAGCCGTAAGTACAGCCAGGTTGATTGGCACAATCGCAATTGGGGTAGAAGTTACAATGCCCATTGGGTGTTTTCAAGCCGTAACTGCTTGTGGCGATCATGTCCACAAAGCGGGCATCGTTCCGGCTAAGGCTAGTCAATCCCACAGGTTCCCCAAAACCCACCCCTGCAGCGTCGCAGCCAGTGATCCTGAAAATAAACTATATAAATAAAAATCGATCGATAAATAAATTAAATGTGAACCACAGAGGCGAAGTCGCGTGAGGATCAGATATTTGCAATAAAATACCATAGAGATAAAAGACCATAGATAAACTTACGTTTTTGTGTTATTTCTAGTTTTTCAGTGCTTTGAAGTCAGTATTGTTATGACAAAAAATAAAAAAATATTACCTTATAGGTGTGTGTCAGAATGGCTGGTTGCCTGTGGCTTTGGTCTATGAGAGTTGATTAGAAAATTGCTACATAATTGCTTATATTTGCTACATTTAATAAATAATTGCTACATACTATATATATTTAGAAATAACATATTTTTTTTGTACAGCCATCCTGACGTTTGGTTGGCTGGTCGCCTCCTAGTTTAAAGCCAAGCATGCAGAGTTTCCCGAAATGTATTGTGTCAATAATTGCTACATATTTGCTTCATTTATCTAATTTAGTTGTATCTTCAAACATATGTTAAATAAAGGATGTAGCAATTATTTTAATTATCCCAAGGAAAAGTGCCTGATAAAACAATTAAGGCAATACCGTTGACTGAAGACACACTGCAACTATTTGCCTGATAAAACAATTAAGGCAATACCGTTGACTGAAGACACACTGCAACTATTTGCCTTAATTGTTTTATCAGGCACTTTTCCTTGGGATAATTAAAATAATTGCTACATCCTTTATTTAACATATGTTTGAAGATACAACTAAATTAGATAAATGAAGCAAATATGTAGCAATTATTGACACAATACATTTCGGGAAACTCTGCATGCTTGGCTTTAAACTAGGAGGCGACCAGCCAACCAAACGTCAGGATGGCTGTACAAAAAAAATATGTTATTTCTAAATATATATAGTATGTAGCAATTATTTATTAAATGTAGCAAATATAAGCAATTATGTAGCAATTTTCTAATCAACTCTCATAGACCAAAGCCACAGGCAACCAGCCATTCTGACACACACCCTTATAGATTGTGTATCATTTTGTCACCATAACTAGTATATAGTGAATAGGTACTTAGTGTATGAATGTGAATAGGTACGTACCGATCACATTCCACTCCTTTATCCTTGAGAGTCCTGCAAAGTTCCCCCATCATTTGTCCGCCGAGAGAGAAACCAACAAAATGAAATTTCCCTATATCTGAACAAGACTTCAATATGGTCAACATCATAATTGCTGCCTCTCTACCAACCTAGAACAAAAGTATCTCCACAATATTAGATATCAATGTAGAACAAACCAAACAAAAAAAAAACATACAATCGAATTGAGAACCTCCTTCTTTTTTGAAGTCGGTTAAAAATGGTCATTATTTTGCTTTTTGTTAATGGTATTTTAGCATTAAAATACAGCGCCATCAACTTATCTGGTCAGTCGGACAGAATTGGAACTATTGGATTTTCATAGTAAGTATTTTTTTTTAAAATAACTTTACTATATTCACCACTATCCGTTGATAGTGAACATCCATCCATCCATCAACTGCACGAATAAGGTGATGGGACAACTGCACATCAGTGGCAACAATTTGACATTGAAAACAAGGGTGCTTTTGCGTCGAAAGAAAAAAGTAGAAAGATAAATAAAAGTGCATATTATAAATATAATTATTTAATTTGAAAAAACCACTGATACGGATGGGATTTGAACCCACGACCTTCGACGTACAGTATCGTAACGTAATTTTTAAACAAAATGTAATAAATAACTCAAAAACTAACTTAATAAATGTACAACATACTTGGAGACAGTTCTTCACAGCTACAGGATAACCGAGAGCTGGCAATACCTCAATAACATTAGATTCTTTCGGCCAATCAATAACGCATATATTATATTCGCGTATTGTGACTGTGAACGTTTTGATACACTTAATAGATCTGTCGTCATTAATATTATTGTTGAAGCCATATGTGTACATGATTGTAATTAGAGTGAGGTTAACACATTCATTATCGCAAAACTTCGTCGCATTGTCAGGTGTTAGCACTATGTACTTGGTTGGGCTGTAATCAAGATAATATATAAAATTGGTAGGTTATTCTTGACTCGCCAAGATTCTCTCGATAACTATGAATCTTGTCGAGGCATCACTTAACCCACTGAGCTAAATTTATTTATTTATCTACTTAAGATAAAACAATTGTATTTAAATATAAGTATAATCTTCTCTCGGAACCTCAGACACTCTAACATTGTCAGTTCGTCAACAAACAGATCCAACTCTGGCCTGGTGTCCACGAGCACGTTAAGCATTGCCAGCATGCGTGGTATAGGACACTCGGATCTTGCCACAGTTCTGCAATACGGCTCAAAGAACAGTTATGTTTGCGAGACCGATTGTACTTATCAGGTACAAATAATCGACACAGTTCTGTGTGCAGATCCGAAGCATCAGTAAGCCCATGTAAAATTTTGTAAGCTATCATAAATTAGTTCACTTCTCTTCTAACTTTAAGTGAGTTTATAATAATTCAGGCAACCCAAAAGAAAATTTGTGGGATACATGTAGGGATAATATCCAAACATACGTTTATACAAATATCTCAGAAACGATTTCTGCACTTCTTCAAGCATATTTGTGTAAGTCGTTTCGTGAGGATTCCATACACAAGCGCTTGTTTCAAGCTTACATCTAACTAAAAAAAGCAACTGGATGAGTTAATCAATGCCACGGCTTGAACTTACCTACAAAAACATTTTATATCCCATCCTTGCGACAAATGTACAATACCTGTAATTTAAATCTGAATATTAAATTCCAACAATTTTATTTAAAGTAAAGATTATTTCAAAAACTAAATAATGAGCATACTCTGTGTTCAAAGTAGTCGAGGTTTTCATTCTTCCCATAGGTGGTTTTTTAAGCTTATAACCAGTTCATAACCCACCTCAAGTCGTGATAGCCTAGTGGTGGTGACCGTTGACTGGCAAGTCAGTGGTCTCGAGTTCGAGCCCAAGGCGCGCACCTCTGACTTTTCTTAAGTTATGTGCGTTTTATAAATTAATTATCACTTACTCCGTGCTTCGGAAAGCACGTAAAGCCGTTGGCCCTACGCCTGATCTCTCTCCGGTCGTGTCGAATTTCCGTCCTATCGGACTATGATAATGAGAGTGAGGGAATAGAAAGTGCACTATAATATCTCCTGCGTAGTTAATCTCCGTTGAGATTGGCTGTGACCTAAATTCGGTCCGGAAGATATTACACCTTACAAAATTTGTACTTTCCTACTGATACTACTACTACGGTATTTGTGATAAAGACTAAACCGATCTAACTAAATTAAGCCTGGGACCTGGCGGCCATACAGTATTTTTACAAAATACACGGGAAAGACTGAGTTGATAAAAATGAAATATGACAAAGAGGTAGTCGAGACTATCTCCAGAATCTTGGTAAAGCAATAACCTACATTTTTGGGGTTTAAATGGAATGACTAAAATGATCGTAGATAATGAAATTTGAAACAGAGGTTGCTGGGGACTTGGAGACGCGGACAAAGTCGCGGGCAGTATGACTAGCCCGACTAGCCCGCGACTTTATTTGATAGAAATGCATAAAATGACGTCATTTGCACAACACATCTTTAGAGGTCATTGGATATCTCAAACCTCCACCCTGGAGGACAAATCTTACTCTTGATAGTATACGACAGTATTTTAAAATAAAACTGGCAGAATAGTTCAACTACCTACCTATTAGGCATATAAGTGCGGAAAAAGAGGTTTTCTTAAATTTCACACCTTAAATAATATTTAAAATTTCTTGATCATATTCTTATTATTGTTACGACACTGTTATACTTTTATGTATTATTGAAAAATATAGTTTTATAATGTAAGTACTAATTTAGCTTTGATTAAATCATTTGATTTGATTATTATCTTTTTGTTGACATAAATAAGCTAAATTACACTTTCAACAGAGATAGCTAATTTTTCTCTTGGAAAAATTAACCCTCCGTCACAGAGGTGCAGCAATATTATAATATATTTACGCGCCAAAATGATGACCACAACACAGGAATAGGGACACTGCAGTTTAGCGGTTGAATAGTTGACAGGTCATGAAAGTATTATATCACCAAAATATTTAAAAAATTTACTTACAAACCAAACCTAATACTGTAATTAAAACAGTAACGAAAGCCATTTTGAGTTTATTTTAATAGTCGTTTTTGAACAAAATTATTCCACTTAAATCCAATTCAGTATTATTTCTCAACACTCATTCTTCTTTACCTACTGTTTTTCTGAAAAGCTTATTTTTATACAGGTTTACATCAACAACTATTTACTAATTTTTACGTTTTAGTTTTCACAGTTATTCAACCAGACAGTAATTATTGACTGTGTTCTAATAGATAATAGTCAGAAAACATCTGCTTTTTATATATTTATGCAAAAACACACGTTTAAATATTTATTTAAGCATGATGATGACTCATGGCAGAGGAGAAAGGGGTTGTTTATCAATATATTCCGTTCGAAAGAAAACAAGGGATTTTGGCATATTCATCTGTCCGGCCTGCCGTATGTCAAGACCTCAAAATATAACCCTCAAAATAGGTTAGAAAGAAAAAAAAACTTGATTTATATCAAAGGCTGTCACAGACGATGAAAGTATTATACAGTATGAGTCTCCATCAAAAATGCACATACAAATAGAGTGGAACTAGAAAAAATTATCGACAGGAAAATCCCCAAAAAAAAAAGCAAGGGTCCACCCTTTGTAGAAGAAAATGCTGTAAGTTTTGACCCAGTTGTCTATTGGGTTAAACTAAAAACGTAATCATTGACAATGACGACGACGTTTTGGAGTCGGTTCCAAGTCAAGTTCTTAATGAGAAGGTTAAAGAGGCTAGAACTTGACTTGGAACCGACTCCAAAACGTTTTAAAGTTATTTCAAGCTTTTAAGTTCCTTTTGAAGTCGGTTTTATTTTTTATTAAAAATTTTTTTTTTCACGATTTTTAGTGGTGCCTAAAATTAATCCCCCTCCCAGACTTTTGTGAGGCTAATATTTGAAATCCTTATGAAAAGCCCATTCAAACGATACCTCACACGATATTTTTTATCTTGGATGATTATAGGAGGGGGGGGGGTGACCACGTATCCCCCCTCTTCTTCTTTACTCGTTAGCCATCAACTGCACGTATAAACAAAGCAATATTACTTGTTACGACAATTCTGCTATAATCCTACGAGGAGTTCCGTTTCATATCTCGTAAGTTCATGATCAGATCACGATTATTTTTCTATGGGACCATCTCGGGAGAATACCCTTTTGATTACAAAAATAATTTTGAAAATCGGCCCACAACTGAAGGAGTAATCGCGTAACAAACATACAAAAAAAAAAAAACATACAGTCGAATTGAGAACCTCCTCCTTTTTGGAAGTCGGTTAAAAAGAATAGGTTTCACACAGTAAGTCATGCACCCTATCAGTCCTCCGCCCAAACGTATAAATAAATGAAATGAAATGAAATAAACATTTAGGTATTTCGGATTTAGACCATAGCACAGATGACCATAGTATGTTAGTCAATATAAAACAAAATTAACCTTTTAAGCAAAATTAACCTATCAAGCTAAATTTACCTATTAGGCAAAATTTACCTAATAAGCTAAATTTTAAATTGTGTAATACTTAAGAATTAGTAGAATAAGTATACTTTTACACGACACATTAAAATGCAGTATGCAGTTGCATCCACCTCTGCAGCATTGGAGACTCCTAGGGATCCGCAAACAGACTCAGAATGGTGTTAGTGCTGCCGCGTATATCCACCAGTAGGGAGGCGCATCGTTTTCTTATTATTGCGGCAAAGCTGTCAACATATGCCTCCGCAAACATCTCAGATGCACTGCACCTCCACGACAGCTCCAACAGCCCCCTTAGTGCATTATTATATGGGTCCCGTAGGTCACTGTAGGTGTTAACAGTTCGTAGAAAATATTCCGTCAAGGATAGAAACTTAATAGTTTTATTTTTTGTAGCTAAGACTACATATACAGGGTTAAGACTATATATACTATTTACTATATATACAGGGTTATTTGTAAAACACCAGCATCCTTAAAAGGGGTCATTAAACTCATCATTATGAACAACTTTTACTATGGGACCAACCCTGAAATCGTAAAAAAGAAATCTGCGGTTCCATACATTTTGTTGAGTCATGTGAACATAAATGTATGGAACAGCTGATCTTTACCTACATCTACTTACAAGGTGATTGAAGGTAATATAGGACGAATATGTGACATCCATAATGTTGTTGATCGTCACGTCTTTATTCTTAATAAAAACATCTATGTAGGTATATTTTCATGTCACAGCTTGGCAAAAAAGAGTCTGAGGCGGTGTCAGCTGGAACTAAACATAAAAATCTTAAAAATTGAGTTTGTGAGTACTAAAAAAACATAAGTAAATAAAAGTGATTCATTTGATTATATTTGATGACAAAAATTCGTCTTATATGTAAGGACCAAATAGCTTCTAATTTTGAACTGTAGTATGAGAAGTGCGCCAGTGGCGCCTCCTATTTTTCCAGACTCTTTTTTGCCAAACTGTAGTCTCTAGTCTCTACACACTGTGTAGTGTGACCTTCTAAAAATAATACATCTGTAACGGAATAAAGAAGGTAAAAAAAAAGTAAAAATTGCACTGATTTTATTTTAAAACAATACAGTTACACAAATACACAACACGTTTATTTATAAAAATATTAGTAGTAATAAATTAGTCTTATTACACTAAACAACACTAAACTGGAAAAATAACATCGCTGTTCTTACTTACTAGTACTAATTCCGTAATTCGTTATTCCTACACGCTATATTAGGTTACTAGCCTAACTTACTTTACGCCATTTACTATGAAACCTAAACATTACTATACAATGATTAATTATAAAGTTGAGGTTCTACTGCAAGCGAGGCAGACTTCCTACATGTTTTGAGTGTATCCGGCAGATATTATGTTAAAAAGGCACCATTATTACTGCTCATAGAGGTTAAAAATTTAATCTTAATACTCGGATCACGTATTAGTATTGATTAAGAACCCCATAATTAGGTACGCATATTGGGGTCACGGCCAATTGTTGAGGTGCCCGCAATGTAAGATCCAAACTTTAAAATTAAAAATTCTTACTTAATTTGGATTCTATTATTGAATTACCCATTTTTTATGTTTAATCTTTATTCAGACATAATTTACCGATTGATAAACAAAGTTCCGTTAGATACTATGTTGCCTAGATATTTTCATGTTGTCTATGGTTCAAAATATGGCTACACGTTTTCTCGCGTTTAAAAAATCTATACACCTATACATATTCAAGCTTACATTAATATATTTACAAAATGTATCTTCAAAATCTATTAAGAATCTTGAAGCTAGAGTCATTAGCACAATGTTTTTTGTCGAGAGCCTCAAAACTAAAAAAATAGGGTTTGTTTATTAATTTACATTTGTACACTATCTTAAATACCCTTTGAAAGGCAGTTTAGTTTGCGATTTTATACACCTTATTAAAAGTTTTAATGTCAACGGCATATCAGTGGTAACTCAAAATTTACTTTCAATTAACAAGAATAAGAACGATTTTTCAATATATCTGTTACCACTATTGTCGTGACGTTATCAGATCAGTTTATTAGCAGAGCTACAACTGTCTGGCAATAAGGGTTCAGTACGAGAGTAATGAGTGTTCAAGGAGGAGCGGCGGATATATTATTGGGAATGATTTCTGACACGTCATCAGCCGCGTCTCCCTCGTTCTCCTTGTTGACCGGCTCGTCGGGCTCGTCCCTCATGAGCGCGCGGTACTTCTTTGCAATCACATCCCAGTCGACCACGCTTTCGATCTTCGTTGTGTTGCTGAAGCTCAGCTGAGACCCCAACGGGCTGAGGTGGACCACTGACAGACGCGTTGAATCTATAAACAATTAGGTATCATGTGTGAGTAATCGTAATGGAGAGTATCCTCAGCATAGAGTTTTTTTGTCGGAGTAGAAACTTCGGAACCTAGAGGAGTAGAGCCCGGTCTTCAATTGTGGAGAGGCGCGGCCGCCGTTTGAAGAAGAAGTAAAAGTATAAAAGGAGATAGGAATGGATGAGATTTGGGTTTCGTATTGTGTTAGTTTGTCTTGTATAATCCCAAAGTAACATAAGACTGAATTTGAGTGGATGATATCAAGTTGAGATAATCTCTGTCGCTGGTTGGTGACCTTGAAAACAGTGTTCAAGAAAACGTTTAAAAATACTACTTAGATCAAAATGTCTTACCCTTTGGTACGACTTGTCCTCTCTTGACCTTGGACAGCCACTTGGCGCCCGCCTTGGACCGCGCGCTCATCTGGTCCTGTCTCTGCAAACCGATCATATGCACCAAGCTTGGTCGCTTCTTTTTGCTTAATCGGTCCTGGTGCGAAAGTTGTAGGGTTAGAATGAGGTGAAATGTTGTACCGAAACACCAATATTTTGTACTTCTTTGTGATGTAGTAAGTATAGTGTGGTGTGGTCGAAGTGGTGATAAATTGTATCATAGCTGACTTATTATACAATTCAATTTACATGTTGTGGATTTTCCTTTGAATTTTTGTTGGGAATCTATGTAGTTAACGTCTATATTAAATATAATGTACAATGTAATAACTATAATATAATATTATGTAATAACTATATATTCGATGAAGACTTTTATTTTAATAATATGTATATTAATAACAATTAAAAATAATGTATTTAAATTTTGAACTTTTCTAACATTACGTTGTCTGTATCTAATTAGGAATAGTTTGTTGTTCTAGATTAGCAAGGTAGTGCATTCAATGCCTAGGTTACATTTCGTAATAATTTTATTGAACATAATATGTGGGTTAGTATTATAAGTAGGTATACTCGTACCTATAAATTGACAAGAAAAAATAGTTTCAGCAAAATAGTACCATTTTCTCTTTTGTTTGCGAATTGATTTTATTTAGTACCTAGCCTAGGTACCAATTGACGAGCTTTAGTGGTATCAATTTAAAAAGAAAATAAAAATCGAATTACGACAATTAGGTGACCTCTAGTTTTTATTAATCGATGTAACCTAGCTGAAATGGTAGTCGATTTGAAGGTTAATTAATTTAAGTATAATATTATTCCTTTATCACACAATCGACTAATAAACTCTGTGTGCTAGTTTTAGAAGGCTAGGACTTTATCAACATTATTTTTAGCTAAATTGTATAATACGTCTGCTTGGAAATAGACCATGAAATGTACTGTGATAGTGTTTTAGACTATTATAATAAATTAGTCAGCCAGCTTAGACTAAGCTTAACTCCCGAACATAAATACTTTACCTTTACTATTCAATTTAGAAATTCCCGTGTTGATGAAATGGAAAATCATGATTTGGAAAATTATCCATTACCTCCAGGACCTTATTGTTAGTTGGTCTGGCAATTTGCCATTATTTCTTACACAAATTGGTTGGAAGTAGTAGGTATGTTTTCCAACATGTAGGAAACCATAACTTGTGTTAGAAGTTGCCTGGTTTCTATTATTATCGCTACTAATAATGACTTAATATGCTAATTAGTGATCTGTATAGCCTGTATGTCTAGTTGTATGCTACAGAAATATATATTTTATAAATATATAAAGGGGCAAAAGAACCTTTTTTGTATCGTGTGGAAAACCCTTTATGAGTACCCCATTACCAAGGGCTGGCGATGCGGTTATGCTCGACGGGCAAACGAACCTCGACGTGCCATCTGATGGCAACTGATTACCGCCACCGCCCGCCCGTCCAAAAGCATCACCAGAGCACAGATAATATAATACCCGCCGCGTATCCATGCGATTAAGTAATTGTTTGATTTGAAAAACAAATTTAAGCAAACCTCTTGCTTTCTACATAATCTATTAAATGATTAATAGATTTTCTATCATTATATTTTATTCTATATTATTTTTATTATCCTCACCTTACACCTGGCGATAAGCCACATAAGCCATGTGGTGACGAGATTGAGTGGTGACGGCGCAGTGGTCGTCCGATGCATGTTGCGAATCAACTTGGATAGTCCATACTTCCATTCTATGTCTGATTGTGCCTGAAAATGTTCTCTTGTTAGTTAGAAAAATGATGGCGGAATTTGAGGTCATGGGAATCTAAAACGGAGGGGTTTGTTTTAAAGAATATTCCTATCCTATAATCGTAATTTAATTATCCCATATAAATATAGACTCTATTACTTAGGTATTAGACGTGTGTTCAAATAAACGCATTTTATCAGGGATAGTGCAGTTTTGTTTAGGTGAAATATTTCACTAAGATGATATTATAATCTTAAATATCATTTCCGGTACTAATACAGTTTTATTAGTCATGCATAAAATAGTAGTTTGATTACAAAAAAAATATTATTTTAGCATTTATTTAAATGAATGTTTCCTTTAATTATATGCTTTAATGACTTCATTAAAACCTTGCTTTTAATTGTTCAAATGTTTTTGCATTCATATATGCCTATTCTTTACTAGAATTATTTGTATAAGTTATTCAATGTAATACAACAATAAGAAAGTGCACATGTAAAACCTGCGTATAATTATAACGTGTTAGAATTGTGATGGTAATAAAAACAATATTTTAATTATTTACCATGGTCATTAATTATTTATATCTTGTTTAATCCCAATGAATTATCGAACGGTGTTGTATATTATTATTTAAGTAGATGTTTAATGATTGTTTTAACAAAGTTCTTTGTTTATCGGTGACAATACGCACACAACGTGCCAACATCATGTTTTAATCTGTTCACGTGTTACCTGAATTCGTTGGTACGTGTCTGACATCATAGCGATGAGCAGATTGATCAGTACAACCACCGACACCAGCATGTAGATCCCGAACACAATTTTAAACAGGTAATTGGTCCAGGCGGGCTGGATCGTGATATCGTTACGATGCACGCGAGTCTGGTCCGTCGTCGTCTGACCAAACACCGCGAAGAACAGCAGCTCGAACGAATACAACGGGTTCATAGTCACTGCGAACAAAAGATCAGAGTTCTGGGCGACACGTAGTTACCTGTATGCGTTGGTAAGTGTCCGACATCATCGCAATGAGGAGCGTTATGAGCACCACGACAGACATCAGTAAGTACGCTCCGAACACGAACTTGAATATGTTCTGAGTCCACAGCGGCCGCACGCTGGACACGTAGTTTAGGTCCGACAATGTTATCTGTCCGAAAAGTGCGAGGAACAGTTTCTCCAACGCCTCGAACGGTGACAACGTCGCTAGAAGACAACACTCAACATGGACCGCGCTCTTTGTTAACTCGACAACAATACAGGCGGATGGGGGAGGTTGATGCATGGTGTATTATACACAACCTATGCTATTCACAACACAAAAACATGATGCCTTTAAAAACAGAAATAATCATACAAATGTGTTCTTTGATCTACTCCTGCATCAATCTTCCCGCAAATCTAACACTAACACGACTAAATAGACACCCATACGTGTGGAAGAGATAGATTGATACGGTTGTGTCATGTATTCTGTACATTGGTAGAAAAAAGTTTGTGTATTGTAATAAAGTGTAAAGAAGAATTTTGTATAAATGTGCGAATGGTTGAGTAGTAAAGAAGTCGATTTGTTACACCAATGCATCAATCCACCCCGTCCTGTCTACGACATGACAGCTAGGACATCGAGAGCGCGGACGTCACAACGACGCCACATGACGACACATAGCCAAACAAATCCGAAACATAAAGTGGTACCTCGGTATGGTGTAACAAACGCAGGACAATAAGCCAGCCGCGGCATGCGCAAATAAACTTGCTCCATCAAATGCGGTGAGGTCGGCCACTCATTCCACTAAAACTAGTATTGTGACGCGCACGCGCAATGCATGTTCTGTGTCCACATCTGTAAACCACGTCTCTCATAAAGCTGTGTTGATGCGATGCAGAAAATGCATTGTGTACTTAAAATAGACATCAAATATTCTAACCACGGAATCACTTACACGTGCCATAATATACGAAAATAAAAACCAGAAATTATGGCGAGGCGTAGTGTCTTGTATATTACAGAGACCTAACATTCCACATTCCCATCGTGTTACAACAGCTAATGGAATGTAACGTATAAAATGCCGACGATGATAACATTCTCGATGTGACAAACACTGAAGCTTGCAAGCGGATGCATAATAACATGTAGGTATACTGTTCGTAACAAAAAAATAAGTAAAACAAGCACATCGAGTTGTAATGCGATCATCGTAAGAAAAATGACATTAAGTAATGCGTACAATTAAAGTAAACAGTACAGTCTTGTTCGTCTATACGGACTTACGTCCTGTTGGCCCCTGTTTCCTCCTGTATGATTCCCCAGAAAGCGCATTTTGCCATTGCGTATCATACGCTTGTCGTTTCAATCGGAGGATTTCTATCACGGTAACAATTTCATCATTAAACATTTGAATGAACAGCTTATGGTCTACATGAATGAACTATTAGTATGGCATTACGTAATGTTGGCAACATTGTATAATGGATTCACACTCACCGTCTGAGAATAGCTTCTTCCTTTGTTGTCTTGCATATTTATTGTCTTCCGCCTTGTTTATATTCCTAAACGGTTGGTTTAACGCTACTATGTGCATCGAGAAACCGAACACAAATATCGCTAATACAGCAAGAAACCTTCCAAGATCCTTCATCAGATCTCCTATGATAATAGCCCACGGACCAAAGAGGTGGTGGAACGATAAGAAATCTAATATTTGTACGCAAGCTAATAGAAAAGATAATGCAAAACACTGATTTCTACAATACATTAGCGTTGGCCAATACTTAGGTAGTACGAATATCCAGCCGATGACGTGTGTAGCCACGCCAATCATGCCGAGTAACAATACAGCTATTTTGATCCACCCTAAACCAGACTTGTCGCTGGGGTTGGTGAGCTCAAACAATAGGAGACCACTCAGACAAATGAGCAGCATCCACTCGTACCACCTCGGAATTAAGCTATCCCTAAATATAGAATTATAAATAGGCGTTATCGCTACTAAAGCTAATAATATCATGAGGTAAATGTGTGAAGTTAAATACGACATGAACTTAATTATTGGAATCTTATTGTATTTATGGCCTAATGGAAGAGAGAACACCACCCAGACGGGTGGACATACTATGAACGCGAAAAAAAGGAACATAATTTTGATGCCAGTCCATTTGAGACTCCCTCTCCAGAGTTCCTGTAAAGAGAAAAGTACTTAACATCATCGTACTCTTAAGTTGCCAAGTTTTGTGTAGTAGGGAAGTTACCTATTTTTTACCTGAAGATATCTCTGGACCACAGTGTGGGCAATAACCTCCTTTTGTTCGTTTTCTATTAAGACGTCGAGGAACTCGATGTTTCTATTGTCAGTGGCAGTAAGGATGTGACCGGCGGACTCTGCTCCGGCTGCTAACGCCAGCAGTTCGGTAGCCATCGCCTCACATTGTTTTCCTGCCGCTATAAGGTCTTTGGCACGCTCCTTTTCCTGTTACGGCAAATGACGTGCAATGAATACAATTACTGATTAATCACAATCAAATAAAGCAGTGAACCATACCTTAGTGGATAGAATAATGTAAATATTTGATAATTTTGCTGCGGTGTCGACTGGCGCCGGTGACACCAGCACGAACTCCTCAATCGGTATGTTGTTGTGGTTTTTTGAACACACCATGAGGTTGTACACGAACCTTTTATCATCCATAAGGGATTGGGTGTCGTGTTCTTTGTGCAGTAAGTATTCTAAGACATCATTGTGATTTTCTGAAGCGGCGAACCAAATTGGAGCACAGTTTAAATTAGTTTCACTTTTAGGCGATGCTCCAGATTCACACAAAAGCTTCACAACATTAAGATGTCCAGCTTTCGCTGCACAATGTAAAGGTGTCCATCCGTTTTTGTCTGTCGCATTAATCTCAGCACCTTGACCCAGCAACACTTCCACCATTTGATAATGACCATGAGTCGAGGCTATGTGTAAGCCAGTTTTACCGTGTCGATCTGTACTTTGTAGTAACTCTGCTGATCTACTTAATAGGAGACCCACAATAGACATGTGACCTCCAAAGCACGCCAGATGTAGTGGATTAAAGCCCTGAAATCAGAAAAATATAAAATATTATATCAAGTTCAGAACTTTTAATGAGAAAAGTGAATACTTACGTTTTCAGTACTGGCGGCATCCACTTGTACTCCAGCGGAGTTGAGTAGTAGCCGCACGACATTTTCGTTACCATTGTACGCTGCGAGATGTAGTGGTGTTAAGCCAGACTCTGCCCCTAACTCCGGAACTAATGACACTCCTGTAGGAGCTTCTGACTTCACTGTTCCTGGCACGTGGGATAACAGCTCCCGGACAGTTTCTGTAATGGAAATATTACGATAAATGTGAGACCACAAATGATTATGGATGAACAATTTCTAGGCGTTCATAAGAAATTGTATCATACTGTCATTGCAAAATAAAATTAAAATACTGAATAAACTTACCGGCTTGTCCATAATACGCAGCTATATGAAGAGGCGTTAATCCTAACTTTTTACTGGATATTCGTAACGTGTTTGTTGATCGCATCACATCTAAAACATTCGTGTGTCCGTACTGGGCTGCCAAGTGTACCGCAGTTAGTCCTGTTCTATTTTCGTCGGTGCAAGATGCTCCTGCTCTTACTAGTACCCTCACAACATCTGCATGACCACCTTCGGCAGCTAATTGTAAAGGTGTTGATTCATTCAACTTATTTCTCGCTGATATAACACCAGTTCTATCAAACTTCATAAGCTCTTCTATCACTTTTACTGAACCCTGTATCGCCGCTATATGAGCACATGTGTTCCCATCCCGCGTTGTCGCCATCACCAAGTTTGGATGCTGTTGTAGAAAAAGTTGGACCACTTCATTGTAGTTATTTTGTGCAGCTGCATGTATAGGCTTTTGACCCAATTCGTCTGTAGCATCTATATTTGCTCCAAGTTCAAGCAATAGTTTACAGACTTCGATTTGACCGCTAGCTGCAGCTAAATGTAGGGGAGTTTGTTTCTTCAATGTTAAGACATCTATCATGGCGTTGTGATCTCTTATTAAAAATTTAACTAGATGCGCGTAACCATTCATAGCTGCTAAGTGAAGAGCTGTTCTACCATTTCTCGCTTTAGAGTTTATAAAGGCTTTGTTAGTTAGGAGAGCATCACAGACTTGTAAGTAGCCGTGTTCAGCGGCCAGGTGTAGAGCTGATCTACCTTCTGTGTCAAAAACGTCCACTCTCGCGTGGTTTGTTAGCAGGGTACTGACGAGCTCCATGTGTCCTCTGTGACATGCTATCAGTAGAGGTGTCCAGCCTATTGAGTTTTGTTTATTGAGTGCTCTGCTGACGTCAGCGGCTGATATGTGCGCAATCATTTCGGTCATGACGTCATTGTTGCCAGCAATGGCACAGAAATGGAATGCTGTTTCGTAATTGTGTTTAGTTGTTAACGTGACATCTGCTCCATTCTCTATTAGGCATTTGACGACTTGTCTGTCTGCTGTGGGTTTTTTCACTTCTTCTTTGGTAATTTTGCAGGCGAAGTGAAGTGCGCTCGCGCCATCTTCATCGACCGCATCAATGTATGAAGTAGCAACGTTTTCACCTTTATGATCTTTTACAAACTCTATCAAGTGTCGAACGACATCTGGTTTACAACTCCGGCAAGCCATGTGTAGGGGTGTTTCACCGCTCTGGAAATAACGATACTTAAGTGCTTTCAATTCAATATGTTATTATTTTTCAATCTATAAACACAAATACATATAAATATAGATATGATATTATATAACTTACCAAGAATAACATACCAAGTACAGTTGAATAAACAAACAATAATGTATAAATGAATTCAATTTACTTAGCTGTTGTGATAGATAAAGCAAGAATAAGTAAATATGTTACTTGTTTGTTATTTTTGGTTCTAACTTATTATTGTAATTTAAATACTTTGCGTTTGGCTCGCACTTAGGTTGAAATTTTCTAAAATCATTTCTTAGTGTACCTTTAGCGTGTTCAAGAGATATTTCCTCTTTTTAAGTCTTTACGTCTACTTGTTTAGGCTGTGCGTTGTCTATCAGTAAGTCAGTACTCACGGTACTGTATTATAAGTACATATGATATGCTATTGTTATTTTTTGCTGCAAGCTCCACACTAGGAGTTTCTCCTGTATTGTGGAGCAGTTCTTTCCTACCTTGGTTTTCCTGAGAGGGTCTCCTCCATCTTCAAGCAGTAGTATTAGAGTGGCAAGGTTGCCATACTTGGCAGCTACATGAATTGGAGTCTGACCATCCTCCGTCGCCTTGTTAGGACCAGCCCCAGACTTTAACAGCATCAATGCACATTTATCACCTGCAGAAAGAATGGACATGGCATTTGTAGTCGCCATAGATTTTCGTTAATAATGAGTAGATGAGTGAGTCTTATTGATGCAAAAGATGTACGAGAAAGGATGTCCATAGAGAATAATGACTATAAGTTTTTTTAAAAACCAAATTACTACTTAGGATTTTTTTTAAACATTGCCAGTTTGCTGCTTTAACAATAATAATGTCCTTTTACAAGAATTTTGGGCAAATCTTAATGCAGATTTTTAATGGCAGATATATGTAATGGCTTGCAAATGACATTAAGTAATAAATAATAATTAAATAAAAATTTCGAACCAGAGACCTCTAATTTTCTAATGTAACATCATTATCATCATTAAAAACAAAGTTATTTCTATTATTTTATCTATTGACAAAAGAAGGGGCACTACCGCGCTCCACCACGTGACTTTTCAATGCAGATTATACAGATCATAGAAAACAACTCTTTTTCTACGTGGAACTATCGATCATTTTCGTGTTTACCATCAGGTATCCTGGAGGCAATATGTAGAGCGGTCTCTCTCTGCTTGCCCCCTCTCACGTGAACATCAGCCCCGTATCCCAACAGTGTCTCCACGACTGCAGGCTTGCAGGATTCCACCGCTATGTGCAATGCCGTGTAGTTGTCCTAAAATTGAGAGGGTTCGATTGAAAAGTGGTTGTTTATTTAGTAAACATTCTTTTCTGGAACGGTCGAGAAAGGGTCAATTTTAATAACTTGATTTTTTGCCTAATATTGATGGTACTTTTTATTTTTGAGTATTTATTACAATTGATGTACTGATACTAATATTTAAAGTACTTAAATAAATGTAAACTGGAATAATTTTAGAATTAATAACAATTTAAAGAAAAAACAGCCACCGTATGGTTTCCGGCCTAGAACCACCCCTACTCGTCCCACGGGTGTCGTAAGAAGCGACAAAGGAAAAGATTCGGAGGATGGGCAGCAGCATCCTTCTATGTAACAGCAATAATCTGCAACTGCAATCGCCAGCCCGCTTTCCCAACGTGTCGATTATGGGCAAACACCTCCAATGAGCGCACAAAAGTGGTGAGCATTGGGAGAGGCTTATGTTCAGCAGTGGACTAATAAAGGCTGATGATGATGACAGCCACCGAAATTAACACAAGGCACCAAAATTTGAATTTCATTTATCAATAAAAAGTGCCACCAAAAAAAGGCAAAAATCAAGTTGTGGATATTTACCCCAATTACCGATTGCTATACAATGCACAAACTTATTGATGACGGAATAAAACCTATAGAGAAATACGAGGACCACTTTAATATTTTTCCCGTTCGGGGATCAATAATTAATATTAATTAATTATTTAACATTATATTATTAATATTAATTATTATTAATATTAATTAATTATTTAGATCGACAGACGCCAGTTAATAATTTTAATCATGACGTATATTACTGGATGAGACATACGTTAGTTGTGACGTCGACGCTCTCCCCCTTCTGCAGCAGTGTGTTGATAATCCCCACATGCCCATACCGCGCCGCCGTGTGTATGCTGCGCGCACCGTCCTGGAACCACGCGTTATTCAATATTAGTACTATAAGTCATATATAACAAGTATTCCCTCCTCTTATATGACCAGCATTTATCGACTGCAACTATTACTCGAGAAGATAGGATATTTAGTCTCGTTTGCAAGAGAAGGTAATGAGAGAATATGCGCTTGATTGTTGCAGAAAGCAGCCTGCTATACTAGGCTAGGCATGAATAGGGCTGTTATTTTTTTAGTGTTTTTTGTTTATATAAATTACCCCATTACGCAACCAATTTTTAGGTAAACCCATGTTTTATTTGAATAAAGAATGTGATTAAATAATTATTTAATTGAAAATGGCGGCGGAACACGAAGCAAACTTTCGGCGAAACATTTGCTTCTCGTTCGCACCCTTTATTACCCGACTGCGGCGAAGCCAAAAAGGAGGGTTATGTGTTTGACCTGTATGTATGTATGTCCATGTCTATGTTCCCTCGTAACTACTAAACGGCTGAAGCGATTTTGATGAATGATATGTCGTTGGATTCGTCTTTATTGCGCGAGTGTCACTGGGTATATACAAATTTTAAAAAATCGATGTGGCAGATTTTTGGCGCCAAAAGGTATGATTAATAAAAAAAAAATCCCCTAAACCGATCGTGAGGGGTATCAAAATAAAGAGTTTTAAAAGGTAATTAAAAAAAATATACAACTTATATGTTTAAACTTGATATAGCCCGCGATTTCATCCGTGAGAGCTACAGGAACTATCCATTTTTTCGTGATAAAAGATTGCCATAATATACACACATCAAAAGTGTCTAGGGATCAACATATATTTTTGCAATAACTTTTCTCCTGATTGATATTAATTAAAATTTTCTTTAAGGATTCATCAAATAAAGTGTTTTCGTTTGTCACAGTAACGATAAACCAAGTCACCTTTGCATTAATAAAGAAATTTGCCATTTTCCTAATAAAGGGATTTTTGACATTTGAACCACTAACATTAAAGTTCAAAAAAAAGACTGAAATAACAGTTTTCTTTAAAATTTTATTGGGTAACTTAAACAATTAATAATCCGTGTTTCTACCGCGAACACTAACAACACAAGAACATCGGTTTGGCATACTCAAAATGAGTTCATCCAAATCACGCTGTGGAATGGCCGCCCATGTTCGTTGCAACAACAAAAAAAGGTCTTCTTGCGACGGGATACCCTCCATATTCGGCAGAGCTCTTCTCTGTAGCATATCCCATGCATGCTCAATCGGGTTCAAGTCTGGCGACTGAGCAGGCCAGGGCAGGACATTGATGTTAGCTGCGGCGAGAGTATGTCTTACAACTCTTGCGGTGTGCGGTCGTGCATTATCATGCATTAACTGAAATAAGGGACCGATTTGCATTTGTAGAGGAACGATGACGTCTGATACAATCGTCTCAGCATAAATTTGAGCGTTGAGGTTGCCTCTGATCCAAATCAACTCAGTTCTTCCGCCGATCCAAATACCCGCCCATACCATGATGGTTCCACCACTATAAGGATGGACTTCCTGGCAGGATTTTAATCGCTGTTGGCGTCCAGGGGTTCTCCAGTGTCGTATACGTCTTGTATCCGGTCTCATACCAAAACGAGACTCATCAGAAAAGCACACGAAACGCCATTGTTCTTCTGCCCAATTTCTGTGTTCAAGAGCCCATTGATATCGAATCCTACGATTGTGCATTGCTATAGGTGGTACCCGTAGCGGTCTTCGGGAATGAAGGTTCACTTCATGCAAGCGGTTTCTGACTGTTTGGTCGCTAATTAAGTTCCCTGAAGAGTGATGAAGCCTCACGGCTAACATCATGGCGGTTATTGTTGGAGCTCTTCGAGTTAAGATTTGAATGTATCGGTCTTGTCTCCGTGTGGTGCAGCGATACCGTCCTCCATGGCGCTCAGCCACGGTACCAGTGCTTCGGTAACGTGTCCAAAGTCGACTGATAACACTCTGACTTGTATTCAGAGCTAAAGCCACAGTACGTTGCCGGGAACCAGCTTCTATCATTCCCACGGCTCTGAGCATTTCTTCCCTGCTTAAATGACGTCGCCGCTCCATAATAACGTTGGTTTTAATCAGTAGTAGGGAAACAGTAGCACTAATAATGTCTTCAATGCGTTGTATGTTTTTATAGGGAAAATATTGACAGCTGATTTTCATCTTTTACTCGAATTTGATTCACCGTTCCTGATTCAAATTATGAAATGCACCAAAAAGGATCCATATAAATTTATAAAATCATAAATTTATTACAAAGCCACATCTCAATCTCAAGAAATCCGCATAAAAATGCTTGATCCCTAGACACTTTTGATGTGTGTATATAGTACATACATAGTTTAACGACTATATTATAATATAGTTCTTAAACTATCTCTTGGGAAAAAAAAATATTATTAAAAAACAAAAAACCCGACTGCTAACTAAAAAGATAGAAACAAGTTGGTTATAGATAGATCATACTTTACACAGAGTTCACAAACGCAGTCGGAGGCATTCTATAAGTAATATTCTTCTGGGTTTCGAGAGAGAGAGAATGAATAGTTAATGCCTCCGACTGCGTTTGTGAACTCTGTGTAAAGTATGATCTATCTATAACCAACTTGTTTCTATCTTTTTAGTTAGCAGTCGGGTTTTTTGTTTTTTAATAATATTTTTTGTCTTTGTTATATTTCCTTCTTACTCCCTCCTACTCTTTTTCCTTACAGGTTAACTACAGAGACGTCTTTTCAATTTTTTTATGACGTTTTAAATGATTGTTTGACTTGATGAAACCTCTTATAGTCTTTTGCAGTCCATTACCCATTGTCCATTACCTACAATGCATGCAAGTTTTACCCATACGGTTAGCCTTCCTGATGTTACAAATTAGTTTTTAAATCGTCGATAAAGAAAACTGTAAAAAGTGTGCGTACAAGTTCTATGAAAAGTGTCGATGTGAAATCTAGTAACCCGTAACGAGTCTAGCATGTTACGCATCAAGAGGAAGATGAAAAAACAATGAGCCAATAAAAAGATTACATGACGAATTGAACCTCCTTCTTTTTGTTGTCGGTTAAAAACAATGATTTTGTGACCGTAAAGATCTAATATTATAGTTTAAAAAAGTTTAAATAAATGAAAACTAATCCCTGGAATCATCATGACAGTAATAGCGCATTTACTGAAATAAAATCGCTATTCTTCTATTTAGAAAAAAAAATCTATTTTGATTTCAATCATCATTGCGTATGGCAATAATTTCAATTCATACTTAGGATTGTCACATAATAGGTGATGGAAGATATTGACGTAGATTAGCGGAATGATTAATGAATTAAGCAATAGTTTACATATTCTTATAGTTTAGGGAAGGTTCATATCTGACGTAAAATACGCCGAGCGTATCATCAGTCGCACTATCATCGGTTGAGTGTGAACGGTCAAGTGTTTTTCTATACATTTTTCTGTTCCGGCGTTACGCGACCGATAATACGCGACGCATGTTCCGTCAGATATGAACCTTCCCTTACAACTATTTATGATGAGCAGTTTCTAAATCATGTAACCAAATCAGATAGTGCTCCTAGTCTTAATATAATAAACCAACCTATAACTCTCCCATTGCAGAGCAAAGACCTCTTCTCATACAAAGAAAGATCCTTGCATTAATATTCCTAAATTTATTTTATTTATGAATAAAAATCAAATCTTTTCTCTTTATATAGTTTAGACAAAGCATAAAAACATAAAAACTATGTAACGAAACTTTATTTATATATTAGGTGCTTCTAAATTATCTGCCACGGCTGCAATGGGAGATAATATTGGTTATTTATATTACAATAGTGAAGTATTTTTTTTTATCTAACGTCATATTTTTTTTCTTTTGCCTGCGTTCTATTGCGTAGGTCTAATTCTGCTCCATGCTCCAAATTTTTTTTTACCTTTCCGGGGTACGAAATTTCTTCACTATTGTAATGTATATACCCAATACTTTGTCACATTGCAACCGTGGCAGATAATTTAGAAGCACATTATGTATATTTTTATTAATTATATTAAGACATGATACGCCGATTATTAAAACAAGAAACACGGATAAATGATAACGCCATTACTTAAAGTAAAATGCAAATGATCACATGGATTGCGTTATATTTCTCCACTTATCATTGCGTATAAAGGTCACGGTGACCTTTAAACGTAGTCCGTAGAGGAAATCCGGATGTCTCATAGAACACACAGTACATATATTGCATACTTACTATGTAAAGAACAATGTTTTGCATATAAAGTAAATATTCATTATTTACTTTATAAGCCAAGAAAATTGTGAAACTGTACATAAAGTTGTCTCCAGAATACTTCCAGAATAGTTGGCAGTCAAAACATCTGATAAGCGCTTGTTTTTTGCATATTCTTTAAAAGATCAATTAATCCAAATTAGTCCACATAAATTTCACTAATAAAAAGTATGACTAACAACCATAAACGGGCAATTGGTTCCTCACGCAAACACAGAGAAGCAATACCTAGTCGTAAGACTTAAAGTAAAGCTTCAATGAAAAGCCCCGTCAAAAAGACACTGCAGAAATTTGATACTCGATATAAAAATATGTAATTACAGCTCACTTGAGAGAATATATTTGTTTTATCAACATAACGGATAATATAACTTTTTTTTGTGAATTTTTTACATGTTAGCTTATTAAATATAATTATTTATTAAGAAAATTTGAAAAAACAACTGATACGGATGGGATTCGAACCCACGATCTTCGACGTACCGTGTCGACGCTCTGACCTCTGAAGCCACCGTATCCCACCAGCATCAGTCGTTTCAAATCTCTTTCTACGTCTAGGGCGTTTAGTAATATCTATCGGATTACATCTCGCTTTATTATCACATATAGCAAACTCATCTAATTCCGTGACACTCTTAATTTGGTAGCATTATCTTTTTTACTATCTGAGTTATTCCACTTACAGAAATTTATTTTAAGTCTCAAAGTTAATACTACAAAATTACGAAAGTCACAGAATTAGATGAGCCTACCATACATTTATCAATAAATTAATGCCTTTTTCCTATGGGGGTAGACAGAAACTACAGATCGCCACATGCTACGGTTCCTACATAATCCTTTATTACTATCGCCTTTATTATGATTATTCCCAAACAGTGTTGGCAAACAGTCGGCTTCTCATGTATTGGATGCAGCTGATTATCAGTATTTTACTCGCACCTTTATGGACGGAGCTATATGATCCGGACATTTGTTCTAAATTGTTTGTATTTTTGTTTTACGGAGTTACGCTAAGTAAGTTAAGTATATTTTTGTGATTTTTTTTTTACACATGATAGCTTATTAAATATAATTATTTAATAAGAAAATTTGAAAAAACAACTGTATCAGTATGTATGTATGTATCCCATCCGTATCAGTTGTTTTTTCAAATTTTCTTATTAAATAATTATATTAAGTTAAATATTTAATTTATTCTCTGCAGTTAAGATAAGTTTTAGTTTTAGGCACAACTAAAACTAAAACGTCAAAAAGATAATAAAAATTTGTCTTTTTGAAATTCTACAAGTATTACTGTCATAGCAACTAAGCAATTCTGTAGAATTTTCTTACTACAAAACTTCAGAATTTCAGAAAAGCGGTTAGATGTGTCCAAATATCTTATTCTTTCTTGAAATAATATACAACCTGTATAACCACTTGCATAAAAAAGTACGTTATTAAGGCTAAGGTTGTGCTACAATGTGAAATGTATTTAATTGCTAAAGCAGCGGCGATGCAAATATACACGCAACGTCATAAAGTGGCTTCGTGCAAGAAATTAAGTCACACGACAAAAGAAAGTCTATTATTCAATTCTGTTTGCTTATTTTACAATGTTTAATGATGGTGATCTATTGTTATTTAAGCAAACAAGCAGTGATAGCCTAGTGGAATGACCGTTGACTGGCAAGTCAGAGGTCTCGGGTTTGAAACCAAAGCACCTTTGACTTCTCGTAAGTTATTTTTACGAAAAAAGAGGAGTGTTGTAAGTTTAAAGTGTGTCTGTGTCATCATAGTTCCTAAACTGATGAACTAATTTTGATTTAATTTTTTAGTCTAAATTGAAAGTGTTCTTCGTTAAAAAAAATATTATATATCGGGATTATTTACTTGTTTTAAATACAAGCTTGTAGTGAGACATTTTTTTTTCAATAGTTACTCTAAGAGGTCTGTGTGGTGTGTTTGTAGCGGTAAGAATATTCTTTTTAAGCCAAATTAAAACTAATCGTAGACTGGTACCACAGCCCCAGCTTTATGGCACAGATAATTTAAAAAACCTAGTTCCAGAATAGACTCGCATAATATGAATTAAATCTTCACTAATATTTGCTTCTTCGTGAAGATTCTTCGATGACATTGGATGCAATTTTCATTGTGAATATTAATACGTCAGAGCCTACTTGTAATTCAACAAAAGCTATCAAGTTTACCCTTCAATAATAATGTTTTAAAGATCGTTCAATAAAATTAAACTGCAAAATCCATGAATTCTACGAGCAATGTACACGCAGAGTTACTTATGCGCATGCCTTATGACGTGGGAACAAAAGAAAAACGAATAGTATCAACTTCAACATCCTTCAAAACGAAATTTGATAAAAGGATATACATTATTGTAGCATTTTTAATTGATTCTAGAATCAATCGTTTATTCAATATGTAAGCAGCGATAGCCTAGAGGTAAAAATGTTGGTCAAGCCAAGTCAAAACCAAGGCACGCTTCTGTGACTTCTCATCAGATTCATGTGCGTATTAGAAATTAATTATCACTTACTAAAACGGTGAAGAAAAACATCGTGAGGAAACCAGCACTTCTGAGAGATTTTTTTACGGTCTGTTAAGACATGTCAGAGGCCTACGGGTGGTTTAAACTCTGTTTTTCATCAATCATACGATAAAGAAGAAAGAATCAATCATCAATTTATACCCGGTAGTCGGGCTTATGACTCCATGTAAAAATGGGAAGAGCCGTAAATATGTACCTACTTCATTCTCAATTTTTTTTTAAATGTTTTGTGATGTGACAGTAACATTACCTTATTTGGCATATGTAAGTAGACTCCTTTCTTGAACAACATCATCGCACAGTCTGCATGTCCGTTGAGAGATGCGATGTGCATCAAGGTGCTGCCATCTTTTGTCCGTTCGAAGATGGACGCTTTGAACTTGTCTGCTAAGAGCTCGATTACGGCTGCGTGGCCATTTTCTGCTGCTAAATGCATCGGTGTCCGGTCTGAAAGGCGGACAAATAAACGTATTGTTTTTAAACTATTCCTTTCAACTTCACATTTTCGAACTCTTTCTAAGGTTTAACAAATATTTTTACAGCTTTACTAGACAAGTCTATTGAAAAAAATACATCAGTAGAGCTATTTTTTGTAAAAAAAATTAAGTAGTAAAAATGGATTAGATATTTGGTTGGTATTATAATTTTTGTTTTACAAAAGATAAGGGAGCGAGATGTAGAGGAATAAAAAGACAATTCTATAAGAAAAAGAATCAAGTCTTACTACAAAATTTTAGAGTAATTTTGATTCTAACCTTCGTTATCTGCGATGCCAGCGTTTGCCCTTACTCCGTAGAAGTACTTGACGAGAGGTTCGTCTCCTTCTGCGGCGGCGATGTGGAGAGCTGTTTGTCCGGAGCCATTGATCGCGTCCACTGCAGCTCCGTAGTCCACGAGGATGCGGGCCATGTCCACGTCTCTCCGTCTCGCAGCCAGATGGAGAGCTGTGTCCCCAGCGGGAGTAGTTGCCTGGGTGGCACACGGGTTGTTAAACTACTGGAATTAGTATCCGCGATACTCATAGAATGATGGTGAAATGGTGTTGAAATTATGAAAGATGATTGCAAAATACTTTCATTAAGTAATGCTATGTTGCTATAAATGTAAATAGGAAAGCGCGTAGTTTAATAAAGGTAAAATCTTAATAAAAAAGGCTTTGTTTATTGAGAATCTTAATAAACTTTTTGAAATATGAACAAGGCAAAATGTGCAAAAAATATTAGGTAATATTATTATATTATTAAGATCGCTAAATTTATTTACATAAGCGGTTATAGGTAAAATATTTAAAAGAAAGCCTTTAACCGCGGAGTGCAGTTGCATAACTTTACGATAACGTCTGTCACATGTGTATGTTATTGCCGCGTCTATGCGTACATAGAAAAGATAAATACCTTGAGTTGTTCGGCGGTCTGCGCGCTGAGCAGCTCGCGCACCATGCTCTGGTTGCCCGCCTCCACTGCCAGCAGCAGCGGGATCTTCCCCCTCTGGAACACCATGTCGCGAATTAGCTTTTTCCATTCCTTCTGCTTGGCGCGCTCTTTGTTGAGCTCGATAAAGCTGAGCTCGAGCTTGTGCAGGTCCTTCGCCTGGCTGGGCGGGCTGCGCGAGCGAGGGCCGTGGCTGGCACTCCTCGGCGCGTCGCGGCCGCCCTCGTTCATGGCGCCCGCTCAGCGCCCGCACTGCACTCCATGCGGCGTCTCTACCACAAACAACTCACGCCATGCATTGCGGTGTGCAACTGCACGAATGGCTTCCAAACCGTGACACCACAGACAATAATATCCGATTTATGTGCATCGCAATCTTCGCAGGCAACTAGGCTATAACGTATAATCGATCGTCTACCGTGGTTCTCACTGAATACCGATGCATTCCAAATTGACACGATATTTCCGATTTATAAAGTTTAGTTCGTCACGCTCATACTAGTGATACGTACTTGATCCTCCATGAGTACTAGGTACTATCTACACGAGCGAGTGTCGGAGGCCATGGCAAAGCTGCCTTCCTCTAGTCGTGACGAAAGACCGACTGAGACGTATTGTATTAAAATTAGTAATTTTGAATTTCAGCGGTGACGTTGTAACTAATATTCAGCGGGTGATTTGCATTGTAAATTTGCGCTGTGACGTTTACTCGGCGGGTAAAGCTCGGCGGATAATTAGCTAGTTTCTATTCGTACAGGGTGGCTCGTTCCTGCTGTCAGAATGTCCTTAAAACGTCAGCCTTGGGGTGACGGCGACACTGGGGCACGGTCGCAGTGCTGCGTCGTGCGACGTTTGCGTTTTCGGGGAATTTGTTCATAATTAGTATTTGTCAGTTTAATTTTTATCTGATGATGCGTGTTGCGTAGAATAATGGCACATTAAGTTACAAAGTTTTATTAGTTTGTACGCATAGTGTTGATTCAGCTCGCGGTCTGACGTACAGTTTTGTTTACAGGTTGTATTTTAGGGTGTTTTCGGGGGTAGTTCCTGAATCAGGCGGCTGGTGGTGCCAGGCGGCGCGGCTGCACGCGATGGCTGCGACGACGCTGCATCTACGCCCGTTCACTACTCTTGTATTTACAAATCATAACTCTAATAACTGCGCTATAAAGCTTAAGATTTATTGTACACAATTCGCATTGGTCGTTTAGTTTTACTATTTTAAATTTGCATACATTTATGAATTTGCTAGACAAAGATATAGGTACTGTAGATACCTAGAGGTAGGCATCGGTCGATGTACTAACAAAACACAGTAAACGACCTTTGTAATGAGAGAAAGATGAACAACCTTCATACTTGTAAATTAACATGATTTAGTAACAGGCAGTCATAAATTTTCTTGCAGGTGTCTATCTACTTAGGTGCTAGTCAGAATAAAATTATTACTAGTTCTCGCCATGCTTACCCCATCGACTCGTAGTCTAATATCCTTCCCGGCAGCAGTAAGGAGTGCTCTAAGTATGCTGGTGGCAGTGCCAGTTTGTCTGCTAGCCACCAAATGCACTGGCGTCTGTTGTCGGCTCTGCAAATACCATGTTATATTACATAAAGCTGTTTTATTGCTAAATAGCTGTATAATTGCTGTGTAGTAGTAGATTGAAACTAATACTTAAGCCTTTTGATTTCTTCACCTTATTTACTTTACACACTCATTGAAGAATAGTTTATGAAATAAAATAAAAATTACTTCTATTGGGCTAAATTCAATTAGAGAATGAAACTTTACAGAAGTATTAGGTATCGATTATCCAAACTAATATTATAAATGCGAAAGTAACTCTGTCTGTCTGTCTTTGCTTCACGCTTAAACTACTGAACCGATTTGTGTGAAATTTGGTACAGACATAGTTTGGAACTTGAGAAAGGACATAGGATAGTTTTTATTACAAAAAATAAAATAAAAAATAAAATTTATTCCGGACATACAGCGCCATCTATTGGTCAAGAGTCGAAGTCACTATTCCACGCGAATGAAGTCGCGGGCAAAAGCTAGTTTTTTATAAATTAAGTACTTTTTATTAAGTATTGTTTTATTAAGTACTGTGTATTGTCAGAACAATTACGTGTTATGTTATACAGAACAATCAACATGCAATTGACCTATCTTGTTGTTCTCCTTAACATGATTTGAAGCGATATTTCATAACTATATTCATTGATTTTATATCTTCAATGTTAGCTCGATTAGATAAGCGAGTGACCGCGCTTTAAGTTCATAATAGTTCTTAGAAACAATCTCACCCCTCCAGTGGCAAAAGGGTCCACTCCTCTCTTGGACAGCAGCAGTTTGACGATGTCTTCTCTGGAGTACATGGCAGATATGTGGAGCACATTGTAGTTGTCCTGTTAAAACAATAAATTAATCATTAAGATCAAATATCTACTATGCCTTTTTTATATTTTTTTCGCAAATGGGGTAATGCGCCTTATGCATACCGTCTCGCTTGGGGATGCGACACGGTTATGTCGGGCTCTCCGGCATAGAGTCATCTGTCGGCATCTGTGTCACCTCTCATCCGCATAGTGACGGGAACACGGTATCTCCAGAAGTATTACTTCCGTGAACCCGCCGCGGACGTCCGTCGCCGGACTCTCTTCGGGGTGGGGTGACACCCACCCACCGTCACCACTTCGGAACCATGTGCAATGAACGCCAGACGGTGGTCTACTGTGCCTGTTAGTCTTACAAACGAAGACCACTGACAGTGCCATCTATGTTAAAAATAATGCAACTAATAACCATTTCATACACTTTTCTAATAACCGTAAAACCGAAATCATGTTACTTATTTGTTTGTTTTTTAAACGTGATAGCCTAGTGGTATGACCGTTGACTGACAAGTCAGAGGTCACAGGTTCAAACTCAGGCACCTCTGATTTTACGTAAGATATGTGCGTATTATTAATGATCACTTACTCCGTGCCTCGGAAATCACGTTAAGCCGTTTGCCGGCTGATCTCTGTCCAGTCGTGTCGGATTTCTGTCCCATCGGACTATGAGAGTGAGAGAATAGAGAGTGCACCTGTATTTGCAAACTTGTGCACTGTTGAGATTGGCCATAGTACTCGAAATTCAGGAGGAAAGAAATTAAGAACACTAGCATTACTAATTTGTTTGTGACTGGTTAATAAGATACATTTTATATTTACAACAACAAACTGCCTGATATCTACCCACATCGACATCATTAGCTCAAAATAGCTTTTATTGGCAAAATAAAATGAAAACTAGACGCCATAAAGAAGCGCTTTATTTCAGGGTTGTATAGCTTATTAACTTTCTAGCTTATTATTGCCTTTATAAATATCACCATAGGATCGTCACTGCTTCAACTCCAGATCAATATCTGCAGGATAACTACCTAAGGTTGCATGGGGTAATTTAGCGTTTTGCACCAAGCTCGGTTCCCACCACGCTCGGTTCATATGCGAATCACCTTCAGAAAGGCTACTTCAGGTTCACACATTAAGGGTTTAAATTAACGTCAATACATGAAAACATCCAACATCTATCAAACTGTGCATTGCATTAAGTACAAAATAATGACGTACATAATTTTAAGATGTATGAGCGTAGCACTTGGTTACGGCGTAGCAGTTTAAATGTAAGAAATACAATACTTGAGTAACTTTTTAATTATTCACACGAGTTGTAGCGAACGTAAATGCCTCAAAGACATTAGGATAGTAGGTATTTATGAATGGATTTACGCTTTTTAGTGACTATTTTATTTAAAGCACCAAAGCGCTACGCTACTGGCTACGCCGTAGCAGCTACGCCTATTCGCTTTGCGCCTTTTTTAGAGCGCTGTAAAAAGAAAAAGTTACTAAGCTTATGTAGAGCATGTACATTTAAATTTACACATTAATTAAAGGTAGGGGATTAAATGGTGACCTCGAGTGGACTGTATACATTTCTAACGGTGCCAAATTACTTTACATACTTATGTAGTTACAATGTTCCTACAACATTCCTATACGTAGTAAGTATGTCCATACGTTGTGTATGTGTGTTTGATAGATCGCGTGCGTTCAGCCAAGTCCTGCTAAGACATTAGCGTACTTAATCAATATGTATGCTAACTTAACTGTTTGTTGTACTACGTATAAGAGTTTAATTATTACTTACACTTATTCTACACGATTTTATTTTAGAGAAAGAAGAAGAGAGTTAAGATTTGACACTTAACTAGCTAACATTTTATATGTTTTAGCATAACAAAAGGGTAATAAATATGTTATCTGCTCTTTGTAATTGATAAAGTGAATTAAATTTTAAATCTACATATATTCTTCTTATGGTCCTGAAAATTGTCAAAATTCGATTTCGATTCGATTTACTCACACACTTCTTAAAAATATTCTTAAAAATGGTTCCGAATTTTTCGTTTCGTGTAATTTAAAGATTCTGTTTGAAGATACATTATAATTTTTATTAAGCAACATCACTTAGGTACTTATTACTCGTATATACATAAATTAATTATCCCTTACTCCGTACCTTGGAAAGCACGTAAAGCCGTTGTCCCTGCGCTTAATTTCTCTACGGTCGAATCGGATTGCCGTCCCGTCGGATTCTAAGAGTGAAGGAATAGAGGAATACTATAATCTTCTGCGTAGTTCCCTAATCTTCGTTGAAATTGGCTGATATTTTAATGGCAGATGGAATCAATGTCCACGTAACTAATTCAGAGTAAAAAGTAAAGTTTGTTTAGTTGTGTGTAAGTATGTGTAATTAGTTTGTTGCGTGCCCTGGTCACCTCGCGCCATTTGTTGCTCTAATGTCACGGTCCACTGACTAACGGACTGATGAATCAACTCTTTACATACGTATACAAGTAATTAGGTACTTCACTAGCTCCTCTCCAGCAGAAAAAAAAGAATGACAATAAATGACAAAAGAACGTCACTTTGACAGAATGTCCTCGCCTAATATGACGTTAAAATTGTCAAGTCAGATTTTATGACGACCAAAAAAAAAAACCATGATGTTTTAGACCACAAATATTCTTTTTTGCACTTGTGCACTATAATATCTCCTGCATAATTGGCTAGTCTCCGTTGAGATTGGCCGCTGTGACCGAAATTCGGTCAGGAGGATTATTATTCTTTTTTTAAAATTTAAATCTTTAGTTTTCGGGAAGAGTATAGCGATAAGGAAATTTTGAAAGTGTTTAGGTTTTCACAATTTTAACCTTTTTAAAGGTGATGTTCTCTTTATAATTTCGGTCACAGCGCTCAATCTCAACATTTCAACAAAGATTAACCAACTGTGCAAGAGGGTGTTTGTGCAGCACAAAGTGTGCGTTAACTCAGGTGGACTTTCTATTCCCTCAGTCTTGTAATCTGATGTCGCCGCAATCCGACACGACTGGAGAGAGATCAGGCGAAGGACTGACGGCATTACGAGCTCTCTGAGGCACGGATCTAGTAATATTTAATATAAGCATTTAATTTACGAAAGTCAGGTGTGCGTGCTTTGTATTCGAACCTGAGACCGAACTTGCCCTAGCTCAAGCAAACTTCGTAAAAATCGTCCAATTTTTAGTCAACCACTAATTGACATATACAATATTACAAAAGATTGTGGAAATGAAATAGTATCTAATAAAAAGTAGCTAAGCACAAAGTCGCAAAGTAAAAAAAACAAAACTTCGTTTAGCTTATCGCAGTTTCAATGCAGTAGGCAATGCGGAAAAAAACAACTAAATTTCTTATTTAAGATTAAATCTAAGGAAAGTAAATCTAGCTCGAATAGTAGCCTAATTAAAAGATCGTTGCTGACTTTGTACAACGTATTTTGTGTTGTATTTTCTACGAAATTGAGTTCTTTTTTGGAACGAGTAGGTAGGAACTTAATATGTAGTTTTAGCATAGATAGCTTGCCAGACATAATAAACCAGCCTGTAACTATCCCACTGCAGAGCAAAGGGCTCTTCATTAATCACCACACTAGCTCACTGCGTGTTGGCGATTTCAGACTATGAAGTTCAAATTTCACCAATAGTCATGTTAAATCTTAGATTAACTAAGAAAGTACACAATGATGACATTGAAAAAGTCAAATTGGTAATTGCCAGGTCCGAACCCACTCCCACGCGATTGTAAAGCCAGTAACCAATGTGCTACTACGACATACCTACAGCAGACATACAGACACTTAATAGTTATTAGATACATATTCTATCGTGGAAGCAACAGAATCGCGATATCATAATGCATTTTCTTGTGCTCAGCTTGAGTACTGACCTATTACAGGTTATGAGCATAAATTGCCAGTGGAGGGTGTTATCGGGCGATCTGTGACGGTAGGCATGGAACCTGCGCCATAACTTAGCAATATTAGTCGAGTAGAATACTGCAAGCGAGACTCCAGATATTATTTCTTGTACATGTATTTGCATTTATGCTATGAGGTTATAAACTGCAACATATAACCAAAATATTAACTAGAATCGGACTAATCGGCGTAAGGTAAACACTGCAATACTATCAGGTTGGCAGGCGCTAGATAAGATTGTGATTTTTTCAAAATGTCATCAATATAATTTAATTTTATCATATTTTATGAAAGGTATAACTGAAACTTGTACAAAACTAGACGATTTTTCACAATCACATGCAAATTTCTACAAAAACCTTTATCTTATCTTTAACTATCGGGCGGCCAACCTAATAACTTTGCTGTGTGTATACTCGTAAATCTAGATTTCAAACATTTGAAATTTTGTGTAACATTATTTCGGTCATCAGGATTTTTATAAAATTCGGTGAAACGTTTTTTCGGTCATTTTTTATTTAAAAATAAAATCATTGCTTATTCATATTCTACACTTCCCGCCTCTTTAAGTGGTAACAATAAAACTTCTATTGTATTTCGTCAAGTGTCTCGCAAAATGATAAACAACTTAATATACTTTGAAGTCTCTATGTTGCTATTAATAACAATCTCGTTTATAATTATTAATCGCTTCGCTGTATGTGGACGTGCAACTTACGGGGGCAGCATGGCACGACTTATAGGAAATTAACCCTTCGTCCCAGTTTGCTTTGTTCAAGACGCGAGCCTACTTACATACTGTTAATTATTATTGCACCTAGACTTTCGTCAAGATTGATTATAATTTTATATTATAATTATCGTGTTTTTGACGCTATTTCAACATTTTGGAAAACCCGTCTTGGAATCACGTTCTAAGCTTTGTATTAATGTAAATTTATATTTTAAGTCGCAAATAAACTAAACACATTTCTTTGTATAGCACAGGTTTCATATTGGGTCGCATAATACATATTCGAAGCCCTAAATTTTATTTGCATATTGTTTTTTGGTATAGGTACTCCTCTTTTGGCATAACGTTTATACCAAATAACTAATTAGGGATAATTTTATCCACCATAAATGTGTTGTCATAATCGTCAGTAGCCCTATATTTTTTACACATATAAGTATGTTTTACTAATAACGATAGGTATCTGCGCATTCAATTTCCAAGTCTAAATAACATTCGCGGCATTGTCAACGTTAAATTCTTAAAGTGTTTTAGAGTAAATTAATATTAGTCGTTTTAAAAATATGACTGCTGCATTTACGTTTATTGGAATTATGCCAAAAATATATGACATGAACAATTTATGACAATTAATCCGGTATGACTACATACCTACTAACTTCTATTATGCCTACTAATTGTTATGCAAAAAAAAGAAAAACATTTTATGACAATCGAAATTAGAACAACCAATATTATGCGAATGAAGAGAACACTTTTACTTGATTCTCAAACTTCCACGTGAATTTTATTGTTTTAACAGAATTAGAAAATTATGTTAGAATTAGGGAGGGATATTCAATCGAATTATTTAGTATCCACTACCTCTTTTTATTTTCTTAGACAACACTTTGGCGTTTTCACTTGTACAAAATATTTGTTTCCTATAAGTAAAAGATAGTTTCCGATGCTTTTTAATCTTACCTCTCTGTCTAACCCTTCAAGGAAAATGCGACGTCATAACTATAAAAGTGTAGGTACTCACATTATTCCTGGCACCGACATCGGATCCGAGTTCAATGAGCCGCTCTACAAAAGATGTTCGGTTGTCCTTCACGGCGTACATAAGCGGTGTCATGCCGGTCGTCTGAAACAAAATGTACTTATTTTAGAACAAAAATTTTAAAGTTTTAAAAATACGGTGGAGTTCAAAGACAGTAAAAATTATAAAAGTACCTATATATCTGTAGGTTTATTTGCATCTGATTAAAATAGCTACCAGTAAAAGAATGCATAATAATTATGAAGGTTTCTCGAATAATTTATAGATCAATTATACACTGCACAGAAATTAAAAATTTTCACGATGTTTTCCTTAATTGTTACTCAGTGGTGTCTAGTACCTACTAAGAAAGTACATACGACATTGAAAAAGTCACATTGGTACATGCCAGGTTCGAACCCACACCACGTGCTTGCGAAGCTGTTCTGTAACCAACGCGCCACCACGACGTTTACTAAATGCATAGAATAAATTAAATTTAATGGATTGCCAAGGTGTCAGCCAATTTCTCACCCTTGAACTTAAAGCGAAATCCACCTAACATTAGTGCCACGATAACAAAACATATTATGGTACTCAACATACATTTTTCAGTCATTATAAATCACGATTACTGTGAAAAGTCTTCAAGTAATAATTGTCCCGTAACGTCTCTTGAAAGTTTAGTTTCGTGCTGATAAATAGCCGAGCCTTAGGGCGTGGTTCAATTACTAAGCGCTGGAGGATATACGATAATGTTTGATATAAAAAGAAATGATGCTTTTGCGGATGTTTATACTTCAAAATGGTTTTGTCGACAATATATATCGTCTAAGCCGTGATTTTCTAAACAATGGAGGTGATTAATAATCCAGTCATGTTACTACTTACGAGTCTCACTCCTACTGCTAAGAGATAGGAAAATCCAATAATGTTTTTTTACGAAGCTGAGATACCATGATTACGACTACGCATAAAGTCAAAAATTCAGTCATAAAATATAAAATTTTTATAACTATGTTATACTTCTTCATTGTCTCTTTATTGAAATTATTAGCTGACGTCACAAAGGCCTTTCAGGACGGACACGATGATGACACTTTTTTAAGAAATAAAGAAAACGATTGAGAGTAAGAAAAAATACACAAATGACACTATAGTCCATGGTCTTGCTATCACAATTTGCCAAATTGAGTGAAGAATTACGAATGTATGAAAGAAAGAAAGAAATTATTTATTTTCACACAGAAAATTTGAACATGAGCTGTAGAAGACAATATAGTCCGTCTGCCCCAGCTCTCGCCCATAGTTGACTGATTAGAAATTATATATTTCACGGACCCCTGTAGGTAATAAATTGATTGTCACTCTTTGTGTGGGTATCAGATTTATTTCAATCCACCAGATCTCACTATGAAGTTAAATTTAAAGGTTCTATCTACCTTTCGTTCTTCTGTAATTTATTTCTTCCACGATTTAACGCTGTTTCTTATAACTTGCGTACAGTCGCAGGTGAATTGGCAGTCAAAGGGGTTAGCAGTACCCTCGAAGGAGTGATTAGCGCCTCGCAAGCGTGACCCGTAATTGCTTTAATGATCTTTCACTACGCCACTGTTGTATGTTTGCAATAGCTCTGCTATTATTTCTTATGCTATTTTAATATATGGCATTTTTGCAGCCGAAATTATAATGTTTTATTCATGAATGAAGTATGGATTTTTAAAGTAGGGGTAAAACATCATTACGCTTTCACACTAATAATGTCTTGTTCACCGACTTTCGGTCAAAGCGGTGAATGTCAACGGACCATACAACCATTTTGGTCGCTGTGTAGAAACCGTAACCATAACGAGGGTAGCAGTTCCTTTACATCGACCAAAATGGTTGTATGAGTAACAACTATGCAGGAGATACCTATTATAGTGTACGAATGTGTGCGCAAACAGTGGTGCACTCTTTATTCCACCACTCTCATAGTTCGATAGAACGGCAATCCGACACGACTGGAGAGAGATCTGAGACCGTAGAGACCTCTGACTTGCCTCAGACTGACTGAATTGACTCAGTCAATACCCAACATAATTATCATAACTTGTTTGCATTTTTAATATGAAATAAAAATATGTTTTTCACAATTTTTATTACAAATGCAAAAAAGTGTTTGTTGTGCACGCAGCGACGAAGCAACGGATCCGCTCGGAGCGCGGTGGAGCGTGATATTTGGCATAGTTAAAGTTTATATTTTAACAATTAAATCCGAGACGAGCACAGAAAATGAATCAAACTCTAGCATAACTATTTCATGACTTTGGCTGCTATTCTTTTCTGATCAGCGCAACCTCGGCGCTGACGGCCCCGCGCAGCATAATTACATACATTGTTCAGCGCTGAGCAATCAGCGTGAAAAAGTAACGCTTCACATTCATATTAAACTATCAGCTCCAACAATCAACGTAGATACGAAGAAAATCAGCCTAAAACTTCCATGTATCTCCATCTTTCGATCCGCGATCAAACTTGTCATCGGAAATGGTACTTAAGAAGGTAATACAGGTTGTTGTTACTTTACTACTAATTCGGGCGACATCTACTGTCGTTTTACGTAAAAAAAATCGCAACTAAAGTTATTTGCAGATGGCGCTGAGTTGGCAAATCATTTCAATAGGGTAGATAACTACTGTATAAAATAATATTTTTATATCACAATGAAACAACTTTTAAACGGATAAACTCGCGTATATTGTATTTTTCTAAAACACACCTGACGTTTCGAGATCTTTGCAGATCTCGTTTCAATATGTTAAATGTTCGCGAAAGTTTGAGACTATATTTTTATATCACCTTAAAGAAGGCTTAACTATTAATATAATAATAATAGATCAGCCTGTAACTGTCCTACTGCAGGGCAAAGGCTTCTTCTCATACAGAGAAGGATTGAGCATTAACCACCACGCTAGCTCACTGCGGGTTGGCGATTTCAGACTATTCTTTACGATGTTTACGTTCACCGTTAGTCAGTGGTGTCTTAGATTATTTAAGAAAGTACTTATGATCATTATGTATATGTGAAAAAGTCACATTGGTGCATGCCAGGTTTGAATCTAAACCCACGTGCTTGAAAAGCCGGTCCAGTAACTATTAATACATCTAAAAAATGTGGATTAATTACTGCCGAAATTAATGGCGCGCATTGGGAGAGGCCTTTATTCAGCAGTGGACTGAATACAGACTGATAATGATGATGATGAGATATAAGAATCCAAACATGTTCACAAACTTTCTTATTTATTAGGATAAATCCTTTCGCTTAAGGACATCCTTAAGCGAAAGGATTTATCCATATATACTACTTATAATATAATATAATATTATACTATTACTTATAATAACATAATACATATTACTTTATCAGTTCCTGTTACCTTTCCTGACAGAAAATTTCATTCTAATTTTGTTTCACTTTTCAATTTACCTAGCATATAACGTCTACCTATAAACTATGGGAACTAACCAGTGAACTGTGTAAAAGGCCATAAGTACGAGTATGATTAGTCAAAGTAATTGGTTCGTAGTAATTTATTATAAAAACAAATGAGCTTGATAAATGTTTGCGAAAATTGGGGTTGAACAAAGGTGAAATGGTTTATGCAAATTAGATTAAATTATAGTAATTTACTCAAGTATACACATTAATATATTCGCTATCTGCATTGTGGTTAACCTAAGTAAACTCCGCATTGCTTATAATACTTTGTAGGATCACTTGGGTTTTATAAGTTGCCTTACTTAACTGTTACTTAGGCCCAAAGCCCAAAGTCGTGATAGCCTATATGGTACGACCGTTAAACTAATATCCCCGAATAAAGAAATCTTTCCTAATATTTTAAAAAGATTTGATACTTTGTGTATTTGTTTGAAATAGATAAACTCAAAAACTACTTAACCAATTAAAAAAAAAAAATCACTTCGTGATAGCCTAGTGGTTTAACCGTTTACTGGCAATTCAGAGGTCTCGGGTTTGAACTCAAGGCGCGCATTTTTAATTTTTTGTAAGTTATAAATTAACGTGTCTCGCTGTTGGCTCTGCGACTGATCTGTCTCCGGTCATGTCGGATTGCCTGCATCCCATTGGATTATGAGAGTGAGGGAATAGAGAGTGGATCTGTTTTTGGCACACACTTGTGCACTGAATCCCTGTGATAAAAACTTGTTCAAAGATATAATACTGCACAGGCATGGGCACAGATATTATATACATTTGCACTTTTGAAACTCCTCATAAATATTTATCTGAATATTATGGAAGTATCTAATGTATGTCCATACTGGGTGTTGCTTTAGCTTGCCAAATTTTAGGAGGTAATAAGGTCCATTAAATTGAATAACTTTCCCCAAGGAACATAGTTTGAAATCTGATGAAAGTGACTGCACGTGACTCATTTTTGTCACTAACAGAAGATTAAATGAAACTAAACTATTTTGTGTTTGCCTATATAATATTAAATAGATTATATTAATCATGATAAAATTCAAAAATATACAAATAGCACAGGGAGTGTTCGTTCCTACATAACTATCATGAATACATTTCCTAGTATTTGGCACACCTGAATTTTGCATACAGCGACTTCGAAGGCGGGTTCTGCCATTATGATAGTTGTAATTAGGAACGGATTTCATGAATGCCATTTCAAAAGGCTTTCATAGTTATTATTGTAATTGAAAAATGAAAATTGTTTTTCTTGAAGGTTTTTTTTGTGGTTTTTATGAAAGCACTCTCCACCATCCGTCTCAGTGAAACAACAAGAATACTTGCCACCTGTGTGTAAATTGCAGTGGCATATACGGAAAGAACTTTTATTTAATCAATTGCGTCCTCAAGTAGGCCGCTGCAAACATAATTTGGCAAAGTGGTGGTTCTTAGATCCGTCCCTGAAAGCGGTGCTCCAGATCAGACTATAACCCATCTGCTGGAGTGTCCCGGGTGTCCAAAAATCTGCTCCCTTCTCGACCTGAAGAACGCCACTGTTGCCGCGATCAGAGTTGCCTCCTACTGGGCTCAAACAATTTAGGATAGCTATATGTACCATAGAAACAAAAAGATGGAGATGATGAAAGACAATATGTAAAACAACTATGGGCTAATATAACGATCAAATGAACCCTCTAAACGACGGAAAACTTCGCAGCAGATCTAGACAGAGATGGCGGGACGAGCTGGACTTTTTCCGGGAGGACTGCGCCTGCATTGCTAGATTGAGAGAAGTGGAAAGAGAGTATCCCTACAGTGGCCTATGTAAGAATACAATGGAAGACATGAGGGGGGAAGGGGCAAATCAGGTATTTCTTTTTGGTAAATGATAAACTAGTTAAATATTCAAGGAAGTCGAAACCAGGGGGTAGCTTTCCCTTTTACCCCTCCTCATTGTGCTCATACCGGAACCAGGATTTATTTCCTGGTTTCTTATGAAGGCTTGTTATGTTCTATTTGCTTATGCTTTTCATTTCCTATGTCGTGTCCTTGATTACGCTTTCTGTGACTTATTTATTACTTACAAACAGTTAAGTTTCAGCCTATGATGTCACGCGAAGCTGTTACGTAATGATAATGTTTGTAATGTCTATATTATTTCTGTGATCTATTTCATACTCGACAGTTAGTGGTAAAACTGATGATTTATGTTTCATTCAAATCTTGGGGCAAGTTTAAAAAGTTTTTTTTTGAGTCATTGTCAGTTGTTTTATTTTTAAGAAAATCGGCACCATTCTATAATGCCAAACGGTGGCAATCAACCAACAATACTTAGAATTAATTTATATTAGGATGATACTGTAAATTCGGAAGTGCGTGCCTACCCCACTATTAAAATCTATGACACTTCACAAGGCTTTCTTGCTTTTTTTTGTTTAGGTACCTATATGTATAAAAAAAGTTCATGACCCAAATTCGTTCTGTTCTACAAACAAGTTCTACGCAAAGTTTATACTTAGATAGGTAAAATGAATTATAAAAGGTCAAAAACGTCAAAAAAAAGCAAAACATTCATCAGAATCTAATTTCCTGATATCCTGAAATTCAGGTCAATTCGCTTTTCATAGGAACTGCCTGTAGTTTGCAATATCCGGTGTTCGAAGGCTTTCAGTCGATTAATACTCATCATGATACCCTTGCTTAGTCATATCCGGTTTATCCACTCCCCGTGATTCGTTAGTGACCCGATAGAGGTCGCCACCTACGCGATGACTAAACTGTATGATTGTTCTAGGGGACCTTTTGACCATAAGAAATATTGAATACACGTCATGATGGTGAGTCAAGTTTTCGAAAGGCCAATGAATTGTAATGCTTTCAAAAATTTTGTAACATTTTGAAATAATACTAGTTATAATATAATATATATAGTAATAATATAAATAATAATACTAGTTATAATTAAATTGGAAAAAACAACTGATGGATGGGACTCGAACCCACAATCTTCGGCACGGTACACCGAAGATCGTGGGTGATAATATTATATTGTAAATTTTAAACTCAGTTAAATATAGCTTGTAAACTTAGTTTTCTTACTTTTCTTAGTTTGTTATAGCACATTTTTAAATAACATGTAAAAAATTCACAAAAATATAGTAGGTACTAGCTTAATATCTTACAGACTTGGTAAGATGGCGAGCTATACGGCTAATTGGTAACGAGAACAAATTGGTAAGTGTCGATCGAAAACCAAGTTTATAAACTATATTTAACTGAGTTTAAAACTTACAATATTAATTTTTAAATGTTTAATTAATCAGCTAATGGTTGTTATGTAAATTAAGTTATCAATAAGGTACATGGATCAATATTTTCAATTACAACAATGTAAATCGCTTTCATTTCACAATGCAATATATTATATATTGTCAAGTCTATCAAACATCCGTTAAACCATATCGCACGTCTAAAAGACATCAACGACACACTCATATACACCACTCTAACGTCCATAGTTATACGAGCCATAGATAAATGTAGAAGCCATGTTATTCCTACATTTGAACGAACATTGTTTGTTAATTTGTTTCAGTGTGTGCATTTAAAATAATATAATAATAAGTAATAAATAAGCCTGTAACTGTCCCAATGTAGGGCAAAGGCCTCTTCTCATACAGAGAAGGATGAAGGAAGGAAGAATCATTAATCACCACGCTAGCTCATTGCCAACACGCATTTAAAATAATGTATGTAAACAATTTTTTTACATACATTATTTTAAAAAACGGTTTTGTCATTAAAACTAAAGCTGTGTACCAAATATCAGATCAATCTGTCAACAGGCAGGGGGTGAAATATCGATTACTAAATTTGAACCAAATAATAAACAGGTCAAGCTAAGTAAAACCGTTTATAAATATAGGTAAGTTCGTTTTATACAGATAAAAAATCTCATGCATAAGGTGAAGTCTAGTTTGCGCATACAGATTGAACTATACATGGTATTTGAAAATGCAATATAAGTAACGATTAGATGTAGTTTGAGAGAAATGGTCAAGGTTATAAGGCTTCGTGATCAAAACACTAAAAAACAGAAATTGTATTACATAAATTGGTCCACTAATCACGGTGTGAGCGGTGTACAAACATAAAAAAGATACGCATCGAAGATAACCTCCTTTATGGAAGTCGGTTTAGAATGTACTTTACTATATAAATTACTAGATGGCACATTTCGTTCGCGTCTATGTCTATTTCTTAATTTTTTTATACCATTGTATATTTAACATTATTGCAATATTTGTAAGGATCTCTAATTTGAGAACGACTAGACTTATTTGGCATTTCTTAAACGCCCGATATAGTCTGAATAAGGTTTTTAGGGAAAGAAAAATTGAGAAAGTTATCCGAAAAATTAAAAGTTCCTTTTTTTCCATGGAATTTTTGTATGCACTCGAGACCGTTCAAATTTTTATTTTTTACAGGACAACGGGACATCAACACGAAACGGTGATATAAACTTAAATTACGCACATGACTCCCGATTCGTATCTGAGACCTTCGACTTGCCATTCAGGCTATCTCAACTCTATTTGTTCAAATATATAAATAAAATAATAATAAGTAAATACATAAATTAATGTTTGAACAAAATAATAATGCTGAAAAAATAGTGTTGTTGAAATAATTCAAAATTATTTTATACTTGTTAAAAAATATTTACAAGTGATCTCTCACTAGTTTTTGACGAACTTTGCAAAGATTTGTGCAAGGTCTGGGTGTGGTTTAGGACATTGTTTCAACAAGTTTGAAAATTATGACGTCACGCGTCGTTTGCTGTCCTTGACCCTCATTCTATAACTTTGAAATAATTGCAAAATTCGCCAATCATATTATGAATAATTATACTTTAGTTGATCTACAGATTAAGAAGCAAAGAGCTGAATTGAGATACAGGTAAAAATCCCAGTGTAAGGCGACGTTTTTAAAAGAAAAAAATATTAGGATAAAATAGCGATATACATTCAGAGTTTTACAGAATAAACATGTTTTGAGTAATGAAGTTGCTATGTAGATACGAGTATTTCAGGTTAAAAGTTTAATTCACATTAGTCATAATCGACTATTGATTTAAAAAAAATATGTCATCAAATTTCGTCTACTAAAGCCTTGAGTCATTATGGCTAGATGACACAAAGCCTTAGAGGACAAACATTTCATACAACATGAGTAAAATATTCTACATTAAGTGTTTTTTTTTTCTATTAGTCTTTGGAAGGTTATACTAACAAATAAATGAAAAAGTTACGGACTGCTCATAGACAATTATATTACGCATGGTTTTAGTTTATTTTTCTTTGAAACATGTCTAACTTTGTTTGATTGTTGCTCAGTTTAATTATTTTACGCCCTCGACACAAAAAACTTAGGTTCAATTCTTTTTTTTTTTAATCTTTGCGGTTACTTTGCGGTCAACAACAAAGGTTACTTTGCGGTCTTGGTCTGTTTAGGCACCTATAAAAATTGCTAGTAATAAATTATTCAGCTCATTTATAAAATAAAAAGCAGATAGGTATTGCTATTTATTTCAATCGATAGATGTAATCAATCGATAAGCATACTCCTTATCAAATGAATTTAAAAACAAATACGGGCTCTTTTCCAAAAGAAAGGGACCCGGTCCTTTGAAGGGCTTGCCTGGGACAGAGGTCCAACACACAAAGACCCCTTTGAGAACTTTAATCTAAAATGGGTTGAGACACTCGCTGGAAACTCCCCACGGCTGCACTATAGGAATGTAGTCCAGGATTGACCCCGGCGAGTGCAGAACTATTGCAAAAATATATAGTAAAAACTACTGGTATATGGAGATGGGTGTTAGTCGACGGGTTTACTTCTATATTTGCTGGATGAAAACGGCACCTGCCTTTCAACAAAATAATTATATTGGCAGGTGACTCGGTATCTCACTAAATTATTACCGTAATTTCGATACCAGGGCTGGGCAGGGCAGGTGGTAGTGGCAGGGCAAAGGCACCTCTCTCTGTCTATAGATGCTGACGATCAGTCTTAATTAAAGAAGTCGAGCTCATAAATATAAATTTATAAAATTTCATTCATTATTTTTCTACAAGTAAACATATTTCATTTTAGCAGCAAATCCATTAAAAGCTGTCCAAATAACATGGAATTTATTCCACGTACGGCTACGGCATTCATTAACATTTAGTATATATGCGGAAACTGAAAAACTGGGTTCAACGCCTTGACGAATGCACGTTGTTGAAAATAAATATCTAAAATACAAATTTTAATGTACTAACAGCATACGAGTATACGGGGTTAATTATTATTCACAAGTAATTATTAATGTAACTAAACAAATGTTTGTATATACTTACCTAATTGTTGGTTGAAGTTAATTATATCAAGAGGTGTAATCTATAAATGGTAAACAGATTCCTGCAATTCATTGATGGGAGACTGGACGGACACTGATTACTCCTTCATAGAGAACTGGATAAAATTACATATTATCTGATCACGATGACTCAATGTTTTCATGATTGTTTCCATGATTATTTCATTATTCCTTTTATTAATCATTTTTCGCAATTTTATTTTTACATTAAAAAAGAAAAACACATATTTTTTAAAGTATAAAATGTAGGAGTCAACCGGCATTAGGAAAAGGATCCAAGCTACTGGTAGTTAGGGGTGCAGAGAGAGAAACCTCCTCACAATTCGCGAAGCATCTAGCAATACTGCCTTCTGCGCCAAGCTCTCAATCCAGCTGCCTAACCTGTATTATTATTATTTTTAACGAATTTCTGTATGATGATATACAAAACAAACAAATAAAAAAATTATTAAAATTGAAAGACATATTTTCTTTGATATGCCTGGGTTGTGTTAGCCGATGTCACCATCATAATCAGCTGGCGTCCCCATTGAACGCCATAACGAACGGCAACTTGTCTTAAATTACAAATTTCAACAAAGACGTTGAAAAAATGTATTTGCTGGTTACTAGATTATTGATTCTAGATTGTTACGGGATACTAGATTTATGGCATTTATTGTCTCAGATAATGCGATGGTAAAATGCCATAAATCTAGCATTTAGTACTAAAATAAATATGAAAACCGAGGTCTTGGCAGGGTTCCATTCGTTTACTTTGACATGACAACACGAGTTTTCAGGGGTTTAAAGAGCTGTATGATAAGAATGATTGTTGTGCATTGCGCCCGGTTTGAAAATATTAAAAGTGAACTTGACTGACAGAATTATAAATTACGGTACAACTTTTCAGTATTTTAGATATTATAGGTTTGTAGGTCATGGATGGATCACGGCGGGGCCGCAGGGGAAGAGGAGTGTCGGTATTACGATGCGCCGCTCTCCCTATCCTCTGCGGCCGATGTGAGGACCATGGACGTCAGACTCGGGGTCGTCTGGCGTTCATTGCACATGGTCCTCGAAGTGGTCACGGTGGGTGGGTGTCTAACACCCACCCCGAGGAGGGTCCGGCAACGGACGTCCGCGGCGGGTTCGCGGATGTAATACATTGGGATACCGCGTTCCCGCCACTATGCGGATAAGAGGTGACACAGAAGGGGTTTTAGTCGGTATGCCGGCCGCCCACCATCTCCAGGCCGGAGAGCCCGACATAACCGTCTCGCATCCCCGAGCGGGACGGTATGCATAAGGCGCATTTCCCCTTCTGCGAAAAAAAAAAAAAAAAAAAAAAAAAAAAAGGTCATGGATGGATATGTAGGTATGTTTGGTTAAAGAATATTGGTTGCACAATGTTTTAAAATAGAGGTCGGTCGGTGCCTTCTAGAAACTGCAAAGTTTAGAACACTGAGTCGGATAATTAATGTATTCCGTTCGATATTACCACACGCCTAAGGCGTAGAAAGAGATTTGAAATTTCGACTGATTCTGATGGGATACGGTAGCTTAGCGGTTAGAGCGTCGGCACGGTACACCGGAGATCGTGGATTCGAATCCCATCCGTATCAGTTGTTTTTTCAAATTTCTTATTAAATAATTATACGTAAAATTAATTTCTAATTTCCCGGGAATTAATTGTAATGTTTATGATTTCGGGATTTTAGAGCAGGTATTATCAACTCCATGTTACTTACTTCCTCGAACTTTAGGTAAATGTACTCTATCTATGATGATATCCCACAAAAAAGGTTTCATGTGTACTTATACAGCTTGGCAAAAAAGAGTCTGAGGCGGTGACAGCTGGAACTAAAAATAAAAATCTTAAATAACTACGTTTGTGAGTACTAAAATAACATAAAAATGATTCAATTGATTATAATTAATGACATAGACTCGTCATAGAAATAACTTGTAATTTGAATTGTAGTGTGAAAAGTGCGACAGCGGCGCCCCCAATTTTTCCAGACTCTTTTTTGCCAAGCTGTGCTTCTTACTACTTTTCATGTATACTTCTAAGAAATATATGAGGCCATGTTTTAATAGCTCGAAGTCGCGGACGACGCCTTTGAAATAAATTTAATATTTAATTTTATTGGTTTCTTTACCACTAAAAATCATTGAAAAAAAATATAGTATAAAAATTAAAACCCGACTACTTAAAATCTAAAAACAAGCTTCTTAGATTTGAAATAAAATTCTGTAGTCGGAGGCCTTAATGTATTATAGGTAAATAGGTACTAGATAATCTTCCAAGGGTAAATACTTTGTAATTTGGTGGCCTCCGACTACAGAATTTTATTTCAAATCTAAGAAGCTTGTTTTTAGATTTTAAGTAGTCGGGTTTTAGTTTTTATACTATATTTTTTTTTTATTATAATGAATGTCGTAGTGGCGCATTGGTTACGGACCGGATTTGCAAGCGAATGGTGTGGGTTCAAACCTGGCGTGTTCCAATGTGACATTACGTTTTGATTACTTTCTTAGTTAATCTAGGATACTACTGACTAACGGTGAAGGAAAACATCGTAAGGAACCTGGATTTTAACAGTCTGACATTTCAGGATGATCGGTTTCGGCGTCAAAAGGTAACAAACAAACAAGTTAAAGTTAAGTTAGGAAGTAAGAATAGTTTAGAATTAGGAGGTATGGAGTGATTGTACGTCTTACGAGACTTTACGAGAGTGAATTAAGATGTATACATGTATGGAGTGATATAGGGAGTGGAGTGGAGTTGACAAACACATGACGTCATCCAGTTCCAGGTGCTATTTCTGTCTAACAAAGAAAGTTCTAATTCTTTGAACTTTTTCATTTGTGGATAAATATTTTTTTCACTAATTGTTTTTTAGATTATTATTATTATTTAAATAGTCAATATCTTTATTAGATCAAGTAGGTAAATTAGTTCTTGTATGACTGGTTCATCTATACCTATACTTTTTGCTTTTCTGTTGATCCCCTACTCTAGGTCTCCCCGAAATCCTTTTTCTTTCTGTAACAGTTCTTTTTAAAAGTATAAAAATCGTCTCGATAAAGCTTTCTTCTTTCCTTCTTTAGGCACCATGTAGGCAAGGATGTAGTGATGTGTACCCTGTCCATTAGACTTTGGGCAAAACCGCGGGCAAAAGCTAGTCTGATAATAAAGTATCAAACAGATTTAAGACTTACTAACTGGAATTAAGTACGGCAACTTTATTGAGTCGACCGATGTAAATAATTCATGATTCAAGTAAAAAAGCAGCTATTAAAATGACGTAGGAATTCTGAGGGGGTTATCGAAAAAAGTTAGCAAAGAACCTTTATTTTGCATATGTATTTATTATGGGGATTGTGTTTTAGATTGCCCAGCCCTTTGACATAGATTCGGAATAATATAAAAATGTTAGAAACATTCGTAATTAAACGGTTGATTTGCATAATGTCCGATTGGCCGCGATATAGGTAATAGATTTTTATTGTTATTAGGGAAATAAAATTCGTCTGCGAATAGTACTGAAACATGTGACCTTTACTTGAGATTACATCAGCTGTTATAGGCCACCAGCAAAGTTATCTGCAGTCCTCCTTACTGTCCCAACTGCAGGGTAAAGGCCTCTTCTCATACTGAGAAGGATCAAGCATCAATCACTACGCTAGCTCACTGCGTGTTAGCAATTTCAGACCATTAAGTCTAGGTTTCCTCACGATGTTTTCCTTCACCGTTACTCAGTGATGTCTTAGATAAACTCAGCATACCTATGAAATTTAAAATCACATTGGTACATGCCAATTCGCCTCCACGATAATAACTATCTTACCATTGAAAAATATAGTAATATATAAATACTATAGATTCAAGTATCAAATGGTTTCATATTTGCAAGTTTCAGCAATTTGTGGCAAAGAAATAAAATGTCCGTACCGTTTAATGAAGATTTCGTGCAATGTTTTTAAGAACGCTATAAAAATGTAGTAAAACTGTTTTTTTAACTGAATCGCCGTAAAGTTGTAGTAAAGTTTTGAAATAGGAAGTGATAAGAAATGATTAGGAGAACTGAGTAACTCGCTTTTTTAACTTATTAGGAGTCTATCAATAAAATCAGCAATTTGTAGAAACTGATTTCGTGTGTAAGAGAAAAGAAGTAAGTTAAGATTTTCATTCAAATTGGAAATATAATAACTAATGTTTATTCTAACAATTCAACCCAAAATTCAACAATTTCTCTGATTGAAAGAAAATTTAAATCATGAATAAAGATCTTGATTTAATAGAAGTCTACCTGAATAAATAAGCTAATTAAAAAACGTAATTAAATTAAATTTGCATTACCTACATAAACTCACGCCTGTATTTCCCAGAGGGGGTAGGCAGAGGTGTATGCAGTACCTACACCTACGTTTCGCCGGCTATGTTATAAGTCCCATATGTAATAGGGGGCGAACCTATTGCCATTAACCGGGCACAATTCCAGACTCTGTGCTGCTACTGAGAATTTCTTAATGGAAAAAACCCAATAACACTTTGCTAGACCCGAAGATTGAACCCAGGATCTCATGCTCAGCAATCGCGCTTACTACCACTAGACGAACGAGGCAGTCAACTAATACAATTAAGTTTGCAAAAATATTAAATTTCCAGATTACAGATAGATTCACAAAAACCTTCAAAGCCCACTTTCACCGTAACATACTTCCGAATTAATAACTGCCGCATAACCGACCAAAAATAAAGGAACCGAAACAAGCAAAGAAATGTAGTAAAACACACAAGAATTTGTGTGTTTTTATGTGTTTTCAACTTTCCTCATTCCACCAGGCATTTGAATAACAGTGGCCTTAAGTATTAGACAGGTCAGCAGTACCCAAGGATGTGGTGGAACCAAGGTCGAAAATCTCCCATCGATTACCGAGTAACGGTCCGGCCAGCACGCAAAACTCCTAGTTCTTACCCTTGACACAGAAATGGTCAGTTCGCGGCGTGGCTTGTGCCTTATATTCGTTTTACACACTAAATGTAGGCCGGGACGTGAAAATATCGTTTTCAGGCGGAAATAAGGGCCGTTTTGTAAACCGCCTTTTGTTAGCTCCTCGGCGGTTATCGAGTCATGATATTTATGGAATGTAGAGTTCGAGATTAGATTGATTAGTGCTTAAGTGCTAGGAAAACTTTTAATTAATAAAAATATGTATACACTTTATGTTATTCAGACAGAGTCTGGTATTTAAGTTACATAAACTTAGATTTGACAACTTAAGGTTGATATTTTCAATAACTTGCATTAGTTACATTGTATTTCGAATGGTCAGTAGGAAAATTGGCGGTCCAATTCCATAATCAAATAAATATCTATCTATCTAATAATATTCAAAATGAAGACGGCTAAGCGCAAGTAATACCCCTGATGTTGCAAGCGTCTATAGGATATGGCAACCGCTTACCGTCAGGCGCAAGCGCAGGCGCCTTAACAAAGGAGTCAAATAAAGTCCTTAGTCTAATTGGTGGATTTTTATTATAGTAATAGGTCGGTGGACAGTGGACACAGTTAAGTATGCACCCAATAAACTTTGATTGCTGACTATGGTACACTACTAACGAATAACAGTTTTTCATCATATATTTCTTTCCGGGGAATAGAAACAAGACGATTTTCCTAACTAATATTATAAATGCGAAAGTAAGTTTTTTATTTCTTACTTTTTCATGCCTAAACCACTGGACCTATCACCTGAAATTTCGCAGATACGTTGTCAGGTGTACAGAAACGGATATAACCTTGCATGCCAAAAAAAGTACTGCTCCCGAAGAAAACAACAATAACGTTCTTTTGATAAAATAGATGACGCCACGTGTCTTTCGAATCGTGATTGATTCAAATTCTAAATTAAAAGTTCAAATTCTATATTAAAAACGAGTGAAGCCGCGGGCAAAATCTAGTAAACAATAGAACGAAAGAGATTCGTAATTTCGACTGAAGCGGGCAGGACTCGGTAGCTTAATTGGTAAAGCGATGGCACGGCACGAAAGGGATCGCGGGTTCAAGTCCCGCCAGTTGTTTTTGCGAGTTACTTATTAAATAATTTCATTTAATTTTTCATTTTAAAAAACATACATAAAATATGTTCGTTCATTTTTGTCAAAACCAGAAATATTATCTTCAGTTTGAACGGAGTCCTGTAACGATTTTACTTTAAGTGTACCGCGGCGAGCTCGCCCCGCCGTCTGGCATACTTACAACACGCCATGGCATCCACCACCTCTAATAAGAGCAAGCGTTTAATTGAGCACTACTTGTAACACGCGGGTGTACTAAACGGCCGGCCGAAAATAGAATATCTTGTAATTTCCACACTTGAATGGCTGTTAATCAATGCTATGACCAACCTTGCCCGTTACCTAGTTTTTGTGTGAAGAAAAATATGTACTTAAGTATATTTTGGGGAAAAAATGTACGTAAGCTTTTTAAATATGAGCCTGTTAACTTCCGCTAAATATTTTAATTTAAGCTAAATATTGTTGCACAGTCGTGGTGGCGCATTGGTGATAGACCCGCTTTGCAAGCCCGTGGTTGTGGGTTCTAATCTGGCAAGTAGGTACCAATGTGACATTCTCAATATCATAATATGTACTTTCTTAGTTAATCTAAGATACCGCTAACTAATGGTGAAGGTAAACAGGAAACCTGGACCGTACAGAACTACCGTGGCGATTAATGCTCGATCCTCTCTTTATGAGATAAGGCCTATGCCCTGCTGTGGGATTCAGGCAGGCTTATTTATTTAAATATACTTTTTTTAAATTTTATTGAAAAGACTCATACAATAATTTTGAAAAAGATACTCAACTCTGCCTACTTTCATTATTAACCTTGACCTCTACTACTAAACCGAATTTAACTAATTATTGTCTCAGAGCTTAAATACTTCCTACAAATGACATGATAAGTTCTAAATATCTCGTAAATAACATAGTTTTTCTGGTTGAGCTATAGGTTAATACTAATTTATTTTAAAACTAGCTTTTGCCCGCAGCTTCGCCCGCGTGGATGTTGAACCAGGATAAAATTTATATTTTTTGTTAATCCAGGAAATATGGTTTTTATGTTTACCGAGTTCTATTCAAATCAAAAGTGTTTAGGTAACAAACATCTTCACAAACTTTTATTAGTGCAGATTAGTAATGTTATGATATGACAGTTCAAGTCCGCCCAAGTCAGTTGTTTTTGCGAGTTTCTTATTAAGCAAAACATGTACATAAACATTTAAATTATCCAAAATATTTATTATTGAAAACATTATATATTGCCATTAAACATTATCCAGGACGATGCAATGGATAGAGCGAAGGGGAAGCGAAAAACCCGAAAAGCAGACCCCACTATCATGTGGGAATAATTATTGCACAGGAGAGAATGAGAGAATTTTTTAAATATACCTATTGTATTGTATATGTTTTGCACATTTGAGAGCAATTATTCCAACAAAGATTAGTTTTATATTTAAGTCTTACTAATGTATAGGGCAAAAGAAAAAGTTATAAGTGCGCTTCGCATATTTTATTGCATAATTTCTGACCTAATAAAGCGAAAAACCTATGTAAAAGAACAAAAGTTTCGTATCAATATCAAATCCGAACCAGGATATTTAGAAAAACATACAGGTTACTTTGTTTGTAGTTTTGCTCTCGGGAGCTAAAATGTACAGAGAGTCAGGACTGGTGACCCGAGAGCAAACGACATACAGTCTATGTGTGGAGAAGCTGGTCCTGAGATCGACACTCGCAGACTTCTCATGGCGAAACAAACGCACACAGGAAACTACACTCGCTTAAATTGAAAGGGATAAATGTGGAGAATTAGTGGTACATGGTGTAAACACTGTCTCGCCAATACCGAAACCCGTTAGAATTTGCGCCTTGATGATTTGCAGATAATTTACATTAAGCCATCAGGCCATCATTTTCTGGGTCCCTTTACACAATTTCAAAGGCGTTAAGTTCCGAAGAAGCATAATCGGGACACCGACCTTCAACTTAATGACGTCCGTCGGAAGTCCACTTGCAGTGAGGGAATTCAGGAATTTTACAGAATAATGAGTGGCGTCATCTTGATTGACAACAGTGTTTATAAATGTGTAAAACACTTCATTCCCTTTCATTTATAAAAGAATGCATTCGTTGATTGCTGCAGCTTGATTATTTTTGGGCGTTTTGAGTTGGAAAATTCTTGAGCATGTGGATTCCTACTCAGCCGCCCATAATTATTGTCAAGCTCAACTTATGAATACAGGATCATAAAAATAATCGTTTCAAAGAACCATTCACCTCATCAGCCCCAGTTCCTCGCGTCACCACAGGCAGCGTTCAGTGGAAATTGCCGCTGAACATAACTGTGACACCACCCATTATGTGTTGGTTCCTACGGATGTCTTTTAGAGTTCTGTGTACCGCATCAACTGCTTTTCTGTTTGCCATTATACATTCATCCCATCATACGATCAAAGAACAATTCTTAAGCAAATGCCTGCCTTGTCACTATTTCGTGACACATCACAAACAGGTGTTTCGTTGCTCTGTAAATTGATGGGAATCCTAAACATGGTGTGCGCTGTTTTGTCACCAGAAAACAACGTGGCAGTAATCGCCGAAGACGCTACTGCAATTGTAATTTTGCCCTGCCTCCCTGCAAGGATGCCAGTGGTTATAAATATTTTTCCTGTCCCATCAGGAGTATCCAAGAAAATTATTTTTCCTCAGATTTAAATCGACTCCTAACGCCATCTAGTTAAGAAAAAGGAAACATTATGTTTTAAATAATAATAATTTTAATGCTTCAATTTAAAGCGGATTTTTTTTATAAGCTGAAATTTTTAAAAGTATAATCCCACACGATGCGCGTTGCTTCCTTCGGGTTTCAAATTGAAATATTTAAAAAAGAATTCCGCTGATCTAAATAGATTCTAACGCCATCTAGAACACTATGTTTTAAATAATATAAATTTTATAAATGTTTCAAATTAAAGTGGTGACGTTTTTTACATACATACATAGACTCACGCCTGTTTCCCAGAGGGGTAGGCAGAGACAACGGATTTCCACTTGCTACGATCCTTGCATACCTCGTTGCATATACGTTTTTTATAAGTTGAAAAATTATTAAAAAGCATGTTTCGTTCGGGTTAGTCATTAAGAATGAAATACCACAAAAATACATATTAATTTCAATGACAAAAAAAAATACAAAAGAATCCACAAAAAGTTTGCGGAACTGGGGATCGAACCCAAAGCTTTACACTTCCAAGGCGTTCGCCCAACCGGAAGGCTATGACGTCTGTTGACATGTTGACAAAATAATCGTTCCTAAAAGATATTATTATGTTATGTTATGTAATGTTTAGCTCCTTGTGGATATAGCGTGATAATATTTTGTAAATTGAAACTTAATAATATTTTTCCCAACAACAACAACAATTCTGCAGCAAATTCTAGAAATACGCTGCTTACTACAATACTGCTCATCCCCCATAATTATAAACGTAATAATTTATACCCTATAAGTTGACTAAGAATTTAAAAAGTATATTTGCCGAATTTCAACTAAATCTGTCCAGTAGTTTTCGCGCCAATCAATTACATACATACTTCGTTACGATTTTATTATATGTATAGATTTAACGGTCCGCAAACTTTTTTATTTTTCAAAAGAAGAAAAAAAAACGTTTTATTTTTGCTAACAACATCACCAAAACGTGCACACACCAAAAAGTGTAAATTTAAGAGTCAATTAAAACGCTACTTAACAGATTATATAAAAGTTTTAAACTTTTTTAAAACGTATATCAACGACTGATTTATGGTGTTAACCATCATGCGTGATAAGAAACGAAAATGAAAAAACCGGAATGAAGGATAACATTATAGGTATTTTTAAACCCAAATAAATAACGGTGCCATGTGGTTTCCGGCTTAAGAATAGAACCACCCCTTCTCGTCCCACGGGTGTTGTAAGAAGCGATAAAGGGAAAGATCCGAGGATGGGCATTAACATCCTTTTGTGTAACAGCAATCATCTACTACTGCGATCACCAACCCGCTTGCCCAGCGCGGGCGATAAGGGCAAATACCTCCAATGAGCGCACAAAAGTGGCGCGCATTGGGAGAGGCCTATGGTCAGCAGTGGACTAATACAGGCTGATGATGATGATGATGAAATATATAACTGTGATGTATTGCAGCATTTAAAACATGATTATTACCAGAAAAAATAAATATCAAATTACACGTCTTAGTTTTTTCTTAGTTTTTAAACTTATGAGCAAGGCAGAAAAAAATCCTAGTAGTTTCCATTGACAGGAGCATGACTCTAATATAGTCTTAAATAACAATCCTTTGTTTGATAATAGCAATGTTTAATTAACCAGGTTTATAATATTCATACAGTAGAATTCATTTATGTCGCGTAGCAAAGCAATTGGTTATGATTAGTTTACGATTGTAAAATAATCTAATTTCATCTAATACACTCTCCCCATAAAACATTAATTTAAACTGAGTCTAATCATAGTACTAACAGATTGTTAAAATTCGAATCTCCTTTTTCTTATATATAAATATTGATACGGCTTTACTCACGTATTGTATTCGGGGAATGAATGAATGGAATCTACTCCTTTTTCTTTTAAAAAATAAGTATTTTTTTAAATTTTAGGGTTTCATTTTTAGGGTCCGTAGTAAAAAAAACCAAATCAACTGTCACCCTTTTTTATTTCAGCATCTACTGACGCTATTTATTTTAAATTTGGTATAGTTACAAAAAATATTTTATTGCATTAATTGCAAATGAAAAGAAAAACTTGACTTTCATTGTGAAATAGTTGCCCCCATTACAATTAGAGTTTAAGTTCGGGTTACTCGAAAAATATTGTTCCTGGCCGTTATATGTCGGTGCAAAAGTTATTATACACTTTTGGATCTTTAAAATAACAATGGAAATTTATGAATTCATTAAAGGTTAAATAAGACACAATAAGAAATAATAGCAAAATACTGCCGGGATGCGAAAGATCTTTCATTCGTTAATATGAAACATGAAGACAAAGCTTAAGAAACCTTCAAACATGCACATTGTCTACTTGTCTAGGAAGTCACTGCCACATAAACTACATACAAACCAATATTGGTTTATGTTCAAAGACTCTAGAATTCAAATTGAAAGAGGGCTATCTCACGCGAATAGCAAAACAAATCATATATGGCGATAGTTCTGATCGATCCGTTGTAAGCCATCCCCAGTAGAGGCAGTAAAAACGTGGAAAGATGTCTGGTGGAGCGACAGGCAAGCACGCGATCCGTTGCCAAGATATCGAACAGACAGCCAGCCAGCCCTCCACAGGAGTAAGCCACATAGAAATTTATCGAAGCTCCCCTGAATTGCGATACACACGATACTATTTATATTAGCTATGGAACACCATAATTTTCGAAAATAAGGACAGGGGTTCGTTAATGTTAGTAACTTTTTTATAGTTAATATTTTACGTGACGTTAGGTCTTCGTTGTCGGTGGTAGGTAAATAATTCGTTTTTTTAAATAAATCGTCTATAATGATGATGAAAGCATTATGGTAATAATCACTACCATTCAAATTACAATAAGTTAAATTGACAAAGTCATCTAAGTTGCTTGATAACTTTTGATTTCGTTATTGATTCGCTTTCGTTATCTTTTGCTCAAAATAAAGAGTTTTAGTACTGTACTTAATTAATTATTTAATTAATTTGCATTAGAAAAAACAGATACAATTGTCAATGAAGCGCTCTTATAGCTTAATGCTATTTTTTATAGAAAACTGTTGCATAGAAATCATCGAGATGAAAATATAAAGGGGCCGTGAACTTGAACTCAAGATAAACTACATTTAGAATAAAAACCAAATAATATTGTTGTCCGTCTGAATAATCGCACGAGTTTACCCATAGCTATCGCGAAATGTGAATCCATCAATATGCGACGACCACGACCGGCGAACATTAAATCAAGGATGAGATCAAAATGTTCAACGAAAATAGAACCAACACTTTCCGAAAATAGAACTTCACTTTTCAGAATGAATATCGTACCTAATCGAAAGCGAAATCGAATCGAATGCGTATTGTAAAAGTTGACTAATAACTAACGTGACCCAAGCTGCTTCTAGTGGCTTCGGCTGTGACTGGTTACCAGGTTTACCAGACGAAGCCTTGACGCCAAGCAACTTTGTCGTGTACAATGAATTTCGGTGAAACCTAGGTAGGTCTCCCAGGTGTGAGACGCATCTAGACGACACCGTCTAACTTCCCTCCTCCTGATTTAAATGTAGATGTGCTGTATCGTAGACTACAATAGCGATTATCATCAGGTCATAAACTTGCCTTCTGCAAAGTCAAAGGTCGTAAGGTTTAAAACCAGGCACGCACCTCTGACTTTTCGAAATTAATGAACACTTGCTAAAAAGTGCAAGAAAACAACACACCTGAGAGATTTTTTGACGGTGTGTAAACCCATGTCAGGGGCCTACGTGCATGCGGTTTCAACTCTGACACCAGGTTTTTCATCAACCATACGATAAGGAAGAAAGAAGACTGGCCTTTTTTATAATAATAAAAGTAAAAGAATTTAAACATACAAATACGATTTCTTGTATATTAAATATTGATATGGCTTTACTCATGTATTGATTACGAGATTGCGGAGAGTGAGGTCCACGACGCCGCCGCGTATACACCCGCTTTTGAAAATGGACTCCGTTAGAGTTCGAAACTAGTCGGGCATTCCCCGAAATCAATACGTGAGTAAAGCCGTATCAATATTTAATGTAAAAGTACCTATGACTCACGAAAGTTATTATTCTAAAACGATTTCTTGTAATCTAAATACTGATCTTCTTAGCCAATCGGTGGCAATATACTGTATACTATTATATATACTATAATTTATTCTGATTTCGAACCACGACAAATCAACGACACTTAGAAGAAAATGATAAATACATTAGATTATGATATAGCTGGTTATCAAAAAATGAAATCGCAAACGGTACCATAACTTAAAGAATGCTCGCTCAGGTTTTTGAACGAGTAACGATGAAGCATATAACGTGATTGAAGGCTATTCAATAAAAATTCAACCCTAATCACGAGGATCTGCCTTAGCTGCAAATATACGACAGTATCTATGGAAGTGTTTATTCAAAAAAAGCAAATGAACGAATAGATAAAACCGCCCAAAAACCCGTTAAAGGCACACAAACGAGATACAATGTAAAGATACAATGCAAAGATACATTTTTGTATGGGAGCTGACATGGGGGCCATCGCCATTTTGATCTTTTTTCAAAGTGGCGGCGCTGGATTTATTTATTAAGCTATTGCATAGATTTTATCGCGGGCTTTGAGCGCGGCGACCAAATCAAGAAATTCCCTAACGAAAATAAAAACCTAACACCCTTTAAAAACAAAACATTTAGAAATAAAACATTCGAATTTCGAAAACTAATTATTTGCTTAGATTTTTCAAAACGTGATTTTGTATTAAGTTTTTAAGCTATTGACTGCATAAATAATAAATAAATATAATGGCATAAGTTGATTAAAAATTGTGCGTTTTATAAATTAATAATTATCACTCTCCGTGCTCGGATAGCACATAGCGGATATTGGATTTTTAAGCTGTTGGCCCCGGCTGTCCATTGTAGATCTTTGACAATCGTTAGGGTAGTCAGAAGCCCGAAAGTCTGACAACCAGTCTTACCAACCCAGTATCTGATCTGTCGTGTAACCCAGTATCTGGGTTCTGGAGGTCTGATAGGCAGTCGCTCCATGTAAAACATGGTATTTAGCTGCATCCGGTAAGACTGGAAGCCGACCCCAACATAGTTAGGAAAAGGCTAGGCAGATGATGATAATCCGATAATTATTAACTATTTGTGAAGACGCGATGTATCTAACCTCATTTTATTTCAATAAGATACAGCCATCGTTTTGGGAACGTTGCCCAATGAAAGGAATTTTCTTTTAGATAAAGTTTTTCTTTTTAATTTATTTTGAGTTTTAGTGTTAGTTTTTAATGAGTTGTAGTATTACTCTGTGTATATTATTGATAAGTTCTTATTGAAATAAAATTTTAAGATTGGATTCAATCCAATTTAAATATACTGTTGTACAAACATCTGTGTATGGAATCGATAAATGATATGAACATCAAAGAGGAAAAAAGTTGAATTTGATTGAAGAAGTGTTAGATAAAAAAATATGCAAAAGCGGAATACAATTTAATATTCATACTAGATGACCTACCAGACGTTGTCTCGCCTAGAAGTTGACTATCGCAGCGCCACCTACCAGGTCCGATTGGGTTTTCAAAACATTCAGGAACCCATTGAAATGTAGGTACACACAAAATTTTATCCAAATCCATCTAGCCGTTTAGGATAACATAAGTTTGTAAAAAAAGTATTATTATGTATTATGGCTTTGACTGCCACCGCGGTCAACTGTGACCGCGAACAATAGAACTGCATTGTGTCTGCGGCGTGGCAGTCAACGTGTTAATATTAAAAAAAATCATTACATATTTATTTATTTTTAAACATAATGTTTTATGTGGTTTCATGTTGTTTAGGTACATAATTAATCATCAAAAATTGTTCTCCAAGTAATCATCCTTCAGACAAAAAAAACAACCTTTTATTTTAAATTTCCCAATACAGTCATAGCCTAGTGGTATGACCGTTGACTGGCAAGTCAGAGGTCTCAGGTTCGAACCTAATTTAAGCCACACACTACACACATCTTACTTTTCGGAAGTTATGTGCGTATTATAAATTTAATAACCTAACCTGCTTAGTGCCTCGGAAAGACGGAAAGCACGTTTAGCAAAGCATTAAGCCGTTAGTTCCTGCTATCTTGAAAACTTTGACAGTCGATAGGTATTTATATGGAGTCAGTGCCCTCATAAAATACGGTCAACTGACCTAACTTCAGGACATTAGTTGGCGCTCCGTAGAAAACTGATATTCGTTAGATTAGAAGCCGACCTCAACAAAGTTTGGGAATAATTAGGCTAGGAGGATGGATATTTTAAATTTCCCGCCAAAGTGTGCGCAACAACCTGTGACGTCATTAAGCCAATGAAGTTGTAACTAATAACAGATAAAAAATTGCATTTACAATGTTTGTTACACGGCATTGTTGCGTTTTATAGTTGCATAACAATAAGCAATCCGCGAAACTAAGTAGTTCTTATTACTTTTGCAGGCGCTTCAACAATACTAGTAAGCTGTAGTGTTTTGTGTGCCTGTAGTTTTCGGCCTAAGAGTGCCGTGTGATTTCCGGCCTAAGAATAGAACCACCTCTACTCATCCCGCGGGTGCCGTAAGAAGCGACAAAGGGAAAAATGCGGAGGATAGGCTGCAGCATCTTACTGTGTAATAGCAACAATCTGCTACTGTGATCGCCAACCCGCTTGCCCAGCGTAGCGGTTAAGAGCTAACACCTTCTAATGAGCGCACAAAGTAAGTGATGCGTATGAGAAGAGGCCTATGACCAGCAGTGGACTGATACTGGCTGTGTATGAATGTAGTGTTTCGTACGAAATAGGACATAGACTACAGTTACTGGGAATTATTATATAGAATACTAGCGACCCGCCCCGGCTTCGCACGGTTACGCTAATATGCATGTATTATACATATAAACCTTCCTCTTGAATCACTCTATCTATTAAAAAAACCACATCAAAATCCGTTGCGTAGTTTTAAAGATCTAAGCATACATAGGGACAGACAGACGCGGGAAGCGACTTTGTTTTATACTAGATATGTAGTGATTATAAAATTTGCTTATAATGGTGACCCAATGCTTGGCAGTCTTATTTCAACATTTTGACCCCCGATGAAAACAGAGTGCAGTTATAAGTTTAACTTTTGTACCTGTGTCTGTGGCATCGTAACGTCGCAGCTTTATTTGAAAAAATTTTACTGCCACTGTGACCAAAATTAGTTCAAGAGGATATTAGTAGGTACGTAATAAACATCATCATCACCATTGTCTTCCTACCCTTTTCCCAATTTATTTGCACAATGGTATCTCATTATAAATTAGGTATTTATTTTGTTTGCAAACACTGATGATATAATCACAGGCAGTAAATCCGGATATTAGATAACACTAAAAGCTTAGATAAGGTTCTATAATAAATTGATTAATAAAGGAATATTATCTATTTGAGTAATTTGGTTTGTACTCAATGTATTATTAGTATATTATTTAGTTTAGCTTCACGTGGTATCCGTGCCTTGGATAGCACGTTAAGATGTTGGCCCCGGCTGTCAATTGTAGATCTTTGACAGTCGTTACGGGTAGTCAGAAGCCCGAAAGTCTGACAATCAGTCTTACCAAACGGTATCGTGTAACCCAGTATCTGGGTTGTGGAGGTCTGATAGGCAGTCGCTCCATGTAAAACACTAGTATTCAGCTGCATCCGGTAAGACTGGAAGCCGACGACGAAAAGGCTAGGCAGATGTTGATTTAGTTTAGCTTTGGTTCATCCAGTGAAGGAGAAAGAAGGAGTCGTGACGTATTAGGAAGTCAAAAGACAAGCAGAGGATAGAGAGAGGTGGCGATTACTCCACCGACAAGAGCCTAGCTCTTAAATATAAGAGAGAGAGAGAGAGAGTTTATACCCAACGTACTTGGCATAGGTATTGCTTCTCATGTGGTCATTGATCGCTGTGGTTTCATTAATCTGAAAACTTTGATTCTTTCTTTATTGTACGGTTGAACAACCTGGTGTCAGAGTTTAAACCACCCGTAGGCCTCTGACATGCCTTTAAATACCGTTGAAAAATCTCTCAGGTCTGCTAGTTTCCTCACAATTGCATTCACCGTTTTAGCTAGTGGTAATTAATTTTTAATACGCACACAAATCTGAAAAGACAAAGGTGTTTGCCTGGGTTTCGAACCTAACACTAGGCTATCACTGCTTATTATATAGTGATGATGATGATGTCCTCCTCGACGTACCCTTCGACGGTGACCCTTAAATTTATTTCCTGTCGTGTGCACGGATGTGACTGGCGAAGCCAAATTTTTTAATATTAACATGTTTACGTATCCATTTGGAGTCTCAGCTTCCGCTGGTAATTGTGACGAGCCAATCACGGGTTTACACCAAGTGGGTTGGCTCGTTTCCTACTGAAGAAGGTGTCTGTGTAGTTTATTATTATATTATTATTATTTGTAATTATATTATGTATAGTAATTAGTTAGTAAACAAACATAATAAGGCCCAGTTACAAAGTAATGCTTAATAAGGCTAATACACACTTGTGGATAAATTAGCAGGTCACCATGTGAGCCCAACAGGTACGGCACATACTTCTTTCATTCAAGGTCCTTTATACGTACTTTATGTTATGAATGCATTTTCTTAATCGTCGTAATGTTATTAAGATTATTATTGATTTTGAGCGAATAGAATGTCTATGAAGGTAGTGTTATTTTTACCTAATAAAAAAAGGATTTACTATTCGTTACAAGAGATCAAGTTTACAAGGTTTATATTAATGAAGTTAGGATTTTGTAAGAACCCCTTTACAGATGTAGGCCTCCTCCCGAGAGTTACATTTTTCTTTGTCTTTGGTTGCTTCTAGTCGGTTAATCCCCGCGACTACCCATCCCATATAGAGCCTGCCTTTGTAGCGTTTTCCATGCGCTCCTTTTTACCCGACTGCCGGGAAGGGTTATGTACTTAATAATTCATATTTAAAATTGTGTCTCAGGGACGGATCTGGGGTTCTGAACGATACCGACCAACCTACGTCCTCCTGATTTAAAAGTAGGTATACTTCATCGTGGACCACAATACCGCTTATAATTTGGTGTGTTCGTAGTCAAACCGATACCTAAAATAACTAAACACTTTCTTGTCTGTCTGTTTATTGCAAATTTTGCAATCGATTTTAAACTAACTTCCCGCGAAGTTAGAGATGTTATCATAACTAAATCATAAGTCAATAAGCAGTGATAGCCTAGTGGTATGGTTCGAAACCCGGGCACGCACCTCTGACTTTTCGGACTCATGGGCGTTTTAGAAATTAATTATCAGTCGCTGGAATGATGAGGGAAATCATCGTGAAGAAACCAGCACACCTGAGAGATTATTCCACGGTGTGTAAAGCCATTTCAGAGGCCTACGGGCGGTTTAAACTCTGACACCAGGTTTTTCATCAACCATACGGCCGAAATGATGATGATGATGAAGGTAAAAATATATGCAGGCGGGTGCGGCATTTTTCAGTTTTGCCCCGCCTCGAAACATTCAAGATCCGGGGCTGCTCTTAAATTAATAATGTTGATTTCTTCAAGCATCATCAATTACACCCATTTTCAGCTTTCAATTCCTTCTTCCGGCATTGTTCAGATCTCATTCCACGCTTAGTACGAGTTTGCGATTCGTGCAAACGTTTTCGTAAAACGAATGATTTGTATCTTTTCTTTCCGTCGTGTATAAATGAGACAGATATATATTATGCGGTATCTACTGTATTTTTCCTACTTTCCGCCGAAGGTAAATAATTATCGCTGGCCTAAAAATAGTGTTATTTATTTTATCTATTTTTTTACATATTTATGCACAAGTTTTGCTTATTAAATCTTATTATTTAATAAGAAACTCGCAAAAACAAGTCCCGCTCGAGTCAGTTGTTTTTGCGAGTTTCTTATTAAATAATAACATGGTGTTATTTCTTAGACTAGAATTATTCAGTTTTTTTTATTAATATTTGCTTAAGAACTTAGTAATTTTTGTGTTATACTTTGTAATATATAATATATTATACTTTGTAGTATATAATATAGAACTGAAACAATCACAAAATTAACCAGAAACTATAACGCGCACTCAATAAATTGCCGTTAGGTACTCCGCTACAGCTATTTAAATTTATATTTATGACTCAGAATATTTGGGTTAACATAGCTGCCAATAGTTAACAAAATACTGTATTGAATTTATGAAACGACTACATGTAAGAAAACTTGTTTATTTTTAAGAAATTAAATTGGTTCTATCTATCCGACATTCCTTCAATAGCAAATAGACATATCAAAGACTAAGTCGGTAATATATAATACATTAGCGACCCGCCCCGGCTTCGCACAGGTGTAATATACAAATTATAAACCTTCCTTTTCAATCACTCTATCTATTAAAAAAAACCGCATCAAAATCCATTGCGTAGTTTTAAAGATATAAGCATACATGGGGATATAAGGACAGAGAAAGCGACTGTTTTATACTATGTAGTGATAAAAACCTGTTTTTTTTAAACTTGCAATTTTTTTTTTCCTACCCTAACCCCTGTAGGTTTAATTCTAGCTTTTTATGGGCATGGATGCTGAATAATAATATACCTAAATTATGATTATAAAGTACCTAGTTATTAAGTGAATCAAGAAAGTTGAAGGTTTCGCTCCGAAGTATAAGACCTTTGGTCGCACCACCACGCGGCGAACGAAAATATGAAGGACATCTGTAATAGTACCTGGAATTAATTTGGACTTAAAACAAGGCCACTGTTATGTGTAATAAAATACAGCGTAGGGCTGGCTCCTTTATTTTATCGCTTAAGCAGACATGTCGGTGTTATCAATCGGAGATATATTGACGCATGAAATTAGGTATCTAAGTTTATAAATACGTGTATTGCAAAACTTGCAAGTGAAATTGTTCAGTTTATACTATCTATTTTAGTAGCATTTAAATGCTTAGACAAGAAATATAAGAACAGGTAGCAAGAGAAAATCCCGGTTATCTATCTGTTCAAATCTTAAATGAAGCTAAACACACTACACATCCACACACGTTTACTATCAGGCGAGTTTGTGGTCAATACATATCGTTCGTATAAGAAAAAAAAGTTCAACAACTGGTTGAATACACCAAAAATAAACAAATCAAAAAACGAAATGTTTCCCAAATTCCTTATGCTCGAAGGTGTCGAACATGTTTCGTGCATTCTGCGCACGATATTTGGTCAGAAGACATAGGAGCTAGAACTAAATCAGAGCCGTCTAGCTTATGAATAACTATAAAGTTACTTATTAGGTCAAATTTATTCCTATTTCGCGGCCAAACCTAATTATGTTCCCTTGATTTGTCATAGCATCAAAGCACATCCTGAAAGATAATCTCTATGAACTAAATTCTAACTCCAGTTTGTTCTTAAAGTACGATACGAAAAATAATAGAATTTAAACTTTAATATGTTAAAAGAAAGATTATTTCAGCTTGCTATAAACTAAGCATGAACTAAATCGTATCACAAAAATAGTTCAGAGGTAAAGTTTTGTCTCGCCTAGTCAGCGAGGATAGTAGGGTTTATAAAAGTCTGCAACACAAATCTTGATGTCTTACAATGTCAATGAAAAACAGCAGAAATCTACACCAAAATATCTATAACAGTTTTATTTCACTTTCGACTAGTGAAAGAAAACCAGTAAATCATTAAATATATACGTAACATCCCCAAAAACACACATAAATTCATAACTTCATGAAATGGGGATAGGATGGCTTTGAAGAAAATAGATGAATTAAATAATGTATTACCGGATCCAGGATCCCCGCCATGGGCACAGAGACGGCATCCTCGCCACCAGCCGCCACCAGCTTCTCCAAGACCTTGAGCGTCTGCTCCACTGCTGGCCATTCCCCCTTCTGTGCCAGCGTGAGGATCCTAGCCGCCACCTCCCTGATGTTGACCCCCGCACTCGGAGGCTTGACCACGTTCTCCACTCCATTGTTCTCCTTAACTTCCTTTTTATCACCATTAACAGAAGAAGTCTCATCTTTAATGTCTTCTACGACCTTAGCCGGCGGATTCTTGTCTTCGTCCGCGTTCTTCTTAGGAGGGCCTTTCCCTCCCTTCTTGCCGCCGGCGGCCTGAGACATAGTCACATAACAGTATCACATTTACGAAGCACTACACTAGGTTTCATGGACGGCCATGGCTCGAGCTTTCCGAGTATGTTATTCGTTGGGCGGGCGGAGCATGACTGCGGCACGATTGCGTAGCGCCAGCCGATTTCTTGCATGATTCGAGTAAATAAAGGCGACGGTGCGCCCGGCAGCCAGCCCTGCTGGATTTACAAACAAACTCCCGCGAGCGATGTCTCAGAACGTCCCATGCATTGACCCATTTATTTTTTGTCGTGGGACCCCTTCAACTTGGGGTAACTTTCTTTTTTCTGGTTTTGAAGCATAATTTTAAAGTTTAAAACTATAGTTATGTGGTTTTCTTAGATCTCAACTTTATTTAAACTCTATATTTATGATAATTAGGTCAGCAGTTCTAAAATATATTGTGAACATACAGTAAATGCCTATTAGCGAGTTCAATTTTGTGACACCGTAAGAAAAATGTTGAATGCGGCATTCCACAAATGTCTTGGGAATCAAAAAAGCAAAATATCCTTAGCTTATTTGATTATTCCAACTTTTTCACATTACATTGAATTGTGTATCATTTTCGGATGTTTTTTTTAAATGTAGTGCAGAGAAAGTAAATAATTCATTTTCATCAAAAATTCATTATTCTAATGTAACACATTTAATTTCGCTAATAGACCGATTTATTAAATTCGTAATCTATTAGCGAAATGTGGGTTCAATATTCTTCATTGTGAATCGTACAGTTATGATACAGGTACCAGAGGTGTTGCAATTTAGTAATGAAATTATATAGCAAAGTCAGTGTCCGATGAGTAAACGGTTTTTCAACGTTCGCGTTACGAATGCTATCTGTATTTCGATTTCTTTTTCATTTTTATGATGACGTATTTCCATCAATAGTTCTAAACGGTAAATTTAGTACGAATTACGTTCATAAAAAATAAAAGGAATAAGGTTAATGCCGGTGTAATTTTTAAATATACCCCAAAGGATCACCTAGATCTTTCACCTCTCGACCTTGTTAGAGAGAACAGGAAGGCGGAATATACATTTGTAACGCATTTTCACCTACCTAGATCTCTATCGTGGCCTTAGGAGGTCGGGCAAATTTGCATGTTTCGTCACAGAGGGTTGCGGGGTCCGGGCGGGGGTGGTGCTGGCGTCGCGTGCGCCCCACGCGCCACTTCCGGTGCGGGGGCGGCGGCAGGGCGGGCGGGCGGCGCACGGCCTCGATTCAGCCACCGCCAAGATCAGATACCAAAAAAAAAATATAGTATAAAAACTAAAACCCGACTACTTAAAAAGATTTTAAATAAAATTCTGTAGTCGGAGGCCACCAAATTACAAAGTATTTACCCTTGGAAGATTATCTAGTACCTATTTACCATTAAGGCCTCCGACTACAGAATTTTATTTAAAATCTTTTTAAGTAGTCGGGTTTTAGTTTTTATACTATATTTTTTTTCAATGATTTTTAGTGGTAAAGAAACCAATAAAATTCATTTTAATCACATTTTTTTAGAATGTGGTAGTTCTTAAATAGGTAGATTTCTTTAACTGTCATCTTCGGTTCAAACCTTTAGTCAATGTCATGTATTTTTTAAATTAAATTTATTTCAAAGGTGTCGTCCGCGACTTCGAGCTATTAAAACATGGCCTCATATATTTCTTAGAAGTATACATGAAAAGTAGTAAGAAGTACAGCTTGGCAAAAGAGTCTGGAAAAATTGGGGGCGCCGCTGTCGCACTTTTCACACTACAATTCAAATTACAAGTTATTAAGTGCTTACATATTTCTATGACGAGTTTTTTGTCATTAATTTTAATCAAATGAATCATTTTTATGTTATTTTAGTAATCACAAACGTAGTTATTTAAGATTTTTATTTTCAGTTCCAGCTGTCACCGCCTCAGACTCTTTTTTGCCAAGCTGTATAAGTACACATGAAACCTTTTTTGTGGGATATCATCATAGATAGAGTACATTTACCTAAAGTTCGAGGAAGTAAGTAACATGGAGTTGATAATACCTGCTCTAAAATCCCGAAATCATAAACATTACAATTAATTCCCGGGAAATAAGAAATTAATTTTACGTATAATTATTTAATAAGAAATTTGAAAAAACAACTGATACGGATGGGATTCGAATCCACGATCTCCGGTGTACCGTGCCGACGCTCTAACCGCTAAGCTACCGTATCCCATCAGAATCAGTCGAAATTTCAAATCTCTTTCTACGCCTTAGGCGTGTGGTAATATCGAACGGAATACATTAATTATCCGACTCAGTGTTCTAAACTTTGCAGTTTTTAGAAGGCACCGATGGATATTATACCACACGCCCTAGGCGTAGAAAAAGATTTGAAATTTCGACTGATTTTGATGGGATACGGTGGCTCAGCGGTGAGAGCGTCGGCACGGTACGTCGGAGATCGTGGGTTCGAATCCCTTCCGTATCAGTTGTTTTTCAAATTTCTTATTAAATAATTTATTATATTTAATAAGCAAACATGTGTCAAAACATGTAATAAATTCTCCTAAATATTAATTTAACGTTTTAAATACATATGGACTAAATTATTACAATAAAAAGTCTTTATTATGTTTTTAGACATCGGTAACAGATAATGCAATACTTAAGTAGTTCGGTACTAAAACTGTTAAATTAATGAGTTTTATTTTACATACAAGATTAATTCTAATAAAAACTATAGGTCAAAATCCAGTCCATATTAATAAAATCCCGGGATTTAATTGTTATGTTTACGATTCCGGGATTTTTGAGGAGGTATTTTTAACTCTATGTTACTTACTTCCACAAAACCGCAAACCAACGCCATCTAGTTACGAAAAAGAAATCTCAATTTAATTAACATTATTTTAAAATATAATCATAATTTAATAGGCAGTGATGTGTAGAAACTTTAATTTAATTAGTAAATATTTATTGTTATCACGTTTTCACATTGTATGCAGTGTTATAATCACATATATTTATGATAGTCGTAACGGGTAGCTAGAAGCCTGATATTCTAAGAAGTGGTCCAGAATATATAGATAATATATACATATTCTGAATGTGCTCATCAAGACCTTCCATTTGATATCAAACACGATAAATTTACCTTAACTTTATTTTTTTCGAGCTTATTAATTTATTTTTAAAATCCACCTTATTTGATTTTACAAAATTTCATAAATCCTATAACCCGCAGACCATTAAGACGCATCGATAGACACCTTATTTATTGAATTACAACAAATAGTTTAGGAGCTACGAGGGAACAGATGAACAAACTTACATACATACAAACATACATACATACATACATACATAGACTGCTAAACTCATAACCCTCCTTTTTTTTGTAGTCGGGTAAAAAGAATACAAAGACTTGACCGTGGTCCGTTATGTTACGTATAATTTGTGTGTGATTTAACAGATCAGTGTCCTTGCGTAAGTGCAAAATTTATAGTTTCAATATTGTCTTAGACGAGGTCACGTAAAATTCTAGATATAATATATATAAGGTATACACGAATATTTTTAAAAGGCATTATGCATAGTTGTTCAGATTCTGATAACACATTTATTATCCCATATTATCCTACTAATATTATAAATGCGAAAGTTTCTGAGAATGAGTGGATGTTTGTTCTTCCTTCACGCAAAAACTACTGAAGGGATTTAGATGAAACTTTACAGTAATATAGAGTATACATCAGAGTAACATATAGTATATTTATCTACATACGTCGAGGGCGACGCCGCTCGGCAGAAGCTAGTTAAAGATAATTTTGAAACTAAACCATTCACTTTGTATGGCGTGCAGGCTATATTAGCACGTGTTGTCCATAAAATCAACTTTTTATTTTGTTTTAAAATTACTTAAAAATATCTGTGATTACGGTAAAGACTAAACAGTACCTACGCAAATTTGGTACACTTTGGACTGCCTCGTTGATTTAGTGGTAGCAAGCGCGACTGCTGAGCACGAGGTCCTGGGTTCTAAGTATACCTTTCATCCCGAAAAAAAAGTACTGTTCCTGAGGAAATCAACAACAACGTTCTTATACTACTTACTTACTTACTTTTACTAGCCTGAGACACAGGTCCAACCTAGTTCAGGCAAATATAAAATTGTGACCTACACTATGTTAAGTATTAAAATACCATTGTATTCTATGTGACTTTATCTTTCTGAATAAATATTTTATTATTATTATTATTTATTACTATATTATAATAATAGATGACGTCAGGTGTTTCAAGTACAACCCGAATTAATGGTCAAACTCTAAATTAAACGCGAGTGAAGCCACTCGCGAAACCTAGTTAATATATACCTATCTGTATTTTGTAAAATTATAAAACACAACCACTCATAACCTCAACAAACAAACACAAACCATCAACAGAGTTGCATAGAGCAAACTGGATATTGTCTACACAAATTTATTCCACTCCCGCGCATTCGATAAACAAGTTCTGATTATGTAACACTAATTACCACAATATGTAGAGGCCAGGACTTGTGTTTGTGGTGACAGATTCAATGGAAAATCGAATTTATTGCTATAAGGGCAAAGTTCATAGATTATGGTAGTTATTAAGGCAGATAATATAATATTGGTTTAGAATTCTGGTATTGATAAGAATGTTTATTATGATATCATTCTGCGAGTAGTGTATTTCATATTTGTAGTTAGTCTCGGCGTTTTGATCAGTGCAGTCGTGTTGTGATAATGTGGAGCAAGAATACTTTTAATGCCACGAGATTAAGCAGTGTTTTCAATAAAAGGTACTATTAGATATTTTATTTAACATTAAAGGCCAATTAATGTACCTATGTAATTTACTTAAATAATTACTAGGTCTATTAATATATAGTACCACCACCACACGGCTATTTATTTAGCATTTATTATTAAATAAATACTAAATTAGTAGCCCTAAAATTAATTAATAACACGTGTGGTTTCCGGCCTAAGAAAAGAACCACCCTTACTCGTCCCGCGGGTCTCGTAAGAAGCGACAAAGGGAAAGATCCGGAGGATGGGCAGAGCAGCATCCTTCTGTGTAACAGTAATCATCTGCTACTGCCATCGCCTACTCGCTTGCCCAGCGTGGCGATTATGGGCAAATACCTCCAATGAGCGCACAATTGTGGCGCCTATTGGGAGAGGCCTATGTTCAGCAGAGGACTTAAATACTGAGGATGAAGATGATAAAGATGACTAAATGAATAATTAGTAGATTTTAGATAGACTGCCTATACAGTTTGTCTTTTTATGATAATTAAAACATTTATTTATTCATGCCTCTATCGTTATTGTTAGTTAAATATTTATTAGGTTATATTTAACTAGTTTAGAATAGTTTTATGAATTTAGTGATTATATTGAGTTGTTTATTTTAAGTAGTAGTAGTTTAGTTCTTATTTAAGGCTTAAAAACCAGTTACATTATGTCCTAGAATGATAGCCTGCCTCTACCAACTCAACAACCGGTTTTATTTTAAAATGTCTTATGTTTAAGTACTTAAGTAAAGTAAGGAAATATTATCTAAAACATTTGTAGTAATATTTTTTGACAAACTGTTCATTTATTTTGTAAAATTTATTAATAGAACTTGAAATAGTAGCTTAATATTTTAAAAATGCCTCGCAATAGTGATATTTAAAATGTCAATTTTACTAGCTACATGTTATTATTAATATGATGTACTCTTTTTAATTAGGTGTTAAACACGCATAGAGCCGGGATAATAGGAGTTCACCGTAAGCTATAGTATTATAAAGAAATAAACAAATCAGCCTGTAACTGTCCCAATGTAGGGCAAAGGCCTCTTCTCGTACAGAGAAGGATTGAGCATTAGTCACCACGCTAGCTCATTGCGGGTTGGAGATTTCAGACTATTAAAGTCCAGGTTTCCTTGCGATGTTTTCCTTCCTCGTTAGTCAGTGGTGTCTTAGATTAACTAAGAAAGTACATAATATATGACATTGAAAAAGTCACATGGGTACATGCCAGGTTCGAACCCACACCCACGCGCTTGCAAAGCGGGTTCGTAACCAATGCGCCACCACGACACGATACTATAGTATTATAGATACTAGATACTAGTTATTATAGACACTTGGAACCCAGGGATGTCACCAGCGCGAGCCTGACCCTCAATAATTGAGCCTCCATTGCTCTCATTGAGCGAAACACAACAGTACGAATACTGTTATCAGTACAAGGTTTATAGGAGTATTAGGTATATACCTAAGATTGAAATGATTGGAGAGATTTTTCATTAGTGTGTAAAGCCATGTCAGAGGCCTACGGGTGGTTTAAACTCTAGGACCAGGTTGTTCCAACCACACGATTAGAAGACCTAAAATTGAAATAATTTTCGTTAGGAGTATGATATACCTAATCTGCCATGTGACCCACCCCTACCCGTCCCGCGGGTGTCGTAAGAAACGACAAAGGGAAAGATCCGGAGGATGGGCAGCAGAATCTTTCTGTGTAACAGTAATCATCTGTTACTGCCAACCCGCTTACCCAGCGTGGCGGTTATGGGCAAATACGTGTAATGAGCGTACAATAGTTGTACATTGAGAGAGGCCTATGCAGTTTAGCAGTAGACAGGCTAATGATATTATATGAAACCTCTTAGGTACCTTTTAGGTAGGTTGGTAGTGGTATATGAAAAAGTGGTTATCGTATCAATATCGTATGTATTGCTTTACACAACACAAGGTTTTGGTAATCTTATCAATTCCCTTGTGATAAGGATGTAAATAATAAACTATTCAAAAACTCGTTTGCCATTGCATTTTGCGAAATACATTTTTGTTATACATTTTTGTTCTTTTTTCTACAACGTTGGTGCAGATATTATTTTAAACCGACTTCAAAAAAGGAGGAGGTTCTCAATTCGATACATGTTTTTATGTTTGTACATCTATGATTAACCATGATTAGTATGCCCAATTTGAATAATTATTTTTTTGTTTGAAAGAGTATATTCTCCGATTATTATATTATTATGGTTATCTCCGTATATAAATATTATGATGATAAGATGATGAATTTCGGAAATACAGAACGGAACTCCTCATCGGATGATAGCAAACCATTCGTAACAATGAATTTCCTTAATCAGTGTTTCAAAAGTCAGTTCATAATAACAACATAATAAAAGTTGTTCATAATGACGAGTTTAATGACCCTTTTTGAGGATGCTGGTGTTTTACAAATAACCCTGTATATATGTGTATATATTATGTATTATTTAAACTATACCTCATTTTCCCTCACTTATAGGAGATCTCAGCATCATCATCATCATCATTTCAGCCATAAGACGTCCACTGCTGATCCCAGCATCGATCGACTATGACTAAATCGACTTATGTTTCTGTAGAGATAAGCATTTATTGCAAATAGAATAAAAATTAGAAACGTGGACATTATTATATAACTATAATCATAGCAAAGATGATTATAATAATTAATATCAACTGTTAATTAATGATTAAATACAAGATCACATTTAATTTAATGATGATGACACGTGTCATCATATTTTGCGGTTTTCAGTGAAGCGGAGCGATTCGCCTGATGCGTGTAGTGTCGCAGGTTCGATCTAGAAATAGGCATTAGTGTGATCGACAAATACTTTTACCGGTCCAGGTATTTTATTGAGAAATTGTAAATTATTGAGAACTGCACCCACATACAGAAGAAAATCCCAGTGTGGCGCTACCTGTTTTTAAACAAATAGACTGCCTCGTTGGTCTAGTGGTAGCAAGCGTGACTGCTGAGCACGAGGTCCTGGGCTCGATCCCAGGGTCGGGCAAAGTGTTATTGGGTTTTTCCATTAGGAAATTCTCAGTAGCAGCAGTCTGGAATTGTGCCCGGTTCAATAACCGGGCACAATTCGCGCACAATAGGCTCGCCCCCTATTACATGGGACTTATAGCCGGCGAAACGTGGGTGTAGGTACTGCTTACACCTCTGCCTACCCCCTCTGGGGAATACAGGGATTTTTTATACACTCACGTGTATATAAGAGTCGTGATAGCCTAGTGGTGGTGACCGTTGACTGGCAAGTCAGTGGTCTCGGGTTCGAACCCAAGGCGCGCACCTCTGACTTTTCGTAAGTTATGTGCGTTTTATAAATTAATTATCACTCTCCGTGCCTCGGATAGCACGTTAAGCTGTTGGCCCCGGCTGTTAATTGTAGATCTTTGACAGTCGTTACGGGTAGTCAGAAGCCCCAGTCTGACAACCAGTCTTACCAACGGGTATCGTGTAACCCAGTACCTGGGTTGTGGAGGTCTGATGGCAGTCGCTCCATGTAAAACATTGGTATTCAGCTGCATCCGGTAAGACTGGAAGCCGACCCCAACATAGTTGGGAAAAGGCTAGGCAGATGATGACATACATTTGCTTTAAATGGAAATCAAACACTTGACATCTAGAACGTCGATCGCTTATTAACTGCGTCATCTGAATCGTCTTTATGTTGGTATCACGGATGCGGTTGTATAAGAACCTAGTTTGAAATTTAAACTGTCGTGTCGCTTCCCGCGAGCATAAATCTTCCAAAGGGATCCCTTCAACAATGCCAGGTCACGTCAAAATATCGATTCAACACTCAAATTGTTTGGGTTTTTAACGTAAGGAATATTTAAATATGTAACCTAAATATTTTTTTACGTAAAACGGTTTTGTCATCAAAACTAAAGCTGTGTACCTATGGTTATTTTTATAATTAATTATTATTAATATGAATTATTTATTAATAAATGATTCATATTAATAATTATATTTATTTTTTTAATCCAATTTCAATTTTCACATATTATACCTACACACTAGCCGTTGTGTATATACCTTTTGACCATCACACCTCTTGCCACCGACGAGAAGTTCACTGTCAGGTTTCAGAGGAGTTCCACACACGCTCAGTTGGTGGAATCAGCTCCCAACCGAAGTTTTCAAAGATTTTCAATGAATCGGCATCTCGCAAGTGTCCTTGGTGTTGTTAGCCTAGTGGTAGAACCGTTGGACTGCCAAGTCAAAGGTTTTAAGTTTTCGATTTTATATAAATAAATTAAATTAAATAAATAAATTAATTAATTTAATTAAAATCGATTGTTAGATACGCACCAATCGCTTAAACGCTATCCCTCACAAACATTGAAGATATAATCACTGTATAGATATAGTTAAGATAAATGGCAATTTATATCTTCAATGTGCGAGCGAGATATCAATATAGGTAGTGGGTCTCAGTTTATAAAATGGGAAGGTAACTTAGATAGAAATAGTCACAATTAGCGCTCTCTTCAGACAGTGTGGATTTGATTCAAAATAAATATTCTTCCAAGAAGTATCCATAAAAGCATCACTTATTGTTATTGATCAATAATATATTTTTTAATAGACTCACGCCTGTATTCCCCTGAGGGGATAGACAAAGATGTGCAGTACACCCACATTTCGCCGGCTATATTATAAGTCCCATGTAATAGGGGGCGAGCCTATTGCCATAATGGCACGGAGCACGGAATCTGGAAATGTGCCCGGTTAATGATTTCCAGACTCCGTGCTGCTACTGAGAATTTCCTAATGGAAAAACCCAAAAACACTTTGTCCGACCATCGAACGAACGATCGAACCCAGAACCTCGTGCTCAGCAGTCGCGCTTGCTACCACTAGACCAACGAGTCAATGATATATCTATCTATACAGATAGTATACAGATACGATATATATATCTCTTTCTATTGCTTACGAATTAGGGCCAATTTCAATGTTATCAGTAGATTAAACTTAAACCAAACAGAATATCATTGTAGACATACGTAATCATTTCATTATCTATTACGTCATACATTATGCTAATAATTAATAATACTTACTACTAATATAATTTTCAATTTTCTAATGGTCACGTTTCAGATGGGCCCGTCAACTCAAGACAGCAGCTGCTCAAAGTTACTTACACAATCCGGGATCCGAACCCCTAGACTGCAACACACTAGGAGAGGTGATATCGCAGACGGTCGACAAGTATCCAAAGAGGGTAGCTGTAAAATCCATTCATGAGAACATTACTATAACATATGCTGAGTTACTACAACAGGTAAAAATGAATTTCACATGGGCCAATCTCAACGGAGACTAGTCTAGCAGGTGTTATATTATAGTGCAGTGGGCACTAGTGTGTCCATCACAGGTGCACTTTTCATTCCATCACTCTCATAGTTCAATGGGGTGACAATCGACAATAAAATTTATTTTTGTAACTGCACCCACGTTATAGAAGAGCATCCCAGCTCTTTTTTTTTAAATGAACGGAATCAAAATCAAGAGCCAATAGACCTCCTTACAAGTCCAGACCTTTACTTTTTTCTTTTATCTGTGCTGAAAACTTTGTATCAGTCTACTTTCTCCTTCCTTCGATATTACTCTATAAAAATAATGTAAATAAAAATTATATTTTGTCTTTCAGGCAGACTCCTTAGGATGTGCTCTTCGGGCCCAAGGTCTGGAGAAAGGCGACAGGCTCGGCATATGGTCGCATAACAGTGTGGCTTGGATAGTCGCTGTGGTCGCCGCCGCTAGAGCCGGACTCATTTCTGTAAGTCTTATCCCATCAAAAACATAAATGTAAAATGAGAGCCAAGTTCAATATATGCCTTGGTTGATGACTTCAACGACAAAAGGAGTGATATCTAAAGGAGGGATATAATTAAACACACGTAGTTTTATGTGTTTACGTTAAAGAGTTAAAGCAACGGGTTAAAGCCACCAGTCGCTATTTATCATTTATTATAAGTAGAAAACGTTGGTTTAAATTTGTTTCCTAGTAGGCGCAGGCGCTTCTAAACGTTTAAATTTTTTCATATAGCTCTTCTGTTCCACATTTCTCTACATAGATACGAGACAATACAGGCTACTGCTCAACACAGCAACAAAATTGTTTTTTAGCCAATTTTGAATCACTTCCATTCATCGATTGGTATTTTTTTGCTATCTTTTTCAGGTTCTCATTAACCCAGCATACGAAAAGAAAGAGCTCAGCTTTTGTTTAAAAAAGACAGAGATGAAGAGCCTGCTAATCGGTGACAGATTGCCGAAAAGAAATTATTACGATATAGTCGCACAGCTAGTTCCAGAACTACAGGGCAGCCGCCCAGGCGCATGGAAATCAAGCCAATTTTCTAGTTTAAAATCTATAATTAATGTGGGCAAGGAAAAATTGGAGTAAGTACTATCATAATAATTATTATAAATGCGAAAGAGTGTATGTTGGTTTGTCCTTCTTTCATTCAGCAACGGAGCTTCCTATCGAAGTGAATTTTTGCATAGAGATGGGCCGGAAAATGAGATTGACTTCAAAAATCCCGGAATAATTCTGACCTAAAAGGTACTATATTTAAACTGAAATAAAGTCTAAATTCATACTGTTATAGAACCGTGGTTGTTGTTGTTGCTATAAAGTACTTAATATCTTCAATTCCAGTCAATCCAAAGTTTGTCTGGAAGAGATCGCTTAAAACGATAAGTAAAATACTTTCTTTAATTGTAATATGTATCTGTTTTAATGAACAATAAAGAGTATTTCAAGTATTGTATTGTATTGCATTTTCTTGTTACAGCGGTACAACTCAGTATGACGCGCTCATAGGAGGCTCGGGTTCCCAAATTTCGCAGTACGGCAGTGATATCAAGCACACTGACGGATGTCTTATCCACTTTACTTCGGGTACCACTGGTGAGGTTTCAGAGGTATTACTTCGATAGTACCTACCTACTTAGCTTGAATAAAAGGGAACTTGTGTCCAAAGGTTACTAAATCCAAACTATTAGGTACTAAAAAAAACACGAAAAAGAAAACACGTTTACTTTTTTAGTAAGAAAAAATACTTACTTTGGTTAGAATTTTGCCAATGATTCGCAACTTACTGAATATTATTTTTCTACGGAGTGACTGCCTATCTGGCCCCTGCAACCCAAAGGGATACGACATTCTAAAGTTAGATCAGTTGTCTGGATTTTAGGAGGGTACTGACTCCCTATATCGACTGTCAAAGATCTTCATGACAGCCGGGGCCAACGGCTTAACGTACTTTCTCAGGCACGAAGCAGGTGATAATTACTTTATATTACGCACATACCTTTCGACAAGTCAGAGCTGCCTTGGGTTCAAACCTGAAACCTCTGATTTTCCAGTCAACGGGCACATATGCCACTATCACTATGCAATCACTGTATTCAGGCTTATCCTATCGTAGGCGTATCCACCTACTGATGCGTTAGCATTAATTAGTTCAGTTTTGGCTTAAAACGTTTTAATATAAATTCATGCAATTAAATAAATGTAGTTATCATTAATCAAATACAATTTTAATTACAATTTATCATTTCTTCGTAATAGATAAATAAAGGACGATTAAAATATGCCCCGTATTTAAATCTTTTATAGCTGACCCAAAAGCAGCTCTGGACTCTCACTATGGCGTTGTCAACAACACATACTTTGTGGGCAAAAGGAATACATTCCATGAAGGGCATCACAATATATGCATACAGGTAATAATCTTTCCATCTAATTGTTTATGCCGCTAAATATCAGTTATCTACGGAGCGACTGCCTACATAATGAATTCGAGATTACAAGTCATACCTATTATAATAAATCGTAGTACCTACTAGTAATAATACGTCAAGTTTTTTTTTCACAAGTCGAGGTGAAAGATACTCCAACAAAAGACGTTAGTGCATGTTGGACGTTGGTGGAGATTTCTGTCTGACTTTTAATAAGTAAACAATAAGTTATTTTTTAGGTACCGTTGTTTCATGCTTTGGGATCAATAGTGACGAGTCTGGGTGGTTTGAGACACGGAGGTTCTTTGGTACTTGCAGCACCCATCTACAATGTCGACGCAAACATCAACGCATTGTTCGCTGAAAAGTGAGTTTAAACATTTTATACCTTAACTAGCGACCCGGCCCGGCTTCGCACGGGTGCATATACATATAAACCTTCCTCTTCAATCACTCTATCTATTAAAAAAAACCACATCAAAATCCGTTGCGTAGTTTTAAAAATTTAAGCATACATAGGGGTAGAGGGACAGAGAAAGCGACTTTGTTTTATACTATGTAGTTTAAAAAATTTAAGCATACATAGGGATATAGGGACAGGAAAGCGACTTTGTTTTATACTATGTAGTCTTATAGATACTACTTCTTCTTAGCGTGTCGATGACAATCTAAATTGTGTCAGCCCAGAACTACTTATTTTGGGTAAAGAATGAGTACAATGTGAACCGACTTTCTCTTTGTTGTATCTATGTATTCTATCCTTATTTTAACATACCTTAATGCTTTTTAGGTTGATGCTTAGCTGAATGATAGCAACGCTTCATTTTGCTTGGAAACTATGTTATTGTCGTTCATTTAACTTATTCTTAAAAAACTTTTCAAATAAACTGAATAACAATAAAGGGACTAATTGATTTCCTTGAAATAACTCCTAGGAAATAATATTAAGTGACAGAGTAACAGGATATTTTACTTTTAGATGCTCATCAATAACCGGCACTCCGACCATGTTTGTGGATATGCTGTCAAAGATTAAGACGATGGGTGACGTTCCATCCAAGCTGCGTATGGCCTTAGCTGCCGGAGCACCATGCAGCCCACAAATCATAAGGGACATGCAGAAGTATCTCAAAACTGAATCTGTAAAGGTTGGTTACGGTAGATGAGTACCTACTGTTAAGATTTAATACATTTAAACACCAAATAGAAGGTTAAAATATGAATATACAAAGTCTGAAGAAATAATTTAATTCTTATTCTTTTATTCAGCATGGAAAATATTATTCTGGGATTTATATATATTATTGTGGAGTTTCTCGTGAATATTTAATATTGATATTACATTGATCATAACGATAGAATATAAAAATAACGAAGATATGAATTGTGTTAATCACTAAAGACAAAAACTATAAGTTCTAAAACTTCGAGAGCTAATAACTGCGGCATTAATTAACCATTTTCTATATTTTTTTCTAATGTTTAATAATTTTGAATTGATATCAAACATGTGTTCATTTTGAACAGTAGGTATTCTTATTAGCATAAAAATACGTGAGCTTTATGATTTTGACTAGGTTTTGATTTTGTAAAGTTCTTTAAACTCAGGAGGTTTTACCGGCGCTGCAATGAAGTCTTGGATGAATTTCATAAATTAAATTAACAATTTCTTAACACTCCATTATAGTGTAACTTGTTGTTAACATACCAGGAAGGTGAAACTTTTAAATTGTTGTCTTATCTATAAGATACCGTAATCATATTTCGTATTTTTATACATTTAACCTGAAATGAATAAGCTTCCTGTCTTAATTACGCGGAGATACGAATGAGATCCTTAACTTTTTGGTAAATTTTCGTGAATCTCTTACTCCGTATTAAATTTCATCCATTCCACTAAAACCCACCTTTTTCTGTAAAAATTATGATTATGGTCCTCGTGCATTTTTCCAACAAGGCAATTGATCCAAAAAGTTTAAAGTTTTTTCTATTTCAGGGCTTGTACGGTCTAACAGAAACTACGGCCAGTGTGTTCCAGAGTATTGACGGAGACAGTACAGATGTTGTGGCCGAAACAGTTGGTTACATACAGGATCATGTTGAAGTGAAGGTAACCGACTTCTTTGTCAGTAGCTACAGCAGCGAATACTTTAAAAATACTATTTAATTTTAAAAATAGTTTATTTTTAGTTTTAAAAATAGTATTTATATTGTCATTTTTATACATGTTATAGCAATGCTAGCTTACTAAATATAATTATTTAATAAAAAATGTAGAAAAAATCAAATTTACTGATGCGGCTGGATTTTGTTTTTAAACGATTTATTTAGCTTGACCCGTTTATTATTTGGTTCAAATTAAGTAATGGATATTTCACCCACTTTCTGTTGACAGATTGGTCTAACTAATATTTGGTACACAGCTTTAGTTTTAATGACAAAACCGTTTTATGAAAACAAGAATTTTTACTTAGGTATATTATTTCAAATCTCTTGTTAAATAATTATATTTAATTAGCTAACATTGTGCTGTAATAATATGTAAAAAATTACAATATTTAAGAAAGGTTGGTAATATCGAGTCGGCGCCTTCCAAACTGTAACGTTTGTATAATTCGGATACGTAAAGCTTTCCGATAGATATAACCAGAAGCCCTAGGCGTAGAAGGAGGTTTGAAAATTCAACTGATTCGGGTTATGGTGACTTAGCGGTCAGACCGTCGCGCATCGGCACGGTACGCTCAGATCGGGTGTTCGATTCTCGTCTGTATCTTTTTTTTTATTTTTAAATTTCTTATTAAATAATAGTATTTATTTTTCACGAATACTAAACTTTATGGTGGCGAAGGAAAATATAGTGGATAATTGAAATTGCCAACACGCAGTGAGCTAGCGTGGTGATTAATGCCCCATTCTTTATGAAGAGATCATTTATTATGAGAGGCTTTTGCTCTGCAGTGGGACAGTTACAGGCTGGTTTATTTATACATTACCAAACCTTTCAGTCATGATAGCCTAGTGATATGACCGTTGATGGCCAGCCAGAGGTTTCAGGTTCGAACCCAAAGCGCGCGCACCTCTGACTTTTCGTAAGTTATGTGCGTATTGTACATTAATTATCACTTACTCCGTTCCTCGGAAAGCATGTAAAAGCCGTTGGCCCTACGCCTGATCTCTCTTCGGTCGTTTCGAATTGCCGTCATCGGACTTATCGAATGTATCTCCTGCGTAATTGGCTAATCTCCATAGACATTGGCCGCTTTGACTGAAATTCGGTCAAGAAAACCTATAATAAACCTTGCAAGAAGAGTATCAACATAAAGTAAGACTAAAACCGCTTCTTCTCAGCTCTTTACCGCTGGTTTCACAAACACTTATTAAAAGTGGGAAATTCTGACTGCAATTAAACATCAAGACGGTCAATGTACATAATATATATAAAAATATATTTATATTTAAGCATAAACTAGTTTCCTATATAATTGCCAACGATACTTTGTAATAACAGTTTATTGGGCATTAAATAAGTAATAAAGTAAGTACTTAACTCTAGAAGAGACCATATTTATTTTTTAGGGTTCCGTACCTCAAAAGGAAATCACGGAACCCTTATAGGATCACTTTGTTGTCCGTCTGTCTGTCAAGATCCTTTATCTCAGGAACGCGTGGAGGTCTCAAGTTGGAATTGTAAATCGGTGAAATATAGTTCGGTAAAATATAATACTTATGTATGACACAATACATGATACTTCGATGATCAAAAATATGTCAAAGTGTAATTTTCGGTAGAAAAGACGTTGGTCAATAATTTTCGGTACAATGAAATTAGAACAACAATAATATTTCTGGAAATTGATCGGCTCCCCTTATAAATTGGTACGGAACCCTAGGTGGGCGAGTCCGACTCGCACTTGTCCGGTTTTTACGAATGCGGATCTCCGTGAATATACAGGCTGACTGGTGAGACACTAACAATACTGATGGAGGGTACTCAGTACCCGATTCTCGTTATATTTACATCATAAAAAAGGTACTTAATTTTTGACCAAAATATCCTACAAATAACCTAACTATCCTATAACCTTTTCACGCCTAAACCACTGAAATAATAATTCTGAAATTTTGCATGTACGTTGTCAGGTGTACAGAAAAGGATAAACCTTTCATCACAAAAAAAAAATACTGTTCCCGAGAAAAACAACAATAACGTGCTTATAATAATAGATAGTGCCACGTGTCTTTCGAATCATAGTAAATTACGTGAGCGAAGCAGAAGGCAAAAGTTAGTTAATTATAATTTGGGAAGTTAATAATCTGGATATTAGTTAAATTATTAACTAAGTATCTTTATAAGGTACTAGCTGCCCCGCGCGACTTCGTACGCGTGATTATCCTACTTCAAGGCCTATTCTACCCCTACCCTACTCTACCCACCACCCTATTCTACCCCTACCCTACACTACCCCTACCCTACACTACCCCTACCCTACACTACCCCTACCCTACCCCTACCCTACCCTAATCTACCCCTTTTTCTCACCTTTAAACCTTCCCTGGATCTCCACAAATAATTCAAGACCAAAATCAGCCAAATCGGTCAAGCCGTTTTCATGCTATGTCGTGACAACGGAAAACGGGTTTCATTTTTATATATAGATGAAAAATAAACTGGTATGAAATAGAAAATGTGCATTTACATAAGTGTTTAAAACATTTGTGTCCAGGTAGTAGATGAGAACGACGAAATGGTACCGTTTGGTAGTCCTGGTGAGTTAGTGGTGCGTGGCTATAACAACATGATCTGCTACTGGGACGAGCCTGAGAAAACCAAGCAGGCGTTCAGCGAAGACGGCTGGCTCAAAACTGGGTAAGGTATTCCCCATTTTCGCTGGTCTTTCGATCACCATCTTGAAAACAGGACAGTAATTGATAGATTTATAAAAATATACGTGTAACCGTGTTTGCCGTGTGGTTTCCGGCCTAAGAATAGAACCACCCAGTCAGTCCCGCGGGTGTCGTAAGAAGCGACAAATGGGAAAGATCCAGAGGATGGGCAGCAGTATCCTTCTGTGTAACAGCAATCGTCTGCTACTGCGATCACCAACCCTGCGTGACGATTATGGGCAAATACCTCCAATAAGCGCACAATACTGGCGCGCATTGAGAGAGTTCATGTTCAGCAGTGGACTGATGATGATTCTTGTAAACAAATAAGAAACTAGACAAATGTATCTATAACAACTTACGCCTAACCATTATAAGGTCATGACAAATAAAATTTTACTTAAAACGTAAGTAACGTGAAATTATGACCTTAGGTAATTTTAAAAATATTTATGTAGATGAGACTTTTCAAAACAATACAAGTCAAATATCAGACAAACAAGTCAAACACCTCTCTTATATTTTCAAGTTGACCTCAAACTAAAATTTCCATTTTGCCATTTAATTTCATTTACGCCAAAGAATCCAATAGTTTATAGTACTGATAGCCTAGTGGTGTGACCGACGACTGACAAGTCAGAGGTCTCAATTTTATCCCAATGCACGCACCTCTGACTTTTCGTAAGTATTATTAGTATTATCAGTTGCTAAAACGGTGAGGGAAAACATCGTGATGAAACCAGCACACCTGAGAGATTTTTCATTGGTGTATAAAGCCATGTCAGGGGCCTACAGGCGGTTTAAACTCTGACACCAAGTTGTTCAGTAACCATACGATAATAAGAAGAAGACTCAAAAGCGACTAAACTGATTTTTAATTCTTTCACCTATAGAAAGCCATTCTAACGGCAAGTAACATGGGCTACTTTTTTTTTAATTAGAGATCCCTTCAAAAGGTAAGGTGTCAAAAAGTTTGGCAATAGCCATAGACTTCTACGATACATTCAGGAATACTCAATTTCACGCGGACGTGGGCGACATCTCATCATCAACATCATCATCAGCCCGTATTAGTTCACTGCTGAACATAAGCCTGTTCCCAATGCGCGCCACTACTGTGTGCTCATTGGAGGTATTTGTCCATAATCGCCACGCTGGACAAGTGGGTTGGCGATCGCAGTAGCAAATGATTACTGTTACACAGAAGGATGCTGCTGCCCATCTTTCGGATCTTTCCCTTTGTCGCTTTTTACGACACCCGCGGGACGAGTAGGGGTGGTTATATTCTTAGGCCGGAAACCACACAGCGTGACATCTAGTTATACATGATTGTATGACATTATTTTCAGAGATAAGTTTACTATAAGCGAAGACGGATACGGCCGTATTGTGGGCAGGTTGAAGGACATCATTGTGAGGGGAGGGGAGAACATAGCCCCCAAAGAAATTGAAGACTTACTCAACACACACCCTGACATCGTTGAAAGTCAAGTAAGTAGCTGGGGTTCTCACTAGGATTTTTTGCTGCATCGGGGTACACGAATTTCAAACCTAATCATTTCACTATAGTAATTATTTAACTGTATATATTATGATTATTAATAAGTTAAGTGTAAATATTAACTAGGATTAGAATGTAAATAAATAATTTTACTCTCAAGGTAATTTATGTTAATATTTTACAATAAAAATTGGTTCGAGTTTGTTTTATTTCATATAATCAATAAATTAATTGAAACAAATATCTATGGACCGTACAAATTGTATTTATTTGATAAAATAATCTTTTTCTAAGGTGGTCGGTGTACCTGATGAGAGATTAGGCGAAGAATTGTGTGCAGTCCTTCGAGTCCGGGAAGGAGCATCCGTTACCTTAGATGATGTGAGGCGTCACTGCGACGGCCACATCGCCCGGTTCAAGATCCCCAGGGTCTTAAAATTGACTGAAGAGTTTCCAAAGACCACGTCCGGCAAGATTCAAAAATACCGCCTTAAACAATTGCTAGAATCAGGAAAATTGTAAATGTTTAAACATTTTTTTTTAATTTTTGTTTTATTTTAATTTTTCCTTGTAGAAAAACTATGAATCATCTTGATTTTAGAGGATTGGACATTGAAATAGTCGGTTATCTATGAGGTTAATTACGAATTGATAATAGAGTCTATGGCCAAAGGTCATATTAATTAGGTACGCTTAATCAAGGTTTATCCCTGTATATCCATTTAATGACAAATGATGAGTGTTGTGGATGATGTCTCATGTATTAGGGGTTGGCGGATGAGATGCAAGCATTTATTGCATTCCCTGTAATGACAGTACAACTATCCAGTATATTGATGTAGTTATTGAACAAAAAATCGTTCGTACAAAAACGCCACATGTTTGGGGACCCCATTTAATTTTTTTTAGCATCATTTTATTTTTATTATTTAAATATAAATATATTTATTTATTAATAGCGGCCATAGTAGAAACAAGTGACGACGGAATCTTTAGTTAAGTCTGGTCATAAAAAGAAACCAGAAAAAAAAAGTCCTTGTCTTGGAGTTAAAAGATATTCAGTCGGAGCGTGGGCTGAAAAAGATTGAAGCCGTTTTTTTTAAAATCAACAGCACTATCAATCTATATTAGATCACTGCTGAACATAGGCCTCTCCCTCCTCCTTCTCGCCACTTTTGTGTGCTCATTGGAGGTAGGTATTTGCTCATAATCACCACGCAGATTGGCGATTGCAGTAGCAGATGATTGCTGTTACACAGAAGGATGCTGCTGCCCACACCCGGATCTTTTTCTTTGTCGTTTCTTAGAGTAGCTACACACATAGTCGATTCGGCACATTCGGTTCGGTATTTTAGAAGAAATTTCATCGGGACTTCTTCGAAAATATCGAATCGAATCTGCCGAATCGACTATGTGTGTAGCTACCCTTACGACACCCTTGGGACGAGTATGGGTAGTTCTATTCTAAGGCCGGAATCCACATTTTTTAAAATAAACTACATAGTTCCAATTCAAAAGAATGAGAAACAGCATCTATTTTCTCAATTCAAATTCTAACAATTATCCGTTTTTCTGATAACCAATGATTCTGATAATGAGCCCAGAACAATGGCTAACATTAACATACTCGAATATTAAACGCAAAAGATAAATCTACTGGTAATTCTAATTTTCAATCAGTAAGCGTCGAACCGCCGCGACGGAACCACATCAATCATGTTTCTACAATTATTATTATTGTTCTCAGCGTTAATTATAAGCTTACATTTGTATTTACGATACAACCGCGGAGCAAGACTAATAAGTAAAATAAATGGACCTCAGCAAATGTTTCTGTTTGGAAATTTGTTCGACATATTCTTGACACCTGGTAAGTGACTATTGTGAATTTGGAATTGAATTTTGTCATCTTAACAGTATGTTAATTAAGGAAAGGCGTTCCCGTAAATCCGTGATATTATAGCTTCCGTATATTATATATCGAAAACAATATTTTATACTATACTATACTATAAATAAAGGTACCTTAACTCCAGATATAAACTAAGACCTTCAGTTCTGATAATCAACCACCCAATTAGTGGTTCAAGCCAAGCCAAGTTCATTCTATTTAAATGTAATCCAAACGAAAGTAAGTCTATTAAAAGGCCTACGTCGAAAACTCGCATTTAGGTACCAGTTTTCGGATTATGGTCTATCCAGTGCCATAAAAAAGGCCTAAAAAGGGTATATTATACCAAAAGCTAATAATAGTTCTACGAGTAAGAGGTCATTAGAAAATTTTCCATATAAATAAACTTAATTTGATATTGATGCTTTGCATTTTTGACAGCCCTACTGTGAGTTGTAAAAAATATTTAGTTCTTACCTACGTTTTTGCCTCTAGTGTTTTATGATCAGTTGGTTAAAACACAATAACAGGTCCAATTCAACTAAATAATATATTCAGTGAAGTTTTTAGGACCCATATTTTTTATGGACAGGAAAGACGAACAAGATACCTAAATATAATTATAATATATATTTGCTTCATTACGCGTGAGCAAATCATAATTTAAAAAGTTAGCTACTATTTGTGTATCATTTTTTACACATTTGTTTCCAGGCTTTACCGTATTTTTTTTTAAATTGTAATGTTCGTAAAACGGTTTTGTCATCGAATCTAAAGCTGTGTACCAAATATCAGATCAATCTGTCAACAGAAAGAGGGTGAAATATCGATTGGCTCAATTCAACAATTTTGGTAGTAAGATAAACCTCTTCCGGGGCACCTGGTAGGCAATTTAATTTTGTATAAAAGAATACTGTAGGTAGGTTCGTGTATGAAGGATTCACAATAATATCTACTTATTAACATTTTTATGGAATGAATTATTCTAGTAGTAACTAACCTTTGTAATTGATTAATTAACCCTAACTAACATTATAATTGCAAAGTTATGAATGTATAGTTTTTATAACTGATCACCACTCAAAAATATCTAAACCGAAACCGTGTTCTAAATTTCATAGGAATGTAAAATTTAGAACAGAGCTGAAAAATATCACATGCATTACTTGTAGGTAAGTACTTAGGTAAATAATAATTATATTGTGTCACATTGACCTAATTAGATCAACAGAAGAACCTATTAAAGATAAATGTGACTAGTTCCTTGTTCCATATATATTCTTATCGCAAGAAGACTAATGCACTATTAGATAACTTATATAAATATCTATACTATATAAATACTATATTATATAATTAATATCAGTATACAACTGTACTAGTGCGAGGCAAAGAGTTATTAAGATAGTTACAGAGAAGAATTATTAAGAATTATTAAGACTTATTAGGATATTATATTGTAAAGCCCATGCTAATATAGTCAATAACTCTCTCTGCGTATCAACTATCAGAGATCTTCATGGCAGACGATACTGACGGTCCATCAAACTCTTCGAGGCATAGAGGAGATGATAATATTTATTTCTAATAAACAGATAACTTACAAATAGTTAACTTAAAAATAGTAGGTGCTGTGGGTTCGCTTTTCGCGATAAGATCCCATTGTCAGTCATTACAGTCGCGAGCTAAAATATGTGGACATTTAGAACTTTTCAGAAGCCAATTCAAGAAAAACTCTTATTTAAAATATACGTATTATTGCATTTATGGTAACATTGATGTGAAACAACATTTGAGTTGTACTCAAAAGTGTGCCTGTCTTTGGATCAAGATTTCGCGAGTTCTCTATTCACTCTGCACTCTCTATTCCCTCACTCTCATAGTCCGATGGGACGGCAATCTGATACGACCGGAGAGAGATCAGGCGCAAGGCCAACGGCTTTACGTGCTTTCCGAGGCACTGACTAAGTGATAATTAATTTATAAAACGCACATAACTTACGAAAAGTCAGAAGTGCGCGCCTTGGGTTCGAACCTGAGACCTCTGACTTGAAAATCAACGGTCAACACCACTAGGCTATCAACAACTCTTCTTTACGTAAACCAGTAGGTACATGAGGTGCCAAAATAATGCACAGTCTTTTCTAATTTCCAGAACAAATGTTTGTAAACCAAATAGAATGGCGAAAACAGTACGGTAGATTATGGAGATTATGTGCTTTTAACTACCGCGCTGTATATTTGTATGAACATAAGGATGTTGAGGTGAGTCAGATATCATATTAAGCTTTTGACATCTTCTACCATATAAAGGCATTCGTAGAATCAATACTGAACATTTTAATACCTGCAGCATAACATCTTTTAAAGATTTAGAATCAGACACAAGCGGAATGTTGATTTAAATACAAAACCATATTAGAAACATAGTTTGTAGGTTTGGAGTACCGCAAGGCAGTATTTTTGGCCCGATCTATTTCAATGAATAAACTCCGCCTATCGCAAATTTTCTGCTGGATAGGCCTTACTTCAGTTAAGTAACCCATCTGTTTATTAATGATGAATTATGTTGTTTATTTCCAGTTCATATTATCATCAACACAAATCTTGGATAAGGATATGCCATACAAATTTCTGTATCCGTGGCTACGACAAGGACTGTTGACTAGTACAGGTAGGAAAATTAGTAAAGTGTTTTAATAAAAAAACTCGCGCACTGTTTGCAACTTCAGAGTGGTCATAAGGTTTAGTAAAGACTGTTCTATTAGTTCTACTAATGACTAGGTAAAACAAAATCAGCTTTATCTTCTAAAGTTGCAGTGGTTTTATTTATTTATTTTATTTATACTTCATGTACAAAGCAGGTACATAAGCCGGACTTAATGCCTTGAGGCATTATCTACCAGTCAACCTTTGGGTCAGTAGAAAGGCCTTCGAAAAAGGTACAAAATAAAGTATAATCAATTATGTAAGTTAATAAAACAAAATTTAAAAAAATTACTATTTACTACTACATAAATATCGGTATAAATATATACGTAAAACCATACATAAGTCTACAGACATAGATAATATATGTATACCTAATACTACTACTAAATACCTACATAGATACTAATATAGATACATACAATAATTTTATATAGGCAAGCTGTAAATATGCAAAAATTATTCAGCCTAAGCTGAATCGCTTTGTATCCTTAGAAAATTGCATTCTTTTTCTAAGGAAAAAATGGAAACCGTTTCATCTTAGGTCTACATTTGGATGCATAAACATGCACACGATGCTAAAATGCACACAATGCACATTAAGAGCTGCATAAATCTTGACATTTGAATATCAGATGACTAGTCTAGACAGATATTCTATTTTGAATCTAGAATGCATGCATACAACCTTGATTTAAAAATAATTATGTAAATGATAACGGTAGAATGCAGCGCAGATGTAAAAAATTTCTAGTTTTTTATAGTTAGTAAATCCCTCCAGTGGCACAAATATTGTAACCTTGTAAATATTGTAATTTGGGGTTGAGATGCTCGCAACATTGGGTCAGAGTGTGCGAGTTCTTTTCCTGGATGTCGCAAAAAAGCTTTAAGTTACCAAAGGACTGGCTTATTCTTTGATCGAAGTATTAGCATTGCCATTCATTCTGGGCACTAAGCCGGAAGACAGTCATGCAGAGGAGTACTCCGTCGCAAATTATCTTTTTTTATTTTTTCTTTTCATTATTTTTTTTTAAGCTAGGTATGTTTAATTTATTATTAATTGTTTAAAGAATAACTATAAGTTCAACTATATTGAAGTTGTTAAAAGACAATATTTTTAGATTGGGCATTAACCTGTCACTTAGAAAATTAAAAGTTTAAAGTAACTAGTAGTAATAGTAACAGTTTACAGTAAAAATCTATAGTTGTGCCACAAAAATCTCATGAATTTATCGCTCGGTTACCTTCATAATTAGAAAACCTTATTACATTTAGATAAGGATAATTTCGAAGTATTGAGTACAAGAATAAATATGTTTTCTTCTCTTTCTTTCATTCAGTTCGCATTCAATCTTAGGTTATTACATTAACCTTTTCTTTAAAATATTTATTTATTATTTTTACAAAACAATACAAGTAATATGTGTGTATTGTATTCAAAGTAATTGCGTAATTGCTGTTTCTGTAAAGTATGTTAAAGAAGCTAGCGTAGTTAGTCAAAGCACGGCTATCGATTAGGAGATTGTGAGTTTGAGTCTTAGGTTAGTCAAAATATAAGGTTTTCTGTGAAAATTACCTATAATTTCTATATGTCAGGTTAATATTTTCGTTAAGTACTACAATAATAATAATACAAAAATGAATATTATATTTTAAGTTCTTTATAAAGAGAACATAATTTATTTTGAATGCAATAAAGGGCGTATTACTACCATAATTATCGAAACAATGGAAAATATAAAAATCCATAATTATACGCACTGGTTTCCTATGTAAGGAACTCCGGTATAGCATTAAATTCATCATTATATAGAAATACCAACGTAATTTACATAGTATAATGTATTATGCAAAACTTTATGACAAAACTATTGTTTGTTACCATCATAGTTCATCGTAAAATAATTATTTTTATTCAATGTACGTACACATATCAAGCTATACATTTCCAGTATAAGCTGATCTCTTGTTATATGAAAAGCCTATGCAACGCGTGGTCAGTTTATACTGGATATTTGTAGCTTTATAATGTTGCCATGTGTACACGCTGTACTTACTTATTAGCTTCAATCAATTACTTCATATAACCACTTACCATCTAGTCTCACGAATTTAGAATGTCTCTCTATTGGTGGTGTAGATTCGCACGAAATGATTTCGTACTTAACGGGCGAATTGGCGAACCTTTAAATATTAATAATTTTTTATTAGTCGATTTGCACAAAGCTTACGTATTAATTTATGTGCGAATCGACACCATTAGAAATACCTAGTAGGCAATTGACACGTTTTGTATTTAAAAAAATAAAAACATCAGGAAACATGGGCATAATTTAACGTAATTTCAATTATCAGGTGAAAAGTGGCTACATCGTCGTAAATTGTTAACTCCTGCGTTCCACTTCTTTATCTTGAAGAAATTTTTTAGAACATTTTGTGAACGCAGCCAAGATTTGATGAAAACTATCGAGAAAGAGGTGGGCAAGGAAAAAACGGATTTGGCTCCAATAATTAGTAGATCTACTCTTAGCGTTATCTGTGGTAAGTATTTATTTAGGATCGCCAACAGTCGCGTTCGTTACAATATTGTAAGAAAAGACTTACAAACTAATTAACATAAACATAACAACTTAAAGGCAAAAACATGTATTTAAAAATTACTAGGTACCTATTTAAAAAAATACTATATGCTATTTTATTTAAACTGCAGTTAAGTACTAATAAGTGAGACAAAGTATTTCGAACACAGCAAGAATCTTCAAGAACTAATTCATCAACTATGAAGATTATCTTTTCTACATTATTTATTACATTATTTTATACAATTTTATTACTCTGCTTTAAGAATTCTGTAAATAAGCCAAACTTATAATATATAAAAAAATAAACCTAAGTATTATTTTAAAGGAACTAACGACGAGATTTCTATGGATTATGTTATTGAATCCGTGTATTAGATTCATCATAACTATTGTGCAACCATAAAACTACATAATTGGTGACTCGACGACGATGCGCGACGTCCTTAATTATTAGATACAAAGTAGAAAGAATTAACTTTTAATGATAATAGCATCATGTATTATTATTATTCTCTTGATACAATTGCTGCAATTAAATGACTTTTATCTGCTTCGGAAATTAAAGATGAAAAAAATGATGATAGACGCAACTATGTTGTGACTGCGATTGGATCTTTTAAATTGGTTTATCAATTGCAGCTGCCGAGCAATTTTTTTTTTTAAATAATATACACACCCAAAAATTTTAACTTGCTGTCCTTTTTCGATTATGTTTGTAGGAAGAGATAGACTAAAATGAATTTACAAGAGAATCAGCACCAATACCCAATTAAAGTAAAAAAAAAATCCAAACAATATCTAGACACTAACGTTTTTTGTCTGCGGTGTGTCAGATTTCCATTAAATTCCAGAATTCAAATATATGACGACCACAGAGAAGGATCAAGGATGTGTCGGTATGAGAAGAGGCCTTTGTCCTACAGTGATATTGGTATAGGCTGATATAAATGACAACCACAGAAACATTGTTACTTTTTAGATCTGAACTTTTTTCTTGGGTGTTAGATATTCAAATTAAGATCAATCTTCATCGTTTCTATGGAGCACGATCGGGAGACGGTTCGATGCCAGACGGAACAATTTTTGTTGAAATCTGATTTATTAAACCGTAAACCACTAAGTTATATTCACAGACCATGATGATTATGTGACATTTATCTGGTTTTATGTTGTTCTGATACTTTACTGATTCGTCACAGCTTAGAAACACAAACTTACAAAACATTCTATCTTTGTATTGTTTTACATTTATTTTCGTGCGTTAGAAAAATCTAAAATGTTTATTCATACCAATTGTATTCATAATTGATTAGTAAATTTTGCTATCTCCTTTCTTACCTACTTATATTTTTCTTTCAAGAAACATCAATGGGTACCAGCACACATGAAGACATAGATTCATTAACAGACAAATATTTAAAACCGTTATATACATTATCAAAAACTGTGTTACACCGTGTTACTAGACTCTGGCTGTTTCAAGATTTTATATTCAATTTAACACAAGTAGCCAAAATACAGGAAGCATCATTGAAAACGTTGCATAAATTCACAACAGAAATAATTCAAGGCAGAAGAGAATTTAGAGAGAAAAATAATATACCTGTTTTTGGCAATGATAATGATGGTATTTATGGGAAGAATAAAATGGCTATGCTGGATCTCTTGCTTGATGAAGAGAAGAAAGGAAGGATCGATGAAGAAGGAATAAGAGAAGAAGTTGATACTTTTATGTTTGAAGTAAGCAAAGTTTTGTAAACTTTTTATTTATTTATTTATAGACTCACGCCTGTATTCCCCAGAGGGGGTAGGCAGAGGTGTGCAGTACACCCACGTTTCGCCGGCTATTTTATAAGTCCCATGTAATAGGGGGCGAGCCTATTGCCATTAACCGGGCACAATTCCAGACTCCGTGCTGCTACGGAAAATTTCCTAATGGAAAAACCCAATAACACTTTTGCCCGACCCGGGGATCGAACCCAGGACCTCGTGCTCAGCAGTCGCGCTTGCTACCACTAGACCAACGAGGCAGTCGTTAACGCAGTTAACGCAGAGAGTTTTGTAAACTTATGGAAGGTTTTGTACTATTATCCATTATGGCTTAGAATGGTATAAAGCTAGGATGTTACTTTTTTCACATCATCAATCCTCAAAGAAAGTGTCCCTGAAAATTTACCTGACGGAGTAACTCAGGATTTACATAAAGATAAAGTTGATCATATTTTTGTTTTAGTTACGTTAATTTATCTGTAGCCCGTCCAAGCGATTGCGTTGTTTGATAGTGACTTGTATGGTTTCAGGGTCACGACACAACTGCAACTGCTATTACATTTATGATCATGAGGATCGCTAATGAACCAGATATACAGGTAACTTATTAAGTGATATTTGGATTTAAATGGCTTGATAATGCCATGCCCACGTAATACTCATAGTTAGCGGTTACTGTAACCTTAGTCATGCCCTGATGTTACCAACCCTTTGGAGAGATTGAGGAAGGGGAATTAAAAAATTAAAAAGAAGAATTGGGCCTCTAGTTATTTTCTATTCTATATCTAGACTATAAAATATCCTGTTTCATCTCTTCTTTTTAAATACTAAACCAAATTTTAAACATTTTTATGCATTTCATAAAAAATACTGCAACATTGTTTATCTAGAAACCGATGACGACATTAACTTTGAGATAAATTATCTGTTCCTCGATGTATTTTTGTATCACAAAAATAAAAGTAGTAGGTAAAGGTAAAGGTAGTAGGTATTACAAAAACTAAAAGTGGCATCGCTTAGGTATATCATCGAATTAGGTAAAAACAAGTTACGGGGTTTATCGTAACACGCTAACGCTTGACCGCCACCTGTCTTTACTGACAACCTTGATCGTAGGTACTACGCTATTCAAATAAAAATGCGCAATTCTGTTCACAATTTTATGAAGCTTATTCAGCAGCATCGCAAATTTGTATGGTAGCTTCACTAGAAACAGTTTTCCGACTTTTACATTTTTCTATCAAATTGACAGATATGAGACGTCACAAAATAGTGATCAGTTTTGCATATTCTTCTTTAAGAATCGCATTGTATATATGTAAAAATATCGTAACGTAATATGCTATACTCGTATTTTAAATAGGTACTTAATATAGAATATTACTAAACAAACTAGGGTTACAAAGTAATCGAGTTTGTTTTCCTATTCTGAAATTTCCAATTTTATTAGTTGTTAGAATTGATGAATCATTTTATGTTTTTCCGGTATTAGATAAGACCATTAGAAAATTATTTTTTATTGGCATATTTCAGAATAAAATTTTGCTCAGAAAACGCTCAATATATCTACATTTTCTTTTTGAGTGATATTTTTTATCAACATAAGTAGTTGGATGCAAACGGCAAGCTGTCGCCCATTGTGTCGTTTTATGGGGAAGGCCATTGATTGTTCAACAGTGAACGTCTTCCGGCTGATAATGATGATGATAGTATTTGTAGATTTTCAGTATTTTGAGTTGACAACTTTTGAATCTGATTTGGCAAACCCTATTTTAACCAACTTCCAAAAAAGCGGAAGTTCTTAATTCGTTGCGTATTTTTTTTATCTTTTGAAATCAATAGATGTATTCAAAATATTGATTATGTCACTTTTCGTTCCAGAATTCAATATATGAAGAAATGTATAGTATCTTTGGTGACAGTAATAGGACACCTACCACCGACGATTTGAATCAAATGAAGTATTTGGAGTGCTGTGTCAAGGAATCACTGCGACTCTACCCTGCAGTACCTTTTATATCTAGATACCTGAAGGAAGAAATTGAAATTGGTATGTATGGAGCTGGTAATCCTAAGGTACACTCGTGGACAATGCCGGTGCACCACTCTTAAGGTTAGAATCGCTTGCACTCGGCATCCGAACGTAGCCTTACGTCGCCCCTACACACGTAGCATCGTTCAAAGCATTTTGATCGCAAAGTGGTGCACCGTTCGTGTTCGCGATAGTACGCTTCTTAACAATTTGACCCGAATTATATTCAGCATTAAATATGGTGTTTAGTTAATTGTTAATCATCATAACTAATATTATAAAAGCGGAAGTGTGTCTGTTGGTTTGTTCTATTTACACGCCTCATTGGAGCGAAAGGATCGACATGTTTTGATAGTTTCTGTGTGGCATAGACTACTTTTATCCTAGAAAAATGCACGTCACTCAAGTCAATCCGAGGGTAAACAGTCAGTAGTCCTTAACATGGGTGCTCGTTCCTGAATCACGAACCATAGAGTTTCTTGCCAGATTCTTCTCCATGAGGGGTAGGTTGCCCTTGGAACTGGCAACACAACAACATTAGAATTATGACTATTCATAAGTGCCCAAAATAATCTACATGAATAAAAATATTTTGATTTTGATGATTTTGAACCCGATGCCAACTCTGATTTTGAACCCGATGCGCATGAGGCGACAGCCCAGGGCGCCAAATTCGCCAGGGTGCCGAGGTTTGGAGTCTTCTGCCCCCCGTTCTCCATACCCTCATTTCATTATCACCATCCATCATTTCATTTGGATAAGCAATAAAATAACACTCGATATTAATTTCCTAAGTGGGCGCCACAATATTTTTGCCAGGAGTGTCAGTGGTTCTAACGCTGGCGCTGTTTAATTGATTATTTAACAGTTTTAGACAGATATTTTTAAGTCTCGAGTTTCCTTCGAAATGAATAGAAGAACTATATTAATCTTCATTAATTTCCACAGCGGGACAATTAGTACCACGCAACACATTGTGCAATATATACGTGTATGACATTCATCGAAACCCAGCTGTGTTCCCGGAGCCAGAGAAGTTCATTCCAGAGAGGTTTTTGCCAGAGAATTGTGCAACACGGCACCCGTATGCCTATATACCATTTAGTGCAGGGCCCAGAAACTGTATAGGTTTGTAGCTTTGTACAAAGGAATTTTCTTTTTCTGGTTTGTGTCACGATTCAGCGGTGTGTAAAGCTATGTCAGAGGCCTACGGGTAGGTGAAACTCTGACACCAGGTTGTTCATCAACCACACGATAAGAAGAAGACTAATAATATAACAAATTTCAGGTCAAAAATTCGCTCTGATGGAAATCAAGACGGTGATGTCGAGTCTCTTGCGCAGATTTAGGTTCGAACCTATCACGAAACCCGAGGACATTGTATTTATGTCTGATATAGTTCTACGCGCCAACCATCCTATCTACGTGCGCTTTTGTAATAGAGATAATAAAGTATACTGAAATACTGTTTATGTAATAATAGTAATAAAAACCCTTTCGATTTTACCAGTTTTCCTGATTTTTTTGATACAACTATATTTTCTTTTTTTTCTAGCATCAACCATTTTGATTTCTTATGCCCTTACACCGAAATAGTTGGCGCAACCATAAAGTAGGTACATAATTGACACAATTCACATCAAAGCATCTTTCATTACCATGCATCCTTGATTCATTTTTCTATGCATACCTAAATGGCATTTTTCTTCCTTTGATATTATCTACAGCACCGGAAGCTTGTAATGACTCCATGTGTTAAGCTCCGAGTTCGCAACACCAAACATCAAGCACCATCCAGTAACATTCCGCCGTCTTTAATTAAGGCTTTATTTTTTCTTAAAATAATAAAATTATCAACATTACATTATGAACATCCGCGTCGCAAACACCTGTAGGTACGTCGGGAATCGCCAGACGCCGCCGGTTATTAGGACCCCGAGTCCCACCGGTTTCTGATAAGTATATTAGGACGAGGACGAAATGAGGACGTCATATTATGGGGTATGGTTGCAATAAATGAGGTAAACATTCTTGGAAAGGAACTGTGTTTGTTGACAATATACTTAATTTACCTAATATACATTAGTTTAAGGAGATAAAGTTCAATATACAAAAGCCAAGTTCACGTCATCGTCTCATATGACTTGGCTGTAACATTATCTAGTTGTCCGATCTTTGTTTGAGATTCCATATTTGGTTAATGTTGATAATAAGTTGTTGACTCTTGAGGTTTTGTAGCTTCAACATTGTTAGTACGAACATCCTGTTTCTTAAATCTTCTGCTCCACAGCTTCTGTAAGCATATGACATGTTTTATTTATCTATGTATTCGCCGTGTGGTTTTCGGCCTAAGAATAGAACCGCCCCTACTCGTCCTACGGGTGTCGTAAGAAGCGACTAAGGGAAAGATCAGGAGGATGGGCAGCAGCAACTTTGGGTAACAGCAATCATCTGCTACTGCGATCGCCAACCCGCTTGAGCGCTTTTTTAAAGTTTGTAGACATAATTAGATTTTTTTTGTCCAGCTGTGAGGCAATACAGGCTGAATTATTATTATTATAGTCTAGATACCTTGAGGGCTTTCTTGAACTTTGTGGACATTATACTGAAGAGCAGTGGGTTCAGTACTGTGGTGAACCAGCTGTTGAATAACGCTACTTTATGCGCCGGAGCCCACCACTGAAACACAAAAGTTATTTAATATACCTACTCCCGAATATATAACCTGAGTCTACCTATTTACAAAAGTAGTAGAATTTTAGATCTCTACTGGCTTTTGCCACTATCATCAGTCCTTAACCAATCTCATATTTATTAAAAAATCGAAAAAGTAGGAAACGTTACCATATTCGTAGCAAAAAAGATGGATTTTATATTAATACCTTTTTCGAGTCCTACTTAAGTATATAATAAATATTCGATTAGTTTCGATCTCAAACGAAGTTCATTTTCAAGAGCGAGATAGTCGCAGCGTCGGTCACGGACTTCACTGAGAACTTGACGATGACGCGAAAAAATATAGAATGTAGGTATATTAAGTATTTATAAAAAAAGAAAACTATTTATATTGTGATATTAGATTAGTTAGAAATTAGTAAGGGCATATTTAGTCAGTTTATCAAATTATTGGCTATGTGGTTAATTTTATTTACTAAGGGCCTGTTTCACTGTCTTTGGATAGACATTAACTACTAGGTAAATTAAAAAAATAGACCAGAAGTTATGTGAAATTATCTGCCAGGTTACTAAATGTTTACCAGTAAACGGTCAATCAGGGCCTAGTGTATTTATTTATGTACAATTCGTCCTACTTACCCGATGAAGCTGAGTGAAGTCCTCGACATCAATCACTACTATCATGACAGTTCTGAGGATGAAATACGGAAGCCAGCAAACCACGAATGATACCGTCAGAGCTACTAAACCATAAAATTATAATTAGACAAAAGAAAACATATGCTAAATGAATATGTGAACTATTATAACAACTTACCAATAAGATTATTAACTTTCTTCCTCTTAAACCTGTTCTTTAACACTGTATCTTTCATGTTACAGTCGTCCGTATTTTTGTTTACTTTAAACAATATCATAGTATAAACAAACGTCATAATACTCAGCGGTAAAATGAACGTAAGAAATCCCATTAATCCCATTAAAATCCTCGTAAAAGGTGACGGTAGCGTAAAGCAATATAATGACTTCCCTGTATCGTATACGTCTACCATCCCAATTTCTGGCAAGATTTCCAATATAGCCACTGTCCAGATTAACGCAATAATCTTTCCAACTCTTCGCCACACAGATGAGCCTTTCAACATCATTGGATAACAAATAGCTATGTATCGTTCTATTGATAACGCCAATATTACCAAAACACCGTTGTTCAGAAGAAGACTAATAAACACAAAGTGAATGCACACTAGGAACTTGCAAGTCCACACTCCATAGTTATATTGAACGAGTTCCGTATCTTCAGTCAAAAGTTGGTAAACGTAAACCAGAATGGGGAACGTTGCGAGCAGATCTGACACAGCCAAGTTTAGGAGATAGCAATTCGTAGCTGTGTGCATGGTTTTGTCGTAGTAGATCACGATGCAAGTCAAGATGTTGCCGATTAAACTTGCAATGAAAACAATCAGAAGAGCTATTGAATATATTAGTTTGGAAGACGATGGCTCTTCGCTGACTGAAATTTTGATAAATCCGTGCCATTCTTCTGAGATATTTACAGTAGTATCATTCACCATTTTAGTTTAACTTAATTTTTGAAACTTGACAATTAATACAGTGATCGCTACGGATTGGCCACTGACTCGCGTGGTATGTACTGAACTAGCTAGCGCTTTCTGTAATGGTCAATGTTTACTTTTTATACCTATGTACCTAACGTGTCTTATTACTTTATCAGCGAATTAGTTTGTTCAACAAAGTACATAAACGATTAATTGGATTAATACGTGGAAACTCACACCAGTACACACACGTAAAATATGCATAGCTATATCGTTCTCTTCCCGTAATTAGCGTAAAACTATAGGTACCTACAATTTGCTTTCACCAAACTGCCATAGTTCCACACAATGTATATTATGTAACATAATAATGTCCTCCTGACCGAATTTCGGTAACCTATCTCAACGGAGATTAAGCAATTACGCAGGAGACATTATAGTGCATAAGTGTGTGCGCAAACACAGGTGCACTCTCTATTCCCTCACTCTCATAATCCGATGGGACGGCAATACGACACAACTGGAGAGAGATCAGGCGCAGGGCCAGCGGCTTTACGTGCTGTCTGAGGCACGGAGTAAGTGATAATTAATTTATAATGCGCACTTGAACTGAACCTGAGACCTCTGACTTGCCAGTCAACGGTCACCACCACTAGGTTATCACGACCCGTTAAAAAATTATGTAACATAACAGCGTGTAACAGAAGTCCGAAATGATACTTAAGGGCGTGTATGTATATCATGGAGAGAATCACCTGTGAAAATATTGAATGCAAAAGAGGCATTTTTTTTTCATATAAAATAATTCTTTTGATTTTATTTTCTTCAATAATGACAGATTTAATTGTCCTACGCGTGCCTAGTGCTTACTTAAAGAATATATTGAGGGTAAATTACCGGATTCGTGTTGATTTTTCTTTCAGTTGATTTCTAGAACTGTATTTGAAAGATTTTGGTGAAAACTTTGACCGTGGTTTACTCGAGTATTGTTTGGGGTTTGGTTCCAAAACCTATACTCAAGGATTTACCTTATACGCCCTTGAAGTATTATTTCGGACTTCTGTTACACGCTGTATATATATATACACAGTTGATTCTTCTTCGTTCGTGTCGATTGACTAATTTTTTTTTATTTCACGGCTTACGGCCGCGTCCCTAGAAGGAACAAGATTTTTTTTACTCACTGAAAAAAAATCGCGATTTGGAGAAATATTGATTTGCATGAGCACATTGATATTAAATGATCCTAATTGCTTCTACTTATTTCATAAAATTCTTTAAGGCCTGGACTCCACCAAAGCGGAGAAGAGCGGAGAGGAGATGAGTTTCAATACAAATGACAGATCATGCGGCGCTGCTCGAGTTCACTCGAGTTGTCATTTTATGGAAACACATCTCATCTCCGTTTTGGTGGAGTTCCGGCCTTAGGTTAACTCAAGGTTTCGAATTTAAAAACAAACAACATTTTTTAATTTTCAATATATTTATTAAACATACACATACCTAAACACACCAAGAAATAATATAAAACTATTAAAATCTGGTAATAGGTAATTCTTTGCTAAATAATATAAGCAAAATTTATATTCTATAACTATATCAAAAACGTAGTTGTAGTTACTAAACATGTTGGTACCAAATGACCAAATAATCAAAACTTGCATCATCATCATTTCAGCCATAAGACGTCCACTGCTGAACACAGACCTCCCCCAATCAAAACTTTACTTAGGTTTATACATAAGATATTTAATTTTCATCGTCTAATATAAACCACTAAATCATAATAAATCAGCAGAGATAGCCTAAGTAGTACCGTTGGACTGCCAAGTCAAAGGTTCAAACCAGGCAGCTCTGACATAACGGATTCATGTGCGTTTTAGAAATTAATTATTACTAGCTAAAAACGGTAAAGGAAAACCTCCTGATTAAACTTGAGAGATTTTTCAACGGTGTGTAATGCTATGTCAAAGTCCTATGGGCGGTTTAAAACTCTGACACCAGGTTGTACATCAAACATACGGTAAAGAAAGTAAAGAAGAAAATAAATCTCTCTTTTCTTTACACAAAACGTTAAAATACAAAAAAAAATAGTTCATAAAGGACAAAGGAATTATCAATACATAATGATACATTAAATTATAAAAAGGCTGTAAAATGTTTAGGCCCTGTTCCACTGGTTTCTGATAGTTCCTGAGCAGAAAGATCATTTCATACAAATTCTGTTTAATTTTTCCATTCATTTCCATTTACCTAGTAGTTAAAGCCTATCCGGAACCTGTGAAACTGGGCCTTAGTGTTATAAAGCTCTTACTTAAGCCTCTAACCCTGATTGAAATCCCTTGCAATCAATCCTGATTGTACAATTAGGTTACTATTGTAACATAAATTGTGGAATCGAGAGTCATGAGCTTAACCTGTAAACCAGCTAAGGTAAACCCCTAGGATCATTAATAAGCTTGACGCTGACAACCAAACCTTTTGCTTTCAGTATTATATTATAGTTAAGATTTGTATAATTCGATCGATATTGTAATACCTACTGAAAACGAAAAATCCTTATTATTTTCTGATTGTTAAGACTGACTAGAATAGTTAGTCAATCCTCTTTATGGGCTCTATTCAGAAAATCTTACTGTAGTTATTAATGTCATTCAATTATTATTTTAGGTTTTTTTTTTCTCGTTTACAGTAGGTACTTCTCTCTTGTCAATTTGTTATATTATTATTTACAATTACATAAAAAAACTTATTACGAATTTTCATTTTACATTAATCTTTGTGTCACATAACTTGGTAAAAACTAAACTTAGTAGTAAATTTTGGTCTATGTCAATTTAGGGGTTACTCTTAGACTACGAATTCTAATCCTATTTATAGACTAACAAGCAAAAGTTGCAAATTCCTTGATCAGGAACGCACACATTGCTCACACGTTGCCGTGATTATTATAGATTGGGATTATTAGATTCGTAGTAGAGTAACCCCTCAGATTCACTGAGCATTCCGACTGCTCCAAAACTCCCCTTCGAAGTACAAAGTTCCTGAATAGCTTAGATAGTTTTCTAATCACTTTTTATTTGGTTGTTGGTAAAAACCACCCGTGTAAGCACTTGGGTGCTGGTGAGGGTGTGTCGAAGGAGGCTCGTGCTAGTTCACACATAGTCTTGGCGTCCAGAACCAACAAGGCCACTGAATGTGATTGTTCGCCACCCCACACTAATGCACTTAGAAGAACGCCGTCGTCTTCATCCTGTAACAGCAGATAATAGATTTAAAATTAGGTCAAAGGGTAGGCAATGCATGGGAGTCAATAATACTAGCTATGGGTATCTTGATTAACTGCTAAAGAGTATTTAATAATTGAGTCTTTTAACACTAAAATCCACGGACAAAACATTTAGTTTCTGTCTTATAGATTCTAACTTTAAAAGTAAAAAAAAACAAAAATGATTTGAAACTAAACTAGTTTCATGTAATACTTGAGTCCTTCATCATCATCATCAGCCTGTATTCATTCACAGCTGAACATATAGCCCTCTCCCAAAGCGCGCTACTTTTGTGCGCTCATTGGAGGTATTTGCCCATAATCGTCCCGCTGGGCAAGTGGGTTGGCGATCGCAGTAGGAGATGATTGCTGTTACACAGAAGGATGCTGCTGCCTATCCTCTGGATCTTTCACTTTGTCGCTTCTTACGACACCCGCGAGACGAGTAGGAGTGATTCTATTGTTAGGCCGGAATCATTGATGGAAAAATTAATCGCTTGAAATAAATATTTAATATAAATTACCTTAGCATGTGGTGCGGGTACAAATATTGGCTCACTGGGGTAACAGTTAGTGGCACACCACGTCCTCATGTCACCAGTCTTTGTGTCCACCTTTATTAACTGAAATATTTCAAAACGTAAATTATAAGTTCAAGTACTTAACTTCCCTGTAACTTACCACACTTGGTCTTGTGAACCAGAATGACCATTCGACCACAAATGAGTTTTAGGTCTTTTGATCCAAAAAAGGCCATTAGGACACAGGTATTTGGTTTTGTGATCCAAAAAGACCATTACACCACGAATATTTCGAAGGTGATCCAAAAACTAGACCACAGTATTTTATACCGTGCATTTAGTTTAATTAATAAAGAAGTGTAGATAAGAGGATGTGCAACAACGTCAGTGATTATTAATAAAAAAGAAATGCAGTTGTAAGCTATAAAGTACTTCATTCAAAGATAATTAATAAGTCAAGTGACTAAACTACGAAGGAGGTGGTGCTTCTCAATATTTCAAGGCCATTAAAAATGCTTTTAAATAATATTATGCAGAAGGCTTTATAGCCAGCTACTTCTCAAACACAAAATAATGGAATCAGGCGTTAATTTGCGTAAATCCATAATATTTAAAATTACAAAAACATTATGTAGTTAGTGTAGTGTTGAAGTACTGTTAATTCCAATAATTAAAAAGTTTATAAAGCAGGGATGCAATAAAAGTCAGAGCTGCCGCTGTTTTAAAATCTAAAATAATTAAGGAATTAACATTGCACATAATGTTTTCATAATTTTGAATCCCAAAAACTATTTGAACATTTTAATTTTGGAATGCAGCTATATTACACAGTAGCATTACGTCATTTAGTTTTTCTGACAAGCAACAGCGCAGTGCTCAAGCCGGTTTAATTAAATTTTAAAAAAAACTAACTAACTAAACTAACTCGTGTAGGGAGTGTTTCACACATTCGTGTAAACAGCAGACATTGTTGGTACTTAAAAACAGTTGAATGAACCACTTCAATGACCACTTACCACCTTGTGGACTGAATGCTATTATGTCATTTATTAACGTAAATAAAGTTATAATTGTATAAAAAAGTCATCTTACCGTTCCAGGATTATCAGCATCTACATCTGAGCTGATGGCGTAAAAATATCTGTATGGTTTACCTGTAACAAACGTAAAAAATGTTTAAATCCAATTTAAAAATGAAAAATAAAAATACGTGAATTTCTAAATTCACGTAGATAAACGGTTTTACTTAGCTTGACCTGTTTATTATTTGGTTCAAATTTAGTAATCGATATTTCACCCCCTTCCTGTTGACAGATTGATTTTATTTGGTACACAGCTTTAGTTTTGATGAAAAAACCATTTTAAGTAAAAAACAATTTTTACTTATATTTAAAAATGCCTTCTGCATAATAATAAAAAAATGAAATTACTAGTGATCAAAATAAGTACTCGAAAATCGATTTAAAATTTGCAGTACATAAAATATTGAAATAATTATGATTATATTGCTAATTATTATTATGAAAACCTAAACTGGTCTCCTGTTGTAAGATGCTAAGATAATCCTGAAATCTCTGTGGCGTTGAAAAATTATTAAGAAAATGAATGAATGTTCCATAATGAGTTTTTGTTTGTTCTTAAAATATTTGTCTAAGATATTTAAAAAATTATAACTAGAAAATAAAACGAAATGAAATTAAACCAGAAAAAAAGAACAAAAAATGTTGCCGTCGAAATGGATGAAATCCTATTTACCAATACACATATATACAATCTTAGGATAGCTTTAACTGTAACTTTTTAATTTACAGACAATTTTGAACAAGTACGAAGAACTATACAATTCAAATTTTAAAAACCCCGACACAAAAAACCTCCATTTTTTTAGCTATGAACACTCATTCTAATCTAAATCAAATCACCTTTCAAATAAAAAAAAGAGATCAAAATTCGGTTTAACCATTTGGGAGCTTATCGAAATTAAAAGAGACCACTTGACTAGACTCTTCTACTCGAGTAGGTAATTTAGTATCGCCACTCGATAATAGATGGCGCTAGGAGCGCTGATAAACGCAACTGCGTAACAATAAGGTATAGAGAGAGTATACTTACTATTGTATACATCGTAGTGTATCCTCGGTGTTTCGCAGCCGATTTCTGCCAGTGTCCTTGAGTCCATTTTCGTCAAGTTAGGAGCATCCAGGGATACTTCCAGCCTCTTCGGTCGAGCACGGAACCAGTCTGCATACTCTGCGTTGCCTTGCATCGTCTGAAATAGGATAATAGTTGCTAAAAACATAATAATGTCCTTCTGTCCGAATTCCGGTCACAGCGGCCAATTTCAACGGAGATTAGCCATCGACGCGGGAGATACTATAGTTCACAAGTATGTACGCAAACACAGGTGCACTCTCTATTCTCTCACTCGTATAGTCCGATAGGACGGCTATCCGACACGACCGGAGATAAATTAGGCGCAGGGCAAACGGCTTTACGCGCTTTCCGAGGCACGGAGTAAGTGATAATTAATTTATAAAACGCACGAAAAGTCAGAGGTGCACGCATTGGGTTATATTTTTTTTACTTAAATATTACGTAGGTAATATTTTTTTTTTAACTTTTGTAGCCTTTACAAAACTTGTTGGGCTTAAACTATTGTTAGGTTCTAAGCACGCCAATGGTACCTTAGTCAATCCAGCGCAATTCCGCTGATACCAGTACATCTCTACCACTTAGGAAATAAAAGTTCTAGAAAGAGTTACATCCGAGATACAATACTGCTACGCCGTAGCCGACGGCTACGCAGCCGTAGCAACATAATAAGGTCAATATCAATCGGCTATACTGACACTTCACTGCATGTACCGATCACAAGAACAGCGCAATTCTAGTCTTAACGACGTTATAATAAAAGCTATGTCATAAAGGTCAAAATGCTTCGACTGACATTCTGTGGACTGTTACTTAGAGCCGATTTCACCACTGATACTAAACGCGATCAATCGAGTTAAACTCGGTTCAAGCGTTTAACTGAGTTCAAAACTGCAATTTGTGTATGGCTGAACTTAGTTTAATTAAACTCGGTTATTAAAGTGAATGGTGAAATTGGGCCTTACAAGGTTACTTTGTATCATAAAATTGGTCTAGTGGTAGCAAGCGCGACTGCTGAGCACGAGGTCCTGGGTTCGATCCCCGGGTCAAGCAAAGTGTTATTGGGTTTTTCCATTAGGAAATTCTCAGTAGCAGCACGGAGTCTGGAATTATGCCCGGTTAATGGCAATAGGCTCGCCCCCTATTACATGGGACTTATAACATAGCCGGCGAAACGTGGGTGTACTGCACACCTCTGCCTACCCCCTCTGGGGAATACAGGCGTGAGTCTATAAATAAATAAATAAAATTTACCTCAATAGCGTGCACGTACATAGCGTCGATGACCTTAGCGTCTTTATAAGCGCAAAGATCGACCACCAGCTTGCCGTCCTGCTCGTAAGAGTTGATGATGTGGAGGAAGAAGAGCGTATCAGTCCTAAACCTCTTCACTTCCTTGCCTGTTGAGCGGCTCAGCAGGACTATGTGCGTCTGGAAATGTGATAAAAATACTTTGATGACGATGGGCAGATGATGCGCAGGCGCAAGACAATAAAATTAAAAGGGTACTCATCAGTCCATATACTGACACAGTCAAGGAGAAGTAGAAGTAGAGTGTAGATTAGTGTCGAGCTTGTTCTTTTTGATGAGGGCACGTATCAGTCCATACACTGACAGCGACTAGTCCACTATCACAAAAAAGTAATATACTCTATGGATTATATAATACACACCTCATGTTCAGGGTACCAGTGCAGGCTGGAGACGAGCTTGTCATTGTTGATGAGGGTACGCATCAGTCCATACACTGACACTGACAGCGGCTGTTCCACTATCACGAAATAGTTCTCGGTAATACCTGTGATGTTGCAAAACATTCTATTAGAAACTCCTTATTACCCGACTACAAAAAAGGAGGGTTATGATTTTAGTATTACGAAGGAGTTGATCTATAGTCCACTATTTGTATCACTGTCCAACCTGATAGCCTAGTGGCATGACCGTCGACTGACAAGTCAGAGGTCTCGAGTTTGATCCCAAGGCGCGCACCACTGACTTTTCGTAAGTTATGTGCGTATTATAAATTATTTACCAGTAGCTAAAACGGTGAAGGAAAACATCGTGATGAAACCAGTACACCTGAGAGAATTTTCGATAGTGTAAGCTATAGACACTAGGTTGTTCATCAACTACACGATAAGAAAATCACTGTCCAGTTGCTACTTTTATGAAATGAGTCACTGTTACACTAGATACACGGACTAGGTATTAGATATATTCTACACAAGTAAGTAACAGCTTGATTAAATGTAACAGGTACTCACCGAACGTGTGCATGTAGGCTGGATTTAATGTCCATCGCGGCTTCATTCTGGCCACAATACGTGCGCTTTTGAACATATCCCCTGAAAATTGACAACAAAATCATTCTAAGTAAGTGCATTCGTTACCTCAAGCAACTAATAAATCATTTAATCTCTTTCTATGTTTAAAAAAACGGAATTGGAGGACAATTTGTCATCAGTAATAAGAAGGTAATTGATTCTACACTTGATAAAATAGGTAAGTCTATGAAACTTTTAACGTTTTTATGATAATAGATAGCGCCACGTGTCTTGATCACGATTGAAATTCTAAGCGATCGCAAGTGAAGCCGCGGGCAAAAGCTAGTAAGAAATAAATCATTACCTTTTTCTGAGAACGGGAACTTGGCAACGACGTGTTGTAGTCTGCCCTTAACGACTGACATACCCACGTTGTATACGTCACCTTAAATAAAAACAAAACATCTTTATTTACAGTTTTACAGATACGGATAGAAATGGCAATAGGTAAATTTTGACAGCTGACAAAATTAAAAATAAATATTGGAATAGGCTTGTGTCTACTAAGAATAAATCGGGTGGATAGAAGTTTCCAATGATTAATCACAACATCGCAATTTCAAATAACAAAATTATTTATTAAAATAAACAAAGGTTATTGTCATTCTTTTTAAACAAATTCAGCAATATTTGATAATTAGTCACGTGATAGTGAATATCAATCAGAAAATGTTACGTCACGCCCTGCGAAACCCCATTGTTGTTATTGACATTTCGATTGATTTATTTAAATTGATTCGCATGGCGTGACGTCATTTGAGACGCCATGACAGTCTTGGTTATTTTCGGAGCCAATTTAAATTTATTTTTTAAATGAAATAATAATGTTTATACATTTTATGGATAAAGTAGACACAAAGTGACATTATTAACCAATTTTTTAAAGTTGGTGTAGTTACAAGCGAATTATGGAAAACGTAATTCCTAATAATTCTGTATGGCAACTGGCAAGCGATGTTATACCCTTGGAAAAAGGCAAAATTTTTCATTCACCAGAAGAGTCCCTGCGCTGCCGACCTTCTGAAGTACCTAGGTAGTAGGATCTCACCATTTGGCATGACGTGTGGATGTGACGTATGGTTAACGAGCGCCACGCAGTCCGTCATATTCTTTCGCTCCAGTGTGTCCAGAGTAACTGTGTCTACCCTGGAAATTACATTATCACGTTTAAAGAATCGTTCCACCATTAGCAGATTTTCTGCTAATTCAGATTTTTATCGTATGGTTGATGAACAACCTGGTGTCAGAGTTTAAACCACCAAATATCTCTCAGGTGTGCTGGTTTCCTCACGATTATTTTTTCTCATTCTTATCTCTGGCATGCAGGTCTATCAGAAACATGCATTATTACCCTCAAAATCAAAAGTGGATGCAAAATTTTTGCTCAGTGCATTGAGTTTTTTTTAAATTATTGACAAATGAAATTAAAAATAAAAACGTCATGTTTTTTCCATAGACTAATGATGCAGTCAGAACTTTCAATATTAAATACATAACAAATATAGGTATATTAGGTATAATACTAGGTATTTAACTTCTCATACAAAAGTGAGTCACGTGACCAGTCACTTTTTATGAAAAGTCAACTATCGATTTTTAGATTTCGATCTATGTTGCTGTGGTAAGTTGTTCAGTTACATGGTTATTACCTCCTAAAACTTGGCAGGTCTTTAAAGCAACAGGGTATATATTCTATTGTCGCCTATCCTGTCACCTAGGTAGTATTCATCGTAGTTTTTATTAAATAGAGCCTGGAATTTCATTCACCCTGTTTCTCACCTGTGGATAATTGGCCCTTCGGTAAACGCATACACTTCGTCACCGAACGGATAGACCGATATCATCGCGTTGTCTGACATGTGCTCGCCGGGGTTGAAGAACGCTGCTACCCTATTAGGTATAAGTAAAATACGTCATTTATTTTACGTTCGGCCTTGAGCTTAGACAATACAGAATTAGAAATAATGTTACTTCTACTCAATTTAATTTAAAATACAATGTAATTAATACCTTTTTAATCCCCGACGCAAATAGAGGGGTGTTATAAGTTTGTCTTGTCTGTGTGTCTGTCTCTGTGGCTTAACTCCCAAATGGATAAACCGATTTTAGTTTTTTTTTTTTATTTGAAAGGTAATTTGATCGAGAGTGTTCTTAGCTAAAAAAATGAGGCTTTTCTGTATCGGGGGTTTTATAAATTTTAATTCAATATGTTATAATCATTATTTTGTTAACATAGAAATCATATAACATATAAAACATCAATGATTAGTCCTAACCAAATCATAAGGTCTACGGATAGATTACAAACTAAATCGAAAGTTTGTTAAGGTGTTTGGCAATATTATTGCTGAGGAAAAAGAAGCCATTATAAAGAATCTAAAACCAACCAAACTGGCAATATTGCAAACACTACCAATAACAAAATTGGGACTTAATATAACTAACAAATTATATATTTATAACTCTATAAATCTGTCGACTCAAGCGTTCCAAAAAATCTTTATTTAAAAAAAATATATTTGAAAGTTTGTTACCTGTCAAATATAGTATGGCACGGGTCTGGCACGGACTTTGTGCCGAATTCGGAGACGACGATGCGATTGGCAGCACGATTCTTCAACAGCGTGTTGGTGCGGAGGAAACGGCACTGATACGTCACGTGACCATCGTCGATAGCAAACCTGGACAATACAATATTAGCTGCTTTTACAAAATTACTGAAGCAAAGTGGAGCGGTGTGGTTGACTTATGTTGTCATAGACTTCACACCATGCAGATGTGTATTGCGTAAAATCTGTTATTTAGAACGATTTTATTTCTGAAATATTAATATTTGTATTTTTTTCTTAAATAAGTACTTACTTAGGGTCAGCCCACATTGAGGCGCGACGTGGTCCTTACGTTTTATGTTGCAAAGTAGAACTTGCGATACAATATAGAACTTTATGTACAAGTTCTATATTGTATCGCAACTTACACAAAAATGTTTACTACACATTTCACCGAGCTGCGTCGCGAGGGTCAGCGCGAATAAACCGTGTGAGATGACCCTTATATTTCCAACTAACTACTAAATATTTTCGTAGTGGTTCTTAAACATAAAGTCACATCAAATAAAAATTAAGATGAAACTCTGTAAAAGGGGACTTTGACAAACAAGCGTACCTACCAAGCGCGAGTCAACGCGTTATTTGTAAGTAACCGTATTGTGAATTTTATTGTCATAATACATACATAAGATTTATGTATCCTGATATTAAATATGTTTGGCTTTCCCACGTAAAAATTCAAGCCAACACCACATCTTTTCTCTGCTTACAGTTACGACAGGCTCCTTATCATGGTCATTTTATTTCCAATTAGCTTCAGAAATAAATCTGACAATCTTTTATCAGAACGTCAATGATACGGTACATAACAACTATGTACATATTTTTGAGTGTTTTTTGAAAGCAGGAAAAGCAAACAAAAAGCTTTCACTGAATATATCTTTATATCTAACTAGCGACCCGCCCCGGCTTCGCACGGTTATATGCATGTATTATACATATAAACCTTCCTCTTAAATCACTCTATGTATAAAAAAAACCGCATCAAAATCCGTTGCGTAGTTTTAAAGATCTAAGCATACATAGGGACAGACAGACGCGGGAAGCGACTTTGTTTTATACTATGTAGTAATGATAAGAAAACGTGCTTTTCTTCTTATGTAAGTATCTAATAAAATAATACCTATACATATCATATTTGATAACATAATATTTGATAAGATATATGCAGTGATTATGTCAATAAATCCATTATTATGAGCATAAAGCATATTAGGCCGAATTAGATCAAGTTCATCGTTTGGTGGTTTTTGTTTAGCTGTTCCTTACTCATCTGTAGCCATAATAATAATTGGTGTTCATTCTCAATGGCCGCACTAGCTGGCAATTACTAACTAACCCTCAAAATCTGCTTCAATACGCCGCCACGAGCGAGTGTATCGCGACGTTTTCAAACAAAATCACTTGACGATGATTGATAGCTTTGTAAAGATAATTAATTTGATGGCACGACGATGATCGCCACGATAATATCGTTCGTGCAGGTCCCTTAATGTGCCCTACCCCTTACATTATTTAAAAATAACGCAGCGATATAAATATTTACCTGTGCAATAATGCAGAACTGTCAAACAGATGTTCGAACCTCATGTCTCCGACTTTGATTGAGCCAGGTCCATTGCGGAGTAGCGTACCACGAAGCCACTTGGGAAGTTCACCTAGTACAACACATCGTTTTCATAATTTTATTTTTTTAAATTCCAGTAAAGATAGATCAACGAAAATACGAATAGATTGTTAGTGAAATAGTAAGATGACTAATAATATAGATATAAATGCTAAATACATAAACGTGCTTACATACAATCATAGTTTTTTTTTAAATATCTGAGTTCACTTGTAGTTTCATATTGGTATACTTTTTAAAAATAATGTTTGATAATACTTTTGAACATTTTTTTAAACGAATTTTTGTTTGTGCTTTATGTATGAGAACTTATTCTGATTAAACTGATAATTTTTGAACCTTTGTAATTCTATAAGTAGTTAATTTAATATTTTTGTGAAATTTTTACATGTTTTAGCACATGTTAGCTTATTAAAAATAAATATTTAAAGAAATTTGAAAAACACGGTCAACAACAAAAAACACACAATCTACTGCACGGTACGCCGAAGATCGTGGGTTCGAATCCCATCCGTATCAGTTGTTTTTTCAAATTTCTTATTAAATATTTATATAAGTAACTTGTTTTTTAGTGATTTTTCACAACTATATTTAATGATTTAATATCTTCAATGTGCAAGTAAGATAACGATTTAGGTAAGTACGTGTGGCGACGGCGACGGTTAGACTAGGTAATTAGCCAAATAAAGCGTAATCTACTGTAAGTACATATTATATTTATATATTTGTTCTAGCGAGATAATTATATTATTATTATCAATGCAAAGGTGTTATGCAAAAAATTTGGTTATCAACATGAAGCCGAAAATACTCTATAGGTAGGTAATAAAGATAAAGATGAGTTCATTATTTATTTTTGCAGCACGTGAATCGTGTGCTGCACTTAATATCTGCACACTAAATGTCTCGCATTTAGTGTGTCTACAATTTCAGTTAACACATTAACTGTGACAGACGAATAACAATTAATTTATCGAAGGTAAAACCAACACTATAGTAGATCCATTATTACGTGCCGCTAAAATAAAAATAATAAATCAGCCTATAACTGTCCCACTGCAGGGCAAAGGCCTCTTGTTTAAAGAAGGGTCGAGGATTAATCACTAATAATATCACCACGCTAGCTCACTGGGAGTTAGTGGTTTTAGACTATTAAGTCTACGCTTCCTTACGATGTTTTCCTTCACCCTTAGTCAGTCGTGTCTCCTCTTTCACAAGATAATAGACCATTAAATAGCCTAAATAGCCTGATTCCTTCATATTGGAAACTACTGATAAAAGATGGTAATTATTTGTAGGAACACAATATTATATTAACTGTGCATTATATTGTGTTTGAACGTAACTGAAAACTGCAAGTAAGTAACTTAATTTGATAATATATCCCCGGAAAATAAATCTGTTAATATGTCTCTATAATTAGTCTCTAGATCTTTTTTTTTACTAAATTTCATTGATTTTAACTAGGTAATATACAAATTAAGATCTAACTTCGTTTGTGTTCTGCACGCTCTATGCGCACGGGATAAACTCCTCTTAAATATGTGAAATAACCATTCAAAATATTGTTACGTACCTTCGATCATTCCCTCCAGCGGTTCGGATACTTCTTCTTCACAAGATCGGAGCCATACGCTCGCATCACAGTTAGGATATAACTTCTCCTCTGTGGCGGCCATTATAGCTAAAACTACACATTTTGTTTACATTACGCGGTCAAAATATAGACGCGAATAGAAGTAGACATTTAACTCGTGATAAGGTCGATTAGACCTCGGAACCATACCTATTTTGTTAGCGAATAGACAATTTAATTAAAGGGTTGAGAAACCGAAGTAACATTTTTAAAACTGACGAAAAAATCTAAAGGAAAAGCAATACTCAGTATTTAACTGAAAAAAATAACTTAGTAGTCCTGAAAGTTTTTTTTTAAAGCTGTAGATGGGAATTTTTTATCAATTTAATTGACTAGGAACTTTAGTAAGGTGCGAATTCGTTTAACACTATGTTTGAGTGATGAAAATGCTGTTAGAATTGTAATAACATTTTTTTTACTCTAAAAATAAAACTTTACATTTTTCTCTTTTTATAACGGGAAAATGACCACCGATAAGCCACAAACATTTTTGTAAATAAACTTATTAAAAAAACAATCAATTTTCAGCCGTAAACGAACAATTCAATACTTTTCGCACCACAACAACCATGACCTTGAACGAACGAGCCCTAAGCTAACGTCGTACTTACCGAATCGCACAGGAATCCCAAAATACAGTTATACTAATACTCAAACTATGTTCGAAATTCAAACACAAAAGAAAAAAAATATCAAACAATTTCTTAAATTCTTTTTAAACGTCAATTTTTTTTATATTGCGAATATTATCGCAAGTCTAGCGTTGTAAGTCTGTAGACGTACTGACACTGAGTGTAGGGGTAGCTACTCCCCGCGTGGGCGACCTTCAGCTGCGCAGTAGGTACGATGCCTACGAACAACGACAGTGCACTACACACAGAATCTCCGACAACGGATTTATATTCAGAATTACCGAAATTATTATAATCTCACGCCTACGCTCTCACGCGGTGGTGCTTGTATGTATTTCAGTATTATTTTTTATACCTACCTATATATTTTTATTACAAGAGCTTAGCTTGCAACCTTAAAAAATAAAGGCAAATCTTGCAAGCTGAATTAGAACCTCTTCATCTTATGCAAGTATTCATCTTATATCTTATATCTTATGCAAATATTCATCTTATAAATTTTTACAAGTTGTTTAGGACCAACGTCAATTCATTTATACATATTATGGTAAGCATGACCTTTATCGGATTAGCTCTGGATAAAAGAACTTTTCAGTCAACAGAACACACTACATTGCATTTTTTTATTTTAAAATTTCTATTATAACGCCGACAAAGTTATAAAAAAAATTAATAAAAATATTAATTTGAAGGTTTTGGCAGTCCAACTGTCATACCACTAGGATATCGCTGTTTTATATTCTTCAAAACAAACTGTTGATGAGCAATTAAAAGGATAACCACACCAAACAATTGACGATCGATGACGAGAAACTGTCGATCATTCTTAGTCCGACCGTAGAGAATCATAGAGCGACCGTAGATCTGACTTCTTTACATAATATATAACTATAAATTAAAAAACCTCCGATGCAAAAAAACCTAATTTATTTTTAGCTAAGCACACTGGAGTTAATAATACCTTTCAAATGAAAAAAAAACTGAATCAAAATCGGTTTATCCGCTTGTAAGCTGCGATGCCACAGAGACACAGGGGTACAGACATGTTAAAATTATAACACCCTCTTCTTTTTGCGTCGGGGATTAAAAACAAAGTCGCTTTCCACCCGTCTGTCCCTCTGTACGCTTAGATCTTTTAAACTACGCAACGGATTTTAATGCGGTTTTCATCAATAGATAGAGTGATTCAAGAGAAAGTTGTATACAAGCTGTTGGACCCGGTAGGTGGCGCTACAATCTGGTTAAATTAGACACAAGGACACAGCTACGAGAGGGTCAGATGGTAGTTCATAAAATTATTATACCAAACTCAACATAATTAAGGTTAGAGTAGATATAGAGTAGAGATAGAAGATTGAGTCCAGTGGGAATTTATTCAATTCAAATTAGTATGAACACAATTATTGAATTTTTAACACGTGCGTATTGCGTGCATAACTAATATTAAGTTATGAATAGTGATAAAATAGGGTTTGAAAAACCAGAGCAGTAGTGCGAGGAAAAGCTGGTAACCTATATTTAAATATAATAAAATTCTACAGAAATGTATAAATGATGGGAAGATAAATTTTTTAGTCAAAATAATAAAAACGCCCCTAAATAATGATCAGCAAGTATAATCTTAAAAAGTGACATAATATATGATACATAATTTTTATTTAAATTTTTTTAAATATATAATATTTTCTTTAGTAAAGCCAGATTAATGCTCGATTCGAATCTGTATGAGAAGGCCTTGCCTTGCAGTAGGACAATTACAGGCTGGTTAATTATTATATTATATGTTAGGAGAACCAATGTCGATGTTCTACGGTTTTTAAGTTTAGGTGCTAGAAATAAGTTTTCAAGAAACGTGCATAACATCATCATGATTTTCCCGCTTGGATCTCAGTACATTTGAATTTACATTGTTACAAAGGACAGATAATAGAGACCTACAGGTAATAATAGTATCTATTAAATGATATCGGTCACAATCATCATATTGTATCAATTCTTTTTAATTTTGAGTTGACAATATCTTCTTTTGAGTCATTGCCTGATTGTTCTACGTAATTAAAAACAGTTATCATATAATTGGTAGCAGTAATTTGCATTTTGTGCCTCGGAAAGCACGTAAAGTCGTCGGTCCTGCGCCTGATCTCTCTCCGGTCGTGTTGGATCCCCATCGTCGAGTTCCATCGGACTATTAGAGTGAGAGAGTGCAACTATGTTTGCGCACACACTTGTAGTTGGCTGATTTCCGTTGAGATTGGCCGCTGTGACCGAAATTCGGTCAGTAAGACATTATTATACCTTTCTTACAAAAAAAATCTCTACAAAATATATTAAGTACCTACTTATTAGGCTTTTCTAATTAATTAGGATTCCAGCCTAAAAACAAAAGAAAATATTTAAGTAGGTACGACGTCAATGAGCGAATGAAACTACACACGGTACAAAATGGAAACGGGATAGAAGCTGTCGACATTGAGATCGAACCTGACTGTGACATTGAAACCCGAGCGCCAGAGGGCACTGTATCTACCATCCTTAAACCGGCGCAAACATAAGCGACAGCGAATTAATCTACATACCTAGTAGTAATTGTTTCGATGATTCTAGATGAACCATTTGCCTTTTGCATTTTCTTTCTTCGTATTCGTAGCTCTGCGACCAGTCGTTAAATCAGGTTTTAGGTAATATCGTTTTTTTATAGGTATCATAAAGTCAGAAGACTAAGGTACTTACTACTTACAAAACCACAAGACGACCAGGGTTGAACTACGCTTTACCAATAATAGTATCCACTATCATACAAACTTTATATCTCCGTAGTTCGAAAACTAGTCAGTTTTTTTCAGTCAATCCAATAACTGCTATGGGAAGAACTAACTTTTTTATAGCATTGGCTACAAGAGTCACTAAATGGCGGACCTTAATCCGGATCCGGACTTTTAAGCCAAATGTTGACAGAACAATAAATAATGATCTGTCGGTCTGTCTGTGTATTTTACATTTTATTACTTTTTGGTTGATATAGTCATTGCCTACCTAGACCCGGACCGTACTGAAAATGGACCCCCAATCAAACTAGCTATATCCTTGCTACGAGTATAGCCTAATAATAGGCCCCTCCCAGCTAAATTTAATTTAGTTATGTAATTCGTATCGCTCAGTGTGTCACTTAAGCCGAACGGTAGTACACGTGGATGGATGATCCCCCTGAGAGGGGGAGGCTTTGCCCCCGTGACCTTCTCCGTGGTAAGGCCACGTTCCAAGTTCAGACGTATAACTACATCGTTATAAATCGGGATAACATATCCGTTTTCTGGTAGAATTTTGCTTGATATTTACAAAGTTACTTTTCCTAATGATTATAACGGCCTTCGTCTCACAAACTTGACGCTTTTAGCAATATTTTCTTTTTAATTAGTTATACATATATACAGTTATACTGTTATACATATACAAATAGTTCTGTTGCTATAGTTAGTGACCACTGTCAGCAGAGCAACAAATCTTTATTTGAAATGACCACATAATGACAAATGACATTTTGATCGTTGCAAAATGTATTTGTAATGTACTTACACAAATCTGATTCCCTAGTTGATCAATCTAATGATCAGGCAGCGACTGCATACAACTCACGGAGACTCGGGTTCGATTTCTAGATCAGGCAAAGTGTTAAGGGTTGTTTTTAATCTGGAAAATTTCAGTATGCTCAGCAGTATCTGTGCTGCTACAAACAATTTAGGGAAAATAATCAGTACCTAGGTAGCGATTACTAATATCCTTCAGACCGAATTTCGGTCACAGCGGCCAATCTGAGATTAGCTAACTACGCAGGAGATACTATAGTGCACTAGTGTGTGCGCAAACACAGGTTCACTCTCTATTCCCTCACTCCCATAGTCCGATGGGACGGCAATCTGATACGACCGGAGAGAGATCAGGCGCAGGACCAACGCCTTTACGTGCTATCCGAGGCACGAAGTAAGTGAATACGCACATAACTTACGAAAAGTCAGAGGTGCTCGCCTTGGGTTCGAACCTGAGACCTCTGACTGCCAGTCAACGGTCACCACCACCAGGCTATCACGACTCAAATATTACTAGCGCAGTATCGACTCTGTTGGTACGTATGTACACTACGCAGGTCAGTTACGTCCGCAAGTACCACATAGCTACGCAATTGACCTTTATGGTGGCGACAAATTGGCTATCGATTTAATCCCTCTTAACTCCAGGAAGCGTGGGCTGGTCTTGATCGTCTTTATTTACTTAATCCTTCCGTACTTCCAGAATAAAACAGTATTTTTAATCTGTTTTTAGAAAAAAATGCCCAATAGGAGCTTCTCGTGTATATTATAGTCGTGGTCGTGGTAGCTACTGGAGGCGCCAATCTTGTGGCCCAGTTCTGGGCTATCACAATTTAGATTGCCTTAGACACGCTAAAAAAAAAGATAGTCATAGTTATGATTTATAAACATGATAATTTCCCAATGCATAAACACAAATACCGGTGGACCACAGAAAAATTTGTCCCATGCGGGAATCGAACACGTGACATTTAGCGTAGCTGGTCTATCGTTTTGCAAGAACGTACTAAGGAGGCAACCAACCGAGCATACCTAAAGGTAGGTAACGCTAGCTAAGCTCGACGAATGGTTACATAATCCAGAAAACTGTGCCGTGAAGTGGCTGTCAGTTTCCATTGGCCATTTATTGGATGACTGTGCCTCGCAAGTCGCAGTAGGTTTATTCTTTTCTTTTTCTTTCCTACAAAATAGGTACAGGTTATAGTTCATCATGAGATAGCGCGTCTTAATGTATTAAAAAGCAATGATAACAGACTATTTTTGAACGGATCATAGGTCATTGATAAAAGTCAATAATATTATTTAAATTAAAAATAAATTCGGGTTAAAGCACGCGTAGAATTCTTTTAGTTTAAGAAAGTTTTTCTGCGAATGCATCGCACTTTTTTGCAAATTAATAATAAAATTATCCCTCCCAGACTTCTGTTTATGTCAGCTCGGGCTTAGCTTGTAGCCAACGCCCTAGCCGAGGCCTTACTAGGGGTCCACGCTAAGGGGCGCTCTTAGCTACTGTTGCTTTATATAATCTACTACCTTAGCTAGAGACCTTTCAGGTTCCCCCAGCCACAAAAAAAAAGATTTATCAATATTGTAGTGCCGAAATTTTTAGTACTTATTGCTATTGTTTTTTTTTTTTCCCCTTTTTAGTTCCATCAACTTTCGGAAAAGCTACTGAATTGTTGGTCGCCCATACTGAAGTATTGTCTCTTCGTTTATTAGTTATTAGACCACCAACAGTTATTAAACAAACTTATCGCGAAATATTAGATAATAAATAATTATTCAATTAATAAAAAATTACCAGCACAACAACTTCAATTTCTTTATCTGTCAGGCCCTCATTTTTTCTGTAATAATAAAATTTGATCTACCTAACCTGCCTACTACAACCCGGGATACAAAAAAAAAGTCTATTTCTTTTTACTCACACTCAATTTGCCTTATTATTTAGATTTCTGTGCACTCAATCAATCTACCTTTCAAATAAAAATAAAAAAATCAAAATCGGTTCATCCCTTTGGGAGCTACGAGATACTATTTTTTTTATCTAGCTTTAAATCATAATAGTGACAGAATTTAATCATCATTAGCGTCGTTTGACGTCTCTGAGTGCGGCACTAAGTGTGATTTTTAATATGCCTACAAATCCACTCTATCAGCTTAGGATCAAAAGTGCATTAGCCCCACATTTTATTGATATGGTTAAGCCTCTTTATAATGCTTTCGAAAAAATATATTATGATAAACTCGTCAAGTGCCAAATAAATTTAAAACCGGCCAAGTGCGAGTCGGACTCGCACACCGAGAGTTTCCGTACAAAAACGCCGCCGCGGCCGTAAAAACACGTTTCCTGATTGAATAATTATTTTAATGAATTTATTTTATTTATATTATTTTTTTGTTGTTACAGCGACTATAGCAGTACACTATTACTGTTAAAAAGACGCAGCCTAGGCAGACGGAAACGGACGGACAGACAGCGCAGCGGAGGTTTAGTAATAGGGTCCCGACTCCCGTTGGCAGTTTGGGTGCGGAACCCTGAATACTGTCAGTGACCATTACTTTTTATGCAGCAGGCATGGTTTACTTTTTTTATTATCTCGTAGGTTGAATGATCTAAGTCTCGTAGGCATCTCGCAGACTTTAATAATAAGTGACGTTGTTGTAAGTATAGAAATGAAAGTGAAGATAAGAAATTACGACATCTGCAGCTTAAGTTTATTATTATGCAAAACTGCATAAAAACAGCTGTTATCGGATTTATCTTATCGGTCATCCACTGCACTGTAAAATTTATGATTAGGTACACTGTCCGAGCTTAAACCAAATGTAATAGCCTTATTTTACTTGTGGAAGTCTTTATGAGTAGATACCCCATCACTAAATTGAAATTAAAATATTAATTGCATTCTAGAATGTGGTAAAACTGTGAGATCATCGTGGACCCTGACGGGCACAGCAAAACTAGGAGAGAGGAAGTGGGCTTAAAATTACATTACGTTTGCATATTATACCTACACATAATTATAGTTAGATATTTTATTTGGTATATATTCGTTTTAAAATGCATTCAGCATACCATTATTTATTGTTATCCTTAATTAATTAAATATCATTATATAGGTGTTACTCAGCATTAGGTAAATTACCTACTTATATTTATTAATTTACTTGTATTAAGGTGTAGTTATAATTTTTTATATTGTATATTTATTTATTTGTAATTATATTAAAGTAATGAGAATGTTTGGTTTTAATGTAATAGTAATAAACCAAGGCACGTGATGGGGTTGAGTGTCGCCAGATCCGATATTCCTTTATTCCGATTTACTTAAAAAATTAAATGTTGACCATATTTTTTGATGAACAAAAAAAGAATCGCTCAAATCGACTCACTAATCACGGAGTAGGTAATCGAAAAGGAGAAATTTCTACTCTATTCAGCTCTATTTATTTTTTTAAAGTTTGTAATAAAAAAATACGCTTCGAATTGAGTCACTAATGCTTTTTGTAAGTCGGTTACAAAGAGCGTAATAGGAAAAATCGGGAGCAGGAATAATGTATAATATAATTACCTACCTACATCTTTTTATTTATTTATTTATTTCTCTACCCTACCTTCCTATCGTGATCTGACTGTACCTAATTTGGTACATAACTACCTCGGACCGCACGATGAGACACGTGAATGGAAAGGTTTCGGCAGCAAAATATGATGAAATTCTGAATTTCCTTTGCGAATTTAACTCTCCCAACTGTTGCCACTGATATACTTACGTAGTTTTGAAGTGACTTTAAATTTCGGTCGAATAATCAATATCTCATCTAATTCCGTGACACTCTTAATTTAGTAGCATTAACTTTTTTACTACCTGAATATTCCACTTACAGAAATTTATATTAAGTCTTAAAGTTTAGTAAAGTAAAGTACCAAATTACGAAAGTCACAGAATTAGATGAGCTTACCCGATTTATAATCATGGTGAGCGTTGTCACCAATCACTCATCTGTCTATCTCTTTGCTAATGGTATAATAGAACCCATGTCCGCTAAGCTGCTCTTCTCTTAATGCAGTAAGTGGTAAAAATCTGCAGTAATCGTGTACTTTAGTAAAAAGAGAATGTAGATTGGAAATTGGAATCATTTTACTACTTGTACTTTGAATAAAGTACGCGATTTGAAATTTTGCTTTCCAAAAATATTTTTAACAGTCCTGTTAGGCTTATTATTCCCAAACTTCATTGGGGTCGGCTTCTGATCTAACTAATGCAGCTGAATATCAGTTTTCTACGAAGCGACTGCCTATCTGACTTCCTTTACATAATGGGATACGATATTCTGAAGTTATATTAGCTGTCAGGATTTTTTGAGGATACCGACTCTCTTTGACGACTGTCAAAGACCTTCATGACAGCCGAGGCCAACGGCTTTCCGAGGCACGGAGCAGGTGATAATTAGTTTATAATACGCACGTAACTTACCAAAAGTTACGCACATAGTTACGTGCTTTGGGTTTGAACCTAAGACCTCTGACTTGCCAGTCAAATGGTTATACCACTAGACTATCACTGCACATCTGCACATTTTAAACAGACATTATAGTCACTCTTGTTAAGTACGCCCATGTCATTTCTAGTTACCATTACTTCTATGAAGAGGCCCTACAAATACTTTTTGCAGCAAATCACGTGAAAAAATACTTGAGACTCGTGCAAAAAAACTTGTGCAAGTAGCGTTCCACTTCACGTGAGAGCCAACGTGGGGGTGTTACGAATGAAACATATTGTGGAAAACGTGCGTCCAAGCGTGCATCCAGACACTGTTCAGTTTAATAAGCTTTAACTAGTATGAATGCTAAATGTGTGGAAAATGAGGATAAGGCGACAGTCTCGCCACTTTTAAACAATATGTAATTATAATACTTACCTATAATTTATAATAATTAAACTATTTGACAGATTTATTGATAGATTTGAGTCGTGATAGCCTAGTGGTGGTGACCGTTGACTGGCAAGTCAGAGGTCTCGGGTTGCGCACCTCTGACTTTTCGTAAGTTATGTGCGTTTTAGAAATTAATTATCACGCTCCGTGCCTCGGATAGCACGTTAAGCTGTTGGCCCCGGCTGTCAATTGTAGATCTTTGACAGTCGCTACGGGTAGTCAGAAGCCCGAAAGTCGGACAACCTGTCTTACCAAGGGGATAATTAATTAATTTAGTCGATTGTTGGACAATAAAATAAAAATGCGCAGAAATTTTTACTTATTTATTGTTTCTACATTTATAAAAACGTTTATGTTTACATTTTTTATAATACTGTTGACTTAGTTACTTAATTATTCAATATTTTAACACGTAAACGTTTGTTTAATTTTAATTTTTTCCGTATTTCCCTGTTATCTTAAACGTCATATTTGTAATGTTTCGATTATTCAGGTTTCACTTGCATAAATTTCATCAAAACGATAAAAATTAATTCGCGGATAAAATAACAAAATTATGAAAACCTAAATTGCAATATTTACTCATTATTCTTTACATAGATTCATAGCAAAAAAATAAAAATTGATGCCTATTTACTAGGTAAGTACCTACATGATATTGATTTGTTACATTTGTGCAGTTTGAGCATCGCAATACCAATATTATACATAGGTTTGACCTGCACGTGTTTGACTGAGCATAGCACAATGTAATTATTAGCTGTGTGTCCGTCGATCTTTTAATTGGACTTTTGGGTCTTCTTAGGTTCGACAGGTTTGCAAACCTCGCAGGGTCCTGTTCCTGGTGGAAGGACGACCTTCCCTGGGTGCAAGTAATACTCGTCACCACACGCGTAGCATCGGCCCAGGTTTAACATGTCCTCAAAGTCAACTCTAATACAAAAAAATAATTATAATTCATATACAAGCTGATTTTTTAAAAACCAACCAAATTTGAGTAGGTAATAAGGGGGCTTAGCCAAGTTGACTATCTACAATCGCTAACGCTATAGAAAACGAAAGAAATGTATAGGATTTTCGTTATGTCACGTGGTCAAACCAAACGAATTTCTATAACAATTTCATGAACAATTTAAATATGAAACGTTTTCTATAGCGTTAGCGATTGTAGATAGTCAACTTGACTAAGCCCCCAGGTCCATGAAACAGAACAACTTTCTCTAAGGAACATAAGTCGAAATCTGATAACGAAAATTCAACTTCAACATTGTGTCACGTGACCAGTCACTTTGTATGAGAAGTAAATTTTCAGTTTTTAGATTTCGACCTATGTTCCTTGACGAAAGTTGATCAATTTCAGAGACCTGATTACGCCCTTAAATTTGGCTGGACTCTAAAAAATCAGGTTGTATTTTATTATCATCGTAAACGTTTGGATCCGTCTTTACTCTCGTTGCTAAAAGGAGGGGGGGACGGGTCCTCCTTTTAGTAAAGACAAGCAACATACTTAGTGATTTTTATTCTAATATCTGCGGCGGCGGCGTTGCGTCACCGTCTGACACACTACGCATTTTTGGAGGTGGACAGCCGACAACACCGCCCTGACCAAGATAGCTAAATAGTCTGGATTGTCGAATAAGTGAACGACTGCATGACTGATTCACGATTCCGGCAGGGGACAAACTACCTAAATAAATATTTGTATTGTTAAAACAATAGATATAAGTACCTACCTAATTTCTAACTCATGTTTGTACGGATCATAGCTTTAGGTAATATCTGAATAAATGTTTTTTTAGGTACTGTTATTACTTGCCTGGGCCCCTTCCTGGGGTACCTTATTTTAACCTTCATAAGGTGATTTTAAATTTTTAATAATTTTAAAACCATTCATAATTCATATTCATATTTTGATCCAATTAATAAAAATCATAGAAGCTTTGTCTATCGTGTACTTATAGGCTAAGCCCCCTCCAGCTATAAAACCTCACACATAATACCTATATCTCTCACACTTATCTCTAGTTGATTTATGGCGTTACAGAAACAACAGTTTTTGCTAACCGGCTCTCTTCTAGCAGCCTCTTCTCAGCCTCGTTAAGCGTAGGAACATTGTATTCAATAATGCCTCCCTTTCCGACCTTGACGGGCGTGGCGCAGATGGGCATGTTATAGCACTTCGCTGGGTCGCCTTGCTCCACCAGCGCGCTATCGATGAACGTCGAACCCTCGAACAGACCTACAAGAAAAAAATATGCATGATGATCATTGACTAGCAAACTTAAGGACTCTTGTTCTAAAGTCAGAGAATCCTGATCTGATTTTTCGCAAGTGCATTTAATAAAATAATTATCACTTGCTCAGAGCCTTGGAGGCTCGGAGTGCAGGTAGAGCCGTCGGTTCTGCGCCTAAACTCTCTCCGGTCGTGTCGGATTGCCGTCCCATTTCTTTTAGGTAGGTACCTATATGTGTGTGAGGGAACAGAGTGCTCCTAAGTTTGCGTACTTGATGAACTTGTGAAGAATAGTCATACCTACAAATTACAAAGATTCTTATCTACGAGTAGGTATTCCAAATCATTTTCTGAAAAACTTTTATTAATGTAAACTGATAACATGGACCTTTCATGAGGTTGAGAACAAATCTAGCCGTGGAGAAGCCGATGGAGAGATGTCCTTGCTCGTTGTTACTCTTCACCTTGCAGATGATTTCATCAGCTTCACGCACCAAACGCGTCAGACAGTCTGTCTGTGTCTAGAAACATAAGTAATAATGTTTCATGTAAAAATGTAACAACACTCGCTACTGCTTAAAAAACGTTTTGAAATCTCATGTGGAGCCAAACCCTGGGCCAGTCTTCATTGGTCAAAAAAGTTTGACGCTCCAGCCGTTTTGTTGATCTATATAAATTATAATCTCTTTATTTTTCAATAACATGAGAGAAGGCTATGAAGAAAAGAGCTAATGAGCTGTTAATTGACCTTAATTTCAGGAAACGTCGTTAATCATTTTTAAATAATTTGTAAACTGACCGAGGGTAAGAATATAATATACTGTTGTACTACGTAAAGAAGCGACACGCGCCGCCCCCTGCCAATTTATTGTAGGTTTTAATCTTATCATAATTAGAAGGTATCGTTTCCTTAAAGCCCCTCTATCGTCCCTACTTACTTGAGGAAAGTTCTTAGCTTTTCCAGCAGAGAAAACGGGGACTCTGGTGCAACGTCCAGTGCCACAGACAACGGGCAAATTGCTTTTTGACGGATCCCCACCGGTAATGGCACAGAAGAGTTGGTTGGCGCGCATGGCGTTGATGGCGTTAACGCCCAGCACACGACGCTTGTCGTACACACCCAACATCTTCAAAGTCTGTGTAAAAAAACGTTGGTTAACCTCTATTACTATTATTGGTATCTACTGGTATTACTAATATTAGACCTTATTTATCCATAATACAAGACAAAATACTAGTGGATAAAAACAATTTAAACGGTTACCCGGCGTACACGATACTATTACACAAACTATCTTATTTATATAGCTGATGGTGATTTCCACTTAATCCGGTATGGCTTTCTAGCCCGTCAAAAAAATCTTTTTAAAAACTAACGTGCATGCACAGCGCAAAGTTGCAGTCGACAGGCGGCGTCTGAACCGCAAGGATGGCTTGTGGACAGAACTGCGCAACTGCTAACGTCACAGTGCGAACTTGCTGCATGTTTTGGAAGAAGAGGTCTCGATCCAGGGTATTGCAACATGGCGGTAAGAGGTACGCTCCCCCGCAGATTAGGACCACGTCTGAGTTCTGTTGGTAAAAAAATATTTGAATTCATTACGAAATAAGGTTACAAACCCATACCTAGGATCACCTAGATAAATTCCATATATTGGCTACACTATGCTTCTTCTTAGCGTGTCGATGACAATCTAAATTGTATCAGCCCAGAATTGGGCTATGCACTATGCTACTAACCCGACTCAATTAACAAGCTTTGGGTCAATATGACAAGTATACCTACTACCTATGTAGGCTGATTTATTAATTTGATATTTTGATGTTTTTGAATTTATTAAAACTTGGTCTGTGCTTCAAAGAGGACGGCTTTATTTTAGTATTCACAAACTTAGTTCTTAATATTTTTATTTTTGGTTCCAGCTGTCACCGCCTCAGACTCTTTTTTGCTCTTATCATAAATCCTACGACAGTTAAATATACGCCACTTCAAAGAGAGATAGAATGTTTACTCCAATACGTTTATAAAAAAAATATAGAATACGAGTCTATAGAATTATGATATTAAATCTTACATGTAGCGCGTCCTTAAGAAACATGCGTCCCTGATAAGCTTCGACCTCAGTGCTGGTATCAATATGCGCAATATCGTTGGCGACACCAAGCACACACCGTTCCGGTTCGTCTTCATACATAGCCAGGGTTTTGATCACCTTCTGCTGCTTCAAGAACAGGCAGACGATGCGGCCCACGTCAGTCCCAGCGCCTATTACAGCTACCTGAGTTGGAAAAGAAGATTGGTTGATACTAAATTTAAGAAGTTACTTAATTACAATTTAAGTAGGTAATTGGAGAAATCTAAAAAATGACAGGCTAAGTATTTACAGTATTTTTTAATCAGATGAGGTAATAACTGCTCTAGAAAAATACGGCAAGTAGGTAGGTATAATTTATATAAATGTAGTGCAAATAGCGCTGAAATCGGCACCGCAAAACCACACAATATATCAACGAAGAGATTAAGTATCAACCACAGACCTTATGCGGCGGAAACCGAGGCACCGGACAGTACTTCTGGCATTCCTTCTCGATCTGAGCAATGGCCTCGGATATCACGAAGTTCTTGTAACCTCTGAACGGCTGCTCCTTCCGCTGCACCGGCCTCAGGAGTCGCCTGAAGCCACTGAAAGCCTGACGCAACATTGTGACTTCAGACTTTGTACAAATTCGATCTTGTACAATTATATTAGTTTATTGGAGAATGGATTTTGGTTTACTTTAATTTGCATTGTTAGTTTCCACTGACATATTAGCTACTGACAAGTTAAATGAAAGAGATTGAGAATTCATAGTTCAAAGCATAAAGGTTCAAAGCGTTGACTGAACGTTCAAAGTATAAACGAAGTATTCGTTCAGAGATGAACGTACCTATTTATGGGGTTGTACCTACCTAGATGTAGAATTGACGATATCCTATGATACCTCCCAACCGATTTCGATCACGGCTACTGCTTCATCACCGCGAATATAGATGTCGCTTATGTGCTCTTATAAATATGACTGTTATATCCAATTTTATTTGCGCAGGTCAGCGCGCATTGTGGGCATGTGAATACACCATACTTACTACCTATTTTAGCAAGCCCTACATAACCGTACGTTTTACTCCTCAAAAAAGACTAGTTTAGTTAAGGTACTGATCTAACCGATCTGACCAACAATTTGTAGTCGGCTTGCGAGAAGTAACATTGCTATGCGTTTGTCAGACTAAAAGTTCGGAGAGCGGAAGAGAACTGGCTCCGTACGGACTCTACTTGACTCGCATCGCCAAACTTCGAGTGTGAATGAATCATAATTCACAAAACCGTAAAACCTACTTTTAGGCAAAAACTTGCGACTTTTTAGTAAAACTATTTACTAGAATGCCAAGACTACTTTACTCCGCTCCGCTGAGATCTTTCCTGATCAACAAGAATAAATGGTTTACGAGCGGGATTTGAACCCGCGACCTACTGGGATGATAGACGATAAAGTTCATCGTGATTATAGTAGTAATTACTAAACAGAAATTAACGAAAAATTTAGCCCCATACGAACAAACGACATTTACCGCTACGTCAATCTCTAAACCATCTATGCCAATCATGTCGTTGAATGCCTCCCCTTGGTTATTTAAATTACTTATTTTGAGGGTTAAGGTAAGATTAAAACAACATGTAGAACAGACATCAATTTAATAGATATAAGTTTCACCTATATATTATGTTTAACATTCATATTGATTATTATTATATTGTCTACCCATATACAGGCATACTTGTTTATGTATAGATACAACACGGAGGAATTAAAAAATGACTAGAACTATAGAGAATGAAAGCCGCCCAGACAACTTTACGTATCAACAATATTGTGGTACATGACTAAGTACATGGCTCAGCTATCACAAACAGTACCCACGATTCTGGCGTTACTTACAACCACTGAAATATGAACTAAAATGAGGGTACTCTTACATTTACATTTGACACAAAAAAAACTTAGCGAGCCCGCGCTAAGATGGGTTTCTCGAATCACATCACCGATATAAATTCCAAATACATAAATACTCTTTTTTAAAAGTTTGAAAGTAACGCCATTTTGAACGATTAAACATTTTTGTAATTCGAATCGAATCGTAGGTACTTACACGTTACTTAACAAAATCTATTGCTTCATTACAACAAGCTGTTGACAACCTTTTAAATAAAATCTATTAAATAACTATGAAAACTGACAATGTCTGTACAATTTACATCGAAGTAAAATCACAAAATCAATATTGAAAAAAATGTCTGTCTCACATAAAATAAACTTACGAAAAATTGTGCTCCCACTTCGATGAACAAACTTCAAATTAAAAAAAGTTTACAATATTATCTGGCACACAATTTACAAAAAAAAAAACTTACAATAAACAGATCTTTGCTAAGATTCAATAAGTGCGACTAAAATCTAGTAAAAATATGAAATCAACAATAAAATAACAACATCAATATTCTTTGTCTATATTCAAAATATCTCACAAAACTTTACCTAAGACAATATACATAAAAAGTCCGCGACACCATTCAGTCGGTTAAATTAAAATTAAATAAAAACATTGTGTTGTTTTAAAAATAAACAATAATTAAATAAAAACATTGTGTTGTTTTAAAAATAAACAATAATTAAATAAAACATTCAAAACTGTCTTAAAATTTCAAATAGCAATAAAAATAATTTTACCTCATCTTTGAATTTTTGAAATCCAGTAAGGATTTAAAATCGGTTACTGGCGTCAAAGGTGAGGGCGTAATCACCCTAAATCTTTTATTAAAAATCACATTATCTTAAAGAACATTAATTGTAAAACTACTGATTACATTTAAACAAGCTCTTTTCGAAGTAAACATTAAGAATATTAACCGAAGAGATTTGGAACCGAACTATTGTTTTATTTAAGTGGTGTTTGATTCATGTACAAAACTCGTCACTCATCTCCTTAAGTCTGTAAAATTAGCTGCGGTGCGATTTGTCACATGGAATAGTCGCATTTACATTATAATTACTTTGTCAGTGGCCTCGCTAGAATATTACAAAAAACAAAAGAATTTGAATTTGAAAAAAAAACGTATTTGAATTTAAAAAAATGTCCGTCCTATGTCCGTTTCTGTACCTAAACCTGACAACATACATGCAAAATTTCAGGGTGATCAGTTCATTGGTTTAGGCGTGAAAAGGTAACAAAAAAACTTACTTTTGCATTTATAATATTAAGTTATGATTAGGATTAGGATTGTTTATTAACAGAGATTAATTATAGATCCCGATAAGCATTTCACGTGGTTTCATGCATGAAGGAACACACGCACAAACGCGAGGCAAATGCCACTCGCAGCTAACTTCACACACTTGCGCGTACTTGGATGAACCTTCAGAAGTACAAAACATTACTCCAATGAGCCTAGGACTTCTTGACACTTTTGGCGCCTCATTACAGTGGGCTCACGTTGTTACTTTCCAGTTCTGACTGATTCTTTGCACTAAATAGATTTTTTTTCTAACGATCAACGCTGTTGTTACCGTCTACGAGACGCTGGCTCGAAGTTAACTTCAAGTCGACTCAATAGCCATAAGTAAAGAAAAAGAAGATTTAGTTTTTAATTATTATTAAAAATAGTTAAACTTAACTAGGAATTATTCAAAATAGATGAATTAAAAAGAAAATCGTAATAAGTATTTGAATGACACTGATGGAAGTAAACTGACATAATATAATCTCAGCCCATTCCAATCAAGTGATTATCTTGAGTTGTTTGCCTGCTAAATTGTTATAATTACATGTATGTAGTGTTGTTTTTTTGAGTCGTGATAGCCTAGTGGTGGTGACCGTTGACTGGCAAGTCAGTGGTCTCGGGTTCGAACCCAAGGCGCGCACCTCTGACTTTTCGTAAGTTATGTGCGTTTTATAAATTAATTATCACTCTCCGTGCCTCGGATAGCACGTTAAGCTGTTGGCCCCGGCTGTCAATTGTAGATCTTTGACAGTCGTTACGGGTAGTCAGAAGCCCCAGTCTGACAACCAGTCTTACCAAGGGGTACCGTGTAACCCAATATCTGGGTTGTGGAGGTCTGATGGCAGTCGCTCCATGTAAAACACTGGTATTCAGCTGCATCCGGTAAGATTGGAAGCCGACCCCAACATAGTTGGGAAAAGGCTAGGCAGATGAGTGTTGTTTTTTTAAGACTCGTCTTCACCACCGGGCCGCGCGGCTCCACTAGGCCAGCCTAGCAAACGCAATGATAAGTTCTGCGGCTGACAAATTAGCCTTATGGAACCGCGCGGTACTAATGGGGACGCGGCTTCGGGTAACTTAAACAGATATAGTGTAAACCGTATTGTAACCGTAACCGTATTGTAGGCTATACAACCGGTCAACGTCAGTTACAATTTGTTTTCTTGACAATCATCATGAGCTGAAAATTTTATGCTATCATTTCCTAAAAGGTTAGGCAGAAAATGTGTTCAACGCCTACATTTTGACAAACGACGCGCCATTTTTTTTCGAGAAATCCGTTGGTTCAGAAACGATGTTAATTCGTTTGGATACCGATATTTGAAATTTTGAATTGCTTCTCAAGTCAAATGTCTGACGTATTACATTTCGATCTAATCAAGTAATAGTAGATAGTTTTCCGATCCTCAAAGTTATTTAAAAACGTTTATAAGTTTACTCATGAATACTCATGATACACACCGCCGTGATGTGCCACCAATAATAATCAGTAGACAATATGAAGACAAAGAAATTTGTGACCGACCAAAGTTTCGATTTCGGCTAGTTTAGACAAAAAATCCAGGTTCGGCCTCAATTTCGGTTTCGGCCAGTTACCAGCCGATACATAAGATATTGTATTTTTGGATCACGTTCAGCAAACCGAATCAGTGATTTGTTATTAAACACTAAAATAATATATAGTTTTGTATTTTATTATAACATTTTACAAGATTATCTATCTGTAGAATAAATTTAGAAAAGTTAAAAAGATACTATTAAAAAAACGTCTAAGTCTCGATTTCGGCCGAAGCTGACATATAAGCCGAAATTCCGTTTCGGCACGTAAGCAAAGTATATGTCTATTTTCGGTCGGTCACTAAAAGAAATCTATTATTTATATTTTCTGGCCTATCGATTCGCCCATATAATAGGGAAGATGCACTATTTTTATTTTTGTTTTCATTTTAAAGAATTCCATGTAGAATAGACCACAAATATATTTAAAAAATTAAAACATTGCAATTTATCCGAAAAAATGCTGTTTTAAATTGACAGTTTGACAGTTCGCGGGAAAACGGACTTATGGTGCTGATGACGTCACTCTTGTCTTTTACTGGTTCGCCGTTGGCTTTCATACTTTTGCATATTTATTTAAATCGAATAAAAAATAGTATAATTTTATTTTATAAATTTACAAAAAAGAATAACTTAAATATTATATAGTTATTACATTTTAATTTTGGAAATACAGCATCTATCCAGAATTTCTATGCAGCATTCATAACAGATAAAATGCTTTTATCGTATATACAAATATACTTCTTTTAATTTTTCAAAGTTTGTGTGTGCTATACAGAAAAGTGATATTTTCCTTATGCTGAAAAACATTTGAAGTTGTACTTGTGCCCAATATTTTGGTGTTATTTTATTGTCTTTCACATAGGAAAGTATGGTAGGTAGCTTCTGTTAAGGATATTTCACCTCTACTGTGTAATTTTCAGCCGTCAGGTGTTGCACCAAAAAAGAGGGTACCTACTCGGCATTACGAAGAAATCCAGCTTCTTCAATTTTAATCTAAAATGCTGATTAAAATAATATAAATAATATTTATTACTACAAAGGCCTGGAACTAAACATACCTAACTAATTATTTTATTCAAAATATTTAAACTAGAGAAAAACTAATGATGTTATGTCAATACTAACTCTAGGTAAACACCTGGAGTCTGCTTTGATAAACCCAACTCCCATTTTTATTAAAAAAACGCAATTAATATTCCCATAAAATAATATTCACCTTTACAACCATAACGTCAAATAAGTTGTCAAAACAAGTGTGACGTCACGAAATGCTAATTCGTGTTTTAAAATACGTATTGTTTCAAGTCATTTTTAAATCGTAATTATTGTAAAAAACAACAATATGTAAAATAAAAACGTTGCAGTGGCCTTTCTTTTATATTTTTTTAACGTTTTAATGATACAAATTCCATAAATATTACATCTGCATCTTCCCTATTAGTGGCAAATCATTTCAGTCATGGAAATGTAATTTAGTAGATAAAGTAATAGTGAGAGAATGAATAATAAACTTTTTAGTAAAGGGATTTGGGGGTTAATTAATGTGAAAGCGATGTGTCTACAGTTGCACCTAGGTCTAGGCGACCTCCGCCGGGAAGAATGGGTCCTAACACACATTCACTGCAGCTCCGAACGTTCATATACAACTACCTCCTTATATTCACAACCCGTCGCTAAAGACGCTTATTAAGTAGATCATAAGAAATGTGCCGATCACTTGACTCTACTCCGCTTGAGTATTTGTGATACTGAGGAGTATGTGTGATGGTCAACATCTGTCAACATTTCATGTAAAACATTAAAATAATATCATTATTAGAAATAAACATTCTCATCGCTGTGGTTGTATTTTTTAATAGTAATAGGTTTTATGATAGGCCTTGGGTGGGGAGAGGAGAGCAGAAGGGGAAGAGGAAAAGTGAGGAGGAGAATGGGCGAGGTTTGAGGCGAAGGGGGAGAGGGCCTCCGTGCTTTCACTGACCGTACGAACAGAAAAGTAAGGATATTATCATTTCACGCTGATATTTCATAGAGTGGTACTATCCTGGGCCAGCTGATCCATTCGTAATGAAACCAGCATGGCTCTACTATTTTTAGATTTTAAACCTTAATAGATAAATGCAAAATCAGTATTAACCTCAATGTCGTTCAAGATTCAGACAGATGTTAACCGTGTTTGTTTGATAAATATGAAACAATTCAAGCGGAGTCGTAGTACGTACCTATTCTTAGTGACTATCTAGGGGTACCAAATATTATAACGGCATGACTTCACAATACTATTGAAGAGATTTCACATTATCTATATTACATAGTAATTAAAAATATGTTAATACGTAGGAAACGACATCAAAAATATAGATTCTAAAATCGGTTTGAAAAATATAGTTTAGTCTGATTTCAGCATTATAACATGGAAGAATAAGCCGAAATCAAAATAGTGATAAATATCGAGTCTTGTTTAGTTACGTAGAATGGTGTTAATAAGAAAACATACAGCGACTGCATATCTATGTAAAATTTTCTAAAAATCGACGATGGAAAACCACTAAAACAGATATTATAAAATGCCTTAAACAGGAAGGACTAATGATAGTAGATTCAGTACAAAATATATGCAAACAAGATCAACAGCGTTACAGATACTAAGCGAACGTAATCGTTCCGGTAGAAAAATTCGAAGCTAATGAAGAATATTTGTCGAAAACTATTCAGTGACACAGTGTAAGTATGTCAAAGATTGTCAGAGACAGTTGCCTACAAGGAAATTATTTTCAAATGCGCACACAAGCAACGTGGTTTACATTGACCTCGCTAAGACAACGGCTATATCGTTGACGTATACACTGTGCCAATAGTGTCTCACCTACTGAATATGACCACCATACGGACACAGGTTTATTTAAAGCTACCAGCAAACAGGGAGTGGCGGAGCACTGCCGGAGCCAGCGAGGTGCGGGGCGGCATGTCAACAGGCGCAGAGTAGGTGCGGTTCAACTAAAGATGTCGAGCGATTCAGACGTGGACGCAGTCTTGGTTTTTTTTGCATTACCTTAGAAAAACGCCAAAAATGCGGGGCTATAATACAACGCCGGGCGTCTCGGCGTATCGCCAGGTGCGATCTTAACCGCGTTTAATACAATTCAGTACATTGGAACACCCTGAGACCGTTCCTCGCCGCCGCCTCGCCACGTCCCGTGTGCTGGCACCTTTAATGCATATAAACCGCAAAACCACGTCCAGCTGCAGATTACCTACAGAAATCTATACATATACCGCAGCTTAGCTCACCATCATTACACTTGTTATATTGGATAGTCAAGAGATACAAATATTAGAATATACATAACCACATAACTCTTTAGAAAATAAATAGTCAATATAAAATGTAACAAGTATACGAGTTTTACTTAATAACTAGTTTAGTGTAACCTAGCACTCCAGAGTGTACGAAGGACTTCGTACCAAACGCTCACGCTATCGAAGCTGCAGACGAATTCATTAAATTCTACGAGATAACCCTTAATGTCTAGTTGGCAGAATCACACGAACTTTAGTAATATATAGTATAGTATAGCCAAACACAGATACCACAGCTATAGATCACACAACATAAATGTTTAAAGCAGGATAGTTTAGAATAGAATTTGGAATAAAATATATCGCTATAATATCCTTCATAGCAGTAAATATATCATTTAAATAAAATATTTAATAGCGAATAAATTTTTTATATAAAAATTTGGGGCAATTTTGGGGCATATCGTCTAACTTAAGTTCAAGTTTGACTTCACAACGGTAATACACCACTAATAGAAAAATACGAGTACTTTACAGAATAACTTTTGAAATGCACAACAGACAAAAAGCTTAGGCCTTTTTGTGAAATAAAATACATTAAAGTGCGAAGATGCTGTGGTTCTAATTCAGAACAACCGTGACCTACACCTTATCTAAAGACAATAATATAATTACACAAGGCAAGAACAAGTCGTGTTTCACTTTAAACATCCGTAAATCTACTCGTTACATAGATATTCTATCTACTTTCTAATGCAATCATTTTGTGTCAACGAACGGGAATAACAATGCCAAAAACGGATCATTAGAAGAGATATACGCTAAAATATAGTTGTGGACGTAGGGAGAACGTTAAAATCGAGCTGATAAATTCAAATTTCGTTATTCAACCATACATCAGATCAATTGCGCCAACCCCACTATTTTTATTGGTAAGACCGCTTGAAGATCCGGAGCACAAATATCGCCTTACCGACCGGCACAGTCGGGACACAGTACGCTCTGTGTCCCCACTACGAACAAGAAAGGCCACTTACTAAAGCCGCATCAACGCCCACTCACATACAAACAAGATTGTGACCATATTCACACTATGAACAACTATATCACCTATTTTAGACAAGATCTGTTGTGAATAATCTAGCCAAACGTTTCCTGCCGAAATCTAAAGTAACAGTTCCAATTCGCAGTGAATTATTTTTTATTTGTGCAGTTCTGACAATTCATTTATGCCGTAAGCTCTTCGGATCGAGTCGATTTGAACGAATACTGACCTCAATCTTAACCATCCGTCCGTATAATTGCTACGGGGAAAGTGTCTACCATTACAAACCTAATCATCACAAGTTTCCAATGGGCATCTATTTACATCCAAAGAATTATATCTAAATACATGATATATAACCTCACACTCATTTATCAACTATTGTGTCAAATACATAGCATAGACAGATCGATATAGTCGAGAGATAGTAAGGGGTTCCCTGTTTCCATTTTTTACTTTCATGTTTTAAGTTAGGATTATTTGTGACATGCCACGGTAAGGGCTCACACAGGAAACTAAACGCTTAATACAAACATTTTTCATGTTTCCAAGATTCAGTTTAACGCCACAAATAACCCCAACACAGTCTAACATTTAATTTAACAATAATAAATGTTTAAAAAGTAGATTTAAAAGTTAATAAATACATGGGACCAAAAAATCATTACATTCATGGCACTTATACGATAACTAGTAGGTAATTTTGTACAGGAAAACATTTCGATAAATACAATAAAAATAATGGCCACTCTCTTATCTCACTAACAGCGAGTAAAAATATATTGTGAGCATCATGCCATGCACGTATTATTTTACATCACAAATAAAAACTACAAGTTTGATAAAAATATGTACCTGGTTCCAAAACAACGGGCAGCTTTGTCGTATTCAATCAATTCACGGTCATGGCAAGATGCATTACAAACATGAATGAAAATGCAAGTATAATCTTCAAACTTGAAATTTTAAAGTCGATTAATCGCCAAGATCGAGTTACTAAAACAACAGTACACTATATTTCCGTAGCTACATCTAATTGAGTTTACCTAAATTTTGGCAACTACTTTAACCCCTAAATCGGTACGGAAAGTGCATAAGTCAGTATGTGTTAGCGACAATTCATAAGTTAATATTGCACTATTCGGTTACGTCATGCTCATTTTAGATACGTATCGTTTGATAAATCAGAACTGAAGTAAATCAGAAGATTTTCATGCAACTGGATTCTGATCTAATATTTTTTTGCCACCAAGGCATACTTTGGATATTGTCATTGAAACTTGACAGATTTTTCGTGCAAAGACTTCTGACAGATCTCTTAGCACGGAAAAATATTAACGCAAATACTAAACAATCTTTTACATTTAGATTCTTTTACATTTAGATTACTCTTCGAACGTTGGCAGTTAAATTTCTCAACGAAAACGTATCCAAATGAACACTTTTCTTAAAGCTATGTAAAGTAGTGAATATCATTTAATATTATTTATTGCAGTTTTCGTTCAGAGAAGACGGATGAAATAACTATTCTATATAATTTATTGCTGATACTTATCAATCCATTCAAATCGCAAAAATTAAATATTTTCAAACCGCTACAAGGAAGAGGACTTTGTGTCTAATCTATCTTTACTAGGAGCTGGGACACAAACATTGTTCTAAGACGAAAATAAATTGTGACGATTCAAAACCTTACTCGCTACCAAAGTTTAGGTGGTATGATCAATAATATTAAGTACTTTGAGCCTATGAAAAAGCACCATTGAAATATAAAACACCCTAATTATAAATAAAAACCCGTAATACAGTTGTACAACGTGTAACAAAAATAGTGTTGTTCCCTTTAGGAGGTCAATCTACCCATGAAACTGAACACCTTGTAAAATAAATTCACTTCCCATACAAAGTTGCCGATCGACTGACGCTCTTCAAACTGATGTTCTACAAATGTTCAGTTTCAAGAGTAGATTGACCTCCTAAAGGGAACAATACTATTTATTTTACACGTTTTTTACTGTTTCAATAAACAAGCCAATATAATTTATTGGAAGTATTTACGTGAATTTTATTGACAGAAATAAGAGGAAGACTTTTTAACAAATATCTTCTGCAAACTGATTTCAAGGTATTTTTAAAATGCAAAATCCATATTTTAGAAAAACCTGAGTAAGTCATACTAATTTATTAAGAATTATTTGGACAATAGCTCCATGACACCGCCGTTAGATGGACTACGTTTGAGTTCGAAACTAGTCGAGGTAGCTATCAACACGTAACTAAAGCCAAAAATAATTCTTAATAAAGTTTCCATACTTTTATTTATTAATTATATGATTGGAAGTTGATAGGATGTGATAATCCATCGGACATCCCTACTCTAAAGGTAGGCGCTCGTAGTGAAATATAACCTAAATATCATAAAATGTGTTATAATTCTTGGCACTTTATTAAAGAAATTATGAAGGAAAATTAAAATGGTGCCTCAGATGTTACGTAAATAAATCATTCAGTTTTCTAAGGGTGAAGTTCTAAATATTAAAATTCACCTACGTAAAGTTAGAGATTCTATTCGTTTACTGTAACGACTATAGTATTCGAAACCGTTTAGCTACTGTATTGTAATACTATCAATATTATAGTCTAACGTCATATTGTCTATCTGTAGCCGCGTTTGAAGCTGGTCTTTAGATACTGACTAAATATATTTGGAGATTCACAACTAGATCAAATAAATCAGTGCAATGGCCGTTTATTACATTACTAATACCTAAACATTATCAGCGTTTTATGACAAAGCGAAAAATGGAATGTTAATCTACAACCTAATGTTACTGACACCTGTTAGTACTATTAAACAATGCAAAAGAAGCCGTTAGGACTCATACTCGATGACAGGGCGCAGCGGGGCGGCGGCTGCGGCGGCTTCACAGCGGAGCTTTCACATGCTTACATTTGTATTGAGCTGTTGTCGATGGCAGCGGCACGGGGACGCTTCAGCCGCGGTGCCTTTTTTCACCCAAAATACGACTCTAATCCCCATCGATCAATACCCGCCTCAATACCCAGCGATGTGGCTGATGGCAGAAAACGAGCCAACATCGCTGCCGCTGCCGCTGTCATAGAGTAAGCGGCCTTACAAGAAATATACTTAATACAAATATACTCATAAATACTACACCGATGCTATTCAAGAGCACATTAATATATTAATATGTTGTGATAATCAAATTGTAAAATGCACACTCTGTATATCCGTACCTAATTTGTAACAAGTGCATTACAAAATTTGAATTTCAATTCCTATGAAACATTATTAAATCTTTAATTGTTTTGAATATATAAATAATAAGTTTTAAACTCCCACCGCTCGAAATGCATTCACTAACCAGAAAATATTGGAATAGCCATCATAAGAATCGATTTCATATTAATAAATTTGTATAATAAATGGAATTAATATTAGCTAAGTCTACAAAAATGTATATAAAGGAAGATCTATCATTGAATTGTACGAAAAGATTAGGTACGAGATAAATTACCTTCTGAGAACCAGTGTGTTGTGCATTAGATATGTATAGAGTAAACTGTAGAGGCGGGCGAGTATCGCGTCGCCGGGGAACATGACTAGGACGTCGAACAAGCGTTATATCATGCGAACCGCTATCGACTAATTCAATTAAATGCAGTAATACAAAGATACCCAGGACACACTTCTTACGATAAAATATAGGACAATCTTAACGTTAAACGAGAAATATTCGCGCTAAACGGGAGCTAAGAAAGGCTCGCGCATAACTAAAACTATGAGATTGCAAACGTAGAGAACAATACTGTCGAGACTCACATCCGGAGACATACCACGGTGCGGCTCCTTAGGCGATAATATCACAGATTCCTAAATAAAACATTACTCCACGAGAGTCAGGCCGAGCCGCGCCCAGCGGGGAGCGCAGCGCGCGAGCGGAACCAGGCCTGCCGCTGCCGCCTTAGTCGTCCGGCGCTCCGCCGCACGTGCGATCCAAGTCTACTAGATCCTGAAACAAGTTAGTTTAGTTTTTTGAAGTAAGTGTATATGTTGCAGTCAAAACTCTTAGCCGGTCAAAAGTACTTTTGACTGGCAAAATCAGGCAAAAGTACTTTTGACTGCACAGGTTGGTCAATAGTAGTTTTGCCGGTAAATCATTGGTTAATAGTGCTTTTAACTGTAAATTTGCGGTCAAAAGTGGATTTGACTGACGCTCCTGGTCAAAACTACTTTTAACCGCTAGATAGTCAGTCAAAATTACTTTTAATCGTTAGGAGTGGAAATTAAAGGGCACTCATTTAAAGAGGCAGTACAAAATATTGAATGAGCAGTTACGTGTGGTAAAATAGTTTTTGTGATAGGCTATCATTTAAACGATAATTTTGGTAAGCTATAAAATTGATTTTATTTGCTAATAATCTAAATAAATAAAATAATAAAAATAATCTTTATCATATAATTGACGGAGCCCCGCCTCGCGGGGCTCCTACTTCTGGGTGGTTTTAAAAAAAATAACAACGAAGGGGAAGGCGAGGTCTATTCGCTCGCTTCGCTCGCTCACACGACCCCGCCATCCCCTTCTAACCTAACCTGTCCGATTCGGGGTGCCCTAAAGTCCATACACAGAATTGTAATCTGCCGAACTATTTATCGAACTGCTCATTCCATCATTTTTACCGCTCATTCAGTTATTGGACTGCTCAATTATTTTTAGAATTGACTTTGTATGATAAAATAACCGACTGACACGACCAGTCAAAACTACTTTTGACGGAATCAGTTGGTCAAAAGTACTTTTGACCAGCTTCATTGGGCAATAGCACTTTTGACTGTTATTTCAGTCAAAAGTACTATTGACGAAAGCCTATGGTCAAAAGTACTTTTGACTGATTTTGCCAGACAAAAGTAGTTTTGACCGGTTAAGGGTTTTGACTGTAACATATACATCATATTTGTTATTCATATACAGGGTTATTTGTAAAACACCAGCATCCTTTAAAGGGGTCATTAAACTCATCAATATGAACAACTTTTACTACGGGACCAACCCTGAAATCGCAAAAAAAAATCAGCAAAATTTTGTTGAGTCACGTGAACATAAATGCATGGAACAGCTGATTTTTTTTGCGATTTCAGGGTTGGTCCCATAATAAAAGTTGTTCATAATGATAAGTTTAATGACCCCTTTTAAGGATGCTGGTATTTTACAAATAACCCTGTATAGTTAGGTGTGGTCGGTGAGCCCGTGCCTACCTGTTCGCGGCGCTGCAGCAGCAGCGTGAGCAGGCGCTCGTGCGCGCGCGCCAGCAGCTCGCGGCGCGCGGCGTACTTGCTCTCCAGGCGGCAGCACTCCGCCACGCCGCGCTCCACCGACTGCGGGCACGATACTTGTTGTACTATACTGCCCTTTCATCATACGCCCGACTATACTCAAATCGTGTTAAAGTGGCAGTACAAGTCATTGACCCCACTTGTACCGAAACATCGCAATTGCTTTATCGGTTACATTACCCTTGTTAAATGTCGCTCATGTCATATCGAAAGCGTATCATAATACATGGTCGTGTAACCAACTAGGATATCCCCAAAATTTACAAAAATGAGTCAGTGACTTAGTGACATTTATTGATGAAATAAACTTATATTTAAAAAAACTATTTACTGCTTTATTATTAATACATAAGTTTTTGTAAACCTTTTAATAATAATTCTAAAAAAAAATGTTTGAAAAATGTAATGGCAGTAATGAGTTTTTTTTTTGATCTTAGAACCGATTAAAAATCTTCAAACAAAATAATTACCTGCGAATGTATTTCCCGCTTTATTCTATTGATTTCGTCTTTATCCCTATTGGTCTTTTTAGCTAATGCTTTGACGTCTTCCTTCCGCGAGTTCGCTAGTCTGTTCAGTATTTCTTTCCTTTCTACTTCTAATGATTCCTGAAACAATAGAAGAGTACTAATATTTAGATCTAAAAATCTCAAGGGATGAGACACTTTATTACAAAGCTTATACGACTCGGTCGTATGTTAAAGAGAGGTGATCTGTGTCGATCGCTTCGCGACACCCGTGAGGTAATGCATAGTTTGGGAAGCTCTGGGATAGCGCATTGTCACGGTACGGCAAGTATCGCGAGTTTAAACCCCGCTTGTATTATTATATATTTTTTCAACTTTCTCTGATTTTTGTAACACGTATCTAATACAATATGAGTAGCCCATAGCCGCTAGAGCGTATTTTAGTAAGAAATGCAAATAAAGGCAACAGTAACCGCGAGCTCCTTCATCTGGTGCTGCTGGTCGCTGCGCACGTGCTTCTCCAGCGCCGCGTACACGGCGTGGTGGTACTTGAGGCGCAGCTCGCGCTCCAGCGCGCCCGCCTCGCCCCCCCCGCCCTCCTCCGCCGCGCCGCTCCTGCCGCCAAACATAGCATTACGTCATCATCATGTCTACAGCTGCAACAACACTTGACTATCACTATTATTTCAATTTTACACACAATTAATCGACGAATCGAAACTACCAAACCGATCGATCACAAATACCACGTCTTCATCAAAATACAATAAAATATAAGAATTTACTATTTATTATTTAAAGAATAACGGTACACTACAATATTAAATATCAATTATTATCTAATTAAAATATAAGTAGGTATATTCTCGTAGATTTCAAATAATGACAACCAACTATAACTTTCTGCACGAAATTAAAAAAAACAATGAGATTTAGTTTTCGTTAAATTTTACCCTATTTTGGAACACGTTTTGACAGTTTCCGTTCACTTTATTTTGACCCGTATTTGTTACCAGATACGGGCGGAAATAGCGTGAATCAATAAATTTGTGTCTTACCAGCCTTTTAAAAACGAAAAAACATACATATTTTTAGAAGACAGTCTTTTCACAAGTTTGTTGCTGACATAGAATTTGGACGTGGCCGGTTTCTTTTCCTTGTCGAACTTGCGTCTGAGGGCGTCAAGTTTGCGCGCCAACTCGGCCTTTTTATCTCGAACTACCTTCAGCAACATTAGAGCTTCTAAGGTTTCTTCTAGCGATTCGTCTGATGTGCCGTTTGTTTTGCTATCTTTGCTATCCGCATCTAAAAATAAAGCAAACTTTAATATTTGTATTACAGAACAAGAGTGATTCGGAGTCGGAGAATGATTGGATAATTCGCTCTTTCACACTAGTCGCCGGACGTAGTCAACCAACCAGAGGAGGTTTTGGGCGCTCCAACCGGCCAATTAGCGTTCTTATTTTATAATATATTCATAATGTGAAAGGGATAGAAATAGGATTTGACGTAAGTTAGAGTGAGACAGCGGATTAATGAAAGACATTTTTGCAGAAGTATCCCCACTTTTTTATCAGTATATTCGGTGCAATCAAGACAAAACGTTGTTGGCTGAGTGCTAAAAAATAATTCAAGTTTTTTAGTTAAAAGATTAGAAAATAGTTAGACCTGCGTTTAATTTGAAGACCGAAATAACCAATCCCACAGGTATATCTGTACTAACAAAGGACTTCATTTTTTAATATAAAAATACATATAAAATCATCTTACCGTTGCCAGACACAGAAAACTTTTTATTGACAGGTGGTACTGGTGAAGAATTGATCTCGCTGTCAATAAGTTTCATGGTCTCTAAAATAGCCTTCTCCTCCCCCTTCATTGGACTCCTATCCTGTGCTTCCTCTAATGTTCCCTGCAACTTTGATGATAAGTAAATTTATTCAGCAAGAAACATTAAACAAATCATTATAAAAATTTTAAATAAAAATAATTATAATTTAAAGCAAAATCATTCCTTATTAGGTATATAATTGTTCAATTTTACGTCCTTAATTACTACTTACTTATAATAAATAAAATAGATTACCGGCAATGCGCTCGACCGCCGTGGATCATCTGGTTTATCGGTCTTATCAGATCGGTCGGCGCGGTCGGGTCGGTCGGGTCTGGCGTCGCTTGGCACATCTGTATCTTCAGTAAGCTTGGCGAGCTGATGTTCTCGCTTGTCAAGCTCGCTCTGATACTTGATAGGGTTCGCTAGTGCTTCCGCTAGTTCCGCTAGCCGGTCTGGTACGTAATCCTGAGGGAAATGTATTTATTTACACATTTATAGTTAAATTATTTGGGCAGGATCTTCGATCAAACTGAAAAGGGAATGAATTTGTAAGCGGTAGGCGCGAATATTTGACAAAGAGCACGCGGTGTAGCTTGCCTTGACGCTGACTCGGAGCAGCAGGCTGGCCAGCAGCGGCAGGCCCAGCTCGGTGCGCAGGTTGACGTGGCGGTAGCCGGGGCACAGCCCCAGCACGGGCAGCACGCGGTGGCCCAGCAGGCGCCCGCTCTCCTCGTGCGCCGCGATGCGGATCATCGCCAGCTCCGGCAGCACCACCTGCACAACTCCATGCATTAAGGAAATATTCTAACAAAACGGTACGACCCAAATTCAAAGAAACACTTTTAACTGTATTAACACTATTATGTGCACGCTTAAATAACTTGAAATTATAACTACTGGCGAAACTGACAAACTCATGATGTGTAAAAATATATCCAAGACTTGCAATATTTTCATATTTAAAAAATGTTCATATCTGATTAGAAAGTCAAGCAGTTAGTAGACTGGCACTTATTTGTTATCGAAATTTTCTGTGATCACATCATGTCATCATATTTTGTCGCGAGAACGCAAAAAAAGCCTCCGAGTAATAGATTCGCATTATAGGTATAAAAAATCATAAGTTATTGTAATTTATATTGTTTCTTTAATATCAAAAATATAATTGAATATTACAATATAAGACAATTTAATACACAAGGCTAGCAAGATGGAATGACAGCAAATATTTAACCTTATAACAAATAAATAATTATAAAAAAATAAAAAAGTTTTTCAACCAGTTATTTCTACCAGTTAAAACAATCAATTATATTTTTTGGGAACAAAATGTTTAAAACATACGTCATTCCTTACATCTCGCTCCGTGGTTAAAAGGTATAGCCTACTATAGAAGAAATCACCAGCAAACAACAAAGCGATCCAAGGTCAAGGAGACCATCGATAAAAACTGAACCAATGAGTGAACACCTGTGAAATGCAAATTACACGCTTTTTACGCTACACGGTGCAATTTATAGATATTCCTACTTTAATTATTGTCATCATCACTGAGTCGTGATAGCCTAGTGGTTGTGACCGTTGACTGGCAAGTCAGAGGTATCGGGTTCGAACCCAAGGCGCGCACCTTTGACTTATCGTAAGTTATGTGCGTAAAAATTAGTAATTTATAAAAATTAATTATCACTAACTCCGTGCCTCGGAAAGCACGTAAAGCCGTTGGCCCTGCGCCTGATCTCTCTCCGATCGTGTCGGAAGGCCGTCCCATCGGACCATGAGAGTGAGGGAATAGAGAGTGCACCTGTGTTTGCGCACACACTTGTGCACTATAATATCTCCTGCGTAATTGGCTAATCTCCGTTGAGATTGGCCGCTGTGACCGAAATTCAGTCAGGAGGATATTATTATTGTCATCATAAATATACGGGTATCGAAAAAAAAATCAGCTGTTCCATACTGCTGCTGCTGTTCTATTGAGTTATGTGAACATAAATTGTATGGAACAACTGATTTTTTTTGCGATTTCAGGCTAGGTCCCAAAGTAAAAGTTGTTCATAATGATGAGTTTAATGACCCCTTTTAAGGATGCTGGTGTTTTACAAATAACTCTGTATTTGGTTATTTCAAATTAGCTACCGAAACTTCACAGGAATGTTAGGTATGGTTGATTGAAAATTCATACTCAGGGAATATTAGGGTCCTCGCTCACTAACGGTCACCAATTTTTTGACGGTTACAAAAATATCGGTCTAAAACCAGTGATATTAAAGGCGGAGAAAAAATTGTCCTGATTCTCGGACGGATATAAAGTCGGTCGGAGACCCTTAAGCAAAGCTATTGTAAAAATATGTGTTTCGGAATAATTATAATTTAAACTTTTGAAGAAGTAGTAAAGTTTGTGATTTTGTATATGTTTGCTAGCGAAAGATAGCAAAGTTTGCGCATGCGCATTTTAGTTATTTTTGGAAGAACTGATCTGATGAATGAAAATTCTTTACATAAAGATACATTATCCTCGACACAAGGAATTAACGGGATAAAGAGATACCGTAAACAATTTTGAAGTGGACGGAGTCTCAAGAAACAAATAGTGGTGTTAATACACAGCAGCAAAATCAAGCATTTGATCCGTACTCAGAACCAGTATGATGATACATAGTGAGATGAACAAGATCATTCATCGTTAAACAATAAATCAAAGAAATGTGGCGAGTATTTAGCGCTGGGTCTTCTTTGAACTCCGTCTGCGCCATATGTGTCGTGTAACTGCGATCGGATTGTTTACATGTCAGTGTCAACGCCCGCGCAGTACAGATAGTTAGTCTGTTTCAATCCAAATTAAAAATTCATATTTCAACATACACAAATGTCAACTCTAAAAGCGTGTAAATAAAGTTGATTCTAGTATAACTAGAAGAAATTGTGTATGAAATTTGCAGAATAAAAATAAGATTAACGTTAACGCATTAGAGTTGTTTTTCCTAAATCACACAAATAGGAAATTTATTTGAAATGGATTTACAGTATTAACGTACTGATTGACTTAACGACTGAGTGCAATTAGGAATTGTTTGAAACGTTCCGCTAATTTTGAATGAGTAATAAATCTAATATGTACTACACGTTTCGTTTTAATTCATGTGTATGTTGATTTAGATATAAAATCTGGTAGGAGCAAGTAGATTAGAAGAATTTGTTGATTTATAAAATCAGGCAAAACACGAATAATTAGCACAAATTAAGGTATATTGGCCTTTGCCCAGCAGTGGAGTGATATGGGCTGACAGTAACAGTAAGGTATATTAGATATGTGGTCGGCAAAAAGTAATTAGAGAGAGACGACCATGATGTTTGTTTTGGGCATAATTCATCCTTTAGGAAGGAACACTAGCTGTAAGGAATCGCTAGGCGAATAAAACTTGGATAGGCAGCATTCGGAAAGAAGAACATTTTGAAGCAGAAGCATATTCCACAGTGCTTGGAGGTGTTTCTTTAACCAGTCTTCTAAGACACGGTTCGGATGGTCACTAAGGAGACTGCTGGAAGCTGTTTCTTTAACCAGTCTCCTAAGACACGTTTCGGATGATCACTAAGGAAACTATGTACAAACTCAGTCGCTCAGAGAGCTTTGGAAAAAAAATACAATCCCAGAACAAGACCGAATCCCAGGCTGTCTCTTAGACAGCAAGGACGAAAACACTCTCTTCTGCAACGCTCCCCACCGCAGTAATATAGTACTTAGTTAAGCGGTAGCCTGTAGTTAGCTTGTCTAAGGGTCGTATTACAGAACCTAACTCAGACCTCAATCATTAGTTGAAACTAGTTTAGAAGAATTAAGTAACGCTTGCTCTTGATTTAGGTTGTATACGACCCTAAGTTGGCAGATAACAAAGCAACTTTTAAATTTAATTTAGATGAAGATGAAAAATAGTTATAACCTTTACAAATGATGACTATTTAAAACTAACTTCATGAATATGTTGTGACAGCTGACAGGATGTAGTATACAGATGACAACTATTATTATTTTTACATAATTTACATTTACGTCATAATACCGATGACGCGCGTATAATTTTGTTTCAATTAACTTTGTCAGATATAGGTACGATGGCTTGGTTGCAAACGCACGTATGCGTTATTTAGATATAAATAAATATTATTAATAATCCTCTTAAAAATCTAAGAAATAAGATATAATAAAATAAATAAGTGTTAATTATTATTTCTGATGATATACAAGTTAGCAAAGATTGAATTGATTTTTGTTAGATTATTTATATGTAATAAATGCTACTTAAGCCTTTGACTGCCACCGCGGTCAACGGTGACCGCGAACAATAAGAATTGCATTGTGTCTGCGGCGTGGCAGTCAACGTGTTAATTGAAATAAAAGTTAATATAAAAAAAATAGTATAAATAAATAAATATTTCATAAGCATACCTTTTTAAACACAAACGGCTCTTCACCATACACTGGATTAATGCCGTTGTTGGGCGCGACTCTAGTACGAAACTTCTTGCGCACCGTGTCTGCGGGCAATCCAAACATGTCCACCTCGACGTACGTCCCGCATCGCTTGTCCGTCAGCAGCTGCCCCGATAGCACTGTCACTGACAATGTCCCCGCGATTATACCGTCTACTGTACTCTCCGCGAAGGGGTCTAGGCGACGGTCCTGTAAGTATAATTTATAGATGGATGTCCGTTTTTACGAAATAGACCGGCGGGGTGTAATAGACGATTGCGACGCACGATGAGTCCGCTCAAACATACATACTCTTAAAATAAGTAGACGTCAGATGTAGAGACGATCTTTGCGTAACAATCGCCTTAATCATTAGTTGCGTAAATGCGAGAGAGCCTTATTTGAAACTTAAATATTCTTATTTAAATGTTTGTTTGTTTAAATGTTTAATTGAATAATAATAAGATTAATAAGTATATAATAGATAATCATAATTTAAATTTCATCATCATCATCATCATCATTGCAGCCATAAGACATCCACTGCTGAACATAGGCCTCCCCCAATGACTTCCAGATTGGCCGGTTGGAAGCAACCTGCATCCAGCAGCTTCCTTAGCTCAGCTTTCTTAATTTTAATTTATATTTATATATTATTTTCTAGGTATGCATCTGATACCGATATTTTAGTTTACTGATATCTCAAAAACGGCGATATTAATATGAATTGATTCAGTTTTAAGATGAGTTCAGCTGCATCTGTCTTAGTCAATTCATTCGTAGTCAAAAAGAAGAAAATCGTTTTAGTTTTTCGTTAGCAATTGTTGCTAACGAAAAACTAAAACAATAATTAAAACAATGACAATCACGTAAAGTAACTACAAAAGTAACTTTGTCAGGAAACAGTAAGGGACAGGGCTAGTCGCTTCAACAAAGTAGAGCCCATAAATATATTCAGTTGAACGTTTTATACGATATTATTCTAAGTTATAACCAAAACTGACAATGGAGCATAAAACAACATTGTAATGTTCAGATATTTATGTCCTATTGTTATAGTGAAGTGTTAAAGTACCGACTCACTTGTAATATTTACTTGTAACGTATCATTTGAGGCAATCTTGCGCTGGCTGCGCGAGTTAGAGGTCTCAGGTTCAAATCTAATGCGCACTTATCTGGCTTTTCGTAACTTATTTGCGTGTTATAGTTAATGTCTCCTACGTCGATTGCTAATCTCCGTTACGATTGGCCTCTGTGACCAAAATTCGGTCAGGACATTTTTTACTTAACACCAAAATATTTAAAAATCAGTCGCTAGTTATAGCGATAAGCCTATTGTTTATAGACTAAGACATGGTAAAAAACATTAAAATCCAAGCATAAATATGGTGTTCATTACCCTTTTGATCAGAAAAATAAACATAAAACATTTTAACGAATGTCGAAACCAGATCAAAGATCGAGTAAACATAATCGAACAATACCAAAACCAAACAAGAATACATCGAAACGTTTCAAACATTCAAATTTTCAAAACACAATTAAAATTTAATTTATAACGCAATATAGCTTCGGCTATTGATAATCGATTTCCGACTTTATCGCAACGACTGATGATTGAACTTAATTTATTAGTCATCTACATAATTATATCTGACGTTGTAATCAGTATTAGTCATATTTCTTGGAGATGTAAGAATATGCCGCCGAACATACCGTGTGGTTTCCGGCCTAAGAATAGAACCACCTCTAATCGTCCCGCGGGTGTCGTAAAAAGCGACAAAGGGAAAGATCCGGAGGATGGGCAGCAGCATCCTTTTGTGTAACAGTAATCATCTGCTACTGCGATCGCATACCCGCTCGCCCAGCGTGGTGATTATGGGCAAATACCTCCTATGAGCGCACAATAGTGGCACGCATTAGGAGCGGCCTAGGTTCAGCAGTGGACTAGGTCAGGCTGATGATAATAATGTAAGAATATGTATATAAGTAAGTTCATAGCGATATCTTTTGCTTACCTTTCTTCTCATGAACTCTGGTTTGAGTAGGTACCCGCATCGGCGGTTGTATTCGTATGTACCTAAGTTAAGCTGCATGGCTAGGTCCAATGTTTGATAGTTGAGCGCCACTAACTGACATCCGGCGTTCCAGAACACCTGAAGAAAACATGGAGTTATTAAAAAACATAACATAGGTACATAGTCGGATACGTAATGTATTCCGATAAATATTACCACACGCCTTAGGCGTAGAAAGAGATTTGAATTTCGACTGATGCTGGTAGTATACGGTGGCTTAGCGGTCAGACAGACGACACGGTACGTCAAAGATCGTGGATTCGAATCCCATCCGTATCAGTTGTTTTTTCAAATTTTCTTATTATATAATTATATACATAGACTCACGCCTGTATTCCCCAGAGGGAGTAGGCAGTAGGAGTATGCAGTAAACCCACGTTTTGACGGCACTGTATAAGTCCCATGTAATAGGGGGTGAGCCTATAGCTACTGAATTTCCTAATGGAAAAACCCAATAACACTTTGCGCGACCCGGGGATCGAACCCAGGACCTCGTGCTCAGCAGTCGCGCTTGTTAGCACTAGACCAACGAAGCAATCATGGACTTAATATAAAAAAACATTTTAGACATAAAAGAAATCAACAAGTAATACAAACATAAAAGTAACAGCTTAGACAAAATTCAACTGGCGATAATATTATCGCAAAAAGCAAATCAAAAGATAATAAATAACACAACGACTAATTTAATATGATTGATTCAGGGAAACGGCCAAAATTAGATTTCTTAGAATAAATCATTAGAGAATCGGTCACGATCGAGGAAATGAAAATAAATGCGGCCATGAATGATTTATTAATTTAAGTAGGTGACGCTCTAGTTCAAGGGTATTTATAATTTGTATTAATAATATCAAATACTTTGTTGCAGTAATTGCAGAAATGTGTTCAAGTTTGCGAAGTAAATAGAATTTTCACCGGATATCATCTCAATGATGATGGCCAATAAGATATATGGAAGAGCCTAATCAACAAATATTTTGCTTAAAAAAAATAGAGAAAATTGAAAATCCTCAAGGCGATGTAGAAAGGGAACTTGCAAGAAAGAAATAATTTTAAAATTTATGTATCAACAGTGTATTATTTTTGGAAAAAAAGTTAGTTGCCAATTCTAATAACCAAACGATGAATGGAGGATGACGATGACAGTCGACATAACTTTCGGCCCTCTTTCCCAGATTTGAAAAGTTTTATTAAATAGTTGATGACAATTCTTATTTTAGACGTATAACCTAGATGTAAGTCCTTAGAAAATTAGAGGTTTTTTTTAGTCTTGCTTTTAGGTTATTGCTTTTATGTCGTGGTGGCGCATTGGTTACGGACCCGCTTTGCAAGCACGTGGGAGTGGGTTCGAACATGACATGTACCAATGTGACTTTTTCAATGTCATATGTACTTTCTTAGTTAATCTAAGACACCACTGACTAACGGTGAAGGAAAACATCGTAAGGAAACCTGGACTTTAATTGTCTGAAATCGCCAACCCGCATTGAGCTAGCGTGGTGATTAATGCTCAATCCTTCTCTGTATGAGAAGAGGCTTTTGGTTTACATTGGGACAGTTACAGGCTGATTTATTATATTATTATTTATTTTAGGTTATAAAATGATGATGATGATGATGATATGTACCTGCGGCATAAAGTTGGAGGAGTCGAACCGAGTGCCTGCGGGGTACACTCTCGACAACTGATGTTTGTTATAGTTTACGAACTCTATCGGGCGCTCCTTCAGCAACGTCGTCGCTTGCTTCTCGTCGAACGATGACATCTCGTAGAAACGATTCTTTTCTGCATAGAGGACAGTACACATAATTTACGTTAACTGCATCATTAGTACTGCACTTCATATTTTCCACTGCCGTACTCGTAGGGGGTATATCGTTTTGTTGCGCAAGCGTTTGTAACCAAACATTTAGTAACTTTGTTGAAATTAAATAATGCAAAGGGGTTCGAACCTTTGTGGCATAGCGGACGAAAGTATCATGTTGTTAAGATATTTGGAGTTAAAAATCGCCATGGCCTTTAAAGGTTGGCAGCTGTGGTAGTTCCTGCTCCAGCACCCGCCACAACTGCCAATTTACTCACTCATTTTTTTCAGTGGTATACGGGAAAAACGGATTTTAAGGTTTTTGTACGACGTCAGCAATTTAATGTAATGTCAACAATGACAAGCCTAGTGTAGAGCCGGCACTGAGCATTAGAGGACGGACTTACTCTCCGAGTTCTCAAAGGAGCTGAAGTGTACAGGCTGCACGTAGTTGACGAGAGCGGAGATCTCGGCGCCTGCGTGCGTCTCCCGCGCGTCCTCGCCCACCGCGCTGTCGGCGCCGCCCGCCTCCTCCTCCCCCGACGAGCTCTCCGAGTCGGACGAGTCGGATGAACCTTGCCGAGTCAACTGACAAAAAAACTTATAATGAGCACTTATTTGCAAGAAAAAAAAAACATTACGTAATTTATTTTTAAGTACGTAATTTAAGCAATTGCAAATGTGGTATTCGGAAAAAACTTTTTTTAACAAAACTATCCTCGAAAATTATACATTATCAAGTTGGACCTAAATGAAATTTACAGACCTCCACTTAATAATCATTTGAACAGGCCTATTTTAGAGTCAACACACTATCTATTAGGTAAATTGAAAAATGAAATACGACTTTACTATACATGCACAAGTCACAACTCACATAAATCTTTCGTAATAAAAAAACATAATTATTTCATTATTATTAATGTCCTTTTTTCTTAATATCATTAAATATTTTACACAATAACAAAGTTACAATATAAAAAAAAGTTTAAGATTGTTTATACAATAGGACAAGTAAAAAAAATGTTTATTAAACGATAAATTTCTGTCATATCATAATAAATCTTGATACACCAACTAAAACTCGACTCCTCACATAACGAATGCGAATCATTTTCTCTTCCAAATTATATTTGATATCCCGCAGAATCTCGCATTTCGCAAAATAAAATTGTTCCGTCTTTTTATGTTGATAGTTATTGCATTTAATAAACTAGAAGAGGAAGTATGACATTACACTGTCAGGAATAAAGGAAAGTGCTGCTATAACAATAAATATCTCAGTTAATGGAACTTGAGCTATAAAGAGTTGGCAATACATACATAACTTCGCGCCTGTTTTATGGTATACTAACCACTATGTGCTCTGAACCTCACTTGCCAATATTATAAGTTTACTAATATTCAGAGTGTTACATTGAGAAGGGTGAGCACGAACTCTGAAATTATGTGAGATAGAAAAATATGTCCATTGTCTGTCATGTGAATCCATATTGTCGATTTTAAGACATAAAAAACTCCATTCATAGTTTTCAAAACATTTTTAAAAGAATTTTGAGCTGTATTTTTTTAGAATTGTGAGTTAGTTAGATATGACTTTTTAAATATCGATTTACTGACATAAAAAAATTAACTAAGTCTACATTAACACATTTCCTGTCCCACGAATGACATATGATTCATGCTTTTGTTCTTTTTATTGTGTCTGAGGTCGAGACAGCGAATCGAAACGTCAGGTGTTTTGAAAAATAAACATAATTATACGCGAGTAATCCGTTCAAAAGTTGTTTCAATACGACACAATTTAGATTGTCATCGGCACGCTAAGAAGAAGAATGTTCCGTACCTAGCGAGCTGCCTCGCAATATGATAAACCTATTTTGAATAATATGTTAGTGTGTGTAATAAATTTATTCAAAAATATTTTATATAAAGTGATGTCACAAAGTAGTTACCGCAATTTTCCACTGCCTGTTATTTTCTCAAATATTCTCACACGAGTGTTCATAAAACCTGTTAAAAAATATTTTGATGGATATGCCTTGCTGGTTTCAATGTCTACTCTAAAGTATACGTACCGTGGCGATAGTGACATCTCCATTCCCTTGTGGTACTTCAGGTCGCGGCTCGCTCTCCTCAGACGCCACCGAGTCCTCCTTCTTGTGATGGTGGTGATGTTTCTTCTTGTTCTTTATTATAATCTTGTGGCGCAACGATGACGGTGGCGGTAGCTCCCCTCCTTTATGGACAAAAGACGATATTATAATGTTATTCTCTCTCCGGTCGTGACGGATTTCCGTCCCATCAGACTGTGAGCGTGAGGGAATAGAGAGTGCAACTGTGTCTGAGTTCTCAATGGCTATCGCGAGAATCATATTTTTTTACATAGTTAATTAAAACCAACTGGATGACAAAATAAATAAAATTTGGTTAACAATTTAAATTTCTCTTTCATCCAATTTACTCCTCCCCTCCCTAGTGGAAAAGCACCTTAACCATTTTATTTTATAGTCTTTAGGTACCATTGTTGTCCAAGATACGGCCCCGGGCCACGATGTGGCTCGCGGAAGCAATGAATCCGCTCCGCTAACATTTAACTTTTTAATAAGTATTCATCCACTTGGTTGCTAATTTTTTTTTTAAACTTAATTTATGTACCATTGCTTTCCAATATCACACATCAAAAACTGGAGCATTATTATCCTTTTCTAATAAAATAGATACATCTGCTTTGGCATGTTAAAAGTAATTAAACTAGCCACTCACTGAATTATATTCCTGGGCACCTTTGGTCTAGACATCGCGGAAGCACATATTGCAACGAGAGTACGAAAACCATAAAATAGGTGAGTTATCTTTTCAAATATATTATTATGGAAATAGACCAACAGAGTATTAGATACTTTGTTGTTACGTATCGGGTTCTTGGCATAGTTGAGGGTAAACTCATTAATGTAAATCCATATTCGAGTAAGCAAAGTTAAAAATTTATAACAATTTTAGAACGAAGCTAACAGTAAAAATAATCGAATATGATAGTTCCTTTTGAAGTGATGTTGTAAATGCTGTTTATTTACATACATATGGATACATAGCTGACGTTTAGGCGAAGTGGTTAAACGAAAGGTTGCGCGAAGTGAGTGCCCACCGTTTAAGATGCGACATTTTTCGTTCAACTATTCTATAAAATAGTTCATGTTATCATGTGTCATGTGTGTTCATGCGGTCGCGAATCTCGTCCTTATTTATTCTTTCTACAAAAAAACTTAGAAATTTCGAAACTTACGAGTTCAATATCACAGCAAGTAAGGGCACTACTAGAAAACACATTATTTTGTTTAACCATTCGAAGAAACACGCGAAAAACACGAGCATCGATTTATCAGACATGTTTGACGTTTATTGGCCAATGATTTATATTCTTTCACGCTCAAACAAGATTAATTAAAAATCAACGAGATTTGGTGTTTACAAATAGGGCCATTACACCTTTAACTGTTTAACCTACTAAAACGGGAATGCCTTAAAAGTCAAGAACCGTGTAAAACAACAAATTGAAAACGTTTGAACCGATATACGTGAAAACAAACTGTCTCATGGTGTTTACATGTCATAACACAGACGCTTCGATGTAGGCGAACTTATTTTTGTTGTGCTGGATGTAGTAGAGACGATATAGAACGGGTCTCCGATTAATGACTTAATAGATTTATTGCAATACCAATTTAAAATAGCGTTGGTCCTATTACCGTTGGACTTCAACTCAAAGATCGTTGACCTTATTAGAGGTCTTAACATGAGTAAAAATATTGCTTAACAATTAACACCCCTGCTTAGTAAGCCAGCATGGTGCTTCAACACGACAGTAATTAGAATTATCAAGACCAAAATAAGCTAACATTAAAGCTTATGCGTCATTGATAACCTAGATAAAAGTTCCAATATATTTCAAAAATAATCTGGTCATATCATCCGTTTTTCGTAAACCCGTAAATCCTTCCGACAGATAATATATCAATTTCAATAAAATCAAATAAAATGGTCTTCTTGATAGTTCAATAAAATAGATGCACTCGTTATAATGTTTGGATGATACGGTTGAAAGATTAATGGTATTAACACAAACAGTTTATCGTTAAATACCATCTTATTGGAGGTAAACGTTGCCGGTATCTGATAGTTTACCTTATGACCTGCTGTATATCTCGTTTTATGTGCGAGCATGAAGTTTGGAATAAACGCGTTTAGATTTTTATCGTGGAATTAAGTGGCAAACTAGTGCATTCAACTTATTAAATGTTTAGTGGTGTAAACTTCTGAACAAACTATTAAAAAAAGCTCTTCCGGCTTCCGAAAGAAGAGTAATCTCAAACATCACGGACAAAGTTCGGACCACGGAAAACACCACAGGCTGTTCCATCCCTCGTTACGAAGGAAACATGTAGATGCATCTGACCTTCGAAAAATTATCACGTTACAAACGGTGCAAACCCTTAACCCTTTGAACGCCACGCCGGTCATTGGTGACCGGCAAACAATAAAAATTGCATTGTGTCTGCGGCGTGGCAGTCAAAGTATTAATAATCTTTGCAGCCAAGTACGGAATCATAGATTTGAGCGAGATCCAAACAGTGGCTTAATTTAATCGAAATTAAAATCATAGTTCTGATAAATGGAGCATCATAGTATGATTTGCCAAGATAGTGCGAAGTCACTAGAGTATAAAAAGTATAGAGTGATAACGTCAACAACATTAGCTCATGCGAATATATTGTTGATCGAAGACTACTATTAGTGGCTTACCGTTTAACCGTTTAAAAAAACTATACGTCGTAAGTATTGTTCGTCAATAGTTAATAGTAGAGCTATAAAAATAAAAATTTAGGATAAAAAAAATATATTTTAGCCTTTGAACGCCACCACGGTCACCGGTGTTCGGCAAACAATAAAAATTGCATTGTGTCTACGGCGCGCGGCGTGGCAGTCAAAGTGTTAATGAAAATTGGCCAAGTGTGAGTCGGAATCGCACACAAAGGGTTCCTTAAAAAAATAGAAAAAAAAGTTTTTTTGTATAGACACTAATATAGGTAATAATTATTAGTATTCCCCTATCCTACTAAAATACTTCCTCCCCATCCAAAATTTACCTGGCACGTACTGCGTGGGATGACAACAACAACGTTATTTATGAATATTAGACATTCCGCTAACTGGACATTTTGGGAACTATACATTTTTCGAATCGGACATTCTGCGCCTAAACGATAGTTTTTATACTCTGAGGAATCACACGAGCTATGTTAGAATTATTAGGGTGTGTCACACTGGGCGCCAGGCGAGTTTTAGTTGATTTGTTTAATGTGACCTATTGACACGAAGCACAAGGGTTTCTTATAATAAACTTAGTAGGAAAAGTATGTACTCTATAGCAAACAATACGAATGATATCACAAAAGAATAAACACAGCTAATAACATTCCAGAAGTCGTTTAGAATCATGGAATATTCACACGATCCTTGAGAAAATCCAGCACATCAACTGAATAGATAGTTGTTATAATTATTTCATATTTATGGAATAACTTCTTCTATTTTAGTTTATGTATGGTAGAAGAATGAATTGTTAGCTTATAAAAAAATACAAAGCTATCCTACTATTATAAATGATAAATGTGAAAGTTTGTGAGTATGTATGAATGGGTGGATGTTTATTACTATTTCACGCAAAAACTACTGAACGGATTTTATTGAACCTTTTAGTAATAGCTTATACCTACATCAGGATAACACGTAGGCTACAATTTATCAATATACCACGCGGGCGAAGCCGGGCGGAAGCTAGTAATGTGTACCAGTACCTAACAAATGGAAATGAAATTACCTTTTTGGCCGAATCTTAAATTATAGCTAGTAGTAGCTAATAGCTGTGACACAGTTTTCCTAATGCAGCTATTAACGAACAAAGTTTCTATATACTTGTTGTTTTTATGTTCCTATTAATAAATAAAATAAAACAAATAAAACAGACATTATTAGATATAGCGAACATCTTCATCCTATCCAGAATACGTGTCTTGATATGTCTTTTTAGATGAAAATCAGTGAAAATCAGCGTTGGGTGACTAGTATAATTACAATCAGTGTACAGCCATCCAACATTATACTGAGCCTGTTGGGCATAGACACTTTTCGGCTGTCGAAATCGCGGACATATTGCCTTATAGACAATACGTCAATAATTATTCTGAGGACCCACTTTTTGGACCATCGATAAGATTTGTTTATTTCGGATGTTCACCTACACTACTTTATCTGTGTCAAATAAATCGTACTAAATCTGCAATTATTTTTTTCTTTCTTGAATAATAAAACTTGTTAGTAAAACTTACCTGGTTCCAATTGATGTGAATCTAGCGGTTTATCAAGAAGCATATCTCCAAATATTTCTCTGCAGTAGTTGGCTATCTTGGCCTGCTGTCTCGGATTGCAATGGTTCTCGAAGCTTAGGATTACAGGGTAGTCTGAAGTTTTAAAAGCGCTTTCAGCTATCGCTTCCAGCACTTCCTTAGCGCTGATCTCGGGAACGAAGGTGTAGCCGTGGACGATGACCGGTTCATCCGTCCGACCGTTCCAGAAATCGAGCTCGACGCATCTGTGTGCAATATGGATGAGTTATTTATTTATGTTATACCAGTTATGGAGCGATAGTTAGTGGTAAAATCATTGGATTGCCAAGTTACAGGTTGCAAGTTGAAACTACTGAGATACCTATTCTGGATGTAAACACGCAAAGCCTCAGAGGCCTACGGGCGGTTTAAACTCTGCCAGGGGAGGTAATAACCCTACGCTTAGAAAAAGAATCCATTATTTATATTTACTACTTTTACTAGAGTTGGACTATTGGTCGAAATTAGATTTATAATTCGTAATTTTTATACCTTTTTTTTCTACTGATAAAGCTAAAGCTATTTTCTAAAGCTTGTCATATCTACTAAATTGAAAAAATCGATTCACAAACAGAAAAGAAAATCGCACTTAACTATTTTGTGTTTGCCTATTTATATTTAAATCCCATACAATACGCATAAATATAGCCTATATTACTAAAGGATAGTGTAATTTTCTACTACTGAAAGATTTTTTTGAGTAGGTTCTGTAGTTGCATAGATTAATTCTCTACATACAGAAAAATAAATTTTACCTCTTTAAAGCGCGTTTAGCAGTCTTAACTACTTTTATTAGGTACGCATAATTTAAATTCATATAATAGTATTTTTAATCCAATTAAAGGCAAATAGCATGAAAAAATTAAACATTATACGCAAATGTGTGCTAAACAGTTTTTTCTAAATCATAAAACATAATTTATCGGTAGCATCTTAAAAATAAATCTTAAACACACTAAGTGCACACCCATTATGTCATAAAATTTATATAAAACAAACTTATACACGCATTACATTGAATGTATCCAAAAATATACTACACACGTGTTCAGTACGCAATAAAATACGTATCCCAAATATTTACATATATTTTCCAACGCTTACACGATAATTAAGGTCGATTCACACCGATATTAACGATAAGGGAACGTTCGATACTGCAGTAATTGGATTTATTATTAAAAACGCATTTGAAACATTATAGAATTTAATAAACAAATTAGGTGGTCGCGATAGCGCAGTAATTAGTGTTACAACGAGTACGGCGCGCCATGTGACTGATTATATCACAATATTAACACCTGCGATCACGTTCACAAGCACTATTCATTTAAAGGAATTAGTTATCAAATAAGAAAATCCCTTGAATGACCTTCCGCCATATTGCTTAAGTTACTTTTATTTTAATCATCTTCAAAACCAATTAAAAGTCAATACATTTTTATAATAAACTTAGGTAAATTAATTCTCATTTATTCAATTAAATTATTCATTTCTAACAAAATGAATACATTTATATTATATCTACATATGTATATGTATAAAAGGAAATGTCCTGACTCATTACCGCCTAGCCCAAACCGCTTGAGCTAGAGGTTGAAATTTTGACATGTTATAGGCTTCTAAAGTGGCTTCTAAAAAAATAATTTGGCAATATTTAACCCCCAAACCGAGATAGGGGTGACAAAGTTTGTACGTTTTTTTTTAATTGTTTGATCCGATTTACTTAAAACATACACATATATTTCAAAATATATAAAATAGGACCCCACCAGCATTGAGAACCAAGGTCCAAGCTACCGGGTGGTTAGGGGTTCAGAAACAGGAACCTTCTCTTCTTTAAAAACTATATATGTCAAAGTAGCACTTGCCTCAAAGAAACAAGAATTTTAAAATGTTCGATATTTTATAGTAAGGAACTGTGATTTATTATTAATAAACTTGACCGGGTTTTACTAACAGGTTTTATTCTATAGATAAGTCTAAGGTATTTCGCCTCCTACAATTTGGCAAATAAGATTTCCTAGTCATCTACAAATTATGTCAATGGTGTTTTCGCAGTTTATTCCTATGTTTCCTGCAACCTTGCAGACATTGGCAGAATCACCGTTAAAGTCATTACCTTAAAACTGTAATAGGATTAAAAGTGAAAATTTTAAATACTTAGTTGGATCTACCACGAGTCCACGAATGTCAATTCCTATTTAAGATTTAATCTATGGTGTTCTTACAAATATTTTAAGAGCAAAAGTTAATAGATCAATCACTCCTCAATTATAAAACAAATTTCTTTCACGACCTAAACGGCATTAATAACTGCTTTGAACATACGAAAAGCCATAAGTGCGCGCCTTGGGCACGAATCTGATAGGTACCTCGACTCTGCCAGTCAATGGTGGTACCTCTAAGCTATAACGACTTCATAGAGAATTCAAATATCGATTGCGCATAAAGTCTAGAATGCTCAATAACGCAAGGCTACAAGTTTTGACTCATCGTAGAAAGTGTGAGACCTCTCACCACACCTCCCGAACACGACAAGGTCGAGCCGTGCTCTTGAACTTGACTAGATCATTATCAATGAACAATTTGCCGCGGCTACCGAGGGCCTCTTTCGAAGAAATTTATTTTCTTGGATTTCAATCTATTACTACTATTTCTATACAAATGTCGAAAATGTGAATGCTTCGTTGGTCTAGGTAGCAAGCGCGACTGCTGAGCACGAGGTCTTGGGTTCGATCCCGAGACGGGCAAAGTGTTTTTTTTGCATTGGTTTTTTTCTTGTTTCACGTAGCAATGGACGCAACGGAGCCACGGATCCACGTTATATTTTGCATACAAATACATTAGTTTAAGTAGGTATAGGCTTTCAAGTTCCCTTTACCAAAGTCGCTTAATCACTGAAACTAGTTACTGAACCGAATTTATTTTCACTATCCTAGAGTAACGTAGGGCAAAATCCGAAACGCAGCAAATATAATTTTCATTAATTTATTCATTCATTCAGCACGAAGTTTTGGGCAAAGCCCTAGTAAAAAAAAAGAAGAAAAAAACAAATTAAATTATAATAATGTGAAATGTGAATCAATTACCCTGAATTAACTGCTGAATTGATTTGGATTTGGCACACAGATAGACCATGACTCAGATCGGGATATAAGCTACTTTTTATCCGGACGTTAAAGTCGTGGGCGAAAGCTAGTATACCTAATCATTTAATTAAGTAATAAATAATTTTCAGATTCTGGACTCCGTTTTTGGTTAAATCAGTATATTGTATAAATAAATAAATAAATCAGCCTGTAACTGTCCCAATGTAGGGCAAAGGCCTCTTCTCATACAGAGAAGGAATGAGCATTAATCACCACGCTAGCTCACTGCGTGTTGGCGATTTCAGACTATTAAAAGTCCAGGTTCCTTCACCGTTAGTCAGTGGTGTTTATATTAACTAAGAAAGTACATATGCCATTGAAAAAGTCACATCGGTACACACAGGTAGACAGGCCAGGTTCGAGCCCACACCCACGTGCTTGCAAAGCGGGTCCGTAACCAATGCGCCACCACGACATTGTATACCTATTGTGTACCTTTGTAATTTTATAAAATGAACCAACCTGCATCCAGCGAGTAAGCTCTGCCGGTATATCTCGACGCTAGACTTGCCGGTGATCTGGTGGCCAGTGAGGTACGTATTGTGGGAGCTGTTGATGAAGTAGTGCGCCAGTGGCTGCTCCATGTCGTCGCAGAGGTCCAGCTTATTTGGCGCCACTATCGGATTATCTTCGGACATCAGAAATCTGAAATAAAGGATTCTGTTTAAGTCTCACACTTATAATAAAATTAAATACACGACGGGATACGATATTCTAAGGTTAGACCAGTCATGAAGCCCAAAATAATATAATTATGGTAATGTTTTTTTTTAAACATCAAAATATAAAACAAACTAGCTGGCCCGACAAACGTTGTCCTGTCAAAGTTTCAATAAATATGTGAAATTAAAACCAGCCAAGTGCGAGTCGGACTCGCGCACGAAAGGTTCCGTAGCATTATCTACCTATACAATATAAGACACTCAAGCGTCTACCTTTTTTTTTCTTTCTTTCTTTCTTTAGATACCTGTTGCCGTTACTAATATCGAGCAAAAAAATACGTTTGCTGTTTAGAAACCCCACCTAATATTTATTATATTCTGTTTTTAGTATTTATATTATAGCGGCAACAGAATTACATCATCTGTTAAAATTTAAACTTTATGTTCATGTCAGTTCATGAGAGTACGAAACGTGGGAATTACTCAAAAATTGGTAATTAAACCCAAGATATCAGCGGTTTTAATTCAATAAAGGGCAAGAAATGAGACACAATACGAAATACATTGTGCCGTGCCGCCAGAATTGCAAAAAAAAAACTTCATGTTATTAAAAAAAACAAATATTAATTTAATATGTAAGTACAAGTTAAAACACAGAATTTTCAACTATTGAAGAGTTAATTATCATTAAATCTATGCGGCAACACAATTAAACAAAAACTAACAACAGATAATTACCTACAGCGCTATAATATTTGGTAATATTTAAATATTTTATTAAAATTTGTTTTCCGGACGAACCTTATAGATCCGCGAAATCTATGGAAAAAAATACGTATTCAATGAATCGCTAAGCTCTTCGATATTAATATTTGTTTTGAGGGGACCGGTATTCATGATCACTCTTTTATTCCCATCTTTACGACGGTAATTCCCGTAGGGGTTAGGTAGAGTTTGACACATTTTGTAAGTTATACTTAAGCAATGGCGTGCCTAGTAGAGTCGGCCATAAAATAGGTTTCCACCCTTAGAGTGAATGTCGTCTACATATCACAAAATAACAAAGTCTATTTTTGCTTACAAGACCAATCGACAGATAACGTTGTTATTAATGCGTGAGAAATTTAATTTGGACAGCGAATCTAACTGTTACTCTCAGCCCATATCATCCCACTGCTGGGCAAAGGCCTCTCGGATTTCCACGTCTTTCGATCCAGAGCCAGTGTGAACCAGACACTATCTTCTGTTGGTGGTTGGTTGTATATGTTGGTTCCTACATAAAAAAAAAAAAAAACTAAATGAGGAAGAAAGAGGAAATTTAAAAAGAGATAGCTATGAGCAGGGCTTAAACCCGCGACATTCGCTAAACCGTGGCAACCAACTGAGCTATCGTATCGCTGCCCGCACCCATCCAATTTCAAGTTCTCTAGAAGACGCCTCAGTAATATGTTTGTAATTTTTTACAAATTACTGAATTATAGCGATACGATAGCTCGATAGCTCAGTTGGTTAGTAGCCCAACTGAAATGGGATGAGATTTAATTAGGAACAGCGCGTAGTATTGTATAATTACTAATACATAGCCATAACATGCATTCTTTATATCGTTGATTAACAACCTAAACATAATAATATTAATAACTGCATAAAATCACATAATACAAAAAGTAAATAATATTTCTAAAAAATTTTTGAGATTTTTTTTACATGCACATGTGAGCTTATTTAATAAGAAAATTTGTAAAAACAAATTTGAAATCCCATCCGTATCAGTAGCTTTTTTCAAATTTTCTTATTAAATAAATTATAAGTATATTCCTAATCCTTTCCTTAACTAACGATAAACAGTAAAAATATCCTCCAACCTTTGCTTGTACATCTTTAAACACAGTCAAAACTTGCTTACCACCTACACACTTCTAATGGTCGTCATATCTATTTAAAACTTTGCCAACTTTGCTTAGTTAAAAAAAAGTGAAGTAGGTACTAACCTTAAAAAGCCATCGAACGTCAGTTGCGATCTCTGTTGATGGTATTTATTATGTTCATACGTCCTGATGAGGTCCTTGGCTCGTTGTAAGTCTGCGTACGGATGCAGAATTTCATTCAGTCTGGGGTCCCTTTGCACTTCATTTAGAAAGTCCACCAGTTGATTGGCAGATAGATGTGGCTTGCCATCCGTACTGTAAACAAATAATGCGGTTATCAACCAGCCTTGACCAACTCTTGTCATCCGTTGTGTAAGTTTCCTGTGGAGATTTGCCCTTTCAAGGGTTTTAGATATTCTGATTTTAGAACGTGGGAACTAGTTGGTTCACTATCTTTATGGTAGTAGAATGTACGGTCAGTAAGAGATGTGATTACAAATACCTATTGATTGAGCCATTCATATAATACACTGATTTGCAAAAAACCGGTTTATTCAAACAATTCAAATTCCACAATTTCCATAAACAGTTCAAATAAATCCTTGCCTAATGTGATATATTAAAATATAAATTCAATACAGTTTTTATACCAAATCATTTATATTTTTTTATGTAATATAATAAAACAGAATTAATAAAAAGAACGTTAGTGCTAGTTTTTTTGTAAAGTACCTACAAAGTGAAAAGCAAAATGATATTCTATTCTATAGAATATATTTTTATATGCTTAAAAATACATTCTATTCTATAGAATATATTTTTAAGTCGATCTACATTCGACGAATTTCTGCCACGTCTAGCTCTTGTTAAGAACGGTTTTACGACGGTACTACAGCCATCTGTAAACCGGACGCCCGCCGCACCGGACCGGATTGAAACCGGTTCTCTATTTAAAAGACTTAAAAATAATTATCGACCAAACTTTTAGTTTGTAGTAGGTACAGTACAGATTTATAATTTGAGCATAATTTGTAATAAGCCATTGAATAATAACAATAATAAGCATAATAATCATTTTGAAACTATTTTCCTAGCCTATTTTCAAATTCAGTTTTTCTAGAAAAGAGATTAATCAGGTCACTCGCGTTATAGTCAACCACGGGAACATGATTGAACTAATTCGATAGTGCCGTCCGTCAGACCTTCCAAGCCTTAAACCCTACAGACAATAATCAAAGGGCTTAGAAATTTTATTCAAATACAAAGTTAGTTATTAATTTATAATAAACCTATTTATGTAAATAAAGAGACAATAAGCAGATTTTTATAACATTTTTCCTGCGCAATAAAGCATAAGTATTCGTAAACATATTAGAATGAAATCATTACAAATCTAAAACGCGTAAATACCTAATGACAATAATCGTTGTTACCGCATCGCATTAACCAAATGATTCAAGTTATAAATATCTCTAAACCAGCCAGTACCACTGATTGCTGTAGGTAGATAGGCGTGATATATTCGTCTCAATTGTGATTTACGCCCGAGTCAAATGGTTGATGAGGTTAGCAGCCGGCAACCCGAACAATTATAACTAATTGTCGCCCCGACCCACGACCTTTTTAAAACACCACTCAGGAGCTGTTTCATTCTATTTATAGCTCACGATATATTTGTCTGCTCTATATTATATTTACCTGCGTATCTAATTTGGTAGATGGAAAAATAGAAGGTTATCGGTAAAAGTCAGTAGAGGTGAAAGAGCTAAATTATAAATATCTTCCTTTATGGACTTGAAGGTTTTCAAATTTAAATGTAAAACAGGAAATATAATCAAATAGTGAAAAGTTGTTTTATTGCAATCGTCTTAATGCTCAGATACAGATTGTAGACTCACATAAAGGGAGCAATTGTACCTAACTATAACTAGTAGAACGATAGGTTCAATTTACTATAGGTATACAAAACCCAATTTTCTAGTCTGTCAGTCAATCCACTACTTCTATTCGAAACGTGAACGGAGCGTTTCGTCTCTTAGTGAAGCAGTCTTGTTGCTAGGGTGATTTTACCTACATAATGTACACCTACTACATATGAACTTTTTTTGACATACTAAAATGTCTATCATACGAGATTCTGATAAGAACACGCTAAAATTACACAACACGTACTTATATATTGTTCAAACATACATAATGTAATCAATAAACCAACTCATGCTAATTATAAATTTAAAACACACGTTTATGTGAAAATAAGAACTTTACCATTTTACTCTTTAGTATCTTTTACTAGAATCGTGTAATAGAAATGTGGCATAATGCCATAATATAGTTGAGAGCGATTAATGTTATTGCATTTTAACATCACTAACTACTCATAATAAAAATACAACATAACATAAAACGCTTTATCTTCAAAATAATTGCAAAGAAAATCACAGCAACAGTGGAAAATAACAGCGATTTAGACCAGTCTATACGTATAATATCAATAGGCTGAAATATTGAGAACGCTACCTAAATTGATTTTCCAGACAATATTAGCTGAATCCGCAACCGGCAACTGCTTGTATTGATCTAAAGGTCATGTTAGACTCAATCCGGCTCAAACTTTGTGATTAACTTCTTGAAACATTCTGTTCAATAGAGCAGTTCAAGGGTAGATAGAAATTTTTAATTGAGTTGATTGAACTAATGCATGTAGGGTCGTCATAAATTATTACAAGGTGTTTACTTTGTCCTATATGGATCGCCGTTTCGTTATAAGAATTGTTGTTTAGTAAACAAACAAACTCGGCAAAACTCTACGTAACGGTGAACTTTGTGAATTAGTTATTAGTAGTTGGGAATATTCTTGTGAAATTATATTTAACGTAAATTCTAGTTTCTGCTTGTAAAATGGAGGTACCAAAGCAGTTATAATTAATTCTAACAGACAATTAATAAATACTAATATTCTAGGATATTATGGCCTAATAACAGCTGTAATCGGCAGCTAATTTCTAATAAATAGCTGTCATCTTGCATACAAATTGACAACTCACGACTTGGCCGTTACCGCACATAATAAGCCACTAGTCAGTTTTCGTATTCTATAAGATCTGGATAATGATTGCAATCTTTTTTTCTTGAACGTTCTCAATCGACGCGGACGACACGATTGGCGTAACTGCTAAGGGATTTGCCTTTTTCGATACCCGCACAGGGCAAATAATTGTGTGATAGACAAATGTTTGTTTTAGTTTAGGTGTTTGTGCATGTATACTGCACCTACAACACAGTTGAAAATCCTAGTAAATACTTAAAAATACAGTTATAATTTATTTCTACCGTAACACAAATCAGGCTAATTATTCATTATTATTATTACAAGCCTGCATTTTCTCACTGCAGAGCAAAGGGCACCCTACTCTCCTTCCACCTCTGTCTAGAGCTGTTAAGGGCCAGTTTTTATTAAAACGAACAGAAAAATCCTAACTATATCTACCGCAAAGCAGTAATAGATACCGGTTTACTCTAATATCGCCATCTCATTAACATAACATTTACTGCGGTCAATAGGTACTTACATCTGAGTCGTGGACACGACCTTTATGATGCCATACCTATACTAGGGCCACACAAAGAGTAAAATCAAGAAGAAAATTATGCAAAACACCCACTAACAGGCAATGAACAAAGTATAAAAGTGTCAACTTACAGATTGTTAAATATCTTCTGGACCTCAGTCCTCTGCGTGAGGTTCTTGTAGAAAGCGAAGAAGTCTTCAAACTGGAACTTTGATTGGCTAATGGTGTCATTCTTGCCGGTTGGCAGGCCTGACTCGCTCAGTGCCTTCTCCACGCGCTTCTTATCATCTTTATTCTGTGCTAGCAGCTTCAAGATACTGCATCAAAAATTTTATTTTAAGGCGGGAAGTAAAATATAAAAATATCTAGCGTTTACGTCTGTCCACGTGTAACTCTGAATTTTCTGTAATACGCTGAAATGTATCAACATACTTTACTACTTTTGCATAAAGAGTAGGTACAGCATCAACAATGTTTTAATAGTTATTATAGGATACCCGAACAGATATTACAGTAACATATAATTATATTTGGAATTCCTAGAAATACAATTTCAGCGAATAAATGTGTAAGTGTAATGATATGCGATATAATCAGCTAATCTCTAATCATATATCATTGAATTTATATGTATATGTTACAGTCAAAACCCTTAACCGGTCAAAACTACTTTTGTCTGGCAAAATCAGTCAAAAGTACTTTTGACCATAGGCTTTCGTCAATAGTACTTTTGACTGAAATAACAGTCAAAAGTGCTATTGCCCAATGAAGCTGGTCAAAAGTACTTTTGACCAACTGATTCCGTCAAAAGTAGTTTTGACTGGTCGTGTCAGTCGGTTATTTTATCATACAAAGTCAATTCTTAAAATAATTGAGCAGTCCAATAACTGAATGAGCGGTAAAAATGATGGAATGAGCAGTTCGATAAATAGTTCGGCAGATTACAATTCTGTGTATGGACTTTAGGGCACCCCGAATCGGACAGGTTAGGTTAGAAGGGGATGGCGGGGTCGTGTGAGCGAGCGAAGCGAGCGAATAGACCTCGCCTTCCCCTTCGTTATTATTTTTTTTAAAACCACCCAGAAGTAGGAGCCCCGTGAAGCGGGGCTCCGTCAATTATATGATAAAGATTATTTTTATTATTTTATTTATTTAGATTATTAGCAAATAAAATCAATTTTATAGCTTACCAAAATTATCGTTTAAATGATAGCCTATCACAAAAACTATTTTACCACACGTAACTGCTCATTCAATATTTTGTACTGCCTCTTTAAATGAGTGCCCTTTAATTTCCACTCCTAACGATTAAAATTAATTTTGACTGACTATCTAGCGGTTAAAAGTAGTTTTGACCAGGAGCGTCAGTCAAATCCACTTTTGACCGCAAATTTACAGTTAAAAGCACTATTAACCAATGATTTACCGGCAAAACTACTATTGACCAACCTGTGCAGTCAAAAGTACTTTTGCCTGATTTTGCCAGTCAAAAGTACTTTTGACCGGCTAAGAGTTTTGACTGCAACATATATACCTAAAACAAGACAAAAGAAACAATACTAAATACATTCTATCGTACATGAAATACGTAATAGTAAAACTGAAGGCTCCTGAAATAGCATAGGACCACTAGATCGAATGTTATAATTGACAGCTCACGACGCGGACGCTGGTCCTCAGAACCACGGTCAGCTTTTACTCGAAATGAGGTCGACATAAACCTTCGTCATCCTAAAGACGCTTGAGTGACGGATTTCTCAACGAAAATAGGAATATTAATATATTTTTAATATGTATTCATTTATGTGAAAGTATTATTATACATACCTACTGTATATTTGCCCAACTCTTTGGGAAACTGGTGTGACGTTATCAATGAGAACTGTCAAGACTCGCTTCTAAAATTCATACATTTGAAATTCAATGTCAATAATTGTATATGAGAAAACGCCCTTCGGAGTTGCTTTTTTGTATCATTTACTTATTTACATTAGAATATTTCAAATGTCATTTACGAAGTTTAAATCGCCCGCAGGCCTCTGAAATGGTTTTTACACAACCCTAATCGAGAATATCACTTCAGTATGCTGGCTTCCTCACAATTTACCGTTTTTTCCTTTTTCTGATTTAACCAGTTTCTAATACTCAAATTAATTCTAAAGCCTGGTTTTACAAAACCTACGATCTTGGGAATCTAATATCATGAATATACAACATGACATTTGGATTTGAAATGTCAACTCAACTCACCCCTGTTTATACCTATATCTCGAAAAGTTACGTAGCCGCGAATTTCACATTTGACCAAGATGACCTAAATGTTACCTACCTATATACGTATAGCCAAGCTAAAGGTTAAGGGTAGATATAAGATACGCATATGCGTATTATAAATGAAATTTCAGCTGCTCCATGTTTTAAAGAACACGTGAAGCCGAAAATCATACTTAACGCGTATAATACAACTTTTTTGAATGTATAGCGTATTAAGTATGTGGTTTATCCTCAATAAACGGGCTAACTAAAAAAGTTTTTTCAAATCGATCTAGCAGTTCCTGAGATTTCAAATTCCAACTCCAGGGTAAAATTGGAAATTTACATCAAATCTTTTTCACAAAAAAAAACCCGACTTCAAAACACTTCAAACCATGTCGACGCTTCAGTATCAAATTGAGAACCTCCTCTTTCTATTGGTTTTCGGTTAAAAACCTAGTAAGCGCCATGGATGTCTAAGTCTTTGAAGTTAGTTGCAGGACGAATTTTTACCCGTGCCGTTAGGCTCTCGGATTATTAGTGCAATATGCATATCCACATCTCTTTTTCCTCACTTGCTCAGTTACAAACCCCCACACTCCCCCGCCTCACCATTTAGTTCCTAAAAGTGTACTGCGATGCCGTTCGTGACAACTTCAGCCTGACCGAGCAAATTTGCGCTTACTGTATTTTATGCGCAAACGCTACCCGCAGCTAACTCATAAACTTAGAGAAACGTAGCGCGGTAATAGGTACTCTGCTCTTACACAATCAAGGCTGTGCATTTACCCAATTTGTCGTTTATCATTTTTAACAGATGATGACATAAACGTCAAATGTCAAGTGCGTGCCACACTCAATGTGACTCGAACCAACTAAACTTGTTCCGACTACAAATGACTATTGCCCTTTGACATAAAACAAAGAATTGGTCGTCCGTCGACGTGGGTCATTACGAACTGAACTGTCTTGAATATTTAACGATCATCAGCAACTACCGTGGAAAAGGAAAATCGAGGAAATCACAAAAAGTATACTCAATCCATTCCATTCATTCGATAATTATCTTTTATCCACGGTTAATTTGTTTTATTAACCTAATTTCAAAAAGGATTTTATCGATTCGATGCTTACTTTTATTTTTTGTGTGACTAGAAAGAGCTAAAAAGCTAGAAATAATATACACTTGCGTTTCGGAGTCGATAGAAAATGTTACTTTCTATAAAATTTTGAAAACAGACAAGTATAAGTACTTCTACAAACTGGTTGAAAGCTAATATTTGGTAAGTATTATTATATGAGCAGCTTTACTCAGTGAGTACATAATCAGCTATCAACACAACAAATAATCCGAAGGTCTATGTTAACCAAACACCCAAACAGCACGTTGGTGCAACTACTTAAGTTTTTAGCGATAGATCAGCACCAAACACAATAGAAGAACAAAACATAAAACTATCGAAATTATTAACAGTAGTTTTTACTTGGTTTCAAGGTAAACACCTTGATAGCTAAAATTATAATGTTTAATTATCATAACCGGTAGTGCTGACCAAAGGTGTTGTAAGTATAAATATACTAGGTATTTATTAGTGTCATAGTGGACACAGTGGAGTACAACTCAATAAACGATCGGGTCCGTGAAGTTAGCTGCAGTTGGCAGTTATTATAGGCTTAGAATGCCGAACATCGCGAATAGGTACGAACTGCGAACACGAACATCGTACACGACATCTGCATGTGGGTTGCCAAGTGTCCGGCTTTTTTTAGTCGTATCTTTTTAGGTTTTTGTTACGCTTTTGGTCAACCCTGCCCGCAAAAAGATGCCTTGTGAAACGAAAGCGCGCGAGCGACTCACGCGGACACGCAATCTCGCAATCTCAGCCAAATTTTTACAGAACCAGTGTGTCAGGCTTTCAGTGAAAAATGTCCAATATAAATCTGTGTCCGGCTTTTCTATTTTTGGGCCTGGCAACCCTAGCTGCGTACCATTAATGAACATCGAAAAATCAACAGACAAATTTTCATTTTCGATTATCGTGTTCGCGATGTTGTGTTCATTGGCATACAGTACGCAACACGGTTCTCTAAATATGTGAAATTAGCTACGCGTTACTATTATCCTCATGGATTAATAGTACCTATTTAAAATAGATATTTATTAACCGAGATCCATTATATAGCTCGATGAGCATTCCACGTGTTTTCATGCAAGCAAATTTCTGATTAACTCTCCCTCCGCCCCTAGACCAGTACTTAAACAAGAAACTCTTTGTGAATAAATAATGCTTCATATTACGAAAGACGTTTGTTATGCAAGAAATCATCATCTCACACTCCTTGCAAACAACGTCGTGAGGAGATAATGTTGGTTCAACAATTTGTTACAAAGAAAAATATCGAATAAAAAAAACATTGAAGTAGGTACTTACTCTTAGTCTACGAAGTTACATGCGGGTGGCATTTGGGCATAGAACACTCGCGTTCCTAAATGCATAAAAACGTGTGGGATGCTTATTGGGTTTAATTTAAAACGCGACTATTCTATGAGATAATCATCCCGCGGCTTCGCAGACTTAGAGATCCATGGCAAGAGAAACATTGTCTCAATTTATGTACAAAATAATAATGAAAATTGACATGTTCCTAAGTAAATAAGTAGTTAGCACCAACAGTGAGAACAGAAGTTAAGATATCACACCAAAGTTTCGGGAAAATTTGTATGTTAACAATTTAACATCCGATAAGATCGTCACAAACGTCAACATAGAATGACGAAGGTTGCTACAGTGCACTGAACCCTCTTGTAGATGACAATGAGATAACGCACCTATCACAAACACACGATAAAGGAAATAAAAACCAATCAGTCAGACTAAAACTACAATCTATATGATTATTTAAATATCGCTCCTCTAGCTTTCCACTGAGGGTCGTCGTCGGCAAAATCAGCCGGGCACTTTCAATTCGACAATTTTTATTCCAATACAAAACTGACCCGAAGATACTTCTTCTTACTGCCTGATCAGCAAAATTGTCGGGTTTTTTTGGTATTTGTACATATTAGCATCTTCGTCGGATCTGCACGATCGGGTTCATAAAGCAATGACATAGATCGACAGTTGCCCGACCACGAAGCATATTTGCTTCGTGTGCCCGACCGTGCCTATTAATGTTTGCGCTTGTGCTAGCCGAGCGGGTTTTTTTTTCGATCTACATGTATTTAATTCGATTTTACTGCCTGGTTTTGCCGATCAATACTGAACCGAATATTTGTGTATAGCGAGCGATGACAGTGATCTGCATGACTAGCATCATAGTTGTCATTAGAGTTTAAAATAAAACTGAATTAATAAACGAAAGCTAGACAGACGGATGTTGTTTTTATTCGGCATCTCAGACAACGTCCGACAAAAACTCCAAGAGACAAATTCTTACCTGAGCGATCATAACATTGAAATTTACTCGGAGCAAACAGGTAATCATATGTATTACACACACAAAATTAACTTCGGTAATGATATACAACAGTGCAATTTAAGAAACGGTTATTTAATAGGAACGATATACATCAAATCCAGATTGAAAACATGGATACCTACATAATTATATTAAGGCGCTTATCTCGCTCGATAGCGTTTAGCAATTTGGCACCTTAAATAATTAGCAGTTTATCTTCTCCAGCGACTGCGCGAGTTAAAGTCAAAGGGGTACTATTTAGCTAAACTGTTGTACGAGGGCGATTAGTGCAACATCGCTATAATTAAACTTTAAATTGTTTTGCCAAATGCGCACGGGGATGGGCGAAATTCCTTTGATAATGGAGCACTCAAAGGATCTTATAAACTTTCCTATTTTCTAGCCTTTCACTCGAATTTTTGATATCTCGTTAGTACGTTACCCATTAAACGACAAGATAACAGAAACTATATCATTATATAATTAAAAAATAAAACAGTCTTATCACTAACCAATAAAAACTATAAATATTACGTGAGATAAAGTAAGAAATAGTCGAATTATAAGTACTTACTTTTTAACGAGAATTTTTCCTGACTTGTCGGCTTTGAGGACGATCCTTGTGTGTAACTTCTCAAGGAACTTGATCGTCGGATTGTTCAACTGGTTCAGATTGTAGGCCAATACAAACAGACCCTCTGTCCACAGCTGTCAAAACATAAAATTACTTTATCCACCATGCCCAAAACGAAATTTAGAAACCTATAATCTTACTAGAACAGAAAACTAAAATTCTTGTAATATTCTTTCCACGTAAAATTGGAGAATTTTTTATTAGATAAAATAGGTCAATATTATAATTGAAGCATCAATATCGCTGTAAATAATGGTCAGATAAAGAAGCTATTACAGTTTTTTTTTCATAAACATTTAATACTTTCTTTGGTATGAGAACGTTGCTTTTCTCTGAACGCTACATTAAGTAAGTAGTAATAAAAAAGCTGTTAGGAGTCGTGTAGGCACCACATGAAACGCCCCACCTGATAAAATGTAAGTAAGCATGACAGCAAATAAACACAACATGAAATAGTCACGTAAGTGCTTTTTAAGTAGGTAAGGAACAATTTTAATTATGTACAATATCAAAACATTCAACATATAGTATTATACGCGACCGAAAGGATAGACAATAGATAACTGTAATGTTGAAGAGTAGTCGTGAATCAAACAAAGTTTCCTTGTAGGATGTAATAGTACAATATTGATAAATGAATCAAATCATAGAAATCAAGTACATTAAATAACATACTACATACAGCACACTTTATTACATCATGTCGCCGAAGCAAAGAGATTCCAATGAGTATTATAACTCATTTATGTAAAACAGTATGTGTACAGCTTCGTGTCATATTAATTAGCAGCTGAAAAGCTCACACTTAACGGATTAACTGAATTTATACAGCCGTCACGATGAGTTTATACATTTTAAAGTAGCTACAATGGTTATGAAAAGAATAAATGTGAATAAGAGAAGCGGACGTGTTCGTACGGGACATCCTTGACCCTCGACGGATCAGTGGCTACACCGTGTCATCACCACACGCGTGTTCTCATTCGCACGTGTCCCACCACTAAACACACGCGCGGCCGGGTTCAATTTATCACAGACACCAAGAAATGCTGTCACGGAGACTTTACTTTTTACAAATAATGTCCGTGAATAACAACACGTATATATGTATATGTTACAGTCAAAACCCTTAACCGGTCAAAACTACTTTTGTCTGGCAAAATCAGTCAAAAGTACTTTTGACCATAGGCTTTCGTCAATAGTACTTTTGACTGAAATAACAGTCAAAACTGCTATTGCCCAATGAAGCTGGTCAAAAGTACTTTTGACCAACTGATTCCGTCAAAAGTAGTTTTGACTGGTCGTGTCAGTCAGTCGGTTATTTTATCATACAAAGTCAATTCTAAAAATAATTGAGCAGTCCAATAACTGAATGAGCGGAAAATGGTAATGGTGGTGGTATGGAAAATGATGGAATGAGCAGTTCGATAAATAGTTCGGCAGATTACAATTCTGTGTATGGACTTTAGGGCACCCCGAATCGGACAGGTTAGGTTAGAAGGGGATGGCGGGGTCGTGTGAGCGAGCGAAGCGAGCGAATAGACCTCGCCTTCCCCTTCGTTGTTATTTTTTTTAAAACCACCCAGAAGTAGGAGCCCCGCGAAGCGGGGCTCCGTCAATTATATGATAAAGATTATTTTTATTATTTTATTTATTTAGATTATTAGCAAATAAAATCAATTTTATAGCTTACCAAAATTATCGTTTAAATGATAGCCTATCACAAAAACTATTTTACCACACGTAACTGCTCATTCAATATTTTGTACTGCCTCTTTAAATGAGTGCCCTTTAATTTCCACTCCTAACGATTAAAAGTAATTTTGACTGACTATCTAGCGGTTAAAAGTAGTTTTGACCAGGAGCGTCAGTCAAATCCACTTTTGACCGCAAATTTACAGTTAAAAGCACTATTAACCAATGATTTACCGGCAAAACTACTATTGACCAACCTGTGCAGTCAAAAGTACTTTTGCCTGATTTTGCCAGTCAAAAGTACTTTTGACCGGCTAAGAGTTTTGACTGCAACATATATAACAAACGGCCTTTGATTGTGTGTTCGGCCTCGTTTTACTAAAATAAAACATTGTAGTTTAATTATTGCTGGGATTATGAATGAGTAAAAAATTAGTCAATGCTTTTTATAGCACTGAAGCTTTAAGCTAAGACAATGCTTGAAATAGTAGTGTTCACTAGATGCATCCATCACTGTATTAGTCCAGAGAGCATCTATCTGGCTGGGTGACTGAATATGATAAATACGAGAGCTACTAACAGTAGTCATAAATCATTTTCAAATTAGTCGCCACCTATAATACTCGTACTTATACATTTTTGTACACACACTAGAAAGCTTTTTCAGTTCCCATGTTGTAGAGTCACGAGCTTTTCTTGACCAAATTTATTTTTAAACAAAGTTTCCAACCAATCTCTTTTTTCTAACATTTTTAACAAACTTCACGAACCTATAAAGTCTGTGTCAGTAGATTTGGATATCCTTATCATTCTCACTATTATTTTTTTATCTTTATAAAATTTCTTATGAAATAGTCTGCAAAGCCTCTGAAATGTCAGGATAAAACTTTTTTAAGAAATATAGTTAATTCGGTTAAAAGTCTGTTTCATTAAGAACAGTGATCGTGAAAACCTAAGTCATTTTCAGACACAATTTATTATTTAAACTTCAGTCATCATACTTTTACCCGAAATGATTATTGGTACTCATATATGTCGCTACCAATTTGTAACAATATTTTTTAATAAATTCTGAAAGCGCAACTCGTTTGTCCAAGTCTACTTGACTAAACGAAAGCTTATAAGTTGGTCCAAAACCACACTCAATTTATTTAATCCGAAAAGGTGACACACAGCCACACATGAAACTATCCGTAGCTTTCCGCAGCTAATGAAAATTGAATTCAATCACAGAATGGGTACAAACTGCAAACTATGACAATAGACTCACCGCAACCGATCCCTTTAGAACGGCATGCATCGAAACGAACCCAAAGCAATAGAGAAAAGTTTTCATCTGGCACAGAAATGAACGCCTACGACACGGATTCGGTGCACTCCGATGAGCACGGATAATCAGACAACACGAAATCCGCCCTATTGTGTGGATACCTTTACACGGACTCGTCTACAATACGTGCAGCTATTTGTTATTCCAACTGCATCGTCGTGCAGTGTTAACATCATTGATAAAGACTTTCCATCATTATGTTAATAATATGTTTGCTGTCCTTGTCTTTAACGTTGAACCGAGGTGAGAAGAGAAATTATTACTAAGTTTTCCTCGACACTATAATCACGTAGAAACACTAATGCACGGTTTGACCCAATCAGCGGATTGATGTGTTAATAACCCACCAGGGTGTTCTTAATGTATTTGCCGTCGCTAGTGGCTTACCTGTGCAATTTCCTTTCTAGTGCAGCAGAAATTGACGAATGTTACGTTGACAAAGTCGGCGCTATAACACACGGTGACAGTCTTTTCCTCCAGAGATCCTTGCGACCCGATCAGCACTACATTACGTATTTTAGGATCCTGTGAACAAAATTAATCGTTAAGGATTTGGGCTTTAAGGCTTGCGCGGATGACCTTAACCATACAAATATCGTAACATAATCCTTTGCGTGCATTTTAAATCTAACAAAATATTGCTAAGCAGACGCAAGAGGCTAAAAAAATGGTTGCCTGTAAAGTCGGTTTTACGGGCGAAGATTTTACGTGACAACGTCATAGTTGAGTGGGAGAGAGACGCAAGGCATTCGGCGGGCCTCTCTCTCGTTCGGTGACTCATCGTAACGTTACCGAGCGTTACACTTTTTCATAAGTGACTCCCAGCCGCAACCTAATTTAAGACGTTGTCACGTCAATAATAATTAATTAATTAATTAATTTTAAACTAATAATTTACTTAACACTATCAACATTTATCAATAGTATGACATAACCTATAAACTCAGTTTCTCAACTTTTGTGTCAATCTAACAATTAATCAATCAATCATAGTTTACGATAATGAAATATCAGTGTACAATTATTTACCTTTATTGTTGTAGTTGTTGTAAATGACGAATCTAAGCACTCCACATTTTCACTACAGACACAGCTGACGATACTTTAACCACACGTGTGAACTTGTATTATGACGCTTTCTTGTTTTTCCAACGCCAAGAACGTTCGAGAAAGACAAAGACAGAGACACAAGCATGCGCCGATTCAATGCGCCTAATTCTCTAGTGCTGCGCGCGCGGCAGACCGATCATAGTTGAGTGGGAGAGAGACGCAAGGCATTCGGCGGGCCTCTCTCTCGTTCGGTGACTCATCGTAACGTTACCAAGCGTTACACTTTTTCATAAGTGACTCCCAGCCGCAACCTAATTTAAGACGTTGTCACGTCAATTGAGTGGGAGAGAGACGCAAGGCATTCGGCGGGCCTCTCTCTCGTTCGGTGACTCATCGTAACGTTACCGAGCGTTACACTTTTTTGACTCATCGTAACGTTACCGAGCGTTACACTTTTTCATAAGTGACTCCCAGCCGCAACCTAATTTAAGACGTTGTCACGTCAAAAAAGTTCTAAAGGTTGATTTATTATTTTATCATCACCATCTGCCTGTATTAGTCCACTGCTGAACATAGGCCTCTCCCAATGCGATATTTTAAAATACAAAATAAATACCTACCTATTAAAAATTAAATAAAAATATTAAAAAAAAAATTAAAACTACCTCGGGGTTATACTCTTTCAAATACAAAAAGAATTTAGAAAATCAGCCCAGATTAATCACATAACAAACATACAAAAAAAAAAGCGTAACAGTCGAAACATACTCCTCCTTTTTTGAAGTCAGTTAAAAATAAAATTATACCTAAAATGGTATAATGGATAACTTATAATCTCAATGTCACGAAGTCTGTAATTTTCCGAGAACAATAACTAAGCATTTCGTGTTACTCATTTCATTACCCAGTTAGTGATGAAACTGAAATGAACTATCGATTATGCTTTCCGAATAATGGCACTTACTACCAACACGTATACGATTTATCGATTTTAACCCCGTTCAACGATGGGTGACTAAACCGAGCTTATTACAGATTGTGTTCGCACTTTTCCTCGCCACCATATCGTCAAATCAGGGCTCGCGTGATCAAACTCCACAATAACGATATTTTTTGTCGAAACCCGACCGACCTCGAGTACAATACAATTTATCGGATACATTTATCGGATACGTCTAACGATTCTACTGACAAATTGGTGGTATAACAATACATAGGTAAACATTTTATAAGTATTTGAAAAATATACATTTATATCCTTACTTAATATTATAAATGCGAAAGTAAGTTTGTTTGTTTCCTTTTCACGCCTAAACCACTAAACCGATCATCCTGAAATTTTGCATATACGTTGTCAGGTGTACAAAAATATACACAACAATATTGTTGTGTCCATTTTTGTACACCTGACATAGGTACACCTGGTATAGGTACAAATAAATGACATAACAATAACAAATACACGGACAATACTTTCATCCCGAAAAAAGTATTGTTCCCGAGTAAAACAACAATAACGTTCTTATAATAATAATAGATGACGCTACATGTTGGCTTACACATAACATACCACGTGAGCAAAGCCGCGGGCGGAAGCTAGTGTTATAAATATAGAGCTGCAGCAATATTGTATGTATACAGGGTGTTCAGTAAATAGCACGACATATTGCGAGGGGTGATAGCTTAGGTCAATACCTAACAACACAGCCAAATGTTACAGTTTTCGAGTTAAACAAAATATCCAAAATCTTAAGAAAATGTCTACCTTGCATCATGCTTTTTATTATATCGTAATTAAAATATCTTTTCTGTTTTTTTTAATAAAATTATTTGTGAATAGTTGTAACTGTACTCATTAGTTTAAGAAACAAAATCTTTCTTTGAATTAATTTCACTAAACGATTTTCTTAAGATTTTGTTTTTAAACTCAAAAACCATATAATTTTGCTGAACATACATTGTGCCTTGTGGTGTGTTGGTAGTTATTGACCCAAACTATACCCCCGCGCAGTACCTATGTCGTGCTATTTACTGGAAAGTGGACACCCTGTATATTAATGTCAACAAATGATTACAAAATTAGTGTTTAGTGTCTATATATAAAGAATTATACTTCTGTGTTTTGTTCTTGAGATTAGATACATTTTCATCTACATGCCTCGGACAGTCGCAAGCAAAAATAATTATGTTATCATGTAGAATTTTACAAAAAGCTAAATCTAGAAATACGCTTAGTATTTAAAATATTGCATTAACGGTATTAGTAGATATTTACCGTGTTCCACGCGCGCCTCATAAGAAGGATTCGGCAGTGGACAGACCGCAGACGAGACAGATGCGACGATGAAGGGACCGCCGACATTGGGGGGTCGAAACCCGGCGGGAGCGCGGTGAATATGCACGAGAAGCCCATATGCCCAGAGGTTTGTTGAAGTAAACAGTGTGGCTTTTACTATGTGCAAGTCGGATCAAAACCCACATGCCCTTGATGGCAGGGTACCCAGAAAAGGTTTTGCACACGTAAGAAAAAAACTAAATTAACTAATTCTTTAGTTGTTTTTTTTTTATAAACTCATATTTTCGAAGGGAACCACTTACACTCCGCTTCATATACTTATCTATATTTACATAATTGTGCTTGTTACTGTACATTAAAGTTTATTCTTCTCTTAGAACCAAACGCAGTGGTAACAGCATGGCCCGGGGCGCACCCCCATGTTTTTAACTCATTACCAAGATAAAACGAAACAAAAAAATAGGACAGGTTGCTCAAAGTTCTAAGTTCGCAACTCTGAAGTTTAATTAAAATCTGATGATGTTCTCCAACTACGAGCGACTAGACAAAAGTTATTAAATTCTTGAATAGAGACATCATTTCCAAATTGGAAACTCGCTGAAAGAGATTCCAACGGCAAACTCATTGTTATGATATTGAACTTTCAGATAAATATTCCATTCATATTGCTAGTACCCAGCTAGTATAGTAGACGAGTTTTAACAAAAAGAATCAAATTCAAACACTAAAAAGTTAGAAATAGCACTAAGGCAAATGCCTCTTCTCAATTCATACAGAAAAGGAGTTGGTGATTTCGTTTCCTCACGATGTTTTCCTTTACCGTAAGTCTGTGATGTCTCAGGTTAACTTAGAAAGTCACATAGCTACATGCCAGGAACCCACTCACGTGCTTGCAAAGGGTTCGTTACCAAAACCACCACGACACGACACAAAGCTACTGCTGTCAGTAGCTTTGTCAGCAAGTTAATGATAATAAATAATAAATCTGCCTATAACTGTCCCAATGTAGGACAAAGGCCTCTTCTTATACAGAGGATTGAGCATTAATCACCTCGCTAGCTCACTGAGGGTTGCCGATTTCAGACAATTAAGTCCAGGTTTCCTGACGATGTTTTCCTTCACCGTTAGTCAGTGGTGGCTTAGGTTAACTAAGAAAGTACATATGACATTGAAGAAGTTAAAATAGTTGCAGCAAATTAAAATAGTTTTAAAATATAGGTAAGTACTATAAATGCAAAAGTATTATATCTGATTTGTCCTCTTTTCACGCAGCAACAGATTGATTTTATTTCTGCGAAGAGATAGTTTATGGGCCGGAGAGTGATATAGGCCACTTTTTATCTCGAAATAATGCGGACGAAGTGGCTAGCATAAGCTAGTTTACTTTAAAGAGCTCTGTCTAAGCTGTCTATTGGTAACGAGGTTCACGAGTAGTCGTGCATCAAAGCGACAGAATAAACCGCAACTAACAATTAACTGATGGCATATTACTGACCCTGAAAATATTGAAAATTGCTTTAGAAACTTGCAAGGAAAATAGTGGGAAGGGTTTTTTAACGTATTAAAAAATATTTTGAAATCCTTAAGCAGCTCAATGTGTAACAAGATGACCAAAATATTTTTTTAGCCGCCTTCTTATCATTTAGAATGAAGACCAAAATAATAATTATGTTGATAATTTAGCGGTCGTTATAATGATTGCAGCAGTTATTCAGTTTATAAATTAAGTTTTTATGAAAAAGTCTTTTAAAGACATTCGGATACAAAGGTGAAGATGATGTAATTAAGTTTACTTTCTTTTTAGGGTTTCTCAACGAAAAAGAAACTCTAAAACGTAACGTAACGTAAACGTAAACGAAACTCTAAAACGTAACGTAAACGAAACTTAAAACGTAACGTAAAGTAAATGTAAACGAACTCGAAAAAGAAAGTAAACATAATTAAATCCGAGATAAACATTCAGCCTTAAACTCTTGACCTTAACTTTAATAAATATATTTTCGATAATTATTTAAATGTAATGGCAATTAAAATTAGAAAATGTACATTACTGATGTATCATTTGAAATTCTATTGACTAAAGTATTGATAGGGCATCCCATTGGTCCGCGCCGTAGACGTCAATTAAAATAACATGACAGTAAACGGTACTAAAGTAGGTCACGGGCTGGGATTGGGGAGATTTTGAATTTTGTTGTATTTATGAGCTGATTATCTTTCTAGTTTGAGCCATCCAAATAAATAAGACAGTAATTACTCTAAAAGCCCAAGCCAGGAGTCCTACTTCCAAAATCAAACTTCTAAGTTTCACACACATACACATTGTACAAAAACCCTAATACGAAATTATTTCGGATGCTATGCTAGGAAGTATTCTCAATTCTTTATTGCATTCCATAATGTTACATAATAGTTGGTATACATAAGATAAGGTATCAATTATGCACCCTGTCGGGCACAACATAGTTAGGAGAGACGAGGAAGAGGAAGTACGTTTAGCTGTTGTTTCGAATCCAAACAAAAATCGAATGAAATCTGATTGTACAATTTTTGGATTCCGATCAACACTTCATGGTAGAAAACGTGCAATCTATCATTCAAAACATCGACGTTCTATATTTGGAGTAGGACCCCTGATAGTCAGCCAATGTCAAACATATACGTACAACTACTTACTTTAATAAATTGCGAGGAAATACCTACGCAAACAAATATATCTTATGAAATAATGATACGACTTATTGGTGTCGCCATAATTTTTCCCTAACGATGTACTGTAGCAATACTTCAAACTTGTATGGATATTTATTCAGTGATCCTGTTCAGTGAATATGATGTAAACGTGTTAACGTAACATTGATAGCTCCACAACTGATGCAGCTCTTAAAATCAATAACAATAGAATACCAACAGCAAAAGTGTGAGATACCACTCAAATAAGATTGCATTTTACTTTCCGCTCGCTCCATTAGTGCAAGAGCACGCAGTCAGGACTTTTGAATTATGCATTTTTACTTTCAATAAAGACACAATTTATTCTTGCTCTCTCCTAAGATTAATTTAATTTAAGTTTTTCCAAGATATGTCACACAGGTGCAAAAATAGGTACGAGAAATATTTAAAGATTGTGCATATGCCTTTCATTGTCCTTTCTTTTGGATATAATCACCCACATCAATGGGCATTTCTTGGGAATGCGGTTTCGATCAACAATAGCGGTACGATTTATTCTTACCGTCTTCACATAGCTAAAAAAAGAAAGAAGTATAAAAAATGACATACCACTGCACGAGCTTTTAAATGTCCTTTAGAAGCATCGAACATCAATGGACAATTCCTTAAGGATGTGGCTGGCTATCAAGGTATAAATCATTTCAAAGGACATAAAATTATGCACTATCATTAAAATGTTACCCAAAAATAATTTTAATATTAAGCAAGTAACGAGTATGAAAGAGGAAGACGACAATAATTACTAACACATGGCAAAGTACGCCCTGCCTCTGACGTCTACAATAGAATTTTTTTAAATGAAGTCAGTTAAAAAAGTAGCCAACAATCTGGGACGAATCGCAGTTTATTCTTTATAGCAGGCGTGGGAACAACGGAACTTATAATCATGTAATAAACCACAACTAGTGTAGGTATGTTGGTAATGTAGGAACGCATTGAAACCTACGCGAATAATATAATACTCATTATGTTATTATAGCTACTGAATATCTCACACTACTGAATGAACAAACGTAATTACTTTGGCTTGTCAGCCGCTGTCTACTTCACTCGTGGCTAAGAATATAATATTGAATCTTCTCGTGGGTGTCGTAAAAAGAGAATAAAGAATGCTTTCAAATGCCTGGAAGATAGAGTTAACTGACGATAAACAATCCACCTGCCAGAGGTTACGATTGTGATATGAAGTCAGAAGTGGATAATATCTACAATCTCAACATAAATGTATAATATAAGTTCATTTTCCACATGAATCATTATTACGAGAACATTTCGCGATTCAAATCTGCATGCCATTTTCCTGGTATCTATAGAACTATAAATACATACTCAAAGTAAATAAAGAAACAAAGGTGTTTTACTTTAATATTTGGACAAGGACAAATACTGTTATCAATCTGAATTGTTTAACACGTCAATCAAAAACAAAAAAACAAAGTTAAAATCTTTTTTTATTATTCTGGCACTCTGATTCCTAGTAAACCCATCCATAATTAGCTTTATTGAAATGTGTTCACATTTACAAAAAATCTTGAGCAAACAGACAGCTTTTAAAAATATGCAAAAAGAAAGTCGAATGGAATTCAAAAGATAAACGAGGAATGAGAATTGCTTTAAATTTTAAAACAGGAAACGTTTCTGGTACCTACTCCAGCCAACTGTCCTAAATAATAAAATGTATCTATAAACACAAATCAATAGATCTGGTCCCGAAGCTGTCGTCGGTCTCGGTATCGAAGCTATAAATTACAGCATAGATTTTTCTAAAATTAGTGCTTGACACGGAATCGATAACGATAGGTCAGGCGGTAACGCCGCCACACGATCTACATATAGCAAACTACTATCATCTTGTTAACATGTTTGTTAAACATTATGTAAATATCCACGTGTTGACGCGTAACGTCTTGCAGATAATCATTTTAAAAACATTACACAAATGATCTAAAGTCGAAATAATTAATGGAATATTTCAGGTAGGGTTAATCCCCTCCAGCGAAACTCATGTTATACGGATATGGATGGAGAACATGTAAGGCTCATACCGTACGTGTGGAGCGTACTACTACACCGCACGTCCAATTCAAGACGGCTTAGGGATCCCCGCTGTATTCCAATATCTACATCTATCTAAGTTCTACATCTTGTTATAAATCGTTTTTGACGGTGGATAGAAGCATTTTAGAGTTTAAGACTTATATTTTTCTAAAAATAATACCAAATAAACCCATAACGGCCGTAACCCCGTGTGAGTCTGAGTACATTTACCTTATTTTATTACAAGGTAGAGCCAAAATAAAAATATTAAAATTGATATATTATTGCACACGATTAATTGAGATAATCATATTTCTGCTATTAGCAACAGAGATAAAAGTACCCTACATCAGTTGCAATGAAATTAAGATTCTGATTAAAGAAATAAAATCTACATATTCTTATTACGAGCGGAGCGTATCCAACAGAGAGCGACAGTAAGAATTTTTTTATTAAATTACGCTACATTCTCGATCATATGGTAATTTGCATCTGCAATCTGCATCTAAATTATAATATTGTGAAATGAGAAAAATAGCATATATGAAAGAAAATTTATGTTTATAGACCAGTTTTATTGTATCTGTACCTTAAGGTACTTATATTTATTTTGTGACCTGCGTGCGGATCAAAATGGGTCAACTCATTAATTAGAGTGGTTACAAATGATACTGCGATCATCACATTGTCTGTACATTATGGTGGTGGCAAAGTAATTCACTCTTAGAACTTATATTTTTACTGCTGATATTTCTGTCAGGAAAATTTTCTTAAAAAAATAGCTTGATGAAGCCGGGGCAAAAATAAACAGAGAAAAAAATAAGGATTAAAATGAAAATATCAAACTAGCAAACTATTTCGTACTACTTTGGGTGGGAAAAGTTCTTGGAGTATCCAAATCCATAGGTCCCGGTTTTCATGAAGATTGTATGCGGTATTGTTTCAAAGACTTTGCAGTCTTCGTGGTCGCAGGGTAACCACAGAGACTGCGAAGTCTATGAAACGTCGGGATAAAAACATTACACGAAAGTTATCCGGTTAAAAAGTTGGTTCACGACATAGTTATCATGAAACCTGCTCAGGACTGAAATGAAATAAATAAATAAATCTGGTTTAAATCGAATAATTCAGATTAAAGTTAATCAAATTCATTCGATTTCAATCAAATAAATCCGAATATTATGATGTTTTCTTATCAACCCTGTGGCTGTTAATCATACCAAAATTAAGATAACAACATCCAGAATAAATGGGAAACATTGTATAAAATTTATTGGAAACGTTAAGATAAAACGACAAACTTATGCTGTCGTAAAGCACGTTACTCATCGTGACTTTATGAACTTACACATTAAAACGTCAACGTACACAGTTTCAGGTTAAATGCGTACTTGATAACTTCGTACTTTCGTATGTTTCTGAACTACGAATACCTGAACTACGATACTCTTGTAATACGAACGCAATCCCGATCCTAATTTATATCTACGAATTCTTTGCAACGTTCCCTGGCTAAGAAATATTTGAAACTAGCTTTATACGCTACACGGAGTAGTTGTACGACACGTGGCGCCATCTATTAACATAAGAACGTTACTGTTGTTTTTCTCGGGAACAGAACTTTTTTTCGGAATGAAATTTACTATATCCGTTTCTGTATACCTGACAACGTATATGCATGATCGGTTCAGTGGTTTAGGCGTGAAAAGGTTACAAATAAAGAAATTACAAATTAAGAATTGAGATTTTTTTTCGTAGTATAAATACCCGCTGCTCATGACTACTGGGTAAAAGTGTAGGATACTTGGTCAATATGGGAACAATATCGTCCCATGCCACTTCAACAATGTTTGCTCGGATGGCCATAAATAATGTTGACATGGAACAATGTCTACATGCACACCTACAGGCTACAACAAATAGTCAAAGTAAAACCTACTCATGCGTGCGTTGCGCATGTCACTAATGCGTTTCAAACACACTTCGTACGAGTATCATATACTTAAAAGAAAGTCGGGTTATTTACACTATTTATAACTCGAGAACTGCTGTTTTTTATTTGTTGCATTCTTCTCCGCCTAGAATAGGAGAATAGAACAAAAAAATTGGAAATATACCCCTAGGGTAAAGGAAGTTTAATAATACGAATGAGTTTTTAATTCAGGTAAAATTAGCATTTTTCACATTATTAAAATTTTAACAGGACGTCTGTCGGGTCAGCTAGTTAAATCATTATAAATACCTATATTCATTTCTCAAAAATATTTTTTTCTTTTGTTAGTATTATTCGTTTACAATAAATTTTAATAAGTATGACTACGTTTAAGTCGTGGTGGCGCATTGGTTACGGACCCGCTTTGCAAACGCGTGGGTGTGGGTTCGAACCTGGCATGTACCAATGTGACTTTTTCAATGTCATAATTATGTACTTTCTTAGTTAATCTAAGACGCCACTGACTAACGGTGAAGGAAAACATCGTAAGGAAACCTGGACTTTAATAGTCTGAAATCGCCAACCCGCAGTGAGCTAGCGTGGTGATTAATGCTCAATCCTTCTCTGTATGAGAAGAGGCCTTTGCCCTATATTGGGACAGTTACAGGCTGATTTATTAATATTATTTATTATGACTACGTTTAAAAAAAAAGTAAATATACAGGATAATTATTTTATTTTTTGACAAATTAGTTCATTTGGCGATCAAAGTACATACTTCCTGATAAAAATAATAAGAGGAGTAATTATTTGATTCATAAATCAATAAAAATTCAAACCTTTTTATTTGATAATGCAGTCTAATCGCAGCCCTAAAATAATGTTTATCCTTATATCAAAAAGAGAGGATTTATTCCAAAGTTCATTAATACATTCAAGTCCGTTTTACTATGTAAAGCCTAAGAAAACATCCGACTTAAGCGATAGAATTAAGTGAACGTGAGAGCAACAGTCAACTTACTTACTACATGAAAGGGAAAACACTTTCTCTGTAATTAATTCCTATCCGTACGAATAGGTAAATGTACCTATCAGTACAAGTTAATAACCATTAATTAAGTTTGAAAAATAGCTTACCAACATAAGCTATTCGATGTAATGTACGCAGCGGTAGTGTTGCTACGTAATTAATTACAAACGATAAGCGAATGATATTGTCACCAGCTTTTGGTATAACAACGGATATTTCGTACTTCATAATAGTTATGACTCAAAGTCATTGATTGATAAGCGAATTTAAGTGTAATTTTATTTTTAGTTGTGAAAAATAATCTGTTATCACTAATTTCATGAAAATTTACCTATATACCATACTAGCTGTTCCCCGCGACTTTGTCCGCGTTAAATTAAATTTTTCCGTAAACACGTTTATAAAGCAGCCAGATTGCCTGTTTTTTTTTCTTACTTGAATCACAAATATTGTTATTTTTTACTGAAAACTATTTTTTTTTTTTAGAATAAAAAATAGCCTATAGCACTCAGGGATAAAGTAGCTTCCTATTGGTGAAAGAATTTTTAGGATCGGATCGGTAGTTCTAGAGATTACCCCTAACATACATACATTATCACATACATACAAACTTTACCTCTTTATAATATTAGCATAGAAAAATTTGGATATCATATCGTCACCGCGTAGTTAAGAAAGGAAGCCAATGATTTTAAAAGGATACGCAGTAAAATATAAGTCAATGGAGGAAGCTTATTAATTTCAGGTTAGACGTATGCAATTCTAAATATTTATCTAGGATTCCAGGTAACTACAGATAAGACATCAATTAAAAAGTTTTGACCTTAATGGAATGTTAACATAACATAAGATAAACTCACGCTTATAGTCCCTAGAGGGTATAGGCAGAGGTGTATTTAGTACACTCACGTTTCGCCGGCTATGTGAGGCGAACCCGTTCCCATTAACGGGGCACAATTCCAGACTCCGTGCAGCTACTGAGAATATCCTAAGGGAAAAACCCAATAACACTTTACCCGACCCGGGGATCAAACCCAGGACATCGTGCTCAGCAGTCGCATTTGCTACCACTAGACCAACGAGGAATGTTAACCTAAAACATGTTAACATAAAATTCACCCATTAGTCAACCGACATACAGTGTAGGATGGTTAGAAGCCTAGTCGATGGTCAGTGTCAGTATTAGTGAAATTACAAGTTGCCACGCCCTATAATTTTATGTCCCGTCATTGCAACACATGCCACTCCGCTATGTTCCAACACGATATTGACACTTTATGGTTCCATAACATGAAACGTCTTATTGAATACTTTTTTATTTCTAAGGTAGGTAGCAAATAAGCATAGGTATTCTTTTTTTATCATATGGTTGATAAACAACACGGTGTCAGAGTTTAAACCGCATGTAGGTCTCTGACATGACTTTACACACCGTTGAATAATCTCTCAGGTGTGCTGGTTTCCTCACGATGTTTTCCTTAACGAAAACTTCATTGTTTTCTAAATGATCTAATCTGATAATTTTAATTTACAAAACGCACATGTATCCGAAAAGTCGGAGGTACGTGCCTAGGTTTCAAACCTACGGTCTTCGGACTTGGCAGTCCAACTAGACTATCACTACTTTATTTTAACATATTTCAACATTATTAGCATAGTTAATTATATAAGTAAGGTTTATAATTTTGTACACCATGAACTGCCCCGTATTTTTCTAAGTTCTCAAATTCCATCCAAAGGTTGTCAGGAAGAAATTGCCAAGTGCGATATGACCGCCCATTGTACTTTATCTTGTTCAATGTATCATTATCTAAAAATGTTTATTTACTGGTGTACAATCATCATCATCATTTCAGCCATAAGACGTCCACTGCTGAACATAGGCCTCCCCCAATGACTTCCAGATCGGCCGGTTGGAAAAGATGTGGCAACTAGAGTCACTCTTATAACAAACAATATTAGAATTATGACTATTTATAAGTGCCTAATGGTCTCTACATGAATAAAAATATTTTGATTTTGATTTTGATGTATAAATAAATGGTAAGCGTTTACCCTATAGAAGTTTGCAACACTAAGGGTATCATTTGCGTGTTGTCGACCTGTGCGAGATTGCAGAAGGGAATTGAGTCTTCATTGATTATATTTTCTGTGTGGTACGAAAACTGTCAGAACTCGGTCTTAAATTAGCTAGAAATTATAAAACATAATAAAAATTGGTCCACAAGGACAGGACTAAGTTGTTCCTTAGCTAATTAATGTACTTAATTTAAAATTGGTATAAAAAAAACAATGAGCTGTTTTTTTTTCATTATCCTCGGAGGTGTAGTGTAGTGGTAGCGTAAGTACTGTAATAGAGTATGTCCGTGTGTGTATGTGTTTTAATCTAAGTAATATTCAAAGATCCATATAATCGATATTATTAAACACACTACGATATTATTACTACTCATAGAAAATACTAAATATCTGAATTATTTATTTTATGTATGGTTTTTACATGTTTATGCACATGTTTTGCACGGCACGCCAGGAATCGCGGGTTCAAGTCCCGCCCGAGTCAGTTGTTTTTGCGAGTTTCTTATTAAATAATAAATAATCTGAATTATTATTTTCAGCCATTATCGTTCCACTGAAGAGCAAAGCCTACCAATCTTCCATTCCTCTCGGTTCTGCGTTTTCTGAGGCCAATCCTCCCAACAAGCCCGTCCCGCCATCTCATTCTGGGCAACTTAACTAAAAACTTTATATTATATTAAATAAATATTAAAATATGTTATTAGCTTTAAATCATACTTGTACGCTCTCAGTGCTTTCCCACAAACAACAACGGAGGGTGTACGAAGTTTGACTCAACTTTCCAGTTTCTATAGAAGTAAGATAAGTTTATGTTATAAACATTGTTGTGTACAGGTACCTAAATGATCACCACCGATACCATAGGTAGAGCTGCGTGCCTACTACTTACTAGGCTGCCTAGTACCTGACAATGCAAACCAACTGTTTAAAGGTTAAAGAAAAAAGAAATGTTATACGTAATATTGTTTTATTACTTCATTTGTATGAAGGGCTTCGGCTGGGCTGCGGAAAATTTATGACACGCCCCTGAGATACAGGTACCTTAATAGGTAAATGAGAAAACGTAACGTAACGTTTCAAATTTAAACAATCATCGTTTAGTTCTGAAAGAGGGAAGAAGAATATTGAAGAATTTCACTTTACTTATATTTGTGTTGTTGATCCCCTTGAAGTTAAATAAAATGTGTCGTGTTCGTGTGAAGTGGTCTAGCAGACTAAACGGGCGGAGGCGGTCCGCCTCGGGTCCCCGATCCTGAGGGGCCCCGAAATCTCTAAAAGACCCCCCCGCCTATTAACTTCTTTTTGCAAAATGTACACTATAAAATCGACAATTTTTTAAGAGACCGGAGCGGAGCCCCATTTAGTTTTGCCGCCCCGGGCCCCTGATAGGCTTAGTCCGCCACTCACCGGTGAGGTACCTACCGTTTGAAAGGACCACTTTTAAAAAGGCCAAGTAATACTTTGATACGGATATTCTCATATTGGCTTATGGCATTTAAAATTGAAATACCGACTTCTAAAAAGCTAGAAACAACTCATATCGTTTTGACAAACGGTGTCAAGCCAAATGAGTTCTAGCTTTCAATAGACTATCTAATCCTAAGTCTTGGCACCGACTCCATAACAACCGATGTCAGTTATTTAGCTCTTTAGTACTTTGAAGTTGGTTTAACTTTTGCTTAAAGGTTTTTGGACTTAAAAGTTGATGTTTTCCGACTCCTTTGACGAAAAGAGATCATATTTCGCAGACTTGACTCGATATTAAAAGGCATGACGCGTTAAATCTTCAAAACCGACAGACGATACTCTTATATTCAATTTCATTTTCGCAATAAGTTTTAAAAGAGTCCGATCCCTCAGCAAATATATAAATAGGCAGCACACAAAATAGTTTCGAACTATTTTCTCTGCAACTATTTTTTCTGTTTGTAAATTTTTACAATCGGGTTTCGACCATTAGACGACCTCTGGCTCAAGTTATTATAAATGCTGAATGCATGTGAAAGGTTGGGCATTTGACCAACTGGCGATATGTAGGTCGCTATTTTTACAGTGATCAATACTGTTATGCTAAAATTATTAGGACTTTGGAAAGAGAACGAATTCAAACGGAATGAAACTAGATTTTATTTTATAGTTTATTAGATAGTTTTTCACTTATAAACTTGCAAAACGAAACTTTTTCATAATAAAGAATGAAATTTAAAAAGATGAAATTTCAAAACAAATATATATTAACTATGGACCGAAGATATTCTTGGAAGTTGTCAAACCAAAATCCAGCATGACTTGGAGTTGGTAGAGATTTAAGAAATTGTTATATCGCGTCTGTAGTCTTATAAATTTAACAAAATAGCACCTGACGGAGCAAAATTGAAATTGACAATGATTGAAATGACAAACCGGATATGCAATTCTACTCTCATAAGAATTTTATTCGGGCGGGGAGACATTATCGAAGAAATGTCTTAATATTTTCCATTAGCTGAATGTCTCTTTATGTCATTAACGAAGAATGTGCTTCTGCAGTCTATTCTCAAGATCTAAATGCGGATGCTCAATACTACTTATTGAGAACTTAATTCCAATCGTAATTAAAATAAAAGATCTTGGAAGCGAATAGATTAAAATTTTACGTCGGGAAAGTTTTGAACAAATAACAAGGACAAATTAAAAGGCATCTCACTTTGTCCACAGCACACCGGCCAATTATAAAACTGGTTATCTGAAGACAGATCATGGCAGAATAGTAATAGAGCATAATATGGGATGACTGCCAGAAAACTAACAGTAGCGAAACTGGACCAAGAAAATAATATTGAAGCGACATTAAACCTCCGCATGTAGACACAATTTAATTCTAATGTTTAATAACCGTTCGGGCCTTATGCGATCAACCGTTTAAATAAAATTAAGTACAATCAGCCTTTAATAAAAATAATATACTTAGACAAAACAAACAAATAAAATAAATTAGGTAAAGTTGTTTGTAATAATCATTTAATATTATTTTCAACCAATAACGTCTTGCGCGCCAGTCTTCAGTAGAAAAAAATATATCGTGCCCTATACGTAGTAACTATTTAGTAATCTGTGCCTATACGCCCTATAATGCCCTATTCTCTATTCAAATAAAGATGTGGCTTGAAGGGCACGAAAATGTTTGTCTTCTGTACATGACTCTGGCGCTCAAAAGATTAATGCAATGGTTGTATTGGACAAGGTTTTTTACTTCTGTATTGCTTGCTTATGAGTGATTTTTTTTTGTATGATGTACAAATATGAGGACTTTCGTTAGCCACAGAAGTAGGATGATTGGATGCATTGTTGCTTATCCTTGAATCAGGTCATTGTTGAGTCGCTCAAGTTATGTATTTTCAATCGCTACACAAATTAATTCAATCGACATTTTAAATATTTTATGCAAAATATAACCAGCTTTCGTTCATAGATAATAGGTAAATTCCAAGTCGTGAAAAATAGTTTATGTCGTAATAAACACCTACGGTTATGAATATAATCATCGTTTATGTTCTCGATACTATATGTATAGGTTTTAATTGTGATGCAAATAATGATTGTAAAAGGAAACTGATATTTTAATAAATCGAGATTTTCTGATAGAATTGGTAGGATAGAAATAAGTTGGTAATTTATGCCGCAAACAGTTGGACCTATAGTGGGTTAAAGTTGCAGTCTAACCATAAAGATATCAACTAATCTGGGTCTTCACTAGGCAGTTTTTTTGGTTTAAGTATGTGTATATTATGTACATAGCCTGTAACCTTCGGCGGATTTTCTTCTGTGTTGTGGGTTCAGTATCGGTACGTAACATAATAATTATTATGAAATTATAATTATTATGTTACGTTATAATGCACAAATTGCCATATTATGTCGGTCAAACAAATAATGATCTTAATACGTTAAAGCACCGTGATGTACAGATGACCCTTTATCTGACAATTAAGACCTGAGTCTGTCAGCCAACTACAGGTACCTATAATCAAGATTCTCAACACTAGAATGACCAATCCATTAAATAGTATTGTTGAAAAAGATGTATTCAATGGTTAGTAAATAATTCGTGAGTTTCTTATACATATTGCCTGATATTTTATAGGGTTAAGATACATACCAAATATACAAGACCAGTCCTTAATGACTTTCAAATACATCAAAACTAGCATTAGGGAAACTCTGCTCACGTATTTGTGTGTATAGTTCAAGGTCATTTGCATACAGATTACATGCACAACAAACGCCATTAATGTTGGAATTTATAAATATTGAGAATAGCAAAGGACAAAGAATACCTCCCTGGGAAACTCCAGCTTAAATGGCTGCACCAATTCAGTATGTCAATATTGATTTATTTAGAAAGAAAAATATTCGCTATTTGTTCATCAACAACTTATTAACCTATCATATAGATAAAAATTATTCTAAGCAGTCGTTTTTTTTATATATTTGAGTGAGAGAGGTTCACTCAAATGCTTATTATTTTCTTACTGGTCACAAAAACTTAGTTGTGGTCTATCTTTGGTGTCAACGTTAGTCTGTATTAGTCGAAATATTGCCTTTTTTATTTGGTTTCATTTAATAAACGATTATAAAATATTTAAGTTATTCTAGTAGACCACATTCTATCGTTTCAAATTAATTGTAAAACTTGTTTTTGATGAGTACCTATTTAAATACCTGTTGAATATGTTGTTTGGTTAAATTTAATATAAAAGCAAAAGTTCATGGCTGTTTTTGTGCAATTATTTTAATCATAAAAACTTACCTACATAGATAAAAAATATGTTCAATTAAATATAATAAGTACATAGTTGTTATTTGTGTACTTAAATCAGTGATAGCCTAGGGGAATACAGTTTCCCTAATGCTAGTTTTGATGTTTTTGAAAGTCATTAAGGACTGGTCTCGTAAATTTGGTATGTACCTTAACCCTTTAAAGTATCAGGCAATATGTATCAGAAATCGCGAATTATTTACCTACTAACTATTGAATACATCTTTTCCAACAATAGTATTTAATGGATTGGTCAATCCAGAGTTGAGAATCTTGATTACACCTATAATTGGCTGACAGACTCAGGTCCTCATTGTCAGATAAAGGGTCACCTGTAGGTACATAACTGTGCTATCATCCTTATTTGTTTGATTGACATAATATGGAAGTTTGTGTGTCATGAAATTATAATTATGTTCAAACTGATACTAAATCCACAACATAGAAGAAAATCCTAGTTATAACCCCACACATAAAAAAATACTAATATTATACTGCCAAACAAGCTGATCTCAAAACCTTCAGTCCAGTTTTTTTTAAATATTGAGTGTGTGTAAGTGTGTTTTACTTACTTTTGGGACTTTAGCATGTCCTCCAGTCCTGACGTCCCGAATGGTGGCAATGTCAAGCATCTCCACTTCCATGTTTTGGTCGGTCCAGTACAGGAAGTACCCCTTGGGGTCCACCCGTAGGGTGACTGGCAGTCCAGTGCCAGAGTCCTATATGGACAAATTTACTTATTTAATACTATAAAATCCGGTAATTTCAAAAAAACTAAATTTAATGTGATGCTCCATAATGCCATAAGACTACACTGCAACCAAAAAATCTGTTAAAATGAGATACTACTAAAACCAGTTCTACTGTACTCATAGTAGAACTGGTTTGGCTTTGAAATGGCTTTAGATAAAGTTATGTAAGAAATAAAGATTTATTTGACATAGCCAAAAAACTGTTTATAAAAGACTAAACATACAAAAAAAAGGTATGTACCCACAATGTTAGTAAAACTTAATTGGACAATTATTCTGCAAAGTTATAGCAGCCATTCAACCACTTAAAAAATCTGATCAGTAAATTTTTTGAATTACTTAATTTATTTCAGTAAATTTCATTAAATATAAAAATACATAATACCACCAATTTTTTTACAACCAAATATGCAATATGAAAAGTAAAATGACAAAGTTAAATCATCTTATTTGGACAATAAGTCAAACTTTTGTTCAAATTATTTAAAATAATTATATTAGTAAATGTTTATTATTCTATATATGTACAACTAGATGTCACATAATATTGCAACATTGCATTATCCTCAACAGCTGTTAGTGCAATTTAACATTGTAAAGAACATTGTTACAACAAAACTTTGTTATAATCAAATACCAAAACCAATTCCACCAATTACATGCTAATTAAAACATCACTATAATATTCTACACAATTAAAAAATAATTTAATGTTTGATCAGTTTAGATAAAATACCTATAATACCAGTAGATGATACAATGTACATGTCCTTTAGTAGTAAAATAAAAAAATTAGAAGCACAATAATTATGTAGGTAGGATATTACATTCTAAAATACACAAAAGTCCACAGGATTAACGGAGTTGATGAATTTGTTCAGTGGATTTTTTCGGAATAATTACAAAAATATATTATTACTTAAATTATTTTTTAGTAAGTTAAAATTGTGTAGAACCTGAATATCATGCCAATTTTATAGAAACTGTAAATTTAAAAAATATGTATTCAAGTAAATACAATACAGTAAATAAAAAAAATATACCTCATCCCACTTGATGAACTTCTCACCCTCCTGTAAAGCCTTCGGAACTTCAATCGGCTTCAAACTAACTTTAGCAGATCTCGTAGTAGCAGTCATCATGAATAATAAACACAATTAAGCGGAAATAATATCACTATTGTAGATCAAAACCATCATCTTCCTCTCCACTCACAGATCTATCTGAGAAATCTATGAATGGCACGATCAACCGACGAACACAAAGTGAATAAAGACAAACTACGATTTGATATCAGATCAATAATGACTAACATATTATAACATTGTCCGCGATAAATAACACCTGCCTAATTACTAACAAACAATGATTTTTCCCACATATTCTATCTCGACGAGACCACCAATATTCCAGACAGAATGTCAAATTGTACTAAGCTCCATAGTGTGGTAAATAACTATCGATAGTTCGTTACAATTCATTAAATCCTAATTCGATAATATCGATGAATTCAAGACGAAGAGAGAATCTTATAGACTAGATAAAAGGGAAAACAACAATCTCTGTTTCCAAAATAACATAGTATTTTTAATAGTTTTTTTAATTTAAAACATGTTACTTACTAACTTGATTAAACATTCAAAAACTATTTTTAACAAATGAAATGTAAAACAACGTAAATTTTAATAATTTTTGGACTAAGAACTGAAAAGTATCTATTTTAATCGAACTCAAAAATAAAAATAAAAATTTCCTATTTTATCGATAAATTTAAGAATATACGAACAACACTAGTGACCTTGACTATCCAAAGTATTGCAACTTCAAAAAATATTACAGAGATGTTTTTTTATCGACTAAATATCCAGCCCACAACATTTATGCAATGATTTGGCAAAAAGAGTCTGGTAAAATTAGGGGCGCCACTGGCGAGCTTCTCATACACCAGTTCAAAATTACAAGATTTACTTACAAATTTCTATGACGAATTTGTGTCATCAAATATAATCTATTCATTCTCTTGTATTCTATGTGGTTTTGGTGTTCACAAACTTAACATTTAAGATTTTTATTTTTAGTTCCAGTGATATGATTTCAAGAACCAATTTAATAGAGTGTTACTCGACTAATTATGATATCACTGTCACAGTTCACTCATCAATGCAAGCACTGAACCACTGAACTAGTAAGAAAATTAAAAACCCAAATTTGTCAAATTGACTATGCCAATTTGACATTTCAGAACATTTCAGATATTAGAAAACAGATTTCATTTTGTTTGGTACTTTGGTTGGTGCGCGGGGTTCTTGCGGTTGCGGTAGCGGTGTGGTGAGATTTCCTATTGTAATAAAGTTCCAAACGTTTATTCAATATTCTCATTTAATGGTGAGTACCTGTAGAGTAATAGTGTGAATACTTTTACAGGTCTTCTTCGGTAAACAAATATGTCCGGGTCGGAAACAGCCGAGGTTGTTGATCAAGAAACTAAACATGAACACAGCCCTAGAAAACGAATACGGCATCGCAAGAAACATTTATACGAAAACATTCTCAAACAAATGGAGTTTTACTTCAGCGATGCCAACTTGACTAAGGACAGGTTTTTGGGAGATCTAGTAAAAAGAAATCCTTATGTGAATCTAGATTTGTTTTTGAAATTCAATAAAATTCGCTCATTGACTCAAGATATCACAGATATAGCCAAAGCTATGAAGAACTCTACACTGTTGGATTTATCAGAGGACAGATTAAAGGTAAGAAATAAAATCTATATATATCAAAAGCTGTGCATTTATATTAGGTAAGTATGTTTTGATCTTTTCATCATTCTTAAGTTTTCCATTTACTTGATGGAAATTAAGTAAATTTTTATTTATTAATAATAATGTACCTATTGTGTAAATCTCTGTATCACAGGACAGGTAAAAGGTATGCTGACTATATGTATACTTTTTAAATCATTTAAACTACCTACCTAGAATAAAATTATTTGAATTTGGATTTTCAACATTTCCAGGTGAAGAGGAAGACTGCTGTGTTGCCTTATGATGCAGACTCCAGGACTGTGTATGTGGAGTCCATTCCGGTGTCAGCAAGCAGAGAATGGCTTGAGCGGGTGTTCTCAGACTATGGTCATGTTGCATACATCTCACTGCCTAAGTTCAAGAACTCTCAAAAAATTAAGGTAAACTTTTCTATTCTCAGTCTACCTATGACCACAAGAGCTACAAAGCTCTTAAAATATTAGGATTGACAATTTAATAAAAATAATGCAACATAAATATGATTTAAATTAGTTTTAGAAGTTATTTTATTAAAATTTAAACTAATGAGACAGAAAATCCATCATGCCATCAAGACACAAAGAAAGTATTCAATGAAAATAAGATGCTTTATTACTATTCAAAATGTCTCACTGCTGGAATCCATTCCTTTTTAAATTTGATATAGTTTTCAATCCAGGTCATTTTGCTAAAATAAAAATGGCCGCCTTTTTTATGTAGTATAAATCTTTATATCCTCTCCTTCCCCTTTGTTTCTGAGACATATTACCAAAATAACAGACTTTATTGTAAAATGTTGCAATTTTAATTTTATTTTACTTACATTACAGGGCTTTGCTTTCATTGAATTTGATAGACCAGAGGATGCTCAGAAATGCATAAACACATTCACTAAGATGGGATGTAAGTTACCCACATGCATGCCTCCTGAAGAACTATCGTCAATCAAGATGTTTTCAATAGATGAGCCTTCAGATGAAGTGACAGATCTTAAAGACCCTAAAGAAGAGTATGAACCACCTAAGAAGAAAAAAAGAAAGGAGAAGAAAACACCACAAAAGAGTTTAGAGCTGAAATTGGGAAGTGAATCTGATAGTGAAAAGAGAGTTGAAACTCCTACTGTGAGTAATCCTAGTTCTAAGTCGGCTTATAATTTTTTCCCACTTTTAGGTAAAGGTCACTCACAAATTGACGAAAAAGAGAATTGGATTTTAATCACCATGCAAACAGTTCAGAATGTATCCTGGCCGCAGACAATTTGCAAATGCAATTTTTATTATTTACCGGCCACTGGTGACCGCCGTGGCGTTCAAAGGCTTAAATTATTCTTTTTACATGAAATATTTTCAAATAAATATAAATAATAATAAAATATAAATAAATTTAAGAGGATACATTTTAGCAATATTATTCTTTTATGTAATACTAACTACCCTTATGCGGCTTAACCTCCATGGTTCTAATTTTACCTGGTCGCAGTGCCACCTACCGGGTCCAACACACCAAAAATGTTAACAAAATTGATCTATAGGTACATGTCGGCAATTCATTTTTATAATAAGATATACCAAGTGATAATTAATTCTGCTTAGCATTGACCATTAGTCATTTGAAGTATTTAGTAGATAAGAAAAAATAAATAAATTCCCCCCCATCAATGATTTTCCCTACATTCAGCCAGTTAGCAACCAGTAATGAACCAGGCCAAGTAAAATCCAGCTCTTTAACTATAAAATTCCTATGCTATTACTTTCAGGAGGAGAATAAAAGCATTGCAAATGTTAGTACTCCAACAGAAGAACATAAAATATTAGATTTAGAATCAAAAGATGACATGACAAGTCATGATGAAGGCAAAGAAGGTGATACTCCTAGGAAAAAGAAAACTAGGAAGCGTACTGCTAAAGAAAGGAGCAAAGCTAAGAATAACTTAACTAAGAATGAGGCGCCTAGGGGGGCGCTGTGGGGCTTACAGGTGCTATCCAAGTCAGAATGGAAGGCACTTAGGAATAAGTACTTGAATTTACAAAGAAAGTACATGAAAGAAATGAAAAGTAACTTGCACAAAAAAAAGCATCAGTATTCTAGTATACCGGACCCCGCTACTCCATCAGTTGAAGCAGAATCAGGTTGGTTATGTAATAACCTTCAAATATTAATATAAACTACCTTTTGAACCATGCTTGTGTTCTGTAAAATTGTTTTTAAATATGTTTACACAAATAGGCAATAGGCTCGCCCCCTATTACATGGGACTTATAACATAGCTGGCGAAACGTGGGTGTACTGCACACCTCTGCCTACCCCCTCTGGGGAATACAGGCGTGAGTCTATTTACACAAATAATAAAAACACCTTTGTTAATAAATTTATATCTCTTCAATTCTTCGGATGGTATTAAAGTTATAAAGTATTGAAGATAATATGTAGGTATAAAAAAATAACTCATACCTTTTCTATTTTATTTCAGGCATTCCCTCAGCCCAAACAGAAGGCACCAAAAGCATAGCTACCATAGAGCGGGTGCCAGGCTTATTTGTGAAAGAGATACTCCCAGAACCATGCTTAGATGTGAGGCTTACTAAAAGGACGGTGAGAATATATTCATTGTTAATATAGAGAGTTCAGTGAAATTACTAGCTCAGTACATGAGTACATTCGGAGGTATTCGCTGTTAAATGATGATTTGTTAAGGTGAGAATTGCTACATCTTGGTAGGATCATTATTTAACCGCGAATACCTCCGATCCGAACTCATAAGTAACTTCAAAAGTCACCAATGGCAGAACACAAAACCCTCTGTGATCTTAGAACACTATAAGAGCCTCTACACGGCAACGTGGCGCGCAATGAACTAACCTTATCGAATTATTTCGAAAAAGTCGTTAACTTGAAGGGAGAGATAAAATGTTATTTATTGACATTTTCAGATTAGAAGTAACATCCATGCGCTACACGTGGATGTAAAAGAAGGACAGACAGAAGCAATAATTAGATTTGATACTCCAAAATCAGCTGAAGAGGTAAATATTATTAAAAAATATAGAAACATGTAGCTACTGAAATTTATTGATTTTAGTATTAGGTACCTACCAAAATTCTAAATCTATGTTTACGAGGCACAGCCATATTCTAAATTCAAATATATCGTTAATTGCAGTACTGCGCGTTAACCAGTGGGCTGGCGCGCGTGCTGTCGGGCGCCGACGAGCAGGAGCAGTGGGCGCGCGCCGAGATAGCCCTGGCGGCGCGCCGGCCGCGCGGCCGCTGCCGCCTGCTGCCGCCGCGCGAGCCGCCGGCCGCGCCCGCCGCCCGCGCGCCCGCCTCGCCGCAGCCCACTCACACGCATATTCGGTTTGAAGATGAATGAGCGAAGACAACTAGATTGATATGTAGGGTGCACTCCTACAAAATTTGTTAATCTTATTATCCTGTGACATTTTTGGGATAAAATGGGGGATAATTATGTTTGTTGTAGTATTTTATTATTTACCTGTAACATATTATAACCACATTCATACCATTTTGGTGTACTGAATGTTGATGAGCTGAAAATTAAAATGAACACGAAATCATATCACGGTCTCCTTTGTGTCCAAACTTGCAGGATTTAATAATAATTTTTGGGCAAAATTTAAAAATGATTTGTTACAACTTTGCCTTACAACTTAATTGTTCATAGTGTAATAAAACTGTTTCAAACCAACTCTTTGTTAATATTAAGAATAATAAAATATTGTAAGTAATAAAAATAGTTTTATAGATAAATATTGTTTTACTTTCTCAGAATTTGTTTTTTATTTTATTTTATTCTAATTTAGTCTGAAATGATATTTAAAAAAACTTCAATGTTATAAAAGAAATTTTATTACATCAAATAAATGCCAAAGTCAAGTTCAGTCTTAAAAATAAGTTTCTTATATCTTAATAATACAGGAGGCACTGGCACTTTAGTTTTATCAAAAATTAATTCATATATCTTACAAGCTAACACATAAAATACAACATATAAAACTTATATATTCCTAAAAGACCTGTATAATACAACCTGATTTCTGTCAACCTTAGTATCTATGTATAAGCTGCCAGTGTTAGGATAACCGCTATAAAATAACTTATCATATTTTGTTCTTATTTGATTTAAATGAGGCCATTACAATCAACTATTATGATTATCTTGATAAAGATTAGATTAAGTACCAAGTATTTAACAAAATTATCAATGTAGACCAATATTATTTTATACAATTTCTTGATTTAAATTATCATGGAACATCAATAGTCTATAATATAAAAAAAAAATATAACAAAGTACATAATGAGCACCAAAATGTTTATGTAAAAATACTTGCATGATCATTGAACAATATGTATTTAATAGGGTAAGTATAGCTAAGTACTTGATCAAGAGAACATAATTATAAAAATGTTAGCAATTGAAAATTATCACATTAATGTATGATATAGGTAAACACATAATTAATTTATTTTTATTTTATATACACAGAGGTAGATTTATTAAAAAGGACTTAAATATTACGATGCTTCCATGTGTCTGTGGACAGTTACAGGAGCTATAATACTGTTTTTGCCACAAGGCAAGACAGTCATATTTAAATCATGAGCTTTTAACCTAGGCTTTATTTTAGCTGGCAGAGGACAACTGATATCAGATTTAGTGTCATCTGATAACACAATAGGCTCATTTACAGAAAACCCAGTGGCCTCTGAATCTTCATGAGGAGTCATGGTTGAGTAACCATGATCAGAACCACCTGCTGTATGTGGTCTCCTGTACCCCGTCACTACTCTGTATGGAGATATGGGAGCCTCAATTTCCATTGCTGGCAACAACTTATCTTGACCTGACTGGTCATGCATATCATCTGATTGCAAGTGACTCATTTGAACATCTGCATCATGCCAGGTCTCTGCAGGTCCATCAACATACAAATTATGGCAACTAGCAGTGGTGACGTTTTGTCTATAGCAATATATGGCAACAGCAACAACTAAACTCACAGTCACAATACAGCCTGCTATCGGCCCTATCGCCGAATAGTTACCGAAGGCGTCTCGGTTCAGATGACTAAACGTACCCTCCCCATAAGGAGTGACGGCGCCTAAAACGCCATTGAAACAAGTTGACTGCGACGTGCAGAAAGGCGCTGCAAGAGGAGTCCTACCGTCGGTGTCTATCTGACACCATTCACAACCAAGAACTCCTAAACATGATGAATGTGATAAATATGTTTCACATTGAAAGTCGAAACACGATTTTAAATTTTCCGCAAAATTATGGAAGTAATGTGATTTGTGATTATTATTTTCTAGCATCATGCCGCAAAGAGCAATATCTTGGCTGAAACGTGATATGTTTGAATTTGGACATTCATAAAGTTCTGAGCTACATTCACATGGACACTCGCATTCAGTTTGTTCCATGCGATTGCAATTCAGGCATAAACGGTCGACCATACTGCAAGGACAGAAAGCGCCGACACTACACGACGCATTGACTAGGCCTATAAAAGCATTCGTTCCTGGGATAGCTGCTATGTAATAATGAACACAATGGTCACCTGACACTACATTAGATAGCACAGTGGGTAGAGAGGTATTAAATTCGTAAAACCGCTGTATAGTTCTGTCATAAAAATTATTACACAGTCTTTTTGTCACAAAACCCTTATGATTTAACATGTCAATAGCAATCATGGATTCTTTATGAGTGATATGTTGTTGTTCAATGGGCCCAGAGCTGTTTGGGTCCATTAGGCCAGGATGTGAGACCAAATATCCCCTATTATTCATTATGAAACATTTAACATAGGACATGGCACACAGAGGTAAACTATCAATAAGAAGTTTGTAAAGGAAGCCCATAGTAACATCCATTGAGACTACCATAGTAGGGTAGAAGGAACTTTTCACTGCATATGATATAGAAACAATATAGCCAGCTCCACCCACATCTAAGTTTGGTGGGGTGAGAATTATTTTGTCCGGGTTTTCTAGAGCATAGGTGTACCATGGCCTTCTTACCGGCTCATAGTCATACTCCAATACAGTTCCAGGATACATCACAAGAACACCACTCTCAGTAACTGCATATCTTCTTACTATGTATTTAGAGTAAGGTCCATGTAGATGTTGTCTCTTATAATAAGACAAAATGGAGTTTAGGAATCCAACATCTTGCTGTATTTCATTCTTAAGACCTGGATTAGAGAGCAACCCATGAGCAACACTTTTCAAATAAGCTAAATAGTTTTGCATATATGTTACAGCCTCCTGCCCATCCCCCATGTCATATAAATAAGTAAATGGTGACTGGAAGCTAGATGGACTTAAATATACAGTACCCTGATCAATAGTAGCTATTTGTTTGAAATGTCTACACATTTTACCAGTTTTAGGAGGGAACAAATCCAACCTGTGGAACAATAGCTCCTTGTTACTCCTAGTAAAAAATATGTTAGTTTTGTTGAAAACAGCCGGTTGAGTTATTTCAGATACAATACAAACAATGTACAAGTTCCCTACCCATTTCCAAGAATAAATTATAGATTTGGTAGAATTTTGTTCTGACATTGTTAGATTGCCAAAGTTATTAGCAAGCATCTCTTCTTTCACGGTGGTAATAAAAGTGTAGGTTTCCACACTTTCCAGTTTAGTAAACTTTATTTTATCTGAGGCAGATTCTGGCCTTGGGAAGAAAGTATGCATCAAAACAATACCTGAAAAATCCATAACAAAGGCTCTCTTTCTTTCATTTGTGCCTTGAAAATACACTATGTCTTCTGCAAGATCTGACCAATATAGATCCAGTCCTAGTATACCTCTTGTTGTAGGAAGCACTAATGATATCATGAAGTCTCTTTCTGTTGCCTCCCAAACTGGGCCTTCAATTTTAATGGTTTTACTGCCATAGTGTCCAGGCAAGAGAGATATAAAAGCAGAAGCAACTTGACCAATGACTCCGCTGTCATTAATGTGCAGCCTCATTACAGAATGATTATTTGTGTGCGTGTGCCACTTATCTATGTGCAAGATACCAAGTGAACTGTTTTTATCTACTTGGTTCTCATAAATTAATCCAATTGCAAACTTTAAATTCTCATCCTTATTTGATGGATAAGGAAATATCTTGAGCCATGTTTCATTTTTCAAAACCTTGGTGTCTGTTAGGAAAATGAGCAGCTTATGGTTTGGCAAATTCTTCTGTTGTAGCAATTTTTTTAGTTCTTTATTTAGAGTTAGAGGAGAAACGTTTGCGGGTGCTATATCTAAAGAAGATAAGTATTCTCTCAATAACAGCTTATTGTTTTCGGTTGCATTTCCTAAATCAGACATCCCATCTTCACTGCAAGTATCTTCAAATTTCAGAAATTCTGTCATATTAGTCATCTTAAGGGCTATCATATCAGAGTCCTGCAGGGCATACAATGTCTCTTTAGCAACATGCATAGCATGTTGTAATGAATCTTCCTTCATATTGTTATCTATGATAAACACCACTATTTTAGGGTCAGGATGCACAATTTTATGGTAGAGGTACCTCAAGTTAGAGTGAGGCATGGTTGCACAATCCCTATCAGTAGCATAGTCCATGTGCGATAGAAAATATTGTCTCTTAACTTTTAAATCCTTAAAGCGGCCCAACATTTTATTTTTAGGGTCCTTTGAAGGCAGGTTGTCGTATACATTGGAACTTTTAATAAATACAGACTTACGAATAGAGTTGAATGGACAAGGATGTGTAAAGGACGGAGTACTGTTGTCGCTAATAACATTGTTCATGTCGCGGAGTATGTTTGTCGCCGATGATAACTTGTAGCTCAGCTTATCGGCGATGCTGGTCAAGACATCGTTGTCCGAGGTTTGGTATCGGCTCACTTTATAAGCTGTCCGAATCTCGAAGCGCGCCGTATACTCGCTGCCCAGTTCTTTAACCACAATTTCAGTAAATTTACTCGCTAAAGTATCTGATAGCTTGCGAACACATAATTTGTAATCACCACGACTGTTAGTTCTAGTACAGTTATCGCTTTGAGCGAAGATCACACGGACGCCGAAACTCGTCGTAATCATAAATAACAACGATAAAAGCTTCATCTTGTCGGCACTATCTTTGATCCGCACTCACACTATAAAATGTCATCACGGAAACATAGTTATCAAAGAACAAGTCCTCTTTATATTTCGCACTAAAATATTCACATGATTTTCTTTAATAAAATTCATTGATCAAATTGCAGTTAGAGGTTTGATTAAAAAAAACAACAGGCGTAATCTTCTTCACACGACTCCGAATCCGAACTCGAAGATAAAGTGAAATGACATTTAAACAAAATAAACATGGCGGCTTGAGTACGTTTAGTTACATGAGAGTTACATTGAGTTGCATTGTCAAACATTCTTGGTTAAAAAACTTTACTTTTTCAATTAAATCGCTTCAAATCATTCGCAGTTATAGCTTGACAAAAAAGCGTCTGAGGCGGTGACAGCTGGAACCAAAAATAAAAATCATAAAAACTTAGTTTGTTAATACTAAAATAAGTTGAAAGTGATTCATTTAATTATAATTGATGCCAAATAAATCTAAGATAAAGGATATATACTTTATCTTAGAAATAAATCGTCAAATTCATTTTATGTAAGTACCAAATAACCTGGAAGTGCGCGAGTGGCGCTCCCAAATTTTCCAGACTCAAAAAATAGTCTGTAAAATCTGAGGGCGCCACTGGCGCACTTCACGTGCCACAATTCAAATTTCAAGTTATTTGGTATTTTCATATTCATAATTATTATGACAGACACACTTAGTTATACTTAGCTATAGAATAATGTTAGTTATAAACTTAGGATAACTTACTGTAAGGAGTTCGAATACAGACCCGGTAGCATGGAACGTAGCGGTACTATCGCTCGTAGTTGCGTTTGCGTCTAATATTCATCGATTTTTATTATAGCCGTATGCTAAGGGGGGGGGGGTCCGGACCCCTAACCCCCCCCCCCCTTATATACGCCCATGCCCGGTAAAGCGATAACCTTGTTTTATTTTAATTACCCAATATGTCATATTTCTATATGTAACGAATTTTCAGAAACTTAGTTTTTAAGACTTTTATTTTTAGATCCAGCTGTCACCGCCTCAGACTTTTTTTTACTAAGCTGTACACCTATCAAGAGCAAAATGTATTATTTCTTCAAGATTTAATATATATGTATACATAATATATTATTACCTTGGTAGAAATAAACGTAAAATTTTTCCTCCATACGCCGCATTTTTTTATAGTAGGTACCTACACCGCCGCAGCCGCAGACCGTCATGTGTCGTCAGATTAAGATCCCATGTTCAAAAATCAAAGATTAGGATTTTCGGGGTTTTTATAATAAATTAAGGACTCTAGAACGCTACCCTCTTTTATAAAAATCATTGGACTCTACTGAATATTAAAGTGTTTTAAGGCAGGCACTAAGTAGAGCACTAAATGACTAAAACCTACATTAAAAATATTAATATTGTCCTCCTTTAAAGAGTTATGCAGTTCCGTTGATATTCCCCTTTGAATGGTAAAACTGAACCACTTACATTTTGGCTCTACCAGTACCACTCAGGCGCCGTCTCCACAAGCGAGAGAATCGAGGACTTTTCGTACAAAATCATTCAACGTTTTTGTACGAAATATACGATATCGCCGTGTGGATATAGTAGTTGCTATTAAAGATAGCATGAAGAGACTAATAGCCGCGATTCTCTCGCTCATGGAGACGGCCCCTTAGGTATGTCAGCGTGCCTTCCAAAGCACAGAGAGGCTCCAAATAATTTTTTCCCATATCAAATTAAGAAATCTGTCCCAAAAAAAAACCTAACTAACTAGAAAACATGACCTGTACGAAAGAATTTCATGTAGATATTTTTAACACGTTGTTTCGTATTGTTTTGTAACGCACCCCAAGGTCTTAGGGAGCCTTTATAATACCTTTAATTCGAAGGTCTTAACCTTGGTGCCAAAACGACCTTAATCCTTATCAAAAGAATTGATATAAAGCCGTAAAAGTAACACGGTTTTATACATAGATTCCCTGAAAAAACTTATGCGTGTTTGAGCAATTTAAATTATTGGATCGGTATTTAGGTGACAATAAGTAGGTAAACCTTTTTATGTTGTGGCACTTGAGGCATTCGGTTCTTTTCGACCCTATTAAATACCAGATATCGGTATGACCATTGACCAATGACCTAAAAATTAGGGAAAAGAAATTAAGCTCTATTTCTCGAATTTAGATCTTTGTAAATACTTACCCATTTACTTTTACTTTAGGTGGTTGTTACAAATTACAAAGTACATAAGTTTAACTTGTTTACAAAACCTAAACTTATGTACCTACCTACTTAGTTTCTCTCCTCTTTACTCTAAGCTTTGTGTTTACAACTTTTCAGTTTCGAGTAACAAAGGCGTGTTAGATACTTTCTTTGTTATTAACTGCTATAAACTTATAATTTCGCCTTTGGTACTTACTTACCTACTTACTTTCATGCAAATTGGTATTATGCTAATCAGTTAGTTTTATTACGTTTCTTCGTGTATGCGAATGTGTTCACGTGTACCCGTAGCAGTTACACGTAGTTATATGTTTTCATCGATTGGTCAGGGACGGCGTGGCTTACCGTCCGACCATTAACCCAGTTGTGTGGCGCGACGCGGCCCGGCCGGGCACGCGAGCCCTCGCCGTCAGTCCAACACCATGCAACTGCCCGAAACACCGCCGCCACCTCTCGCTCCGCTGTGGGACCGTGTGCTCCGGGCCCGCGCGCTGCCGCCGGACCTCGATGTCGGCCTCCTCTACGTCGCGATAAGAGACCGCCTCACACACCCTGAATGGGAAGTACGCCTTCATGCACTCCGAGTATTAGCTGATCTTCTGCCTCTCTCAGGGAATGCGTTGTCTTTCCCATTCGACCAAGTCGTCGACAACCTAGGACACAGCTCACCAAACGTTCGGAAAGCAGCGTTGGATGCTTTGAAAGTCTTTTGCACGCATTGCGAAGATGTTGAATGTGCGGCGCGAGCAATTTTAGATAAATGTTCCTATCACAATATAAGACCCCATTCCGCAAACATTGACACAAAAGTGAACGTAGTTACCGGTCTAATATTATCGATACCTTCCGTTATGGGGATACTGAAGAGAAGACATACAAACTTGGACATGTTACCAATATTTCAAGTGTTAGGAGAAAAGCTCTTCGATCCGATACATAGAGACGTAGCGCAGCGATCATTACTGAAGCTTAGAAGAGCATGTGGACATCGGGATTACCTGGTTCATCTTTCTAGATTAGATCCGAAAATTCAAGATAAATTTCGACATTTGTGTGAAACTTATGATGAAGATTCTATGGATGTCTATTACGCTCCTCGGAAAACTTACAGGAATAATAACAACCAACCTTTAGTTAAAATTAATCACGTTTTCAATAATAACCATACAGGACCTATACGGGTGTCTACAGACTCATCTTCAGAAGAATCTTTTGGACCTTTTTATAATAATTTTGCAAAAGTAATAATTGAAACAGAAATAAAATTTGATTCGGATACTGCAATAACAATGACAGTTTTAGAAGAAAACGAGACTGAATCAGAAAAGAATACAGGAAGTGAAGATGATTACGATAGCTCTGACAGGAACATGTTAAAATATAGTGACGGTGATTCTGAAGATACCGATGTTGTTGTTAAAAAAGTGCGTTTTGGTGGTGAGAGTGTTAAAATAAGGACTCCTGACAGCGATAATTTAATAACAAGCGAAGAGGATAATCATTATCGAGATCAACCATTGAGGAAAAACAATTTTAAAGAAATAACGGAACCTGTGACTTCCGGTATAGTAAGCAGAATGAATGAAATAAAGCGTGAGGCTTTAGAAAGAGAAAATCAAATGAAACAGGCAAAAAAGAGTGGCATACCGCTGCCAGTAATTCATAATAAAATCCAGAAAAAAGCTAACGTAACAAAGTACAACGGTGTTAAATTTAAATCGAAGTCTTTGAGCGAGTTGTACGATTATTTTAAAACGAAGAATGATGTGCATGAAGATAAATTGCAAGAAATGTCGGGTCTAACGTTAGCGTTAGCAGAAGTACGCTCACCAGAGAGGTCTGGACGGAGTTCACGTAGTCCGGTAGAGCCTCATAAAGAGGTGGAGGTGCTGCATAATTTGCAGAGAAGTCCGACTGTGTCACCGCGTCGACATCAAACACGGGTAGAGTTGGAGCGTGATGGGTAAGCGACTTTGTTTTATTACATTTTTATAAAAATATTTTATGAACTATTTACACATATTTCAACAGCAAGAAATTCTTATTTTAAAGTCCTCCAACAATGCTGCATGGGCATATTGAAGAACTGTGCGGGCATTTTAGTCACAAGTTGCTACAGACGCGAGACGTCTCAGTCTAAAATTTTTTCGAGTGGTCCTGTGTCCTGGCCCCAATGATTTTTGTCATGCCATTATTTATAAGTGCGTAACCACGTGAACGTTTTACCTTTAGGTTTGTGTTAAGTCTTCTGGCGTCGACACCTCCCAAAGAGACCGACATCTTAACCCCGCGCGCTCCTACTCCGTTACGAGGCCACTACGACTGGGAGGAAATGGATATAGTCCCGCAACATGTGGCCGATCAGTTGCATAACACGGTAACTTGGTGTAGATCTTAGTGCCCAATAACAGTTGCATGCATTCTTTGTAAAGTTTTCCATACCGTGTTTTATAATCTTTGATTTCGATTGATTTATTAAAATTTGATATCTTAGCTAATTATTATCTACCATATTTTTCTAAATTATATTAGGTAGGTACCTATTCTAAATCTAAAATATATCCTCTTGTTCAAGAGGTCGCAAGTGCAGCAGCTAAACATGAGGTTTGAACGAATTCTCGGTCCCTGGGACTTTTGCCTTGTCCGCCTTGATATGTTCAGTTGATGGCAACAGGTTTCTCTCGTATATCATAATATTAACCCATTCACTGTCCCATATGGATAACAATTAATAAAACAATTGACTGAGCCACATGTGGTTCAGTGGACAGGGAATTTGTTAATATTAGCGGAGTACTTTGACATAATAATAATTACCCTTTTTCTTTTAATTTCTTTTTTTTATCTATTTTTTTTATAGGCAAGTGTACCTATATCTATATACATACTTAGTTATATTTAAATTATAAATAATTGTAGGTATATTATAATGATTTTTGATAAAGTTACGACCGTTTAAGGGAAAAAATAGAGGAAACTAAATAAGAGATAGGATACAAGCGGGACTTGAACCCGGAACACTGGAAGGAGCGATATAATTATAGCGATATAATAGTTCAGTTGGTTTAAGACTCGCTCGTATCCTATCTATTTTTCAATTTCCTCCAGTTTTTCTAGTACTTAGTGAGTACATGTCTAGGTGTAACAAGAAAACAACAAATCGTCATCTTCATCAAATCATTTAATCAAAACTATATTAAAATATATGAAATCTTTGAATAATACTTAAAGATTAACTTGTGTCCTGTGTTGAAGCAAACACGTGATGTTGTCACTTTTGGTCTAGGAGAACTGGATCGCGGCAGTGAGGGCGGCGGATCAGCTCCACAGCACGTTACTGGAAACCAGCAGCGTGCGCAAGGTGGAGCCTGCCGCGCTTTCCCTCGTTCATCACATGTGGGCCCTCAGCGATGCGGTATGTAATTAGTCTAAGAGTATGAAGCAAATGGATTGCTATATAACTATCACCTACTAAAAAAACAAGACTGACAAAAAAAAAATTTTAGGACAAAAATAAGGTTTTTTAAAAAATTCGATTATTCTTCCGTTGCGATGGGCATTGATTATCGTCACTACAGTCGTACAGTACGGCCTCTACTATTAGTATCACGTCTTCATAAAACTAAGTTATGCTAACAATTTTTTCTGATTTGTCTGTTTGATTGTTTGAAGCGGAATAATGCGAATAGTGGATTAATGTCTGTTATGTTCATCCAAAGGTTGTCCGAAAGAAATCTCTGTAAGCATTTGAGAACGCCCATTATGTGTTTTAGATTTGGTTTGACATTAGATTTGGTGTAGAATAGTACTTACTTACTTATCTATAAATTTGGTAGGTACTGTTGCTAAGAAATAGCATAGTATACAATTAGCACTCCATGTATTAACTATTCGGTAAACACACAGTAACTAAAACAAATAGTTATGATAATTCATAAGTACACAAACATGAGGGATCATAAAGGAACGCGCTAACTGGAGCAAGTATTTATTCAGCTCAGGAAAAGTTGTACCTCTCTAACACATAAATAAATAATTATTTAATAAACTAGCCCGTAACTGTCCCAGTGTAGAGCGAAGGCCTCTTCACATACAAAGAAGGATCGAGCATTAATCACCATGCTAGCATTAATCACATCGTAAGTAAAACCTGGACAACACAGTGTCTTGTCCAGGTTTTACTTACGATGTTTTCCTTCACCGTTAGACAGTAGAGTTTTAGATTAACTAAGAAAATACGTATGACATTGAAAAAGTCATATTAGTACCTACATGCCAGGTTCGGACCCATACCCGCGTGCGTGCAAAGCGGGTCCGTAACCAATGAGCCACCACGACAGCTAACAACCACAGTATAAAGAGGTCTTCTCTTTCCCTATCTAGACTGTGTAACAACTAAGTAAATAACTAAAAAAGGATTCTACACTCATATTAATATCTGTCACCAATAGTCACCATGTTGAAGTGCATAAACCCGCGATTCTTATGTACCTACTTCGGAAAACGAGCTGTCACAGTTTAGAATTTTAAATTAACGTCTAGGTCATCCTATTATGATTTATTAATAGAAACCCAAGCATTGAACTTTTAGAATTATTAACGAGACTTGATATAATTTTCGTAGAGTTGAAAGGTCTGTGACATTGGAAAAAAATCCGACAGCCTGTTATTAAGTTTCCAATCAATTTAATTATTTGATATATCGTATAAATATTATAGGTAGGTAGATTAGATGCCTCTTCCTAATTTCTTTAGAAGGTTAAGGTACCTGTAACGACTTATACCTATTGTATTTGATAAAGCATTGTATATTCTGTGATTATAATGTAATTTATTAGTTGTTAACCACTATTTTACAGCTACTTTAATGGGAACGAACCTTAAAGTCGCGTGTCATAGTGGCTGATAAAAATACAGTATTACTTACCTGTATGCCTGTATTATATGCAGTCAGCCATTAAAAATACACCGGCACCACATCACATAACGTCTAGACTTTGAATTTCATTAATAAATAAACTCGTGCTTATCTGTGAACTTATAAGTGCCGCTGTTACTAGGTACTCTACTTTTTGCGGTAAGCAAGTATTATCTAAACTATACATAATAATATAATATCGAGCACCTTCATAATTTTCAGTAGGTATAGTGCGCGGATTTTCGCTGGGAACCAATTAGCTACAAGCGAGATAAAATCATCCAATATTCTTTGAACTCGAGTAAACCGTATTACATATTTTTGATTTGATTTGATATGCCAGGATTTTATTTATTCTTTGATTTATTATATTTGATTGGATTAGAATTTATTCTAACCTATGCAAAATAGTCATGACGAAAATCCAGTTCATTAGGTATCCCAATTTACAAAAGAACTGAACTATTCGAATCCCATCCGTATCAGTTGTTTTTCTTATTAAATAATTATAAGAACTGAACTTTAACTTTATTTCAGCCATTCTGTTCTTCGATATATTTTGAGGATCATTACCACAGGTGGCAGCTGCACGAGCTCCAGCAGAGGGTGCGGTGTGTGCCCTCGTGAGAGGTGCCAGCAGCGACTGTGCGCGACAACTCCTTCCTGCGCTGATTTCCCGCATGGCCAGGGAGCCGCTACCAGCAGCCCTGCCCCATGCCCTACTGCAACGACTTGCCCTGCATCACATTGTCGACTTAATTTTTGATCCTAGTATGATAGGGGTATGAAACTACCAACATTATTACATTTCTTCTTAAGTCTTATAAAATCTTGAACGCTCTTTCTTTTGTTGTTCTTAGGTTAACGGTGATAAAGACATGCTCCAGAGTGCTCAGCTCAGAGCTACTCTATGCCTGGCCAGGGCGGCTGGACCAGCGGCTGTCCTATCAGCAGTTAGGAGAAGGCTTGCTGGAACCGCCAGAGCTGATGTCTTTTGTAACAACGTAAGTGATGCACACGGAAGCTCGTAGTTACGTATTCTGTGACGAATTTTTATTGCGGATGAAATAAAATTAATATAATAAAATAAAATTTTGTTTTAAAATTGTTTATTAGAAGCGTCAACTAGAATCACGATGTTGATGGGATTAATCTTATGATATACTAGATTTATTTACTAGAAAGTTACTTACGTATTATAATTTTTAAATCTAATATCTCATTTGCATCATTAGAAATTGTCGTAGGTCAGATAGTCCGATGGACAGTCATCCTTTCAAATATCCTTTGTTGCAGTTGAGAGAACGGCTTAGTCGACCTCTTGAGAACATCAGGCCCAGTCACGTAGCGAGGTAAGTTGTCAAAGCTGTAGTACTTAGGAGTATTCTCGCGTTTTTAATTTAAACCTCAAGCCACTTATAGCCTCAATAGAATCACTCTGATAAGTTTACCTATCGCCTTTTATAATCAGTGTACTGCACGGGTTATTTGCCATTATCTTATTAATATTCCCTTGGGTCCAGGAGCTCTCAGTTGCCAGTGCCAGTGAGACGTCGCGCTAGATCCACCCCGCCACCCGCGGCACCACCTCCCCCTAGAAGATTGAGGCCTCTGCCCGATTCAGCACCCCTGCCTGGTAAGAATGTATACTCTTTTAGTACTTACATAGTATTTATTACTTAATAATATCAGTTGTAACTATGTTGTTTCTATTTGCGAAATTAAGACAAAAACCTATTGCAATGAACCATTGTAAAACATGGAAGTAAAATAATTCACTTTTAGTTACCTAATGCTTATAATAGATTTGCTAAGTCAGAGAATTCGATTCCTTCGAATTTTAAATTCCCAAATCAGTTATGCTTTTTATCTCATGAAGAAGTCTTGAGTTATGGATACCCTCTACCCTGCGAAAGGCAAAGGGTTCTGCTGGATTCTTACCAGTTAAAACCACCACGACATACCATCCTTAGCTGTGTCATTATATGTGTGTGTACTCGTACACACGGACTGTCCCGTGCCTGTCAGTGTGGGACAGGTAGACTTATATTTTTATTGAAAGACTTAAATAACTAATTATGTAACAATGTGAAGGTCATAGTAATTCTACAGGTGTGACGCAGCCTGGCAGGGAGTACATTCTGAAGCCGTTGTTGTCGCCGATTCCTCTAAGCGACAGGTCAGTGTCAAACATAATAATTATTATTAATTTTATAGCAATCAGTGTTTTCAGAACAGCTTATCAGTCAAGAAAGTCTGCGAAAACCTTTTGATTCTTTCGTAGCTAGGGAAAACTGAAGTGCAGAGAAACTAAATGTCGGACCGCGGTCCGATTATTTTGTGTGAATCGTCAAATATTATTGAATCTCGGATAGAAGCTCATAGAGCCAAATCTTTTTAAATTTCAGGTCTTCTGGCTTGAGTAAAAAACATACTTGTACATTAACTATTTGGTTGGTTTAAAACTGATATTTATGTGATTGTCCCGTTGGTCTACTGATCGAAAGCTTGGTAGGTGAGCAAGAGGTCCCGTGTAGTAGTATTTTATATCTGAAAAAAAGCCATCCTACCGTACTTATGAATGCCTTCCTCCACTACACAGTTTGTCAAATATTAAGAGCCGCAACTACCGCAAGGCTTCGTAACAATTGATTTATTTTTGTGTCTCATTTCTCGGTGTTTTAATTCAACCAATAGAAGTTGTCTTCTTCTAGTTTCTTGCAAATTTCTTGTTGAGACTCAACTTTGCGAGTTGTTGATATCGTTTTATTCGACGTCAGATAAAGACTGCCAACACAGTCATGTAAAACATGGCACACCCTTTCTATAATAATCAGTACTTACTCGACCGCTAGATCTGAAAAGGCATTCTTAAGAAAATACACTTATAAGATGAACCTAAATTTAAGAAAAAAATACATACAGCCGAACATAGAACTTTTTGAAGTCTGTTAAAAAAATTGTAAATCGAATTATTTTGAAACCGAAAGCAAAATTGATTCGTAGCTATTGCTACGACGGCTACGACTATGCTACGATACCGACATACCGTAGAGGGCATATTTTGTACATTCTCCGTGACAAACACAAAACTATTCAAAACTTTGTATATGTTACAGTCAAAACCCTTAACCGGTCAAAACTACTTTTGTCTGGCAAAATCAGTCAAAAGTACTTTTGACCATAGGCTTTCGTCAATAGTACTTTTGACTGAAATAACAGTCAAAAGTGCTATTGCCCAATGAAGCTGGTCAAAAGTACTTTTGACCAACTGATTCCGTCAAAAGTAGTTTTGACTGGTCGTGTCAGTCGGTTAATTTATCATACAAAGTCAATTCTAAAAATAATTGAGCAGTCCAATAACTGTATGAGCGGTAAAAATGATGGAATGAGCAGTTCGATAAATAGTTCGGCAGATTACGATTCTGTGTATGGACTTTAGGGCACCCCGAATCGGACAGGTTAGGTTAGAAGGGGATGGCGGGGTCGTGTGAGCGAGCGAAGCGAGCGAATAGACCTCGCCTTACCCTTCGTTGTTATTTTTTTTTAAACCACCCAGAAGTAGGAGCCCCGCGAAGCGGGGCTCCGTCGATTATATGATAAAGATTATTTTTATTATTTTATTTATTTAGATTATTAGCCACTCCTAACGATTAAAAGTAATTTTGACTGACTATCTAGCAGTTAAAAGTAGTTTTGACCAGGAGCGTCAGTCAAATCCACTTTTGACCGCAAATTTACAGTTAAAAGCACTATTAACCAATGATTTACCGGCAAAACTACTATTGACCAACCTGTGCAGTCAAAAGTACTTTTGCCTGATTTTACCAGTCAAAAGTACTTTTGACCGGCTAAGAGTTTTGACTGCAACATATACACTTATCAAACTTTGGTTGCAACACGGGATTGCATAAATGAAAATTCATTTGAAGCATTTTTAACCGACTTCAAAAAGGGGGGATTCTATGTTTGGCTGTTTGTATTTTTTTTTGTATATTCACCGATTTCTCAGTCAATTATAGACCAATTTTAAAAATTCTTTTTTTGTTTGAAAGAGTAGGTACATACCCAAGTCGGTCCCGTATAAATATCGTCATGATCTGATCATGGACTTAGGAGATATTTATGGAACCGAACTCTTCGGAGGATAATAGCAGGACTGACCACTAACAAAAAGGAGGGAGAGGGGTTCGTATGTCGACCCCTTTCTCCCCTACTATCACTTTCCAAGATGAAATAGGTATATCGATCGTGTGAGGTTCGTTCAAAAGGGCTTTTCATAAGGATTTCAAATATTAACTTCACAAAAGTCTGGGGTTAATCTTAGGCTCCATAAAAAACAAAAACTTTTATAAAAAAATAAAACCGACATCAAAAGGAACTAAAAAGCTTGAAATAACTATCATTTGTGATAGTTTAACTTCCCTCAAACTTTAAATTATCAACATAACAAGCAAGCTAGAAAGTTCTCTACCCTATCAAGTGCGAGTCTTGACCTTCAAGCCTTGGGAACTAAGTCAGGTGGCAGTTAGAAATAAATAGTAGTATTATTTAACCTAAGAAATGTTTTTTTTAAGCTATTGCATAGCTTTTAACGCGGGCTTTGAGCGCGGTGACCAAATCAACAAATTCCGTAACGAAAATAAAAAACATAACACCCTTTATTGCAGAATAATCTAGTTGAGTGTTTAAAACCTTATTAACTAATAAATGAGGTATATTTTATGTCAACACATTAAAAAACAAAACATTAAGAAATATAAACATTCGAATTTCGAAAACTAATTTTGCTTAGATTTTTCAAGACGTGATTTTGTATTAAGTTTTTTTTTTCTCTTGACTTCTTTTCGCTAATGACGTGTCGACTAATTTGCCCGAGTGACGTGTCATGTCGTGACGGTAACAAGGCGAACCGTCGAACTTTACATTTTGTGGTAGTTTGTTAGTTGGATTACATATATTTATTCGTATTAAACTACAATCATTTGTCGTAATATACTTTAGTAATTTTTTTTTACATAAAACGGTTTTGTCATCAGAACTAAAGCTGTGTAGTATGTACCAAATATCAGATCAATCTGTCAACAGGAAGGGGGTAAAATATCGATTACTAAATTTGAACCAAATAATAAGTCAAGCTTAATATTTTTGTGAATTTTTTACATGTTATAGCACATGATAGCTTATTAAATATAATTATTTAATAAGAAAAATGTATAAATGTATTTTGATAGATGTCGCCACACGCCTTAGGCGTGTAAAAGAGATTTGAAATTTCGATTGATGCCGATGGGATACGATGGCTCAGCGGTTAGAGCGTCGACACGGTATGTCGAAGATCGTGGGTTCGAATCCCATCCGTATCAGTTGTTTTTTTCAAATTTTTCTTATTAAATAATTATAAATAAGTCAAGCTATAAAACCGTTCAAAAATGACAGTTTTTTTTATAAAATAATCTCTTTCTGCTATTGCCTGTCAATAAAAACCCAGTGTCCGTTTAAACCGCCAGTAGGCCAGCTCAGGTTAAGTCCATGCTTTACAAAAGAAATCACAATCATCCATATTTTCCATTGTTATATCATAGAACAAGAGTTAATTCACATAAATTGATATAATTTTACGTCTTTGCATTTTCGCCACCACACAGCCGCGCGTGTTTCATTTCTCTCGCGTTTTATTCGTCGTATTTTGATTTTTTGCTTATAAGTTCATTCTATATTATGTACCTACCTACCTTAGTTCTTTCCATGTCATATGATGTAATGGCTCCCATTAGCATTACCATCAGCCAATATAAGGCTATGTTTAAAATTTAGACCAAATCGTTAATTTTAATTTTAAAAAACACTGAGATTGTGTACTGTAATCAAATTACTAATTAACGCTGATTGCAGTGGAAGTTGAATAAACCTTTATTTTTTATTTGAATTACCCAAATATTTTAGCATCTCTTTATAATTTTTATTGTAACTGTTACTGTAGTCATTTTTCACAATAAACTGTAGGTATTGTTATTTTATACTCCATATTTTACTTTTTTGGTCAGTATTATAATATGAATTTGAATTTTTTAATACATATTTATCCGTGTCTGCCCCTCCTTATAACAACTTTTGTCGGCAGTTAAAAATAATAACTTGTTTTTGCGATTTTGTAGCGATTGCTACGAAAGTGCTACGAAACCGTAGAGGTCAATTTTGAGACATGCATTACCCTAATATCCACCGAATGAATATGATTTTTTAAATTTATTCTCTTTACTTTATTAAATGTCACTAGCTTTTGCACTAAATCAAATCAAATTTGATATATAAGTCCTGTTAGACATGTTACAACTAAGTTTTTTTTAAATTACAAGTTCTAAACCACTGTTTTCGCGGAACATTAAGTTGCGTTTAGATGAATCCTTAGGATGTCCTCGTCCCAAAACAAATTCAACTACTTTAATATTGCTCCAAGTTCGACGTAGAAGCAAAAGGCTCATTATCAGTCGTCGCAACAGAAAGCAAACGTAGATAGCTAGGAAAGCAAGACAGAGTAGATAGACATGGTGAATAAAAACCAGAGAGAGCTTGCGAGAGTTCAAAGTAACATCTGCCCAATTTCCATAGATCAAGTCTCCGGTAGACTGGCATCATTTCTAAATAATCGCCACGATTATTTTATTTTTAAATTCATCATCTGCCTAGCCAACCAACTATGTTGGGGTCGGCTTATTTTATTTTTAAATTATAGTAACCCAATTCCACAGTGTAACAAATTGTACAATCAAAACATTAATTTTATGGTCACCTTGAACAGAAGTGTACTTAATCTCATTGATAATCTTCAACAGAAGCACAGGGTTAATTCGCGTCCCAGTTTCAATTTTATGGCACAGACCGCCAGCTGACCGCTACTGCGCGATGATATCTATGTAAAACAACCCGCCAATTACTGGCGCCAATTACGCGGCCAAAGTCAGTCACCCCTATTCAAAATTCTGACTAACAATCGATAGATATAATGGTTTGAAACACTCGAAAACCTATATCTAACGCTTTCAAGAAAACTAGTCATTCGACCTCGACGAAATGTCAACCGTCAAACATTTTAACATGTAGGTATTGAACTCCAAGAACAAGGTAATTCTGTTAAAGTTTGGGGTGTGAATTGTCGCGTGGCAACGAGACATCATGACGCGACCGCGACATGGACGTGACGTTCTATGGGGCCACCATTGAAGACTGCTCTTCTTTAGTAAAATTAGGTTGTTTTCATACATTGATAAAAACACAACTTATATCGTTGTAACTTACTCTGAAGAGTTAGTTACAACTTATATACACTTATAAATCTTTTTTCGAGTAGCGATGAAACTGGTGTTACTTGCTAAGGTTGTTTAGGTAGTAGGTAGGTATTCTATAAAAGTGTAATAGGTAGGTATTCTAGAATAGAAGCAATCGAATACATTGATTAGGGCCTTAACATTATCGACCAATTAAATATTTAATGCTCAAAGGTTAAGAGCGTTTGGACTTATCAAAAGTGACGTTTGATTAAGTATTAACCTCTATGTATTAACACTAATAACCAGCTAGTGACGTGTTCCTCGTGAGACCTAATAATTGAGCACGGCACGTACGCATTGCTAAGAGTAATGGGTGCAATAGCGTGCCACCACTAACCTACATTTAGTAAGTTAAATTATTGCCCCACTTCCATTCAGAGCGTTTATGAACCACTGACGAGACGACCCATTTACTTTATCGTTGGATCGCCCTACTTTCGTGTTCAGCAAACACCACATAATAATCCTTAAACGTCAATTAATGCTAAAGAAAATTACTGCTTAGATGCCTTCGGCTTCATATTTTAAGAGCTCAGAAAGTTTAGCAGCTTTCATAATACCTATTTATGAAAATTAAAGTTGCCTAAACAGGTCCCATACACATTTTTTCTGAAAAATAATAAATAATATTGCTAGAAATTATTGAGAATAACTGAGTCTCAATAACTTGTCATTATTAGGTGTGTCACGAAGGAGTCATATTATAGTCGTAGGTAGAATAATGGCTCTTTTACAGACCGTTAGTAATTCCATGAACACGGGGCTAATCTGCATAATATGCAGGTATAGTGAGTTCATCAACATAGGGCCAATTGATCGCGAGTGTGGGTGTGTTGTGGACACGTACCGCGCCGCGTGGCCGAGGGTGCGGGCGGCGGCACTCACCACGCGTCAGTCGCGGAGGCGCCGCGGCGGCACGCGCTGGGCGCCATGTTGCGCTGCTGCTGCCCTCGCCCCGCCGTGCAGCCCTCGCCCCCCCTGCTACCTATACCCACCCTCGCGCTAGACCTCGTCGCCGACTTACCTCCACACACACGGTAATTTCCTGCTACGTCCGTCCCGCGTCCGCCGCCCCGCGCGTAAACAAACAAACTGTTACCGTGACATCATTGTATATTGCTTATGTTCACAGAGACTCGAGCGCGCTCACCAGCTACGAGGACGGGCAAGCCGAGAAGAAGATATCCGCATCGAGCGAGATAACAGACGAAACGTTAATATTCGGTGGCACTATAACTAACGAACTGAACGAAGATGAGGTGAAGGATCCTTTACCGTCACCATCCCGTTCACCTTCTATACGCGTTGAAGATTACTCTGAGAGATCAAACCCTTCGCCAGTTAGCGAAAAATCGCAATTGCAAGTCGACCACGCAACTCCGCCACCTCCGGGGAGCGAACGGCCTTCCACCGGACATGAGTCTCTGGAATCCCGCGCAAGTACCGTCGTCGAGGTTTCCCCGGTACGTACGGCCGTCAGTGCAAGACCTACGCCGACACCACCGAGAAGCAGCGCTCCGACACCATCGAGAAGCAGCGGTGCGTCTCCCGCGCGAAGTGTCAACCCATCACCGGAACCAGTCAGTGACGTCTATGACGAGCGACCGCGAGTCTGTGAGCGAGATGTTCGCACCGCGCTCGCCGAGTGCATCGTGCCGGCCAGACACGAGGACTGGGAAGTGATCGTCAGTGGACTCGTGGAGACCGAGCGCCTGGCGGCAGACCCCGCAGCACGCGCGCCCGCGGCGAGCTGGCGCAGTGCGGCGCGCTCGGTGGCCGCGCACGTGCGCTCCCTGCGCTCCCGCGTGGCGCGCGCCGCCTGCTGCACGCTGGGCGCGCTGTTCGAGCACCGCGGCCGCGCGCTCGACCCCGAGCTGGATGAGGCGGCCGGCGCGCTGCTCGAGCGCTGCGCTGACGTCAATCGGTTCCTGCGCGCGGACGCGGCGGAAGCGCTTGTGCGGCTGGCGTGCGGCGGCAGTGAGACTCGCGCCGTGCAGGCGCTGGTGCGGCGCGGGGTGGCGCACCGCGCGGGCCCCGTGCGCGCGGCGGCGGCGGCGGCGCTGGTGCGGCTGGTGCGGCACGGCGGCGCGACGCGGGCGCTGGCGCTGCCGGCCGACGTGCGCACGGCGCTGCTGCGCGCGGCGGGCGAGCTGCTGGCGGACGCGAGCGCGGACGCCCGGCTGCAGGCGCGGCAGCTGTGCTTGGCGCTGGGCGAGGACGCACGCTTCCATCAGATGCTCAAAGAAGCCATGCCACCGTCCCGTTTTCGTGCTATCGAAAAGTATGTCGACAAGTTGCGATACCGATAGACTTTACCGTGCAGGAATTTTGGTGATAACAGTTGTTTCCTGATATATGAATATAAATATGGAGTTCCTTACATAGATCACGACAAAGAAGGGAAAAGTGACATTATGTAATTGATTTGAAATATGTGACTGAAATATGCGAAAGGTATTTTTCTAGTAGACTAATTAACAATTGTATATAAATGAAGTTAAATTGTTATCCTCCAATGGAGCGAACTTTATAACACGGAGATGATTTATAAACTTTTATTAGGAAATAAATAATCCGAACAAATTATTATGGTTTTATTTTATGGATAGCTTCTAATATTGACTCTAGTTTACATCACACGTCAAAACGAGAAAGAAGTAAACATTTTACGTTAAAATAATACAGAGTACCCAAAGGTAAAAATACAAGGGGAAAAATATACTTAATTAAAAATTGATTTGAAGTAGGGTCATGCAAAGTAAGAGCTGTGTGTAGGCACGGTCGTCCGCAATGTTGTACTGATCACTATAGAAGTGGTTGATAGACACAGCGCGGCGGGGGCAGCGGCACGCGGAATTATCAGCCGTAAACTGGTTCTATTCTATTTACGTTGGATCTATTTTAAAATCTTTTTTTGGAGTCGCTCGGAGGCTAACCGAGAAATAAGAGCATAAGAGCAGTGGGAAAAATGTATTGATGTTGTTGGACTGACAGCAGTACCGTAACTAGCTCTTTTATCTGCCCGATGCGAAGTTCTATAACTGCGTCTATGCATGACCCACAAAATTGGTTCTGGACTGGTCATTTTTGCGCATGGGCACTACTGGGCAGAGCTGGCACCATCCTATTTACGTTTACTGGCTGACAGTAATAACAAGTAACATAAAAATTGACTTAATGAAAAGGTAGAGAATAAACAATCTCTATCTACGACCTACGGCGATCTCTATGCATTGTATATCGTGTAGGTACCTATCAAAAAAAATATCAGTCAACGGTATCACCACACTTGGCGAATGGGTTGGGTAAAAGATTGGTAATGACAGCAAGTCCACTGTCCAGACATAGATAATGACACGGAAAAGTCGGTCGGAAAAGAAAATCAATTATCATAGCCAATCTAAACCAATATGATTAAAAATAAAGTTCTCAATCTGCAATGTCAACTTCAAACAAAAATATTGGATACAATGCTTCTATACGATGAACAATAACGACAATTATTCTGGACTCCAACACACAATGTTTAAATTCTAAATGGCTCGGAAATGAGCTGTGGTGAACTCTCCACTGCTTCACTAGTGAAACTAGTATCCTTCTTGTTTTGGAATTGGATGTACTTTATAACCGTAGAACACTCGCCCGGCAAGAGTCCTGAGTGGTGTTCGAGGGTTGTGACGCTGCTGCACGGCAGTTTCGCTACCCTTGCCGGCTTTTCACAATGCAAATGGCGATATCTGAAACCGAGCCATTTACCAAGTTAGTTTTTTTATTATATTCTGTGACGTTTTCTCAAGAACAAGAGAGATTTTATTTGCTGTGCCTATAGAAATGCCTACTTATATTTAGTGGCCCAGTCACTAATTATAATGACAGCCTACCTACTTGGAAAATAAGTCTTTAAAAACTGCTGTATTCTTTATATACTTATTTACCTAATTTTCGCTTATGTGATTGCATGGAGACCCAATATGGTATTAACGATAACATTTCACAGCCATCGACCACATTAGTACCTACCTATATTATTTCTCTACAACAAGTTTTCTTCACATCTCATATCTTATTGTGGTTGTTGAACAACCTAGTGTCAGAATTCATACCGACGTTTAGGCCATTATCATGGCTTTACACACCGTAGAATTTTTTTGTTTGCTGTTTTCTTGATGATGTTCTTCTTTAAGTGACATTAATTTCGAGTTAACACTAATTTAAAAGACAGTGTGCAGTGCCTTGAACTCAATTCAGGAAACTTTTAACCACAAGTTCTGCTAACACTTTATTTTAGGAAGGATATTACCATGCCAGTATTTACTGATGGTATGGTCATGGGGATACTTCGCATTCGACCTGCTATGGTGCCTGCTTTACTGGACGGACAGTGTAGTTATGCTGTGCCACCACACTAGCGCACTCTTCGCTATAACTAGATACATGCAAAAGGATCACACTGGGTGCACATTCGCGTGTACGCTGGTACTATTGGAAATAACTAACCCTCTACTGCAAACAAGATGGTTTGTACATAGATAATGTATATTTTAACGTTTTGAAAATAGGTATTGAATTGAGGAGCGCAAGACTCGAGTGAAAGCCTTGTGAAACTCCTGATTTTTTTAATTTATACTAACCTACGTTAGTGGTTAGTAATTTAGATTTTTATTACAAATACTTCTTAGATACTTACCTACTTTAAGAACCATTCTGGGGGTGTAACAGAATAGTCCTGTCCTTCAAAAAAAGTGGATACAGTATAATAAATATATGCTACTACTTCCGAGTCATGAGTCTGCACATTATGTTTTACGTTATGGCGCCATTTCAAAACGCTTTTTGTTAAGTATCTGCCAACACAAAATTTAAGTTGGTATGAGGGGGCCCTTGAACCCTTAAGCGAGGTCTTTTGTATTGTAAAATAATTATACATTTCCCTTTCTTGCGTGGCCTTGTGTAATATTGCATAAATATAATCTATATTATATTGATACACTACAGAAAATATTTCCTTTTGTGTACTTGAATTTGTACCTTAATTCCCACCCTCTGTATATAGGTAGGTAGAAGTTATCCTACGCCAGATTATATAGGCATAATTATATAGGTAAATTATATACTTATTGGCTTATTGTTTCTCCTTTTAATTTGGGGGAAAAAATCCTCGGATCGGTCCCACGGATGGATGGAGCCTCCATCTATCTCTGATATAATATCGTTCCATGATAGACGGGTTTCTTACCGACTTATCTACCAAACCGGGCGTTCGTGTTCATGTACCTATCCGTGTAGACCGTGTGCTATTTGGGATGACACGGTGCGTTGCCTACCAACTAGCCAGGATCGCTAAATGTTACACGTAGGTACCTTATAGCTATAACCATAATTTCTCGGGGGTTCTCGAGTCTTCTTTACTTTTGATTAGGGCTGCCATCCGTCAGGGATGCCCACGATTTGCCTTAGTTGTGTAAAGTGTGTGTGTGTAGACTCTTTCCACACACACAGCTACAACCGCCGATCACTCACTCGCTTTTTTCAGGGGCGCCCGGGTAAAAATCTCAGTTTCACCCGCGGTCTGGGGTTTTAAAGATTAGTCCGGTAGGAGATGAAAGATAGGTAGCATTATTTACAATGGATTCTCTGTTTGCAGGTTTTTAAAACAAGAAGGTTACGGAAAAACCACCGTATATTTTATAGTAGAGATGTTGTATTTAACAATGTTCCTTTTCTTGCGCGGAGTACTAGGCACCTACCTCATGTACTACATCTTCACAGCAGGTGTCTTTGATATGGAAGAAAAAATGCTCTCACTCATTTTCTATGTCGTATCAATGATATTTGTATACGACATAGCCGGCTATATACGCTACAGATATAAACAAGAATTGGTAAGTTTTATATTAAGGTAATTTATTATTTGAATACATACTTACAAAAAAAGAAATAGCTGGTAAGTGGGTAGTATACTTTTCTAAAAATTTCAAATTTTCCAGTTTGACCGTGATCCGCCTAATCCCACTACATGTACATAGTACCTATTATCTACTTTAGAAAGTTTAGAAACTATATTTTTTTTAGAAAATAGAGCAGTTTTTTTGTCTGGATATATGTCCAGCCAGCAATCATGAGCAGGCATTGCCCACGTGACAGTAGTGTCTGCAAACCTTGATTGTGTTTGTAAATATTGTAGGACCGTCGGCAGCCAGCGAGTAGCCGGTCAAGGATAGAATCCGCCATTGATGTAAGTCTTCCTCTTTCTCGCAAACCACTAAAGCGTGCGACATACGAGAAATATACCTACTTAGGTACGTTGGTAGGCACTAGGCTACATCAATATGAATAGTGTTTTTAATTATGGAATCCTAAAATTGAAAAAAGAGCAGACGGATGATTATGATTAGGAAATCCGTTACTTATAGCATCTTGGTGTTTGCATATGGATAAAAATTCACAATACCTACACCCACCCTGTCCTTTTAAAGACTTGCCAAATTTTAAGAGCTTACCTTCGAAGATCCATTAAACTGAACACAAGGAACAGGTCGAAATGTGAAAATCGACTTTTCATACAAAGTGACTGGTCACGTGACTGACTTTTCTATGAAGAGTTAAATTTTTTTTACAGGCTTCGACCTTCTTGGGGAAAGTTGTTCAGTTTCGTGGACCATAATACCGCCTAAAATTTGGCAGGATTTTAAAGCAACAGGGCACATAGTAAAAAAAAGAAATTTTATTTGAGTAATTGTTTTAATTCTCATTCCCAGATTGACTTGCACAAGCAATTCTACTATGCAACTTGTCTGCCTGATAGCACCGTGGAAAGAGCTTTATTACAGGCTGAAATAGAGGCTCGCAATGCTTGTTGTCCTTTAACCAGACGCTGGCGCGAATACTATAACTTATAAAACAAACAAGCCTCCATAAAGGTCCAATATAACTGTATCTGCATTTATACAAAAGGGTGTAACTATAGTGTCAACTTTACAAATTATGTAAAGAGAAATGTAAATTATTTGTAAATTTCCACTGAGGTTTATTAAGTAAAAATGACATGTTCTTTTAAATTTTACAGTAATACACCCTAGTGAATATTGGCAGTACAAGTTAAATTTACTATAGTGCAATACTATACTGTCTCAATTTGTTTAAGAAATACATAATTACTGCAATTGTTTATTCAGAATAATTAATTCTTTTATTTCATATAATTTTCTCCTATTATTCAGTTGGTTATTTATTTTTATCTTGTTATATTATTTAACATTTCAACTATCAATGGCACACAGGGGCTAGTCTGAAAAAGGAATCCATTGAAACAACAATTCCTTTTTCTGTCAAATTTCTCCATGTTTAACAAAATATTACTACTACCTAGAACCTACTACCTAGGTAGATCATGTGCTTTAAAATTTAATTTAACGGGAGATAAATTCCCCCCCCAGATAAATACCCTATAACATACGGTTGAAGACTTCAAAAAAGAGTCTGAACTAGTCTTAGTAGGTATACATTTTTAAATCAAAGTACTATCACAGACACAAACGGTGCACTACTTTGCCATCCAAGCGCTTTGTACGATTTTAAGTAGAGGCCGGGCTAGCGCTACATTCTGATGCTGGGTGCAAGCAATTCAAACCTTAAGAGTGGTGCACCAACTTTGTCCACGATAGTACTCCAATTTTGTGTAAATTAAATATCATTGCAATAGAAGTTAACAATTCTTGACTCTATTAAATGGAAGCGCTTATTCATATAGGTTTATTTATTTATGATAAACTATCAAATTATGACCACATATGGAGTTTTTACAAGACATTAAGGTGTTGCGCCTCTATCTGTGGTAGTTGCTCTTCTTGTTCCTCCTGTCTCTCCAGCTGCCTGAATGTTTACTCCTACTATCTTTATTTCTATTATAATTGTCATTGTGAGAGTCTCTAGGTCTAAAGTCATTATGCATTTTGTCCTTAGGCCTGTATGGATGATGTCGATGTGACCAGTTACCCTGCAAGCTGGCTATTACCAGTCTTTCAGTTGGGTCATGCGTTTGGCGATTCAAATTAACCGACTGAAAGTCATCTTCTTTTAAATGCTCTGTCATATCAACAAATTGCTTGGCAATATTTGTTTGTTGAGGAAAGTCTATTGGTGGTTCTGGACCATAACATCTAATTGGCGGTGGTAGCATCGCCATTCGTCCCCGACTTTGTAACGATAATGTTCTGTGGAACAGGGAGGTACCACGAAATAAAGTTATCGCGTAAGGCACTGAGACCTCATGACAATATGTGACAAAAGCAAAATTCTTCTGTCGCCCATCTCGATCTCTAGGAATCCTCACTTTTTCCAATGGACCTGCCTGTAAAACAACAAGAATATGAGTTTATACTTTAATAAGAATCGTATACCCCAGTTACATCGCCAAACCTATCACACACCTGTAGGAACAGCTCGTATAAAATTTCCTCGGTGACTTGTTCAGGTAAATTACCACACCATACCGTTTTATTGTCCTCTTCAATCATGATGTACCTAGTATTTAAATTGTAGCCAACTGAATTATTTTATGTCTAAAGTCATAAAAGATGCCTTGTTAGTAGTTAGTTATGTTGATATTAATATGAATTATCCCAAATAACTGCTATGGTAAGTACAGACTACAACACACACAACTTAACTTCTGTTGTCAGTTGTCATTTTGTCATTGTCATTTCATTTACAAAGTCATAGCCAACGGGCAACGTCATGTCATGTCAGTCAACGTAAACCGTCAACTGTCTGTCTTTTTTTTTGTCGAGCAGGCAGTGCTATCACCTGTTTTTTTAAAAAGGAGCAATGGGCATTGTTAATATTTTTACATTGATTTGTCGTAATATTGAAAATGAAAAACCATTTCGAGGAATAGAGTTACTGACCAACTAATATTGAATAATATCGTTTTACATTTGATGACAAAAAAATCGTCATAGAAATATGTAAGTAAGTACCGAATAACTCCTGAAGTCCTGATTTATCAATAAATATTTTCTTCCATTTAGAGATTTCAATTGCGTAATAAAATTTTCCTTTGCTTTAAAGAAGTCCGATCAACTTGTAATTTTGAATTGTATTATGAGAAGTGCGCATATAGCGTCCCCAATTTATCCAGACTTTTTTTGCCAAACTGTCGATTTTTTTTGACTGGCAATATGCAAATAATCAGTTTTATTTTTAGTTCCAGCTGTCACCGCCTCAGACTCTTTTTTGCCAAGCTGTATGTAGCCATTTTTCCCATCTCTAGTCATGACCAGTTGACCACAGACAATGACTTGACGTCTGACGTCTGTCAACAGTGTCAATATTGTGTCAACTAATGTCAAGACAAGTACATAGAGTATCATAGAAATCATAGAATCTTTGGTTAATGGTTATTAGTTTTGAGTTGTTGAAAGCGTATCTGCAAATTGCGTTCAGTAATATTTTAATGTTTTTCTAAAGAAATCGCTAAAATGTGTGGATCTGTATGTATCCAAAGTGTTTGTATTTAGTGGCGTTTATTGAATTCTAGTTATTACGTAAACGTTTTGGACTGCTTTAAGGTTAAGCTTCGTGCGGCAACATGGAAGACTCAAGTAAATACCAGCAGATGCAAGATGAGATGTCCAGGTTATCAGCTGTTCCTTTCTCGTGCATTATATAGATAAGATAAGCTTTTTTATAAAAGTTTAATTTTGCCGCAAGAAAAACAATCTAAAAATCTGAAAAATTTACTCTTCATTCAGTGGGTTGGGTTTACAGTTTGTCAGTTTAAATAGTTACTCCACCCTAAAACGACACAGACCATGGAGTTCAGAATAAATATTATTGTGTCAACCAAGACATTGACCTGAATACACAAAGTGACACACAGGTTTTAGATGAGTAATACCTGTACCTGTACTGTTCCGTTTAATGTAAAAAAGTTTAAAAAAAAATACAAATTAGTTTGTATTTTTTTTTACACACAGTACACCTAGTACTGTAACAATTTGAGCAGATGAATATCATGGGGCACAACTTTTATTGTAGTTTTGATTGTAATCTTACAGTGAATCTTATAATACTTAAAATGAGGTCAGGTTATTTACACCATTTAAAACCAAGAACTGTGGAACCGATTTTCATAGGTTTTGATTTGTTAGATTACCACCACATCAATTAGCAGAATAAATATCAAAAATAATGGAATAATGGAAGTATACCCCTAGGGTATGGTTGGGTAGGGGTAGACTAGGGTTGAGTTGGGTAGGGCAAGGGTAGGGTAGAGGTAGAGTAGAGTAGGGTTGTGTAGGGGTAGGGTATAGGGATAGAGTAGAGTAGGGTATGGTAGAATAGGCGTAGAAGTAGGATAATTGCACATACTAAGTTGCTAAATAACTTAAAGCTTTTTGTTTACTTGTTAAGAAAAATCTTTACATCCCAACACATGCCACTGGAATTTTTAAATTTTAAACCTTCAAATCACTTAAATGAGTTGTTCTGCTGCTCAATGCATTTTTCTGAAATGGCTGTCTGAATAAACTTTGGACAACAAAGCATAGATATCATCCATAGATAACTATAATTTAAAAATTTAAACAACCCTAACACATAAAAACTTTCAATCAAATCACTTTTCAAATAAAAATAAAACTAGGTAGGTATATCAAAATTGTGTCGTGGTGGCGTATTGGCTGTAAACCCGATTTGCAAATACTTGAGTGTGGGTTTCTATGACTTTTTCAATGTCATAAGTACTTCAATCTAATCCTCGCCCCAACGCAGTGAGCTAGTGTGGTGCTATTATATCTAACACCTATTTTATTTATAACATAATCATTTGGTAAAAAGACATGAATGCCTATGCTTGTTATTTATTCTCAGATTCGAGGCAGAGATCTCTGGTGGAGAGCAGGTGGGCTGCGTGTCACGGGCTGTGATAGGTGCGGCAACGTTCGGCGCGGTGCAGCAACAGTTGGAGCGTGCCGCCGCGCCTATGATGCCACCCTACGACATCGCCATGATGTACCCCACTGTACCGCCGCCTCCTCCGCCGCCCTCAATCATGGTACCCTCACAGGTAAAGTGACAGTGACACAAAAGTATGAAATAATGTATTTGGTGTTGTCTCTCGATTAAATAAATAATAAATAATGCTTATAACATCAATGATATGCAGTAGAGATTAACAAATTGTATTACATCTCCTTTATGCATGGAATTCGTCGGAGGTACTCCCTTTTCTGGCAGCACTTGGTCCAATCCATGTCAATGTGCTTTATTGCGACTATATCAAGTGTACAACAACTAGACACATCAGTGTCTAAGCTTGAGTCTACTATGCTGTTGATAAAAGCAGTTATAATTTATCTATGGTTATCTTCTGTAAAACTAAAATTCAAATCAATCAATTGGTTAGTATAGTTCTTGATGTGCTTACAGGTTCGTTTACGCCCGAGTGGTTCAGGCGATGGCTTTCCTTCATCCCTCCCGTATCTTAGGCCTGGTATGCCTGGACCTCAGCTGATACCTCCACCCCCGCCTAAACCACAGCCAGTGGTGTTATCGGCTGCACCCAAGCTTTATAAACAACCCAAAGAAGATGAGGAGAAAAAAGAAAAGGAAAGTCGGAAAAGAGTAAGTGACGTATTTTCTTACATAAGAGTGACCGAGTAATATTTTATTATTAAAGAAAGCTTACAGACGAATAACAAACTATAGATGATAGGTAATTAATAGTTTAACAGTTTGTAATTACAAGCTTCCACGTAAGCTATGAACATTCACAAAACAAGGGGTCAAAATGAAATGAGGGTATTTTTATTTTTTATTTTATGGTTTTCTTATCTTAAAAATATATTGAGACATAATTGTTTTAACGTAGGTATTTTTCATTCATCATTCTCGGGTGGATAACTAATCATATACACTAACCACAATCCTACTGATGTTAACCTTTCTGAAATAAATGATGTTGGAGGCACGGCAGGAAACACGCAACAATAGATTTCATTTTGTGCATGTGTCTCATTTCTCGATGTTGACTAACTACTACAAATATTACGACTATTCTAACAACATTAAATGCCGTGTGTAGTCAGAGATAGACAAGCGTATTTGAATTCTGGTAATTCGGTTGTTCATTAACCACACAGAAATAATAATAGACGTTGCGTTACAGAAGCGCACTCCTCCACCCCCTCCGCCTCGGCCGGAGCCGGTGCTGACCCCTCCTCCCGTGGCGCCGCCGCCCCCCACCATCTCAGTGCCCGACCCCGTCGCCAAACCCAAGAAAGAGAAGAAGAACAGGAAGGTATGATATAATCAAATGTCATTTAATAAACAAATATTTTCGACTACTTACTTTCTTGTAAGGTTCTTACTCTATAATATAGAAATATAATATAATAATTCTAATTTCAATAACTCGTGTATGTATAAGAATACATATTTGATTATTTATGATAAGTATCATGTTTAGTTTAAAAAAATCTATATGACAGGTGGTTCGGACAGCTGGTGGTCAAGTTTGGGAGGATGTGACACTTTTGGACTGGCCCGACGATGACTTCCGCATGTTCGCCGGAGATCTCGGAAATGACGTCACTGATGAGCTTTTGGTAAGAATTTATTATTTTCCTTCTAGATAAAAAGTGAGAAATGAGATGCAATATGAAATCCATCGTTCTATCGGGATGCTTAAGACTTTTCATAAGTTAAATTAAATAATCCTTTTTTCTTTTTGTTAATGCTTAATTTACGGTCAGACACTACCTAGGCCACTAATTAGAAATGGAAAATGTTCAAAAGACTTGCCCCCCTCGTTTTTCTTTATAACCAAACTAGCTGTTCCCCGCGACTTTGTCCGCGTTAAATTTTTTTTTTTTTCAGAATTAAATAAAGCCTATAGCACTCAGGGATAAAATAGCTTCCTATTAGTGAAATAATTTTTAGGATCGGATCGGTAGTTCCAGAGATTACCCCTAACATACATATATTATCACATACATACAAACTTTACCTCTTTATAATATTAGTAAGTATAGATATAATAAATTTGGATATCAGATAATATGCAATGGAACTTAAAAAGCTAGAAAAATGTTCATATGCACGAAGTGTCAAAATATGCAATGTTAAATATTACAAAACAGTTTCGTTTTTATTATTATTTTATTACCACTATAATTAAGAGGTAGTTATTTGAATAACATAATTAAATTGGATAATTAACAAATATTTAACATTTTGATGGGCTAATTCACACATGCTGTTGTGTTGTAACGACAAAAGAATAGTGCGTAAACTCTGGCGTTCTTTCTCTTAATGGTCAGCTCCTTTTTTAATGGAGGATAGCAAATAGCAATATCGCAAGAAATTTCGAAAGCTTTATAACTTCGGTATTAAAAACATTTTTTTTGTGGCATTAAATTCAAAATTTCTTTAAATTAACTTCAATTTTGATACCCTTCATTCATTTAACATAACGCAACTACCTTATTGTCAAAAAAGCTGGTAGTTTACGGAGTGAGATCCCCAAATTAAAATATATTATTTATATTTCCAGACTCGCACGTTTAGTAAATACAGTTCGTTCCAGAGAGCTAAAGTGATAAGAGATAAAAGGACGAACAAGAGCAAAGGTTTCGGATTCGTCAGCTTTAAGGATCCCGGAGATTTTATTAAAGCTATGAAGGAGATGGATGGTAAGAAAGTGGCTATAAAGGTACAAGTCCGAGACGGGCTGCAGGCCGCAGACTGCAAGCTAAGACCACTTGTCTCTATGAATCTCTATGACATTGATTCCGAGCGCGACTACACTGCGGTCTGCAGCTGCGGCGCGCAGACTGCAGCTCTAGTCGTGTTTCGAACCGCAGAGTTCACACGTACAAAAATGACGAATGTTATGTACTGGAGTGACTGAGGCATGGTTCTATACTTTGTGCAGTCGCGGCTTGCCGCCGCAGTGTGGAATGCGGTTGCAGTCTGCAGCTCGTCTCGGACTTGAACCGTTAGTAAAGATTTTGAAACGGAAACATATTATAAAGCCTATACTAGACAAACACCGTCTCTTTTATGTTGTCAATCCCTTACTACCTACTATGTTAGGGTTGCCACCTCTAAATTTTAAAAACTGGAGTGTGAAGTTGGACAAACCAGGATTATTCAGTTTAAAAACAAGGACATTCGCGAGCCGTGAGGCCGCCTCTAACGTAAGAATTGTAATATATGATCTTATCAGGGCGTTTTAAAAACACAAGACACTGCTTAAAAACTATCCAGGACGTCCCAGGAGACCACAAAAACTAGGACATGTTCTGGGAAAAAAAGACGGTTGGCAACTCTATACTATGTACACGTTTCTAACTAACAACAGAGGAAAGTGTCAATTTAATGCATTTTTTTCTTACATGTTTATATACCAACTCTACAAGAGTTGATTAGTGGGTTAGCAATGTTATTTAATTCACTATTTATATTTTGTTGCTTTCTTTCGTTAGTCTATAAAAAAATATAATGCGGTGTAGGTCGGTAGCAATTTCCTAACTAGTAAACAAATTTCAGGTCGATACGTGGGCAGTCGTCCGATCAAACTAAGGAAGAGTACTTGGCGCACTCGTTCACTCGACGTGGTTCGTAAGAAGGAGAAAGAGAAGGCAGCGCTACTCTCTCTGCTTATGTCGGGCAATAAGAGCTGACAGGAGTACCTAATTGTGATCTTATACCAAGTAAATGATGGCAAGAATATAATTTTTAAAAATAAGAATTCAGAAGTGCTGTTGCACTATGGATTTAATAAATTTGGACTATCTGCGTCTCTTTCTAACAACCATCGCATCGTGAGAAAAGAACAGAAGACGTATAGTTTACATTGTTTCCTGTCCTTTTTCATTGGCAATAGTTAGAAAGAGATATAGTGAATCAAAATTTGTTTGAAACCATGTACAACATAATTAGCGCTATTAACTATGAGGAAAGAGACCATCTGAAAAAAAAACTTGAGTTGACTTTGAGTTTTTGGTACGCGGTACTTACTATTTTAACGTAAATAAGTATTGCGATGCAGTTCAGTGTTCTAGTTATTTTCACAAACATAAATTTGATAAAAAACAAATATCTAGCTAAAATAATACAGTATAATATGCCAAATGAAAAGAATTTGTGGAATAGAACTGTCAAAACTTGCTAACCTTTACTTGACAGACCATACTTTGTGTGTATGGTTACGATGTAAAAATATTTGATGTAAATGCATCCTGTTTGTGATCTTTAATATAACTCTGACTGACTTCTAGATAAATGTTTTTTCTTTTAAGGTCGATAATTTTGTAAAATCTCTATATCTAGTCCTATGACTAGATATAGAGATTTTACTAGTCCTATGACTAGATATAGAGATTTTACAAAATTATCCACCACAATTGTAAAGAAGCATAAAATAAAATTAAAATACCCCCGATTTAGAAAAACCTCAATTTGTTTTGCTATAGGTAAACACACAATCAAGTTACCAATAAAAAGGTAACAATAAAAAAACAAATAATACATCCAAAAATCAAAATCAGTTCATTTTTTGGAGCTACGATGCCACAGATAGACACACAGATAAACAGACATGTCTAAAGGACAAGGTCTCTTTTGCTTCGGGGATTAAAAATACATTTAAGCTATGCTTTTATAAAAAAGAAAAAAAAATGTTCTCTTTGTTGAGCACTCCAGGGAATAAAAAATTCACTACAAACGAAAAGTAAAACAAGGTATATTTATGTAAAAAATATTATTTTTATTTTATGATAATAAATGGTAAGATTTTCTTTGGCTAAACTTCTCCAATCTATGCAGCACACCTACTACCTACATCATTCAAGGGGATATTTTACAATGTAACTTAAAACAAAAAAAAATTGTATTAAAAAAAATGATATTAAATATTACAAAATTTGATCACAAAGTAATTGCTGAATTCATTTGTACAAGAGTTTTAGGTAGATCTGAAGATCACCTTATCTGGTCAGACAACACCCGCTTTTTATAACATTTTCATCTGACGATTGTGAATGCATTATATTTGCATACATTAATTAGACGATTGGCTTCTCTATCTATCGTAGAGTACGGCTACGGTATGTTGTCGCTATCGTGCTTGTACCTCGGTCCGCGCACGCGCACTGGGCGCGGTCGCTTGCGCGGCGGCTCGGCGGTGGCTCCGGCCGCGTACAACTCGTCCAGACAACACCGCCGGTCGCCTTCATTTAGTCCTGTCGTGTACGGACAGAATGGTGCCGAGGTGTCTTCTAGGCAATACGCGCCAGAGGCACTGGAATTAAAAGGTCAAGTATTATTTTTGTATTAGTTTATATTGATTTATATGTTACGGCCATGTTATGCCTTAGAAAAATGAGAGGAAATTAAAAAAGATATAGACACTATTCTTTTAAAAAGTATGATCTCATCTCTCGTTTCGAAAAGGAAGTCAACAGGTATTTTTTTTATTGTACGGTTTTGTACGCGTCAAAAAATGTTATTTCCTTTCGAGATTTCGTTCTTACAGATGAGACGTAATCTCGTGTATATGTAGCCTAATTTTTCTGTGGCGACAAATCTTAGGACATATTTCTCAACCCCTTTCAGTCTTTCAGTTTTCAAACCCTTCAATACCACAGGAATACCCCAAGAATAGTTACCCCACTAAAACATTCATGATTACTTAATATTTATGTATAAGTAGCTTTTGCCCGCGGTTTGGCTCGCGTTAATTTAGAAATTACCTAAATTTCAATCATGATTCGAAAGACACGTGGCGCCATCTATTATCATAAGACGTTGGATACAGTTTTTTTCGGGATGAAAGGTACCCGCTATGTCCGTTTCTGTAGGTACACCTGAAAACATATCTACCTGCGCTAAATTTCAGGATGTTCGGTTTAGTGGTTTAGGCGTGAACAGGCAACAAACTACCTAATTTTCTAAATAATAACCGGTGACATTGATCTTAATATGCAAATGCATATAATCCGGTCTCAAATTTTTAAGTTAACCTGTTTTTGGTAGAGTCATTGCAAGCCCTAATGCCTTTATACTCCAAAAAAATCCAAAATTTGACGGGGTAGGATTTCAGGCGTTGCGCAGAAGTCGCAAAAGGGACGCAACAAAATTTTAAAAAAAATTGGAATTGAGATGTATGACGTACGTCATAGGTGCAGGCTGGCCTATGGGCACGGGCAGCGCGGAGGCGCGCGCGGGCGGCACGCGCACGGAGCAGCGCCGGCCGCACGGCGCCGCCACGCGCGCGCGGAACACGCTCTCCGCCTGGTAGCACACCGCCCAGATGTGGCTGCACAGCGCCTCGTCTGCAACAACGGGGATCTTACAAAACCGGCTAGCGGGTGCTTTCGTCTGACAGCCAACGTGATCCACTAACAAAGGAACTTATCACGAGTATTGCAGTTACTGAATTGTGCCGGGTATTCAAGCTCCCAAAACGTGCAATAAAGGAAATGATGAACAACCATGTTTCTAAGTAGGAATATCACTATAGGAGTCTAAATTTAAAGGGCTTAGTTCAGTCTCTTGAAAATTGACGTGGTATATACTGCTGTAAACTGTCATCTAACAGCGAAGCGCCCATATCCACTTACTGGGTGTATCCTCACAGTACGGCTGACTGCGTCCACCATTTAGGCAAAAGTCGGCATGTCCAAGCCTGGCAGCTTCGCCGTAGCGTCCCGCGTTGGTATGCAAGACGTGAACGGCGCGAGCGTCGCCCGGATCCAGGCGAAGAGCAGGTGCTGAACGGATCAGCGGTCGAGCCGGGTCCAATCCTAGAACATTACAAAACGGCTTAACGGCTAACGGCTTGTAATACGAGTAGTATTACAAGCCGTTAGCCGTTAAGCCGTTTATATAAGAAAAATTAAGGAAATTTCTGCAAAGTGGGAATTTCAACATTTCTTTTCCAATGAGGAATGCTTCTGCCAAAAATGGTTTGGTCATCGTCCATTAAAATAAGTTCTTACCGATGATCCTGTTAAGTCTGAAGGTGAGATAATTTGCGATGATGCCACAAAGATGGGCGCCAAGCGAGTGTCCAACACACGTGAGGTTGTCAGTCCGGAGTCCAGCTTGCCGGAGCGCCCCGAGCGCGTCAGCCACGCAGCGAGCCACCGGCCGCAGGTTGTGCACCGCTGCCACGTAGCACGGCGGCTGGCACAGGGCGCCCCAATCCAACATCAACACGTTGTAACCACCGCGACGTAAGTATGCTGCAGAAAATACATAGTTTCAGGACATTTCAGGGTCTTGATGCACATCAACTATCTATCTAGTCCGGTGCCGCTAGGCTTACAAACAAGACAGTTACTACTAATGTTCTGTGGTTACTACGCTGGGTTCTGTGGTTTCTAATACCTAATACCTGCATTATCTTACATATCAATTTGCGTAGCTAGCTGACCTGCAAATGGACGGATTTACTTATGGATCAGATGGATTTACATACTGCGCAATCAATTAGTATTATAAAATTCATTACTTACATACTTGAAACACGGTTTAAAAACAATCGGTAATTCGGTGTTGTACCTAAGTACCTATTTTTATTTAAAAAACCGATTTTATAGCCATCTCCTAATTTCTTTCAGGATTTTCCAATAATCTGCGAAATTTTCACGAGTGCCACTGATAGTCAGGTCGTTGAACTGGTGTGCAACATGTGGAGAAAGCCGTGGGAGCTCAGTTCATGCATTGTAATGCGGCGCGTGCGCCATTAGGCACCTACTGTTCCTGCCGACCGCGACATGACTGGTGTTGTTATTTAGTAGGTAACACAGTACACTTTCACCTTTCTTTGGCGACACTCGGCAATAGTGGTAATGGATAAAGACGTGGTTCTAGGTACTATCTTCTTCTACGATAGAAGGAAGTTGGCATGGTTAATGAAAAACCAAAGCCTGGCAAATCAGATTTCTTTGCTATGAAACGGTTTTGAGTAACTAATTTAAATGTTTTTATGCAAATATCGTATTAAGCGATAACTGTTAAATATGCAGTCCCTTCGATCACAAGTATCACAACCAACTAAAACGGTTTCTGCGGAAGTCTATACCATACTCTATAGACCATAGGTTACGTTTCGAATCATAACTAACTATCATGCCCAAGCAAATATTTTTTGGTTTACGTTTAGTCAATGTCGTAGAACAAAATGTACATGGTCACGATACGATGTTACTACAAAGAGATTTCGGGTATTTTTTCAATTTCCCTTTATAATATAAAATGTGAACGACTTTATTGTGTTTATACATTAGCACAGATAGCATAGTGATATGACCGTCGACTTACAAGTCAGAGGACTCAAGTTCTATCCCAAGGCGCACCTCTGACTTTTCGTAAGTTTTATGCGTATTATAAATTAATTATCAGATGCTGAAACGGTGAGGGAAAACGTCGTGATTAAACCAGCACACCTGAGAGATTTTTCAATGGTGTGTAAAGCCATGTCAGAGGCCAAGTTTAAACTCTGAAACCAGGTTATTCATCAACCATACGATAAGAAGTATTGTGCTTAAAGTAGGTACGTAAGCTTACCATCTCTCAGCACGACGATGGGCAGAGTGTCGTCTCCTCCAGCGTATCCATGTATCAACAACACAGTCTCATGGGACGATTCCCAGCCACTCTGACGCAACCAGTCTTGACTACTTAAATCCACCTTAAAAATACAAAAAAAAAATTGAGCTGTAGGACGGGCGCAACTTCATGCGGTCAAATTGTTTTTGTGGCCTTTAGCGGCAACTTAGATGTAATATACAGCCTGTAGCCTGGCAAGTTGTTTATGTTGATGTATTTAACATGTTGTTGATGTATTTAACGTAGATAAATAAATCGGTCTTTATTGTCCCAATGTTGTTCAAATGCCCTTTTTCATAAGTCGATTTGTAAGAAATGGCTTAGGTATAGGTACCCAGCTGACCTAGTTGACTCGATCAGTATTGATCGAAGGGGCCTACTACTTAAAATGCCTTCCAAAGCACGGAGACAGAATGATCAGCTCATTGCAGTCCCTATTATTACCTAATCTCTCGACTATAGGTTGCGTCGCAACACTCGATGGTTGGTTGCATTTCATGTGTTTGGTAATTCAAAGATACGACATTGCAGCTCACTGTACGCGTGATACAATTAGAGTGCATAAAGCGCGCTCCATGCACTCTAATTGACATCTTTGCACAATTCCAAGCATTTCGGAAGTTACCATAGAACATTCTCGGTTAGATAAGTCTGTTACTAGACAGAGGATCAATTTCACTTTTATTGGTATTCTGCGCAATGTTTCATAAGTTGACTCACTATAAATTGACTGCGTAGAATTGTTTCCTATACTTTGTTGTGGTGCCAGTGGCGGATTTACCAGCAGGCTAAGAAGGCTAGAGTATGGGCAGCAAAATTTTTAGTGCGGCAAATTTGGGGACCGAATTGTTTTGTTTTTGTGACCGAATGTTTTACAGAACTCTGCATTAAATTTTGCCGATGACTTCCCCTCTCACTTGTCAAGTCTTCAATGAACATTCGATATAGCAAACTTCCATATCCAGAGCAAAACAGCTTAGTTCGTCGCGTCGCCCCCAAACCAGTAATAGCTTACAGCCTATACCTTGAAAATTTGTAAGTCTGTGTGGTGCCTGTAACTACAAACATCCTATTAAATCCCGCTCCGTCTTGCTAAGAAAAGAAATCCGCTCTGTCTTGTCTATTTATAAATACAAAATTTTTCTTCCTTGCCCTGACCCTACCTTATTTCTCTCTTAAAAATAATAATAATCATAGTGATGTATTGGTCGACCTGTTTAAGATTGGTTTCGAACACGATTCTAGTGTAGGTAACTTGAAAATTCTGTGCTATGAATGGGGCCTGAGTGTGAGCGTAATACTATATGAGTTCCTAAGAATGAGCACGCTCCTCGAGGACTCGAGCGAGGACGACTAGCGGTATTTTGGACGCATTCTTACACTGAACGACTACTGAACGTACTGTCGCATTATACATCTTAATGAGAAAAAGTGAAACTTAGATTTTTGTATAAGTTATCAATGAGGGCAAAGTTATGAGTAGGTACCTAGGTAATGCGATAGGAAAATACGTACTAACACCATGTTACAGCAGAATTTGAATGATAATGACACTGAAATCAAAAATCGTCCCTATTTTATAAGAAAGTATAATTTTATAAAATGCAATTGTACTGCTACTGGGCTATTTCCTGAATTAAATTTATTTTCTAACATTGTTACATAATAAAGGAAGTTAAATCTGTTCAAACAATAACCGATCTAAGTAGGTAACGCGTCTGGGTCATCGGATTTAATTGCTATATTATTATTTTCTGATTGCCTAAAATGTCGTTGTGCCGAATATAAAAAATATTTACTGCAGACTTCGGCTAAATTTCCTTTATGATCTAAAAAATCTAGATGTTATTCACATGCGTGTTGATAAAGGTATGACACAATACTAATAAACGTTTGGTCACAGCCGATGAAACACGAAGGTTAACTTGGACTAGCCTGCTTTCGTTCATTCAAGTTATATGGCAATCGTTTTTTATCCGACTATAAAAAAGGAGGGTTATTAATTGCTACTTCACGCAACACACCTCCGAGATTTGTTTTTAGAGGAACTTGTTGGTTTCCGCAAGATATTTTGCTATTATACCTACTTACTTGTTATCTAAGCATATTTTTTTTTATTAAAGAAATTAATCTCACTTAATATTGTATGATGTCGAAATTTCTCAAAGCTCGAACGAACCTTGGATTTTATTTACCTACACGCAAACGCAACCTTTGCGTCACAACCTACCAATCGATCGACCTACAGATCTGAACATCATTATCCTATCCTACATTACATCCTACTAATAGGTATACCTATGTCTATAATGTTAATGATCTATGAGATTTAAATAGTTTATGACCGGTCAGTCATTGTCCGTAATTCATGGAGACATAAAGACCATTGATATAAGGCACCCTAGCATCCTTTTCATAAGTCGATCTAAAGCTTGTGGTAGTCAAACTGAGGCCCGGGGCCCGCTATTCGTGCAGCCCTCGACATAGCATACTTACATTTTAGTAGAAATGTCAATTAGAAGATGTAATGACTAGAATCAATAATTATTAATCATTAATTAATTAGTCTATATAAAATTACAAAAAATATATGTTTGTAATTGCAATGACCAGAAAAGTGTGACGACCGCTGATCTAAAGTATGCCAGGATGACTTGTACCTACCTACCTAAAATATTTTGTAAAGTTGTAAGATTAGACTTTATCTTATTTCCAATTTCTGTGATCGTACCTACCATCGCCATAAAATATGCTTAGGTACATGACGGAATAGAATAGCAAGCAGCGATATGTTTCTAAACCTTTTTTTATTTACTTTAGCGGATGTAGGTACCTACTTAGTAAAAAAAAAACAATGAAAAGAAACACATGTCCCCCGTCAACGCCAATACTTTTAACTCAGTCTAAAGCTGTGCAGCTGCGTGAGAACTTCTATAGATAACAACACAATGCAGCTAAGTAACTTGCAATCTTCCTCTCTAATGTAGGTAAACATGACAATACAATGCTGTTGGTTTTCATAAAAAAACCTGCATATTAATTCATCCTTACGCAATCAAATGAAAACGAACTTAATTGCGTAGGAGAATATTTTAAATCTTAGAATAATAACTTTCGTGAGTCAATATTGATACGGCTTTACTTACGTACTGATTTCGGGGAATGCCCGACTAGTTTCGAACTCAAACGGAGACCATTTTCTTAAAAATTTCATGGAAATGTGTGTTTTTTAAATCTTTTAGATATTTAGTAATTAGGCGTGCCACTAATATACGTCTAATGAAGTTAATCGATTATGATTTTATGATATTGTTCTGTGCGCGAATATACCTAAATCTATAATAAACAATAATAATAAATAAATATTTTATTTATTTTATCACTACATAAGTATAAATAAAAGTCGCTTTCTCTGTCCCTATATCCCTATGTATGCTTAAATCTTTAAAACTACGCAACGGATTTTGATGCGGTTTTTTTTAATAGATAGAGTGATTGAAGAGGAAGGTTTATATGTATATTGCACCCGTGCGAAGCCGGGGCGGGTCGCTAGTTTATTTATATAATAAACATGCACAGCCACTCACCACGTTCTTAACAGGATCAGCTTCAGTGTAAAGGTGTAGGTTCACGTCTGGGTCAGGGCAAGACTCTTTCTCTCTTCTCCACACGCAGTCCTCGAAGGTGGCGTTCCCGTACGTGTCAGAATGCAGAAGTAGAGCTTCTTTAATCGGATGCCGCTGGGATAATGAGCCTGTATAGAGTTTAAAGCATTGTATTGATTAAAAAAGTAATACGTAAGTAATCGATATTTTCTGGACAATCGGGATCATATCGGGATAGATAAAATATACAAAATTATTTAAATTCCAAATCAACAAATATTCAAAATATACGCTTGGGAGACACCTTCCAACAGTGAAGGCAGCGAGGCGTGTAAAGTGAGTGCCCCCAGGAAATCCATCTTCATCCGTAGCATGTTCCTTGGATTTATGTTTAATTATTATTAATTGAACGGAGTATTTTGTTTCACGATATTGACACGCACTCACGAAACAAATGTACAGTAGTGTTATTTTGTAGTTAGATTACTTCTTCCAGTAAAATTAGACGCATATACATATTATAAGCAATATTATGTCAATATTAGAAGGCAAAACAAGTAACTTAGTAACTTTAGTAGTTTAATAGTAGAGTAACTTTAGTGGGTTTTGATGTGATGCAAGTATCAACGATAGACCTCAGCGTGTTTGTGATCAGGGTTAATGCTAAAACCCGTAACACCAGTAGGTAGGTAGTGTATCCAGATAAAATTAGCAGGTAGAAATCCTGCAAAAATGCATGGTAAACGGAAAAAACAACAACAATATATTCAAACCAAATACAGTAAGTATTTCTTAAATAATATTTAATAAGAAAATTTTAAAAAATAACTTATAGTGGATGGGATCGAACCCACGATCTTCGACGTACCGTGTCGACGCTCTGATTGCTAGCCACTGTATCATACCAGCATCAGTTAAAATTTCAAATCTCTTTCTACGCCTAGGGCTTATCAGTTGTTTTTTCAAATTTTGTTATTAATAAGCTAACATGTGCTATTACGTAAAAAATTCACAAAAACATTCTTTCCTGTTATGCACTTTTACAGCCGATTGTACCGTGTGCCTCCTTTTTAACCCCGATGCACTAGAGGGGGTGTTTAGTTTGACGTGACTGTGTGTGTATCTTTAACTTGATGTTATGTATGTCTAGGCGTTAGTCTACTAAAGGAATAACTCTTTAACGGTCCACAGCATAGATGCAAAATTTTGCATAAGGTAGGTAACGTTATACTTTATCTAGGGTGGGTCCATAGGTGGGAATGCTGGACTATAGGTATTTTTGTTTGCATGTGTTGTGCGAATGTATAATTATTTTCAATACCTAGGCCTGAATCATACTGCGCACGTTTTTACTGCCGTTGCGGCCTAAATATCTAAATGGCTTATTTTAATTATATTCAGATGATATAATAAATATGTGCATAACAGCATTTAAGATGAACATAATTGATAATGTAAGCACATATGTTGGAAATAAATAGCTGGTTATGCAATAATCTCTTAGAAAATTATCATGTTCATGGATTCGACGAAAGTGAGTGGATATCTCTATACTAGTGTTACGCCAATTGTTTATTTATATATTATTTTATAATCTTTCCACTTCCTTATAAAATCAATTTATTAAATTTTTAACATATTGTCGTGCGGTTAATCTTTTGGACTTAAAATATATTTTTTACTTAATTTTACTTAAATTTGCGCGCATTTTTTAATAATCACGTCTTATCTTCTATTCTTCTACGTTATTTAAAAAATATGACATCATTTTAACAAGATAACTATTCAATAATTTATTTTAGAAAATTAAACGGAATTTACCCTACCCTACCCCTCTGGGAAACAGGCGTGAGTCTATGTATGTATGTATTAAACGGAATTTACCTTACCCTATCCCTCTGGGAAACAGGCGTGAGTCTATGTATGTATGTATTAAACGGAATTTACCCTACCCTACCCGGCTACCCCTCTGGGAAACAGGCGTGAGTCTATGTATGTATGTATTAAACGGAATTTCAATAACATTTGGAAAACTAGGCCAACACAATATAAATAACAAAAACGAAATATATTTTGTAAGACGTTGTTTACATACCTTGTACGAGTAATATAATTACGAAGCAGGCGAAGTGCGCGGGCGCACGGTTGCGCGCCATCCTTGCCGAACACTGAGCGACGTTCTACTGAGGTAAAAACAGCAGTGGGGGCTCGGACTCTGTGTAATCACACTTTGCATATAGTCTTGCCAAATTACCTGAATTGAATGGTGATGAGCAGTGAAATGTTTGAACTTGGCGTTTTTGAATACTATGACAAAAAAGGGCGCTATGTAAACTCGGGCTACCTGAGAATATTTAGAGTACCTACCTACTTACTTAACAATTTTTTGTAAAAGGAATAAGTGGGTAAAATAGGTATGAGCAAGATTTTAACCTTTCTTTTTACCCGACTGCGCCAGGAGGGTTATGTTTTTTACAAATTGACCCAGCGTTAGTTTAACGTTTGTAGTTTTGTTGCGGGCATATAAAGCTATCATCTCTGTTATTACTATATGGTTACATAAACTAATTTATATCTTTATTAGGTTTCGTAACTGAATGAAAGGGTCGCGCCGCGCCGGCGCTACTGCGCTGTAAAACTTGAAAATATACGGGCTTCATGATAACGTTAACGTTCGCAGTGAGATTTTATTGCGGTTTACGCACTTCGTTTGACGGAGCGTCATATCACACTCAGGCCTATACTACACTTTTAATATTTAGAATTTTAGAATCGATAAACTACTTCAGCCGATTAAGTTAGCGCCCACTTAAGGCAATTCAATCATTGAAATTGCTATAGATGTAGATATATTAATTACTACTAGCTAATTATTACTAGCTGCCCGGCGCGACTTTGTATGCGTGATTATTCTACCTCTAGGTATTCTCTATTCACCTACGCTTTTTCTACCCTACCCTACAGTCTACACTAACTACCCTACGCTACCCTATGGCGTCTGCGCGGTGGTGGAACGTTCGTCTTCGGTATAAGGGGTCGTGGTTTCCCTTCACTGCAAAGATGGTGCAAAAGCGCTTGCATTAAGATTGGGATCGTTGTTCAAGAGTAAGCCCCCTGAAAAGATCATAATATTAATTGCAAAGAACGCCTGTGTCATTAGTCTTAGTAAACTATTGCTTTTACGTGGTTTGCTATTTAATTTTTGCAGGAGCGTATTCGTAGGTCATTTTGTAAAAATGTTTGGTAGGTAGTACCATTACCTAGTCTAACCTTTGTTATCAAAAGCCAAATTAACAAACCAATAGTAACGAATAACCTTTGATGTTTTGTTTTTAGGTTTTTTTTTAGTTCTATTGATTGAATATTAATATCTACCTATAGATGTATCTACATTCTGGGCTATAAAGTATTAGATACCTACTTTACAGCCCAGAATATACATAGGTAAACATAATTTAAGTTATTATTAATCCTCAACTAAGTTCAATTATTTACATTTACTTATAGATTATCATCTAGCTGCCTATTAATATTCAACCAATAGAGCTAAAGAAATCCTACAAATAAAAAATTAAAGGTTCTTCATTACTATTGGTTTTGTTAATTTGGCTTTTGTTAGCAAAAGTATTTTCTTCAATCAAAAGTATGAATAGATGAGATGCTGGCGTAGTTTGCGTCTGCGCCTCGTCGCGCCGCGCCGTCGCAACGCGGTGTCTTGCAAGTGTGTGTGACGTACCACAACAACTTCAAAGTCAGTGATTTGCTCGTCATGATACAGATGTAGTAGTGTGCGTGTGCGCAGGTGAGATTAAGTGAGATGGCGGCGGCGGCAGAGCGAGACAACACGTGCGCGAGAGCCTTCGCACAGGTAGAGCAGCCTGCTGCGCCAGTTCGAGATACGCGCCCCGCGCGCGCCCGCGTTGTGCCGTCAGTCATACACACGGTCACGCATAACCTGCTTTTTGAAAACAACATCACATAAACACTAATTTCCCTCCATTCTATCAAAACTTTAATAATTATCAGTTATTTGTGCTACAATACAGTGTGTGACAAGTGATTTTGTGGATACAAAGAACCACGGTTAAGTTAATTGCGCGAATGCCACGCTCTATAGCCTACGCAGCCGGCGGCGTTCCCCACCTCTGTTCATTCAAGGACCAATCGTTGAACTCATGCCGTCTCGTCTTTCACACCGACGTGATCCGCAGATTTGGAAATGAGCTTCGACATCACAAGGAGATGTATTGACTGAGCTGGTAACCGAAAACGTATCGGTTCCAACTACAATGTCAATCAATCAGAACGCAGGCCAATTTAATAAACAGAAGCAGCAACTAAGCAAACAGGGCCCAGAACCGGTCAACTTTCCACCGCGTTATCATCCGCCTCCACTGGCCGCGAGTGGCCCCAAACTAGCCACTATCGACGCGTCCGTCAAGGAGTACAAACCACCATACGCAGGCAAACCAATTGATCCTAGCAAATTACAATATCCTCTAGGGGCGCATGGTGCTGTATCGGGTCCTTACGGAGGTGGATCGATTCAGTTGATGAAATACCCGCAAGGCTATCCTCCAAGCTATCCTCAACCATCGGGAGCTCTTCGTTTGTCACGACCCTCAGCTGAGGTGGTGACCAAAGCTGTTGTTCACGAACCTGTGGAGCCAACTGCACGAGCTAGAAGTGCAGACGACATACAGCGAGCGCAACGTAATATTGAAGAAGAACAGATCCACAGAAGATCAGCGGATATGCTTAAGTTTACCAAACGAGTTGAACCCGAAGGACCTCGAGCATCTACCGACCAAAAGCGACAGATTCAAGCCCTTTTAGCACAGATAAAAGCGTTGAAAGAAGCTAATCGCCGGTTGAGCGAGGATAATCAGGAACTTCGAGATTTGTGTTGTTTTTTAGATGATGATCGACAGAAAGGTAGAAAATTAGCTCGCGAATGGCAACGATTCGGAAGATATACTGCATCTGTTATGCGACAAGAAGTATCTGCTTATCAGAACAAGTTAAGGCAATTGGATGACAAACAGCAAGAACTTATACGTGATAATTTAGAGTTAAAGGAGTTATGCTTGTATTTAGACGAAGAACGAGAGAGGAGCACTTGTGTTAACTGTGGCCGAGCAGCTGGTAGAGAGCGAGATGACGGTGACGGCAGCAGCAGTGGGACAAATGCTGAAGAAGGTTCGCGTACTGCTCCGCCAATCCCAATCACTCATCCCCAACTTGCAGAACGAACTGTACAATATGTGAAAGATTTAGAGCAGAAAGTCCGGCGACTTGAAGCTGAAAAAGGACTCGGAAATGGAGGAAATGAACGGCCAGAAGCTGTAGTACGAGCTCTTCAGGTTCTAGAAGTGAGAGAGCGAGTAGAACGTGAGCGGAGAAGACCTGCGCCCGATTTAGACTCTGGAGAGCAGGCTTTAGTGCGAGAAATGTGTAACGTAGTGTGGGGAAAGTTGGAAGACGCACCGCCACAAGCTCCGCCGCGCTAATACAGTGACATAAATATTGTTAATAAACTAATATTTTCTATTTAAGTGTCAATGTGAGCTTGATTAAAATAAGGTGAACAAGAAAATAAAAAGTTGTTCAAAATAAACGCAGATGGAATCCGACTTGATCGAGGTCATCCGTCCGCTGTCTCGTGACCTACACAACAAATCTGTGTCAACCTTATAAATAAAAGTAACTGCATAGTGTTAGGCCCTTATAGAGGAGTATGTGAATTGTGATGTATTGCTTGCCAAACAATGCAGCGGGAACCGAAAAGTACAAAATTATATTTGTAACTAGTTTGTAGATTTAAGAGTATCTTCTCGTCTATCATACCTCGGGCAATCGTCTGAAATCACTTGTCTTGCTTTTATGGTTAAAAGAAATTAAATATTATAGGTACTTATTTATGGAAAATATTTGAGGAATTGGTTAATTATGAGGCTATACATAAATATAAATGTCTGTGATCTTTCTGTGAGCTGGCATAATGTTACTGTTGTACCTTACAATGCTCACCTAGATCAAGTTTATTGTAGTCTGTTTTAATGATTTCAAGAATGAACGATTTCTAAGAAACTAAACTTGTCCAACTCTTGCTTATAGTCTAGTCAGCCACTGATTCTGATTCGCACGTTTTTATGTTCTAGGTAAGTTATTCCAGCTCACTCAATTCTTTCCATTTGCATAGCTTGCTTCAATTTTGATTTTAAGTAATGTGTTATTAATTTATTTAAACATGGGTGTGTGAGAAATAAAGATATTTCTGTTTATTTTTATTCTTTGATTTTTCTGGCCAAACGCAAACACAAACCGATTATTTAAAAAAAAACTATTTTACGGTGAATCGAAATTAATACTTAGGGATGTGAAAGTTTGCATGAATTTGCATGGTTTATTTTTGCAAATGTGCCTTTGATTAGGATTATCTAAGACTTAAGGCAAAGAGATTTAAAGGTTAATTTGAATATCTTTGCCATAGAAATATTCTTCTTTCCAATATCTTTGATCTTTGCCTACTGACTTATTGTTACTTACGGTTCGTCGTATTAAATAACCAAACTCGGGACTTAGGATGTAGATTTTATTTTAATTTATTTTGACACTGGCTGTTATTTATTTTTCTTATTGCAAGTTCCAGGGGATCGGATGACAACATCCATCAACTTTCAATGTTATAATAACATCAGTCAACGTAAAGTAAAATATAAACAATGCCCCCAGAGAAAGGCGAAGGAGCGGAGGATGTTGATACTATTGGGGTAAAAATAATTAATTCCAAGCTTATTTATTACATTCTTTATTGTCTTATACGCAACAACAGTATCTACTTAGTCTACATTTTCTTTTTGCTGTAGGTATAGAAGTGAAATTAGGAACAGTTCTCTGTAGAAGTATGGTTTTAATTCTTACCTTGATAGCTCAGAGACTTATAGTCTTTACAAAAGATTAATTTACTACAAAGATCTCTGTAACTATAAGCTACCTATACTTAAACCTTAGATCACTAGTAAAAAAATTAAATACACAATTACGCTCAAAATGTCCCATGAATATTTGTTTGGACTTTTAAATAAATAGCAGTTTGAATTTAGTATTATGCAGAACATAATCCTAATTATAGATAGAGCGTTAAAATCTCTTAGAGGCTTAGAAAGCCTTAAGGTATGTAGTTTTTCATACCTACTGTTCGAAGATGCTAACTTAGTTATTTCTTAATTAAAAGAACTTATTTTTTAATCTTCTTATCGTATGGTTGATTAACAACCTGGTGTCAGAGTTTAAACCGCCCGTAGGCCTCTGACATGGCTTTACACACCATTGAAAAATCTCTCAGGTGTGTTGGTTTCATCACGATGTTTTCCTTCACCGTTTTAGCAACTGATAATTAATTTATAATACGCACATAACTTACGAAAAGTGAGAGGTGCGCGCCTTGGGATCGAACTCGAGACCACTGACTTATCAGTCGACGGTCAAACCACTAGGCTATCAGTGCTATTAAATTTTATTATTATTTTTTATTTTATTTTTTTTTATTTTATTTATTATTTTTTAATTAGATATATCAATCAAAGTGAAAAATTTAATGTTTGCTAGATCTATGTAGGAAAACGGAATCCCGAAGGAGACAGGCATGGAGAAGGGTGGGCAGTCCTGCCGAACGGAGATTTCTACCAAGGCTGCTACTGTCGCGGCCAGAGAAATGGAAAGGGGTTGTACGTGTTCAAGAATGCAGCTCGATACGAAGGTAAGAAAATCCAAGCATTTATACCAATTATAATATTGGCAGATATATGGCTCTACTTGGTTTTAAAAAAAACTATATAGCGACTGCTTTGCTTAGGTGTACAGCGTATGTGATTACATATAAACTTTCTGGAAGAACATGTAGAAATAAAAACCGTATCAAAATCTGTTGCGTGGTTTCAGAAGTTAAACGGAAAACAGACAGACAACAACAGCAACATTGCTTTTCATTATTTAGAGACAATAAACCCCCTTAGGTAATATCCCTGAGGGGTGAGGCAAAGGGTTGATAACCATATTTTGGCAGTTATCTGGTTGAAGAAGCCCAGTAAAACTTTACTAGACCGAATCCTTTTATTCAGCATTGTGCTTGCTGTTATGTAGAGTCGTTATGATAAATTCCCATATTTATCGTTGCAGGTATAGAAATGTGTCACTTTGTGTGATTAATTGATTATACTACCTCTACGAGCCTAGCCTACCCTACCCTATCCATCCTACACCTACCAATACCCTACAGTACCCTACTCTACATCTACCCTTACCTATCCTGCCCCTACTCATAGGATAGGTACCTACTTGTCTTATATTTATTACAGATATTTTAAGTCATAACTTAAGTAGGACACATTATCAAGTAGTTCAGAAGGTATGACCTAGTATGATCTAACTCTGCAACCAGGAAATCTAGTGTAGGTATCTGATCTGTAAAACAACGAAGTGTGTTTTTTACTTATAGGAGAATGGCGTCGAGCCATGAAGTATGGAGTGGGGCGCATGGTATATCCAGATGGCTCTCATTACGAAGGAGATTGGAGACACGATCTGAAGCAAGGATTTGGCGCTTACTACTACCCCAACGGCGACATATATGAAGGAGCTTGGTTCAAAGGCAAACGACATGGTCTAGGAACTTATTTCTTTGCTGAATACCAGATCAAATTCATGGGAACTTGGGTCGAGGGTGTTATCCAAGGTCCAGGACAAATAATTTATCCCCGTTATCGCTACCACGGATCCTGGTTGAAAGGAAAGCCGAAAGGTCCAGGATGTTTCGTTTTTGATACAAATTGTATGCAACACGGGTTTTACTTGCTTATCAAAGATCCAGCTTTAGAGGAATTTGGGGAAGGGGAAGAAGAGAAAGAAGAAAAAGACAAAGAGGAAAGGTTAGGAGAAGAAGAGGAAGAACCGGAGATTGATGAGACGAAAGGTATGATAATTTTATTTAAGTAGATATTATTGCTTAATTATTATATTATTGCTAAGTACTTAAGCTTAATTTGAAGACAAAATAAAATTCTAACCGATCTGACCTTATGTTGGTCCTAAACCAGAAATGTGACCAGAAACAAATCTTTGAAGAGTCTGGAGATTTTCTAGTCTCTAGAAAAGTTGCGTAAAACTAATAGTCTGCCATTAAGTTTAAAACCATTTTTTTTTATTCTAGGCAAAATAGCGACATGGCGGGCTCGCAACGTCACAGCTTATATGGCGGAGTTCCTACCTCCAGAACCGGTGCCTCTGCCGGTCCACGACTCGGTGCCTTCTCTCACGGATGCCAGCTGCATAGAAACTGACGTACTTCAGTTCGAACTGCCTTCTGTTATTGGTGAAGATGAAGGCGGAGACGATAATGACTCCTGGCTTCTGCACCGCCAACAGTTCCTTGAGGAGACCGAGCAGAAGGCAGACGATTAAAGCATCAAAGCTTTGGCATGTTTTTGTGATTGCGTTCATGAAATACTTAATTCTGTTTTAAAATTTGATTAAATATTTACTAATAAAAAAATTTTTTATACTAGCATAACACATTCACTGGGTCCGTCCCTGTACCTGCATCCTACCTAGTAATGGTAGTATTTTTTAACACGTAAAATTAGTCCTATACTACTTAGGATTTTCACCTGTATCCTGGATGCAGTTACTTGCTTCTGCTTTGAAGGAGATCGAGCATAATTGCACTATGCTAGCTCACTGCGTGTTGTCAATTTCAGACTATTACCTAAGTTAAGTTTTCATCATGATGTTTTCCTTCACTATTAGGCAGTGGTGACTTTAGATTAGCTAATAAAGTAGGTAGCAGGAGACTCCAGAAAGTCCTCCTCCTGTGCCCGAGTGTGTGATGCAAAAAGGTATGTACCTAATTCTATACCTTTCGTATGAATGGAATGTTAAAAATCTTTGCGCCATTAACAAAACTCGATCCTAGCATGACTCCTAGCTCTCGACTCATGACTGATTTTGTATTTTTTATAATTTATTTTTATAACGTGCGAGTCGCCAATTTCCATTTATGTTCCCTTCCTGAAGGTTATAGGTCTCCAAAGGCTTTGAGTCGAGCGCGAGCGCCTAATTGCCTATAGGTATGCCCACCGCGCTGCGCTGGTTCCCTACCCGCTATATATTTATGTAGGTACCTAAGTAGGTATAATTTTGACCATGCGCTCAGATTTCAAAGGTTAGGTACTTACCTATTTAAACACACGCTTGTTTCCTAGAGAGCCGCATTTTGCCGGTCATAAGTCCTATGTAAAAGGGAGAGAGCCTATTGCCATTAACCGGGCACAATTTCCGACTCCGTGCTGCTAATCAAAAAGACGGAAGTTCCATGTCTACATCGTCGTCTTGAGGAGGCGCCTTGGTAATCTCAGTTGGCAATTTATATAAACTACTCAACTCAATTTTACAACTATTGGCTGAGGTTGGTATTTATAACGGGACAATGAGTGACCACCCCTGCCTAAGTGCCTATCTACCTTGAACTTACTATTACAGTAGTAAGAAAGGAGATCAAATTCAGTTTTACTACTGTAGTATCATTGGTAAGAAATGATTTATTCATGTAAAGCTAGGGGCAGGCCAAGGCACTAAATGACATTATTTTACATTTCTACATAAACTTTCAGTTGAGAATATTCAGTTTTTAAATATTGAACCATTTTGAATAAGAAACCATTTATTCTTAGATTATTTATTTTAAATAGCAAAATAAAATTACTTTTACATTCAACTCATTCATCTTGTGCCATCATTGAGTACATTAAATGATTAACATTTAGGCTAGCAAGGCTCATGTAGGTATATTAAAGGTACTTGTACATACATTAAAGTTTCATAAGATTGTTTATCGGTAAAACATGCATACATATAATTCTGTAATCTATTTGAACAATTATTCATTTATTTTACAAGAAATATGAACAGACTCGGTAGTTACATTAACTTGAGCAAATAATTGACTAGCAGTAATGCTATAGTATGTTGCTGCAACCAGTGGCGGCCATTTAACTTTTTTTTAGTAGATCCAGCAGACTAGGTAGTCCTCCTAGTTTTAAACTTAAACAGCTTTTTAGATGTTATGTTGCACCAGAACTTAAGTGACAATCCTAGAACGTTTTCTGTTCATAAGCGCATCACTTGAATAAGGCTGAACTGTAGATAATTTATGAGCGTGACTAATTTGGCTGTAACTATAAAAAGAACAAATTAAAAGAAAATTGGGATATTTAGGTAAAACTAAGTGCATTTTCTCTGGGATTTTTGTATAAATTTGAAATTTGGACAGACAAAGTCTGTTGGTAACCCTAGTCAATGAGTAAAGCCATATAAGTCTATGCAGTTCATTTTCTTAACGATGATTTGCCCTATGTAATATCCAGGCCCTTTGTTTGTGCCTTAGGGCCGCCATAGGCTACAACCAACAATGGTTTTATTTATATATACTTTTTGCTGACATGGACAATATAACAACTGTTACAAAAATTTATATTTCTATATCTACCAATGTAAAGTGGAAGAAATACCAGTTATTGACATATTTTATTGTGTGATTAGTCTTTGTCACAAGCATAATAACCAATAATATTTGGAACCTATTACAATGTGCATACTGCATATTATTACCGTACAGCATATTCTTGCTATAAGTACATATTACATCTATGACAACATTATGGTTGAGGGTTCGGAGGAGGGTTATTATTGGTAGAACTATTGCTCTCAAAGGTACATTTATTCTTCAGTAAATATGCGGCCAAATAGTTGATGGGGTCTGGCGGCCTTTCCTTGGCTAGGGCAGAGAGACCTTGCAGCAGTATAGGCACCACGGTCTGGTCCAGGTATTGACGAGTAGGAAGCGCATTAAGGTCAATTCTGGATTTTCGATTGGCGTTCGTCTCATTATCTTTTTCCATTGATATGATTTTCTAAAATAAAAACACACATTTGAACAAAACAAAGGTAATAAAAAAAAAGATAAATAACCACCTAAGATACCACATGTATGCAATAAATAAATAAGTGGGATATTAATTAATATGTATCGTAAGGAATAACTTACATTTAGTAAACAAGGATACAAAATGTGCGAAGCTGTCCTGAACTTACCCTTACGGATTCAGGTATCTTGGACGGAGGTTGCACTTCCTTAGCGCTTTGGATTGCATGCAATGAGGATTCGGACATCGGTTGCAACTATCGCAATGTCATAAAATTAATATAGACTTATATCTTGTTTTTCAGTAAAATTATTATTTAAAAATCACCATCCGTAGCCACGAAGAAATGTTTATTTTCAGAATGAAATGTCAATATCGTATTATCGTTAGATTATGGGACTCTATATCTATAGTCTCTGCCTAGTCAGTCTGTGTCTCTGCCTCTGGGCCGCTCGGGGCCATAGAGTTGGTTAAATTTGTACGTTGACTGATTAAAATTTTTCCTCTAAGCTGATTATCTATATTTGTATCTAGTTCTTCTTCTTCTTCTTGTTTTTGGCAACAAATATTTCTTTTTATATTTTATTTTTACCCATGTGCGGCCACTACACGACACTTCACTGCTGTGCTGTGTATGACTATAGTCCGTGCACTTTATGTTGTCTCCTAGGCTAAAAAGCGTAGTGCCCGCATTAAGCCTAGGGGACAACTTATAGTGAATGGACTGTAGGTTTGAATTGGGCTTGATTCAAAGAAATTTGATTGAGATTGATTGATTTTCGCTTTTTATTAGACTTTGTACAGTTACAATATTGGACAATGCTATAATATCTTTATTTATTTATGACAGTTTAATACAGCTTGGTAAAAAAGAGTCAGATGCGGTAACAGCTGGAACTAAAAATAAAAATCTTAAAAACTATGTTAGTGAGAACTAAAAAAAGGTAAAAGGTAGTTAAAAGTGAATCATGATACATAAATAAGACGAATTTACCAATTAAACTTGGCTTTATCTAACTTTAAATTATAGCATAGTATTTTTACAATAGATGACAAGCAAAATGACAAACACTGTTTCGTGACCACAAACAAGATCAAGAAGTTCACATCATTCACCCTGCCATTCTTTTAAGACGTGACGTAGTCTTGAAGGTAAGACGGCGGTCGATGCTGTCGAGCAGAACGACGGGGCTGGACGTCTTCCACCATTAAACCGGGAGAGGGATCTTGTTCAGGAGATCGAGCTTCCTCTGTGTCAGGCGTCAGATACTCATCATCAGATGGAATGTCTTCAGTAGCTGGAATTGGTGCCAGACGTCTGTTTGAAACGGTTGTTTCGCGTCCCTCTGGTAATCTCACGTAGGAGTAATCAGGGTTGCTCTGAAGAAGTTCAACCTCTTCAACGGCTGGATCATATTTCGAGTTCCTGACGTTCTTTTTCATATATACAGGTCCCGGCGTTAATAACCAAGTTGGCATAGACTGACCATTTAAAGAGCGACGGGGATGGTTGAACATTCTTTCGTGTGGTGTAGCGTTAGTACCAGTAGACAACAAGGATCTAATAGAGTGAAGTGCTACTGGTATTGCCTTCTCCCATTCGGCAATGTCTCGATTATTGGAGCGGAGATATAATTGAATAGTTCGCCAAAGTGTTCCGTTTAGACGCTCCACTAAGCCATTTCCCCGGGGGTTGTAAGGGGTCGTACGACTGCAAGCGACTCCAAGAGATGTCAGAAATTTCTTCAATTCATCAGATAAGAATGAAGCACCTCTGTCAGAATGAATGTAAGCTGGAGTCCCAAATAAAAAGAATAGTTCTTTAAGACACTTTTGGACAGTTTCCGATGAAACATCTTTGCAAGCAAAAGCGAAGGGAAATCTGCTGTATTCGTCGATAATTGTTAAAATATATTTGTTGGAAGTATTGCTTGGAAGAGGGCCTTTGAAGTCCATGTTAAGTCTTTCAAAAGGGGCTGTCGCTTTAATAAGATGTCCTTCATTTTTAACAAATCTAGGCTTTATTTCAGCGCAAACTGGGCACGCAGCAGTCATCTTTCTAACTTCATCAATAGAGTACGGTAAATTCTTAGTTCGAATCCAGTGATACATCCTTGCGACTCCTGGATGACACAAGGAGTTATGTAGTTCTGACAGTCTGATAGAAGTAGAATTTATAAGAGCACACACTCGAGAGAGAGCATCAGCAGCTAAATTATCTTTCCCTGGTCGGTAAATTATGTCATATTTATAACAAGACAGCTCTAAGCGCCATCTCTCTATCTTTTCATTTTTAATTTTGCTCGAGTGCCTCTGATTGAACATAAATGAGACGGATCGCTGATCGGTAACTAGCAAGAAGTGTCTACCGATTAAATAGTGACGCCATTTTCGCAAGGCTTCTACAATGGCGCTGGCTTCCTTTTCTATGGAAGGCTGACGACGTTCGGAATCGTTTAGTGAACGTGAAAAGAATGCTACAGGACGACCTTTTTGTGTTAGAGTTGCAGCAATTGCATACTCTGAAGCATCAGTTTCGACAGAAAATAATTCTTTGTCATCAATCGCGACGAGGGCTGATTTGGCAATATCAGCTTTGAGTTTATTGAAACAGTTTACGGCGTCCTGCGATAGTGGAAATGTGACTTCTACTAACGGTCTGATTTTAGTTGAAAAATTTTCAATCCATTTTGAGTAGTGAGCGAATAGCCCAAGTGCTCTTTTTAAGGATGCTGCATCTGTTGGAGCAGGTAGATTGATTAATGGTTCTAGTCGAGATTTATCTGGCTTAATAGTATTTTGGTGAATAGTGTAACCCAGAATATTAATAGATTCTGTTTCAAATACACTTTTATCAGTGTTCAGGGTGAGTTTGTATTTTTCAGCCGCTTCCATGAATTTACGTAAATTATTACTATGATCTTGCTTATCTCTTCCGCAGACAGTGACGTCATCCAAGTAAGCAAAGGTTCCTTTCAGCTTCTCTGTGTTAATAATAAAATTAAGAGTCCTTTGAAATGCAGCGACTCCATTTGTCACGCCAAAAGGAATCCTCGTGAATTGATAGAGATTTCCACAAGCCTCGAATGCTGTGTAGATCTTTTCTTTTTGAAGTATTGGTACTTGGTGATACGCACTTTTGAGATCTATTTGACTGAAAACGTTATGTTTTGCGACTTGAGTGACGATAGAATCGATACTTGGTAAGGGGTAGGCATCTAAATCAGTAAACCGATTAATAGTTTGTGAATAATCAATAACTAGACGTTTTCTGTGATTGCCTCCACCAGCAACTAGAACTTGAGCTCTCCACGGTGAGACACTTGGTTCGATAACGTTGTCCTTAAGTAAGTTTGATATTTCGTTTGATATAAATGATTTGTCTTCCTCCGAGTGACGCCTGGAGCGAATAGCAATAGGTCTGATTTCAGGTGATAAATTAGTAAAGATAGATGCTGATGGAACGGAGGCTTCCAGCACATTGCAAATCTTCAGTGGTTCTTTATCACCACCAAACTGAAGTTCAACAGAAGAATGATTCTTTAGAAGATCGTGTCCAATAATGATGTCAGCACAGAGATTGTTTACGATAAGCAATGGTTGATTTTTATAGATATGACGATAAATTTGTATAGTCACATAGCAAATTCCATCAACATATGAGACATGGCTAAGAGAGGCAAGAGTTACGGCTTGCTTACAAGGTTTCCTTTTGAGTTTCATAGTTTGTGCTAAGTCGCTGTTGATAAAACTGATAGAGCTTCCTGTGTCTACTAACGCATCAGCATGATGATCGTTGACAGTAACGGGGATAGTTGCTTTACGCAGGCTTGAAGGAGATGCCGCTGAGATTGTTGACATTTGAGGATTTTGATTATCATCTGAGTTAACTGCACTTGCGTTCTGTTGACTGGAGCGACAAACTTTTGCAAAATGACCTCGTTTTGAACAATTCTGACAGTCAGCTTTAAACGCTGGGCATTTTATCCGTTGATGAACATTGCCACCACAAAAGAAGCATCGACGGCGATTGTTTTGATAGTTTGCGGCGGACAAATTTGGTAATTGTGACTTTTCTTGACTTACTGCTTCAGTAACGACATTAACAGCAGCGGTGCTCACGTTAGATTCTATAATACGGGAAGTGTTTTCAGCGCATTCAAGGGAAATCGCTAAATTCAGAGTTTCTTCCAACGTCATTGTACTTTTCTCTAGCAATCGTTCCCTAATTCTTTTAGAGTTCAGTCCCGCAATGAGAGTTGCACGAATAGATTCATTTTGGTGTTCTTCAGCAGTAACCGCTTTGAAATGACAGTCATAAGCGAGTATTGTGAGAGCTCTTGAATATTCAGCAATAGATTCTCCTATCTGCTGTTTTCTAGAGGTTAATTGATGGCGGGCTAAAGTAATATTTCTCCTCTTCTCGTAAGCATCGTTTAATATTTTAATGGCATCGCGATACTCAATACATTCTCGTATAAGATTAAATATAGTTGGCGAGATATGATTTACGAGAATTCTATATTTAATCATTTCAGTAGCGGAAGCAGCCTCTACAGACAAAAAGTTTTCAAAAGAGTACCGCCAGTGAGTCCATTTCAGGTCTGACCCAGCTGTAGCAGGCTCCACATCAAAACGATCAGGACGTAAGTAGTGCGATAACCGGATTATACCGGAAGTTGATTTTTCTGTAGACATTGTTTGATAAAACTAAAGTTAGATAAATTGATACATAAATAAGACGAATTTACCAATTAAACTTGGCTTTATCTAACTTTAAATTATAGCATAGTATTTTTACAATAGATGACAAGCAAAATGACAAACACTGTTTCGTGACCACAAACAAGATCAAGAAGTTCACATCAAATCATTTGTTTAAAGTAGATGACAAACAATTCGTCTTAGAAATATGTAAGCACCAATTATCTTGTACTTTAATAGTATGAGAGAAGTGAGCCAGTGGCGCCCCCAATTTTTGCTGACTTGCAAAAAGGGTCAATTTGAAATGGCAACGAGAATTTTCGGTCATGTTCGTTGCATCAACATTATTGTACTTTATTTATTGATAAATTATCGTTCCTACAGTTTCAATATAGTGAAAAGTGGCCCATAGCCGGCGCTATTCAACGTGTTATTGATACCTACACCTAACCTTAGCAGTTTAGCACAGTCTAAATATCATACAATCGGTAATCGAAGGCGCCTAAAAATTGATATAAAAAAAAGGGTTTTTTGCATAGAGTATTCAAGAAAATATAGAGTGATAACGTCAATCACTTATCACATTGCCTTGTGGGAAGCGAAAGCAGGTCTCGCCATACAAATGTTAAAATGTCATTTTTTCAAATTATGTTTTCTAGACATTTTACAAAATTTAACTCAGCAGTTAACCATGTTATAAGCTAAAATGTAACTTTTTCGCTCGTGGAGCCTAGTTGAACCGCAGTCGATCGAGGTATGATCGCAAACGGAGCTCGTGTCGCGGCCGCGTTGTTCATACCCGTGCTCACAGTTCATACTTCTATAGGGTTGCTCTATATTTTCTTATATACTCTAAGGTTTTTTGTATATCAATGCGCCTACGCCTAAACAACAATCGTGCGGTGCAGTGCGCGCGCGATTTGCCGGAACGTCAGTAGGTACTTGATATATCTGTACTCAGTGCCCGAACACTGTCCCTCATTTTCCCAGTGGGAAAATTTGGGAAATTCCCACAAGCATCGCGACCTGCGTTGAAATGCAACTAGTGCAATAGCCACTTGTGCTATGAAATGAACCGATCAAACGGTTAGGCGAAGGTTGCACACGTTAACATCAAAAATACAGAGTTCGTTGAATATGATGCTTACTGTTCATATCCAGGGGAGATATTGCAGCCCTAGGTTTCTGTTTAGTATAAAGATAATATATTATAGGTAATTTATGTTCTTAATAAGTAGGTAGGTACTAAATGACTAATAAATGAATAACAAATTTATTTATTTACAAGACTTTTATTATAACTTATACTTAAATACAATCGAAACTGCTCATCCAACTTCAGTCACATAAAAATAAGCCAAATCACTCGATACAATACACATCTAAAGTTGCCATTTCAAATAATTAGTAACTATTTTACAGGGCTGACTGGCTGAGTGAATAATCTTTATTTTCAGTTTAAATGACGACGTTACGTCAGTTTACAATAAGTAGTCGCTATTCGACCTATAATATTATCTTTTTAATGGCAACCCATTTTTCCAGTTTAGGTGTTACCAGTCCTACTTTCAAACAATATGACACTGAACTTATTTTTCTTCACCAGTTCTTATCTTATATGGATAAGCAGGTACTATGACAAATTAATATCAATCGTACACACAAGACTTACTTTTTTTTACTATTTAGACCAGTGCTTTCCAACCTTTTTTTTTGTTCAGGGACCAACTAAGACGTTTTTGGCCTCAGGGCACAGGCAGGGACAAGGAAAAGGTTTAGAATGACTCAGACATCACACCTAACGAGTTATAAAGTTATTTTTAAGAGAGGGACAGCCAGTAAAATTCTGTGGTAGTGACCTGAGCTGAAAAATATAGGTACGTCATATATTTTCTGACCATTCCGAAGTTACAGCGACTCTGCGCAGGTATTGCATTGAAGAGATTACCGCTATTTCCAATATCTTTGGCTAGACTCTTGCCTCGTGCTCAGAGCGCTCAATCAGTTTAGTTTACCTTTTCCGAACTGATTAAGAGATTCAGTGCAGACATAAGAGGTTGTTAATTAAAGTTAATTACTTTTTTGTAAGTTTCGTGTCCCATTTTAACTTCGGAATTCTACAAGGTTGAGGGTCGGTTGTTAAGCTGATATCACATCTCAATCGTAATCCATATCTATCCGTTAATTTAGTTCTAGTGTGTGATGAAAAAAGTCAAGTGCGAAGTTTGTATAGTGGTTTTTATGTCCGAAGGTAATGTGGCGGCGGCGGAGGTGGTGGCGCAGGGCGCAGGCGCGGGCCTCGTTCCAGCTGCCGTCGCCAGGACGCCATCGCCTCGCTCAGGGTCCACAACTCCGATAGCAGAGACAGGTCTAGCTGCCGGAGGCTCGCCTGGAAAGTGATGGAACAGTGGTTAGTTAAATAGGTTGTATTTGTATAGTACTATTGTAATGTCATTGGTTTTGGTAGAACTTCACTATTTTTATTGTTTTGTTCTTAACACTTTGACTGCCACGCGGCAATGCAATTTTTATTGTTCGAACAATAAAAGAGGCTTCAAAGGCTTCTAAAGGGTTCAAAGGCTTAAGAATATATAATTCACTCAGAAACTATTCGACTACTTACAGTACAGTAGTCGAAGTAGTTTCCAGTAGTACAGTAGTCTCTAGTAGTACAGACTGTACCTACTACCTTTTTGACAGACACTGTTGACGTTGTCAACACAATATAAATTACGCTTAAATTCAATTCAATTTCTTTATAATGGCAACTGAGTCTCGGTAATACGACCCGGACAATTCTGCCAAAGTCAGAGGTGTTGGAGAAACGTGTGTTTAAAAAAAAAAACCGAAAAACAATTAAAAAAATACTTGAATGACTAAGTGGAGCTTATTGTGAAGGTATCCCGTTGGCACAGTGTTAGTACACAGAATTATACAGAGAGATTATTGATTATAATTTGATGTTAGTTTACTTTGTGTTCTACATTGTATTTACTCCAACCTTGACATTGGCAGAATCATTATGGAATGAGATAGAGCCACTTTTTTAAAATTGGAATTGGACAGTAAGGAATTCGTCGAAGTTAGGTTTTTATGTTAATTCTTTAAGAACGCTACAGATAATAAAGTTATAGGAAAATATATCTACACATAAAAAAGAAATAAAAATGCACGAAGTTTATTTCAATAAATTCTACATCGAGTTAAACACAACAATAAATAGTAAACTATGAGTAAAACCATCATAATTTAAATTAAAAATATAAAACGGGCGGCTACTGACTTCTGAACGTATGTTTAAAAACACCAAAGATCTGTTTACTTTCCTGCAACAGTAAAAGCAATCTAGTAAACAACGTAAAAGTGGGAATTCGTGTATCAACAGTTAGCTTTAATTCGAGAGTACTGAGAGTCGGTCAGAGAAAGTTAAGAAATTATAAGGATCCTAGTTTACATACGAGGGACCGGTGTACCAGCTTTTCGAAAAAAATAATCATTGCAAACTTCGAACAGTTGCGGCACAGATTACTAATGCGGTCTTATTGCCATATCTAACTGCGACAAACTTGATCAGTGCGTTAATATATTATACAAAGACACATGTGGCGCGACTGCTGAGCACGAGGTTCTGGGTTCGATCCCCGGGTCGGGCAAAGTGTTATTGGGTTTTTCCATTTAGAAATTCTCATTAGCAGCACGGAGTCTGGAATTGTGCCCGGTTAATGGCAATAGGCTCGCCCCCTATTACATGGGACTTATAACATAGCCGGCGAAACGTGGGTGTACTGCACCTCTGCCTACCCCCTCTGGGGAATACAAGCGTGAGTCTATAAAAAAAAAAGACATGTGGCTAAAAAAATAAATATCTTAATTAATATTATATCCTAATCCAAACTAATATTATAAATGCGAAAGTTCTGTTGTTATCTTTTCACGCCTAAACCACTGAACTGATCATACTGAAATTTTGCATATACGTTATCAGGTGTACAGAAACGGACATAGGGTACCTTTCATCCTAAAACAAATATTACTATTCCCGAGGAAATCAACAATAACTTTCTTATTGAATTCTGATTGAATGTCTTAATTAACGCGAGCGAAGTTACGGGCAAAAGCTAGTTGATAAGTGTCGTAGGTCGTACTGAGTATCTAACAATAGCAAGTCCAACCAGTTATCAGAGGTTACATTGAAGAAAATAAAAATATTAGGAACGTAGTATTGTTTCCTGCTAGCCGGGCTTTTTGGCTTACACAGTATGCACGCCATTGCTGATAATAAAAAAGTTTTCAAATTAGCTTAACGCGAAAATGTATATACCTAATAATATAAAACAAAAATTCGACAAACGTAAGTTAAACACAAACTAGAACTAGTTTTGCGTTCAATTTAGCAATTCAGCATTTTATTACCATGACCTGATAAACAGGTGCTGTTTAAATATACTGTAGACCCAGTTATAGTAAACATTCGTTAATTATTTAGCTACTGATCTACATACATTTTAAGACGTGGGTTGCTTTATGCATACAGTTTAAGATTACAAAATTATAATATCCATATATTTTACATTTAAAAAAATGACTAATATTAAGTTTTTATATAACAATAAGCAAGAATAAGAATACCTAGTAACAATAACAATTTTGTATTGGTTTTCTAGTATAAGTTGCTGGCATTTAATAAACCACGATCTCAGTGCATTTCCATAACAAATTAACGACAACAGTTCGAAGCGACCTTCCGCGAGCGTTCTGGTCGATTGCGTTAGTTAGGAATGCAGTACGATCACGACTGTATGTGGGACGCAGAAATAGTGTGCATCTGGATTGAGGGCCCATTTTTTAAATCTTTGCCAAACGAAATAAGACTTATAGGGCAAGCACTTAGAAATAAGTAAAACTTAGGGCAAGGGGCCACGAATTTCTAAAACGCGAATTAAAACTATTATGACTAAATAGCTTGGGCCCTCAGTCCAGACGCTTGCATAAAGTGGCATATGTTAAATCTCAGAAAGTACTATCTCTGGGTTCATATTTTTTATTTAAGAATCTACTTAGGAATATGTTACATATTTTCAGAAATTTCTAGATCTGTAGAATATGACATTACAGATTTATGGCGGTTTGCCTTGGGCCCTCAGTTCAAATATGTTTGAACTGAGAAATCTGCATAACATGAATTTATCTGAAGAAATACATAAATACGACTTTAATATATGTTACTTGGATGCCTCTGTGAATTTCTTATAAAGAAATAATGACACAAAAGTTCTTTGTTAAAAAGTAAATTCAAGTTGAATATTCCTAAAACGTCTGAACTGAGGGCCCAAAACTTTTGCCTATATTGACTAAGCTTAACCTCATAGACTAACGCAAATTGGTATAAGTTTTCTTACAAATTACTATCTAAAAGGTTACGTACCGTCCGTTCTTCTAAATGCCATACTTTAAAAGAAAATTTCATTTTTACATTTTCTATATGTAATAATTATGTAGGGTGACCATGATAAAATTATTCATCATTGCAATAAGGCAGTAGGTACTATCGCGGACACGAACGGTGCACCACTTTGCGATCAAAATGCTTTGAACGATGCTACGTCCGGCTAGCGCTTAATAACTAGCTCGGTCGTCGGGTGCAAGCGATTCTAACCTTAAGAGTGGTGCACCGGCTTTGTCCACGATAGTACATATCTACATATTATATCTATATTATATAAAAATGCTGTTCTTTAGTCTCGCTAAAACTCGAGAACGGCTGGACTGATATGGCAAATTTTGATCTTGAATTATTTGTAGAGGTCCAGGGAAGGTTAAAAAGGGACGTTTTATTTATCGAAATGAATTTGATTGATTTGCGAATTGCGACGACTGGTGCAATAATATCATTGAAGTAACACGGTACAAAATTTCGAATTGATAGGACATAATAATATGGAAGTTAGTCAGATCAACTCACAACAACAGTCTCAACAACTAGAAAAGAGCTGATGATCTTTAAACGTCTGAATAGATTTTCATGAAACCTGGCTAAGAACACTCGGGATAAAAATTATCTATGACGCAAAAAACAAACTAAACGAAAATCAGTTCATCCGTTTGGGAGTTACGATACCACAGACAGATACACAGACAGACACGTTAAACTTACAAAACCACTCTCTTTTTGCGCCGAGGGTAAAAAGAAAGGTACTGTTAACACTCTAGGACTATACTGATCCAGAAGTAGTTACACTAAGATTGGCCTAGGTTAAATAAAACTAGTGATTCATCTGCGAGCTGATTGTAGACTGTTCAATATTTATTATTATAAAATTATTATTTTAATTATTTAAATTTAACAACAGAACACACATTTTTGATTTAAAAAAGATGACGTCCGTCACTTGAATAAAAAAGAAGAAATGGAGCTGCTCATCGCACTATGTCTTAGCGCAAGCAGGTTCGTAGCTCTTCATGAAGGTCGTATAGGCTTCCCACAGTACTTACTTATGACGAAAATTATGGTCACCCTACATAATTATTACATACAGAAAATGTAAAAATGAAAGTTTCTTTTAAAGTATGGCATTTAGAAGAACGGACGATACGTAACCTTTTAGATAGTAATTTGTAAGAAAACTTATACCAATTTGCGTTAGTCTATGAGGTTAAGCTTAGTCAATATAGGCAAAAGTTTTGGGCCCTCAGTTCAGACGTTTTAGGAATATTCAACTTGAATTTACTTTTTAACAAAGAACTTTTGTGTCATTATTTCTTTATAAGAAATTCACAGAGGCATCCAAGTAACATATATTAAAGTCGTATTTATGTATTTCTTCAGATAAATTCATGTTATGCAGATTTCTCAGTTCAAACATATTTGAACTGAGGGCCCAAGGCAAACCGCCATAAATCTGTAATGTCATATTCTACAGATCTAGAAATTTCTGAAAATATGTAACATATTCCTAAGTAGATTCTTAAATAAAAAATATGAACCCAGAGATAGTACTTTCTGAGATTTAACATATGCCACTTTATGCAAGCGTCTGGACTGAGGGCCCAAGCTATTTAGTCATAATAGTTTTAATTCGCGTTTTAGAAATTCGTGGCCCCTTGCCCTAAGTTTTACTTATTTCTAAGTGCTTGCCCTATAAGTCTTATTTCGTTTGGCAAAGATTTAAAAAATGGGCCCTCAATCCAGATGCACACGCAGAAATAACCGAACAACTTATTGATATTACCTACAACGCCCGTCACATTCGCCATGCATGCGGATCTGGACGACAGGTCTATCTATTTTCAAACTAGAAATAAACTAGGCAACAAAATGTGACTAACAGGATCTCATTTAAAAAAAAAGATCTTATCTTACAATTTCTGTTTGTCTAAATCTCTATTAATTTTATGCTGACACGCATTTTAAGCTGCCAAAAGCAATTCAATGAAATTATCATCGGTATCGAGGGTCAAAAGTTTTAGCGCAAGAAGTCATGTCACGGTAAGTATAACGTGAAAACAATTTTTATTGATCGTAACTCGCATAATATAAAGATGTAACAGCGATTATTCAACGGGTAATTAAGTCCCCGATCAAAGCGAAGCATTCAAAGAGATTAAAGAAAGAAATGCAAAGAATCATTGCATGAAATTCAATGCAGCACGAGAGAAAATTACAAGTCACTCACATTCCCGTAGAGAATGATTCGGAAAAGAGGGAAAGTGCCTATCAAGTGGTGCTTCATGCTCCAACAGAGACGCACGACCAAGCAGGCTGTCCCACCCGCCCGACTAATTATCATGCACTCGTCAGCTCAAATCATACGCTAGTCATAAAGAGAAATTTGATTAGTCCACGAATCGTAAGCTTTACCAACAAGGTATAATTCAATAAATGCTGTGATGACGTGATTGAGTTATAAATTCTGCATCAGACTTGTACAATAACAATCTTTAGACGATAGTAAATTGATAAAATTTGTCCTCAACAAGCGTATGAATGCCTGGAAGCAATTCAAACCTCTTTGTATTCAGAATGAAAATAGCTGCAACTGGTACAATGGAATGCGATTTGGTAAAGAAAAGAAACATTTTATTTCACAGAATCGGTTTACGAAAAATTATTAATGTTGTAAAGCCAGATGTAAAAATAATGATATTTATACGAAAAAATAAATTACATCATACATTATGTGGAGACATACAGTTGAAATATGCTGTAAACATTTATATCTGCCAGCTTCGCCAAATGGTTTTCATGCTTGTAGATCAAATAAACAGTCTGAAGGTTAAATAATTATGCCAAGCTCAAAAGAAAACAATTGATTTAGGTACGTGGTAAATCAAATAGTTTTGTTTTAATTAATGGGTTTCTTTTAAAAACATAAAACACATTGGTTCAATAAAAAGTACGTTATACCTACGAACAAAAGCTTTTTAAAAAACGTTAAGGAGTTTCGTGACAAATCATAGTTAATAATGCAATGGGCCTATGTAATCCATCTGCAGATATAATGGAATATCGTGAACGGCTTTTCAAATGGGTCGTAATAACAATATGGCCGAGGGGTTGTGAGTGGTAAGCTAATTGAATTACATTTTCCGCACCCCTTCTTCAGCCGGACATTGAAAAGCTAAAAAAAAAACAACGGAAAAAGGAAAGTACTTACCTACCTACTTTTCATAAATGTTTTTGTAGAATTCTAAAAGAAACTCAGCTCGTTGTTACATATATTTGAAACATTGACAGGTTTCCATCATAAAATATTTAGCACCTAATTCTCGATTAAAGATATTTTCTATAAAAGTTTCATCAAAGAGTACGTGAGCACACCTAGAAACTATTAAAGATGCTTAATTGTTTCTGGGAAGGAAAGCAAACGGCTATATTAACAATTGTGGCGAGTTGTTGTTGTTACAACAACTAGTTCAAAGGAAACTCCTATTTGTGCAGCACAGCGTCCGGTCTATTGTGTACCGATGCGTCTATAGTTGGACTTTATTTATGGTACGATACTTGTTTTGAAGTGTTTAGTATTAAATAGTCTTTCTATAGAGACTCTAAAGAATTCCCTATCCGATCCATGAAGTGTTGTTCAGTATCATGATAATGAGTCTATTAGTTATTATTGTATTATTTAATAATTAGAAAATAAAACATGTTTATATTAACACTGAGTTTATTAAATTATTATATTAGTAAGTTATGACAATGGCGAGCGGATGACAAAAGTACAAAGAGACACACATAGTGAGGTGCACCATCCATAGATAATACCTATAGTTTAGTGAGGGGGTTAGTTACACTAGTGTTGTCTATTACAATTATTCCCACATGATAGTCGGGTCTGCTATTCATGTAATCATTGTCTCAAAATAACAAACACAAAAGAAAGTTTGATTCAGTGGGGAAACATGTCAATACATGCGGCGCGGGCGGCTGATGGGTAGCGGGGTCTTAACCTAAACTTATTATATTGAATCGATTTCAAACAAGTAACAGGAGCAGATGATAAATGGAAAAACATAACGGCAAGAACAGTCCATTCGTATGAATTGACTGGTGTTTTCCATTGTACCAATTAATACGTTACTTTAGATATATAATAATAAACTAAGTAAATATAAAATAAAATATTTTAACTAAAATATACATACTATACTATTACTATCTTATTTTTATAGATATAAAATGGATAGTTCCAATAATCGTAGAGTAAGTGAAATTATCCCACGCAGATCTTGTACAGATCAAGTGTAATCAAATAGCTAAGCACCGGTTCCGATACTGTCCAAGTCTCAAGCATCAGTTTCATTTACGCAAAAACTTTCTTCGCAACATGTTACTTGATCAGCAAAAGCTTATCCTGTGGTTTTAGAGTCGATAAATCTGTAAATCAATGAAATGAAACCTTTTTTGATCATACTTAAGCAATAACACCGAGTACTAGCTTTTAATATCTGCATTATGCAGTGCCACGGATGAACTCAGATGATCCTTAATTGGCTTGGTTTCAATTTCGTCATGCGTTCGAGATTAATGTTTCACACTGAGCGAAAATAGCACAAATAACCAGGATGAGAATTACGGGAAACTAGATTTATTTTCAATTCAGTTTCATAAACTTTATCATTTTGCTTTGCGATTTTTCTTCAGGTTGATTAAATTCACGATCTCAAACATTATAGGGCATAAATTGAACAAGTTGCCGTTACGTAGTTGCTATTTCTCTTGGGCTCGTAATCTTGTACCTGAGGGACCGGCGCCGGCGCCACCGAAGCACCCACGTGTCTCCCATATAATTTGAATTCAATACGAGTCAAGTTGCCTACATGATAATAGTTAAGACCGGAAGAAAGTATTATTATCATACGTTCGGCTTCCCGTTATGGTGTGGGCAAAGCTTGTTTTCTAACCTCTGTCAGTATCTTAGATACCAACATTAAAATTGGTACCTATCTCATTATGAAATTCAAAATGGAACTAGTTTTGTGGTTTAAAATACAAAAATTATGTAATTTATTAATATTAAAATATAACTTTCTCGATTCATGTGCGATATTTTAATGTATGATCTAATCCTGTCTGTTCAAATGTAATAAAATAGAAAGTTTTCAAAATATGAAATGGTTTCGTGACTTGTTTCGATATCCACAAGTTAGAGACAGTTAATATTAAACAGACACGTACGTGCATAGATCCGTGGTACGTTAGCAATTTTATAATACCATGCTTGGATCTACTAAGCTTCGGCTACACAGGTGTCAACACTGGGTCAATGAAGTGCGATGCTACCAGTACCAATGGGATTTGTCAGCGTGCCAACATGTATGTTCAATTCAAGTATTGAGTACAGTTAGTACGAGAGGGCGTTAGAAAAACGTGAGGCCTCGCGGGACCAGTCCACCCACGGGCGTCCAATCCAGTCCTCGTGTTTTTCACCATGTTTGAACACTTGCTGTGATCATTATACGTCAACTTTCAATGACCAGCACTTAGATCGTTCCCGATAATGCGACGTTCAAACAATTCGTTATAATAAGACTCGTTTTAACTTCTAAACATCATTGGTGCCCTTTTGATTTAGTACGCAAGCAATAACCGATAGATTTTCTTTATGCAGAATAATATAATGTGTGTAATATAATGAACCCAAGATATTTAGGATGGTAACCGACAAGTCTTTTAGCACAGTTTAGTAGTGTGGTACAAACTTGCTCACCTTAATTGGTTGGGTAGTTTTGATTCCAAGTATGTCGAAGGCACGCACGTGTTTTGCAGAGGATGTATGCTAGATCCGGTTTCGACAGTCAGTTTTAGTATTTTAAAGTGCTCGCTCTGTGTGTGACGCCCTTATGCTAAATGAAGGTAGGTACTAAACGTAGGTATAATAAATTAGAATTCAGGTATGTTTTTTTTACATTTTTAACCAGAATTTATAGGTAATTTTGTCTCTGACATCAACCCAAGACGCAAGCGCAGGTCATGCGCGTGCCGACGCAATTAACAAGCTCACAGCTGCATATTTTAATTTTTACAATGCATTCACAACTAGTAGATATTACAACCTATAAATGTGTAAAATTTACACATTTCATAGTTGTCAGCTGTTATTACATAACGTGAATGTATTGACAAACATTTCTCGAGGTGTTCTTGGAGCCGATGACGTCAGTATCGAATGCTCCCTAAACAATTGGCAACACGCCCCTTTTTTGCAATGCAGTCCGACCAGTTCGGGCAGTCACGATCGATCCGACAGGTGTGTCTTTGTAGGACATTTTGAGGACTTCAAGGTGGATTGTGGTGAATGGAACATTTAATACAATTTCTTTACTAGATAATGATCAGGTATCTGTGGGCGCGATGCCAGTAACCAGTCTCCCTACAAGGTCGCCCAGCAGCAGGTTGTTCAGCCCGATGTAGCGGAAGTCTACGAACCGTTAATATAATAGTAGCTATCAATAAAGGAGCGCCTTACCGTTTGTCCATTATACGAGAATTGCAGTCCACATTCCTATTTGGACTTACTACTGAACGAGCGCAAGCAAAGTTAAAGCCTACTTCACACGAAACGAATAGTCGCTGTGACTGCAATCGACAATCCTCAACTAGCTTGGTAGGTACGTCAAGCTACTCGCTACGAATGAAATTCACTCGCTGCGGCTAAAAACACCGTGTAACAGGGCACTCGCTGTCGCTAATTATCTAAAATTATTTACTACACGACACGCCTTGCTCCCAACTCAGTATTTGCTCTGGTAAAGTTCGCACATGCTAATTGCTAACCAAAACAATTGTTTTCAAAGTGCGGGGCGAGGTGACCACATTTTAATGCTTGGAGCACCATTGCTCCAACCGAGAAATTCTCGTGAAATGCCCGAGTCGCACTCGATACATGTGACAGACATGACAGGCAGGCAGCGAGCGAATTGATACAGCGAGCATTCGTTGCGAGTAGATCGCTGCACAAGCTAACTTGCTTCGTATAACTTAACCTAAGATAATGATGTGAAGCGAGTTTTTTCTTGTTTGATAAGCCAAATGACTCAACAATTTAGATAACTATCGTTGGCGGCTTGCATTCGTAAACTAGCTCACATTAGGACTGATAATCGCAACGTCTCTAAAGACGCATTTTTCACTTGCACAATTGTATTTTTAATGTAGGAATTGTGTTGTGTACGGAAAATAAAACAGATTATGATCATGTCAGGTAACGTTTGTTTTCCTGTTAAGTATGAATCAGGTAATAACTGCAGCGATCTTAACACTGGTTAGGTATCAGATAAAAACTTTTAAGGTTTTTAAAAGGTACCTAATAATATAAGAAATAAGTATTTTATTACGTAAAATGGTTTTGTCATCAAAACTAAAGCTGTGTACCAAATATCAGATCAATCTGTCAACAGGAAGGGGTGAAATATCGATGACTAAATTTGAATCAAATACTAAACAGGTCAAGCTAAGTAAAACCGTTTAAAAAGGTTTTAAGTGAAGTGTCTTACTAATATAGGTTTCATCATTATCAGCCTGTAAAAGTCCACTGCTGAACAAAGGACTCTCCCAATGCACGCCACTATTGTGCGCTCATTGGAGGTTTTTGCCAATAATCGCCTCGCTGGGCAAGCGGGTTGGCGTTCGCAGTAGCAGATGATTACTGTTACACAGAAGGATGCTGCTGTCCATCCTCCGGATTTTTCCTTGTGTCACCCGCGGGACGAGTAGGGGTTCTATTCTTAGGTCGGAAACCACACACCAACATAAGAGCACTATTATAAGTCAAGTAAATTCACTAAGACGTGATATTAGAGGTAATGCAAAAGATTTGTGTCTAATATTGTGTGAAATAACTACGTGTGTTAATAATTCTATGCAGACAAAATAACAATAGTGGTTTGACCAGTCAAGTGGCGACTAGATAGTATCGTGAAGGTCAGACCAGCGAATGTGTTTCAACAAATGAACAAACACAGAATAATGTTTGTTTATTGACTTAGAATCTAATCTCCTTAGAGAACGCTTATAAATATAATGTATTATTGTATGATATAGTGCGATAACATCAGATAAGATTATCGTGGCACTATTTAACCACTACGTTGCAATTATTAATTTATCAATTAACAATAAAATGAAAACTTTCATCACATTTAGCAATACCTAAGTATCTTTAAAGAAATTTAAATGAAAAGTTAAAATTACGGAATTCATAATATATTTGAAAGGACATCATCATTTTGAGTTATGATAGTTAACCTTTATTGTATTTATTTTCATGCGTTCATATAAAAATAACGTAACCATGCCTTGCAGTCTATTTCACATAATTACTGAATCACATCACAACCACCAGACTAAGTAAACAAACAGCACAACATGAATCATCGGCCACTACTTGTAATTCTTGCCAAAACACACCCATATGGTGGACAGCGGAATGTGGATATTAGGTAGTAGGTACGTTAAAAACTGCAAATGTTTATGCAAAACTATGTCTTGATTCATTTATATTTTCTTTTGCCACGAGACTTTGATGAAAACTTCTATAAAAATGAAAATGATGCAAAGAATAATGGTTTTTGGAAATGTTTTTTGTATAGCAAGTCACAGATGGACTGAAATTTTATGCTTTTTTGTTTTTAGAATAATAACTTTCGTGAGTCATACTAATACCTATATGAAATATTGATACGGCTTTACTCCCTCCCGTATTGTTTTCGGGGAATGCCCGACTAGTTTCGAACTCAAACGGAGTCCATTTTCAATATAGGTACGCGGCAGCGTCGCGGACCACATTCGAAACTTGCATTTTTCTTATCAATCATCATCATAATATAATTCAGAGACAATAAAATAAATTAGAGAGCTAATTATATTACAGTAGTATTTAGTTATAGGTAGTAGGTAGGTACATCTTGTTATATGTAGAGGTTTACTAAAGATAAATCGTGAAACAATGTATATAAAACACAGAAATAACCTTCAAAGGACGTCCTCCATCCACGTATCTAATATTGCGCGTGGGCAGTGCATAATATTGATATTATCCCATCACTCACGAATCTTTGTTATTGAAGCAAATCACTGAACAGTTAGCCTGGTTCGTGTTCATCAAATGATTCAAGCTGTAGCATGAATCAGGGTTATTTCAGAAGCAGTTTGGTAGTTTGTACCTGATACAGTGAGTCAGTAGTTTTATCTAGTATGATTTTCCTGCCTATACTAACTGATAATATAGCAGCGGTTTGTATACCGTACAAGCCTAATAGCCCGGCTTGCCACAGAAAATATAATCAATACTAAAAAAATAATCTTAAATAGGTGGTTGAGTTACCGTTGTTAGGCGCTGTTATAGAACTTTAATGAATCTACAAGGTTATTGCGTAATCATTTTACATTCCGAATATCTTGCACACTGACTTGCGTTGACCATCAAAACAAAAAAGAAACAGTACAATAGGAATTTAAAACGGATCCGTTTGCGTTGGTATTGGTATCAATTGCACTGTATTTGTCAGTTGAATACCTACCTAGTCATCGCGAGTTCATTGTCATACTTATGGTTTTTACCATAATGATAGAATTCAAGTTTGGTGTCATGACAACACACAGAGTTGAACAGGCAATATACTTCAGAAAATTAAAATGTTTGTAATATTTATGGCCAATAAATCGGGAGAACCGAAAGCTGAACAGCACTTCAGTGAAATAATTTACATAAACATTTGTCGAACAAGCAATGCGTAGGCCAGTGTAAAAACTTCACCCACCCACGACAGTAGGAAATCAGACCCCAAAAACTAGTGTCAACGGCCGGCGGCCGCGCCAAGGTGTACGTACACGTTACACTGGTCATCGATCAAGACACGGCGATTTACATGCGACGCTACCACAATAGATGCTTAAATTTTTACACAGCGTTTAGTTCGTCTAACCAAAGAAACCTAACGAAAAACAAATAAAACCGTAGTGCAGAACAGCAGTATACATATTCACGGTGATTAATATAAAGGTAATGTGGGAACTACGGACAACTGACGGTCCTAAATGATAAAGTTATGAGTTGTGTGCCATTCTTTTGATTGGATTAAGGAGCAGAGAACATGAAACATCAGTGTCTTCGAAGAAACAGTAAAACAAAGCATTGTGTCGCTAGTACGGAACATAAAGAGCCATACTGTCTACGGCAGACAATGACACAATATAGATAGACGCAGGATAGTAGTGTTGAATAGCGAGTCACCGTAGTGTTGGTGCCAACCTGTCTGACAGCCTTGCGTGTCAGGTTTAATTCTTAAACGATTTACAGAAATTAAAAAAAAAAAATCTATGCACCCAAAGTTGCTAAAAGCAAACAATTTTCAATTGAACAACAATTTAGGTGTTGCAACAAAAAAGTTAACATTTGAATACAATACGTTACAATACTTAATTTTCTACACAATACGGTGCATTTAGAAACGAAAGCTAAGAAACATAAAACAATAACATTTTAGAAATTTGGTGTCACTTGCTTGTCATGTCAGCTTTTGGCCGCATCATATGGAAAGCCGTGAGTGAATGGTGGACAACAGCGGCATATAAACAATCCTGATTATTTAGAATTCGGCACACGCCCGACTCGGATTTGGTCGTCCGCTGTTGTGAGCCGACCCTAAGCAAAGTGGCACAAGCCGCACAAGGCGTGCCGACGATTGAGGAGATTCACTATGATTATACTCAGTCAATAATTATAGGAAAGTTGCTAATCAAAACTTTTAATAATTTATAACGTTAAAAGAGAAAATTTATAAGATTACCTCGAGCGTAGCAAGCCTTTATCGCAAATGCCGTGACCTTTCAGCGAGGTTGTGAAGAAAACTGGATTTGCTAAAGATCAAAAATAAATGCTTTATTTTATGTAACAAAAAACAATAATCAAAATTAATTCACAATGAACATCAACCAACCAGCAGTGAATCAATCGGCTTAGAAACCTATTACACATGAGATTATTGAGAAATACAAACTTATGAAAATGGCAAGCAAGAAACTGAAAGAAATGTGCATAATAAAACAAAATTAATGTGATCTTAATAATTTTAAATTATCAATTAGCTGTCGGCGTGGATCCTTGCGCGGGCGCCGCGCCAGAGCGCGGACGGAGGTCGTTGGCTGCGCGAATTTAGACGCGGGAAAGGTCGACCATGACTCATATTATGATTTGTATATGCCAACACACCTATCGGACACTGTGACGTTACAATAACCAACTTATTATGTGACACCTTACATCTGTTGATGATGATGATTATTAAACGTAGGTAAATGAAATAAGAATTATCGCGACTAAACATTTTTGTTTTTGCTTGATTCCTATTTATCAATTACTGCGATAAGTATAAAAATGTGGAAAGATCATTAAACCGCTTGCTTCAGTAATTTATAGATGGTTAAGCAATGTTCTCTATCACCAGTTATTAGAAACAAAATAGGCTGAACCCAAGATAAGTTAGATAAGCAGAAAGACAGTTACGAGTACGTGCACAAAACCTTGCTTGCTTGCTTTAAAATGGGATCGTATTTTGACGTCAAAATCAAACCTACAAACCAAACTCAACAAGTGCAATAGCTCCGTTTCGTAATAATAGTTATTATTCTATGGTTTTAATTTAGTAACAAAAAAGCTTCAATAACATAAATCTTTATGAATCGCGTAAAACATTTTTCAATCTGAATGCGTAATCAATTGACCCGCGATATCGTAACACTCCGATATTGCCGAGGAAATGAAACCGAACGGCCGCAGATCTGTTTTGATAAGATTTCGAGATTATCTTACAACCGTAAAGCCACGGATAAGCTTTCAAGCGTGTAGGTACAATACGAATGATGTATAATGGGTTGGTTTGGAATATACGAGTATAAGTAGGTAGGTACATCAACCACGACTATTTGCAGTCTACTATTGAACTGACATAATATGTTTATGATATAATATGACTTATTAGCTTCTCCAGCCTGAAGGAATAATAGGTAATTAATGCTAAATACAAAAGCTAAATTTAAAATTTAGCCCCCGACACCAAAAACCGAAAAAAATCTCTTTTTCACTAAGAACACTTTCGATTCAAGTCACCTTTTAAATAAAATAAAAAAACTAAATATAAATCGGTTCATCCGTTTGGGAGCCACGAAGTAGAATTGCAGAACCTAACTCAGGACTCAAGCATTACTTGAAACTAGGAGAGCAAAAACTAATTTCAAGTAATGCTTGAGTCCTGGGAGTTAGATTCTATAATACGCCCACAACACCTACTAATAATGTAGATTCATTCCCTGTCTGTTTTCGTAAGAGGTTAAAGAGATCTAGGATAAATTCTACATGTTCTTTTCCTTCAGCTAGAAAAACACGATTGAACAACAAACATGCATCCAAATAACTGGTATTTATAATATTTGTAGAATTTACAATCAGGAAATATGTTTCCTCACTAAAAATTTCCGGCCCATTCGTTCCTAATACCGCAATTTATAATCGGGTTCTATAAAATCTCTGTATAATATAGTTAAAAGCGGAGAACACGACGGGGTTTAGATGTGCGGATGAAATACGATCCCAGAGAACGAGTTTGTGGTGCCTTGTTGGTTTTGAACAATGCGTCATAAAATTCATTGCGAACTTTTTATACATTCAATGTACATTTGAGTATAATATAAAAAGTTACGTCAAGTATTTAGCAATATCTTAAGATTATTAGACACTACACAACAATATTTAAACAGAAGCCGTTGTTTTCTCAGTACTATTAGTATCTGATCTATCTACCATTTCATTAATCAAATTCAATGGCAGGAACCTGGACATTTTTAAGGGGTTGCTTGTTTTAAAACTTTTTTATATAACTCTATGAGGGTTTCCCGTAAACATTTGATATGAAAAACCTATTAGAAAAAAAGTGCTTTGTGTTGTACAACACAGTACAGCTATATCATTATAATTTTTTTTATTGTGTTGTATACTTCTGAGTCACAGACGCCTTAGGCTTCGAGGTCTTTAGTCGCGGTCCGGTAAACACTATGACGGAATAGAAACAATAGCCTTCTCACGGAGTACGTTTTATTCACTATCTTACAGAGGACTTTATATTAAATAATACACATAATATTATTTCCTGTACAATTGGTGAAGTTATTGCTTGAAGCTATGCTTGCAAAAACTGCGCTTTCTTCTCTAAGCTCGGAACAGAATATCGAGAAAGTAAATGTTCTGAATAGTCTCGTCTAACATTATTTCCAACAATGTAATAGCTTACGGTTACTGTTCGAATGGGTAGGAACCGCCTATAAAATAACATCTCATGGTCGTTATTCGGAACACAGAATGTAAACAAATAGCAGATTATTCCACATTATATTATTATTGGTAACATGTACACATTTAGATGCAAATAATTATATTTCCTTACTCTGAATATTGATCATGAACAAGCCAAGTAAATGCATGTCAAATGACAGGTTGTAAAAAAGCATTCTAAAATTATCTTTTCTTGTCGAGCCCCGGGGTAAGTGGATCTGAAGAGTACTATCAAGCGCTTTGAACAACACAAGTATACAGGTACTTCCCAAGTTCCGGAGGCAGTTGTTCAATAGTATCGCGTCGTGGGAATCGGCGGCAAGTAGGCTCCGTCTTCTCGACCTGGTTTCGTTCACGTACTGGTTACTTTAAGCGACTCTTTGAATGGTAAATTTACAATTTGTGGGCCTCATCAACCATTGACACAATACAATAGATTTTCTCATGATTCGGTTTTTGAATTGTTTTTTTTAGATTATTGACTAAAATTATGTTATTTACGTTTCCTGTTCACTCAACCCTTATTTATTTATACCAACGATAATTTTACAGCCAAATTTTTCATTAGAGAATGGTAATTTTCTTGATGTAGTAGGTACCTACATAAAAGTATTTACATTATATGGTGTCTGAGGGAGTCGTGAGTCACGCCACGCGCCATGAGGCCCGCCATATGAAAGAAAACGTATGAATGGGTCATTAGGGGGGCGGTCTGCCTAAACGTTTCCTACGACTACTACGACATTGATGTATTACAAGTGACGCTACAAAATATTCATACAATCTGGATCAGGAAATGAAAATGCATCACGTTTTCCAAGCTCAATCATTCACCATGATTCTGCAATTAAGTTTATGTAAATACCATGATCTACCGTTTCGAATGAAACAAGAACCCATCGTTAAGTTCTATTTAATATCAAATTTACATGAAATAGCGTCATTTAATTCGAATTATGTAATTATTAAGCAATGAATTTGATTTTTATCGGAGTTAAATAACTTATAGCGAATAATGTGGCGATTTAATACGGTTACTTTGAATAGCAAATATTGGTCGGTAGTGCGTTTGCCAAATCTCTAAAGAAAGCGTGACGGGACAGTGAACAGTAAAAGTGTTACTAAAAGACAACCTGTTGTGACACAAAGTTGAATTCATTGTTTATTAAACAGAAAGAATTAAATCAACAGGAACAATGTTGGCAAAACATTTTATGAATACTCATGCGCATTAATGGACTTCATCTTTAACGATCACATTCGAAATAATGCAGTTGATAATATTTAAGTTTTGCTGCCATAGAAACCCTTGCAGCAGAATTTAGATGGTCACATAACCGTCACCGGTATACAAAATGAGTTCATCTGTACCATTTCATTGTCATGTTTATCTTTACTGTAGGGCCTAAGGATAAGCCTTAGGCCCTACATTCTATACAAACGAAGACATGGATATTAGAAGTACATATTGGTCTGGAATGACGTCTCTGCCCTGAGACACAAGGCATTAGGGACTCGGTACGGATCGGACGTGCGTGCGTGCATCTAACTAAACTTGTATTACTTATAAAAATAAGTGTTAATAAACGGATTGTTTATCTCTTAATTCTACTTCTGATCTTTTTATTTCTCCTTAAATCAGAAATCTGTCTAATTTAAAAAAATATCATTGTTGTTGTAACTTACTTAAGTACTCATAATTTTTTTTAAAACATCAAAATGTAATTCACTCATTATTTTGGCACTGAGATTAAGCGTATCAAATATTTTGCACTTGCAATAAATTATGTATAAATGCTTGAAAAATAATACCGTCCTTCATTATCATTTGAGTAAGAAATCCAAAACGTAGTAGGTACATATTATTGTTAGAGCTACAACAGTATAATGTCGTAATATTACAACATATTAGCATAAAAATGTTCACGCGCTTGGGTAATTAAATTTAATGATAATTACTTTACCAAAAATGCCTGATAAAACTATATCAATCCCCTTATTGGTATTCTAATTGTAAGAAGAAAAAACGGGAAGTACACTTAGCTCATTTAGGAATAAAAAAGCCACCATTTCAAGCATTTGCAGCTATTATCGTAATTCTAACTGATATTGTAAACGCGAAAGAAAGATTGTTCCTTTTCACGCCTAAACCACTGAAAAGATCATCCTCAAATTTTGCATATACGTTGTCAGATGTACAGAAACGGACATTGGGTACCTTGCATCCCAAAAAGTACTGTTACCGAAGAAAACAACAATAACGTTCTTATGATAATAGATGGCGCCACGTGTCTTGAATTATGATTGAAAATTAAATTTCTCGCGGTAAAAACGCGGGCAACAGCTAGTTATGCAGCTATAAAAAACAGAGAAAAACAAAATTCTTACCGTTAGTTCAAAAAAACTACATCCTCCATAATTGCTTCTTAATCTCCGAGGTTTAATTGTCTATTGTTATTTGTTAGATTAAACGGAACATTCGCTGTGGAAACACCGCATTCAATTGTATCTTGAAACATTGAAACTATTATCAGATTTGCAACGGGTATATTAATATTTGGTGAGTCGTGACAGCCTATTGGTATGACCGTTGACTGGCAAGTCTGAAGTCGAAGGTTCAAACACAAGGCCCAACCTCTGACTTTTCGTAAGTTATGTGCGTATTATAAATTAATTATCAGTTGCTCTGTGCCTCGGAAAGTACGTAAAGCCGTTGGCCTTGCGCCTGATCACTCTCCGGTCGTGTCGGATTGCCGTCCCATCGGACTATGAGAGTGAACGAATAGAGAGTGCACGATAAATATCTCTGTAAAGATTATTATTCCGAAGACATTTTTAATACTTATTATTTTGTGAATATTTGTCAACATGGAATGCGTTATAATTTGCGGTGGAGAGCTCTTAACAGCATTGCAAAACTATTGAAAATAGAACTTATAAACAAGCGACCATAGCTATTCGGTTTTGCGACATAGACATTATGTAACCGCCCATAAGTATCACAAGTATTTTGAAGTCAAGTGATCCAAGCATATCATTAGCCTTAATAGATGAAGATGTCGTGAAACAATTCATGTAAGTCATAAGTTCATAACTTTTTAATATTAGTTAATTATTCAATGAATAATGTATAATCTTTAAAAACACAGGTCAAGAATATTGCTATCATATTATGTAATTGGTAGGTAATCAAGTTAAAACTGCAATCGTATTTAACGACATTGCGCATGATTTTAATAAAAGACTTTTATAATTGCATTTAACTATCTGAAAGAAGATTAATCCAAATGTAGGTGAAATTGTGTACTAATATGACATGTGAAAGTAGTCTGGAGTTGGCGCGTGCGTGTGCGCGCGTCCGGCGGCCATGATGCGCGACCGCCACGCACCATTGCGCCCGCGCAGATGCACCGCGGTGATTCAATCAGCTGGCCTTTATCACACACAACATCATACATTGGAAATTTTGACAAAAGCAATAATAGAGAACCAAAACGGGTTTTTTAATGATTACTTAAGATCACTAATTAAAACATCATTATCCATAACAAACCGGAATTTGCTTATTATATTAAAAGTTAGAACTAGATATTTGTTACATGAAATTTAGAAATCAAAATGAATGTAAATTATTATATTATTGGCGTGTGCAAAAAGAAAGTGACAGTAGCTTAACGATTTTAGCAAATTGATAAATGAATTATTAATAATATTCTGAAACGTATGCTACACTTTAGTAATACCAGAGCAATCATGCTAAATTGCTATTAAAATTAGAAGGTCTCTAATTCTCGAAATGGTATTGAAACTGGAAGCGGATTTCTCTTATGCCCATTTTAATAGTTTGATTTAGTGACTGAGGATGTAATTTTTAAAAATGTGTAACTATTCCGAAGCATTCGAAATTTCTTATTAAGTTTATACAGAACATCCGTTCTAAGCATATTTACTTTCTCAAAGTAGACGTGACGTGAGTGATTCCCAGAAAAGCAAGGACTATAAAGATAAGAAAATATACTAAGAGCAGACAAGAATAAGGATCCATTACGAGTAGTAGTCACGTGAGTTCACCATAAGATCGCTAATGGAACGGATAAACACGTGCATAGCGTGAAACGCAGAGGTGCGAACGATGCAAATGCGAGTGGAGAGCTACCGTCCTACGGTATTGTGATGCAACTAAAATAAGCCCCCATTAACCAAGTGTAACAAAACCAGTAGCTAGCTGTACAATCTTCGTGCTAAATAACACATACCGACATATTATGTCCATTATTGACGAAATGACGGAAAAAATAGCCCGGTTTTGAAAACCAATCGTCCAGATCATTTATTTTTGCGTAGAATTAAACGCTTGCAAAGGATCGATTGGAAACAGTTTACGAAAGAGAAATTATTTTCTTAAAAATAATAACGAAACGGATTCAAAAGAAGACATAATACCTATTTTTTTTTTCAGCGAAATTACGACACAACAATAACATTAAATAACAACGCTACTTCGCTGTTGACTAACAAGATTTATTTTTGGCACCTCTAGAATCCAGAAATACTCGAAACCGCATAAGAATAACACACATAGATATTCGTTTGAAATTAGGAGTGTGGTGTAAGACTGTTGAATCCAATTACGTAGGTTATTAGTTTAGTCAGCGATCGCGATAGACGGTAGACTCAGTCAAGTAATTGATGAGTTGTTAAGTTGTCAGTAATCCAATCGTGCGGCATTATGTCAGTGTTGCTGTGGGGTCGACGGACTTTCATTCACTGCCTCGTGGCCAATGGTTGACATAAATTTTTATGATGCAGTCTATAATACATATAATGCCCCCATTAGCCAATTCAGTTCAATTAGTGGTTGTTGCCGAGATTTGTTTTGATTTTCATTGTAGCAGATCGTTTTATTTATAACAGTGAAGAAGGGTCTGTTTTAACTTATGGAATGAAAGTAGAAAAGGCGTACATTATCGAGTTTAAAACAGTTAAGACTATTTAAACAATGATATAATTATGTTAAAATATTGTCGCAAGAGAACGCCGACAAAAACTTCCAATGAAAAAGCTTGCGAGAGTAAACGAGCCGTGTCGTCTATATTAAACACATGTAAGTTAAAACAGTTTGTTTTGCTTAATGCCCCGTTGACTCTGATATTTATAGATGATATAGTAAATTTTGGGGCCATCTTAAATGTCTTCATGCGTCTCCCAAGTCGTAGATAATCTGATAGCTTAATAAACCAGGCGAGTAACATTTTATCACAACTTTCTACAGCGTCATTAGGGTTTATTGCTCTTGTTAAGTCCTCGTATTCACGTTTTATTATAACATTTACTTAGGAATTTAGCCAAAACATGTATGAGCAAAAGGCAAAACTATAAATACAAAGAGGTATCACACATTTAGGTCTAGCGATAGCGCACGTCCTTAGCATCACGAGTCGGGGAAACTTGTACCCTAGCGTGTAATCAACTGTAATGGACGGAAACTTTTAAGAACAATGTTACCCTAAGTATAGTTAAGTGTTTAAAACGTCGTTTGTACAGAAAAGGGATAAAGAGCATTGTTTTCAAATGGTGGTTAGACATATGACATGACGTATGATGTAGCTCATAGCTACATCATACTTCTAGTACAGAAACTACAATCGATAAAGAAAATCGTATAAGAAATGACATCACCGGTCTTAAATTCTCCATCGTGTCTAATTTCGAAAGACATATTTCAGTTTCTCATCATCGCTGTCAACGAAGCACAGCGGTTTCGTCCACTGCACGATTTGATCATTTTTCGTCTAATCCGGTTACCAGCTGTGACGTAACCCGCCCCCGGGTGTCGCTCGTGCTAAAAATACTAGCACGTGCTCTCCAGGCACGACATGTTCTCGATATAATGATGGCTCCTACCATAATATTTATTACACATGACAAAGTAAATTTCATGTTCTACTTCTTCAGTGGTGAAAAATTTTGCTTATATTTCTATTTACAATCAGTGTTGACCTTGGCGATCCTGTTTAGAGATTATGGGTAAAGCCTGACCTTAATCATTTATAACGTTAGCATTGTAAACATTAATGATTCACGTGTCTTTATTTATCAATGTTTAAAAAATTAGTTATGGTTTACTATTTCAATCTTGTTTAAATTCGATTTGCTTTCAACAGGATAACGTCATGTTTTGTTGCCGATAATTGCATCTAGATTCTCGTGGTCTTTCCTTTTTTAAATAAGAACAACTTATTTATCTGATTGGCTGGCATTTAGACAGTTAATGTTTTAAATGACAGTATTTCGGTTAGACTAAAGAAGTGAAGTTTATTTTAATTCTTTGATCCAGTTGGTGATGAAAACGCTAACGATTATGAACTCGTGTCATTTAGGCGAGTTATTCTCGTAGTAGGGGTTAACATCCTGGCGCTGGTTGCCAACGCGGATGCAAAGCTGCGACAGACAATGCGGGTAGAGGGTTAATCACTACGCCAGAGAGCCATCAATCGTCACCAGCGACATTCTACAGGAGTGAGGGCGTTCGGACGCAGAGTTCCGATTAAATTACATTGGCATTATTAGTTAAACGATTTATTAGCATTTTAAGTAGTTTTCTATAACCATCGTGGTTGTAAAATGTCACAGCGTTGAAAGATAAATGTGTTCCAGATTATATTAGATGGAACGCACAACTAGACACACACAACTAGAATCACTTTAATCACACTATTAGCATTTATGACAATTCATAAGTGCCTGTAAATGGTTCACATGACTAAATATTTGATTTTGAGTTCATTTGACTTTATATGTAGTAGGTACTTACGTGGAAATAATATGATTCTTTTCAGGTTCGAACATGTAAGTATATCGAATACAAATCGAATACAAGCAACAGTTTGAGTCCCACAGGTACTTACCTGTGGGACTTAGAATCAAACTGTTGCTTGTCAAAATTAGAATCAAAGAATAAGACTAAATTAAGACTTCTTAAGTACAGCCGAAACGACAGCTAAATACTTAATTAATTAGAAAGAGACACGTCACACGTCAAATGTATAAGTATAGCTGATTGTTTCTCGCACATAATCCTTCTTAACTCCATCCCTACGGGCAAACAGGCATCACTGGTCAGTGCAAAACATTTATACGTGACAAGAGTACCTACTTCAGTTAATTCAAATATATTTCTTTGATTTTCTTTTTTAAATTATAAATGGACACACCAAGGCATTGGCGAATCAATTACAAACATGTTATTACTTGTGAAGTAAAAGCACGTGAAGCTGTTTATAGGCATGTTAAAACAATTGCGTGGGAAGGTGATGTCGTACAAAGACATAGAAAGTTGACCTCTCTTTCGGATGTCCAGATAACAAACTTTCATAATATGTCTAAATGAAAAGAAGACTTTTCTAACATGATATTGAAGTGCACACAACACAAATATTATGGTCGATTGAGAATATTTAAAAAAAGTTTAGCCACATCGAGTCCTTTATAAGGCATTCAATAGATAGTTGGCCGAACATAATTTGATATTTAAATAGTGTCTGTTTCTTTAATATAACAGATAAATATTCTTAACAAAACCTTAATGTACTATCGCGGACACGAACGGTGCACCACTTTGCGATCAAAATGCTTTGAACGATGCTACGTGCGAAGAGGCGTGCTAGAGGTACGTTCGGACGCCGGGTGCAAGCGATTCTAACCTTAAGAGTGGTGCACCGGCTTTGTCCACGATAGTACGTTTCTAATGCATTGGATAACGTTTAAGGACAATGACAGACATGACAAAAACAATAACTATACGACATTGTCACGTATTAGAGATCAGCGTTACAATGAAGTGCTCTTACATAATGATTTACAAACAGATCTCATTTACTCAAGCAGAAAGAGAATGAATGTAGTATGGAGATATGATGAACAAGGGTCGTTTGACCTTTCTACCAGAAGGACGCCGGCGACGAGTAACAATTGATTTAATTTTTTTTTCTTATTTTTTATTTGTAACTTGAACTTTTTCAAGTAAATAGGTGTAAGACTTACTTTTTTCGAAAAAAAAGACAATTTGCAACTTCTAATCTCTACTTCTACCACCATTTGGTAAGAGAAGAAATCCATTAATTATAATGTGCTTAGTTTTTTAAATGTAGGTATATTAGTGTTGGCTTTTTGCCAAAAACTTCATCATACTTATAACAAAAGCTTCGTATAGGGAGGTAGGAAAACTAACAACATGGTTTTAAAACTGGTTTGATATTATGTCAGGTTAATTTGCTAGAACGAAACAAGTACGCTGCTACGCTTATTGACTTGACGTATACCTTTCAAGACAGTCGAGATTGCTTTGAAAGATTGATTTGCGATGAAAAGGTTATGTAGAGTATCACACAAATGTGAGTCAGGTACTCAGGTACCTATTTGGTTAAATTAATCAGTGTTTGCTTAGAAAGCGACTAGAACTCTAGTCTTCTTTTCCGGTCAGCTCTGCCATTATTTTCGGCACCTAATCTATACAACCAAAAATATTAACAATGTAACGCCCACTCCGAAAAAAAGTTTGAATAAACACGTAGAGAATGATAGACACAGACCATACCTACCATGTGCCATGAGCTTCTCACCTACGCAAATGTAAAGATCCATATAAATGCAAACAAGATTACAACACACGTTGCTCGTATGGCGCTAAACCGGACCTATCGCGTATGCAGTTACATATCATGTGAAAGATTTCTATAAAATATTCATATGTTACGTTCGATTACGTCAAATTGTTCTTAATTAGTTGGCTACTGTCAACATTATTGCAGTTCGAAGTTATTGACATCGAATATAATTATAGTTTACTTAAACTTTAGACTCCCCGAAGGATCTAAACATGCGCCTGTCTTTTGTAGCCCCTTTTCTGTACCCATAAAATGTAAATTGGATAGTTAGCGACTAAGCAACTCGGTTGGCATTGACACAGTACGACCAGTCACGCGGGTTCAAGACCAGCCAGTGTCTCTCTTTTTCAGTGTTCTAAAAAAAATGATGATCAGCATAACTTGGCATAGTATAGATACTTGCTTCCGACTGCTGCTTCGACCGTGTGATGTGTGAGCCTATGTGTTATTCTGATGTACATGCTATATTTCTGTAAAGTTTCATTAAAATCCATTTGGTAGTTTTTGCGTGAAAGAGTGATAAACACCCCATCCATCCATCCATCCTCACAAACTTTACATTTATATTGTAACTAGAATGTGTTTGTTTTTTGTTTATTTGTTCACTCTCTCGACGTTTGGACAGGTCAGAGAAGTACCTACGAGTACATAACATAAAATCAACATTGACAGTAAAATGACGTTACATTTTGATGTTATGAAAATATCAGATTCAGCTAAATTGGAACTAAATAACCATAGAACTAAATAACGGCCGGTGAAAAATCTGCAATGTAGATATTGAAGTGTATTCTCGTTGGTTGCCAAGATTATACGAGTATCTGCATTGTGCATAAGCAGTAACGGGTTCGCAAATATCAAACTGCGAGGTGTTTTTTAGGTTTTTGCGTATATTACAGACAAATTATGCCGTAGTAACTAAGAGAATGATTTGAACTTAAAAAAAATACGCAACAAAATAGTTTGCCTTGTGTCTTCAACGACAACTTACTGAATATTATGATAAGTACTAAAAATAACCCCAAAATAGGGAAACATATACATAACAACACGTTCAGAAAGGGAGGTGAAGGAGGAAAATATCCAAGACGTATGCAGTGAATCACACAATACTTAGACATAAGTAACGTAGGTAAACTATCTAAGTTTAAGTATCTAAGTAAAAAGGATGCTAAGACCGTAGATTCAGTAATAAATGAGACGTGAAGGGAAACCTAACGAGTCCTCATCACAACTTTACGATACTTTTATTGGAGAAAGTTATAACTCCAGCCTTGATAGAAAGTTATTTAACTTTGTTTTTATTGGCAACTTAAAAATAAAAGTGCGAAAACGTGCTACTAACAATAATATTACGTCGTAAATGTAAAGTGTGGGATGATTACTAATTCTTCAAGGTTGTAGCAAGGTGATAATTATTGTTGTTAGCTGTAATTATACACAGACTACAATACTCCTTTTAATAAGACCAGTGTAGTTCGAGAAACATTAACATAAATTTTTCTGACACTGCAATTTGCTATTCTAGTTACTTGGATTTTTGTCGATTCATCTAGTTACTGCTATAAATTCTCTAAAATCGCTACTAAGATTTTACAATAACTTTTAGAGTAAATATAAAAACTATATAACTATATTAATCCTAACACAAAGAAGGGAAGAAATTAGACCTACAAGCGATTTCCCATTGTCAAGCTTAAAGTCTGTGACACTATATTGGCTACACAGTACATGATAGTAAAACTGTATGTTACGAGTTTTTGCGTCATGCGCTGTGCTATGCGATAATGATGCGCTATTATCTATGACTTCCACGTACCAGGTGTTGCGAGTTGTTTAACATTTGTTGTCTAAAGGATTTTGATGGAACTTTGTTTATTACATTAAGAAGATGTCGCATAAAATTTGTTTGATTCCTTATATCAATATGCATTTGATTTGCGGTTTTAGTAGTTAAAGTCTAAGAGATATGGTATTTCCGTCTGATGTTGTCATCAACCCAGGTAGATAGATGGATTAGATTCACAAAGAACAAACACAACATGCACAAAGAATTTAATGGTAAGGTATCATTTCGGTTTTTTATCAAAATTAATTAGAATGCGTGTCATCGTAAGTCTATTTGTTTAATGTACCTATATAGTGCCAATAAATTCCCCTATTAGAAACAAACAGCTATCCATATAATAGTCTAATGCAATGGCATGGCGTATATATGGAATCAATTGTTTTCATTATTTATACGCTAAGTAGATAAGCAATTACATTATCTAAATCGACACATTATTTGTATCTATACCCTAGTTTGATATGTATGTATGGGCTCGGTCGACTAAGAGTAATAAAAGTGTCGATAAATGTTCTGATTTTAATTTCCCTATATTGCTAAATATGCTCGTAAGATACGTAAACATCTCGCCCATCTCCCTACATAGCGTACGGCAAACGGGCGATAAGCCTAAATGTATGTACAACATCTGTTTTTTAAACTGCGCGTGTCTGCTGTGTACATTATTTATTCTACGTTACCATGTTTGTATTGAACAGTGGGGAGCTTGTCTATTTTCGGTGTCCCTACTTCTAGTTTCAATAAAATTGCTGTCAATAACAAATGTGGTTCGATGTCTGATAACTAAACTTTTGCAATATCCTTATTGGAGAATGGTAAAATAAGTAAATTATCAAAATAGAAAATTTTAAACACGTTGCTTGTTTAGTTTAGCAGTTTTGTAACATCGCCAGGTTTCCTGTCAATAAAAGTTATGATGTCTATCAATGTCTTGTTTATTGAACTATACAAATTATGTCCAATATTGACCAAAATGTTAAAATTATTATTTAATATCTTTTGGTGTAGTGTCTGTAAAATAATATTAGTTTTGAATTTACAATTTAGACCAATTACTTATATTTAAGCTAGATACTTTACCTACTTGTCGACGATAATGAGGATAAAAAAGACCACATAATTACGGAACTTACCATTTCTTTCTTCAAATAAGCGAGTTGTGAGTCGAGATCTGTGGGTGGTTTCTCTGAAGGTGGAGAGGGTGTGTCCGGCAAATCAGGCTCGCCTTCTGCAAAGCCGCTTAGACTCTTAGGTAGAGGTGGTAGCCCTTGCAGAGACATGGTGCTGATCGCGCGGAACTGCTTACGTAGTCTGTCCACAAAATTGCACTTTAAAAAACATATTGCTTGAAAATTTCTGATTTCTCAAAAACAAGTGACAAAAGTTCGCTATTATAATACTAACCAACAACCTAGGTAACTAGATAAACTTTTAGGGAAACAGACTTGATAACTCGAACATTTTTTTATGATATATCCTTACTGCGCTTAATATGGATTTTAAGGGCTTGTAGGCTTCAATTTAAACGCTCTGAATCACCATCTTAATGCAATCGATTCCGAATCGTGATAACTCAGCTACAGAGGTTACACTAAACGTAATTTACCTTAATTTAATAACAAAGCAATTAATGACCTAGATTTGTATAAAGTATTGACGGGTCTCAACGTTCTTAGCCGGCTTCAATCCAATCGTATGACCTTTAAACACAAAACCACTACATACCGAAACCGCGGAAGAGAAGTTGAATGTAAAGATTTATTTATAAGATAAGTGAATTAATTTTTAATTATTATCATTAGTTGTTCAAAACCCACCTAGATTTAAGGTCATCATCGAGTATGTATGCGTAAGCCTGATCGTCATCCGTATTCCCACTAGTTACGGATGACATGGCATAGTTTTGTTCAGAGTCCTCAGAATCACAGTGTCCGTTGGTTTCTGCATCCTCTGCGGAGTCAACAGTTTCTAGTGTCTCAGGCACGTTTGGCTGCGAGCGCATCGTCTGCAGCTCGTAAATCAACATTTCGTGGTTGTTCATGTCCTTCATCAATTCCATTTCCGTAGTATCGTTCCCGTTACTTAAATTCTCCGTGCTTTTCCCTTTATCTATGACAGTGTTCGCCTCATCTTTATTATTATTTCTACTAGCGAGGATCTCAGAAATTAACATTTCAGTGACTCGTGATGTTTTCCTTTCCAATGAGTTATTGTTTGTATTTACATTTTCGTCCGCTTTTGGACTTACAGGCTGTGTTTGGATAGTCGCCGGAGTACTCACTTGTTTTGAAGGACTATTCCGTAACCGGTCATCAAATTCCTGAACTTCTTCTACAGACGCATATGGCGCTTCTGCTACTGGGCTTTGTGGGGGCTTTGCATCTATGGGCGACGAATAAGGACTGATTTCAGGTGAACCTTTAGACATTTTGCTATTTACAGGACTTTTATGTATGGGAAGGGGTTTCATTGATTTTAACTTAGGTTTTGGCGACAACGGTGGTGGAGGTGCTTTACGTAAAGGTAAAGTTTTTTCAGCAAAACTGGAGGATTTTGAAACCTTACATTTTGAATCTTGATCTAGTTTGTTTGAGGTTGATAGCGATCTCACTAGTATTTGTTTACAAGTTTTGACCGCTTTTGAATTTAGAGATTCATTTGATTTTTTATTAGATGTCGGTGTAGGAATAGAACTACTGTCGCTCGAGCTTCGTCTCGAATTTTGACCGCTAGACCTTCTTTCATCAGACGAAGAACTTCGATCGCTGATGACATCTCTGATGAAAGACTTAACTCGAGCCAAACCGTTTTGTTTGGGTGACACAGTTGATTCACTGACAGTATTTGCTCTATCCAAAGTTTTAGATTTTTGAGTATAGTGGTTTTCTTGTTTGGAGAAGGCGCGAGATTTAGTAAAGCTAGCCTTAGAGTCCGCCACGGCCTTCCTCGTTTTTGCCAGCGCCTCCGCGACCACGCTCTGGTTAGGCCGCGGAGGCACTGGAGGTGGTCCTTTGACTTTGCTGTTCTTCATTGGTTGTGTGTTGGTTTGAACCATCAGCATGCTTGAACGAAGCGACACTCGAACAATACTATAATATGCGTACTATAGTAGAAGGAGCGCGTTAACACCAGCACCGCGTAAGACACACACGAGAGCGCTCGGTACGCGGGGCGATACGTCCGTCCCCGCGAGCGCGCGGAACTCACTGCCTCACTAGTCAGTAGTCAGGCTGAGTGTTGTGGCGGGCGACCACCGGTGTGCCGGCCAGGCGTGAGGCGCTTTAGCGCTTCGCCGCTACGACGCTACGTCTTTCAGACATAAACAACTTCTATCTACATCGTAACAATTACCTCAAAAAATATTTTGTTCCTAGCTTCATCATAGCTATTGCGTGAGGTTTGTGCAGTGGGTACCATACCGCTTAACAATGAGTTGACCTACACTTTTAATAATGTAAAAGTGATTGTTTACTATGAGAATGAATGCAACAGTGGCTACCGGTCCACAGCGCACACGACATGGCTATTGTTGGTGATTTCGAAAGTACTCTCTGACCCATTGTTTTACGGCAATCAAATGTTACACTACAGTTGTTGTTTATAAGTATTTAGGTTGGAAGAGCTTCGTTACAAAATGTTAAATGTGCATCTAATATTATACTTCCTATTGTATGGTATGGTATTGTATACCTACTTTGAATATGTGTACAATACATGTATAATCTTGGATATTAGTAAACAAGGTTTAAATATGGTTGGCGTAGCGGTTAAGTGATTCGCTTTCTGCAATTAGTATTGCATATTTTATACTTTTACTCCCGCACGGGGCTAATATTTGTGTATCCATAGATATTATGTATCATTATGGTTGGCGCTATCTAGGGGAGCAGGGCACACAGCTCTTTCAGCAGTGGATGGCGAAAGATTTATAATATTAGGTATGATGATGATGATAAAGTACTTAAAAAAAGATGATGAAAAATGTAAAGAGTAAAAAAAGTAATAACCTGCCTTAAAACTGAATAGGTATTATCTAATCACTCAGGGATTAATTTTTATTAGGTAGGTTTTTGCTATTATTTTTTTGTTTTGGTATTTTGCTAAATTATACTAAGTAATCATGTCAGACAAAGTCCATGAAACAGAATTTCGAAAATGGGAAAAAATAGGCGCCGTTTAGTCATTAGTAATCATATATGAGGTGAGGAAGATTCTTTCACAGTTCACAAGTCACTGCAACCAGAAAAGATCTATGCCTCAGAAGATTACAGCAATCTTCAAGTTGTAAGCCGATCCAAAAATAAATATAATATTATAAAACTTTTGTAATTTTATGTGTATCCCTACTTCTGTAATGGTATATGTGTACATAAATGATTAAATAATACATAAAATATCCTACAGTTCAAAATCTAACAGACAAATGTCCCTCAAGTGAATGATGTAAATAATCTTTTTTTATCTGTTTTATTTTTCAGGGCTTCAACCATTCTAGGTGGCTATGCCAGCCCCATCGAAGGCATTCAAGTAAATATTTTAAAATAGTAATTTTAATACACTGCAATTTATTGAATAGTTTACGCATATAAAGTTAAATTCTTTATACCTATGTTATGGAATTTTTGAATAGTAAAATGTAATTGTTTAATAATATAACTGAATACTGATTTGATTTGTTTATTCTTCAAAGACTTAACATATAAGTATTCTGTAAGCTTGAATTGTTAAATAAATTAAAAACTGGATTAATTTGGCAAATGTTTTTTTTTATGGTAATAACAGTAGTGAATTTAAAGTGTGATGCGGGGGAGAATTTATTCACCTCTGAATAATAGTCTGATTAGGTTTATTTAGGACTAGCTTTTGCCCGCAGCTTCGCCCGCGTGGATGTCGAACCAGGATAAAATTTATATTTTTTGTTAATCCAGGATATATGGTTTTTATGTTTACCGAGTTTTATTCAAGTGGTTAGGTAACAAACATCTTCACAAACTTTTATTAGTGCAGATTAGTAATGATATGATGTGACAGACCTGTCCGCCCAAGTCAGTTGTTTTTGCGAGTTTCTTATTAATTATTTTCATTTAATAAGCAAAACATGTGCATAAACATTTAAATTATCCAAAATATTTATTATTGAAAACATTATATATTGCCATTACATTAACTCGTTACTCCCTATAATTATAATTAATTAAATATATTAATTGTTCCTTTATTATTAAGCTTTCATTTAAGAATTTACTTGCTACATTATGTAGAAACATTTCTCTGTCAGCTAGATATACAGAACTTTCCTACATTTTTGTTATGGTAAACTTGTAATATTATGAGGTATTTTTTAAAATATATCTTTATGCACATTTGAGAGCAATTATTCCAAATTTAAGTCTAACTAATTTATAGGGCAAAAGAAAAAGTTAAGAGTGCGCTTCGCATATTTTATTGCATAATGTCTGACCAAAAAAAGCGAAAAACCTATGTAAAAGAACAAAAGTTTCGCATCAATATCAAATCCGAACCAGGATATTTAGAAAAACATACAGATTACTTTGTTTGTAGTTTTGCTCTCGGTAGCAAAAATGTACAGAGAGTCAGGACTGGTGACCCGAGAGCAAACAACATACAGTCTATGTGAGGAGAAGCTGGTCCTGAGATCGACACCCGCAGACTTCTGTGTCTACCTTTGCGACTTATTGATTATCATGGCGAAACAAACGCCTACAGGAAACTACACTCGCTTAAATTGAAAGGGATAATATTGTGGAGAATTAGTGGTACATACGTGGTATAAACACTGTCTCGCCAATACCGAAACCCAATGATGATGTTTCTCTGCAGATAAATTACATTAAGCCCTTGGTCCCTTTACACAATTTCAAAGCATAATCGGGACACCGACCTTCAACTTCTTGATGACGTCCGTCGGAAGTCCACTTGCAGTGAGGGAATTGAGAAATTTTACAGAATAATGAGTGGCGTCATCTTGATTGACAACAGTGTTATAAAATGTGTTAAACACTTAATTCCCTTCCATTTTTAAAAGAATGCATTCGTTGATTGATGCAGCTTGATTATTTTTGGGCGTTTTAAGTTGGAGAATTCTTGAGCATGTGGATTCCTATTCAGCCGCCTATAATTATTGTCAAGCTCAACCTATGAATACAGGATCATAAAAATAATCGTTTCACCGAACCATTCACCTCATCAGCCCCAGTTCCTTGCGTCACCACAGGCAGCGTTCAGCGGAAATTGCCGCTGAACATAACTGTGACACCACCCATTATGTGTTGGTTCCTACGGATGTCTTGTAGAGTTCTGTGTACCGCATCAACTGCTTTTCTGTTTGCCATTATACATTCATCTCATCATACGATCAAAGAACAATTCCTGAGCAAATGCCTGTCTTGTCACTATTTCGTGACACATCACAAACAGGTGTTTCGTTGCTCAGTAAATTTATGGGAATCTTAAACATGAAGTGCGCTGTTTTGTCACCTCGTGGCAGTAATCCCCGAAGACGCTACTGCAATTGTAATTTTACCCTGCCTACTGATCACTGTAAGGATGCCAGTGGTTATAAATATTTTTCCTGTTCCATCAGGAGTATCCAAAAAAATCGTTTTTTCTCAGATATAAATTGACTCCTAACGCCATCTAGTTAAGAAAAAGGAAACATTACTTATGTTTTAAATAATAATAATTTTAATGCTTCAAATTATAGCGGTATTTTGTATAAGCTGAAATTTTTAAAAGTATAATTTTTAAAAGTAAATTGTTTCCTTCGGGTTTCAAATTGAAATATTTAAAAAAGAATTCCGCTGATCTAAATAGACTCTAACGCCATCTAAAACACTATGTTTTAAATAATATAATTATAAATGTTTCAAATTAAAGTGGTAACGTTTTTTATAAGTTGAAAAAATATTAAAAAGCATGTTTCCTTCGGGTTACAGCCGGTAAGAAAAAAAAGTCATTAAGAATGAAATAACACAAAAATACATAATTTTAATAACAAAAAAAAAATACTAAAGAATCCACAAAAAGTTTGCGGGACTGAGGATCGAACCGAAAACCTTACACTTCCAAGGCGTTCGCCCGACCGGAAGGCTATGAAGTCTGTTGACATAAAGTCAAAATAATCGTTCCTAAAAGATATTATTATGTTATGTTATGTAATGTTTAGCTCCTTGTGAATATAGCGTGATAATATTTTGTAAATTGCAATTTAATAACATTTTTCTCATTGTATTACAACAATTCTGCAGAAAATTCTAGAAATACGCTGCTTACTACAATGCTGCTTAATCCCATAATTATAAACGTGATAATTTATACCCTATAAGTTGACCAAGAATTTAAAAAGTATATTTGCCGAATTTCAACTAAATCTGCCCAGTAGTTTTCGCGTCAACCCTTTACATACAAACAGACAGACAAAGTTTTTTTTTTCTTCATATTCGGCTTCAGTATCGTTCCCCGAACACGTAGCATTTACTTTTTTCCAAAAATTTTCAATGTACAGTTTTTACTTCGTTACGATTTTATTATATGTATAGATAAGGTTAGGTACATATAGAATCTATATCCTATAGATCTATAGTATAGACCATACTGCCAGTGTTGCTCAGAAAATTGAGTTAAAACTTAAAGTGCTTTATCTTTGGAATTTTAGACGGAACAACATCTGTCAGGTCATCTAGTCCGAAACAAAAAAAAACCTGCAGCTTCATACATTGCAATACTTATTTAAGCATAAACCATATTTTATAATCTGTTAAATTATGGTTTTCTTACAAAAATTGCTGCCAGATTATAGATAGGGGATATAATCTGCCGTATCTATGGCTGTCATAACTATAAAACCAGTTTTATTTTATATGATATATATACTTATTATAAAAAACAATAAAAATACAACAACTATCCCAACATGTACCTAATGTATGCTTTCATTAGCCCTAAAACGACACTCTGACCTATTTGGAGATAGTGTAGTCAGTGTAGTGCAATGGATGTATGAAGTCATAATGATTTCTTGTCAACCATGTAAAATATTTGTATTGTATATGTAAATAAAAGTAGGTATGTATGTTTGTAAATAAAAGTAAAGAGTTCTGTACTTACATGTTACTTGTTATTGAACTTCCAATCTTGTCTGCACATGGGGCACTGCTGCTGCGGCTGGGAGTGGAGCCACTTGACGATGCAGTGGATATGGAAGCAGTGTGAACAAGCTCCCCACACTAGCGGGCAGTCGTCACCAGGAAGCTTGCAGTCTGGGCAACAGCTGTCGAAGGGCATGCGGCATATACCGCAGTTGTCGTCATTGGCTACCCACCGCCAAGTCGCTACGCCCGTCCAACCTACGCAGTAGACGTATATGAAGAATGATATCATCAAAATAGAAACAAAGGTGGTTACGACAGATACTAACTTTTAACGGTCACTTTCATATCACGAAATTAGCATTTCATTGCTAAATGAAATAATACTTAAAAATGGACTACGGAACAACAAAGTTCGAAAACAGCTCAATAATTATTTTTTATAATAATATATGTATTAAGGAAAAAGGGAAAAGCTATGAAATAATCGGTAGAGTAGAAAGTACAAACAAAACAATTCATTGATTGAAGTTGAACTGACACTGACAACCAAATGACAAGACAATTTGACTATTATTTTGACATTGATGTGACAAGTCACAAAATCGTAGAGGAAAAATTTTCACGATTTTTCTCTAAGATCATCATCATCAGCCGGAAGACGTCCGTCGTCCACTGTTGAACAAAAGCTTGGAAGAATGATGACAACAGAAAAAATTTTCTTCTAAGAACAAAAGCCTCCCCTTCCAGACTCTTTTTTGCCAAGCTGAAATTACTTACTTATTTTTTGTAATCTGTGGCGACAATCGACAAAGACGACAATATTCTACATTGAGACATAGAGGATAGAGGATTTTTTTTGAGAATTGAGATAACAAATGTCACAGAAATAATGAGTGTTTGATGTGTTGGAGTTTATTTATTATCCTTATTTTATTGATAAAATAGAGTGGATCTAAAATTTAACATGACCGCGTTTGACGTTAAATACGACGTAAGTTGTTTATTTAGTTTTCATTTTATACAACTTCAATCAATAAATTATTAGAGTTTTTTTTCAATAAATTCTGTTCAGGTAGAAACACCCCAAAGATCAAAATTTCTTCACTAAAAGTATAATTCAGGTGGTTATGAATCGATAAATTGGGCTAAAGATCAGATATAGTACTAAGAATTCAATGTATACAATTTATGACTCATGATTTCATTAGCCTAACAGAAAAATCCTAAAACATTTCTATGACATGACAAGGTATTTAATTTATTGAAAAACAATCCAATGAAATCTGAAATGATGAAAAATGTAAATGTATAATGTATTATCGTCATTTGCTCTGTAGTGACCTGTTCATATTGTTTCAGATGTATCCTGCTGGGGATGTGGGAGTGGTAGAAGGGGAGATGAACATACCAACTCGTGGTGTTCCTTCAGGTGACAGTATGGAGTTCAACACGCTTGATGAACCAATTAAAGAAACATTTGTGAGTATCCTATATAAATCTAGTTACAGTTAAGTAGGTATAATAGGAAGGTAAGATGATTAGAAGTATGTGAACAGTTGAACACACAATTATTATACTTGGCACAGACCTCTATTCTGTTTCTATAAAGTTAGTTGTTGATCAGCTGTCAGCCATTCTGCACCATCCTTTGTAATGTTTTCCTCCAACCTCTTATTTGGTTTTCCTTTACCCTTAGATTAGGACCATAGGTTTAAATACTGAATACCCTCGCCTCATTCAACAAATCACCCTGTTTAAATAAATTAGTAAAAAAATATTAGTATCAACTAAATGTCTAATGCATTGATTACCGCAATGACGCTGGCGTCCAGACACAGTTGATTTCCTTTTGCATCTCCTTTCTTGGTATTTAAAGGTTTAAACAAAATGCAGCATAATGGAGGAAGTTGTTGCAGATTTACAACTGACCATTCGTGGCACTGTAGAATTTTTTTTGCCCCTTCTTGGGTGCAGCATAGAGACCACGAAGCAAATACTAAGAGGAGATGGCATAAGCATCGGCGCACTGATACCAACCATACTACATTGGCGCACAACACGCCCCCAGGTAGTGGGTGTGGCTTATCAATCGAACTGCAGTCGTTCTACGAGTACTACTAGCGTCACTAACCAAAGTTCTCATAAACATTTATCGTTTTCTTAAGTTAAAGAAAGAAAAACATGAAGTGTTGTGTATTAGACTGTAAGAATTACACGGATAGACGTCCTGATACAAAGAATGTCGTCTCATTTCATAGTTAAGTATTTTTAAACGTAATTTATGAATAGCCTTCTAGAACATTTCTCGAATTTTTTCACTAGTTTCCTGTTGATTTTTTAGTTTTTCCACCCGACAAAAGATGGCCTTAATATATGGAGACAAATAGCTGAAAAATACATAAATATGATTTGAATCTTTACCTATTAACGTATTAAAATAGATTTTGTAATAATATAAACCTTTTTTAGTTAAGAAAAATATCGTAATTATGGTTTTAATTTGTATTTAAAAACATGAAAAACTTGTAAAAGCGACATCTATCGCTAATGCGTGTAAAAATAAATGATTTCATTCATTACGTTGACGTTGTTACCGTTGAATTTGACTTCTATTTACCATGTTGCAGGTACATTTATTTGTAAATATTAGTATTATACTATAATGTTGCCCTAGGCTTGCACAATTCTAATTACGGCTTGGAGTTCGTAACCTATGCTAGACACACTAGTGACACTAGCGGCAAATAGCAAAAACATTATGCAAGTTTGACATTTGTTATACGAGATAGTTTAGCTATATACCGCTAGGTGCGTGGGTGTTGGTGGGTGGAGTTAGCGGAGTGTAACGTCCCCCTCACACCGCAAACTGTCACGCATTTTATCGTTGCAAAATTCCCTTATGCCATCTCCTCTTAGTATTTGCTTCGTGATAGAGACCTAAAATTCAACTTTTCCACAGACAAGTTTGTTTGTCATGATGTTTACTACTATCTGTACTTAGTAAATTAAAAAAAATATAACCGACAATGTGTAGTCAACATACTACCCATGCGGATAAAGAATGGGATTAAAAATGGCGCCAGAGCTATTTGCTTCTCACTTGTACTCTGTGTCTTTGATGTATCTTGTTCCTACTCACACCTACAGCTTATATGAGGAGGAGACGCCATCTTCAATCCCATTCTTTATCCACATGGGTAGTAGACACTATAGACATAGACATAGACAAAATTGTGAATTTTAATGTTTATTCTTTTATTTTTATTACTTTTGTAACTTAGTTACAATCATTAATATTCTTTATCATTTCTAGCTTCGAGATCTGAGGGCAGTGGGAAATAAATTTTACCATGTGTTAATTCCTAGAGAGAAGTCTAGTTTGTTAAAAGAATGTGAGTTGTAGTTGTTTTATTATTTATATTTAAAATTATACATTAGTTACTTTTATTAATAGACAATGACACTCTTTAGTTTTTTTATTAGACATTAAAAACATTGTTTTAGTTTTATGTTTTTGATTCTTATCTGTAATTATCAGTTTTGACTCATTTCTAGTATCTGTTATTATCAAAAACCCATTACTTATTTTAGTAAAACATGATAATTATTTTAAATTATCATTATTTGTATTTTGTTTTATATTTAACTAATTTCCAATCCCATCCAGAAATAAAATTTCAATTTATAATTAAAATCACTTCTGAAATTCGAGTTAATAATTGAGATGTACTTGTTAATTTGTTTTTACTCGCAGACATTTCAAACAATATTAGTTTGCTATGTGTAAAAAAATATTAATAATACACACAATTAAAAACAAACTGAAAGTTCTAATTTGATCCTCACTTTAAAATAATTTTAGATCTATTATTCTAAAAATGTAAATATAAAATATTTACAATCAAATTGCTGGTCTTCCAGGGGATCTATGGGGTCCATTGCTGCTATGTACACTAATGGCCACCATACTGCAAGGTACAGAAGCAGCTGATAACACCAATGATGGTGGCCCAGAGTTTGCAGAAGTATTTGTGCTAGTTTGGATAGGAGCCGCTGTTGTCACATTAAATTCGAAACTGCTTGGCGGCAATATGTAAGTTGCACTTTTTAAATAACCTTTGACGTCATGAATCCTAACTGTAATTAATATTATAAATGCGAAAATAAGTTTGTTTGCTTGTTACCTTTTCACTTTTAAACCACTGAACCGATCATCCTGAAATTTTGAGTATATGTTGTCAGGTGTACAGAAACGGACATAGGTTACCTTTCATATGGAAAAAAGGTACTGTACCTGAGGAAAACATCAATAAAGTCCTTATGATAATAGATGGCACCATGTATCTTTCGAATGAATGAATTTGTCTAATTCGTGTTGCGGGCAAAAACTAGTAATATATAGTTTTATATCATTATACTTTATTTATAAGTCTACTACAAAATTATAACGCCAAAAATAATTCAAATTGTATTTAAAGTAATTATTTGTACAAGTGGTCTAGATAGTGATCGAAATTCGACCTTAATGCAGGTTCAGTCAGGTTTTTTGACAAATAAATCCTTTACGCGACTAATCCGTTTAAAGAGTTGTTTCAATTATTCTTTTCGAAAATAAAATTTAGCTTTCTGGACTTCTCCCATTATAATTACATGATTCACTTGTATGATTCAGAGATGGCACTGGTAGTTGCTACATCTCGCATGTTGTAGATTACTCGTCATAGTTTCCGTTATTGTACACACAGTTACACATCAAGCTAAACAAATCCAGTATGAACTGACCTCGCATTGTAAAGGTTCTACGTACAACAAGATGTCAGCTTATATTGGAAATGTATAGTTTGATATTATATTGCCGTGTGTACAGGATAAAATAAAATAAAGTTTTCATACGGAGTAACCGTAACGTAGAAGAGAATTTGGTAGTTATCTATTTTGTCTTTGCCTGAAGATTCTAGAAAGATTCTTAAGTTGCAATGCTGAAGCAATATTATTGAAATTATTTTCCATGAGGGGTAGGCTGCCCTTGGAACTGGCAACTTGAGTCACTCTTAAAAGAATATTAGAATTATGACTATTCATAAGTGCTAATGGTCTACATGAATAAAAATATTTTGTTTTACTGTTTCAGTTCATTCTTTCAATCAGTATGTGTGCTGGGGTACTGTATGTTCCCGGTAGCGCTGTCACTAGTCCTGTGCCGAGTGATACTCTTCAGCACGCAAACCACCTTCCTTTTCTTCCTCAGACTTGTCATATCAATGATTGGCTTTGTTTGGGCAACATTTGGTGAGTACCTAAAGATATGAATATTTAATTTCTGTGGCTTATTGAATCATCCCGGCTTTATATATATTTTTTATATAGTATGCATAGCCAGATAAATAAATTTTCTATTTGAGTAACCTAAAGGATGTGACGTATTTTAACGTAAGCGTTCTAGACTATTCTTGTCTTCAGAACAAAATGTTACTCTTAAAATCGCTTTTAAATAAAAAATTCGAACTTTTAGTGTACGCAATGTATGCATAAATACAAAAAAAAGAATTTATTTTTAGTAGGGTAGAGACTTGTGGGTAGAGGTTTAGCGATTAGGCGCTTCGCCTTCTGAACATGGTGTCTAGGTATTTTTGCATTGTGAAATTATAAAATTGTAACAGCATCCACAGACCACGAACCTAAAAGTGAAAATTCGTGAATTATGATCAAAGCGTCGTAAAGAATTACCTAGTAAATACGCGTCCTAAACAATGCTCGTTATTATCGGTTTTGTACTGCCTGTAGTTGATATATCGTCAACATAAACTTGTTCAATGCCAATCGCCATTCAATTTGGTTAATTATGTCGCGGTTAATGTACTTTTTAATTAGTAGGTTTATCGGAGTTTAGTACTTGCGATACCTAATAGTAGGTACTCTGATGGAGAATGGAGACTAGTACGTTGAGTACGGTTTTAAAATCGTAACAGTAAGGGGCCATCCATAAATTACGTCACGGGTCCACGAAGTGTGTCATTGTGTGACAGGGGGCGGGGAGGGGTCCCAAATTTTGTGACATCACATTTTTTTAAATATAATGTTTTATATCTAAGCATTACAACACTAATTGGCGATTTAGCACTCGCTGTTAAAAATATATAAATTTCAAAGTGTCAAATTGCAAAATATGTGACATCATCACACTAGGTAGGGTTTCACAAATGTGATCAGCTGTGATAAGGACGGGGGAGGGGTTAAAAATCATGAAAAAAAATTAGTATTGTTTCTTATGACTAGGTTATACAATCAATGGTAAGCGATACAATCTGCTAATCTCTATCGCATATCATTGATTTTATATGTATTTAAACTGAGACAAGAGACAACACCAAATACATTATTTTCTCTTGTTCTCTAAACATTCTTGCAACCGATTGGATACGAATTACGATACGAGATTGATTTGAACAATATGAAAACTATGTTACAACTAATAAGTGTTTAATTTCAAGCTTTCCTTGAAAACTTATATATTTTACACTTAATATTACACTTAATTGATCGCAAAAATTTTGGTTTCTTCCATGTAGCGCTCGTAATATATGAATTGCGCGTTGTTATTACTGTCTGTCATTTCAAACCGCCGAATGGCAAATTAACTGAATGAATAATGACCACACATGTGCCTTGAAAGACCTGTGCGTATCGTCTCGAGGGAATAACTTTGACAATAAACGGTTTTTTTGCTATATTTTCAGCTGCCACAAAGTTCCTGGGCGACAGTCAACCAGAAGGCAAGAAAGCGCTCGCAGTGTACCCAATCTGCCTGTTCTACTTCATACTATCGTGGCTCGTGGTCTCCCATAGCAACGTGTAAACACGTCGCGTTTATTGTGATACAGACTGTTTAGTGTAATTTGTGAATATATGTATGTTAAATTAAGTGGATCACTCTTGACTGTACTAAAATAATACGATATTTATTCGAACGGATTCAAATTACATCTATAGCAAACTCATCTAATTCCGTGACACTCTTAATTTGGTAGCATTCACTTTTTTACTACCCGAATTCCACTTACAGAAATTTATAGAAGGTCTCAAAGTGAATACTACCAAATTACATAAGTCATAGAATTAGATGAGCTTACCCTACGTTGATCGGTTTTTTGATACACTTACTTGTATGGGATATGGCACAATGTAAACATTCCAGTTTTAGAAACGTTGACCTGAGTCGGCACACGACGCGTAATATAACTTTGCATGTCTGAAGTTAGGTACGGGAATAATGTAGTTGGTCAACTTAAATTGATTGTGTAAAATCGAAAACTTATTGTGTCCCACGTTCGAACCGATGGACCTTAGAGTATAAAGTAAAATAGAGTGATAACGTCAACAATATTCCTTTTGTGCGTAACGTGAGCAGGTCTCACCATTAAAATGTTAAAATATCATTTTTTAAATTGTATTTTCTAGTCATTTTTGCAAAATTTAACACAGCAGTTAACCATATTATAAGCTAAAATGTAAGTTTTTTGCTCGTGGAGCCTAGTTGAACCGCAATCGATCGAGGTATGATCGCGGAAGGGCTCGTGTCGCGGCCGCGTTGTTCATACCCGTACTCACGGTTCATACTTCTGTAGAGTTGCTCTATACTTTCTTATAATACTCTAAGCGATAAACGCATTGAGCGGCGATCACTTTAAACAAATAAAATAAAATAAATTCGTGGTTTTCGTGTTGAATAGATCGATATTCAACAAATTGCAACTTGCAAGATGACGTCATAAAATGAATACGTCTCTCGCGCAAAAGTTGACAGAGATCTATTTGTAAATAGCTCCGTGAGAAGGCCGCTTTAGCATTTTAATAAAAGCGAGTGAAATATGTATTGGACTTCAGACAGGCAAAGTTATTAACGCGAACTGTACCATCACTATGATTGTAGAAAAGTTTTTGTATATACTATCAATTAAAAAGCTATTTTCCGTCTCATGTAATTTTTATTGAATTCCTTAAAACATCAATATGTGTCTAAAAATACAGGGAGGATAAAAATTCGAGACTTTTCAGTGCATGGCCACTACAGCAACCTGGCATGGACACCATCTAGACTAGTACAATAATATTAACACTTTCTATATAAAGATCACATTATTTACAAATATAGCCGAATTACATGTTTAAAGATTACAAAGATTCATAAGTTAACATTGATATTTTGAAAATATAAAATTATTTTACGTATACACATTTTTTTTTACAAATACATATCTTCGAAACGTGTAAGTTCAATCTAAAATATAGAATTGATAGTGAAATGCTTGCGTTTTACTATTACATAGCCAAACTCGTAGAAATGCAAAAACCACTACATATCGTGCGCGTGCGCAATGTCCTTACCTTATAGTTATGTACGAATGTTTGATAATCAATACATAGGCTTATATTAAATTTAAACTAGTCTATCACATAAATAGCATTTAATTCTAAATGGCATGCAATGTTATTAAAAACTTGAAGCACTACATTAGGTTCAATGTAGTTTGTTGTATACACGTCCATTTTATGAAACTTGTGAAACATCCAAGTGTTTTCCATGCAAATAATTGGCAGGTCTAAAAGATATAATTTAGACAAATAATTTATAAATACTTTTCGATCAGTTTTACTAGGTACTTTACAATTTTAATATTTAACTCCCTGAATGAAATAAAATTCTATTATAAGATTTTTTATGTAATAATGCGATGAATTTATGCCCTAAAGTTTAAAGCTGTAGGAACGATTTTGTTATAAATACTGACTACTAAAGTTGTTGTAGGTATGTAAATACATAGATCGAGAAGTTAGACACATCTACTTCACGATATAAGATGAATAATTATGAAAAATATTAATTTTAAATATTTGGCAAGGTATAAAACTCGTAAATATTATTTGGTCAATCTCAAAAGTACAATTATATAAGAAATATTTTCAATTAAATGGAGCCTCAGCTTTGCTATACAACATAAACTATAATATGATTTGAAAAATTCACATCTATGGAATTAAATAACTATGGTTAAGTTTTACACTGATACAATAACACACGTAAGACAAAATGGAATGTTAAACTGTTCAGAAATATAAACAAGCGTCCTCGCCGAGAGCATTTGTTAGGGGACATAAATATGGGAACATTGTTCACCACTCCGTGATTTCTTGCTTTTAAATTATGCTCGTGGTGACGTCGCTTTTTAATTTTTACTTGAGAACAGTTTTCGCAATATTTATGAGAAAGCTTTCGCGACAGATTGACAACTGTCGCTGAATGATGATTAAATAGTCACAAGAGTTATAGCTACCGGCAACTTAACACTCCATGTCTACCTACTCTAACGAACTACTGTACTAGTTTAACTGGACTCGGAACCGCTGGAAGTTTTATCAGGCGTTCTGGGGGGCGTAGGCCGAGGGGATGTTCTTTGGGGCATTTGGTAAGACACGTGCATCTGTATGGTATCGCGGGCTTTGCGCGCGTTTTTGTACGTCAAAGAATTTGCGCGAGGCTTGCGTCGGGAGAAGTGACGTTCAACCCACTTGAGCATCGCCAGCACTGAGTCTGTTGACGATAACCGACGCTCCGCTGATGTTTTGGTGATGTGCGAGGACGCGATACGGAATGTAGCTGCCATACCTTTGAGTGCCTGTTGAGAAGATAATATTAATTAGGACGCTTTTGCTCGTATGGTTCATCCAGATCAACCTAGAGTCTGCGTAGGTATAATCGTGCAGTGGCTTTACGCAAGAATATCTCGTACTTATGTCGGACGTCAGGTGTACTGATAGTTTCTTCATATCATGACGACACGATTGACGCATCGATTAGGCCAAATATTTGTGTTTACGACAGACACCTATTTGCTACAGTCTGAGTGTTTGTGCATTGGAAATTATACCTATGTCTTTTCAAAATCAAAATCAAAGTATTTTTATTCATGTAGACCATTAGGCACTTATGAATAGTCGTAATTCTAATATTTTTAATAAAAGAGTGACTCTAGTTGCCAGTTCCTAGGGCAGCCTACCCTTCATGGAGAAGAATCTGGCAAGAAACTCCATGGTTGCTCTTTTAAATATAGTGGCTTACAATATTTTAGGTTACATTGTTCTGAGGTCTTATGTGAGAACAATGTCAGTCGGCTAAACACAAGTACACCTTAAATATATTTATGCTTTTGATAAAATTACCGCAGCAGCTATGAGCTGACCAGTCCCAACAGACGGCACCCGTTCACGAGTATGACGCATGCATCAGCCATCGCCTAACTCAACCATATTGTAGGGAATCAAACGACCCGACACACAACTAGTGGTGGTTAATAAAGCGTTTAGCGCCAAAATATAGCATGCTATTTTTTCTTAGCATTTAGCATTTGCTATTTTCGATCTGCCTTCGTGCTATATGCTATAATATAACGTCTCGCTCAACAAAGCGCAAACAGCGTGGCCAAAACGGGATAGCAACATAACACGAAAGCGTCTACTCAACAAAACGCAAGTAGCGGGGACAAAACGCGATAGCAATCTATGACTCATGACTGACCCGTTTAGCGCGTCGCTGAATAAAATGATAACATCTCCGCGTTCAGTTGACTGCCGCGGTATTTTATAGCGTGCTATAAATATAGCATATAAAATAGCATGCTATAAAAATATAGTCAATAGTCTATAGCACGTCTATAGTTTATAGCAGATTTGAACATCACTACACACAACGCCACCGCTATCAGAACATTTCTGAGAGCATGACATACCCAAGCCGTACAGCAATCATCACGTTAATAAAAACTAAGTTGGAAGGACTACATGGTGCTCACATAATTCTGTAATGTCTGTAAGGTCTGTAATAGCACCCACGTTTCAGGACAAGATCTTAGTGTGTATATTAAAGAAAGCGTGAAAAATAAATAAAGGTTTTCAAATGGTTTGCTGTCGGTACTTACCAACATAGCGTCCTCATCAGTAACGTCGTCACCGGCGTAAATAATCCTAATCCTTTCGCTCCAGTCCAAACCGAAAGCTGTTCTCAAAATGTAGATTGATGCGCGGCCTGTTGATAAGAATACAGATTAGTTATTTTGCGTCATCAAGGAAGGAAGCTTCAGCACTTGTTGCAAATAACAGGATTTATACGTTTATTTGCCCTTCAGAGGAGATAATTGTGTTACGTGTTCTTCTAGGACGTTCTAGGTGTTGGTCTAGGACGACAGAACAACTCATCAACAATGGACTTGCACACTTCGATCAACAATACCGTGATCGAAGATTCAGCAGCGCAGCCATGAATCTAACTCTTTTTCCTATTCGCAAGACGTTTTTTTGTAAACATACCTTTATCCCACTGAACAGGTGGGCGCGCCTCGAGTGCGCAGTGCGCAGGCGCGGGCGTGAAGCCTGCTGCTGTGATAAGCTTTCTCGCTTGCTCAGCCAGCGCGGCTCGCTTGGCCACCGGCGTCTCTCGGAAGTGGAACGTCAACAACGCTCCCTTGTTCTCCACCCATGCTCCGTCTTTACACACCTGAGGATTCAAAATTGTTTTTTGTTACTTAGTAGGCCAATGATTAGCTTATTAGGCCTCAGGTTCATAATTTAAAACAAAATTGAAACTAATGGATTTTTTTGGGATTTTAAATTTGAAATGCATAAAATTTGCTCGACTCGGTGATCGAGCCTAGGACCACGAAGCATGAGATCGACAAGCCCAGAAAAAAATAGGTTTCCAAGTACCTATAATTTCGGTTTACCGGTATCTAAGAGTAGGTAAGTAAGGCTAACTGTTTTAGGAAAGAAGTCAAGACTTTTTATTTAATTTTGGTCTCTGATTACGTCACTAGATTCAATAGGATTGAATGTCATGATCCTTACCTGTTCCTGCAGCGCTTTAAGTAGGTCGACGACATTCTCCTGCAGTTCCATAGGCATGGGGTGAACGAACTTGCTGCCGTCTGGGTGGAGGATCTCCAGACCGTGGTTACCCGCGTACGTGATGCCTTCGATGCCCACCTGAAAATAGAAGAATAGAATAGAAAATAGAAAAAACATTTATTAAACACAATTACACAACACAGAACATGCAACAATTATCATACAGTTACAACACAAACACACGTATAAACCTTATTATAGGTACAACCCTTAGAGTATATATAGACTTATAAGTAGGTACCGTACGAAGGAAAGAAATTGTCTCTTTTCGGTGCGGGGTGTAAAAATCGGTCCAACCGTTCAGAAGATTACCTACCCGGAATAAATAGACATACAACATTTTTAAATTAAAGGCTACCTACTTTAAAAAAAGCTACAATAATTATACGGGAACATTCATATTTTTTTAGTGCTGGACTGCTGGCCTAAAATCAAATAGTTCTAGTATAATTAGTGTTCCACTTTAGTAACGCTGTGTCACTTAGTTTGAAAATTAAATATCCATATTAACAAAATAGCAAATACGTACAAAAACATGGCCTTTGCTACTCAAATATTACGTAATAACAAAACAATAATAACACCCAAGTACCGAACGGGTTCATAACCCGGTTGTTAACATTATCAAGGGTGCTAGTATGTGCTATGTATACTACGTCAAACAATATAAATATATTTGTATTATACAATGATAGCGGCAGTCAAAGTTCGCTGATAGTGGGGACCTTGTTATTTATTTGCGAAGCAGCTAAAAGCGGCTATACAATTACCACACTTGAAGCCAAAGGCGCAATAAACGGACCTTCACAACATCATTATCTACATTTTTTTTGGCGGTCTTAGATAACTGCTTATTAAGGGCTCTTTTACCGTCTTCTTGTTGAAGACCGCCAAATATAAGTAGTATCTAAGATAGTCTACATCGATGGCAGAACCTCTAACCCTCTAGTACGAGTTTGCGCAGTGCGCGAATATAGACAGTTTTGGTCGTACCCTATGCCTACGTAATAAAATCAACAACAAGTGTCAACAAAGACAGACATATTTCGTCTCACCAATAGACAAAATACAAACAGTTAATTAATTACTAATCTACTGACATAATTTACGCGGTAAAGAAACTACCTACTGAATAAGTTGCTAGAGAAAATAGTAATTCGTCTTCACCACGTTCTCAGCTTGACGTGCGTAGCGACCGACGCGACCGACGCGGACGTGACGCCGTCGACGCACGACGGTATTCATTTTATAAGATGAGAGCCAAGTACGAGTATGACTCTGTGCGATTGTGCGAGTTCCACAAAAAAAATTAAAACGTACCATCGCGAGTTTACATTAAATTTGTATGTTACCATCCGTTCCCAACCAATCATAAAGGTTGAAACAACCAATCATGTACCTACGTACGCTAACGTTCTAACATTCGAGGATGTAAAAAATATTCATTACTGCCACAAAATGGCCCATTTTCATTCCTTACAAATGGAATTGAATGGGTAGGGAACACTTGGCACTCTAACGTCTCTATAATGTAACATTTGCAGAATAGAACGTAGGTATTACGAACTTTGACATTTTATCGCAAGCATTATTACAGCAGTACAAATGAATGACGGCACCCAGGTCTGTTTAGATCAAAAGTTTAAGTAAATACTATGAACTTATCTTACTACTAAGACATCGATAACCTAAATAAATTTTTCAGCATAATTATGACTCTACGGTGTGGGATACTATCTGCTTTACTCTAGTTTTTAAAGTAAACATCGTCTTCAAGCGACCTTTATGTATCTAACAACTGGACCGCAACTTTTAATGATATGATTGGATAATCCCGACACGTTATTAACAGTAGGTAACTAAATTAACTTGTTTTCGGTTTTTCTAAAATAAGTACCTACCTAAAATAGTTTTTCAAAAACAAACGTCACAAATACGGAGCACATAAAGCCAATAATAATGTCTACTAATAATAACGAGCCAATCAGCTTGAGTCATCTCATTACATGAATGAACTGCTGGACAAGGGCATTTTCTAAGTTGTGCCAGAGTGAGAACACCAGGTCCTAGGCCTTCTATTCTAAGTCAAAGAAAAAAAGCTCACCATATTCTTAACATTGTCGACATTTCTGCCAGAGATGATAGCGATGTAGACGTCAGACATATTGGAGAGACGCTGCAGCGTGTGTTTGGTCTCTAACGGCAGAGTCGCCAGGTCGGGGTGCGGTGCGATAGGCGCCAGAGTACCATCATAATCCAGCAACAATGCCAACTTCTGCGTGTAGCCGATGTATCTGGAAGTAAACTAGGATTAAAAAAGGTATTGTTTCTATTAGGAAGATTAAGTTGAGAGACAGTCTTTAAAAAAACATGAAAAGGTACAATTCTTATAATATTCATTTCGATTCTGAATGATAATTCATTCTTCATCTTTGACATTAACTTTATGAAAAATTAAAAGGGATGAACATATTACAAGAATACAAGAATCTCACTTGGACAAATATTCGTCGAAATCATCGATGGTGACTGGCTGCATAGATGTGGCTCCGATATCATCAGCCTCCTCTTCCAGCGAGTCCATGGCCTTGAGGAAGGCCTTCATCCAGCTGTCCACGTCATTAAGTTGCTCCCGTCTTCTCAAATGGTTCATACGCACTATGCGCTCATCCTCCGGCATTTCCAGGGCTCTGTAATAGAAATGACTGAATTTAATAGCAATAATTACTATCGACCTACAGCTTAGTACGTCGGTAACGTGGCAAGGAGGGAGCTTGATAACGTGAAGAAACTCATTGTGGTTGGTCACGTGGAAGGAAAATGGAGTTGTGGCAGATCACTGACAAGATGGACCGATGTGGTCAAAGAGGTCTGCAGAGGGAACTTTCAGACATATGGCCGATAATCGTTCAACATGGAGAGCTGTGGTGGAAAATGCTACGACCTTATGCGGTCACGACCCTCAGTCATGAGGAAATGAGGAATGAGGGGAGGGTAACAGGAAAGGGACTACTATCAGATTTTAGCACAAGCACCGCCGACCCGAAGAAAACAAATTCGACAACCACACATAGTTTCAATGCAAGTTTGTATTCGCTCGACGACCCAGTCTAAATAGCTACGATTATTTATTATAACTAATCACCAAGAAAAATAAGGTTCTCACTACAGTTACTTTAAACATATAACTTATCATAACTGTCATAAATATAGCGTCATTTATCTCGCCAGGGTAGTTATGATTGACGTCATTAAGCTCAGATAGTTCAACGTTATCAAACACTAGGTGAAGTTGCCAAGCCTAAAGGTCGTAAAGCAAAGTAATTGTACATTCTAAATCAGTTTAGTTACTATGTTGCCGCCGTGCGATGACCGGCAAATAATATAGGTAGGTACCTACTTAACTAAGCTAGTCAATTTACGGTTTCCGGTGCCCCTTATTGTCAGTTTTTTACGTAGGTCCAATAGAGGATATTTAACAATGTTTGTCTGTAATCGAATGCTTTCTTGCATCCCTCTCACTCACAAAAATATCATCATGAACGATAGTACACTTTTGATATCATGCATGTAGTTCTAGCTGTTACTTTACTGTGTGGGTAAAGCCACTAATGAACTGAATATACACACAAGTAAGTATAATAATAATCCGTCTTATCATTTCAAATACTGATACGAAGCTTCATACCTATGAATAACTTCAGCTGCGTCATCCAACTCATATGGGTTGCAGATGAGGGCTTCGTGCATCATTTCTCCAGCACCAGCGAACGGTGACACGATCAATACTCCTGGGGGTGTGTTGATCTGGCAAGCGACGAACTCCTTAGCCACTAGGTTCATGCCGTCTCGCAGGGGTGTGACCAAAGCAACAGCTGCGTCGCGGTAGAAAGCTGCCAATTCATCTTGACCGACGCATCCGTAAATATACCTGAAAATATTTAAGTATAATTAAGATACGATAAAAAAATAGTGTTTTTTTCCAGGTTTTTTAAAAATTTAAAGTGTATGACATTCATAGCTTAAACTAACCTAATTGGTGACCAGTTAGGTGTAGTAAATCTTCCATTGATTCTTCCTACTAACTGATCCATTTCCTCCTTCAAGTCTTGGTACTCCTTGACGTCCGTTCTCGACGGCACTGAGATCTGTAGCAGCATTACTTTTTCTATGTGCTCTGGATGTTTCTCCAGTAATCTCTCGAATGCTTTCAGTCTATGTACTAATCCTTTGGTATAATCCAGTCTATCGACACCTAATATTATTTGTTGGTTACTAGAGAGCACTCGTTTAGCGTTTTGCGCCAGATGAACGAACCTGTCGAAGGGTACCCCGATCGGCAGCGGCCTGACACAGATCGTGCGGCCTCCCAATTCAACTAAGAGATTCTTTCTATCCACACGACAACCTAAGTTTCTTTGGCAACAGTCTATGAAGTTCAGGCAGTAATCTGTTATGTGAAATCCAACCATATCACAACCTGTAGAAAAAAAAACAAGTTAAATCATGAATAAATGATCTTTACTGCAAGCATGCAGCTTGAAATATGTACAGATATTTAAAAAAATTATATTATGCTTACCTAGAATGCCTTGCAATACTTCATCTGACCACGGGAATAGTCTAAATATGTCCCATGGCGGGAATGGGATGTGCAAGAAAAATGCTAGCTTGCATTTTATATCGTCCTCCTCGACCCGCTGAAAACCCAAACGATTTGCTTTACTTCTTTTGGTATTTTAATGATCGAATATTGAGGAAATATTAAATTCTTTTGCTACAAACCTGTCTAATCCAGTTAGCAGCTAACATGAGGTGGTAGTCGTGGACCCACACGATGGGCGGAGAGCTTCCATTCTTTCCCTTTTGTTGTTTAAGCAGATGGAGGGCATGCACCGTCTTCTCTGCAAACTCCTCATTGCACTTGATGTACGCCCTCCAGTGATCAGCAATGAAGGTGGCTCGGTCGGGCATAGAGTGGAACAGAGGCCAGAAAGTACCGTTACAGCACCCATTGTAGTAGCTGTCAAAGAGTTTTGGCTCAGCATGGATCGGGACAATCTGTAATGTGAAAGTTATCATCTTTTAGTATAGGAACTTCAGGTTTTCTTATAGGAAAATGAATAAAAGAAAAAAGGAATTTATTTAAATTTGTTTAAATTAGGAATTTATTTAAATTTTAATCGAATTTATAAGACATGGTCTACGCATTAAAAGTACCTGTACAAGTGTACATATTATATAACTTATAATAAACAATATAAGTACAGTCATAAATGTCATATCCCTGTTCCCGATACCGGTAGGTTATGAATATTTTTATTTTTAAATGTATAACCTATTTTTATATATATCTAAAAAGAAAATTACATGTCTTTGTGTTATACTGGAATAAAGGAATAATATTTACCTAACGAGACATTGTAAACTATACCTATAAGCCATTGTTATCTGATTAGTCACTTCATCTACATAGATATTACGATGTTAGATTGGAAAATAACGGGGTTTCTATTTCCTTAAACTTATTTAGTTAAGGTTTATTAGCATAAACATGACTGTAAGTATGTATCAATATGTAAACGATAGACCAGATAACTGCATTGTTTGAGGTGAATTAAAATTAATGTAACTAACCTAAAGTTAAGAGGAAAAGTTATGGTTGTTAGTGTACAACAAGTAACAAGTATCTATGTAGGTACGTAGGTAATTGTTTAAGGTATTGAACTGACGAGCACATCATTCATGCGTGATGCAACAAGGTCGATGTGATTCATGGTTTGTGTAGATAATTTTTTTTACGTTCCAGTATTGCGATCATTTTCATGTGTTAAGGCATGAAGGCTTCGATACTGCGATCATCCAACACTACCACTTGTCTTACAGGTACTAGGTAAGGTTGATTCTCTTAAGAGGACCCGGGATCTCCCTTCATGTACAGATGGTGATCACCGGGGTGGTTTTAGTGAGGTAAGAATCCCACACTCCCCGGTCTCTTCCCCTGGAGGCCGGGTGCCTTTTGAAGGTTTCCCCCCGTCAACAAAAAAAAAGGTAAGGTTGCTTGACTGTTGAATTGTTTGCAGTAACAATGGTTCCCTTTGGTTTATCTTTACGTGTAGGAGTAATAAATACTACCAACAAGTAAACATAAAACCGGGCAAGTGCGAGCCGGACTAGCACACAAATGGTATTAGGTCTACTAGAATTTTTATCAAGTAATAGAATTTTGTTCGAATACAGAGTAAGGCAGCGATAAAAATTTTATACCTAGTTTTATATTTTTTAGGAACTAGTAACTATCTGAAACTTTATTTTAGTTTTACCTACTGGAAAGTATATAGTCTGAAATTGATAATTATTTTAGATTTTTTGGCCCACAGACTTCGGAAATAGATGAATGGATATTTTTTGCACATTTTTAATTATAAGTCGAAAAGTAATAAGGAACATTAATTATGTAAAATACTCCTCCCCTAAGACGACCCACTGATCACATATTTTCCTAATCCAGTTCTTTGAAATGATACCCATAAAATATAAATATTTAATAAGAAAGAAAAAATTTCACAAAGATACCCATAAAAGTTTATAATATAGTCCCCCGTAATTCATGTTTTTGTTAAATTTTATTTAATAACTTTGTAGGCGTTATAAATATTTTACTTTTCTAATTTCTCCTTTCTAATATCTAATATAGTCTGTGAGGAGAAACATGTTGGTACATACTATAAAGGTTCTATTTTTGCCACTTGGCTTAGGCACCATTTATTTTTGTTGATTTTATTGGTATTTTGAGTTACTTTTTCTATCGTATAAACTTATTTTTTGCCTTAGCTTACAGGTTTATACAAATTGTTCAATGCCCAAGTAATTAATCCGCGGACATTCACAATTTGTCAATATTCTAGATTAATCTCCAAGAATGGTCACCTAATTGGCTACGGAGGTCAAAGGGGAACTCAGCAGCTACTAATTTCTGCGATTAAAAACTTGTCATTGTAGGTAATGGTCGGCTACATAAGAAATTTAATAAAAACGCTAAAACTTATCGCAAACATAACATAACCTTCCGGCAGTTAAGACAAGATCCAATACAAATAATTTGTTGTACCTTTTCGGAAAGCAAGCCAGCAGTAGGCGTTTTGTCGTTTGGGTCTGACTCCGGGATCTTCTCGTTGGGGTCTTCGAGATGTATGCCAGGCCAGCCCACCCAGATGCCGCCTCCTCGGATCACCACTGGTGCCACAGCTGTTACTAGCCCACCGGCACTGAAAAACGACAATATTGTTAGTTACCACCTAGGTTAATAAGAAGTATTATCGTATGGCTGATGAACAACCTAGTGTCACAGTTTAAACCACTCGTAGTCTTCTGACATGGCTTATTATAAATAAATAAATAAATTAACCTGTAACAGTCCCACTGCAGGGCAAGAGCAAGAGGCCTCATGAGAAGGATCTAGCATACTTCTCATACCGTTGAAAATTTTTTCAGATGTGGCGGTGTGCTGGTTTCCTGACGATGTTTTTTCTACGTTTTATCAGTGGTGCGTGCCTGAATTCGAATCCTATGATTCAGCAACTGTACCAGTAAAAGCTTTAAAGGTCAATCTGCAGACCGTACCTTCATTTGTTATTTTCTGTTTTCCCTGCCTATCGATCATAATTGCATAGACGAGGCAGTAGATTAACCTGAATGTAACCTGTTTTCCAAATTCTAAACGACCGCGACTGGTTAACGAGTAACCCTGAACCGCGGAAACCCGGCTCACTCTAGTTACACCAATGACAGTCATCAGTATCAGTGCCTTAACTAGCCTTTATGCGCATGGTTTGAGCTTTTATAACTGCGCCCATGTATGACACACCACTTGGTCCTGTCTTCTGGTTAATCTGGTTATTTACGGTGCCATCGACAACGGCACTGGCATCATGCTAGTTACGGCATTGATCAGTAGGTATATATCTTTGTGATGTCCAGAAATTCGTGTTTAACCCACAGAAAGCTTGTACTAGGTTTAAAGTTTAAGATTTTTGTAGACAGAAATAATCGATTACGAACACTATCAGATAGTAGAGAAAAGAATTTCGATAGCACGAGTAGTTCAGTCGGCAGTGGCTGATGGCTGAAACCAGTAGGTCGATAACTCAATACCCGCAGTAATTGATTGATTGATGTTAGTGAAGTATATATGTGATATATTGTTAATCACAAATGAAGACATTATCACTCTAATTGCATTAAATACGTAGTAAATGAATATTATTAACAATACGCTAATAATGGACATAGACGGACGAGCCAAGATAGGTTATCGACCACAGGGTCTTTAATATTTAAGTAGGTATTTATTTATACATCCAAAGATAGCCTTTTGTAATAATTTACCAATTATTTATTGGAACTTTATTCATACTTATACATAATAATATAATAAATTCTGCAATGACGCTCTATTTCGTTTTCTCGGCTAATCTGGTATTTGGTGTGGAGCTTGACATGACCGGTATAGGCAAGAATATAATAAACTGTGTGTTACACTTCATTGAAAAAAGGGTTTATTAGATCAAGCGTTTAGCGCGGTATTCGCGCGATATAGCGTACGGTTATCAAAGCTTGGTTTGAAAACATCGTTTTGAAACAACTTATTTCAAATTATTATAATTTCTGTACATAATTTATGCGATGTGCAGTAATATTGTATTGTATTGTTATCACTTATTATTTCAAATAATCACCGTTGTTACAATAATCGTCGTGATTATTCAATGCTACATGGAAATTCAATGTTTGTTAGCATTTGGTATTTTTAATCACTTAAAATAATGTGGTTTTATAGACTTATATTCTTTTTTTTCTATTTCATCACCATCATCAGCCGGAAGACATCCACTGTTGAACAAAGACCTCCCTCATAGAACGCCATAATGAGCGACAGCTTGCCGTTCAATTTTAACTTTAATTCCTGCTCATAATCAAATTTCTCTCTCTACATTTGTAACTTTATTGATAATATCAATATTATATTATAAACATTTCCTAATATTATATACATTTCCTACAGAATTTATTAGGTACATAACTATTAAAAATTTGATGCATTATAATATTGAATTTATATGACAGCAAAGAGCCCTGATATGTAGGTTATCACAACAGAATGTCTTAGTTTAATTTTAGCGTCGTCTTGCAGTGGGATAGCGATTGCTCCTATCGGAGACCTAATTAAATTATCTACTCAGTTTTAATACGTAATAAAAGTATGTTTACACCATGATCTGTTATTCTGTAGTTTTGTATGAAATGTTGATTCAGTATTGCTTAAAATTGCCTAGCAGGGCCTCTTCTTATATGTATAGAGAAAAGCAGCTCACTGCATGTTGGTAACTTCAGACTATTATGTCCAGGTTTCCTCACGATGTTTTCACAGTTAACTAAGAAACGAACCCATGCCATTAACACGTATTTGCAAATCTAGTCAGTAACCAATGAGCCACCACAACCATTGGTCTAAATTTTTTTCCTAAAAATTGTTTAAAAAAAAAATTAGTATTTTTTTTTCCAATAGGTACCTACTTAATTTATTTTGATAATGTAGAGTAATAACGTAGGCTTACAAAATATGTTAAGTTAAAACAATAAATAATCCATTGATTTGATAAAAGGGGACTTACTACGGCCACCTGCTACAGTGCTACGAAGCAGCTACGAAGATTACGCTACGCTAAATCGGGAAACAATTTGAACCTGGCGCAAAAGACACTAGGAATACATTCGAAAACCATCTCTCATTGTCATAAAAAAAAAATACATAAACGAATACAAATATGTCACAAAAAATATATTTAGCAATACATAATTATAAAATAGAAGAAAGAAAAAACAATTAAGAACTACGATTTTATAAAATAAAAAACAATACATAGTTACTTTATTTAACATAATCACTTAACTAATTATGATTGTCTAATGCTCTCACTTCGTCAGTAGAATGAAACGATTCCTCATTAGGTACGTAATAGGTAATATTACTATTAGTAACATGGTACTTACACTAATATTTGTAATTAGCATTTCCTTAATTATAAGATATCTAAGTTGTATGACAAAAACGATTGCCTTGTTACTCATAAATTATTGTATCGATAAATTACTTATAATAATATTAAACAGTTTTCCTTATTGATATTATTGTGATATTGATGACTGACCTACTTTAAGTATACATAGTCAACAATTTGAAGGATATCATAATAATCGCGTTTACTCACTGGTTGCTTTCGGGGTTGCCCGACCAGTTTCGAACTCAAAAGGAGTCCAAACTAATTGTTCAACTCCAAAATGTTCTAACTGAGTCTGAACTAGTTGGTCAACTCTGAAATGTTCAAACGGATTTCAAGCTAACTGGTCCATTTCGAAATGTTCAAACGGGGTCCAAATTAGTTGGTCAACTCTGACATGTTCAAACTAAGTCCAATTGTTGGTCAACCTTAAATGCTCGAAAAAATGGAATCCAAACTGTTTGAAACTAACGAAAACAACCCTTAGCAACCATGAATATCTCCCATAATCTATATGTATTACCTATACTATACAATAACAAGGTATTTGTCTGTTTGTACGAAGGATTAACTTTGTAACTACCAAACCGATTTAATATTCCTTTACTAGTAGAAAGCTATGCCTACTACCTATTTCTGAGTAGGTATTATAGAATACTTTTTATCCCGAATTAATCCGGACGGAGTCGCGGAAAGATCCTATTAACCCATTCCCTGTCCCGTGAATCACATATGATTCATGCTATTATGCTTTTTATTATGTATGTAGTCGGAAATCTGTTAATCCTACTACTATTATAAAGGCGAAAGTTTGTAAGTATGGATGTATGGATGTTTGTTACTCTTTCACGTAAAAACTACTGAATGGATTTGAATGAAACTTCACCACAATATAGCTTATACATCAGAATAACACATAGGCTACAATTTTTGGACGAACCTGAAGTCCACGCGAACGAAGTCGCGGGCAAAAGCTAGTATTATATAATTTAATGTCACTCTTGATAGCAATGTACATTATAATGTTAACGTCCCACTGGGGGCCAAAGGTCTTCTCTATCGAGGTAGGAGTGTGCTGAGTGCTTCTCTGATTGCCATCTTGTGAGATCTTTGCCAATAGAAACAGTAAACAGACTGTTGAATGTTCCTATAGGCTAAAACGTCACAAAATATTTGGTAATCAGAGTGGCACCTTGTTTTTTGAATCTGAATGAATTATAGACATGTTGTCAAATTAAGCTTATTTAAAAATATTTGTACAAAAATTATTTAATAAAATTATTCTTATTCTTTTTTTAATCCGCTTATTAAATTGGTCGTTGTTGTTTCTTTAATCTTAAAAAGAAAGGCAAAGAACTAAGGTCCATAAAGCCAATTTAGGTCTTATTTTATTGTCTTTTTTCTTCTCAACTGGTTTTGTGTACTTTCTATTATACCTGAAGGCACAGTTTTTACTTATACATATAGATTCTATATGTAAAAGTAAAAACTGTGCCTCCAGTGCCTATATTATAGAAGTGTGCCTATATTATAGAAGAATAATAATCAAGGAAAGTCATATAATCTATCCCCTGGTTTAACGTAAATTTCTTACTGGTTTTTGACAAACAATAAGAGTAATTTAGGAACAGTAATTTGTTTATGTTTACTTTAAGTTTGCATAGTAATAATAAATGCGATGAAAACCAATTGTGTGTATACCTACTAAATATGCTACTACCTAATGACTAATTCTAGAACGAAGTAATATTTATTTACTTATGACACAGATTACTAAATAGTTCCTACGTAACTTATGATCTCTAAAAACGCAGATATATCTATGGATGTAAATCGAGAGCAATTAGCAGCTTAGTGTCACGATGACCTTGGATAAACATTCAAGTCCAAGGCCCTTTATTTACGTATACTCCCATGAACGCATCCTAGTAGGTATATACATGTTATAGACTGCCATGAAATCACAATAATACAACACAATGGTTAAACGGATCATTTAATCGTTAACATGAAGTTTAATCGGGCATAACACTCGAGTTTAGTAGCATTATACTAATATTATTATGATAAGGAAATCTACTGCCAACAGCTGACGGCCGGCTCGGCCACAAAAAATACCGGCATTCAAGTTTATAAATGAGATCACGTAATATTAAACAAAACTAACGGAGACTTATCTGAAGTGTAGGTTTGTTATTGTTCCGAGAGGAAATATAACTACCTAGGTATTGATATCGAACATTATGTTGAAATTTTCCGATTCACCCCGAAGCGAAACGTTCCCAGCTTTTCTAGAAACTGCCTCATCATTGATTTGGGAATGAAAGTAAACACAACTATAACAGTTAGTAGATCACTGCCGGTATTACTTACTTTATTTGGATTAGGATAACTGCACTATATTATATTAATTTAACTGCACTTTAACTGTGATCGTTAAGTCCTAAAATTGGAGTTGTATAATCAATGAAATCCTGACTTAGTATCTATGTTTTTCACGTTTTATGATAAGACTAGAAATAAAATTCACAGTACCTGGCTTTTCTCTCCAAATCTCCAGTTTTCTCATTTCTCTTCAAAATAAAAGGTAATCTATTGGACACAACAATCATGCTGCCTTTACTGTTACACGCAGCTCGACTGGCACCACTGTAAATGTCCTTTCCACTCATGTTCTTGTTTCTTTACGGACGTTCCTATTCACGGCCAATCACAACGTCAACTGCACGCATGCGCGAACGCAAACGGAGGGACTTTTGAATTAAAATAATATTGAATCAACACCGAATTTGTATTGTTTGTGACATCGCAAGTAACTCGAACGTTTGAGATTCTCGATTTATTCTGAGTGTCTAATTGACATCATCGACGGAGATCGAAGGCGTACTGTTTCTTTTGTGAGTGCCGGGTGCCTTTATAGACTATCAGAGGGAGACGCGTCGCGTCGCAGAACGGCAGAAGGGCGAAGTTCTTGCTTGCGTCTGTGCGTCGCTCGGAGCGCGGAGGTCCGCGGTGTCGTTGTAAAAAGGTTATCATTAACTGACCTCTTCAGAGTTGTCTCGCATCTTATCCAACTGAAATTGCGAATTTGGTATTTGTCTTGATTATATGCAACCGAAGCTTACTAAATGATTGGCAATTAAAAATATATCTTATAAAAAAATTTAAGGAATATTTCGTAAATAAGGTCAATTTTTTTCTTGTTTGCTTTCATTATTGGACGTCACAATCATCACTGACGATGAAATGTTATGAGTGATTTTAGTGTGTGGGAAATTCTTGGTAACTGTTGACGCAGATAAGGAAAGTAAGCAACAGAGGGACCACGGATGCTTTCGTTTAATACAATCACGATTGTTATAAAGAAGTACTTACCAATTTAATTTTTTTTTGTTAATTAGGACCTAAAAACAATATCTTCAACACAGGAAAACCAACCTTTTGCTATAGGATACAGGATTTATTAGTTTTAAGCTTGAGACTGCAGCACTGCATTGGAGGTCATTTACGCTGCTTTTGCGATATGCAGTGACTTATGCAAACAAGCGATCTGTCAGACAAATGAGTTCAACTTATTACTTATAACTTTATTGAACTACCGAGCCCTTCAAGGGCATGACTGACAGTCAATAGTTTATCTGCATTGGGATGTTGTAAATAATTAAATAACGATAATGAATGAACACAAGCCGACACTAGGTTCATGAACACAGACTCACCACGTTAACGATCAAGTTATTGTGTACGGGGCCTTGGACCGGCTATTTACATTTACAAACAACATAAGTACATAAATCTATAAACAAACAATTTTTCAACACGCACAATTTTACAAGACATGTAGTCTTTAAAATATTTTAAGTAAAATGTATCTACCAATGTTTTTGGTTTTTGTATAAAAATAGGTAGGTATACCCAAATAATACCCATAGTTGTCACAGTTACTATACCTACCTATCTAGAACTGCTACAAATTTAATTATTCATCGAACGCGATTTGTTTATTTAATCTATTTTACACGTTTGGCGATATGCCCGTTATCGCGACACGAGTGGTTTGTGTGTAAACCCTTTTAGTAAAATTATGGTTCAGGGTTTCAGTTGCGACAGGAATATTTTCCGCGTTTTCATCGCGCATGGCGGCGTGGTGTCTGCGTGTGACGTGCGTGGAGCGCACGCGGCGGTCGCGTGCCGTGCTCACTCAGGCGCATGCCCTAAACACGGGCACTGCGCTGAATGAATGACTCTACGATGAGGTGTCAGAGCGGTTGCAGCATGCTACTATTATGAATGACGTATATTGTCCTTCTGATTGTGTTTAGGAAGTGTGACGTGTTCTGAATACCTACGTAGGCATATACGTTTCCATTCTATATCTCCTACTTGATTTTTCAACCGGGAGATTTTTTACAAACAAAACAATAGCACTTTGTTATTATTTTCGAATGTTTTAAGAGTGTAAAACAAAAAAAATAATTCTAAAATCAATAAGTTTGACTTCCTTTAGCTTGTGTATCCAATTAAATCGACAGAAAAGTAACATTGTTTTGTTGACATAAAAATATCTGAGATATGCAAGATATAGTAGGTAAGTACCTACATCGAATCGACCAACAGTACAAAACGACCCTGAAAGGTATAAACGGTTTTCCTTGAGTCTTCGATTACAAAAATGGCTACAAAAGACATCCTACTTATAAGTATGATTTCTTTAATTCGTTTAACAATGATTCTTTGACATCTCCGATTTTGAATTTTTTCGAGGCGGGGAAAAAAATAAAAAATGCCGCTACCGCACATATTTTACCGTCATCATCATCATCTATGTCATAAGACGCCACTGATGGACCCGCAAAGAACACCACAACGACCGGTCTAGCGCTGTATATTCTGAGAAGTGTATTCTTTGTGCTCCATCTTCTCTCCTTTATATTATGGTTGGTGAACAACCTGGTGTCAAAGTTCAAACCGCCCGTAAGCCACTACACTGTTGAAAAATATCTCAGTTGTGTTGGTTTCCTTTCGATGTTTTCCTTCACCGTTTTAGCTAGTGATAATCAATTTCTGATTTGTATATGGATTCGAAAATTCAGAGGTTTCGACTTTTGTCTTGGTAGTCCAACAGTAAAGCTATTTAATTTAATATAAGATTAATAACAATGCACATAATCTTTTTTCCTTAAGATTGAGCATTTGTAATTGTGAACATTATCATTGAAATTTTGTGAAATAAATAGTTTGAAAAACTTTTTTTTTTATCACTGCGGCGCTCCATACCTTAATTCGATTTTTTTCTTTGTAATAAATAATAATTAGGTAACTAATTAAAATCATAAAATTTTGTAAACAAGATCTAGAGATACTGAAACCACTCAAAATTCCCACTTTTATTGATGTTAAGGTAACTTTCCTATACAGGTACGTGTCAAATTCCAGAAAATGATTAACTAACCAATAAAAGCAATTAAGAATCTATGAGTGGACCAGGCAAATAAATTCCTTCTTACACATCGCGTGATAATTATACCAGTTATAATTACCTAATTAGATAATTATAATAGATTTCGATGTTACTTAAAACTTGTTTGAGAGAGCTCTTATATCTTTTCATTACTTTTCTTCTCATTTTCCAAGATTTGAAGCAAAACTTCGACTTTTTCTTTGCTAAGGGTTATTTAATTCTGTTATAAAGTTAGGTAATATTATGCCTTCTGACCAAATTTGAGTCACAGTGGAGCTCAACGGAGAATAATCAAATACGAAGTGGGAGTAATTATAGTGCACAAGTGTGTGCACAAATACAAGCACGCATTCTATAGAGAAAATTAGATTCTTTAGAGAAAAGGGAAAAGTCCTTCACTCTCATAGTCCACTGGGATGGCAGTTCGACGCAACCGTAGAAAAATTAGGCACGGGATCGACAGCTTTATGTGTCCTCCGAGGCAAGCAGCAGGTTATAATTATGTAGGTATTATCTATATATATAAAAATGAAACCCGTTTTCCGTTGTCACGACGAGCAAGCAAACGGCTTGACCGATTTGGCTGATTTTGGTCTTGAATTATTTGTGGAGATCCAGGGAAGGTTTAAAGTTGAGAAAAAGGGGTAGAGTAGGGTAGGGTAGCGGTATAGTAGGGTAGGGGTAGAGTAGGGTAGGGTAGGGGTAGTGTAGAGTAGGGTAGGGGTAAGGTAGGGTAGGGGTAAGGTAGGGTAGGGGTAGTGTAGGATAGGGTAGGGGTAGTGTAGGGTAGGGTAGGGGTAGATTAGGGTAGGTTAGGGATAGGGTAGTGGGTAAAGTAGGGTAGGGGTAGAGTAGGTTAGGGGTAGAGTAGGTTAGGGGTAGAATAGGGTAGTGGGTAGAGTAGGGTAGAGGTAGAATAGGCCTTGAAGAAGGATAATCACGCGTACGAAGTCGCGCGGGGCAGCTAGTACATAATATAAATAAACGAACAATCGGGTCACTTGATGGAAAGAGATCACTGCCTATAAGCATCTGCAACACCAGAATTGCAAATGCGTTGCCGTCCTGTCCTCCGCCGGTTCTCTTCACTGCGGACTCTGTTATTTCAAGCCGATATTCTCTGGGAAAGAAAAAAAGACCGAAAAAATGGACGGATTGTATGAAAAATGACATGGATAGGAAGTGAGTAAGCAGTGCAGCAATAGTGACATGACGATTAATAGATTTAAATGGAAAAGAAAACCTATAGCGTTGAATGAACCTAAATAAAATTAGGACAAAGTCAGGAAGAAAATGATGATTCTGTGAGAAGGTGGTAGGTACTACCCTGGTCGAAACCAGAATGCAGCATGGCTTTATCAGTTTAAAGTTATTGATTTTATGAAGACCAAAGTCAAACGACAGGCATTCCCAAGGTGGCAGTATGAACTCTCCGGTTATATTGATTCGAATTTTGTATACCTACCTAATCTTACTTACATGCGCAAGTTGATAAACATAACACAGGTTTGAAGTAAAGAAAGAAATGTTTATTTGGCATTAGCGTTCAGTGTAGGTAGTACCACAGAATAACCGAACAGGTTACTGCAACAAAATATTCTGTGGTTTAACAAAAGTAGGTATATAGGCAATTAAACTAAATTTATTTACATTTATAGCTAGTTGTTCAAAAGGCCTTGCTCTAGCCTATTTTTGTATGGTAAGGGTAATATAGAGCTATAAATATTACATCAACAAGTAAAAAGGGCCCAGATGCAGTGTCGAAAATAGGGCGTTGCCAGCAGAGCTCAGGCACAGCTAGGGCGCAGTTCTGCAGAAATAACCAGGCCCAGGACCGAGTTTTGGGTCATGCATGGGCGCAGTTATCGAAGCGCACACTGGGTACATTAAAGGCTGTTACGGCACTGCCTAGGTGTTCCTTCTATTATTTACATACCTAGTCTGTGATTTAAATACTCAAGCGAGAAAACCGTGCAGCACAATGGAAATGTACGAAATTCTGATTATAATAATATCTATAATAAACGCATGTTTAATTAAACAGGTATCAACTGGCGATGGAAAATCTAAGTGTATGCGGAAATTGTATTGGTATAACCAACAATGGAAGATCGGAGATGGTTATCTATGTTTATTTATTCTGGCACTGCACTATTAATACAATGAAGTAAACATTTACTTCTAAGAAAAATGCGTTTGGAACTTCATATTATGAGCTAAGTACATAATATATGTTTTATGTAGGTGGCTACTTAGCTATGCGGTTCCGAATTCAATTCATAGGTCGAAAATAGTATAAAATATTCTGCGAAGTCTAGCCCATTGATGGGGCTCGGGCTCATCAGCTCGATGAATGGGTGACCCATTCGGCATGAGCATTTGAGTAATACTTACCTAGTTTTATTTTATATTTTTTTCTGTGGAGCCTTTCATGCATGCTTATCGTCGTGGTATATCTATTTATGGTTTTCACCTACTTCTTCTTTGTGGATTGAGAAATTACATGTTTATAATCTAAATTATGTGAGAGCCGTGATAGCCTAATGGTATGACTGTTGACTGGCAAGTCAGAGATGTCAGGCGTGCACCTCTGATTTTCCGTAAGTTAGTGCTTTGTATAAATTAATTATCAGTTGTTCCATGCCTCGGAAAGCAAGCATAGCCGTTAGTTCTGCGCCTGATCTCCTCTCCTGTCGTGTCGGATGGTGCCCGCTAATTTCCGTTGAGTCAGTCAGGAGGACATTATTACTAGATACTAAAACTTAGTGGAAAACTGGAACTAAAGATTAGCCCTGTGGAAAATGTGATAGTCATAATCTTATAATGTGATGTAGTTGGGCAATGTTTAGTGTTTCGTAACTCCCACGTGTGTTTGTTTGTATGCCAGTTGTTCGTGTTGACACACAGAAGGTGTGCGGCGTGAATTAGACACATAACCTTGTTGTAAATGGCCGTGTCTATGCATTGTACACGTGCTAGATAAATATTTTGTTAACACTCATCTTAGTACGTACGCTAATAATTTTTGAGTTTAGAGACATTTAATTTGTAAAAATCGTATGTCGTACCTTTATGAAAGTTCTTATTATACCATATAAGTAAGTATAAGCTTTCGGCGAAGCTTGAAAAATATATCAAAGTTTTGCCATAATTGATATTTTGGAGACGATAGCTTTTTATATAATAATTCGCTTACGTAAATTTGTTCGACGATAAAAAGTTTTATAAAATGTCTTTTTCGCGTTCTACCTCGTCCAGTAGTGAAGGCGTAAAGAAGTTACAATTATAATTACCTACAGATTACAATAAAAAAACACGGTATGTTTTTTTGATTCTAGGTATTTTAATACACAAAGGTACCTGCGATTATAAATGTAATCAAAGGCTGTTACATACATATCTTATGTCATAGGGGTGAGCAGCAGCACAGAGTCTGGTTGCAGATGCAACTGATTTTTTTTTCGGCATTTAAGACAAAGATTTAAACATTCTTCTTAAGAGCATTCCAATCTGTGTCATACTTAAATTATAAAAAAGTGATTTTAGAAATAACCTCCTAATAATCCTCAATATTTAGCCAAAACTGACCTTTATTAAACTACGCGGTTCGAATCAAAGGTAGGACTGTAGTCATCGAATTGGTCTGGTTTGATGCAGGTAGTGGCGACCTAGATGCCATCGCTAATGACCAATATATGCGATAACGAGTCATGCTATCAACGCGTGCCATTGTAACCTCTATATACATTATGTCATGATATCTTCACGGATACGGATTTCAGAGGATGATTGGAATGATAAGTGCGCATGAAATCTTAACTAACTTAATATTATATTATATTTATAATGCTGGGGCCACACTTACACTTGCACATGCAACCGCTACGCAGCGTTTGCACCACGCATGCGTAGCGAAGACAGTGTGCCATATCCACTGTCTTCTTTTGTATTGGTGGTTTATTTTCAATTAAAGTTATGGCGCTAATGCGATGCAAACGAATAAGATAGCCGCAATTGAATTTTCAGACATTACGACTATGGACGACTACTTTTTTTACTTTTACATAAGTATTGTGTTTTAAGGATTACTTAATGCATTTATATAATGTGCTGTAACTCCTTGATATACTTAAATACTACCTAAGCAAAAACTGGTAACCGACGGATGGTGGCAGAACGAACGTTTTCGATTATAGCCGATAATGGTTGGTTATATCTGCATTATTGTATCATTGTGTGAAGTTCTCGATAACACACAGGTGCAGCCCCGGCATAGAAGTAGTGACTTATATAATTATGTACAATAGCCAGACTCCATATTGTACATTAGGTATAGGTATACACAGCATTTGCAAGATACTGGAATAAATAAAGGCAAGCTTAAGGCTTCTGTATAGGTAGTAGAATTTGAGGTCAAAGTTAGGTGAATCTTAATTCTAAATTACCTACATATGGCTAATAAGTAATAATAATATTGTGTTTCAGTCCATGGATTAAAATTCGAGAGCTTCGATCAACACCATATGAGGCTCTCATTGGACGGCTGGATCAAGGGCATGATGCAAAAGGCGCTTTCAGCGCGCTATAGCGCGATAGCGCGACGCATGCGCGGGCGCAGCGACGAGAACAACAAGATGGGCTTGTTTCACAGTCTGCGCATGGCTATATACTTATATGAAATTATCTCTCAGGTTACTGAACATCACTTTACCAGAAAGCGGTGAAACAGGGCGGTGTTATTCTTAATCTATAGGATATAAAAATGAATTGCTATTCGTTAGTCTCGCTAAAACTCGAGAACAGCTTGACTGATTTGGATAATTTTGATTTTGAAATATATGAGAAAGTTCAGGGAAGGTTTGAAAGGTGAGAAAAAGGGGTAGGGTAGGGGTAGAGTAGGATAGGGTAGGAGTAGCGTAGGGTAGGGTAGGGTTAGAGTAGGGGTTGGGTAGGGTAGGAGTAGAGCAGGGTAGGGTAGGAGTAGCGTAGGGTAGAGTAGGGGTAGGGTAGGGTAGGGCAGGGGTAGAGTAAGGTAGGGGTGGAGCAGGGTAAGGGTAGAATAGGCGTTGAAGCAGGATAATCACGCGTACGAAGTCGCGCCCGGGAAGCTAATTAGTATGACTTAAATAAAGTACTAGAATGTAGACTGAACTTCTAATAATAATATACAGTAATAAAAGAAGATGTTTAAGAGCACTCTCAATCGGTAGCTGATAGGATATTATGAATAAAATGAACAATCTTGGATTCACGTTTCCACGTGATAAATAAACCACGTGATAGGGTAGTACCTACATAATATTTTTTATCTGAAGTCATTTGTTTTTTTTTAATTCTGAGCATCAGCAGACTGCCTTAACAGTAATCTGATTTTTTTAAAACATTTAAATAAAGATTAATATTTATTTGAAGTCATGATAGCTTTGTGGCATGACCATTGTCTGGCAAGTCAGAGATCTCAGGTTCGAACCCAATGCGCGCACCTTTGGCATTTCGTATGTTATGTGCGTGTTACAAATTAATTATTACTTACTCCGTGCCTCAGAAAGCACGTAAAGCCGTTGACCCTACGTCTGATCTCTCTCCTGTCGTGTCGGATTGCCGTCCCATCGGACTATGAGAGTGAGGGAATAGAGAGTGCACCTGTGTTTGCGTACACATTTGTGCGCTATAATATTTCCTTCGTAGTTGGGTAATCACCAAAGATATTGGAAAGAAGAATATTTCTATGGTAATCACCGTTGAGATTGAGCACTGGAACATTAATATTAGTTTATATAATATTAGTATTGCTGAATAATAGTTGAGAGGAAGTAATAGGAAGGAAAAGAAAATTGATTGGACCTCTAGGTTTCATAATGTTGGAAGTGAGGTAGTCGATTTAGTAACTTTCCATGGACAGCGGTAAAGTTTTCCTGTTAACGGTATAGTGTATACAATATACTCTAGTTATAAAACGTCAATTAGCGCGATCATAATAATTGCAACAGCTATTGAAACTAAGGACTGCATTTAATTGAATCATTTTCTGATTTATTTTATTCATCTTTCAAAAATACGCCTGTTCCCGAGTGTTTTCGTTGAACTATTAGTTAATAAGTATATGTATAATAGTAACTTTGACTTTGAACTTTGACTTCGAACCTGAATAGCAGAATAAATATTAGAAACAATGGAATTATAACCCTAGGGTAGGGAAGGGGTATGGTAGGGTAAGGGTATGGTAGGGTATCGGTAGAGTAGGAGTAGGGGTTAGGTAGGGTACGAGTAGGGGAGGGGTAGGTTAAGTAGGAGTAGAGTAGCGTAGAGTAGAATAGAATAAGCATAGAGCTAGGATAATTACGCCTACAAAGACGTGTCGAGCAGCTAGTTCCAATAGGTATAAAGTCTTACATTTAAACGTCAGTTTTATAAAAACTCATTGTTGGTCGTTTTTTTTTCTTAATACAGGTTTATGTTGTAAAAAATTCCATTCTCATAATATGTTGAGATTTTTTTTATTTAATATACATATAGGTACACGTTTATCTAGAAAACATTGAACTATGTAATTAAAACAATAATATTTTTATTGATAACTGCACGTTTTTTCACTGTGTTTACACTGAACAGTTTATCTGACCTCTTAGTAGTTACATAATATACTTTAGCATAGATGCACTTTACCAGTTATTTATATGACGTGTGGAAAAACGTCAGCGGGCGATCTTTATCAGGGTTATTTAAGTGGAAGCTGGATAGAAACTTGAACATTTTGTGGTGCCTATCCTATCAACATGTGTTTTTAATATTATATTATTAAAATCTATTGATATAATAATATTAAAAATGTATGTTGATAGGAACCGCATGTACTATAAATTTTTCAGTACTTTAATCAAACTAGAAAGTACTTTCAGCCGTAAGACATTTTGTAACTGAATTTTTAGCATCGCTCTATGAAACTGATATTCCACTACTGATGAGACTGAAAACTGAAATTGAGACAACATACAAAACGATTCCTACCGGTTTCCCATTGAACAAGTTGACTGCCACGCCGCAGACACAATGCAATTCTTATTGTTCGCGGTCACCGTTGTAGCGGTGGCAGTCAAAGGCTTAAAAATGGCATTGCCAATAATGTCTTCTGATAGTGCCATTGATTTTTCGTCGGGATGGCTCCGGTTTACCTCTTGGAAAAATGCACCCTCCGCCACTGCAAAGAATGTCACACTGGATATTTCTATTCGATATATAATTCTAAACATTAATAAGGATATACCTATCCATGCTGTCGGGTATTCAAACCGTTTTAGCGATGTAGTTCTAGCACTAAACTGTAATCTGTATGGTGGAACCAGCAAAGCTATCTTGTAATATAAACTTAGCTCTCGAGACGTAAGTTAAATGTCAAAGTCAGATGGTGTGTGCCTAATGAATATAATATTATTTTTATTCTTGGGTTTCAATTCTATTTTGGCTTAAGATAGGGTAAAACTCTTGATCAATGGTCATCACTTTCTATTATACGTAGGTAGTGTAGGTACTTACCATTCTACTAACAAGAACATGACTTTTTATGCGTTGATTAGGCTACCATTGAATATTATTTATTTGCACCACGATAAAGGATTGATAATAAAGGGGATGTAGGTATAATCGAGCGAATAAAAAAATAATTAGCAACTGTAATGGGATACTTTAACTAAATCGGAACAAAAATACTGAGCGAGTGAACAAGAACCTAAGGCAGGGCGAGCAAAGCTAGATCTAGACTTGGACCCTAACGCCATTGCATAGGAACGAGCCTGTCCGTATACGTTTGTGTACCTATGTGATCTGGCAGCGTTATGCAGGTAAAATTCAATACCAGGTGGACAGGTACCACTCTTGACCACCGGGTATTGAATTTTACGAGTAATAATCCTCATGCCATGACATTGAACAAGTCTATATTGTTACATACAACTTACATGCCCCATTTTCTTCGAAGCCAGATCCACGTGCCTGTATTTGCAAAGCGATTTGTTGTTAATTTGCACAGCTATGAGATATCTCTGTAAACTAAGTAAATAAATAATTAATGTCTCTATTTATTTACTTAATAATAATATCTAACATGTATTCTTGAATCGGTCGAGACGAGAAAGCGTCCGACCGACTATCAAAAATTACTACTAGCGTGGTTAACTGAGAAAATTTCTAGATAACGAAGAAGAAGTCCATCGAGACCCATACCAAACCGTGTGAACGAAACGATAGCGACTTCTAATTTTAATCGTAACGCCATCTATCGAGCAAGATGGTAAACTCATACCAAAAATAAAGAACACCCCAAATTCCCGCTTTTTTGTATCTAAGCAGTCAATTTGAATGTATAACTGATACTAATTGAGTAGTGACGTAGATTATGTAATAAAGTCTGTTATTTTGAATAGGATTGTGCATGGGGATTATGTGACCATGTTATGTACAGCTCAGCGTCTGAGTCTGTGGGGGTGACAGCAGGAAATCGATTTACGTCCAGATTTCAGACACAGTAGGTACCTATAATAAACATCATCATCTGCCTAGCCTTTTCCCAACTATGTTGGGGTCGGCTTCCAGTCTTACCGGATGCAGCTGAATACCAGTGGTTTACATGGAGCGACTGCCTATCAGACCTCCACAACCCAGATACTGGGTTACACAATACCTGGTTGTCAGACTTTCGGGCTTCTGACTACGCGTAACGACTGTCAAAGATCTACAATTGACAGCCGGGGCCAACAGCTTAACGTGCTATCCGAGGCACGGAGAGTGATAATTAATTTATAAAACGCACATAACTTCCGAAAAGTCAGAGGTGCCTTGGGTTCGAATCCGAGACCTCTGACTTGCCAGTCAAACGGTCATACCATTAGGCTATCACGACTCTATAATACACGACACAGTATAGGTAATAAACATACAGTACGGGAACTACGTACAAACGCTCGAAACGGCACACTCACACAAATGACGAGACTCCTAAGCGAACGTCGCGGTACTGGCAGTATCACCGCAGTATCAAGTATTAGGTGAACATGTTTGTGTGAGTGAGCCGTTTTCGAGCGTCTGTTTATTATACTGTGTTTCAGAGCCACCGTCAGCGCCATATTTTTGTGTGCCCTACTGCTGAGCACGAGGTCCTGGGCTCGATACCTGGGTCGGGCAAAATGTTATTGGATTTGCCATTAGGAAATTCTCAGTAACAGAACGGAGTCTGGAAATGTAACCGGTTAATGGTAATAGGCTCGTCCCCTGTATCATGGAACTTATAACATAGCCGGCGAAACGTGGGTGTACTGCATTTACCTCTGCCTACTCTTCTTGGGAATACAGGCGTGAGTCTATGTTATGTTATGTTTTATATCTTCTTCTTCTCGTGTCACTGACTCATACTCTTATATTTTTTTGGACCAGTATTTTGCAACCTCGACGGCCCTTTCCGTCGCCTCATTTAAGTCCTGTTGGTTGCACGTAGTTGGGCAGGATGGGCAAGAAAGTAGGTGCGCCATATTTTGAATAGGAGCTATGTATAATGTAATGTATGTATAATGTTTTATATAACTAATATATATACATATATATAGGTATATAGACTCACGCCTGTATTCCCCAGAGGGGGTAGGCAGAGGTGTGCCCACCACGTTTCGCCGGCTATTTTATAAGTCCCATGTAATAACCGGGCACAATTCCAGACTCCGTGCTGCTACTGAGAATTTCCTAATGGAAAAACCCAATAACACTTTTTGCCCGACCCGGGGATCGAACCCAGGACCTCGTGCTCAGCAGTCGCGCTTGCTACCACTAGACCAACGAGGCAGTATATAAATATTAAAAATTTAAGTCAACATTTGCATCGTAGCTACAAGCATTAGTGCATGTTACGAATCTTCCTCGAACGCGGTTTAATGCTATTTGTATCCCTAAATTACCCCAGTTGTATTTCCGTAGTAAACAATTAAATATAATTCTCATAACTTGATATACTACCAAGTAAATAATTGTTTACTTTTATCGTTATCAAATGCACATTAAAACATATTACTGGGAACAATCAAGAACGCGGCTTGTTTTATTCCGATAACATTAAAGCAATTATTATGCGAGGTGATGAACGATGCATACGAAGTCTACGACTAGATATTTCTAGAGATATTTTAGATATTTCTAGAGATATTATAGACCTCGTGTTCGACGCTCAATGAAGATTCATTGTGAACTGGGAACTGACACTAGAAAGATAATAAACTTATTATCAACTTTTCAAATTCTAGAACGTTCTTCTTCATTCGAAAGGAGGTCGTAGTTATATCTATTTATGTTAAAAGCATGGAGCAAGCGATTCTAACCTTAAAAATAGTACCTATACATTATATAATAAAGTGTTTATATTGTGTATGAAAATAAGCAGGAATTGAGTTTCTCTGAAATTAAAGTTTATTCATTTAGGTACAAACAATACTAAATTATTTAAATATTTACAATACTTGTAAACCCTCTTACCTGAAATTAAAGAAACAACATTTAAAGCTTATTATCAGGTCTTTAAACACAAAATATTCTTCCTCTCTTAATATTAATTATTATATTTTTGTCATTCATGACATCTATCATGTTTTGACAAAGACAAAACATAAAGAGAAACGAGCTCGTATAGGGCTATGGTTGGTTCGTTACATCTCCCCCCCCCCCCCTAAAAAGAATCAATTGCAAGTGGTAACGTAAGCAGTTGTTCTTTGACTAACCAAACACCGGCGATAGTTTTGTAATGTGGTAAAGGTTTGATTCTTCTTTCCTGTGTCCGACATCAACTTCATAAATTGAATTGGAAATCTTCTTTAGAATTTTGTATGGTCCAATCATCTCATCCATTCTCAATCAATTCAATCAATTCATCCATTTTTTTCCTATTCAATCGATTTCCGTTTTCCACGTAGACTCTGTCTCCCAAATCCAATTTAAATTCTTTTCTTTGCAGATCAAATATTTTTTTATTATAATTGTGAGATTTTATTGTGTTTTCAAGAGCTTTATCCCTATCTCTTTTCAGATCTTCTTCTGTATATCTTGATTGAAATTCAATTAAAATATTAACATTTTTAATTTTTTACCTTCCAAAAGATATTTTGGAGCAAACCTCGTGACCGTGTGATCGGTTTCGTTATATTTTTCTACACATTCCTGTGCAATAGTAGACCATGCTGTCTTCTTATCTGTGTAGTAGACGTTGCTGTCCATTCGAAAATGGTGTATCTACAGCAGTGAAAACCATTCTTATATTTTCCTTCTTCAGAAATTCTTTAAAAACTTTGGAATTTATGCCAGGATATTGGTCCGTTAATATCATATCAATATTGTAACTCTGTGTCACATTTTTTATTAGTTTAATGAAATCATTAGAGCTTTGATTTCTCGATGTGAGAATATAAGCATATCTTGTAAAATGATCAACCAGAAGATGTAAGTATTTTTTTGTTGACCGTGATCCTCTAAAACCTCCAATAGTATCAATAGATACAATTTCAAATGGGTATGTTGCTGGACCTAAATGTGACATTAAACCATATTTTGACCTCCTCCTTGATTTGTTTTTGATACAAATTTCACATTTATCACAAGTTTGTTTAATATTTTCGGTGATATTCTTTGCTGTGTAGAAAGGTGTTATTTTATTTGTCATCTGGGTACTCCCAATGTGGCAGTAAGTATCGTGGACATCCTTTATTAAAATTTTGCTAAGTTCTTCTGAAAGTAGTGTTTTATTTCTTCTTTTATTCTTTTTATAATAAATTTCATCCTTCAATATAAGATTTTTATTTTGTAGGTCTAGATTTGTGTGTTGGTCATTTTTTGTATCTTCTATGTTTATTAAATTAATACATAATATTCTTTGCCTTAAGAGTGGTGCACCGGCTTTGTCTACGATAGTAGGTATATCTTTGTACGCGTTGATAGTCCATACTATTTGTCCATTCTTTACTTTATAATTTAAGAGTATTTCTTTTTTAAAGTATTTATGCATATCCATATTTATCTACCTACATATTTATGCATACAACAATTTCGAAATTTAGTACCCTAACTGCAAAGTTAGACATAATAGTGGGTACTCCGTACAAGAGCTAATGTAACCACCATCTGAGAAGGTTGAATGCATAAGAGAATTTTAGGGGTTACGAATAGCTTACTGGCAAAACGACTAGGGGCTTTAACAAAAATTTCCACTTATGGACATGTTTTTATTAAATCAAATTATTTAGGGATCGCGGGTTTAAGTCCCGCCCGAGTCAGTTGTTTTTGCAAGTTGCTTAGTTCGCATAGCAGGGGCGTGAACAGACATTTACGATAGGATAGTTCATGAGTGAATTACTTCAGAAGCTGTTGGGTAGGCAGTACATACAAATCCTACTTACTTATAAATTAATTATCACTTACTCCGTGCCTCGGAAAGCACGTAAAAGCTGTTGGCCCTGCGCCTGATCTCTCTCCGGTCGTGTCGGATTGCCGTCCCATCGGACTATGAGAGTGAGGGAATAGAGAGTGCACCTGTGTTTGCGCAATCATTTGTGCACTATAATATCTCCCGCGTCGATGGCTAATCTCCGTTGAGATTGGCCGCTGTGACCGAAATTCGGTCAGGAGGACATTACTTAGTTTTACTAATTCGTCATCTGCGTCGTACCTATACGACGCAGATGATGAATTAGTAAAACTATAAACATATAATATACACAGGTATACACTATACAGTGCCTTTTAGCGTATATTTAATATGAATTGCAGCACCCCACTGCCCGCATGCGCATAGTATACATAAATACTTTATAAAAATATTTATGTATTTATTAGTAGAATGCTTAGGTTATTGTGAGTTAACTAAGTGAAGATTTTTAATTAAAGAATTATTATCAAGTTATTGATATCGATTCTATGACGTAAAACTAGGTTCACGCTAACTTGTTTTGATAATCTCATAGTTAATGAATGACTATGAGGTCGTTTTAGGTCATATCTAAGGCCTCACGTGTCAGAGAGGGGTTCAAGCGTGACTAAACAACAAACAAACGAAATACCTACACATTTGTAAATATTTTTAGCGTTGTAACGTGTAACAAACGATATATTAGGCAGACCATTAGGCACTTATGAAAAGTCATAATTCTAATATATTGTTTGTTGTAAGAGTGACTCTAGTTGCCAGTTCCAAGGGCAGCTTACTCTTCATGGAGAAGAATCTGGCAAGATACTCCATGGTTGCTCTTTTAAATATAATAGCTTACAAGATAAATTTTAGGATACATTTTTCTGAGGTCTTAAAGTGCACCAAGGAAGGTTTTATTAAAATTTCACCCCTAAGCGAGAAAAAGAAGGGACGAAAAATCCGAAATTCACGCAAAAAATCTGTTCAGTAGAACTATAACCCCAATAATTTTTTTTTTAATTGGCACATTGATATAGACCAGGCATCATTCCAGTTGTTAAGCGCATTGTTTTAGTTTATTATATTTAATTAATAATGATTGATTCGCTCTAAATCCGGCAGGCCAGAAAAATGTTGCATTTGCAATTTGACAGATCAAAAACAAAATATACCTTAATTTCTATTTAAATAATTATATCTTCCTGACCGAATTTCGGTCACAGCGGCCAGTCTCAACGGAGATTAGCCAACTACGCACTACGCAAGAGATATTATAGTGCACAAGTGTGTGCGCAAACACAGGTGCACTCTCTATTCCCTCACTCTCATAGTCCGATGGGACGGAAATCCGACACGACCGGAGAGAGATCAGGCGCAGGGCCAACAGCTTTACGTGCTTTCCGAGGCACGGAGTAAGTGATAATTAATTTATAAAACGCACATAACTTACGAAAAGTCAGAGGTGCGCGCCTTGGGATCGAACTCGAGACCACTGACTTGCCAGTCAACAGTCACCACCACTAGGCTATCACGACTCTCGATTTCTATTTACACACATTTCGATGACTAAACTTACCATGGAAAGTTTCAGAGGAAAATAGCATTTTACAAACAGTTGCATGGAAGGTCCAGTATGTACCTACCTATATCCTAGCTACCTACATCTATGTCGATGAGGGAATATCGATTTTACTGTCGTTTACGTTGACAGAGTTATTATGGTATCGCTATAAAACAGTTGGCTAGTACACCTATAAATTATCTGAATTGCATAAATAATTGTGTTGTATGACGATTTTGTAGTATCTGTACATATGGGGCGACTAGCTAGATCTAGCTCTAAAGTAATACAAAGACGTAACCATGATCGGACAGTTGCCGCATTCATAGTAATTAATTGATTTACATATTATTTTCTTTGTTGTATAAGGTATTTATATCTTCTTTATGCAAATATATCTTCCTAAAGTAAATTGAGGATTTAAAATTGCCGACTTAGACAGTTTGGAAATATTAATAGCTTATGGATATTTGGAACTTCAACTACAAACTAAAGTGTAAAAATCTAAAGGTGCGATGTAAAAAGCATGGCGGTTGTAAACCCACTGACATACTGAATTTCGAAGCACACTATAGTCATCCAACTTCGACACAACATAATTCGACAGAATACTGCTTCGACAAAAACGATTTCTATAGAATATTGTTTCGACAGAACATTTACTTCAACAGCCTAGGCCTAGGCTAACACTGATTTCATCCGAATTCAACCTCCAATCCAACTCCGACACTACGTTATACAAATGTTCTGTCGAAGTTGTTCTGTTTTGTCAAACATTAGGTAGGTATGCAGATTTTCTGGCGCCAAAGCTCTCTGTCGCAATAAGATATTTAGACTACTATTATTCTGTGACATCATTCTTGTCGACAATAACTTCATAATTTATTTTCCTCATTCTAAATAAATGTTTAATATTATTCTCAGCAATTTCAATTGATCCTTCGGCTTGTAGCACTAGTAAGTTCGCACGATAACAATATAAGGTAATTTTCTCCAAACAGTTACGTTTTATAAGGTAAACAAAGCTAGTTTACACTGCGTCAGTCAGATGGACGCCAGAAAATCTGCCTAATGTTCTACTTACTTAAATAGGTATTATATAAATAAATTATAATTAAAAAACTTTGTTTAATGTTCTAATAAATTTATGTTTGTAATATAAACAAAGATAATTAACTTAATCTTCTATTCTACGACCATAGCTCGTGTAAAGAATCGTGCCCTACGTGAATCGATAATCTAGTCCTTGATATAGGCATCTAATTATACAAACATGGTGATAATGATTGACGTTCGATATCACGAGCACAAATATCGCCACTTGCATGATACACCGTTAAGATGCGATAATAACCTATTAAAAACAAACACTATATCTGTTAATGAAGCTAATGATGTTATGATATTATTTATGTCACATTAGGGCGAGTTCAAAGTTATGTGAGGCCAAAAAATAAAACTATTACCACGTATTTGTAGTACCTAGTGCACATAAATTTAACACATAGGTATTCTATAGAAGGAAATTTCTGTGCTATTTTTTTACTCAAAGAATCAGCACTGCCATTCAGTGGGGCAATGCTACCAGCCTCCTGGGCACGCTGCCTGCAGACGACGACGGTGATGGGGAGGAATTCGTTAACGCCTTCTTGTGACTTTTGTTTACATAAATAAAAGTAAAAATTACATAATATATACTTAATTTTTACTTTTATTTATTACGTTTAGTGTAGATAGATTAGTAAGTAGATTTAGAATGTTAAAATGTTGAGATTGAAAGTAAAAAATAAATTGTGTATTCAGTACAAGGCACCCACCCTGTGGAGTGTGGCGTGGAATTGAATAATTAAATGTAAGTACTTAATTTTAAGAGCTTTCGGCGTAGTCGGATGCGTGTTTTGTATATTTTTAATATAATTTAATATTCAAAACAAGTGCACAACTACAATATCAAACGCTTTAAATATGGCGCTTATAATTTAAATTTTATGATATCTTTACAAAACTGTTATTGCAAAACTGTAGGTATACTATATTGTATAGTTACTATAGGTATTGTATTCTATAAGTAGAATACAAAATCGTATCATAATTACTTGGATATATTGCTTTTTAACTGGGCCAAGACCGCAAAAAAACTATTTTCACGCCAATTTTTCCACTGCAGTACTTATGCGCAACAGACTTTAAAAATAGATATAATATATAACGATATATACATATATTTTTATATAACGAGATATAGAAATAATAATTCAGTTTGCATGGAAATTATTTAAAGAATGGCGTTTTTATTATCTTTCGGAATATGAATGCAATGATGAATGAAGAAAATAAATATGAATGTAATATTTACCTACTCGTGTTAGTCCTGACGGAAGCCTACATGGGGCCTATTTTTTTAACTGACTTCAAAAAAGGAGCACGTTATGAATTCGATGCGTATATTTTTTAGAGTTCCGTACCCAAAGGGTAAAACGTGATCCTATTACTAAGACTCCGCTGTCTGTCCGTCTGTCACCAGGCTGTATCTCATGAACCGTAATAGCTAGACAGTTGAAATTTTCACAGATGATATACTTATTTCTGTTGCCGCTATAACAACAAAAAATAAAAATAAATACAACTCCATACAACAAAACCTTTTTTTTTTCATTTTTGTACGGAACCCTTTGGCACTTGGCCAGTTTTTATGTTGGCCTACCAATTACTCCGTGATTAGCTTATCGATTTAAGTTATTCTTTTATTATTTGAAAGAGTTATACTCTCCGATTGGTCCCATAATAAATATTATCATGATCTGATGATGAACATCGCAGATTAATTCGAACTTTTCAGTGCTTTGAAGTCGGTACCTATTTAAAAAGAAAAATAGGCTTATTTTTAACCACTGACGAAAAAAGGGGGTGTTATAAGTGTATTGACATCGTAGCTCCCAAACAGATGAACCGAGTTTGATTTAGTTTTTTTATTTGTAAGGTGACATCTTGATCGAGAGAGTTCTTAGATAAAAAATTAGAGGTTTAGTATCGGTTTTTTTAATAGTTAATTTAAAATATTATCTGTGTTTTATTTTGGACAACACTAGAATAGTTTACCTGTCATCATCATTTATTTAAGTGCTACCCTCTTGTCGATGCAGCTTGTTCGAGCTCTTCCGATCAAGAGTCAATTCCTTAACCTGCTTATACGTCTCATAAGTCTTATTTGTCTTTTATTCCTTATTGTCTTGTAATTTATTTATTTAATAATTTATGTACACACATATAACATTACAGAAGTAGGGATACATAGGAAACAAAAGTACAAAGTAAAATTTATCTATTTACGTTTTATTTTGAATCAACACTTGGCAAGAAACTAGACTAGATTTTAGACTCATTTCTTGCTAAGTCTAGTCATTACATACTACTCAAATGACGCTGATGATATTACCAAGAAAAGAAAAAAATCATAGACAATTTTGACCTACAATAAAAATTGTCTATGGTTTTAATCAGTCAGGGTTAACGCTGCATTATTATATATTTAATTATACATATAGAGCTATATAGAGCAGATCATATCAATACGTGGGATAAAACTCGTTAAGTTCGGAGTGAAGCAGATCATTATCTATCAGCTATCATGGGACGCGTGGCACCCGGACTTGAGGAAACAATGTCACGTTCTTTAATAATAAATATTAATTATTGGAATCACTTACTGTGATTGACTAATTAAATATTTACTAGATAAACTACTAGAAATATCACAAATGTGAGGTACCTACGAGTAGCTACAACAATAAGTTTTTATAAAAACAACGTTTTTAACTAAGCTTTTGTATTGGAAATTAATATTAAACGTATAATTATGCAAAAATTTGTAGGTACGAGTATTTATGCTGTTGACCGTTAAAGAGTTCCTTTATCTAGAGCTAATGGTGGATATCGACTCAACCTTACCATAAAAAAATTCTCGTCAAGACAAATCAAACAACCCCAAACTCGATGGGGTTGTGTCGTATTATTGCGGAACTCCTATAGCCACCTTCCAGCTCCAGCTCCATGTCATCATAATATTGCATTTTCACGTAAACGTATATATACAGGGTTATTTGTAAAACACCAGCATCCTTCAAAGGGGTCATTAAACTCATCATTATGAACAACTTTTACTATGGTACCAACCCTGAATTCGCAAAAAAACTTCTCAACAAAATAAATAAATATATATAGCGGCAAGTTATTAAGTACCTAATTAAAGAAATACTATCAGTTTTGTGAAGAAATAATAAACAACAGTTGCGTAATGGTCTCTAAACAATAATATTGTGCAACGCGGACAAGCTTGTTGATCGAAAGCTATCTTCGAACAAATCGAACATACTTAACACGTTGACTGTCCATGCAATATGTGTCTGACTGTGACGTTCATGCAGCACCGGCTTGGGGGTGGGGGGGGGGGTGGGGGTAGACGATGGGGCAACGTTGGGCGCCAATTTTGTGGGGGCGCCGAGGTCTGGAGTCTCCTATTGGTATGATCGACGAATATTTATTCCATTTAGTCTAGGAGTCTGTATATTTTTAAATGTCTATAACTGCACCCACGATGTAGAAGAGAATTCGAGAAGAGAGGTTACGTTTTCATAAGAAAAAATAGGAAACAAGCTCACGTGGAGTTTGAGATTCCAAATAATGCATTTAAATATAATATAATATAATTTAAGTTATTTTTTAAAACATCCGAAATACAATACCGCCACCTCTAAAATTAAGGAAAAAATGCAGCTTAAACCAAATCTTCTGCTTGCCTGTCTTTAAATAAATACGGTTCCAATTCTACATAAATTTAATTTACATAGTTGCTTCAACTGTGGCGGAGCTACAACCATGAAGCAAGCCACGCTCACACAATATTGTGTTCAATATTGTCGTCAACGAGACGCTAGACGCAGACTAATCGATAATAATATGAGAGTGAAAGGTACACCCAGACTTTAAAAGTAAACCTCTAGATATGTAGCTACCTAGTAAAGAAAAAATATCGCATTGAATGGGTAATCTTTTTTTAATGGTGTTATTATAAATGCAAAAACAAACAATTACACAAACTAAAGTTAGAAATTTTTGCAATACGAAAAAAAATTACGAGCGGAATTTGAAACCCGCGACCAAAACAACAAAACTCCTAGTCGCTCTGCCACTAAGCCTTCGTGTAATTGAAATTATCACTATCTCAGATGGTAGCTATATCCACCCCTTGTACGAAATACTTACAGGGCTATGAGGGCTAGCATGTGGTGTTGTTATAGTAGGTGTGTGTTGCTTTATTTTTATTTATTTTTTATTTATAGACTCACGCCTGTATTCCCCAGAGGGGGTAGGCAGAGGTGTGTAGTACACCCACATTTCGCCGGCTATGTAATAAGTCCCATGTAATAGGGGGCGAGCCTATTGCCATTAACCGGGCACAATTCCAGACTCCGTGCTGCTACTGAGAATTTCCTAATGGAAAAACCCAATAACACTTTGCCCGACCCGGGGATCGAACCCAGGACCTCGTGCTCAGCAGTCGCGCTTGCTACCACTAGACCAACGAGGCAGTGTGTTGGTTCACTTGGTATAATGCCTTGGAAATCCAAGAGCGTAGCACACCAATACAAAGAGCGTAGCACGTTTCTATTAGGAGCGTAGCACGTTTTTACTAGGAGCGTAGCATGTTTCTACTAGAAGCGTATAAGAGAAGGACACGTAGCATTTTACATAGCTATTTTGATGCGAAAGTGATCTTATAAGGGTTTTGTTTGCCCTTAAGGTACGAAACGCAACACGTTGTGTATCATGGAGTGTTACATGTTAACACAAAAAAACGTACAATGTAGCTACGAAGATAAAAAATGGAACTAAGGCGAGCGGAGCGTAGACAAAGAGTAGCACTCTGTGTAGGTACTTTACGATGTCTTGTTCTAGGTTAGTTCTCGACAGAATAGTCGTTGTGGCGTCTCTTCGTGCTGATCTGCTATCTTGCTCGCACATTGAATTTGATTGAAGATTAAATTAATAAATATAGTTATGAAAAATCAAACTAAACCAATTGAAGGAAAACAACATTAAAAAGTTAAAAAAAGTTTCAACTTGATCCAAATATATTTTCAAATAAAAATTGGCTTTCAATTAATTTTTATTTTATGTATGAAAACATGTTTCGATCAAGCTGATTTTTTTGCTGAAGTTTTGTAATGTTGTCCTCCCTAAAATGGTTTAGTTCGATTTTCCATAATTATACTCATTGATTTTATACCTTCAATGTGCGAGCGAGATAACAGATTAGCGAGTATCCGCAGCATCGTTTACAGGGTGATTCTCTTGTGCGTGACGATAAACATTATCTGTCTGATTTTTGGCAAAAAGAAGTACTTACTCTAGGTAACGTGCAAGATGTTTGTTCACTTGATATTTTGGAAAACAGTCAACAAGCAAACTTTATCTCCATTATCCGAGGGCTCTGCCTTGTTCCGTGTTTGAATTATTTTGTTTCTAACAATATAACACCTGCCTGCCTGTAAACTTTGACATAGTGCTTATAAGCATCAAGTTCGGTAATATTGAATTCTCAATTTTACTAATATTATGGTTTTCAAAATCTGATTTTGAAAACATCTTGTCATTTAAAAAAAATAAACATGATCGAAATAAGAGGGGTCAGTTGCTAGCAAAGGATCCTTTGCTAGCATCTAGGAGGGGGTTTAAAAACCTTTATTATTATTAAGTACCTTTATTATACTTATTTATTTTATTTGCTTAATTATATTTATTTATTACCTTGCAAAGGTTTAGTAATTATTTCCTAAAAAGCCGTTGCCATCCTGCAAAGACAATAAAAAAATAAAACACAGATTTACCAAAATTAAAAAGTTTATTACAAAAACATATTTATTTACAATATTATCACTACCTAGTCTACCTACTTACAAGTTCAGTACAGCCTATGTGAAATAGGTGTAAGTATAATTCTAAAGCTAATTACAAATAAATACCTAATTGAGCAACTAAATAGGCAAGTAATCTAACACAATGTGTGTACATGTCTCCTACCACGGTAGGTACGTTATTGACGTCATACAACAATTTAATTAACTACATTAAACATAGCCCTATTTATTAAGAGGCTGACCGATTGTCATATTTTTAACCCCGACGAAAAAAGAGGGGTTGTATAAGTTTTGGCGTGTGTATCTGTCTGTGGGATCGTAGCTCACAACGGATGAATCGATTTTGTATTTTTTTTTATTTGGAAGGTGACTTGATTTTGACTTGACTTGGAAAGGGTGGTACACCCCGATCGTGCGAGAATATTAACACCAAAGGTATTGGAAAGAAGTTATTAATATTTAATATTTCTAGGATTAACACATATAAATTTAGGAAAATAATCATGACTTTTCTTTTTATCTAAAATGAATAAAAAAATCTAAATAACCTAGGTACATTTAATTTGTTGACAGAACGTAAAAAATCCTTCGATAACTGAAGACTAGTAATCGCTTTTTATATCGTTATTTAGTTACCTACGTTAACGCCTTTTAAAGACAAAGAAAGAATCATTGCCTGTATTTTTTTATGATAACCATGTTTTGACGCACAGCCTTGAAATTTTTATAAATTTTATCTATGTAACAAAAATTACATAAAGGATAAAAGGCGTTTTACGAAAATGATTAAATTGCAAAAATCATAAGTAATACAGCAATTAGAATATAATAAGTATGTTTAAGAAAAGGGAATCGAATAGCTTAAAGAAACGCAAAACATTTTGGAAACTTATCACAGTTTTGTTACCTTGGGACCCTTAGAGAATATTTAAAAATAATTTGCACCACGATTAAAATGTTTAAAAATCAAAAGTACTCGTATCTATTGATTTGCAAAACGATTGCAAAATGATTGCAAAATTTATAGCAAATACAATAAAAAATGCGAATTTCATAATATCAGCCTACCATGTTATTACATGGCACAGGATTACTGATAACGATAATAGTTCTACAACCTAACTGATCATGGAGCTGGTACTTAGATCTTGAATAATCTAAGAGCTGGTAAAATGAAAGAGGGGCAATGTGGCACAAGATGAGAAAACCATATACGGAAAAGCGGGGTAATTTGTTCTCCGGAAGATTTTATTTTTATTAAAACAGATAACTAGCGGGCAGGATACCTACATTAATTAAATATTATGATCCATTGGCCTACGGTAAAATTAGATGAATACACGAGCGTATTTTTTTATTTTTATTTTTTTTTTCTGATAAATTTCTAGTACCACATTTCCCGCTCCTAGGTTATATCCACAGCGTACTACACTTAATCATTCATATTCCTTGAATTTGCCACATTATCGCACAGCGTTAAGCTTCCACTTGAGCAGAAGGAAGGCGGCGATTCGTAGTGTGACCACGAATACGGAGAGTGCTAGTACATCCCACCAGAACCGGTCCGGAGACATCGCCACTTCGTTCAAGAAGGTGCGAGGGTGTCTGAAATTAAAGGTGGATATTAGAAACAGGTCAGCGCTGATAGCCTAGTGGTATGACCGTCGACGGACAAGTCAGAGGTCTCGAGTTCGATCCCAAGTTCGCACCTCTGATTTTTCGTATGTTATGTGCGTATTATAAATTAATTATCAGTTGCTAAAACGGTGAGGGAAAACATCGTGATGAAACCAGCATACCTAAAAGATTTTTCAATGGTGCGTAAAGCCATGTCAGAGGGCAGCGGGCGGTTTAAACTCTGACACCAGGTTGTACATCAATTCCTATTCTTTTTTGGGTTAACGATGTTCACAGGTTCTTTATTAGAGTCATCAAAAATAAAGAAACTACTCACTTGTAATGACAGTACAGAGCCTCGTTGCAGTCCAGTATAGGCCTCTCCAGTCCATAGATGGCGCCGATAAAGCCCTCCAGTCCATATCTTAAGTACGACACATAAGAACCCCAACGTAAGTAGGAGGGCAAGTCTCTGAGCGTCACTCCGAAGCCGGCGAACATCATCATCGGTACTGACAGTGTTGGTCCTAAGAATGTGCCGTTCTGTAAGGGAAGCGGCTGGTTAGCTGATGTGTAATAATGGTAAGATAACACTGCACACTGGCACTAAGTATATCTGTAGGTATTTATTAAACAGTACCGTCATTGACTGTCAGGCAACGCACAGCCTAAAGTTCTAAACCATTGGTCCTAGAGACATAAAAACTGGAGGGAATATTCTTCGAGTGCCCTAGAGGTTTAAGGCTAAGAGTTTTCGGGTTTTTTGTGTGTTATTTCACTCCTAAGCGGGTAAAATAGGTGATGAAAAATCATTATTACAATTACCATTTGCTTATTTGCTTAATTTACTTACAAGTCACCACTTGTTAGTTAGAAGCTACGGTTTTCAAAATGTGACACATTCATTTATCTGTACTTCAAATTTAGTTATTTTTCGAGATGAGAGATTTGTAGAGTTTGAAAGATTGTTAGAAATTTGTAAATAACCTGCATTGATCAAGATGAGTAAATTAGGTTTATTTGTAAACACTGGTGACATCCTTAGCATTTTGGATAGGTTACACCAGACCTCCTCATCGATATAATGACGGTCCATAGAGATAGAAAGATACTCACAACTACACTAAACACGGCTCCAATCATGAGACCGAAGCTCTGCGCGACCAGCACGGTGTAAAGAGAGATGGCGAAGAACATGCAGAACCTAATGATGTCCAGCGGCTGGGACGACATAGTGTACACTATTACACTGAATATCGCGCATGCTACTATCTGGAATACAAAGGTTAGTTAATTAAATATGGAAAATGGAAAGACTCGATGATTATGACGAACGGTCAACCGCATACCAGTGGTAACTGTGATACTCACAGATTTAAAGACTGCCTAGTGGTAGCAAGCGCCACTGCTGAACACGGGGTCCTGGGTTCGATCCCCGGGTCGGGCAAAGTGTTATTGGGTTTTTACAATAGGAAATTCTCAGTAGCAGCACGGAGTCTGGAATGGCTCGCCCCTTATTAAATGGGACTTTAACATAGCCGGCGAAATGTGGGTGTACTGCACACCTCTGCCTACTCCCTCTGGGGAATACAGGCGTGAGTCTATTAGAGCCTACTCCAAATATATAAATAAGACAGTTACCACAGATTTCTACTACACAGACAGAAGAAGTATGACCTTCTTCTCTCGTCATTGGTGAAATAATCGCAAATGTTTTCTGTCTTGATATGACTCAACTTTATCAGCACTAATAGCTCAGAATATAGCCTAGTATTGGTATGACCGTGGGACTGCCAAGTCAAAGATCGTAGGTTTGAAATTTTGACACGCACCTCTGACTTTTCGAATATTATATAGGGAACTTGATATTTAATAGTCGCAGGCATTGTGCGATAGCTTAGTTGGGTAAAGCACTGCCACGGAACAGCATGTGTTGCGGGTCCAAACCCCGGTAGAACCCTTCTCTTTTCAATTTCCTCTTAATTTTTTAAGGCATTCATGACGTGACATCAAAATCAATATAGATGTTTTATCTATTCTATTAATCGAGTTTTACTTACCGACACGGGCAGATCGACTAAAGTTATTGACGTGTAATAGGAGCCCAGTGAGTACCATCTGTTGAAATGCTCCTTGGACAGTATTGACATCTCATTGGGAACTGGAAATAAACAACAAGCAAATGTAAATACCACTGTTTATCAGTAAGACACATTTTATCATATTTGTTTAAGGCGTGACGCGATCTTGATATTATAGGTATCTACTATTCTATATCCGTATTGTGGAGGTCGTTCAAGAGCATCATTTTCATTGGTTTTGTTTATCTGACCGATAGAAATTTATGATTTAATTATTGAGGGATAACTTCTGCTTGTCAACGGCAAGGAAGAATATTGCAACGGCAAGTAAGGTGCACTGACATAGGTAAGTTACCTGCGACCTATTGGTTTACCTTTCCACTATCTCTAGCACCAGCGTGGCTACACCAGCCGCTCTTCCGATTGAGCTACCTATTCATAATCCAGAATTTTGATAGCCTCGTGGCTATCAAAATTCTCTTTCTTATTGGTTCGATTACCCCGGTAGTAGCATCTATCTCTTGCGATCTAAAATTTTTAATCGGTTAAAACTGCTTTTGGTAAAACTAAGTTGTATTTTTTAAATGATTTTTCCGATTAAAAGATATGCTAAGATTGTTAAGAAAATCGACACAAAGTCAGGTGTATATTCTATATGTATGTTACAACTCCTAAATGGCTGTAATTATTTATGTGTGTTTGACATAGAAATATTTTCAATATCTTTGGTGTTTGATTAGGTCCCTAAATGAATTGGATTTGTTGCACCCGGTCGGTGTCGCTGCGGTAGCTAACGTTCGGACAGGACATCGTTGATTAGCAAGTCAGAGGTCTCAGGTTGGAACCCAAGGCTCGCACATCTCTGACTTTTCGTAAGTTGTGTGTATTATAAATTAATTATCACTTGCTCCGTGCCTCGGAAAGCTCTTTAAGCCGTTGGCCTCGGTTGTCATAAAGATCTTTGACAGTCGATATAGGAAGTCAGTACCCTCAGAAAATCCTTACAACTAATCTAACTTTACAATATCGTATCCCTTTGGGTTGCGGAGGTCAGATAAGCAGTCGCTCTATAGAAAACTGGTATTCAGCTGCATCTGCTTAGATTAGAAGCCGATCCCAACAAAGTTTAGGAATAATAAGGCTAGGAGGATAATTATATACTTACACGTAAGTATAGTGAGCATCATAGGTGACATCATATGGTGCATGAGGATCGCAAACAGCAGGTTGTAGTTCTCCAGCACTCGGGAGCCTTCGTTACCAGCATTGATGAACAGACTGCCCAGCATTATGCCTACCACCACGTTCACTATCAAACGTAGGTGGGTCATTGTCTAGAGGAGAAAACGTCTATTAGTACTTACGGATGCAGCAGGAAAAAAACAAGTTTTTTGGTCGTGTACCTAATGGTATAGGTAGTGTAATGAGATTTTATGTTCTAAACGGTAGATGATAAAGACTATTCCATAAAAAAATCGTAAATAAAAAAACATAATTATAACTTCTAAAAACATAATTATAACTTCTAAAAACATAAATATAACTTCTAAAAACATAATTATAACATCTAAAAAAAAAATTATAACTTTGTCTACTAGACAGAAACGATGAACATAGTACTACAAGGAAATGACGTCACTACTCACGTCAATGCATGTAAGTCCATGCAAATCTTAGATTTTTCATATAAGTGATATCTAATACATTTACTATAGGTATCTAATTTTAACAGTAGGTACATAGTCTTAAACTCATTTGTCTATTGATTAAAGTGACACTACAAAAAGTATTTTTTATCAATTTGTGTACCTAAATTTTTGGATTTAAATAAATATAACATTAGACTTACCGCGTCTCTCTTAGCTTTCAAGAAACCTCGTTTGATTAGTACATTAAGTTGGTTTGTCTGACTGGTCTCCTCATCTCCACCAGTGGGCTCCGTTTCTCTAAGTACGCTGAGAGGATACTGCTTGCGTAGCCCTTCCATTGAAGGGATGCTCGTGTGATCCTCAAACCAGTCCAGTGCTCGACCGTTTTCGGATTTGTTGGCCATAAGGTCGATTTTGTCTTGACCGTATTCCCCACATGATAATTCAATTACTGTGAAAATAAATGTATTGGTGAATTACACTATAAGCGATAACCATCCGTCAAATTGGTATTACGATCAAAAAGATTTGAAATATCAAAATAATATAGCCCTCGCCAAACTTCATGACTGCCTTGAAGTTGGCTGTCCGATGCGCAAGGCGCGTCGCTCGCGCTGGTGCGCTTTTTGCATGACATTTACTACTGCGCAGCCATTGTAGCCAAGTTCAAGGCGGTCATGAAGCTTAGCGAGTGCTGTATTTATAATTAAAATTATTTTGGCGTAAGATGAGGTCGTTTTGATTCTAATCTTTGAGTTTGAGTTACGACATTGATAGAGGTCAAGATTCTTGTTTTTGCGGAAGTCAAAGTACAGTAAGTTATAATAAGTTATTTTATTTAACAACTTCCTCTAACGTAATAGCATTTACGTATGTTTGGAGCTCTCAATATGTGAAGAAAAGTTCATTATTTTAATCTTGTTCTTCTTATTTTAATTTTCTTTTACAGCAGCCTTTCCTTTACCGGCAAAGTACCTACTTATTTATCGTAGGTTTCGGAGGTTAAGCCCGTTGGTATTGTGTATGGTCTATCTCCGCTCGTATCGAATTGCCGTCCAATCGGACTATGAGAGTGAGAGAATAGAGAGTGCACCTGTGTTTGATTGCGCAAAAACTTGTGCTACGTTGGCTAATCTCCTTTGAGATTGACTGCTGTGAACGAAATTCGGTCAAGAGGATATTACTTATTTATACGTAATCGTGAATACTTACTATAATCAGCAGGATTGTGGTAAATCGGGCAGGGTATGCCAGCCTGATCTAGATATGGCACTAAGTTCTTTGTAGTACCCTGGTACATGCACCGGCCGGCTGCCAAGACGTATACGTGGTCAAACAGTCCGAACAGGGAGGCTGACGGCTGGTGCACCGTACATACGATGGTGCGGCCTTGATGCGCGAGGCTCCGGCAAAGCTGGACCACTTGCGTACATGAAGAACTGTCCAGACCTCTGGAAGGAAAGCAAGATAATTGATTGATAATTATTTTCCTAGTTAAGCTCATTGACAGTGTGAAAGCACACCTTCATCATTTATATCCTAAGGTTTGTCGAAATGATTCCGTACGATTTAAGCCGGTAAGAACTATTTACTTCTGTCTGCCCCCTTCTGGACACGCGGGTAAATCCTTAAAAATTAAGGATTTACCCGCGAAACAAAACAAAATATTTATTCTCGCTCTACTTCGCCTAACAACGGCAAGAGTGAAGGGAGTACAATGGTTTATTAGAATTTAGTTAGCAGTTAGCATTTATTTTTGTTATCATTCTACTTCATCAGTAAATATTATGTCATATTGACCAGGCAATCGTGACCTCAATATCTTGGTCACGTGCAGTTCTGAAGTTTGTGTACTTACTTGAATGCTGTCACAATCATTAACCAATAATAGCTAAAATACAAAGTGATAGGGCGAAAGTCCAAGTACTGAAGGACAATACACTAGATGTCGACGACTTTTTTCGCGTAAAATATAATTTTTCTGTACCTTTTTTTAGATCCCGTAAAAGACTACGCCTATTCCTTAAACTGTTGATAATCTTGGGTTACACATTATTGCAATTTTCGTAGGGATCTATATTTTTTTAAAGCCTATGTTGCTTGCTGATGTAGCTTTCTTTAGGTAAAAGAGTTTTTTGTAATTGGTTAAGTAGTTTTAGAGTTTATTCATTACATCTTTTCTTTTTATAATATTAGTAGGTACAGGCAAAAATATACGTTGGAAAATGCAAAATATTTCTATTCAATCTATGACAGCCAGTAGGATGACTTCATTGTTATAACTTATCTCAGTTATTGCCATCATCATGCAAACTATTTACTACGATTCTAATTATCAATCTATGTATATAACGAGGTTAAATAATATACCTATCTATAGTTGTATAACAAAGGTGATTAAAAAATTAATTAGCAAATTATATCAGTTTTGTAATCTTTTGTTGTGAAGGATGTGGAATATCTCATTTGTGTAAGCAGGTCATTGCGATATGAAAATAACTTACTATGTACAGATTGTACATAGTTGTAATAACCTGTACCGATACTTCGGGTCAGGTTAGGAAGAGGGTTACGTTCGGAATAAATATCATTTTTTTCAAATTCCTAACCTAACCCGCGACTGGGTTACGATTTTGGGTCAGGTTCTGAATAATTCTAAACGTTGACTAGCAAAGCAGAGGTATCAAATAGTCAAATAGCAGAGAGGAGGCCAAAAGGCCAATAGAGGAGGCCAAAAGACCAATAGAGGAGGCCAAAAGATTAATAGAGGAGGCCAAAAGGCCAGTAGAGGAGACCAAATAACGGTGTAATATCTCTTTAAACAAACTTTTTAGGGAATTATAGTCGCGATATAATGAAAGCTTGTAGATACAATAAACATTTTTTTAAATTACATTTTTAATTTAACTTTTGTTTTCTGACATCATCAATAGGTTTTATTTGCTCCTCGAGCTGCGTGTGATTTATAACAAACCTGTGCAACATTTGCCCAAGAATCGAATCAATAAAAACCAGATCATAATTATTATGGTCCAATTTTTACTCAGCACAAAAAAACTATAGGTACCTTATAATAATAAGTTAAGTGAGTCGGTTTATTTGTTACTTTTTGGTTTTTGCTACATCAATTACGACGAAATTAGGCCCGGAGCTCATAATTCAAAATTGGAGATTGTATAATTTTTATCTTGATAGTTGATACATACGATTAAAATAACAGGCATCGCTCGCCTACTAAATTTAAACCAAACAAAGCAAGCTAAATAAAACTGTTTAAAAGGAAATTGACCCCCATGCGAAGTAATAACGGTTAGAATACTTACGTAGTAGGCTCATCCAGGAACATAACAAGAGGGTTGTTGATCAGCTCGAGCGCGATGGAGAGCCTCTTCCTCTGACCTCCCGACAGCTGCGAGCCGCGCGTGTTCATATGCTCGTAGAGACCCAAGTTTGTCAGGATGTCCTCGATCTGGAATACGCGGAATAAATCAGATTAAAGGGAAATAACACCTGGAGGTAAGATACGAGCTGGACTTGAACCCGCGACACTTTCCTTACTATGGCAGCGCTCTTAACCAACTGTTTTATGTATCTATTGACATATCTATTTTATGTATCTTTGTCGATGGAACAGTGGTCGAAAGTACCTCCTATAACTACTACCTATTTGGAACTACAACCAGTTTTTTCATCAAACATACAATCAGAAGAAGACTCTCCTCCTTTTTCTCACTAATACATACATAAACTCACACCTGTTTACCAGTAGAATAGGCAGAGGTGTATAGTACACCAACATTTCCGTTAATGTTAACAATCACATATTAGGGGGCGACCCTATAGCTATTAATCGGGCACGATAACGAGCTCTTCTGCTACTGAGAATTTTCTTATGTAAAAACTCAATAACTCCCCGTCCGATTGTGCTTGTGACCGCTAGACAAACTTGGCAGTTTGGCGGCAGTTTGGAGCCGCAAAGAAATGGCAAACTCTCAAGGGCGTCGCAGTAAAAATAAGTTTGGGAAGCCCTGGTCTATGAAATTCAATAAGTAATTTAAAAAAATATTAAATTATGAGCAGGCTCATAATTGTATCTAGATCGGAGAAGGGTGGTTCTGTGTTCTACAAGACAATTTTTACAGCAATTTCACAAATGAACTTATTCATACATAACGTCGCATCGGCCGTTTAATTAAAAGTTTATTTTTTATAAATATTATCGCACATTGTAATGAAATAATCTTAAACAGTTACTTGCTGCCATTCGTTTACTGACAAGTTACGCAATACTTGCAATTTGACGTAAATGGCAATGTGTTATGTGTATTGGTATTGCCACGTCTTTACAAACAAGTAAAACCGGTAGAGTCAGCAACGAAGGTCAGTACTTCATAAAAACTGAATTTAAAAAAAAAACAAATCCTATTAGCGATGTTACTAAACTTGTAAGGTCGGCTTTTTACTGAACCCAATGCAGTTCAATGTTACTCTCTTGCACACGCTCTAATCTAAACTAATTTAGACTCACTATCTCTCTTTCTAACAGAGATCATTAGAAATGGATAGAAGATTTTTAGAGCTATCAAACTAGTCCATTTGCGTGATATCAACGAGAATTTAGTCGGCATGTCATAGAGGTCTTGTCTAATTTTCGTTAATTGCAAGGACGTAGACTAATTTGACAGTTCTAATTTGATAGTTCAATTTGCTGTCCTTTTTCGATGGTGTTTACTAGAAAAAGATATAGTTAGACTACAATTAGTTTAGCGGGTTGTATAAGAGAATCAGCACCAATGTACAGGTAGATACTTATCTATTCTATGAAACGACTAGTTAAGTATCTGACCGCCGAAATCCAACATTATTTTTGGGATACGATATTTTATGGTTAGACTACTTTTCATGATCTTCTATTCGCTCATGATGAGCCTAGCTGATTTCAGAGGTCCTACGTCCAAAATCGAACATCGATGTTTCGGATGGAAACGTACCTAATAGCGAAGACACTAACATTAGTTAGAAGATACCACCAAATTACTACTGATAAATTGTGCTTAGTGCTTTTGTTTTGGTAATCCGTCCATCGTGGGCTTCTGATAGGTATGGCTTATGTTCATAGAAATATTAAAATGTTATTGAAAAATGTCTCAGGTGAGCTGGACCTCTGAAGAGTCTGAGGTGCGGGTTTGGTTTTGAATCTCGAACTTTTGGCAGTCTAACGGTCGTACCACTGGACTGACGCTACTATGAGGATTAAAGAGATGTCGATACTTACATTGTACCTATATCGATTATCATTTGAAGACTTACCAAAACAATGATAATTGCAAGTAATAATAATTTTAAAAGTAATGCTTATTAAGTATTAAGTCTTCTATGTCTGTGTTATCTGTGTTTTTGTCGACTGCATTGTTCTGTCAGCATTCTTTTATGCGAAGTATGTCTAATTCAAAGTATGTTGATGTTTTAGTAAATATGTCCGAACACACGACATGCGAGTAATTGTAAATATTCAAACGGTAGATAACCGTGCATAGTAATACGTACTAAGAAATTTGCTCATTATGCACAATAATTATTATTACAAGTAAGTAATTAGTAAACTTTTATTGTTTTAAGGAAAAACGGACGGCAAAATGAGTAAATTTAATAATATTTTCCATAGAAATTACAATATACAATTCGATTTATAAAGTCGACGTCGCTATTTTAAAGCGAAATGATTATAAAAAGTCACCTTGGCGATTGACCCCCTTGGCTACGCAATGACTCATGTCATGTGACCCAAGGGGGTCAATGACATGCCGCTTTGGCTAGACAGGTTCTGCTATGTAAATTAGATAATCTATAAATTTTTTATTGGCCTAGGTACCGACTGTCTTACTGAAGACAGAAATTTGGAATACCGGAGTAGAATAAGTCGTAAAGTTTTGAAGACCGAAAAAAATTTTCACCGGAAAATCTTCGTTCGAATGTTTTTAATACCGATTTAAGTATAACCGAAATTATGTTACATCAAATTACACCTTATGAATAGAAACTTACGACATGACCTTCATAAATGTTTGCCTTACCCCTCCACATCACATGACCACGTATACTTATTAGGTTCAATAGGGAATTTTAATTCAAAATATTAGGAGAAAACCTATTATAAATATTTTAAATATTTAATTTTCAAGAACTAATCAACTTACAACTTCTCCTTTCTCGTATTTATCGAGCTTGGTAGGTAACTTCAGGTCGGCTGCCAGCGCCATGTTTTCTCCTACCGTCAGCAGGCCCTGCAGCCGGTCATCTTGCTGGATGTAGCAGGACATTCTCTTGAATCTCTCTGTAAGTAATATTGAATTAATTTCAGGACAGAGTTACCAAATCAGTTTTTTGGATTCAAGATATTGAAGAACCTATAAATCCTATGAACATAGAAAATATCCCATAAAAGAAAAATGTATCTTGATTATTTTGCCCTAAACAAAATTTTATGTAATTAGCTTCATTGGGAACTTTTTTTAAATCTTAGGTAACGTCTATTTCGCAAAAAAATAACACCCAGAAATAAGGAAATTAAAAATATTGAAGTACCCCTGATAACTTTCTTTTAAACCTCTGATGTGTCTGTTTAGTAATATTATGTATTATTTGAAATGTAAGCGCAGTACCTATATTACGTCGCGACATTGTATAATCATCGGCGTATCTCAAAGCCTTAATATCGCAGGCTATTGGTACGTAGGTAGTGGAGGGTTGAGGCAATAAAGAAAATTGGTTGTCCCAAGTATTGAATAACTAGTCGTGGGAACGTCGTAGACCTGTGGTAACTCTCTTTTACAATATTTAGTTTATTTATTTAGATATACCGTCCAACTGCAGGGCAAAGGACTCCCTTCTCTCTTTCTACCCGTCGCGCGTCGTCTCGGTCAATGCTGTCTAAACTACCTTCTTAAATGTGAATCGATTTCATCCTGCGTCTGTTCATAAAATTTCTACGTCAAACTTTTACCACCTTTTACGTTTACTCCAAATTATAAAAGGGTATTCCTCTACGCGATAATCTGCTATCTCACTCGCACATTGAAGATATAAAATCAATCTAATCTCTTTCATTCTCTAATCTCTATTGTATCTAATTGATGGGGCTCTAATGGATGTCAAATAAAATCACTACATAGTATAAAACAAAGTCGCTTCCCGCGTCTGTCTGTCCCTTGTATGCTTAGATCTTTAAAACTACGCAATGGATTTTGATGCGGTATTTTTAAATAGATAGAGTTATTCAAGAGGAAGGTTTATACCTATGTATAATACATGCATATTAGCGTAACCGTGCGAAGCCGGGGCGGGTCGCTAGTAAATGATATTTTAAACACTACTATTTTATGAGGAAAATCGTCCCACTGCTAACTTCACAGACAGATAGAGATTTGTAGCGCGTACTGTATGTAATGCACGAGCGCATGCCATCCAATCGAAGAATTCGTTTACAGGTTACACTCCTATAGACTCGGTCTAAGATATAAATACTGAACTCTGATTGCAATTCTCTGACGAAGTAGTCTTAGGTCATGGCTAGGGCAGGTTTGCAAGTAAACCGGTATAATAGACACGTGAATTATATCACGGCTACAGATCTAGCCTGCTTATTTTATCTACCAGCTAGGATCCGGGTCCTTGGTTCAGAACTAATTATGTATTGATAAACAAGCACATGTGCAATCTAATCACTTATTGCTATTTCTGTTCTGTTCGTTAAGACAGTTGTGTATTTTGTAATTATATAGTTATACTGAAATTCATCGTGCTTCGGCCTTCGGTGGTTTTAACGATAATATAGCACTGATAGCCTAGTGGTATGACCGTCGACTGATAAGTCAGTGGTCTCGAGTTCGATCCCAAGGCGCGCACCTCTGACTTTTCGTATGTTATGTGCGTATTTAAATTAATTATTATCAGTTGCTAAAACGGTGAGGGAAAACATCGTGATGAAACCAGCACATCTGAGAGATTTTTCAATGGTGTGTAAAGCCATGTCAGAGGCTTTAAACTAACTTAAGGTGTTTAAACTCTGACACCAGGTTGTTCATCAACCATACGATAAGAAGAAGTGTGTGAAGAATTAGTGTGTAGGAAGTTTAATTTGTAGTTTTTTGTTTGAGTACCTGTTAGGTTGACATCAGGTTAGGTCTATTAACCCATTCGTTGTAACTTCACTGTAAAAAGAAGATATTGAAGTTTTAAGGATTGTAATGTTACTTACTCATAATCCTTCCTCTTCCATTAATGAACACGGCTCCCCCCACACCAGTAATGCGGTACCCAGACAATACGTCCAGGAGTGTGGACTTGCCGGCTCCTGAGGGCCCCATGATGGCAATGAGCTGGCGTGGACGCAGTCGCCCGTGGACTCCATGTAGAATTTGTTTGCTACCTGTAACAAAATGAAAGGAGGATTAACTTAAGACAGTAAAGGGGAAGGTAGAGGGAGAGGGAGAGTAGAACGGATACAAAGGAAGAAGCTTTTTTTATAAAGATGTAAAAAAATATTTCATTATGAACGCTGCTCGTGAAAACGTAAAACAAAAAAAAAATACAAAACCTACTTCAAAAAATAATAAAAAAGCTAGAAAGCGTCGATGTATTCTGACTTCCGACGAGGCATTTTGTTCTATATCTCCGAACTTATTCATCAGATCATGACAATACCTATTCAAATGAGTCCATCTTGAAGGTAGGTATACTCTATTGAAAAAAAAAAGAATTATCAAAATCAGATGGCCACAGACAATCTTATCGACAAGGTTTGATTTTAGATTACATTCTCTAAAACAGAAAACACCACCTACATCCATAGGTACTTTCTTTTGAGGTTAGTGCTCTTTGAGGAATACACCCAAAATACTAGTGATAGATAGGAAAAGCTGGGAAATAGTGATTCGAAACTTATTGCCTACCTATAATAAAATAAATAGTGTCGTATTACGCCCTCACATCACACAATATGACATCGTATTGTACTGACACAGTGACACTCGTTATTAAAATTTTTGTATGAAAATTTTGACTATTAAATTGATATTGATACATACCTTTGATCACACCATTCTAACAGAGAGCTTTTTAATTCCCATAGTTTATGAATGTAGCCACGTCGCACGGCATAAGAGAGCCACCTATTTACTTGCAAGTGTGACCTATATGATACTTCGCTCGGTTTCCGCGGTTCGTTTCAACTCTGATAACCCCTACTGACGTCAGAGATTAAGACCAACGTACTGATGCACTTGAAGGCGCAATTAATGATGTAGTTGGGTTAAATTAAGGCTTAGATTCATCCTGTCTCGGACAAGGCTCATGTTAATTTATGTAATCTTGTGGATTTTGTCCTTGAAGGTTCGATAAGGTTCAAGTAGGTAGTATTAATATTGAAGTACATTCTCTTGTTAGTAGTTTACTCTCGTAACAATTATTTAGTAGTTATTTATAATCATATTTAAAGCGCTCTGAAATTTCTTAACTATTATTTTACCCTAGACAATGGTCAACCGAGAAAGCAGTCAAACATTTTAACTAGTTTATTGCAAGATTTAAAACATACTTGTATAAATTTATGTAATTAAGTCATTTGCTGGCATATTTCCAATGTAGCGATTTTACCATCAGTGGAATAAAATATAAATAACATTTATATTAATAATATTTATATTAATATAAATAACGAATGTTACCATGCAATACCTTCTACAGATATAAAAGACAATGACCGAGGTAAAAGGCGTTAAAATTCGAGTAGCTTATCACATAAGTCATGATAGATTATCAATAGTCATGTTATTAATAACCCCACGTGATTAGTATCAACCTTGCACTTTTGTCCTAGCGTGACAGCGATAATAATTATATTGATGTTATCAAACGCGCGACTATTTCGAAATTGCACAATTAAAAATATTAGCGCTTAGTAATTACGATTCATTAAACCATAGTTATGAGTTTTTTTAATGAAATGTAAGCATTTAATAATGGCGCATATTTCACAACTTGTTTTTTTCTGTATGTGTGTAGCAGATGCGCTCGGAGTCCGGACTCGAGGCCAGTGTTGAGTCAGTTCAGCGGCTTCTCTTCGACTTACTCACTGAACTTTCTTCGTTATCTACCCGTACACAAGGCCAGTGGACAGCGGCTGAACTGACCACTGAACTAGTTCGCAAACTGACCTCGTGTCCGAGGGCATAAGGTTAAGATTCGAAGACCTCATATAATTAATTTTATTATTTAAAAATATATACTGAAACTTAACTCGAAAGAGATCTTTTATTGAATCCTCGTCCTAATAATGGTCAGGTGAAAATGCTCATTAGTAGCTTCAATTTTGACACATTTAGATGAAAATACTGAAATTCAGCGAGAAAATCTTTTGGATCTATATCTGTGGGAAATTCGGAATAAAAAGTATAAAAAAACTCTTTACAAAGAAATAAAACGTGTTATAATTTCAAGTCAATCTGTCGAATATTTTTTGAGTTTTGCAGGCACAAACATGGAATAGTCTCAAACTTTCGCGAACACTTAACATAATGAAACAACTTTTTAACGGATATAACTCGCGTTTTTATTTTGATAAAATAATCCTGAAATTTCGAGTGCTTTGCAGCACTCTGCTTGCGACCACGAGTGCTGCAAAGCACTCAAAACGTTTAAACGTGTTAAAAAGTTGTTTCATTACAAACATGGAAGCTGAAATTTTATATACATTTAGGGAAATTGAAAAAATACCTGAAACCTCTAAGTAAGTTAGTACTAACTTCGTATCATGATCGATGATTTGTATCGTTTGTTCTACAAGTTTGACCACAACTGAACAAGTTAGCCAAAAAATTGATTTCGATTGTTTGAAGTGTGTAAAGTTTACGTTTACTTACTAGCACGCGCCGCCCGCGCCCACTTGTGCAGTTTGCACTGATTTGCACTTAGCAGTGCGGCCTCGGTCATCGACCCCGGCCTCTCGTCGGCCTTTTTATATGCAAACTACAGAGTGTTTTCATATTTTTGTATGGAAAAATTATCTAATTTTAAAAAGTCTTACTACAAGCTTTGGGTTATATCTACTAATTTATTGATGAAGTGTCAGGTATTTAGTCAATTACCAGTAAAATATAAAATACATATAAAAAAACCATAATCTAAAAGACCACTACCAGTAGCCAGCGTTTTTGTGTAAATAGCCCTAAATAGTTTTTTGTTCACAACATTATTTTAGACTCCCGACGTCTTCTTACAGTCTTAAAACCTCGTAGATTTGTCCAGATTAATTTTAATTTCATTTTAAGCACAATATTTGAAATAAAATGGAAGCCGCCATTTAATTTTAAATATTGTATGCAGCCACATTGAGTAGACGTCTGGAGCCGTGGCGTCTTGAAGCGATCAATATTTCGTTGTTTAGTTTAGCTGTTCAGTAAGATTGGGTAATATGTTTACCTTTAAAATTTAATTAAAATGATTAATGGACCAGGATTATGTTATTATAATTATGTTATGATACAAACATACTTCATTGTTTACACAAGTAACGCATAAGCACGATCCATGTCATGTGCAGTAGGAGACAAAGCGAGCGAGTGACAGACAAACAGTCAGGCCAGCGACGCGACGATGTTAAACAACTTTGTTGAATGTTATTGTACCACGTGCTGGTTGATTCATGGAAACACTACACAACTGTTCTGAGTAATCACCGTAACTTCGGGAAACCGTTTACTGCTACTCAAATATTATAAGCGGAAATAAAGTTTGAAATCGAGGCCTGGAGAGTTACCAAAGTTTTTTTTTTAAGAAAGAACGTACTCTAGAATTTTCTCTTAGTCGTAGATTTGTAGGTGCGGTTACATACGGGTTGGAAGCTAAATAAAGATAAGAAATAGTAGCGTCATGTTTGGACGAAGAAGAAAGATATTGCGGACACGGATCCGTAAGCTTCCTAAAGATGGATACACGCGTCTCCGTAATTTAATAAAACCGCGCGTTGCGTTGGAGCGAATCCAACCACCGGATTTTCCGTCCTGGCCGATGAGGCCCGCCGCGAAGACCCAGTAATTACCCTCCCCGACCCTTACTTATACCAGCCCGGGCTGAGCCTGTAGCCATAAACATGTCCTTAAATAATCAAAATCAGATCCAGCTAGTCGCTAGCATGTCCCCAAGCAACGCCTTAAGCCAAGGCCCGAGTCCCATTAGGTGCGCCCTTAACTGCTGTTGCTTTAGGTTTAGTTTAATTGCTTTAGCTGGAGGCCTTTAGGTCTCACTAGAAGTCCGGTTAATCAGTCTGAGCTCCCTAGAGCTATAACTGAGAGAGGCCACGAAGAAAAATAAGGAGCGAATCCATTATTGACTAAAATTTAAGTCCCACCTAATACAGAACGAGTTGTTTCATCAGTAATCAATCTCAGAATTTCCCAATGTTTAGTTGAGTATCCAATATTTAATTAACTTGCTTTGTTTATCTTTACCTATTGTTAAATCACCTCTTTTATTTTTTAACTGCTGGCGGTATTCTTTGTTCGGTTAAAGGTGCTAAAATTATTTGTACCTACTACTAGATACCTACGTACCGTAGTACCGTAGGGAAATATTTCTTTTTGCTTAAAACTAGACTGTGTACATAATACAATCTATTTCCCTTTCCTGAAAAGATTTATTACAGTCATTTGAAATAATAAGGTTTTCAAAGTAAAATAAATCGTTAAATTTATACATAATTTGTTAAAAAAAAAAAAAAAAGAAGCCGCCAAAAATATGACAAAGACCAAACAAAGACACTTAATTTATTGTCTTTGTGTAATGAACGAAACTGAACAAAGGTTATGTATTCGAAAAAAGAACACGGTGACACTTACATGTAAGCTGAGGAAAAAGGCGCGTTACGTCAATATTGGGTGTCTGTCAGTTGGCAAATGTTTCGATTCGATACAAGTTACAACGACCCATATTCGCAGGTATCAGCTGTGCGTGACGTCATGAGGTTGGTGACACTCGCAGATAATGTCCGCTACTCGTTTCAGCTGCCGAATATTAATGTTCTCTTTGTTTGTTTATGTTGCAGTCTTGTTGTTCGGTTGTAAATTAGTTTTTGACCACTTCACATACCTACTGGTTTATATTTTAAGGTAATGGTGGATGTTTTCAGAGTTGAATACTGAGATTGTGATCGTGATTTCGTGATTGTCAAAGTTCAAAATTTTGTAGAAATAAAAATCGATTACAAGCGGGATTTGAATCCGCAAGCGATCGAGTACAACTTGAAGATTAGATTTGAATAATCAAGAGGTCTGAGGGGCCGTCTCCACGAGCGTGAAAATTGCAGCGTTTCTGTAGAAAATCACTTGACGATTACCTATTTCGCCGTATGGAGATAGCCTGGTACAGTTACTATTAAATATGACACGAGGAGACTATCGCCGCGATCAGAGATATTGGAAAGAAGGCCACAATTCTCTCGCTCGTGGAGACGGCCCTTTAGGACTTAGGTCAATGTATACTGATCGACTTACCTAATTGCATGACTAAACAAAACTATTTTATTAAGTAACTCTTGGTTTCGGGGGAATTGGGTGAGGTTTAGATGCATGACAATCACGCTAAACACGTGTAAGTGTCACGTGGCCAGGGGTTAGAAGTCTCCGCCATGCAGGCTCCGAGCAACATGTTATTAAGGCAGAAAAATAAAATGATTTTTACATGTTCGCAATACACAAGTCTGTCAGACTGTGGACCATATTGTTAGACGATGTCCTCTAATGGCGTTCCCTGACCCTCCAGAAGATTTGAAGGTCTTCACCGTAACACCTGACACGATTACCTGGTTGAATAACTTAAATTAATCCTTACATACATACATATATGGCCAGTATCAGTCCCCTGCTGGACGCATCACTTATTTTGTGCGCTCATTAGAAGGTGCTTGCCCTTAATCGCCACGCTGGGCGATCGCAGTAGCATGGTTGCTAGTAAACAGTAGGATGCTGCTGCCCATCCTCCAGATTTTTCCCTTTGTCGCTTCTTACGACACCCGCGGGATGAGTAGGGATGGTTCTATCAGGAGATATTACAATGAACAAGTGCGTGCGCAAACACAAGTGCACTCTCTATTTTGTGTGCGTGCGTCTTCCGCTAGTTAGCGCTGTCATCGTGCAAACTGTCCATCTTCTTCTTCTTCATCATAATTATGGTTAATGAACAACCTTGACTTAACTTTACATGACACTTTGCCTTTACATGGCTTTACACACCGTTGAAAAATCTCTCAGGTGTGCTGGATTCCACGATGTTTTCCTTTATTAGCAAGTCATAATCAATTTCTAATACATAAATTCGAAAAGTCAGAGGTGCCTGCCTGGGTTTCGAACATACGACCTTCGACTTGGCAGTCCAAAAGTTATACTACTAGGCTATCACTGCTTAATAATGCCAATATGCAGTCTACATTGATAATGCACATAAATATACAGTTCGCATGAGGAAAAGAAACCGATAACAGTTATCTCTACGACCTTTCTCATCCGGGACATTATTTCCGATCTTTCAAAGTCAAACAAAAAATAACAATGCGATCTTGATTAATTTTTTTTTCTGGTATCTAAACGTTATAGCCTAGAATCTAGATCCCACAAGATCCCTTATTATGATCTAGAAAGATGAAACTACCATTCTGTTTTTTAAAAATATTTTGCTAGCAAACTAAGGTCACACACACAGTCACATGACCAACTGAAGTCGATTTAAATGCGCCAACGCAAACATAAACTTAATAGAATCAGGCGTCACCTTGCGGAAGTCCATTACAATAATGGGACATATACTTTATCTAAACGCCAAAAAAATATAAATCATATCATGATTTTTTTTGTTCCTTTTTTATCATAACATAATACAGACTCACGCCTGTGTTCCCCAGAGGGTAGGCAGAGGTGTATGCAGTGCATTCAGGTAAGTTGTAAGTTCCATTGTAATCGGGGGCGAGCCTATTGCCATTAACCGGGCACAGACTCCTTGCTGCTAATAAGAATTTCCTATTGGAAAAACCCAATAACACTTTGCCCGACTCGGAGATCGAGTCCACGACCAGGCTCAGCAGTCGCGCTTGCTACCACTAGACCAACGAGGCAGTCAAGTCCTTTTTTTATCCTACGTAATAAAAATGTAGAAATTAAATTAAGAATTGTTTGTAGGCTCCGTGAGACTCATCGCATCTAACAATTTAAATTACATTTTGAAATATCCGTGAAAAAAAAATATTTTAGAAATAGTCAAATGTTGTTTTAAGCAAATTTGATTCATGGTTGTACTTCTACGTAATGTGAACCAAGTTTCTGTGCACCGCCAGCTGCTAACACTACACGGTCCGGATGCCCCGAGGAGGGACAAACACGTGTAGAGTAATTGGTGATAGTTAGCGAGATTGTCAGCGCTTGCGCATATTGAATATATTAATGCTGCCTGCCGGCTGGATGGCGGGTGGTGCAGGCTACCCGCCTAGATATATATATATTTTTTTTATTTAATCAATGTCCTAACACAAAGGCTATTGGTATTGCTGGAATTGTAAGAGAAAATACCTATTACTAATTTTTAATAATAATATAGCTTATCAAGAACCGGTTCTATGTTTAATTAAAGCGCCGATGGTTATTTATAAATATTTATTTCTAATCGACTTCCGTATTAAATAAACTAGTGATGAGCTGCGGCTGCGATAAATAAATTATTGTAGGCTTTTAAAGTCGGTAGATAATTGATTTCTAAACTACAATATTATTGGTAGGACTACCAACACGATGCCCGATATGTGGACAATAATATTCACCTGACCGAATTTCGGTCACAGCGGCCAATCTCAACGGAGACTAGCCAATTACGCAGGAGATATTATAGTGCACAAGTGTGTGCGCAAACACAGGTGCACTCTCCATTCCCTCACTCTCATTGTCCGATGGGACGGCCTTCCGACACGATCGGAGAGAGATCAGGCGCAGGGCCAACAGCTTTACGTGCTTTCCGAGGCACGGAGTAAGTGATAATTAATTTATAAAACGCACATAACTTACGAAAAGTCAGAGGTGCGTGCCTTGGGTTCGAACCAGAGACCACTGACTTGCCAGTCAACGGTCACCACCACTAGGCTATCACGACTCATGTGGACAATATTTTGATAACAAAGTAGGTCAAACATTGCAACATGCGCCTGCGCCACAATATGGGGATTTGAAAAATGATAATGTATTTTAGCGTTAGAACTTATCAATAATAAATATTATTCTATCTATGTTTATCAAAGAATTGAAACAATATCGCTAGAAAGATAGTGGTGGTAGTTCTGAGTATTTTAACCTACGTAAACGTAAGATAATAAATAGTAAGTAGGTACATTCTTATACACATTTCAGCAACTAAGAAAATGTATACAATTAAACTGACTGCAAAGCACTAAAAAGTTTGAAAAAGGTTAACAAACGTTCAATTTGAAGTTCAAGTCAAGTTCCTGCTTGCTTTAGAACTGGGCTTGGAACCGACTCCAAAACGTCACAAAGTTACTACCTAGTTCCTTTTGAAGTTAGTTTTTTTTTGTTCAATATGTTTTAACAATAATTTTCTATTGCGCCTATAAAAATATTTCTTTCCAAATATAATATGATCCCAATAGGATTCTGACGATGACGCCCTTCCGTCAGTTATTTTTATGATAGGTAGGTACCGCAAAAAAAAATCTACTATTCCTATTTACAATTCTAACATAAATAGTTTCAATATCTTACGCACGTATAAAATAATCATTGTCAGTCATAGGGTCAAAATAACGATTGAGTCAATACAATATCACAAACACAATCTATAAGGGCAAGGCCGTTGACGAAATCAAATAGGCAAGCAATTATTGGTCACTGTACCGTCAATAGCAAATTAATAGGTAACTATTAGGCGTGATGTTCTCTACTACAATAGAAATAAGTACGTTTTTCCATAAAAACATACGATCGATCTTTTTATTCGTGTTCTAAATCCATAGTCTGACATTTAGCTGTGGCCTGTGGGTACAAAGTTCACAGCGGATGAAAAGCGGATGTTTCGCTATAAGTCTGATGACACACCGTGATTGTATTTGTAACTTGGATGATCAGATTAAAACATCCTGTGAAGTAATTCATCACACATTCATGGAGTTTGTACTGTTCAACAATCGATTAATAATATACGTTTTTAAGGCAAAACAGCTCTGAAGCAAAAAGTTACTTTTTTCCCAGGATTAGGTACTTAGTTACAATAATTTATTGTTGAGTCAAATCATGGTATGTCTATGATATAAAAATAGGTGTTATAACTCCGAGCTTATTAGAACAAACGATTTTATTTTATCACAAATGAATTAATAATAAGAAAGTTTTTATAATGTTGTGTACCGCCTTTGTACATAATGTGTATTGTTATTTTTATTGTGTTCCTTTCTTCGGTGTACAATAAATAATTAAGAAAAATAAAGGACAAAGGGCAGCCTTTATTAATAAAGTCTTTTATTTACAATTTAGAAAAAATTAAAACGTTGACTATTCCTATAGATATTTCCTATTGGCTAAGATGTACAGAGAATCACATTATTATTTAAATCATTTTTATTCATTTCTATTGGTTTTCCAAAAATAAATGAGTAGTAATAGAGTACAAGCTACTTGCTTTAAAATACACGTTCTTAATTACTTACCGAAGGTCGCTCACATGGTTGACCCCACAGCAGTGAGATACTTATTGGGTTTGTCAGTCAAATATCTTGAGTCAACATTTAACTTTACTAGAGTAAAATTTACTTAAATAGTCGATACTTATGTGTGCCAGCAGTTCAATGTTCTAAGTGTGAAAACTTTAAGAAACTTAGACTTATTTAATAAGAAATAAGCTGCATGTAAAAAATTCACAAAAAATTCAAGAAACTTTGTTACAAAGCGGGGTACCTGCTTTCGAATTAAGTTTCTTCTTTTAAAACGGTTTTATTTAGCGTGCCCTGTTTATTATTTGGTTCAAATATAGTCATCGATGTTTTACCCCCTTCCTGTTGGCAGATTGATCTGATATTTGGTACACAGCTTTAGTTCTGATGACAAAACCGTTTTTTTTTTTAAATACTAATATTTTTGTATGGTAGAGCACTAGAGCCCAAATAAATTGGGAAAAGAGCAGGGAGATGATGATTGTATAGTAGAGCCATGCTGGTTTCATGATCCGAGCTTGACCAGAAACTTCTTGCTCATAAAACATCGGAGAAGCGCAAAATAACAACTATTTGTGTTGTTTTGCGCAAACATCAGATGCACTCTCTATTCCTTCACTCTTATATACCGATGGAACTACAATCCGACAACCGGAGAGAGGCAAGACATAATCAGGCGCAGGGTCGACGGTTTCACGAGGTCTCCGAAGCACAGAACAGGTCGTTAAATACCTACTTTATAATACACAGGTCATAACTTACCTACTGAGATTCTGAGATGTGCTACCAAGATGCGTATCTTGAGATCGAACCTAAGACCTTTGACTTCACATAGTTGCACTAACTTCTACCATTATTATTGATAAGGTTATTGTGGGTTCTGAGAGCTTCGAATATATTTCTTAAATGCTCCAGAGGTCATATCGTAGTCGGTTCGCATGGAACTTGTTTTATTAAGTAATTCTGAGAAGTCCAACGATGCAGATGTTTGGACTTTAGAATGAGTTAAATTATAGAGAATAGGTATTATATTACAGTATGATATTAAAGCAGATTTAAGGAAAATTTTTAGACTATACTATACTTATTATACTATAGAGACTAGACTGTGGAGAATTAGATACGTTGTCAATTTAAAAAAAAATACCACGGAGTTGCTGTGACACCGGATTTGGAGTTATAACTTTTTAATTTATTTATCAACATTTACTTATTTACACAATATACCAGAACATATACCTAAGTTAAAGTAGAAGTCCAAAATAAACTAAATACTTACCTGATTTACGTTTTGTGATTTATAAAATTTCAAAATGTACTTTTTCTACCGTATAAAAGCAATCATATTATGAGAACATGGTTTTGCAGCATTGTCTCCCATATCCCTACTACATTACGACTGTAGGTACTTACATCTATTACATAAAAATATGTTTGTCTTGTTTCCTATTTAATAAAAAACCTTCACATGTTAACCTCTATTATAAATAATTATCGTGGACTTAGCACTCCGTATTAACACAAAAAACATGCATAGTGGCACCAAGTTAATTTTTCCGTTAACGGTGTCGCTAGTGGCGAACACACTATTGTCATTTTAAGAAATTTAATAAGGAAATCGGTTAGTTCCAATTTTGTCCACCTGAACTGATATGTTGGTGGCGCTGTGTGACGCGAACCACTCAGATCCTTGACATGTGGTCTGCGCGTCAATCTTAATTTCACACTAGGTTCCATATCAGTTACTTAGTCCGACAAGATTCATTGATATTATGTGTGGAAAATTCTTTGAAGAACTTTGAACTTGTTATTAAAGCTGTAGGTAATTAACATTATCTGTGTTATGTAGTGTTATTTAGTTAATGTTTCACTTTGTTTTTTTTTCTAAGCAAAGATTATACCTATAATGAATTTTCTTTATAATAAAAAGAAATTAGCTTAGAGGGAACCACATAAAATAATTTAAAAAAACATACATAGCATAAGACATAACAGAACATGGACTCACGCCTGTATTTCCCAGGGGCGGTAGGCAGAGGTGTATACAGTACACCCACATTTCGCCAACTACGTTATAAATCTCATGTAAAAGAGAGCGAGCCTATTGCCATTAACCGGGCACAATTTCGGACTGTTCTGCTACTGAGAATTTCCTAATAGAAAAACCCAATAACACTTTGCCCGACCCAGGGATCGAACCCAGGTCCTCATGTTCAGCAATCGGGTCTGGCAATCACGATGATTGCGCAAGTGGAGGAGTGGTTCGTAGATATAACCCCCTCACCTACCCTTAGTAGCTGGGTATAAAGGGTTTTCCACACGTATATAAAAAGAGGTACCATCAGATCATCACCCATTTAGGTCACCATCGATATAATTCTTGTAACAAAGACTAATTTGAATTCAAAATAACTTCCTCACGTTACAACGAGGAAGACTTGTGGTATTATTATAGGTTTTTTATCTTACACAACGAGTTGGAGATTTTTGTGAACTGTGGGACGTGAATAAGAAATAAATTCAAGTCGGATTAGAACTTCCTCATCTCATAAAGCGATTTATGTATCTTTATAGACAGATAAATTGTTTTATGAGATGTATAAAGGAAGTTCTTCAGTTCAGTTACGATTTATTTATCAATATAGATAGATGAATCACTTTATAAGAGGATAGTTTGGGTGACAACGCAGCGTGGAATGTATTTATTTCCTACTATTTTTATTATTGTATAATTTTGTTTATCATAACATGTTTTAATACATACAACATTAGATACAGTTTGTGATTATTTTGTATAACATTGCATTATATTCTTTCGCGTGTATTGTGATATTATTAATTTAATGTTTTTCAATTCAGATCAGAGTTATAGCGCAAGTCCAACGAGTCCAATCCTTAAAGTAATATGAAGTTTGGGACCATTCATAATTAAAACCAGGAATAGGATGTTTATTAGGATAATTTACATTATTTGATTAGGTACTTAGTTACAGTATTCAGGTTCTTGAAGAAGAATAAAATTTTATATTTACCTATTTTCATTGCTTTACAGTAGGTAACCTAATCTTTATAAAAACATAAATATACTTAGAATAATATTTTGCGTTATTGATTGAGGCTTTTGTCAACAGTGGACGTCTTCCAGCAGATATGACATGTTAATTAAAAATATTAATATTAATTAGTTAGAATTAAATTATTAATAGGTTAAAAATATTGAGTCTCCGTTACATCCAAAATTATAAAAGACTAGCTTCCGCCCGCGGCTTCGCCCGCATGATATGTTGATAAATTGTAGCCTATGTGTTATTCTGATGTATAAGCTATATTGTGGTGAAGTTTCATTCAAATCCATTCAGTAGTTTTTACGTGAAAGAGTAACAAACATCCATACATCCATACATCCATACATCCATACTTACAAACTTTCGCCTTTATAATAGTACTAGCTTCCGCCCGCGGCTTCGCCCGCATGATATGTTGATAAATTGTAGCCTATGTGTTATTCTGATGTATAAGCTATATTGTGGTGAAGTTACATTCAAATCCATTCAGTAGTTTTTACGTGAAAGAGTAACAAACATCCATACATCCATACATCCATACTTACAAACTTTCGCCTTTATAATAGTAGTAGGATTAGGATTAGGATTAGGATTAGGATTAGGATTAGGATAGGATTAGGATATGAAACTACAAAAATCTACAATAACAGTTACACACTACCGAGTGTTAGTTTTATTCATCACACAGAATGCACACATCGCACAAAGTGACTAACTACACAAAGTTCATGTTATGTTTGACTTTGAGTGGAAAACAAAGGGAACACTTGGTTATAACAGTTATCTAATCACAGGTTAGCAATACATGGTGTTGAATGTAATGACAGTGAATCATGGTCCATAGATCAAATAACTGTACTTAGTCCTTAATGCCATATACAGTTTAACAAAAAAGAGTCTGAGGCGGAAACGCTGAAACTAAAAATAAAACTAAGTTTGAGACTACTAAAATAACTTAAAGGTAACTTTGAATGTCAAAAAAGCGTCAATACAAGAGTTGTAGATCTTTTTATTACCTACAACTTTGCCATTTGACTTTTTTCCATAGGACTTGTAATTTTGCCGGAAATCTAGATAAACCGTTTTTTACCCTTTAACCCCCCCCTCTCCCTCACTTCCCGAACTCAGATTGCCCGTAAATTCACCATGGGGGTTTCATCCTACTATTATTTTTTTTTGTTTTCAAAAATTATCGACACTGGTCTATTAAGTTGTATTTATTACTGAATTCCATTTTTTTAAACAAATGCGTATCAATATTGTAAATATTAAGTACATAGGTATAATATGCATTTAATACCTACAGAAAACTCAAACTTTAATCTTATGTAAACATCTTCTCAGATAATTATTTATATTTAATTAATTTTTTGAAGTAAGTATTACGAGAATGAGATTACAAAAATTGGGTCAATTATTATTTGTAAACATGAAACAGATACTAATATCAATATTAGTATCTGCTCCATGATTAATGTGTAATTGTGATTTGTGAGTTTGTGACAGAATTATTTAACTATTAAAGAATTACTTAGATAGGTGTAGGTATTTATTTGATTTTAGGGTTGATCATCATCACATTCCGAAAACACAAATAAAAGAATATATGTCTCTTCAATTTCTTGGCGTTGTCATTGTTAATCTCTGTAACGCCAATTATTTCCTAGACATCGCTGGGTTATAAAAACAATTTCTATTTGCTTCGATAAAGTATCAACAAACGTTTGCGCTCCGTTATCAAATAGTTCTAAGTTCAATACTGATTCCGTGTAAATAAGTTATTTGCTGAGAGCGTTATTTTATGATTAGTCGGTGAAGGCCGATCGGCCAGGAAAAGTATTTTAAGTATGCTTAAAAGGTATTTCTGATGGGCCCGTCCCATCAGCGTCCCATTAGTTTTAGGTCAGCGAGGATACTGTTATTCATCTTCTTAGCGTGTCGATGACAATCTAAATTGTGTCAGCCCAGAACTGGGCTACGGGATTGGTACCTTCAGTAACGTCCACCAGGTCCTGTAATGTACAAACGACATGGCACGATATTAAGTAGCGTACTCCATCGTTTGTGGGACAGCACCACATTTACAATACAGAGCAGAGTCATCGATAAGTCTCCACCTGAGCAGGTTTTCTTTGCTTCGGTCAACCTGGGTCCGGAGTCTATTTAAAGACTTCCAGGTCAGCCATGGCAACTCATGTCCAGGCAAACACTGCGGATACTGTTATTTATGGAACCAAATTATTGTATTTCAGTTAAACATGACTTTTTGGGAATAAAATCAACGGAACCCTATTACTGTCTCCGCTGCCCGTCTGTTTGTCGTAGAGATATTTCTTTTCTATTTGTAATGAATTCCAATAGGTACATTATTATAATTCAATAATCTTTCAAAAATCATCCTGTTCCCAGGGTCGGGGACATGACCGGTGAACAAAATTGTCCACATCCTATAGTTTTGAAGGGGGCAACATAAAAACTGGACAGGTCAATTGAGTTGAACGAACTGCTCAGTGCATCGTTCTAACACTTGGTCGATTGATTGTAAGTGTTCTTATCGTGCTGATTTGGATATCTTTACGTATTTTGACAAGGTATCTTATCATATCATATATCCGGGAATAATAAAGGTCGTATACTTGGATTATTACTTTCGCAAATCAATAAAACGTAAACAGGTAATTCTATAGACCTATCTATAATTCAAATACTTTGCTGTGACATTTATTTTTATAATTCAAGCGTAGATAGTAAGTTAAGAAAGCCCAATGAGGGTATGGTCGTGTTGATCAATCCCTCTATAAAAATTAAAAAAAAAAAAATTAATATAATTCATTTATTTTCAGACAACATAAATCCGTCTTAGTAACAATGTAACTTACAAGTCACTTAACTTAAAATGTACTTGAGTCGTGATAGGCTAGTGGTATGACCATTACTGGTAAGTCAGAGGTCTCAGGTTCGATCCAAGACGCGCAACTCTGTCTTTTCGTATGTTATGTGGGTATTATAAATTAATTACCACTTACTCTGTGTCTCGGAAAGCACGTAAAGCCGTTGGCCATGCACCTGATATCTCTCCGATCATGTCGGATTGCCGTCCCATCGGACTATGAGAGGGAATAGAGAGTGCACCTGTGTTTATGCACACACTTGTGCACTATAATATATCCTGCGTAGTTGGCCAATCTCAGTTGAGATTGGCGGCTGCTGTGACCGAAATTCGGTCAGGAGAGCTTATAACTTACAAACTAAACTTACTTTTGTTCTACACAAAACTTGCGACAAAGGATTTTTGATATAAGATGCCAATCAGGCTCTCATTATGCCTGTAACTTGTCACTGTCAGCATTATTAATTTGTAATTCGAAGTTAAGTTAGTTATCTACAATTTACATTTAACCTAGCTCGCTGCTACCATCAGTAGACGTGTAAAATGCCTAATAAGTAAAATAAACAAAGTTATTCAAATATGTGTAGAGTCAGATATTAAGAGTAAACGTAAGTTATATATAGATCAGTCTAATATATTATGTATATACTATATAGACAGGCCTAGTTCATAGAGACGCAGAGCTTAGCGGGCGTGATGAGGAGCGCAAATAAACAATTCAAACCTATACGTCAATAAATACCGGTATATTCGTCATCAAAACTGTCTACCAAATATCAGATTAATCTGTCAACAGGAAGGGGGTGAAATATCGATTACTAAATTTGAACCAAATAATAAACAGGTCAAGCTAAATAAAACCGTTTAAAAACGCGATCCGAATCGGAGACCTTTGACTTGCCAGTCAACGGTCACCACCATTAGGCTATCAATAACCTATTAGGTATATAATAGGTCTGTAAGTACCTTTATATAAATGTCTGTATATGTCTGTAAATCGTAAGTAGTGGTGTTTATAATTTTATATCATGATAGCCGAAAACCATTAACAAAAGTTAGACAGAATATATGTATTATGCAAATGCTTGAGATAATAGTTTGTTTTATGACCTTAGGCAACTTCAAACCACAAATTATCATCTGTACTGTATTCAAGATACCATTGTAATTTATTTTACCAAGAATACAAACAATGGCTTATTAAAATTTTGTTAATTCTTCGTATATTTCGTACCTACTTAACACTATCATAATCTCTTTCATTTAACGATAAATGTAAGTAGTTAATTTATTAACGGGGTTAGTTAATCCATGGATGTAGATTAAATTATAATCAGAAGTTATTATTTGTGTCAACGGGGTGCTACAATGACTACGCTTTATTATACTTTGATAAGTAATGAAGAATTTTATCATTACTCTACATTATGGTGCTGTGTAGAACTGTGGTAGCCTAGTGGTAACCGTTGCTGGTAAGTCAGAGGTGTCAGGTTCGAACCCAAGGAATAGAGAGTGTGGTTGTGTTCGCGCCACGAAGCAAATACTAAACAGTTCTTGAGCACTATAATATCTTCTGCGCAACTGCGTATTTCGCTAATTTTAAAATTGGTTTTTGGTTATACCGTTATACCGTATCATGCAGATCCCCCCCAAAAGGGTTGTCGCCTTATCGTGGCAGAGGGGCTTAGTGTAGTCTGGATCCCCACTGTATGGTATGGAGTAAACACTGTTCACGGAAGCGTTTCCGCGTTCCCGACACCGAGTTTTAGTAGTTATGCCGCGCCGGGTCTGCACGCCGGAAAGCGTGACATAACCGGCATAACAATAATATTCATTTTACAAATAAATATTATTGTTGCCGTTTAAAGTGTTTAACAATAAAATCATTAACTAATGGTTAAACTATTTAGTTATTTATTTATTAATATACTACGCGGGCGGAGCGGCGCCGGGCGGAAGCTAGTATAAAGTATAAAAGCGGTTTTAAGATTATAATACAGAGAGGGAATGGGTTTCTCCATTGACATCTACTGTAATTATTTCTTATGATCGTGACTAGAATTGTCTATTCTATTTTGTTTACATTAGGTACTAAGTTTTATCTACATTAATTACTTTCATCATTATGTGCATTTATAATTTCAGCATCATTAGTCAAAGTAAAGACAATTTGTTGATGATTTGTTGACAAATCGATTGATGATTTAAATACTGAAATAAATGTAGTTTTTGCTTTGAAGAAAAGTCTGTGCTTTAATCTAGGCTTGTCATCATCTTCCTGCCCTTATCGTTACTTTATTTAGAGTCGGCGCAATAGAATTTCTTCTTCCATTCATCTTTATCAGTCGTCGTGTCACTGCTCGTTTACTCTCTTTCAAACAATGGTGTTTTCCACACAAACCATCTATTCTTTAGTCTACCTTTATCCTTATAACCTTCATCAATTCACATTCATTACGTACCTATAACCTATTTATTATAAGACGGCTGTCAATATGTTGAAATGGGTCTTCATCGAAGCTCATTTCCGGTTTCTGATCAATTACCACTGATTGTCCCGCAATGAGTCTTAGGCAACAAATATAAGTGATAAGGTGACAGATTAATGAAAGATTATTATTAATAATTCAACAAACATAATTATCGCTGAATTCTTTTGAAAATAATTAGCGAAATATCTTGATCTATCTTGTTCTCCATCTTAGCATGTCGATGACAATCTAAATTATGTCAGCCCAGAACTGGGCTACGAGATTGGCGCCTTCAGTAGTATACAAAGTTCCTGTAGCGAACAAACGGCTGGGCATGCAGAGGCAGGGCATTTAGGACAGCACCATATTTACACTTCAGGGTAGAGTCATCAATAAATCTCCACCTGAGCAGGTTGATTAGGGCCAGAGTCTCTCTTGTTGATATGTGGTATTCTGATGGTGGATAATTCGTTTGATTTTTTTTTACAGCAGCGGAGAAGAAAATCGTCTTGTTTTTTACTTAGAAACAGTTTACTGGCCGGAGAGTGACACAGGCGATTATATCCCGAAAAGCCGAGAACCCCGGTGAAAAGTTTGTCTACATAATAAATGACGTGTCGGACGTAGACAATTAAATTAATTATACAAATAAAGTTGTTAAATACGTTTTATTAACCATTTAAGATATTAATATCGTAAAAACCTAAAGACCTATTTGTTAATTTTATTATCACGTTTTGCTTCGTTCAACACGTTCGCGTAGCTCTGAGATATTATTAATATTTATTATCGTGTTACGGATGATATAATCATAACAACCATTAATAGGTATTTGTCAAAGGATATCGAGTGGCATTATCAAGACGAGGCACGACTCACTGGCTCAATAAAGTTAATACTCTTGCATTTTAAAAGTACTTAGATCTAGTATATCTGGGACAGTTCAAAACCTTTGATTGTGTTAGGATTATTAGGTAAACAACGATCATGAGATAGTTTTTGTGTATTGGTATACTCGTTATTTTGAATACTTGAAAACATTGAATTAATACATAGATGCGCGCTGAAACTTTAAGAAGGGATGAAAATTAACTTCAGATTTCACTTTTTCAGAGATTATTAAAATATTAAATTTAAGTAAACAATACCTTTAGTTATTCCCAGTTTGACTGTGCATGTGATATTGCTGAAATGTATGTCCACTGGTTCAAGTTTCGGGACCATGTGGAGTTCCTGCGCAGGCGCTGCAGGCTGTGGGTCCCGGGACGAACCCTCGATGGGAGGCATCGCGGCACTAGTCCCGGTATTCCCGGTCCCCGATGAGTACGCCACACTAGTTTCGTCAACTATCTGTGCCCCGGCGAGCATCATTTTGTTCGCGAACTACACTATTTCTTCGATTTGATTTCCGCGCGTGCGCGCTACGTTGCGTCGCGCGTTCAAGTGCGCCCGCGCTTCGCTCGAACGTGAAGTGAACTATTGGAGCCCTTTGTCCGTAGTCGGTAAATAATTGCACACGCATTTGTTTCGTTGCACGTTAATTTGTAAACGAGTGTTGGACGACACTCTATTAGTGTGCTTTTATGTGTGCGAGCTTGTCTGTGTGTGTGGGCATGATGAACAATACCCTTTATTGTAATGAATATGATACTGCGTTTGTTTTCATTTACACAAATGAAGACAAAGATACGCATATCTTCCAAAATGAACTTTAGTAGTATTCTCAATGAAGCACATTGGGGTTCATAATCGGTTCGTAGAGACTACCTAATTTATTTTAAATGCTAGAGGTTGATTAGAATATTATCGGTCACATAATTTAGACCTTGATAACTGAATCAATTATGGACCAGTTGCACATTCTTATCTCGTTACTTCATCTTCATTCTGTATTAGGTCTCGAAATACATTAATAAATAAAAAGATCTACCTACCAATAAAAATTATAAAAACGTAAAAAGGCTAACTGGGTTATAGTTGACTTTGGACCCGTTTCACCATAGTTAATATAGTTACTTTACTGATAGTTAATCCGGTATTTAACTGATAGATTTCTCGTGACACTTTCCCAAGGCCGTTAGTTAGTAAACTGTAATAACAGTACCAAGTCAAGATAAGCAACATACTGTATAAGATGTAAAGTTATAAAATGTTTTAGCAAAAATATTGTTGTATTTAAATAATAATAATCTCCTGACCGAATTTCGGTCACAGCGGCCAATCTCAATGGAGACTAGCCAACTACGCAGGAGATATTATAGTGCGCAAACACAGAGGCACTCTCTATTCCCTCACTCTCTGTACCATGGGACGGCCTTCCGACATGATCGGAGAGAGATCAGGCGCAGGGCCAGCGGGCTTTATGTGCTTTCCGAGGCACGGAGTAATTGATAATTAATTTATAAAACGCACATAACTTACGAAAAGTCAGAGGTGCGCGCGCCTTGGGTTCGAACTCGAGACCTTTGACTTGCCAGTCAACGGTCACCACCCTAGTGGTGACCGCTATCACGACTTCAATATACAGTCGGCAACGGAGTTAAATTGGCAGGGACGCTAGCTAAGGTTGTAATTTTATCAAGATGTTATTAATATACTTAATTTCATTTTATTTTATTTTCTGAAAAGGTATGACTAAAACCTATACAAAACTAAACAATTTTGCACAACCACATGCAAAATTCTAAAAATAATATCATCCCAAACTAGGGGCCCTGCCAACCTAAGTCCTTTGCTGACTGTACCTATTTGTGATAGGTTTCCCACGTAGGTACCTAACAGTTTTGTTCGTTTTTGACTTTTCAAGTTTTGTTTTATTATGTCTGCAATTAATATTTAAATTAACGTAATTATACAATTCTAAATTAACGTGGCTAAAAGCTAGTATCTACTGATTCGGATGGGATTCGAACCTACGATCTTCGACGTACCGTGTCAACGCTCTGACCACTAAGCCACCGTATCCCACCAGCATCAGTCTCGAAGAAATCTCTTTCTACGCCTGCGCGTGTGGTAATATCTGTTTAATATATATATTATTACCTATCCGACTCTGTGGCGATCAGACCGTTGACACGAAGATCGTAGGGTGGAATCCTATCCGTATTTTTGTTTTTTTCAAATTTTCTTATTAAATTATATTTATAAATATTAAATAAGCTAACATGTTCTATAACAAGTAAAAAAAATAATTCACAAATATATTAATTACTTATATTCGTTAGGATTACGAGTACGTATAAATCAGGATATCTAATATCTCTTATCAGCGAACCCTGCTGGGAACAGAATCTGGGTCTCGGTATTTGGCCGCGTTTTCGAAAACTTGACTAATATGACAGAAACCTACTGTAAACTTATATGTATAATACATAATGTACTTGTATCATACCATGCAGTGTACTAAATGACATATGTATATACTTACTGTTCCACCGCTTACTGGTAAGTCCTGTTACCTTACCTGGTTAGCACTGATAGCCTAGTGGTAAGACCGTCGACTGACAAGTCAGAGGTCTTGAGTTCAATCGCAAGGCGCGTACCTCTGACTTTTCGTAAGTTATGTGCGTACTGCGTATTATAAATTAATTATCAGTTGCTAAAGCGGTGAGGGAAAACATCGTGATGAAACCAGCACACCTGAGAGTAAAGCCATCAGTCATCAGAGTCAGAGGTCTACGGGCGGTTAAAACTCTGACACTCTAGATTTCAGGAAAGACATCCTTATTAGGAGGTGTTTGACATTTCCATTTCACCGATAATGTTTTATGGGACCCACTTCATATAATTAAGACGATTCAGTTCAGTTCCACATTCTTGATAAAAAACCTAATTACAAATTGGCCTTACCAGTAATCGAAGCCGGAACCGTGCTCATTATACTTACATTTTATTTTCAATGCCTGATATTAATAATTTTGCATTCATGTTTTGTTGAACAAAAGATAAAATTAATTTATGAGACATAAAATTCATGGTTAATTAGTTAGGTATAGGTACTCATCTGCCTAGCCTTTTCCCAACTATGTTGGGGTCGGCTTCCAGTCTTACCGGATGCAGCTGAATACCAGTGTTTTACATGGAGCAACTGCCTATCAGACCTCCACAACCTAGTTAGGTATAGGTACACAAGTTAGGTATAGGTACTATAAATATAATTAAACATCATTGTTTAGTTGTTGATTTTTAAAAAAAGTGACATCTGTTTAGGGCTTAAAAAACTAAATATACATCATACACAATGTAGTTCTATGTATATAACGATAGATGTCGTTAAAAAAGTTCATTGAATTAAACACAGGTGGCACTACTTTGCAGTTCTTGTGTTCGATTTAATTTGTTAAAGGAAGAGAGGCTGTGGTGGGTCTGTGACGAGGTGGTCGGAGGCCAGGAAAAATCAGCTTGTTGGTGACGTGATGAGAGCGGCCACAGATTAGAACCGGTGGAGGAAGATTGTATCAAGTAGTCACGATCTTCAGCCACGAAGGACCGACTTAAGAAAATGACTAATAATAATTACTTATTTGTTATTTTCTGTAACTGTAGATTGTATCTGTGGTTTATTATGCAATTTTTGCACAGTTTCTAGACGTTAGGATTGATGTGGTGAAGTTAATTAATCCAGAATCAATACTTATTAGGTACCTACCTATTATGTGTAGTATTGTATAGTTCCTTCTTTGGAGTGACAGATAATAGTGGTTGTGGCTATAAAGCACGAAAACGACCATCGGGTGGATATAGCTCAATGATATTTCTTTTTCCATATACATATATCATTGTACCTTTATGTACACGATCGTGTTATAGTAACTTAAGTCTGCATAGGTAGGTATACTGTATCGAGTTATAGGTACTAAAAGGATTTCCTTTAGTTAATATGGGTTCTTCTGAATGTATGGAAACCCGAAAGGTACTCAGAGGTGTCTCACAGTCAGAGATATCATCTGAAAACCACGCCCTGCTTTGCTGCTGCATATGGTAACCGTGTTGATGTTGATGGCACTAATTTGTTTTTGTATATGTTTTGTTTGTTTTATATGTTCTTAATGTAAGTGACACCGCCTTAATTGTACCTCGTCGTATATTAGAATCTATATTTGTTTTTTATTTTTTAAGTAAAAAAATACCAAAATAATTATCATACAATACACTTTTTCAATAGTACATTTTTTCGTAAGTAGGTACCTAATTGAATTGGTAGGAATTCCGTTATTTTGTAGTTTTAAAAAACTGATTTTGCAACTCATAACGAATTGCTTCAAGCTACCACAGCTAGATACCTACGACAGTAAAAAATCTTCGTCCGACCCCATGGTCAGACCACAGTAGATCCCAATCCTCACGTTCCGCAGCGGTACCAACATAATTATAACCACAAGATTCTCAGTAGGTATAATAAAAAATTACCTACACCATAGGGTGACATCGTCGTGTTGACTAAACATTAAAAAAAACAGACTGCATGCAGTCTGAAGTATACTCAATGACATATACATCATTCAGTCATTAGTCAGATTAGATTAGTAGTCAGAGTTAACTAACTACTTAATTATATAAGTACCTACCTAGTTAACTCTTAAAATTCTAAAGAAATTATTAATGGGGCATATAATTTTTTTTCAGGGACGTTGTCATGAAACTTTTTATTTTTCTATCAGAAACACTATTGATTTATAGTGTTATCCTGTATTATATTATTTCTAATTATTTTATTAAGTAAGTCGTGATTGCGCATTGGTCACTGACCTGCTTTGTAAGCACTTGGTTTAGAGCTCGAACCTGGCATCATGTACCTTGTGAATATGACTTTTTCGATGTCATAATTATCATGTACTTTCTTAGTTAATTTAAGATACCACTGGCTTGTGAAGGAAAACATCGAAAGGATACCTGGCCTTTAATAGTCGACTCGATACTTACCATAGGTATAAAAAGAAGCCTTTGCCCTGTAGTGGGAAAGTTACAGGCTGGTATTTATTTCTTCTGAGTTTAATAAGGAAATATTAACGCTATATGTATTGCTATTTGCCTGTATAATTATATTCAAATATATCAATATAGATACAAGTAAAAACATACAAAAGACACTTGACATTCGACGTGACATAACAGAAACACAATTACCTAGTAGTTAATAACAATTGACTAGGATTATAACTAAGTGATTAATGTTTACCCACTATACATACCTGTATTAAGAAAACTTGTGTACGTACTTAGATTAATCTAGCAGAGGATTCACTTAATTAGTTCGTATAAACATGTATATTTTGAACTTTGCTGAGACTTCGTGTTGCTGAAACTTCGTGTTGCTGAGACTTCGTGTTGGACGACACAACTGTGCTGAGACACTGTTATCCGATTGTCTTCTGGCTTCTTAGTGGACCCACTTAGCATGACACCGACTCTAGTGCTCCTGAATAATATCTTGCTTGCTTTCCCTGAGCACTATGATGTTAACTAAGTAGGTACCCCTGACCCCTAGTAAGAGTTTGCAAACTACGCAAATAATTTAGGCAAGAAGTAATATACTAGTTTTTTTTTTACTTCTTTACGTAGTAATATTATAGGTATGTATATTCTTTGCTCCTAGGGAGCGACATCGGGTATATTAACTACGTCGCAATAAAATCGCAGTATTCACTGCATGATTAGCAAACTCGGGGTAATCAACTTTCGCCATCAAATTTAATAGAAAACCCACTTAATAACTATAGGACTAATTCCTATTACCTATCTTTGTGGCTTATTTAGATTCAAAGTTGTCGTTATTGTTATTAGAATGCTTAGAGCATCCTAATCAAAGTTAGAATGTCAAAGTACAAAAGTTTATAATCTATTTTTGTTTTTAAATCTACTTGGTTGAATTTTAGGCAACTAAGAAAAGGAAAAAGCTACATAATACTCTTAGGTATACCTAGCTTCACATAACAAAATAAATAATAAAATGATAAATTGTGAAATGATAGGTAGGTATTACCGTTATATTCTATTACCTCATTTTCTAACAGAAGGGTTTTTCCCGCGGAGGACAGAATTAATATTTTTTGATTTTGCTCAACAGGTAAAAAGGCACTGCCTACCCTGAAAGATATGACGCAGACGACGAATTAGTGGTACTAAGTAGGATTTGTACGTACTGCCTACCCTGTCGGAAATGTCTTCAATTAATTAGATAAAAGTTACAATAGCACTGACAAATCTTAAAAAAATAAATAAAGAAGTTTTAATTTTAGCTACAGATAACAAATATCGCGTCTGTTTTGGTTTTCATGACTGTTGTGTGTATTTCATTGACATTCAATCTTATAAATGTAAGTGTACCACTACATATAATCTGTCAGGATATGTGCAATCTAGGTGGACGTAGAAAAACAATATCTAACGGTCATACGCCTACATGCAGTATGTCTACAACTCGACATTGGATATTTTAGTCCGCCATGGATAGGGTTACCAGATGGAAAAATCAAAAGTCCGGAGATAAGGCCTGATTTCCATTTAAAAATCCTGAGATTTTGTTGCACTTTGAGAATTTTCTCTCAAACGTAGGTACTTAACAATTTAAAAACGTCATATTATTATTATCGTTTTTACACACTGCGTCTCGGAGGATATCGCTCAATAGCTCTTAAAAAGGTATCTTCGCAAAATAAATATGATCAAACTGATTAAGTACCTCACTACTTGGATAAATAAGTATTGATTACAATTGTGCAATTATCACCAAAGTTAGAAAGATTATTTTTTGTTTAACTTTTTATTTAAGAGATTTTTTAAATTATATTGTATTTTTTTGAAAATTTAAAAATCCTGAGATTTCCTGATATTTGCAAAATCCGGCCGCAATCCTGAGCAGAGTCCAAAAATCCTGAGATCTCAGGAAAAATCCTGAGATATGGTAACCCTAGCCATGGAGATCTTGGAAGTAAAGCATGCAATTTAGTGAGCTATGCTCGAAACCTAGAATTGAAGAACACCGATTGAAGAACTAGAGTTACCGACATATTGTAGAACTAAATAGCAACCCATAGGCGCTGACTATGGTATCTCAAATGTCGAAAGGTCTCAAAGGTCTCAGGTTCGAACCTAAGGCGCGCACTTCTGACTTTTAGAAAGTTATATGCGTATTTTAAAATGAATTATCTTTACTCCGTGCCTTGGAAAGCACGTAAAGCCGTTGGCCCTGCGCCTGATCTCTCTCCGATCGTGTCGGATTGCCGTTCCATCGGACTTGTCTTGACCTCCTTATTACGTTTCAACCTTTACTTTTTCTTTGATCTGCGATACATAACATAGTCTCGGCCTACCTCTTCCTCTCTTTCCATCAACTTTTTCTTCTTTAAGTAATTAAATGTTATTTATAGTAATAATAAAATTTAGTGCCAAGGCTTAGGATGAGGTGGTTTAATCTTGAACCTGCATAACTTTTTCGTTCACTAGTTTTTATTGAATTTATTTTTTAAGTACAATTGATATAGGCGGCTGGTCGCTTGAACCGGTAATTCAAATTCATATTCTAATTTCTCTTACTATATTTTTTTTTTATTTTATAGTTTTTTTACCACCAGTCTTTTGACACGATAAACGTGGTATACAGTAATCGATATTATCGATCACTGACTGGCCTTCATACAGGTCACATTACGGTTCTCAGTGTCCGTTTCACACGGCAGGTATTATGTTAAAGTTCCGCTAGAAATCATATTTCAGAGTTGACGTAGAAACATTATTATAAGTACTAACGGAAAGGATTATTTTGATCATAAATAACTTTTTAAATATAGGCCAGTAAAACTTAAAAGTCTGCTTTATGATCTTATGGTAGCAAATGCTGCTGCTGAGCAGGTATTTAGGTTCGGTTCTCGGCTTGGGACACTAGCTTTGGTATGTACCTAAGCAAGTAGGTACCTACTGGCTAATACCAGTGTGAATAAAGAAAGGGATTGAAAATGGCACCAGAACTATTTGCTTCTCGCTCACATACTATGTCTTTGATGTATCTTGTTCCTATACTTGTAGCTACAGGTTAATGAGGAGGAGACGCCATTTTCAGTTTCATTCTTTATCCGCACAAGTAGGTAGCAAGTATGATTAGCTGTCAGTCATTTCTCAGTTAGGTCTAATAAGAACAATTTCATTAGCAAACTATGCATAATATAGGTAGATACAACATCCATGCTTGAATATTATGTCTTCTTCCTTTCTTCTTCCTCCTAGCCTTATTATTCCCAAACTTTGTTGGCGTTGGTTTCTAATCTAACTGGATGCAGCTGAATATCAGTAGGTACTCCACGGAGCGACTGCCTATCTGACCCCCGCAAACCAAAAGGATACGATATTTAAAAGTTAGAATAGTTGTCTGGATTGTATAATATGTCTACAATACAAAAATAAAATTCGTAAATCACACACCACACCACTGAATAAAACGTGTCGTAGGTAGTACTTTTAATAGAAACCATTACTTCATCCTAAAGTCCGATTTATTCTCACCCGATAATAATATTAACAGCCCTACTGATAGTGTTTCAATATAATTAACTTATGCAATTTATGAATCATACAATTCGAAAATTAATTAAGACATCACGGTATACTACCCGATAAATGTTCCAATGAAACAAGTATGAAAACACCCGCGCTCTTCGCGCTGTCAGTCTGGTGACGACCTCGCGCTGTTTCGCACAGCACGGACGCGCGAATGCATACGCAATATCCGCTGATAGTAGTTCCAATTTCAAATAATTAAAAAATAAATTAAATTAAAATATCACTGGTCTCAAATTAAAAAAAAATAAAGGACGCCATTTTAAACTCTTCTAATTTCAAATTGGTTTAGTGAGGAAATAATATTTTTAATATTAACTTTCGATAAGCGGTGTTTTTTAACAGAAAACAATAAGTACAGTGTTTTAAGCTATTTGTGTTTAATAAATAAGTGTACGTAATAAGTAAAAATGGCAAAGGCTATGGCTGTGCTGCAGGGCTTAGGCCAGAAAGTGAGCGGGAAAGAAAACCGTGAGAGTAGGACTCTTCAGGTGAACATGCCAACGCCGAGGCCCGTGGATATCGAGTTCAATAACGTTACACTGAAAGTTACTGAAGGGATAACTTCAAAAAGTAAGTCGAACAATATTTTACGAATGATTTTGTTAACATCATGTTGATTTACAGCCGATAAAATGTATAATAGAGTAAAATATAACAAATAACCGCAAACATTTGTATAATTCTAATAAAACTGCAGTTGAATTAATGACGACGATACTAGATCGAACTCCAGTGATAGTGACGGGCTATAAACGACACAGTTTTGTTTAATGATGTGTTTATAACATAACTAGACGTAAACAGTACTACTAAGCGCTATCAATAGACTTTGTTATAAGATTATAGCGCAGAATTCGTGTTCATCTAGACGATTAACAGTAGGTATTGGTACTTAGTCACTTTAATTGATCAGTTGTGTCCTTTCTACGTCAGTAACAGCGTAAAAAAAAGTGTAAGAGCCAGGGTTTCTGGCGCTTGTTTTTTTTTAATGAAATATACGGAAATAATAAACTGTATTTCCTGAGTTGGACTTAATATGCTAAGCATTAATATAATTATTTACTGTTAAATTATAATTTTAAATAAATTTGATCATTACGATCAATTTGAATTAAAACCCACACCTACTAAAAGTTTATCATAAATGAGTTAATTGCCTGATAATGCATTGTTAATATAGAAAAGCAAATGAACACCGTATTTACAGAAAAATAAAATCTGTATGACTTATGTATGAATCTCAAAAGATTTCGAGTTTGAGTCGAAATGTGTAGAAAGTGGTCTGGCAACTTCTAAGGAGGTCAAGGCGAATGTCAGTGGGAAGGGATTATTTGTATTTCCTTAATAAATTTGGATTAATTGTGAGATCAACCACTGCTTGTACCAATCCTTTTATTGGACAATTGCTCTTCTAAGAGCCGTTATTGCCAACTTCCGGAGATGGTGAGCTAGTAAATACTTTTTCTTATTTGCTAACATCATCGTCCTCAAGTATTATGTAGCAGAAGGTAATCGGTTTCCTATTTCGTGGATAGATCACAAAGATATCCCATTTTTAAACGGTTTTACTTAGCTTTACCTGTTTATTATTTGGTTCAAACTTAGTAATCGATATTTCACCCCCTTCCTGTTGACAGATTGATCTGATATTTGGCACACAGCTTTAGTTTTGATGACAAAACCGTTTTGTCTGGTCCTCCTCATGGTCTGGAGCATTTAAAAGTCATTATGTAGGTATTTGTATTTACTTTGTATTTTAAATACTACGGACTACATAAATTTAAAAATTACTGTCTCTGAAGTTGGTTAAATAACAACAATAATTATGAACAAAAACATAGTGACCACAAAAGGTTTGCTTTCATCTGTTGTGAATTTATGATGGATTAGAAGTACTGTAATCTACCCTTCATCTTCGGTCGCTCGCAATCGGATCGCAAGAATATTATCATCTTTCATACAAAAAAAAAATCAACCCCCAAACCTTGGAGAAATCGATGCCTACATAATAAAAATATTCAAACGTTGAGAAAGTAAGGTGAGAAACTTTTTTTTCTGATAAAAAAAAGGGCAAATAGACATTAATCATTTAAGATAGCCTCAATACATTGATATTGATCTACTAAGGTCTCTTGAATGTTTAATGTTGTAAGTATGTGGTACCTACATAATGTGTATGTTTAGGTAATATAGTGCAAATTGATCTATGTAACTAAGCATTATCATTTATCAATACTATTAGCAAATTGTAAATATTAACATTATTATAATATTAATAATAGAATACCATTTAGCGACTGGCGCGGCACGTTGCCTTGTGGTCGCATAGTCGCATGCGCATCAAGTGCTCGAGGAACCAGGTTCTAGTTACACGCTACAGATCAAAGAAGATTTCGATAGAAAATATTTTACCAATATACCTATTAAAATTTTTTTTAAATATCAATCTCAATAATTATGATTAATAACATTATTATAATAAACTGTATCTGTACTGTATAAGGTGTACCTAATAAAAAGCCCACATAACGAATAGAAAATAAAATAATAATAATAAATAAGTACCTATAGGCTTTAAGGGCCTTCGTCCTTAACCGATTTCTTTGGGAAAAACCATAGAAATTTGGGAAAAATGTATACTTATTTACAATATTTTTTTCTTAATAATAATAAAGAATATCGATAGCTCGAGTGGGATTTCAACTTGCTCAGTTGGTGGTTGGTTGAGCGGCTAATATAATATATTAATATATTGAATCAGAAGGTCGCAAGTTCAAATGCTGCTTGCTATCAAAAATTGGTAACTTTATATAATACTTTATACATAATATATTAAACAAACTTTAATTTATAAGGAAGCACTAGTAGTTTCTTAATTTATTGTGTACTTGTGTATCTTTGCCCATCGAAGTGCGCAGGGAACCCATTAAACCTATTATACTGGAAAAACATGTTTTACAAGCTTGGGTCCAGTGGGATAGTGCTCAAACAAGATCTTAAGTATGTAATGTATTTATACAATTACATAAGTACCTACTAGGTATAATTTTCAATTTTTTAATTTTTTTGTTGTTTAAAAACAATGGAAAATAAAGAAATGAGAAGCCACCCAAGTTAGTTTTTTTTTACAAATTTTGTTCTGATTTTTTTTAACTTCCCATTGACCTATGAACATGAAATTTGGTGATAATGTTTATATACGTATACTTTACTAAAGCATATAAACATATTGATAAATGATACGGTACCTGAATGAGTGAAGTCCGACACGAACTTAGCCGGTTATAATTATATTATCCCGGTCCGACATCCACGCGGGCGATACCGCAGGCAAAAGTGTTATAATAATTACCAAAGTATTTCGCGGCAATCCTACGGTGGCGGCGCGGCGTTGCCAAATGATGTATTTCGCGCTTGTGTTGCAAATCTGCGAAACCTGCCGCAGCCGGACCAAAAGCGCGATTTCTTTAGGTCAGGCCGTAGCAAAATATTCCGTTTTTACAGTCACCAACTTACTTGGAGTGTTGAAACTGCGTTAAAATTAAAAAAAAAAACCAGTTAAATGCGAGTCGGACTCTCGCACTAAGGGTTCCTTGGGCATTCACATTTTTTTACTCATTTTTCCTGCGGCTACATATCGTGTGGTTATCCAATTTTCCAGGCGACATTTCCAGTTTGTTGTTTTTTTTTTGGACTATTACGAACATTATTTAAAAATACAGCCAATTGGTCCAGCTCTTCTCAAGCTTAATACCAACAAACAGCAACAATAAAAAAAATGACGAGTGGACGGACAGACGATGTGGGTTTAATGGGGTCCGGTTTGAGCCTAGTTGACTCACGGGCCACTGCCGTAATTTAAAAAAATTGTTTTATCGATGGATTAACAAAAAGTGAAAGAAACACAATGACGTGATTTTAGGTTAAAACCAAATTACTATCGAATGTTGAAATGATATTTCCAATACGTGAAATAGAAGGTATAGAATACCACAGATGTGCAATGTAAAGTTTGCCTAATTTGAACTCCTTTTAGTTTTAGCAATCTGTCTATGACGTAGGTACTGACCAGATCTTGTTTGAAGACACTCCTCGAATAACGTCTTTTAAATTAGTGATGGTTAATTTCGATGCTTTTCTCTAACTTTCTATTATTTAATCTTATGAATTTTAATAGGTAGGCACATCATGTTTCGGCCTTAGAAAAATTAAAGAGAATTATCCTAGCTTCCGAACTACATAATATTATAAGTGCATTATAAGTAAGTTTGTTTATTTCTTACCTTTTTTACGCCTAAACTACTGAACTGATCTTAGATCCTGAAATCTTGCGTACCTACCTATACGTTTTCTTATAGATCTTATACATAGAGCAATTATTAAGTAAGTATTTAACTCAATAATTTTCCTACTTAAAATGCTAAAAGCATCCTAATATTTGTTTAAATAAATTTTATATAGAAATCTACAACAACAAAAAAGATAAAGCTTGTAAAGATGTTTGTTAACAATCAAACCATTGAAGGGATTTAGATGAATCGTAAATTATGATTTTTTTAGGGTTCCGTACTCAAGGGGTCCAAACGGAGCCCTTATTGCTCACGTGTCCGTCTGTCCGTCTTCTGTCACACAGGTTCTTTAGTCAGTCTACAAATTTTCTTCCGCTCTTATAGAGCTAAATACAAAAGAAAAGTACAATGTCTCACTAGACATAAGGGTTCAGTCAGTTGCACTGGTATAAATTTTAAAATGCCAACATAAAATGCAATAGTCCTTTATCATAGACTCACGCCTATTTCCCAGGGGGGGCAGGCAGAGGTATATAGTACCACTTTGCGCTAGTTTTAAGTCGAGACCATTTTATTTATTTATTGGATCTCAAAGGATACACAATTACTTGCAAAAAACAAGAGGAAATAGCGAAGTTGCTCTTTGAATTATCGGTGACCACATAATTACACTTTAATTCTGAGTAGGTACTACGTAGCGTAGTCAACAACATAAATAAGTACCTACTTACTTATATGAATAAAAATAACAAAAGCATTCTGCCTTTAGTCCAGCACAATTTCAGACTATGCCAGAGATTATGCTGCTGAGAATTAATCCAATCCAATAGATAATCCCAATAATACTCTGCCCGACCCGGGGATCGGATCCAGGACTCCGCGCTCAGCAGTCACGTTTTAGCTAAACCAACTAGGCAGTTCTATCCTTTACTAATGACACACAAAGGAAAGAGACATATACAGGTGTAGGTAGTTGTAAAATTGGTAATATAATGCACAAGTCCGTGTGAAGGCCAAGTTTACAGTTATTTAGCCACAACGAATCGCAAACAGATAAGTACCTACTTATTATAAAAACAAATATTCCGCGATTTCATACATAATTTCTCGATTTTTTAATTCTCTTAAATATAGGATAGTAAATAATTTTAGTCATTATAAAAATAAGGCACACGTTTTTAGTTCAGACACAAAATAAAATTAAAATATGCAACAAAAAGCAGAAATCTATATTTTGCATTAGATCCAGTGGACTAAAATACAAATCTTTTTTTTTCAAAAGGCATGTGTCAGACCACTAACACATCTACCACGTTAAAACACACCTATCTCATATCATCACACAGCAGGACGACAGAAGTTAGGGACTGGGGAACTAGTCAAGAATCCCGAGCTTTTTTAGTATGCCTATCTGATAGTTTAAACTATTTTATTAAACTGGGCAGGTATGCATGCTTCATTACGACGATTCAGACGCCAGGTTAAATATTAACTACAGCTATACTAGATCGAAGGACGTAAACAAAGAATTTTAATTATTTTCTCGCATATTTTATAATAAACATGATTCATACCTGCTGATTAAAAAATAAAAAAGGATTGCTTCAAGGAACTTCTTGACTGTAGTGTGACCTTGGCACATGTATCGAGAAAGGTTGAGAACCTTTTCCGGATATGTTTAGTATGTACATACTCGTATTATAGGGATATCAACCTGCCTGCCCACCTACCTGCTTCGGATCAACTGCATATTAAATGTACGTAAGATGCTAAAAGATGAAAGATAGTAAGATGATAAAAAAATAAAGTGTCTCTATAAATTTTCAAGTCCTTTATCAACTAATTTTGGCGCATCGGAACGCATCGGATTTGGCCTCTTGTTCTCAGATAGACAGACAGACTTACAATTATATAAGAAATTTCTCACTATTTTCTGGCTGACGCCGATTGGGTTAGAAAAATTTCCTAAAATGTTTTTTTTATAAAATTAAGTATTCTAGGTATACCCTAAGAAAGAATATCTAAAATTAACTGACAGGATCTGAAAATATGGGATCTTTTTCCCTTTTTTTACGTGGACGGATTCGAGTCGCTTAGAAAATTTACTCGTAGATGTTTCTTTAGAATCGGTCTATCAGTGCTGAGGATCAAGAGCCATCTAAGTAAGCCACTTTATCGGCCTTGGGCCATTTTTGTCACCTCGAGGAAAGAGAATCTAATGCTCTATTGAGCATTAGATCTATTTACCGTTTTGAGCTTCAACCCCTTACATACGGTTACTCCCTTACGTCCATAAGTCCTAATTGAATTCATAGTTCACAAAATTATTTAATTTCACGAGGAAATCCCCCGACTAGAAGCACAAAGAGCTAATCACGCACACCACGCCAATCATGTCGTCTATAAAATCAAATCAATGTTATCGTACTGTACAATCTTAAGAACAAATTAAAAGTGATTAATGGATACCACACTTAACCAAAAAGTGTACGTGACCAACGAAACTAGTATGATGTTTCTTAATGTCAATTTAATCGCATTGTGATTTGCAACTATAAAAACGTGTTTATGTCAATAACCTGAAGTCGTTAGCTTCCAAATGATGGCCGTCATCAAAACGTGACGGCTACAATGCATTGTGCATTACAACAAATTACAAAACAGACGTCAAGGGTTTATGACACCTAACATACTTGTGACAAAGTAGAAAAAATAAATATATACGAGTATATACATATAATAACTAAATATTGTTTACTCGCTTTTTCCCGTTTCGCTATCGTGCTTCAAATTTTTTGGGACATAAAGTACAATATCTTTCTTCTGCCCATAAAATAGCTGTATTTACAAAATCACGTCGATCCGTTGTTCGGTTGCTGTGTGAAAGAAGGATTCTCGCATTCACATTATTTCATAATAATAGTCAGAATGATGGAGAAGGATATTTAAGTTGCGTTGTTATTTTATAAACATGGCTATAAGTGACTGCATTAGTCTATAAGATTTGCTTCTTGATTTAAACTGCTCAAAATTGCACTGAATAAGCGATGCCTTTACATAACATCATCAGGTGTGTCGCGGGTTTAATTTCCGCATGAGATATGGGAAAAAACGATTTTTGATCCGGTCTGGGTGTTAGTGTTCTGTGACATGATTTTTTATTTGTATGTTACTGCATTCGCGATACAGGAGACAAATACTTATATTAGCCATATTAATGGTCTTTGACTAGCAATTCATCACTATTTAAATAATAATAAAAAATAAAACCATAGCTAACCCTAAGGTTACATCAGAGTAAATTAACTTGAAGAAATAATTATCAACCTGTCAACACTTAGAAACCACACTATGGAAATTATAATAATTTCAACAAATAGCTCTTTTGTAACTCCAACTCCACGTAAAAGACGATAATATTTAGTAAAAATATAATTTTTATATCGCCTGCAATTACTGGCCGTCAATGTTGCTAATTACTGTACGGTGAAAATTATAGTAAGTTTGTCGTTAATTACACGATAAGAAGAAAAAGCTGTAAGACTGCCTGATATCAAATGACTCTTCAAAAAAAAAGTTAAACAATGGTTATCAATTAATAGCAAGAAGGCGGAAAACATAATTAGAGACAATGTATAAGATGTCGCAAGAAATTAAATTAGCCTTGGTTCACGAAGGTACAATAGAACAGGATATTCATTTAAGCTGAGGAATAATATGCACAAACATTGCATAGTTTGGCACGGCTAGCGCCGTAGTCGTATGTGCCAAAGGATCTGCCTGTATTTCCGTATTCAGAGTCAAGAACCTCCTAACAATGAATATATTATGTGCTTAATAAGATTTTTAACCGACATCTAAAAAGGAGAAGGTTTTCAATTCGAGGTGTTTTTTACGCTTGTACACCAATTACTCCATAATTAATGGGCCGATTTGAGTTATTCTTTTTGTTCGTAAGAGTATTAAAAGTACCTACTCTCCGATTGTTTCCATATAATTAAATATTGTCAGATACAGAACGGAACTCCTCATCGGACGATAGCAAACCTCTTATAACAATTAATTTCACTTTGTATAATATGTTGTTGATAACTGACTTCTAAAAAGGGGGGCAGGGTTTGACCTCCCCTTTAAAGTTAATGTGCCAATAAAATAAAAAAATTAACAAAAATAATACCGACTTCAAAACACTAAACAGCTAGAATTTACACAAAATCTTTCGTTTTAGTGTCTGTATCAAGGCTTAGAATGAGGTAGTTTTTAATCTGGAACGCGCTTAGCTTGGCACCGACTCCGAAACGAACGTTTTTGTGTTATGTCTAGCTTTTTTTGCTAAGTTTCTGTTACCTACTAGATACTAAGATAATGTCGAAAGACAAAAAAGAAAATTAGGTATGTTGGGCGATCATTATACTAATATAATGGTAAAAAACGATTTGATTTGATGTGAGAAGGTCATGAACATTAAAATTATTTATTTCTAAAGCTAAATAGGAAGTAGGTTACGTCAATAAAATTGTTGTTTGTCATAAAATTATTTTTTATGTATTTAGGCAATTTTTATATGTACTACTTGTTTCGATCAAACTGATATTTTTGCTGCAATTTTGTAATTTTGTTCTCATTTACTGTTCACTTAGTTTCTAGTTATTTTTCAAAACTTTATTCAGTGTCGTATTACGATCAGACAACCAAATTCAGTGAGTGACGTCGGGCACAGACTAACCATTAAAATAACATAATTATCAAAAATATAACAAAACGTCAACACTTTAGAACATTAATCGTATGTAATTACATACATACCTACCTACTTACGTGTATGTAACTACATGGTACAAATTGTTAGCCGTTTTATAACCTACCAGTTATTAAAAAAATTGATTAATCATGAACCTCTTACGTACACCTATTATACTGCACTTGACTGCACTTATTATTGACACTAAAACGTGAATGTAGCACGCAATAAAATTTTCCTGTAAAGAAAAACACTACCTACTTATTATTATTATTATTTCTATCTCATGTTACTGACCTACACCCTAATATTCACATCTTCAAATAAATCAGTTTAAAATTACGATCAAGGCCACAACCGTTATAACTATAAATCAAATACAAATATTATCTTGGCCTACTCATTTTATAATGTTTTCTTAAGATGAATCACTTGTAAGTTGTAGGTACATAAATGATGACAAACACCTTTACAATATTTTGTTTGAAAATAACATTAACAGTAACAGTGTCACCACTTATCATCAATAATATTTTTTTCACCCTACTTGGTCGTAAAAAGGGCTCTCAAATTTAAAATACCTACTACCCTAGAGCGGAGCGTAATGGCTTTATTTATCCATACCGTAAAATGTAAGTTTGAGCAAAGAGTTTGAATAAATACTTACTCGATTGTTTTTTATTGAATATCGTTTTTATATTTTGTGGCCTGGATGCAGCACTCTTGATTCGAAGATCCCCTTCTAATGTTCCGGGAATAGAGACGTCCGCGCCGGAAGGTTATTCCACTCTTTAGCCAAGCGAATGGTTTGGTCCGAAATCATAAAAAAATTGCTAATAGCATAATACGAGTACATAAACATTTTTGTAAAGTATTTATGCATACTCTAAGTTCGAAAGTTTGGTAGAAAGCAACCTCTTTCTACAACTTGAGCACAGTTGTGTCTCATTTAGTCAGAAGGGGTCAAATTATACCAATCTTACTTTATGTAATTTCTGACATCACTACACTGACTTGCAACGTCTACATTCCAAGTATTTCCTACTTAAATTAAATTGCCGTGATATTGTAAGGAATAATGAGTCAACAAACTGTCTGAGCACGTGTTGTTGCACACGTGTACTTAGTACTATGAACTGAGGCTCAGCACTAAACCGCTATCGGGAGTCATCTTCACACCTGAAATCAGGGTTTAAACTACCTGTAGGTCTCTAACATGGCAACGCAGTGAAAAATGCTGCTGAAAGTCGTGTCTTCCGATTTCCCTGCGACGTTAAATTTATTTACATAGACTCACCTTTCCAAAAAAAAAACAGTAAAATTAATTTCATTAGGCATAATGAAATGAACTGGACAGGTGATGATTGTATATAAATAAATCAGCCTGTAACTGTCCCAATGTAGGGCAAAGGCCTCTTCTCATACAGAGAAAGATTGAGCATTAAGAACCACGCTAGCTCACTGCGGGTTGGCGATTTCAGACTATTAAAGTCCAGGTTTCCTTACGATGTTTTCCTTTACAGTTAGTCAGTGCTGTCTTAGATTAACTAAGAACGTACATATGACATTGAAAAAGTCACATTGGTGCATGCCAGGTTCGAACTCACACCCACGCGCTTGCAAAGCGGGTCCGAAACCAATGCACCACCACGACACACACGACACGACAAAGAGATTGTATATATATTTATATTTATGTATACTTACTAATAATGAGAATAATAATTATATTTTATCTATCGCCAGGGCAAAAAAGCTGTCATGTTAAAAATATATGATGTTTTGTGGTATTTTTTTTTTAAATAAGTAGTGCTGTGTTCGCCGTGTTTTTGTACAATGTCATGACTGACGGAAGGGTTAATTTAAGGCCAAAATAATTATGTAAAACATAATTTCCGTTTCCACTTATACTAAAATACGTTATTTTATAGGTATGATTTATTTAGAAATCCTAACTTCCTAAAATATTATAAATGCGAAAGTAAATTTGTTTGTTTATTGCCTTTTGACGCCTAAACCACTGAAGTGATTAACCTGAAATTTTGAATATACGTTGTGAGCTGTACAGAAACGGACATAGGGTACCTTTCATCCGGAAATAAAGTACTGTTCCCAAGGAAAACAATAACGTTCTTACTTTAAAAATAATAAATGGCGCTAGGTGTCTTTAGGATCGTGAAGAAATAGCTAGTATATTAATAAAAAAGTAGAATCGAAATGTACGAAATGGACAAGCTTTCCCCAAGCAAAGCTATCTCCAAGAGATTCTCATTATTATAATATGTACCTAACCGACATTATTAAAGTTTATCCTTTTACCCTAGAAATCGACAATAACATGACACATCTGCGGACTGCAACTAATCTAAAACAGGAAAATAGGAAAACATGGTAAAATGAAAAATTCAATACGATATAATTATTTCATAAGAAAATTTGAAAAAACAACTGATACGGATGGGATTCGAACCCACGATAATGTTTATTCGCCATAGAGTTTTAGAATGTTACTTTATTAATCTTTATAATAAAAACAAATAATAGACTAATATCTAAGTAAGGTACACCTACAGTATTATTGCTATATTATATTTTGAAGTGATATTATACTTTTACACTATCTAAATATTTAATAAGAATAATTAATAAGCTAACATGTGCTAAAACATGTAAAAATTTCACAAAAATATTTTACACTATCTGTCCGAAGAAAATGACTGAGATATACTTACATAATTATAAGATTCGTTTAGTACATATTTCATTTATATTTACTTTAATCTTGGCCCTCGGATCCGCTTTGCACATAAAGACAATGTGAAAATTACGTAATTACTGAGATAACTGAGCATGTCACAAGTGGTATTACTAGTTTTCTTGAGTGCACTTGATAGTGAACATTAATGCACTTGCATAGATTTGCAGATAAATCTCCATAATCATCTTCCTGCCCTTATCACAGTCGTGTCTCATCGGCTCGCAAAATCTAGTAAACTCACGCACATTATGGGCCAAGACTACCATAATCGGTTACCTCGGCTGTACTATCGGCTGTGTATCGAAGAACTTACAGAAACTGTGATGTAATACTGCTAATTTATAATATTTTTTTATTTTAATTGATACATCAATTAATACCTAATCTATAAATCTATGTAGGTATTATTTTTTATTTTAGTTGATATAATAATTGTTTTTTTAGCCTTTATTTTATATTACCAATAAATGTGTTTATATTTTTATCTGTTTATCATAATTTTATTTAGAGTAAATTATGTTTAGACTGTGCAATGAGGTTTTAATTATTATAGAATTTGCATTTAAATGTTAGGTAGTCTCAGTAATTATTAAATAATGTATAATTCTAGGTATATTACAGTAACTGAAACTCTATAGGTACTTATTTAGGGATAAATAAAATTAGAGATTAAAAATTTACAGGAATGTTAGGTTTTGATAATAGAATTCATCAAATATTCTTGTTCAGCATTTGGCACCTGACGTAGATCAGATTTTTTTAAAATTGTTTTTTATATGTATAATCTAATCGACTCCTAACATTCCTGCGAAGTTTAACTCACTAATTTAATTTAGCACTATATACAAAAATACATACTGTAGAAACCTCAAGGGTCAAAAGAGACTAGACTAGCTACTTTCAGGATTGGCGATTTTCGAAGCAACACTAAAACGCGTAATTTCAATACAGCAATCGAATGTAGAAACTCGCCAATCTCGATGTATCATCGATGCATTTGCAAAATCGCCCTCTTTGGCCCTAAACATGCTCATAAGTCACAAGATTACAATATTGGCCTTAACGAAAGATAACCACGAGCGACGAGTCAATGTTGAATCTTTTATCTCTAGGTACGTACTAACACTAATGATAATAAAATTAACTATTACATTATTAAACTATTCATTAAATTATGCATAAATATTTAAAATTATATATTGAATTTTAATCTGATTTGATTCTATACGGGTCAATATCATATTTATTTTCACACATTGTTTAATGGTAATTATTGTGATGATCTTTAAGATTATATAATTCAAATCTCGTAAATCCTTGATGGTTTACTATCATAAAACCTAAGTTTGCAAACATTGCCTTTTTAAGTAAAAAAAAAGTTTATTTTTAAGAAGCATTCCACATGATAGTTGCCTAAGCCTATGGATAGCCATAGTCGGAGATGGCTAATTAGTTGAAACATCATTGACTGATGTGGCTAACGATCCGCGCGCACGCAATAGCCCCTTGAACGTCAGAAGTCGGTAAATCAGTCAATGTCAGCATTCAGCATGTCATTACCACTGGGTAATGACATAAAAGTCGCTTGTTTGTGATCATAGTTTTATCACATTTGTATTTCTAAGTTCGGATCTAGTAATATAAATATGAGAGATCACACGTACGCGACTTGAATTTAATATAATTTGAATTTTAAAACGAAAACTTTAGAAAAAAAAAATGGTGCAAAAAAATAAGCTTGGGTCGCGTGGGCTCGAAATCCTAAGCCTTTATTCCTCTCGATCTGCCCCGAATCTCGTCGTAGTCCGTGTCGTAACCGAGATCGTAGCTGCCCCTGCTGTAACTGTAGCGTTTATAAAGTAAGCTATGAATGGGGATTTTATTACTCCAGAAACTCAGCAAAAATGTAATGTTAGAGAATTCTATGGACAATTTCATAATTGCTAAAGTAAACAATATATAACGTCTCATGTTTATTACAAGCTTTTATTTAACTTGCAATGTTTTTATTTTATTAGTATGTTCAGGTCAAATCTTGCAAGCTGTTTTAAAATCACTTCCTCTTATCATATGGAGTTGAATGTGGGTTTAGTTCCGATGACAATGCATTTTTGGTAAGCATGACTAAATCGACATTTAGTATTAGCTAATAGCTTCAGAAAAAGGATTTCTTCAACGGTCAATAGCACAGATACAAAATTTTGCATAATACCTATAGTATATGCAAAATTTTGTTTAATAAATATGCCATATACGATTAGTTTAGATATTCCAATATAAAAACTTAGTTCAAAACATTCTTTTAATAAAAAAATATTTATTTGCGTATAAAATTTCATATATAGATAGCTTTATGATTGAAGGTAAAACCTGATAAATGTACGGAGTTAGAGTTTTAGTAGGTATCTACTTATGCATTGATTATTATTATTGGACGTGCATTTATTGAAACAGGAAAGTTAAAATAATTGAATATTTATTTACAAGTGAAGATTGTTATGATTTTCCTGTTTCATTTGATTAGTGTTCACATTTACAAAGAATTTAGAAGAAAAATAATATTCTACGTTAACCGTGAACAAATAAGAAATACCTAGGGATCAAGTCTCGGCCGAGTCAGTTGTTTTTGAGAGTATTTAAAGCAATACATGTTAAACTTTAACATAAATTATAAGAAATACTTAATTTGGACCACGGGCTGCACCCAATAAGTTGTAGCCGGCTTAACACAGGCACAGAACAGGTACCTACAGTCGTAGTTAGACTTACAGTCGTATCATTATTGCCTTCTTAACTTACTGATGAAAAAAAAAACCAAATCTAGCTCATTGACCTTGGGCTCTGGGTTTTTGACTCTCAGGTAGAGCGCGCAAAAGAAGAGCGGTTAGGTACAGTTTTACCCGATAATCTATACTTATAAAATGGTAACGTGACTGACTGACAGACAACGCACAGCCTAAACCGGTGGACCTAGGGACCTGAAATTTTGAGACAATATTCTTTAAGTACCGTAAGGGTGCACTAAGGAAGGATTTTCCGAAATTCCCCCCTAAGTAGGCAAAAAAGGGGGAAACAGTTTGTATGTAAATCCGTCATTCTTAACGTTAAATGTACGAAACTTGGTATTCAGCTTTTCGGTTCATAAATAAAAGGACGAGCATTGTTTATTTTTTTTAAAACTACCCTTGAGTGGATAAAAAAGGGGGTGAAAGTTTGTATGGAAGATTCGTTATTTTTTAAGTTACAGATGTAAAAATGAGTATTAAGCTTATGCGCTAAAAATAAGAAAGATGTGTATAAAAAAATTTGGATTTTTTTCCCCCTAAGGAGATATTAAAAGGGGTTAAAGTTTGTAGTTATAAAAATCCGTCATTAAACTTGATAATTAGCTTTTCGGTTAACAAATAAGACGTGTTTTAGCTTTTTGATAACTCTACCCATTAGGGGGAAGGAGGGGGGGGGGTAAATATTTTGTGTAAGAAATTTGGTATTATTAAGAATATCAAAGTGGCATAACTATGCACGTATATCTCGATATTCAATCACTATGTGGATAAAATATAGAAGATAAAGGTTTGAATAAAAATCTGCCATTTTTAAAGTTGAAGTCATGAAAATTAGTAGGTATACACGAGAACTGCTGAACCGATTTTCATGGTATTTGATTTGTTGGATTAGTCCGTCTATAATAGAAGAATCGAAGAAAAATAACATGGAATTATACCCCTTAGTAGTATGGTAGGGTATGTGGGTAGGGTAGGGTAGAGGTAGAGTAGGGTAGGGCAGGGTAGGAATAGAGGGGTAGGGTAGTGGTAGAGAAGGGTAGAGGTAGAGTAGGGTAGGGTAGGAATAGAGGGGTAGGGTAGGGGTAGAGTAGAGTAGGGTAGAGGTAGAGTAGGGTAGCGTAGGGTAGCGTAGGGTAGGGGTAGGGTAGGGGTAGGGTACGGATAGAGAATGGTAAGGTAGGGTAGAGTAGCGTAGGGTAGGGTAGGGTAGGGTAGAAAAAGCGTAGAGGTAAAATAATCACGCGTACAAAGTCGCGCGGGGCAGCTAGTAATATCAATATTATAGTAGTAGTAGTAGGTAGTCTAATTCATTGATAATCTAAATCTTGACACCATGTCATGTAGGTATTATGCAAAAAAAAAAACATTCTAAAGAAGTAATTGTTCAAATGGACCAAGGATTTTGTTTACAAGGACATTTTTATTTTTATGTGGTAATCGCATTATTGTTCATTGACTAGTATAAAACCGTTATATGTACTCAATATGAATAAGTTTTTGTGCGATGTTGTTCTGAATTCGACGCGAGGTCTGCACATATTGCCATTAGCCAAACGATTTACACTTCAGCATGCTGATGTTATGCGCGTGCACATCTGACTTTAGTTCTCTTTAGCTCGCGAACGACTTGGTTGCATATTCTATTCAACAGAAAAACCCTGAGCATTGCTCTCTTCAACTATCTTTTATAGGTACGGTTATAGGTAGCATCATTACATAGTATAAAACAAAGTCGCTTTCTCTGTCCCTATATCCCTATGTATGCTTAAATCTTTAAAACTACGCAACGGATTTTCATGCGGTTTTTTTTAATAGATAGAGTGATTGAAGAGAAAGGTTTATATGTATATTGCACTCGTGCGAAGCCGGGGCGGGTCGTTAGTATATTTAAATTTTATATACAAGTCGACGTAGGTACTAGTTACCTACTACAATATAATAGTTGATAATAATTACACCTACCTATTACAAAAAATGTCATCATAACATTTCCGCACATTTATCTAATTACAGCTAATCTGTAAGTTCCATTATTCTCCATTGATATAATAGGTCGGTATAATGAGTTCAATGTTAAATTCTCGTTCTATTGTATGAATACCATGTAACAATATAATAACTATAGAAATACGGGGGTATATTTTTGCCTCTTAACAAAACTTTAAATATTTCATTTCTTTAGAGCTGTCATTTAACCCGTTAATCCTGTACACATGAGTTGAACGGACTGAGGCTTATGAGAATGTAGGACGTGATCAGACACTTTTCTGTACTTATTTTTTAAATAGTTGTTAATTTGTTTATTTCCTTCAGCAATATTAGATTGTTATACAACATGACATAGTTTTACCACAGTATAAAGAGGTCTTCTCTTTCCCTACAGTAGTCCAACGAACACGTCTAGACAGAGCAATCGTGCGGGGTGTGTGGAGCGGGGGACGGAGGAGGGGGCGCACCGTAGCTTGTATGGAATTGTTGGGTCCTAGGAATTAGCGGGTGTCGCATTTTATTTATTTGAATTTTAAATGTTGATTCAATTTTTCAACGGGTTGTTGATTATGAATACTTATGACATTAATTTAGAGATCCAACATGGCGGACGCGAGTTTTTGAAAAACAACAATATGGGTATTGTTTTGAGGTTTTCAGGGGAGGTGGTTACGATTATAACCTTTATTTTGAGATCCAAGATGGCGGACGCGAGTTTTTGGTAAAAATCAATATGGGTATCGTTTTCTAGGTTTTCGGGGGCGGTGATTACGAATATGACATTTATTTTGAGATCCAAGATGGCGGACGCGAATTTTGAGAAAAAATTAATATGGGTATCGTGTTCTAGGTTTTCAGGGGTGGTGATAACGAATATGACATTAATTTTGAGATCCAAGATGGCGGACGCGAGTTTATAGTAAAAATCAATGTGGGTATCGTTTTCTAGGTTTTCGGGGGCGGTGATTACGAATATGACATTAATTTTGAGATCCAAGATGGCGGACGCAAGTTTTTAGTAAAAATCAATATGGGTATCGTTTTTTAGATTTTCAGGGGTGGCTTTGTACTTGGAGACCATGCGGACTCTCAGATATCGATTTTGAAAGCAATCGGTCCAGTAAATAAAAAGTTCAAAATGGCGGCCATCTTTTCCAATTCTGACAACGGTTATGTACTCGGAGACCATGCGGAATCTCAGATATCGATTTTGAAGGCAATCGGTCCAGTAAATAAAAAGTTCAAAATGGCGGCCACCTTTTCCAATTCTGACAACGGTTATGTACTCGAAGACCATGCGGACTCTCAGATATCGATTTTGAAAGCAATCGGTCCAGTAAATAAAAAATTCAAAATGGCGGCCACCTTTTCCAATTCTGACAACGGCTATGTACTTGGAGACCATGCGGACTCTCAGATATCGATTTTGAAAGCAATCGGTCCAGTAAATAAAAAGTTCAAAATGGCGGCCACCTTTTCCAATTCTGACAACGGTTATGTACTCGGAGACCATGCGGACTCTCAGATATCGATTTTGAAAGCAATCGGTCCAGTAAATAAAAATTTCAAAATGGCGGCCACCTTTTCCAATTTTGATAACGTGTTATACATACTTACAAAAAAAAACACTATAAAATCATATTTTTGTTTTTAGTCCTGTGTCAACCCTAACACTTTTTACGTTGCGACGAATGTCTAGACGTTGTCGGCATTTCCGAAAACATCAAACGCGTCGACTGACTATATGATGTTTAGACTATGGTTTTACCATTGCCTGTTTTTAATAACGGCATTTAAATTGCTATTTTTTTACCCAAAATCTAAGAAGAAAAGAAATATTATATTATGAAATCCACAGAGTAGGTATAAATCTTTTTTTTTTAATTACTGGGGATAAATTGATCGATTGTAGGGTTAGAGCTATGCTGGTTTCAATATTAATAATAGCCAGCTCGACTGAGGTACCTAGTACCCTCACAGACTATCGACGTAGAATTAGAATCAAGACACAATTAAACAAAATTATGTTAAAGGTCAAAAATGTCGCGTTAAAAAAAGAATCTCGTGACTTATATTTTTATAGTCTAAGAATATTATAATAAAGGATTTGGGGGTCATTGGTTAAAAAAATACATAAATTAATATATCTGTCTTATTCATTCAAAATAAAACAACGTTTTTACAACTTATAAAAAGAAAACCGGAGTTTGACTGCTGTCTAAGTGTTATTAAAAAAATCATGTTATTAAGAGCTTTTTATAGAGTTTCGTTCCTCAAAATGGAAAAACGAATCCAAAAATGCCAAAAAACTATGCTAAGTATAATATTCTATATCTAAATCTGTCTTTCTGTATATATAGCTTTTTCTTGTCAAAATGATGCTTGAAATTAATATGGAACTTCATTGTATTGTTATAAAAATGTATAATTATATAAACAAGACTAGTTATCTACGTGGGAAAAATAGATGGCCAATTCCTGCCCTTAAAATCAATCCAGAACGCTGGAGACTGCAGTGATGTCTATAAAGTGATAATTACTTTTAAAATAAAATAAAATATATCGCAACATTCATATTTCTCTAGACCATGCGAGGGAAAATTGCAAAAAATATAATAATATGATAATTGATTTGTGTGGTATTTATGTTGATTGGGTTTGCCTTTAATCAAAAATAGAACGATTTTAAATTCATCATTTTTTTTTTCGTTTATGGCTTCAACTATTCGTACTTTTCCACAGAGGATTTATTTTTTGGACGGTTCTACATTTGAACTTGTGTTTGGATACACGCCTAAAACAACGCGGTGCGGTGACAAAATGATAGTGATATTCATTATGCATGTGTGTATCTGATCATTCTATAATTATTTTACGATGACAAAGCAAGTTCAAAAAAAAGTATAAGTAGTTTAACTAAGGCAAACAATTTATTATAGCTTCGTAGAAATATAATATTAAAGCTGAACAATATTGTTAGCCTCAACTATAATAGTACTTTATGCAACTGTTGTATAATAAGGGGTATTAAAACACGAATGTGGGTGTGATAACGGTATCACATGAGTGTTTTTTTTTCAAATTCAAATTGAAACGCGCGTGAAAGACCATGTTCTTTTTTTGAAATTCATACATAGTCACGCATCGATAAGTAAGAATGTGGCTGTCTGATAAAACCCTTTGCGCAAAAGTGATCGAAAAAAAATGAAATTCAGTACAACATTATATTATCATCCGTTTGGATGATTTATTGGTTCTTTTAATTGGGTTTTAATTACATTGGGTGTTTTAATGTTGGCAATAATGTAACTGTTTCTAATCTTTTATAGAGGATTTAAAGTGGGAGTAGATAAAAATAAATATCATAACGTCGACGGAAAACACGGGCTGTATGGACTAGATTCATTTGCCTTTCCCGCGCTTTTGGATAAACTAAATAAAAAAATATGTAAAAAAAGCAAAGTCTTGAGCTGATCTGATCACGTTTTACTGTGCTATTTTTTTGTGACTCCGTTATATATTATATTACTTGACCCGCCGCTATCGCCTATTAGATTTTCGTTTACGCCTTTGATGTTAATATTCTGTTGTGCATATTGGACTTGTTACTCTGCTTACGGTTTGGATTCGATGTTCACGATGTCAAGATGTCTGAATTGTAATCTACTAATCAAATGCGAAGGCATAATATAACAACTTTAACACCGCAGTTACAAAATACATTGTCTGAATGGCTTGGTATACTAGAGGTAGGTATGCACCAAGTGGTATTTATAATCATAATTCACTTTACCTGTCATTGATATATTTTTTACTGGCAAAGTAACTGCGAAAATGCTTTACTAACGTGATGATTCCAGGATTGCTAATTGATAGTTTCGAACAGAGTTTACGGCGGCGGTGTTACTGACGCTCTTGAAATAGTTCCGTTCGAGTTCGAAACTAGTCAAGCAATTGCGAAATCATACTGTGAATAAAACTAGCTACTTAGATAATTCTTTAAGTAGGTAATTATTTAAAAATAGTTATTTCATATTTTTTTAGCTTCCCCCAAATGGATTAATTTGTACTGCCTGTTATGTATTGTTGAACCAACGATTAGAAGAAGGTATAAATGGCAGAGTTTGCGGCCACCCTATGGTGTGTGTTGGTTGCGGACGCTCTGTTATGGGAAGGCGTTACGCTGTGCGACACCATACTCTTGAAGAAAACAGTCCAGTAATAAATATTTTTTCTCATGGAATAAAAATAAAGTATTATTTCGTGTTTTATTATTTCCCTTTCTTCACTTATAGTTTTGCCAGACGTGTAAGAGAAGTATAAGTATGAGTAAAGCTTGCTCTCTTTAGCCATATAGCTTCGTCAGGCGCTGCTTCACACCCACGGGGAAGCGATATAGCGCTAGTGGACACACTATAGCGACATCACGTGTAGGTAATTATTTTCAACAACGATACCAGGATTACAAAATCTACTTTTATACAATAAGGCATTCACTAACATCGGCTACGCTACGGCTTACAACCTGTAAACAGTACTAGCTTCTGCCCATGGCTTCGCTTCAAATGACAGGTCAGCATAAAAACCCTTTCCATGAAAGAATGATATGAAATGATAAGTGGTGTGCCAATTTTCATGATGTTAGGACAATGGGTGTGGATGTTTATAAATGTCATAATATATATATACACATAAACCAACATCCACAATATAGTTTACACATATAGTTATTTAGTCTTCGTCACGTACTAGTGGGTTTTTTCTGATGTTTTCTTTTTATATTAAAGTTCCATAGCGTAGTGCCTTGCAAAATTGTTAAAACGCAGGTTTGTAAGTTATTGCTATTTATAATGTGTAGGCGCTAAAATATTTTTTGGTAAGCAAATATAAAATCCCTCGCAAGTTCTCTCATCGTAAAACTTACACAATTAAAAACTTAAGCCTGTAAACTATAACGTAACATACTATATGTGTCTACACATTGAGTATTTATTGAGGGCACAGCGCTATCCAAATTCTGTCCATGTATTTTGCAATAATATAATTATTTAATTGGCTGGGTTTAAATAATATTTATATAGGACGGTATATCTAATTCGCTCTTTTTTTGCGGTCGTCAATTAAGACCGTACACGTATGCCGTTTATTATAATCTAGTCATGTTTTTGCGAATCATCATGCTTTGGTTTTTATAAGTATCTTTTTGTAAGTATTGATTTATCTAACTAATTATCTTAATTATAGGTAAGGAATTTTATTCTACCGTTTTTGCCACGTAGCGTAGTTTAGAAGTAGAGGAGTGTGGGGTACACTGGATACTTAAGAAAAAAGCACCGTAACTTAGTCTATACCTATGTATATTTAAAAAATTAAAATTATTTAGCATATAATTTGCCGATTAGTGATACTAATGCACAGCGCATCGGTACCACTCATCGGAGGACTTGTTTGGATGAATTTATCGTCAAAAACTAACATCATGAATCTTCTTGGGGGTTTCCTTGATTTGTTATCTTAACAATAGGTACTTTTGCCTTTTATAAATACAAAACACTTAAAAATAAACTAGAATAAACTCACAAACAATACTTATGATACTCCAATATTGTATTGGAATATCAAAAGTAAACGTATGGGTATTCAGTTGACATTGGAACTGAATCAACGTGTATAATTTCAGAAGTGAAGTGAAGAAGTGGTTCTAATTAAGCTTGCAAGGCATACACAAATTGTAAGATAAATAAAGGCTTGTAAAATAAACTCCATAATTGATATTAACGAAGGAATCTTGATTTTATCTCTAAAATGTCGTCAAAGGACCTGCACAGAATGTTTAACAACAATTTATTAACATTGCGTGGATGTAATGAGGAGGTTTTCCTTTACTCCCTGTAACCACTTACCAGTTATACCTAGGTACTATTGAGTATGAACACGCTAGGTATAACTGTTTTCTGTGGATTATCTGATCACGATTCTCGTTTATTGACTGACAAAATGATACCTGATATATCTTATTATAGCTAGTCAATACAATACAATAATTTATTGATAGCTTCTTAGTTTATTATTGTACTTCTAGTTCCATTATTGTTATTTAAATTCGAATTATATAGTCGCTGTTCACCGTGGCGTAGCGTGGGTTTTTACCGCCCGGGGCAAACTGAAAATTCACCGCCCCCCCATTTTCATAATTAATCAATTTTATACTTCATCTCGCCTCCTCTTTTTCGCACCCCTGCAGTTTCGCTTAGCACTATATATATATTATGCGCACGTTTTGAAGCTATTTTTTTTGTTTCCAATTTTAAAAATCGTTGGCCGCTGCCCCCTTTATGTATGTCGCCGTATGCTTTTAGCTTTTTAACTTCGGCAGGACTGATTTAAAATAATCTAAGTATATATTATGTTTTCCTGGCTAACTTACCATAAATATGGTTATAGTTAACTAACTGGCTATAGTTACCATAAATATTGTAGGTACCATAGTTTATTGTTTTTAAACCACGTCATCGCGGATTTTAATTTTTAATACTTATTGTTTTCTACAAGTTTTTGTTACCATTCACAATAAAAGCTTATATAATATAATATATGACTAGTTTAAGAAGATCATAAATTAAATTATTATACCTAGATTTTAAATAGCACTACATAATAAATTATAAACTTTATGTTCCCTAACACATTCAACCGGGTAAAGCCAAAGTAAATAACAAGATACATATATAAATATTACACATTGGCTTATTTTTCCTCTAGTGTAGAAAAACCAAGGACAAGGAGTAAGAAGTTTTCTTTTTTCAATGCAAAAACGATGACTTAGTCAGTTTTTTATAATGTGCATGAATTAAGCAGTTAATTCTTGCGGATTGGTTAGCTTTCTTTCGCGACTTCATCCGCATTATTCCGGGATAAAAAGTAACCTGTCACTCTCAGGCCCTAAGCTATCTCTGCGAAAAAAATCACATCTTATACATTGCTCTGTTACGCAAAAGACAGACAAACCTAAACTTTCGCATTTATATATGCTTTTTATGTTAAAATAAACTGTATAGGTATGCATAAGCAATAAGCATAATTTATTTATTATGTTATGGGTATTATGTTTTGTATTGTATTATAGTATATACAGTCGGAGAGCGCATTGGTTACGAACCCGCTTTGCAAGCGCGTGGGTTTGGGTTCGAACCTAGCATGTACCAATATGACTTTTCAATATCATTATGTGCTTTCTTAGTTAATTTAACACACCACTAACTAACTGTAAAGAAAAAACATCGTGATAAAAACCGGCACTTATACCTAGTCTGAAATCGCCAACTCGCAGTGAGCTAGCGTGGTGATTAATGCTCTAACCTTCTCTGTACGAGAAGAGGCCTTTGCTCCGCAGTGGGACAGTTATGAGCTATTTTTTTTTATGGGTATTACCTATGTTATGTAACCTTATCTCCTTGTTCTAGAGACGAAGACTATTTTAAAGGGTGTGTCGGGGCTTTTCAAATTTGGTCAGCTGACGGCCATAATGGGTCCCTCGGGAGCCGGCAAGTCTTCACTTATGAATGCACTCACTGGATTTTCGTAAGTTATTTTTTACTTAATTACATAAAATACTACTATAATAAGAAGCCACAGTTATATTGTTACCTTTCAGGAAGAGCTTTGAACAAATAATATATTGTCGAATTAGTTTAACCATGATTCGAGCAATAGGTACAAGCGAGGAATATCACTGCAAAAATGACACTTCAAAACCAATTTAATTTATTTAAAATTTACCGGACTTATCAGGAGATTTACATTACATAAAATTAATTCTCGTCCAATCATTGTCCCTCCTAATACAAGAAATAATAATCCTTCAAATATCACTCAGAACGAGATAGTCTGGTTCGATTGCCTTGTAAACAAGTTTTTACGTAATCAAGCAACGAAATGCATGAAAAAAGATGTTCTCACATACAACTGTCTATTTAGAGTTAGGCTGCCTTTCCTCCACGGATGTGCAAGATAGCTAAGTGAGAAGCGAGGAAAGAAATCACCAATAGGATTGCTTCATTCTTCTAACCCAACCCAGAGCTGTTCTCTTATTGGCAGATTTTTCCTCGCTTACCACTTAGCTACCTCGCATAAAGGCAATGTGTATTTATTGCACAATTCCTTATTATTACTATTTTCAGGACGCGTGGAGTTACAGGCAGTATCAGAGCTGGAGACACAATTTGCGACCTAACGTCGAAAAGCTCAATGCGGTCACTAAAGGCGTACAGAAAAAAATCCTGTTACATCCTACAGGATGATAGACTCAACCCTCTGTTCACAGTAGCCGAGCTTATGAAGTTTGCCGCTGACATGAAACTAGGAGATGCACTTACAGACAAACTGAAATTGAGCGTGGTAAGATGCTTTTTATATTATTATTTTTCTTCACTTCGCCTGGATATGTTTAGGGCCACACCTTTCAACTGAAATTTAAATTAGTCCCCAAAACGATTATGTTAAATTTTGCACACATGGAACTTTTAAAAAATAAATTTGACAAAACTTTGCAGCATGTTATGCAAAGTTTTGTTTAAGTTTAATAGCTAAATATGTTCATATTTAAATAATAGCATTGGTGTAATATCATCAGTTCTTCAAATATGATATGATCATGATGAGTACATAAATAAAAACATACATGTTAATTATTTCAACCAAAATGCATAATGACTACCTATGTAGGTACTTATTCTGTTGAGTCGTGATAGCCTAGCTGGCAAGACATACCCCTCCTCCACCACCTCTGAATTTTCGTAAGCTATGTGCGTATTATAAATTAATATCACTTACTTCGTGCCTCGGACAGCACGTAAAGCCTGCGCCTGATCTTTCTCCGGTTGAGTCGGATTGCCATCCCATCGAACTATCAGAGTGACAGAATAGAGAGAGCACCTGTGTATACGCACACACTTGTGCCCTATAATATCTCCTGCGTGGTTGGCTAATCTCCGATGAGATTGGCTGCTGTAAACGAAATTCGGTCAAGAGGACATTATTATTATTATGTATTCTGACAGTACCAATTTAAAAATGAAATGTATTTTGCAACTATAAAAATGCATACATACCTACGTCTTCTGTTGTAACAGTAAATATTGTATGGCTTATAACGGCTCCTCATAAGTTTAAATCAAATTAAGGCTAAATTGTGTGACACCTTTGCATATAATAAATGTGCAAAAATGACACTAAATCTTAAATATTTCCGTAAGTGCATTAAGAATGTTTATAACAAATATATTTACACAATATTTAGTGATTATATCTTGGCGTAAGCAAGAAAAAATGGATTATAGTTTCTGAAAATTGTTTAATAATGATAAATGACGCTATGTTTAAAACTTTATGCTGACTTTAAATTGTTTTTAAATTTTAAATTTGTTTGCTCGCACTTCTTGGCTCTTAAGTGCGCGTTAAAAAGCATTTCCAGAAAATCTTTCAGGATGCCTGCATTTACAGAAAATACTGATTTGAAACAGATAGAGCTGCGGGTAACAGCTAGTTGGACAAATAATGTAGATAATAGCAAAAACCACCACTTAATTCTCTACCTTACTTCTTTTTTAGATAAATGAGATACTGGTCACCTTAGGGTTATCAGGATCAGAAAACACTAGGTGTGCAAACCTCTCCGGAGGACAGAAGAAACGTCTATCCATCGCAGTAGAACTAATTGACAACCCACCTGTACTCTTTCTCGATGAACCTACCACGTAAGTATTTGTATACACTATACAATATTAATAGAATATACTATTTTAAAGTGGTAATATTAAAGATGTAGGTATTTAATAATCCAATAAAACCTAATTTTTCACGATTCATTTAAGATAAGCTAACGTTATATTAGCAGCCTAGCAGGTGTGCTACGACTCTTGTAGATGTACTACATCTATGTAAATATAAGATCCAGATATTCTTTAAGATAAGCTAACCTTAATGTATTATTAGGAGCGTAGCAGATGTGCTACGACTCTAGTAGACGATGTAAATATAAGATCTGCAGATATCCTTTAAGATAAGCTGGCCTTAACGTAATATTAGCAGCGTAGCAGATGTGCTACGACTCTAGTAGACGTGCTACATCTATGTAAATATAAGATCTGCAGATATCCTTTAAGATAAGCTGGCTTTAACGTAATATTAGCAGCGTAGCAGATGTGCTACGACTCTAGTAGACGTGCTACATCTATGTAAATATAAGATCTGCAGATATCCTTTAAGATAAGCTGGCCTTAACGTAATATTAGCAGCGTAGCAGATGTGCTACGACTCTAGTAGACGTGCTACATCTATGTAAATATAAGATCTGCAGATATCCTTTAAGATAAGTTGACCGTAACGTAATATTAGCAGCGTAGCAGATGTGCTACGACTCTAGTAGACGTGCTACATCTATGTAAATATAAGATCCTAGATATCCTTTAAGATAAGTTGACCGTAACGTAATATTAGCAGCGTAGCAGATGTGCTACGACTCTAGTAGACGTGCTACATCTATGTAAGTATAAGATCCTAGATATCCTTTATGATAATCTGAATACTACTATATTTTATACTTGTCTGGGAGCGGCATTAATCACATTAATTTCCAATTGGAAATGATGGCTAACTTTAATTGTTTTATTGTTGCAGCGGCTTAGACAGCAAAACCTCCGCGCAATGCATGGAGATGCTTAAAAACTTATCGCGGAACGGGAGGACAATCGTTTGCACTATACACCAACCTCCCGCCTCCATCTACTCCTTGTTCGATCAGGTAGGCTACTCAACCACAACTTAACAGAGATACTACTTTGCTGGAGTGCTCCCAACATTCTTTCTTCGTACTGCATACTATTCAAGAGTGTTATAATAAGTAAAACTATTATATAAGAAAGGATAGGTACGCGTCGACTTGAAAAACCCGTCCTTTTTCACGACAAATTGTTTCGCCAAGGTGTGAAGTAGAAGTGTAAATACCCTAATTTTGCCATCCTGTTACAAAATACCAGGTATAGTCCCAGACTACTGTGTACTGCTACTGGGACTTTTTCAGTAGCAGCAGTGGCGGAGGCTCCATACAACTCGATTCCTACAAGCTTCCCATTGATAAATGGCACACTCAATAATACCTAATGACTGTATCATTGGTATTTCCTCTTGGAAAAATTCACCCTCCGCATTCATCTTTCATGCATTTTTTCTCCCACCCAAGCCTTTATAATAATGTTGTACGTAATATAATTTAAATACGATGACATATATTATATGTATATACATTCTGTAAATATAAATCAAGAAATCAAGTGTCAATAAATAAACAATCCTTAAAAATAACTTAAAACTTGTCTTATCATAAAAAATAGTTGTAATATCCTAGACATCATTAATACCAGTCTAGACAACGTCCTCAATCACTTTATTTGTTACGAAAACGAAGTTGTTTATTAATAAAGACTTATGAATAAGTAGGTACCTGTGTTATACAAGGCAAGTAAGATCTAAAGGTTTACGTTAAATTATTCAATTTGAGCTATTATTTATATCATTGAACTACATACAATACTAGTAGTTACTGCCCTTTTATAGATCAGCTGACCATCTAACGTTTTAATTTTTTTTTTTAATAAAGTTAATTTAAGTTTTAATATATTTAATCATTTTATTGTAAGTAGAATTTCTGCAAATTTTTTTCCCGAACTCAAAAATTCTCGATATTCCATTTCCCGATTGTACCCAGTGGCCGCGTTGTTAGTAAGAAATAACAGTAAACAACAAAGAAATTTAGTTTGATGAATATTTAAACAAAAAACAATATAATAGTTAATCCATCTTATAAGTCACCTGATAGTGTGCGTAATAATTATTTCAGATTCCTAATTACGATAGCAATCAACCCCTAAGTGCTCTAAGTGTGTGCGACCTCTGTTATTGCTAATTGTTTTATTATAACGTTAAATATTACATTTTAACTAGTATTAACCAAGACTTTCAATGGTAAGTATTTATTTACCTCTCAATTGAAACGAAATTGAGATTTTACAAAACTCCTGAAAACGATCTATGAATTGTTAGTTATTTCAAGTTTTGTCGATTTACAGACTTAGGTATTTCACAATCCACGAACAACTAAACTGAAAAAAATATTTGTACCCAACGGGAATCAATTCTGTTGAACTTGGCGTACTGTGCCGATTTTATCATAGAAAACTTTGCAACAGAGTTATTAAAGAGTCAACCTTTTCAGAGTCAGTTTCTTTAGATATTGCGGTCAGCAGTCCCACTTGCGACTTCTTAGTCAATAAAGTAATGAAAAACTAAAAATAATTTAACTTTTATTCATCACAGGTTTATATGCTCGCAGAAGGAATGTGCATATATCACGGTCCGAGCGAAAACACCGTCCCTTACCTTGCAGCCATGGGATTGCAATGTCCAGTGTATCACAACCCAGCAGATTATAGTACGTATATTCATATATTGACTACTGAGATGACGGGTGATAGAGATGTGTGGAGAAAGAGGACATACTGCGCAGACCCCAAATAAATTGGGAAAACAGCAGGAAGATGATGATGATGATTCATATTTTATACTTACATCGGTATCCAAAACTGTACCTGTTTGCACCCTCTTGATGCCTCTACTGAGCCGATTTCATCGAAACAACGTGAATAACGACTTAGAATACTTTGAATCAATAAAATATCTTGTCAGCAAAGCCTTCAGGTGTCAGCTTATAGCTACGTAAACGTGCTGCACCGACTACTTCTCCGATGAAACTGTCAAGTGGTGAATACATAGAGTATTCAAGAAAATAAAGAGTGATAACGTCAACCACATTGCCTTGTGCGGAGCGAAAGCAGGTCTCGCCATAGAAATGTTAAAATGTCATTTTTTCAAATTAAGTTTTCTAGACGTTTTTCAAAATTTTACTCAGCAGTTAACCATGATATAAGCTAAAATGTAACTTTTTCGCTCTTGGAGCCTAGTTGAACCGCAGTCGATCGAGGTATGATCGCAAACGGAGCTCGTGTCGCGGCCGCGTTGTTCATACCCGTGCTCACGGTTCATACTTCTATAGGGTTGCTCTATTTTTTTCTTAAATACTCTAAGGGTGAATAGTATCCTCGCCTTTCCTTATTCCGACGAAGCCAAAAACTTTTCCAAGCTTATTAGTTAGATACTCGTTGGATATTTTTTTTAATTTTTGTATTTGGAACGGAAGGTAAACGCCATGATGAGGGCGGCATAAAATTTTAAACCCTCTTTAATAAATAAAGAAAAAAGAGCCCTACAGGCATAAATCATGTTTTATCTATCTATTAACGTATTTAAATAACAATACGCTAAGTGCTACGATACCTTTAACATATTTTATTCTTCAAGCTTCATTCTACATTCATGTCATTCGTGTTAAAAAAGCATGCGCGTAAGTTGGACGCACTTGACCTTATTGAAGGACATGACTGTTCGCAGTTGTCGATGTTTATAATCGTATAATCCCTCTATATCTCGTTTTTAGGGTTCCATTAAAAAAAAGAACCTTTATAGTTTCGATATGTAGGTACATAAATGTCTCTCTGTGACAGCCATTTAACTCGCAAAATATCAAAAGTACAAACCTGAAATCGCCATGAATACTTGTATATATTTAGAACGCATTAAAAAGATAAATAGATAAAATTTAATAAAAAGATTCCCAATATTCATTAGTTTATATATAATATATAAGTAAATTTTAAAAACAATTAATTGTAAGGTTATTACTTGTATCCCTACTTGTGTCCCTATTTCTGAAGTCTGCGAGCCAAAAAATCTAAAATAATTATTAATTTTATCTGATTTGATATACTTTCAAGGAAAAATAAAATGAATTTTCATATGTACAGTTTTTGAGAAAAAAATATAAAACTATAAAAAATATATCTCTGCCTTACCGCATGCTAAATATTAAGTGTTAAAATTATATTACAATGTTAGGAACCATTCAAGCGCGAGTCAGACTTGCTCGGATTTCTTAATTGTCTTGTAAACAATCTTGTTTCTTAGAAAATCATTTTTAGTTTAAAAGACTTTTATCTTTTATATTACCTCATCTGCCTAGCCTTTTCCCAACTATGTTGGGGTCGGCTTCCAGTCTTACCGGATGCAGCTGAATACCAGTGTTTTACATGGAGCGACTGCCTATCAGACCTCCACAACCCAGATACCTACTGGGTTACACGATACCCCTTGGTAAGACTGGTTGTCAGATTTTCGGGCTTCTGACTACCCGTAACGACTGTCAAAGATCTACAATTGACAGCCGGGGCCAACAGCTTAACGTGCTATCCGAGGCACGGAGAGTGATAATTAATTTATAAAACGCACATAACTTACGAAAAGTCAGAGGTGCGCCTTGGGTTCGAACCCGAGACCACTGACTTGCCAGTCAACGGTCACCACCACTAGGCTATCACGACTTTTCTTTTATATCTTTTATATTACCTATTTATATCTTATCTTATATTTTTGCTGAAACTTTGTAATGTTATTAGGTATCCATAAATCTTTGCGAGCGAGATAGTGGTTTAGCGAGGTAGGTGCCTAAATAGTTATTGTTAATCCCCAGAGCGCCCCGCCGTATAAGTATCATCAGTAAAATTAGTACCTAATAGAAATGTGACACAACCAGTAGGTATAACTTTAATTGATCTAATCGCAATGACGCCACTTTACAAAAAATTCCCTTTAAACAGGCCACATTAAACTTGATTTGTTATAGTTTTAAACATACAAATATTTAAATTCGGTCTTCGTTTTATAATAAGAATACCATAACGAAAACTTGTTTTCTCCAGCCGACATGCCATTTTGTTTGTTTTACCTACGACCGTATCTAAGGCTGTTCAAAGCTTAAATGTATACCTACCGTTACTTTCCACCGATATATTCTGAAAGTTAGTGAAACTAACCCAGCCACAGCCGTCCAATATTGAAACCAACATGGATTTCCCACACAGCGATTAGAAGAAACAATTCAAAGAAAGACAATGATATAAGGGTGGCTACACTAACGAGTATTATATAGTCGAGTTGACACATTTGGTTCGATATTTTACAAGAAATTTCATCGAGACTTCTTCGAAAATACCGAATCGAATAAGCCAAATCGACTTTGTATGTAGCCACACTAATATCAATAAACCTCTATTTGCATTTTCACAATTCTCACGCGTTCAAATGACTTTGTTTCCAACATTACGTATTCGTGAACTACACCTTGCATAAGTTATTACAACTAAAAAGCATTAAATCACTGTAAGAACACTTCATCAATCATTTATACGACTAGTTTGCATACAAATTATATTATAATGCTCATTGTAACTATTGTTACTAATTCTATTACAAAGCACTTTACATTACACATTATGTAAATTGTGCTTTTTGTAAAACATAAAACACCAATCCAGTAGATGTTACTACAGACTAAAATGAATGTGATAAGTAGTGTTGAATTATTTACTTTATATTGTTTTTTTAAGTTAATCATTACATTTATTACCTACTTAATGTTAGACGTGAATGATGTATTATCTTGCCGCAAAAAAGAATATCCTCTGACTTCGGTCTCAGCGGAGACTAGCACTATTATGTAAGATTATAGTGCATAATAAAATTATGTGTGCAAACACAGATAGTTACATTCTCTATTCCCTCGTTCTCTTAGTTCGTTGGGAATTCAATCTAACATGTCCGGAGAGTTTCGAGTTTCTCTTTGAAGTACAGTGCAAGTGATTTAATTTATAATAAGCACATAACGAAGTTGCGACTTCTGCCTTGCCAGTAACAGTAATACAACCCTTTAAGCTAACACGCTGCTAAAAATCACGTCACGTCACGAAAGATCGGAGGGCCAAATAATCTATAGGGTTTTTAACTTTCAAACACCGAGAAATGAGACACAAAATTAAATCTATTGTTACTCGACGCCGGCATCCTCGCGGAAGTCAAAGATTTAAACCCTTGTTTACCAGTTTAACGTAAGAAAGGAATCCCTGAGCAGCAAGTGACTATGGATTTGATATTTTTGTCTCATTTACATTACGTCATTGAAAAACAATTGATCATACGGTACCTTTATGATAAGTAGTCGCTCTAATATTATTGTAATTTGTACATTGTGATTTTTTCGAGTATTTATTAAAAACTGCTTTTCTTCAAAAATCTATTACTCTCTAGAATCGTATTTTAGATTTACTTTCCTCTTTTCTAGCATGCAATAGCCTTTTTACGAGCAAGTTATGTTGAAAAATAATATAAAACATATCTGATAATCTCTTATCTAATCCATTTAAATTTTTTACATAATCCATTAGTCCCATAAACCATACCAAGGTAAACAACACTGATTTCATATACACACGTTCACAAACGCTACTTTTCATGTCTATTGACCAATAAGAATGTAGGTAAATCGACTAAGTATTTAATTATGAATATTAGCCGATTATATTTTTTTTAATAAATAAATATTCATGTTATAGATGCATGTCTAAATGAATTTTTTTACGTTTTTATACGTATTTTACACCATACATTGTAAACCCTAATTAATATGAAACATTTATGTAATGAAGAATACCTACATATTAATGAACATTACAGATAGGTATTTCGCATTAAAAAAATATAACCCGTGATAACCATTATAATTATGATAGGTATAATTAAAAAATCAAAATGATAATATGAAAGAATATTGCTTTATTTTTAACAAAATATTGTCATTTCCAGTTCTAGAAATAGCGACCGGCGAATACGGAAAGTTCAACGATTACCTAGCAGAGAAATGTTCGAAGTACGAGTGGACGGAAAAGCCTACACTCCTGCCGGTCCCCGATAGGAAGAACGAGGTGATATCCTTCGGCAAGACCTCCGTCATCGTTAACCCGCCTGATGAGTTGTACAGATTCGGGAAACTCTTTAAAAGGTGCTTATTACAACAATATAGAGACTGGGTGAGTAACTTCTAAAATTTGCTGACATTTAAAGAAAGAAAACTGTTTATTAGAATTATTATTATTTATTTTTATTACTCACTAGAATTTATTCCTCACCAAGATATACAAAGCAAAGTTCAGTCTCAGACGCCACGCAAAAATATAATTATAATATAATAACGACAAAAACTTATCTTTTTTATATAAAGTCGTGGCCTATAGGTTCCTTGGCTTGGCGGCCAAGGGTTAAACCTCAGAGTACCATTTGACCAACCTTAGAGTAGGTAATATTAGATACTACCTGCCCGCGCGCGACTTCGTACGCGTGATTATCCTACTTCAACGCCTATTCTACCCCTACCCTATTCTACCCCTACCCTATACTCTACCCCTACCCTACTCTACCCCTACCCTACTCTACCTCTACCCTACCCTACCCCTTATTCTCACACTTTCACACATATTTTAAAACCAAATTTATCCAAATCGGTCAAGCCGTTCTCGAGTTTTAGCAAGACTAACGAACAGCAATTCATTTTTATATAACTATATAGATAATTTTCAAATCATTAAACAGACAGGATAATCTCCGAATAGCGAAACCCTAAGAAGCCTTTCTGTATAAGACTCTTAGAAGATGATTTGGTAAATTACCGAGAGTATCCTAATGGGTTTTTTGAACAAGTTTTGTCAATCCACACTTCATTATAATTATTTAATATACAGTTAAAAACGAACTAGCATACACAAAACCTAACCACTAGAAAATCAGATTTCAGCTTTTAATTATAAAAAAGACTAAATCCGCTCCCAAGAAAATGTGAATACGGTTTGGTGATGTAAGTAATAAAATTTAATGGAATTCTTAATGATTTAGGTAGATACTATATAATTTTAATCATAAAAAAACGACCGCAAATCATTAGAGATAATAACAGGCGATAATTTATTCTTTAATTGCTTTTTATTACAATAAGGGATACTAGTACAACAAGTACAAATTCCACATGAGTAGTAGAATGTACCTACACGGTAATTTTTATAATATCCACGTGTCGTTAGTAGTCGAGCCTGTCGAGCAGGAAATGAGATAACTGTGCGAGTCCAACAAACTTTTGAAACCATGCTCTAGTACCTACCTTACCAACTCATTATAGCCTTTATAAAAAGTTATCTAATTAAGACAATTTTTTGTTTAACTTACATCTGACTTTTGTTTAACCTACAAGGTATTTGTGTTCACGACTGCTGTACTTAGCCCTGTAGGTATGTAGCAACCTCTGAGAAGTATATTTAAGCAAGTACCATTTCATCCTCCTTCATGCAGTCTTTGCAAAGAGGCTCTGGAAACTCCTTTAACACCGAGATTCGAGATGTTTATTAAATGATCCGTGACCACTAAGGGCAGATATGCCTGTGCGCAGTTGCTCCTTGGACAGTCGAAGCAGCTCCTTGGTGAGGCGTTGCTCGATAATTCGATATAATAGCTGGCATCGATTCTTCGGCAAACTACTCGACTTATTGGCACATAAGTTAGCAGCTGGGGCTCAATGCTTAACGTGCCATTCAAATCAAGAAGACTTTTTGAATCGTAGAGCTGGTTACACCACGAATAGGCTAGCTTAACAGGGCCCAGGGCTAGAGACCAATCTCACAGAATATCGGCGTGAAATAATAATATTCGTTTTGTAAGGCCAATTAAAGCACCGCGGAGGCCTTATCCCTCTTTTAAATTCCCGCACAGGATTGACAATGAGCATGTGATAATTTACACCTAGCCTGCTGCAAGTATCTATAGTTTTATGCTTGTTTGTCACCTTAGTAATGAAAAAAACTACAAAACTTCAATAGGCTAATAATCTGCGGACTTTTCGTGTCAAATGATCCTTCTATCAAGACTTAACTCAAAATCAAAATCAAAATATTTTTATTCATGTAGACCATTAGGCACTTATGAATAGTCATAATTCTAATATTGTTTATTATAAGAGTGACTCTAGTTGCCAGTTCCTAGGGCAGCCTACCCTTCATGGAGAAGAATCTGGCAAGAAACTCCATGTTTGCTCTTTTAAATAAATGGCTTACAATATTTTTATTTCTGACACCATTATCCTTTTACAGACGGTGTCCCACTTAAAGGTGTTCATGCACATAGTGATCGGCGTTCTGCTGGGCCTTCTGTTCGAGAAAGCTGGCAACGATGGCTCCAAGACTCTCAGCAACCTTAGCTTCTTGTTAGTCAGCACAGTGTACCTGTGCTACACCTCACTCATGCCTGCTGTACTTAAAAGTAAGTGTTTGAAATACGTATACCTTTATGGTTAATGCCGCCATTTTATAAAGAGTTACCTTGTAACATAGATACGAATATAAGATTTAAGAAAAACACTTAAAAATATGCCAGAAAATTACCTATCGATGTATCCTTAGTAATGTAGTAATTCTATTTGGTGAAAAAATGAGTAGCTGTAATTATACTATATATTTTAAGTCAAAATTGCTTTTAGGATTAGATTGCGTGGATATTTCGCTGACTGAATTCAATAGTGACACAAATCAAAATCTTCCCATTTTGAGCTAGTTATGGATTCTTGTTCTAAATTACGTACTTAAGTACTTTATACGCAATAAAGAATCAACTATTTAGTTCATAAAATACCTACTCTATAAGTAGAGCTATCAGTAAGGAGGAATAAGTGCGCTCGCACTTAACAACGAAAACTTTAAAGCGTGATTTCTCAAATTGTTAAATTTTGTTTTGTGCCAATATTGAATTCAGTCAGCGATTTTATCCACAACCAGCAGTACAATGAATTAAAAAACACGTAATAGTACCTCAGAACCTTTATTCTCAGCAAAATTACTGGTACTATATCCGCACAAACTCACAAACATTAATCATAATGCTAACCGGAACATATGCGAACACAGGTTAATAATGCATTTCCTTAATATAGTGACACTGTCTAATTGGTTCTTAATGGTCTCTTTTTATGAAGCAGTAAATATATCGTGTGTACATCTATAAGAAAATCGTACATACAAAAAAAAACATACATACAGCCGAACATAGAACCTCCTCCTTTTTGAAGTCAGTTAAAAAGAGTTCAATACCCTTTTTTTTGTTTAGTAGCTTTGACGAGCTTAAATAATATTAATAAAAAATTCGTCTAATTTCAACCAATAGACAACCTCTAATGTTAACCCTTAATGTTATAATTAATAAAGAATAAAAAAAACCCTTAATGTTACTTTTAATACGTTATCTGTGATCGGTCTCTTTGAAATAGTCATGCAGCAGTGGGCATCATTAATTCATGAACTACGGCACAACTTAGCACTTAAAATGAAATTGCCAATTCTTTGTAGGCATTCACAGCCTGTATTCCATGCAGCCGACCACTGCTGGACTTCCATATATATATAAGTACACATAAGTACACCACAAAATTAATTTTTAAAAAATAACAGGATACACAAACAGTGCCTAGGCTTATAATTAATTAAAACTTATAGAACTGGTTAAGTTCCTGCTTGAAGTATGTACTTTATACACTTTGGCAGGATAAACCTGTCCTTGTATGGCTCATGATGATTATATTGATCATAGTTTGGCCACAGTATAAAGAACTTTTTTGTATTTAACCATAACATGACAGTTTTAATCTATCAAAGTTTAAAAAAATGTAGTTTAGAACAAGATTTCATAAAAAATACAGGTCGGAAGATATATTTTTTTAAAGTATAAGGTCAAGCTCGTTAGTAAAAAAATAAGCATGATTTGAAATCCGGTTTAAGATCAGAGTCCGGTTTAAGGCCAGGGAAAATTTATCCATGAATTATTGAAATCAACATTTATTTATTTTTATAGAAGGCTTACAGACTAATTACATTAAATTTAGTAACTTATTTGATTAATTGAGTTGCTAAATAACAAGCCTCCACAGTTAAATAGATATCGATAAACTTTATATAATACTAAACAAAAAAACTTGAGATATTATATTAGGTAAAAACAAAATTCACCAGAAGGGTAGGTACAATTTAAATGGATTTTAGGGTAATTGTGTAGTACTACTGTTTGTCTGTCGCTAACCGGTGACACATACCATGACGTAACATGATGTCTTTTTTCTGAGTACTTATAAAGCAGAACACTAAACTCTGCCTTAAACTGCAGGATTTCCAGGTGAACTATGTTTGTTCATCCGGGCTTTAAAATATTTGTTTCCCTCGATGAACACTGTACCTGCGGTAGGACTTACCGGTCCTCATTTCCCTGAAGGTGAAATGGTGTCTCATCACAGCGAGAGTGCTAATTCAACCGTCTAGTAGCCTCAGATTAAACATGTGTTTGTTTAGGCAATTATGTCATGATAAGGCTCTTGGCAAAATGGGCAAATTTAAGTTCCTACATTACCTAAACCGATAGAATTGGTTCCTCACCAATAAGTTACGTAGAGCTTACAAATAATTTAGTATTTAGGTACGCATAATATTTCTTGTGTCTTAGACATAATGGATATCTCAGAAGCGCCGAGCTTAATTTATTAAGTCATAAAATACGGTAATAATATTGACTTTAATGACAGTCATTATGAGTCTTATTTCCTATTAAATTTTATAAAATTAAGTTTATTAATTTTTAATGATGCTGATTATTTCGTGCTAACGATAAAAAAATGTGATTAAGAATGTTGAAATTAACTTGTTTTGGTTAGTTTTAGGGAATTTCGTTTCATAATTGTATAATATTCATGTTATTGTTTTTAACGTTCAGACAGATATAATAGTTATATTCATCTTAATTAGGTATTATTATCTACTTAAATCGCAAGGGCAGGTAGCATACAATAAGGTCACGTGGTCATTTAAAGATAATAGTTTCCTTCCTTCAATTAATTATCCCTTAATTTATTAAAGATCGAGAAATTAGATACGATATGAAATCCATTCATTATTTTATATACCGATGCCTGCCGTCGGGATGCAAAAGCTTCCATATTTAATAGAAAGCTTACCTGTGACTTTTCAGATGTTAGGTATGTGTGTAATATTAATTAGTTGTTAGAGAACTGATTTAACTTTAAAATATCGTATCCCTTTGGGTTACAGCGGTCAGATAGACAGTCGCTAGGTAGAAAACTGATATTCAGCTGCATCTGGTTAGAAGCCGACCCCAACAAAGTTTGGGAGTAATAAGACTAGGATAATGAGTGGAATTACGAATAGCTCAGTTGGTAGAGCAGCTGGTGACTTTAACCAGAAGTTTTCAGGCTCAAATCCTGCTCGCAATCGAATTTTACTTTTAAAGTTTGAAACTTTAGACTTTAATTCACATACATAAGTTAATAATGTTTTAAAAATGTTATAAAAAATATGTAACACAACACTACGCCGCAACCGCTGTCTATCAAATCTCAAGTTTTTTGTTTTATCTTTTTGTGGGATCTACACCTATACACCCTACCTTGAACTCGTAAATTATTTATCAGACAGTATAATAAAACTCGTGGTTTTGCATTTGTGCTAGCCTCGTCAGTACCTACAGTGCACGCTACGGTTCTCTAAGTCTGATATGAATACTCGCGGCACCGTGTTTTTACCAGAGGCGAAGGGTTAATTTTTGTACAATGTAAGCTAAAATCCAACCGTCTAACCTCACGTCCAACCGTCCATCCAACAATAGACACTATTTAATAACTAGATATGCCATTTTTCAATAAAAAGCTGGTAGGAATATATAGTTGTATGAAGCCTTCGCCATGATTCCTTATGGAAACACGAAGAACGCATAACGGGCTCTATAGAGTAAATTATAGATAAATAAATTATACATGATATATTTTAATGATTAATTCGACTCTATCATAAATATTCATGAGAAAGATCGTCTCGCAGTGCTAACTTGACTTAGGCCGCAAATTCGGAGCAGTGCAGCAGTGGTGTTTTGAGCGTGCAGCGTGGCGTTACAAAAATATAAATGTAGGCAACGCCATTAGTACCTACGTATTGTTTTTCTATACGTGGCATTGGTTGTTGTATTGATGCGGTCATTTCAAAGACAACATAAACTTTTTATTTATGATCACAACCGTTTTCTGGTTAACTGATTCTAACCTAAATGCCATCTAGATCCGCTGCTTTGATTTATTAGCTCTTAACATTTATATGTAAAAATCTGTAGAGATCAATATTTACAATCCTCACTTTTTTATAGATTATAATATGTTGGTACATATATGTAGGTAGATAGGTACTAGATTTAAGTATTAGGAGGTAGACAAGTAGACATTATGAAACAGTTTATTGTAGTAAAATAGTATTGGTAATTATTCTAAAAATAGCTAGTATAAATAAAATTGACAGTTTGTTGGACATTATTAGCGCAATAATAATTAGGTACCAATCTACTATAACTAAGTAGGCACTTGTACATTTTTGACTTTTGACATTTAAATTTGTTACAGCTCATGTTAGCATAATAAATATAATAATTTGAAAAAACAACTGATACTGATGACCACTAAGCAATTGTATTTAAATTTCTTATTTAATAATTATAAGAAGGTAGATACTTAATTATTGATTGCATTGTTAGTCTAACCTTATAATACTTGCAAGCATTGCTGCTCAGCATGAGGTCTTGGTGTTGAATTCTAGCGTAAATATTGTTGGATTTTTCCATCTGAAAATTCTTAGTAGCATCGCTGAGTCTGTAACTATGCCTGACATATAGTGACTGGTTCATCTCCTGTAGTCCTGGTACAAAGGTGTAAAATAACTCTGTTTCCTCTCGCCAAAACAATTTATTAGTTTGGCCTCTAGAAACTTTATTTTAAATATTTTATGCTACTACGACTATTACCATTGACGTTGCTTTGGGTCCGGGTACCTAGGTATTAATCCAAGATAACTTTTGTTTGCAGTTCCCACTGAAATGTCTGTTTTGAAAAAGGAAAACTTCAACAACTGGTACAACCTCAAGACTTATTACGCGGCGCTTATCGTCACCGGCATGCCGATGCAGGTAAAATATAATTAGGTACCCTCACTTCTACTCCTACTGATCCTGGCACAAAGGTTTCTTACGAAGTGAAATCTTAAAGATGTTTAGAACTTAGTTTTTGACACTAAGGCCCAATTTCAACATTCACTTTAAAAGCTTACTCTAAGAGCCGATTTCACCACTGACGCTAAACACGATCAATTAAAGCGTTTATCTGAGTTCAGAACTGCAATTTGCGTAGGGCTGATCTTAGTTTTTAAAGTGAATGGTTTGGGCCTAAAGCTCGACAAAAGCTAAGTACCAATCAAAAAATTTTGAACAGCTATTCACAACAAGAGAAAGTAGAGGACTAAGTGAGGTGTGTGGGGGGCGACTACCCCAGACCCCCAATCCTAGGGGGCCCCCAAATCTAGGTAGAAACTAGGTTAACTACAAAACCGTTATTTTTAAGGAGACCAGTACGACCGTTGCGGCAAAACTAAATGGGGTCCCCATTTAGTTTTGCCACATCGGGTCCATGACAGGCTTAGTCCGCCATTGAAAATAGTACTGAACTATTTTGTATTTGCTTATTTATGCAGGTGAAAATAAGAGACGGCTTTTCTATTCAATTCTTGAGGTATGGTAAGCTGACTGCCGTGAGGATCGTCACTTTCGCCAATTTTTGAAGTGATGGAGAATCGTCCGAGAGCCATCTTTATTTGGATAACACTATGGGAGCTTAGTGTAATTCAAACAAAGACGACTTAACATACTACTATTTGAAATTATTTAATAAGAAACTCGCAAAAACAACTGACTCGGGCGGGACTTGACCTGCGATCCCTGGCGTGCCGTGCCATCGCTTTTACCAATTAAGCTACCGAGTCCTTTTTTTTTTTGTGGCCGGGGGGAGTAAAAAGTGCCTTCCGCATACCGCACGTCTGAGGAAGCTACCGAGTCCTGCCCACTTCAATCGAAATTACGAATCTCTTTCGCCTTAAAGGCATGTGGTGCCATCTACCGGAGTACTGCCGCATTGCCGGTCCCATGTTCTATATACAAAAAAATATACTACTATTTTTAAAATCACGGAGATTAATAATTAAATTTGGATGCTACAAAGTCCCATACTTTCTGAATTTAATGTACTCAGATTAACCTTGTTGCTGGTAATAATAAGCGCCTGCAGGTAAACTGTGATTAAATCACAGACCATCATTTACCAAGCAGATAACGATAACTTGTCACGTGTACTTAATTAATGTCACCAGTTAGGGTGGGTATTTAGAGATACATGTGACATGAATGTGAAAATAGCAACCGTTACCTTTTTGGGTTCTGGTCATTAAACCATCAAACACCGAGAAATTAGAATCAAAAGGAAATCATATGTCACGAGCCGCCGGCGTCCTTGCTGAAGACGCTGAAGAAAAAAATCGTGGCATGAAAACTAGCTCACCTGAGACACTTGCCTCGGTATACATATAAAGCCAATTCGAAGGCCTACGAGAGATTTAAACTCTGATACTGTCATAATGTGACACAATTGTTACTTTTTTGTTTCTGAACCAATCGTCCAAATCTCAGCCATCGTCCAAATCGGCAAAATCAGAACCAAAACTCAGTCGTTTAAGTGATTAGCAATAGTGATAGTTATAGAATACAGGGAATTGTTGTTATTAAGTGTGCATGGATTATTTCCTTTTAAAATATAATGTATATTGTTAATGAATAAATTAAATTTAATTGAATCGATGTAAAGGTTGTATGGCATGACATTCTCTATTTTCTACCTTAAACAGGCTTATGGGAAACAGGCTTGATGATATTCAAAATATTTCCATCTTACAGGTGATCTACAGCTTCGTGTACTCAGTGCCGTCGTACTTCTTGTCCGGTCAGCCGGCGGAGTCGTACCGATTCCTAATGTTCGTTATTACGCTCGCCAACGTCGCCCTGCTAGCGGAAGCCATGGGCAACGTGATCGGGACCTGCTGTAACCCTGTTGTAAGTTAACATTTTATACATAGTAAGTAATTAAGTTCGTTATAAGAGCATACTGCCTGAACACTGGATTAGTACTTAGTAGATTGCAATGAATAATAATATAATAAAGATATAGGATATAAATTGGTAGGTACTAATTTTCTATTACTATCCCATACCTTATTTCTTATATCTATCTATTATCCTTTAACTTAGTATCATAATTATGTATATTCTGAAATCTGGTAAAGTGAAGTGCCTTCAATCATTGATTGCATTCTGAAACTCCGATCAGTTACAAACGAAACGTTAATTTAAATTGCTGTTTAATTGTAAGAAACGAACTTAGGTATTAGGTACCTATATTACTTAAATGTTTACGTTGATTTAGAGGTGTTTGATAATGAACTACCATCTTTAAGAGGTAGCACACTAGGATTTTCTTGTCTATCACGGGTGTTGTTACAGATACGTAATTTTACAATGCACCAACACCTAGAGTGGAACAAAATATCTTTCGATCTCACAAATTTGTTCCGTGAACTGAACCCGCGACATCAAACGCAAAAGGCGATAAGATCCAAAAATACGATCCAATCGTGTCGATATCTATTGACACGAAAGAAGTCCAAATAAATGTAAACAATATAGAAAATAGTTGGGATATAGTATGGTTTGTTTAGTAATTATTGAACTTTGATGTTTACATAATAATTATGGAAGCAAAAGATAAAAGTTGACAGGAAAAGTTATAATAAACTATCGCCACACCCCTGACATTCGTTCATAAAGCGTCGTAATAGGCTATCACGCATTAGTCATAGGCTTATAGCTGTTCAGGGAACATAAACCTTGTACCTTACAAGTCGTGGTCCAATCGTAGAATTGATTACATCATAAGTTGGTATTTTCATGAAATGATACGGCCAAAGACTGGTTATACCAGTAAAACGGCGCTTTTTGCAAACCTAGGGGGGTTCAATTTAAAATTTCAATCAGTCTCAAAAAATTATGTAGGTAGTTTGAAACTTATTTCAGAATGTGTTTCGATTTTATAATCCTATAGTTCCAAATTGCCCCAAGGTTTGAAAATATGATAGTTTTTCTTATGAACATCAGTTCATATTGACTGCTAAAATGACGTCACAAAATGGCGATCAGAATTGCAAATTCTTATTTGAATCGCATAATTATAATGTTTGTCTAACATGAAGGGAATGATTTTGGAATCGCTGATAAGCTCCCGTCATCCCCTTGGAACCTAACCTAACTGATTGACCCAGGGCGACCCAACGTTATGACACGTATTGGTGTTATGTCATAATATGGCGGCTGGATGATGTAAATATTGTGTAGCGTCAACATGAAAACTGACGCAGGATGACACCATTTTTTATAGTGTGTTATCATTTCCAAGTCACACACACACATCCTGGCCTTATTATCCCAAACTTTTTTGGGGTCGGCATCTAACTCTAACCAGATACAGCTGAATATCGGTTTTCTACGGAGCGACTGTCTATCTGACCCTCGCAGCCCAAAGGGATAAGATATTCTTAAGTTAGATCAGTTGCCTCCTTGTACCGACTGTCAAAGATCTTCATGACAGCCGGGGCCAACGGCTATCATTCCCAAGGAAACACAGCTAAATACAACTCAGACATCCGCTTTCCCTAATAACGTAATAACAACTCTAGTAACAACTAATTACTTAATTAGTGTTAATAACTGGTAACGCAATAGAGGTTACACCTAGTGAACCTATTTGAATCACTTTGTTATCTGTTTAGTGACATGTGACCGTTGTTTATGCTACAATTTGTCTCACATGTATATATCCTACACGTGCAAGATGACACGCGAGGGCCGGCAATAATACAGCCTATAATTCGTTTTGTAAATAGGTGTAATTATAATAAATTGCATTTATTTTACGTTCGTAACACCATCATCTGTTATTATATAAAATATCTTATAATTAAATTATGGCAGGACAGGACAGTTATTAGCACAAAAAATGTCACACATGTAATTTTACTTTAAATTTTATTTTATTTATTATTTAATATAAAGCAAATAGGTACTTTTTGCATTTGACACATACAAGTAACAGTAGGTACATTAGCGGAGATAATGTTATCGGGTAGGATTTAATTGCGTGACACCTGCTGAACTTACAATAACGGAGCTTAAAAATCTGGGGGCACGGCAGTGCCTCCGCCAAGACGAGCCAAACAAAGTAAAATGGCACTACCTGCCTTTTCTCGAAGTGTTGGAACTTGGGTTTTAATTAACCCAGATAAACAAAATTCTCGAAATATGATGTTAATTATTAGTGGACTTATTAAACACAAAGTCTCGATTGCGTAGCTCTACTTTAGATTTTATTGATAATTTATTGCCATTACTTTTTAGTAACAATAGTGAATTTAATAAATACCCTGTAATAGTGGATAATTCATTTTTCAATAAACTGAACAAAAAGCCTTTTTCGTAGGATTCCTTGAATATATTTTGAAGCACTTTTGTTTATAGACTTAGGGGTAAATAATTATGTAATTAGTGTAAGTGTATGAAGTGTGTACATTCGGCTGTGTTGCAGAACGGCACATTCCTGGGCGCGGTGTGGACGTGCGCCATGATCGTGTACGCGGGCTACCTGGTGCTGACGGCGCACATGTCGGCCGCCATGCGCGTCGTGTCGCACGCCTCGTTCCTGAAGTTCGCCTTCGAGGCGCTGGTGCTGGCGCTGTACTCGCATGGCCGGCAGCCGCTGCTGTGTCCCGACTCCATGAACTACTGCCATTTGAGGTAAAGCTTAAAAAATACAGATAAACATTTTCTGATGATGAGAAATAATATTATAACCACCATAACACAAAAGAAAAACCAGATGCCTACTTCTGCTGCTGTACCTATTGCAAATTAGCAAGCATAAAAATAAATAAAAGCTTTCAAATTTAAGGTTGAGATGAGTGAAATTTTCGTTGGCAGGTTGACTGTACCTTTGCGGTGTAATCGACGCATGCTCCACATTCATGTCTGAAGTGACTTCGTGACTGATGATGTCCGATCATAGACCTACAAAGATATTCTCAAATACTGAAACAAAAACAAATTTATCCCATAAGGACGATAATTACGGCCCTTTTAGTATTTTTCATGAAATGTAAAATATATTTTCTTGTTTTCAGGCATCCTAAGGCTGTAATAAATGAGTTTAGTCTGAAAGCGGACAACTTTTGGACGGACATCCTCATACTAGGAGTAGAACTCATAATCGTCCGAATATTAGCGTACTTCACGTTGAGGAGAAATGTAAAGTCATCCGGATAATGTAAATTTAGGTTTAATAGCAACCATTTTAGTAACAGTCATAAAAAAAAATCGTTTTAATAATGATAACTTTATTACATAATTAAGTTATTCGGAAGTGGGTTTACGAATTTGTATTAAAATATTGAATGGAGTTTATATTGTTTGGTCAAGTACCAATTTAAAATAAGGAGTGGCGGTTTAACTTGGCGGTGCACTGCATGTACCCTTATTTTAACAGGATGAGTTTGAAAGCTTTTGATATTTTTTTAAAATGATAACTACTTATCATATGCACTCATCTATAAATATAAAAATCTATCCCCGTTTCCTTTGGTCACGCCATATAACTTCAACTCGGCTGGACCGATTTTGTATATTTTTTTTGTGTGTATGAGTGTTCTCGGGATAGTTTTATTCACAATTGGACCTGGTAGGTGGCGCTGCGATCAGGCAAAATTAGAACCACGGTGGCGAAGCCCAGCTAGTAATGTATAGATTAGCTTATGTACGATAATGACACCCAAGCATAAAAACTAATAAAAATAATATATTACATACAAATAAATATGCATTGCGTATTGCATTTAAAAAAACTTGAAAATAGACTGCTTCGTTGGTCTAGACTCTAGGGTATGACCTTAGGGTATGTATTAGAATCTCATATTGTGCCCGGTTAATGGCAATAGATTCTGGTGAAATGTGAATGTACTATACCACCTCAGCTTAAACCCTTTGGAAAATTCAAGCATGACGTTATATTTTTGCATGAACCGTTTCAAAAATTTAAATTTGTAATTGTGAAGCACGCACCTACGTATAGGTACAATTAGAAAATTTAAACTCAAACTTTATTTTTAAATCACATTACCTAATAAATAAGAATAAAGAAATGCATTTACAGATTTATAGCAGAGTTGTAAAAAAAAGTGACTGTACCTATATTTGTGGTACCTACCTACCATTACATCATGTATATTACCAGGATCCGAATTTAGGTCCTGTTAAAATACTTGACGGTACATAACTAGTGGTTTCTGGACGCGGAAATATTCTATTGAACCTAGAGATTCTATTGAATTTAGGTATCTAAAGTTCTCTTACTTGTAAGGTATCGATGCGTCATCTTCTTTTATTTTGATACAAAGATATTGTAATGGTCGTACGTGAACAAAATATAAAAAAATCTCATAGTAGGTATATTTATTTTAAACAATTTCAAAATAATTATTCCAAAGACCAAAAAGGTTTGTTGTTTTTTTTTACAATTACGTAGGTATATGATGTAGGTAATATGTACCAACTCAATTTTTTTTAAATTAATCAATATTTGTAACGTCCGAATATTAAAACCTTAAAACATAATAGGTAGAGATTGTAGAGAACCTGTTCTATCTGTACCTACACAGAAAAATATTATTGAATATTATTTTAAACTTATTAGAACGCGACGGAACTAAGTTACGGAACTAACTTTTAGGTATTTTAAGGTGTTATAAAAATTACGTTAAGAATAAAGCGTAGGGTTATTCCGCTTTGAAAAACAAACACATCGCAAATGAGAACAAAATTGTGCGTTATTTAATTGTCACTTGCTAAAACAGTGAAGGAAAACATCATGAGAAAACAAGCACACCTGAGAGATTTTTCAACAGTGTGTAAAGCCATGTTAGACGTCAGAGGCTTTCGCGGGCGGTTTAAACTCTGACACCAGGTTCATCAACCAAGAAGAAGAAGAATAATGAATATCATTGCATTTCTTTGGTTTTAATTTTTCTATATAATTTATCATCTCCTTAACCCAAAGGTAATTTTTGAACACCTTAAAATATTTTCAAACAAATAGTAGTTAAAAATTTGATCACCTTAATATAAAACATATTACCTACATAAATATTTAACAATAGCCAAAATGTGCCTCAATTAATCTATAAGGTGTGGTCAAAATGATCTGGTTAGATGTAAGTAGATTTATTAATATAAGTTGAAGTTAAGTTACCACTTCAATCGTCATAGAATATTAATTAGGTAATAAGCAAGTTGTACCATCCTGTGATAAGCTTTCTGTTAGTTATAAGTAAGTACTTAAAACTATGTTTTAAATTAATGTTTTTCCAAGTGAATCTTTATTTTGGTATTTTTAAATTATATACTAACTTTGTTGTGAAGTTTCTTAGTAACAAAACAATAAGTAGAAGTAAACTATAATAATATGCTAAAGCAATGCATTGTAAGTAAGGCAATATTATTTTTGTGTAAATTATTTGGGTACCGACAACTATAGCATCTGACCTTACCATAGAAATATTTCCAAGATTACCTATAAATATATAATTAATTGAAATGGCTTTTTGGGTAGCCCTATTTATTATATCTTATCCTTACTACAATTAGATTTTTTTAAAACTATGAACCAAATAGCTCAGTTGCTAGTTTGGCTGGTTAGTGAATTTGTTTAGAATTAGTAGCGGTGCATGAAAAGTCGGATGCCACAGTTGACGGTAGGTACTAAAAGAAACACTGTTAATGTTTGGTGAAGGTATTGCTGATAAGTACAGTCGTCAGCTCGTCAGTTCACACTTTAAAGGCCTGCGCAGACGAGGGACTTTTGTCCCTCTGTAGTAATTTCCCTTTAGTGTTACCCTTTGTGGTACATTTTGTCCTTTGTGTGCGTTATTCGATACAGTTTTTAAGGGATTTATTTTGGTGGACAAAAAAGTACTTCGAGGACTGTTCCTTGTCTGCGCAGGCCATAACCTTGCACGAATAGAATTCGCACGCAGTAGATGCTAACATTGCATTATATTTTTTACTATTGACGTGTCGACCGTACGTGATAGTAAATTAATTTAAAATAATTAGATAATATTATTATACACACAATATTTTATAGATATATCTGTTTACATTTTGAGAGCTGAAAATAAAATAATATATAATATTTTAAAACTATTATTTATATACCTACCTACTGCGGTAAAGATTTCGACATTTGCAAATAAATGTTTAAAAAATCGAATTTATAGTATTTTTTTTTCTACCCTCACCATAGAAATATTAAAATCTTTGACCCTCACACACACGGCTACACATCAAACTGCCATACATTGCATGCTAATCTTCCAGTTTATACTGACATCTTGTTGTAAGAAAAGCCTATAAAATGCGAGATCAGTTTATACTGGATTTGTAGGTACCTATAACTTGATGTGAAGCCGTTACTAAGTTATTAATTCAACTTAATTACAACTAATAAGATCAAAGCGTATCTATAAAATAAAGTCACTACATTGTGGCATGACAATTTCAATATCATATTTCACGACCTGAGTGGGAATTTGAGTTCTTATGTGGTCACATGCAAGATTAAGATCAGACAGCACTACCTACCATCTTAACAGGCGAATTCTTTTCGCTTATTCATTCATTGAAGTTTGTAGTCATCTCAAATGTAAGTAGGATTTAGAGGGGGACGACTGAAGTGGCTGATTACAGCTTGGCAAAAAATAATCTGAGGCAATGACAGCTGAAACTAAAAATAAAAATCTTAAAAACTAAGTCAGTACTAACATAACTTAGAAGTGATTAATTTTATTATAGTCGATGACAAGAAATTTGTCATAGAAATATATAAGGGCCAAATAACTTGTAATTTTATGAATAATATTGTAGTATAAAAAGCTTATGATAAGTGCACCAGTGGCGCCCCCAATTTTTGCACTCTTTTGCCAAACTGTAATATTATATATATATATATTATATATATTTAACACTTTGTTTGATTATTGACTCGCTCGGTAAAGCATCTATGTGTCCCTTCTAGTTAGTTGAAGTCCCACGGAGTCGGTGTCACTTTCTTTGACTGAAGACGAGGCAGTATGGTCTTTGACTCTAGCCTGTCCGATACAAGTTGGACGGAAAAAAAACGGTGTCAGTGTCATTTTGACACTTTTGACAGTTTATTTCATTCTTTTCGAATGATTCATTCATCATCATTGTTCTGGTCATTGGATTGGTTGAATATTGTTGAATGAATGTCGAATTTTTACATTATTTCCTATTCAGTCTTAACCAATACGTATTCATCATAATATGTATAGTAACTGTACTTTATAATCAATGACCTGCCCAATACCAAACTTAGATAACATTATTATAGATACCTATAGCAGGTACAAACAAAACAGCAAAAGCTAGAGGAACTACAGTGAAGCGAGTGACTTAAAATTTCAACTATCAAAATCAACGCTCACTTTCAATCTACGCAACTTATGAACATACTTTACCGACACCTACACAAAAAGTAAACACATGGGTTTTATCTCTTTTTCTCGTGTAAAGTATGTTATCTATTGTTGCCTAATTACTGAAAGATTATTTATCTAAGTACTTTAATTCATACCAGTGGAAAGTGTAGCCTCATAATCACGAAATTTTACATAAGTAAAAATGTAAGTTTAACTTTATAAAGTTTGTGGTAGGTGGTTTAAAACTTCAAAACTAAAGTTTCGATTGCATTTGAATATATTTAATGTTTTAGGTTAAAACTTATAGTTATCGCTTGTCTTCTGTTTGGCGCGGTTAACCTAACAGATTTAACATATTACGAGATATTAGGGGTGACGAAAAAAGCCTCGGCTCAAGAAATAAGGCAAGCTTATAAGAAACTAGCAGTAAAACATCATCCAGACAAGAATCCCGTAAGTTACTGGTTTCATTACAAAATAGTTTTAATTAATAAAATCTATTCGAAAGTTTTGTAAACACATACAATAATAATTCTGCATTGAATCTAACTCAAGAGATATTTTAGTTGCAACTTATTTTGAAACCAAAATATTTCAAAATATATGATCAGAAGCAAATAGAGTTAAGTATACATATTGTATAGTACCAAATATAAAAGCATTCATATCAACTACTGTATGTATCGCTTGTAACTGATCTACCGCAGGGCAACGACTTCTCACAGAGAAGGATTGATCATTCATCACTGCATGTATATTTTTTCCTTTAGTGTTAGTCAGTGGTGTCTTTGACTTAGGAAAGTTCAATAAGACATTGGAAAAGTCAAATTGATACATGCTAGATTCAAACTCACACCTTTATGCTTGCAAAGCAGGCCATTAACCAATAGGCCTTTATGACTTTTATTATCTAATTTTTAGGGTGCAGCTGAGCAGGAAAAGTTTTTGAAGATTACAGAAGCGTATGAGACTCTAAAAGACCCAGATAAGAGACGTAACTATGATACATACGGATCATTTTCATACTCCAGGAAATATGACTATAAATCTCAGTCAGAGTATGATAACTTATTCTATAACGGATTGTATCATAACAATCCATTTGTGGATACTCTCTCAGGAGCTACCTTTAGTAAGTATTCTCTCTTAATTCACTAGTTATCCTCCAAAAAAAAAACCCAGTCCTTAAGAGGGCTTGCCTGGGGACCAAGCTCCAACATACAGAGATCCCTTTGAGAACTTTAATCTAAAATGTGATGGGGCACTCGTGGCTGTAATGGTAAGTAAGTATTTTTATTATTATAATAATAAAGCTTTATCTACAGGCTCTTCTTTTTCACCACCCAAAAACCAATTATTACCGATGAAATAACCAAAAAAGGACTATCATATATCATAGTCTTAAGGACACCATTATCCTTAAGTGCCCAGGGTCTCCAAAGGTTAAAGATGATTATTTTATGTATGTTTTTACATGTTTATGCACATGATTGAGATATGATTGATTTATGCATATTATTTAAATAAGAAACTCGCAAAAACAACTGACTCGGATGAATCATGTAACATAGCGTCGTTGAAGTACCAAACTACCAATACTTCCGTACGGTATAAATGTAAATTTTCCAGTAAGAAGGAAAAACCATTTCACATCTAGTAGTAAGTGTACTGGGTTCGTATATTAATTTATATGAAAAATGTGGCTATTGTAAAATAATAAACAGATAAAAGAAATTTCTGTTGTTGCGAAATTAAATTTTACGCCTATTGCAATAAAAAAGTAAATTTGTAGAAAAAGTCAGTGAGGAGGTATTGTTACTTCAACGACGATAGTCTTTTTTAAAAACAAGTAAGTAGGTACACCAGTGGCCTTAGGTACATGGTGTGTTACTAATAACCTCATCAAATGAGTTTATGTATGCAATGTTTTGTATATGTAGGTACTCGTGTATAAGGTTCAATTTGATTACCCCTACATGGTAAATATTTGTTTGACCACAGATATTTGTTACGGTCTGGGCGTTTGTGCATGAAATTATATGTCTGTAAATCGTACCCACAATACAGGAGATTAATTCTAGTAGTTAGTACCTATAATGCAATGTTTTTATAGGTACTAACTACTAGATGCCTAGAATTGAACTGAACTGAACTAGAGTCACTCTTATTATAAACAATATTAGAATTATGACTATTCATAAGTGCCTAATGGTCTACATGAATAAAAATATTTTGATTTTGATTTAGATGCAATGTTTTTTATAGAAAAAGAACTAATACGGTACTGACGGCAAAGCAAATAATAATTCCTACGGGGTTACGAATAGCTTAGTGGCAGGGCTACTGGGGGTTTTACTCAGTGGGTGGTTCAAATACCGTCAAATACAGTCAACAAAAAAAAAATATCTTACCAATTTTTACCAAATGGAGTTTAAGGTTTAAAATTAAAGGTGTTTAGTATATTATATACAATATACATCATCAGTAACCAAAATACATTGTACAAATGTATGTAAAAATGTTTCATTAGTAAGTTAAACACTATCCTTTGTTTTTCAGAAAATTATTTGAAGGATGGCTTCTACTTCATAAATTTTTATTCACCATTCTGTCCACCTTGTCAAAATGTTGCTGAACATTGGAAGAAGTTGGCTGAAATATATAAAGGAATTGTAAGTTTATATTCTATTTTCATCGGTATTTCCTTTTAACCGACTCAAAAAAAAGAGAAGATTGTCAATTCGACTGTATTTTTTTTTATTATATGGTCTTTTTAGTATTCCATACATGGTGCAAACCATATTACTAATAGCTAATGTAGTTCTTTATATAAAAACATCACCTCAAAGTCAAAATTAAATAAATCTTTAGTTTAAAAACGTACGCTAATTAAAATCGTGTTCACTATTTATTCGGCTTCATTAATCTATGCAAATTGAAAGTTGTAACGTGTGTAACGATAAAACCACCCATTGTTCCTATTTGATTTTAATTTAAGCATATAATTCTGTCAAATCAATTTAAGCACATAATTCTGTTAATTCAATTTAAGCAACATAAGCATAGCTAGCTAGGAAAACAGCAGTCCATCCATTATTTTGTAAGATACTTAACTTCATGCTTATGTATCCTGTATTATATAACTGCAAAGTTTTTACAAATATTTTTTTATTTATTATTTATATATGTAATTTGGTTAATTTGATTTAAGCATATAATCTGTTTTTGTCGATGATTGAACAAAACATACCTAGCGTATTTAAATAATGGCGGAGCCTCTATACAACTTGAATAATTAAAATTAGATTAAATGTCACAAGTTGTTAGTAATGTCTACTGATAGTACAATTGGTTTTTCTCTGGTTTGGCTCTGGCTTTGCCACTGGAGTGTAAAAATTGTATAAACTAGTGTATACTGTCCCAATGCTGGACAAAGCCTTTCTTCACTTATTGAGGTGAGAAAGATAAGGTCATAGGTTCTCCACTACGCCTGACCTAGTGCGAGATGGTGGAGGCGAGTTTGTGGTCTCTTGGAATCTATCAAGACGCCTATAAGGCCTGCAATTCGGCTTATCGACTTCCACATGAAGTGGTAACCGCGCTCCACTGCTTAACGAGCCTTCCCAAGCACGGGCACGCTCAAAATGAAATGCCAGAAATGGTCACCCATCCCCTGGCTGACCGTGACAAACGCTGCTTAAACTCGGTGTACATGAAAATCACCACGGTAACAACGACTCGAGCGCCTCATGAAAGACATTGTTATTTTATTTTATTTCAGGTAAAAGTGGGCGCAGTAAATTGTAAATATCATAATTCATTCTGTTACAACAATATGAGAATAGGCAGCTATCCTACCCTACTGTTTTATCCCAATGTAAGTACAAATTTAGACTACATAGCCAGCTGTTTTACCGGCAGTGGCGTGCCTAACTTACAAGCCTAAAACACACAGTGTTTGTATGCATAAATACTTTATGAAGACGTTTATGTATTAAAAAGTTATTGGGCTTGCCCTGTTGTAGGTGCTAAGGACGCCACTTGTTTTACGAAACATCGCTATTTTGTTATACACAGCTGGAATGTTATTTATTGCTACAATATCTACTTATTTTATTAAGTGTTTTGTGGACACAGTTGTTTATAAATAACACACATAAATACATACTCACAGATTTAAAAAAAAGTACCTACTTTAAATGTCACGGGTAGGTATGTAGCTATTAAATATTATTAGAAACATTAAATGTTCTGACTAATTAGATAAATTATGTTCGCTTTTTAATTAATATAAATGCCTAAAATTAGTTACGTTTCATAATGGCCGTGCAGTTCGTGAGCTACTTGCTGTTTTTATTGCTAAGTTAAATTCTTATCGCATAGTTACGATAGGTTACGGACTATGGTTAGTTATTTAAGTAATAGCTATTAGATGTTTGAAGGAAAATCTCGTAAGGGAATGCAAAATGTTTATCGTAACGAATACTCAATTCCTACCGACTTCCCATTGAAAAATGGCATAGTCAGTAGTGTCTACTATTGCCTAAATAATAATAATTATCTCCAGTTTCATTCCGGCTTACGTCTTACAAAAATTGATCCTTCGCCACAGTATCATCTACATCGTCGTGATAGCCTAGTGGTGTTCACCGTTGACTGGCAAGTCAGAGGTTTCAGGTTCGAACCCAAGGCGCGCACCTCTGACTTTTCGTAAGTTATGTGCGTTTTATAAATTAATTATCACTAACTCCGTGCCTCGGAAAGCACGTGCCTGCGCCTGATCTCTCTCCGGTCGTGTCGGATTGCCGTCCCATCGGACTATGAGAGTGAGGGAATAGAGAGTGCACCTGTGTTTGCGCACACACTTGTGCACTATAATATCTCCCGCGTCGATGGCTAATCTCCGTTAAGATTGGCCGCTGTGACTGAAATTCGGTCAGGAGGACGTTATCATCTACAAATTAAATGAAACGTTCACATGATATTTAAGGAATTAATGTTAAAAGACCCCGGACCATCGCAAGTTCCAAGTTCGCTATCCGAGCATTGAAAAATATACTTTATTTCCATGTCTGTACAGCTGCAGCTTGTAATTCTCCCAAAGTCCCACTGCATGGCAAAGGCCTCTTCTCATACAGAGAAGCATCAAGCATTAATCACCACGTTAGCTCACTGCGTGTTCGCGATTTCAGACCATTAAGTGTACGTTTCCTCACGATGTTAGTTACCTTAGTCAGTAGTGTCATCGATTATCTAAAAAAGTATTTATGACATTGAATAACATGATCGCTACAATCTAGATTCGGACCCAAACCCACCTGTTTCGAAAGCGTGACCATAACCAAATAGCCACTATGACTATATTTCTAGTAGATAAATAAAGTTATCTGCTTTTCTTTCATCATAAGAACATTTTTACGACATTTTTTTTTTTCATTTTATTTTGGCAGGGTAAAAACGGTAATTTCGTGTACCACAACGGGGAACGAACTCTGGAAGACTTAGATGAGTTCGTGATGATGTTCCTACGCACGCAGTACCACGTGCCTACTATAAATCAGATCAGAGGGACGGACAAACCCATGGCGTACGTCATGGGAGCCAACCGTATTGGCAAGAATGCGCTTACTAGGATAGCGTTTCATTTGGTAAATATGAAGTTTAACAGCAGTGAGAGTCTTAAAAACCTAAATGTACGCCTGGAGTTTTAGAGGTCTTAAAGTTCAAAATTTTTGTTAAAAGAAACATTCGATTGTGAACAGGATTGGAACTTGTGACCTTTTGGTTAAAGCCATCAACCGCATGCTTGGATTAAGAGCTACTCATTGATTGGATTGCTCGCAATCCATGCTGGTTAGAATTTTGGTAGAATAAAAAACCAGTTCAGGACCACTCTTTTAAAAGTAAATACTGAAAATTATGTTATCTTCTTTTTCAAAAAAAATGTTTTCTTACAGAATGGTCTAGTAACAGTAGCTATAGTAGATGATGATGAGCTCCGTAGTAAACTAGCTAGGGATGACTACACAACCGTCGTGTTCAGATACAATAACATCAACAGGGAGATTGAGAGTACTGACGAGAAAGAAATACTGCAAGAAATTGTTGAAGCATTGCCGACAATTGAACTTATTGGACCAGACAAGTTGAAGGTCAGTAATATTTGATTTACTAGCATTTTCTGCGGCTTTGTTCCTATAGCACAATTTTTTTTTTCAACCTAATTATTACCCGGTATCTCTCCGGCCCATAAACTATCTATTTATAATATTAGCAAAATTCATATGGTGGCTGTTTTTATTTTCAGAAAATTAGAAACAACTTGCGTACTGGTTCTCAGAAACCATGGGTATTATTTTTCTCAACTAAAGGAGAGAACAGATTGCAGCTTCATCAGATGATTATTGCATTTCCAAATATGAACTTCGGTGAGTTAAGACTATTATATTCTATCGGTACCTCTCACGTGACATGCCAGCCCAATATACAAACAAAACATGTCGCCATTTTGCACTGGCATAGCATTTATTCCAACATTCTTGGTTATAAAGCTTACTAATTTCCAGGTGAAATTGACTGTGACAAATGGGCCGAGTTATGTACGTCATTGCACGTCGAGACACCACCCGCGTGGGCCGTACTCAAGCCTCGCGGTACTTACCAACGAGCTCCCGATAGTACCAACCTCAAGCACTTCATACAAACAGCGTCACAAGCATTGAGACTACAAACACTGTCTCCATCTGATCTAATGAGGATACTTGATGGTGGTGAGTATTGTCTCAACGAGTTAATATGGCCTGCGGACGACGATCTCGCCTCGAGTCCACCGTTCACCCGGGTAATCACCATAAGGGCGTAAAGAAAGAAAGATAAATTGTACTTGTATAAGTACAATCGGGTGCAAAAGGACAGTGGGTACTACCAACAGTATAAAATAATGTATTTGGTTTGTCTCTTGGGTTAAATATATATAAAAGTGTGATAGAGATAGCAGATTGTATCGCATAACATCGATTTTATATGTATTTAAACAAAATTTTAAAGACAAGACCAAATACATTTTTTTTTCTTTTTCCATGTACTTTTCCAGCTAATTTTTTTTTCTGAAAATACTATACGAAAGATTAAGTGATTGAGAGGTATTTTTGTGTGAACTTGAGAGGTATATTTCTCGTGACCCAACAGGATAGTAAAAAAAATCGTGATGAGCCAAGGCTAGTCTGTTTCAAGGCATGGCTAAGCCGTGACGAGGCATGGCTAGATCCGTGACGAGGCATCTCTGTTCCGTGGCGTAACATGACAAGTCTGTGACGAAGCATGGCTAGTCTATAACGGGGCGTGAGGCGATACTAGTCGAGCCAACTTCAAATCTTCACTCATTGTTATTTTTTTGCACACATCTATGGCGTAGTCCATAATACCTTTCGAATTATATAGGTTTTATTCCCCTTCTTTTCTAATTAATACTAAACAAAAAAAAATTCTATGTATTTTCATTTTCAGAGGACACAGGAATTTGGGTTCTATTAGTAGTGCCATACGGGTCATCATGGAACCACATCGCAGAACCATTCACTCAAGCCAGTTTAGAGTATTCTGACGGTGACGATGTCAATGTGAGTAACCTGTTCTATGTTATGGTGAACTTCATACTTGAAACATTGAGGAAAAGTTTAGCGAAGTTCCGAAACTCGTAGAGCTTCTTACAGCTGTCATACAAAGCTTAACCTAACGTAACCTTTTGGGCGCCAGTCTTCTATCATCATCAATTTTCGAGTTGTGCTCTTATCTCGTGTAATGTAAGCTTACCCTATCAAGACCCAATTCCTTAGCCTTATACGTCTTGACCTTTATATTCTCTTTGATCTGCGCTATGTAACTTTGTGTAGGCCTCTTCCTCTCCTTTTATAGAAGACAAAAATTCTCGTGCCCCGTCACGTTTTTATTTGAATAGATAAATTGTGACTGTGAGGCACCCATATATAGGTCTTCTAATAAAAGACTGTACTATCGTGGACCCGAACGGTGCACCACTCTGCGATCAAAATGCTTTGAACGATGCTACGTGCGTAGGGGTGGGGATAGCGCTACGTTCGGACGCCGGGTGCAAGCGATTCTAACCTTAAGAGTGGTGCCCCGGCTTTGTCCATAGTACCTACTAAAAAGTAAATACATAAATAAATCAGCCTGTATCTGTCCCACTGTAGGGCAAAGGCTTGTATTCATACAGAGAAAAATCGAGCATTAATCACCGAGCTGCGTTTTTGCAATATCAGACTATTAAGTCCAGGTTTCCTCACGATGCCTTCTTCACCATTAGTCAGTGGTGTCTTAGATTAACTAAGAAAGTACATATGACATTGTCAATTTGGTACATGCTAGATTCGAATCCACACCTACTTTTTACAAGAAGGGTCCGTAACCAATGAGCCACCACGACATTTTAATAATAAATTAATATTGTTTCTTCCCAGTTTGGCATAATGACCTGTACTGTGAACACCAACCACTACTGTCGGCAAGTGACCCACAACCAACCAGTAATACTCGTACAGAACCGAGCCAAACGCCACGTGTATAGCGGACGAGATTACGAGCGACAGCTGCTCGAGTTTATACACACGACCATAGACAGCGGAAGTAAGTAATTATACCTACATATTTTGCAAAGCACACAACTTCGATCCATTTGGAACTAGTGTCTCAAAGGCAAAGAGGTGTCTGAGCCTAGAGTTCTTCCAATAATAATATATTAATATTATTTGTATACACTGATCATATAAGATATCTTTATATATTATTGAAATCAACAAGTTTACCTTCTTCTTGTATAACTGAGTAGTGCTGTTAATTTGTCGCACACCATTCATGTCTAAACAATTTACTGCTGGCTTACTGTTTTTTATCTATTACTATAAGATGTATGTTTAGCTGTTGGTTTTCCTTCGAATAAATAAATATCGTACACCGCCTTAGTAACGGTAAGAATACCGTAGTGGTATGATCGTCGACTATAGCACTGATAGCCTAATGGTATGATCGTCGTCTGATAAGTCAGTGACCTCAAGATCGATCCCAAGGCGCGTACCTCTGACTTTTCGTAAGTTATGTGCGTATTATAAATTAATTATCAGTTGCTTAAACGGTGAGGGAAAACATCGTGATGAAATCCGCACACCTGACAGAATTTGGTGTGTAATGCCATGTCAGATGCCAACGGGCGGTTCAAACTCTAACATCAGGTTGTTTATCAACCATACGATAAGAAGAAAACCGCCTTAGTTAAGACAATCATGGCGGATATTAACGGCCCTCCCCTCCTTAGGGGGGGGGAGGCAAGTCGGAGCCCGATTGCTGTTTGCCTCGGCGGTAAATTCGAGCTTGGCAAACAGATCATAGATAATGTTTCTGTCTTTTTGGAAATGCCAAAAAAACAGTTTTTCTTTCATTATTTGTACAGATCTGGAGTTAGACGAGAGACAAGTGTTGGAGATATTGGACGCGTCGTCTCGCGAGCACGCGTGGCTGGTCGCGTTCCTGCCCGCGCATTGCGGACAAGTCTGCGATGCTCTGGAGTACGAGTGGATGATCGTTGCTAAGAAGGTTAGTAACGAGGACTAAGTCAACGTTTAATTTGACAGTTCCTATTGATTGGGACTGGTCAGCCCATAGCTGTTATAGTAATTTTATCAAAAGTATATATGTTTAAGGCGCGTACCTATGTTTAGTCGACTCGCATTGTTCTCACATAACACCTCAGAACAATGTATCCAAAAATATTGTAAGCCATTATTTAAAAGAGCAACCATGGGTTTCTTACCAGATTCTTCTCCATGAGGGGTAGGCTGCCCTTGGAACTGGCAACTAGAGTCACTCTTATAATAATATTAGAATTATGACTATCCATAAGTGCCTAAAATGGTCTACTACATGAATAAAAATATTTTGATTTTGACTTGATTTTGATTAGTCGTCACTAAATGGCGACCAGCGTTTATTGTTATGTGAATCGCCAACGCGTCAAACGTCTTGACCATAAAGCGGCGTAGTAAGAAAGTTCGTGCAGGTTAAGGATCTAGGTTAAGAATCTACATAAAGTGCACGTTTATTAACATTCCAGCTTCGTCCGCTCGATTTCGTGCGCGTGGGTGTACTAAACTGCGCGCACTATCCAGGAGGATTCTGTACTAACATCAGGTCACCTGTCGGGCGGCTCTACCCTATTGCTTCTGGACAATTCTACAGGTTAGTATGATTATTTATTTGCAACAAAACGCTATGTCAATTATTCAAGTTTCTGATATTTCGGCACTGTTACAAACACCATGATCACTTATGAACTGAAGTTGGCGTGGATGGTGGTTGAAAAATAAAAAAAAATACAAAAAAAAACCGACTTCATACACTAAAAAAAAAATTAATAAAAAAAACAAAACCGACTTCAAAATAAACTAAAAAGCTTGAAATAACTTTACGTTTTGGAGTCGGTTCCAAGCCAAGTTCTAGCCTCTTTAACCTCCTTGTTAAGAAAAATAAAGAGAGAGAGAGATAAAAATAAAAGATTCCGACGAATTGATAACTTTTTTTAAAGTCGGTTAATAAAGGTCTACCCTCATTTCTTTTCCAGTGTAAACCTGCAACATTTATCGCAAGCACCATACATGTTGGAATGGGCGTTCGGCTATATTGACGATTCAGTGCAAAAACTCAACTGGCAAACATTCTCCAAGAATGTTATCGTAGAAGAATTGAATCCTACCAGGTAATACATTGAACTACAAATGTAAGTACAAACACCGGCAGATATCTTAAACAAAATGCGGGTAGTGGGAGAAAGTTCGCGCAGGTTGACAACAACAATCGCGTCCGACGGCGCGGCGCGGTAAAAACATCCTCCCCCCTCTTTCCACCAAAGAGAAATAAAATTTCGAATAGTCCGAAGTAAAATTTCGAATTTCATAATCTGTACGAAACTTGTTGAAAGAACTCGATATCATTCTTCAAAAATAATCATTAAGCCCTGAAGAATGCGAAAGAAATGGTTCCCTGCACATTTTTCCGATAGAATAGTCAAGTAGATAATTATGTATTGTAACTATGTATGTGAAGTGTTCCTGATCATCGATTGCTATACAATCATAAGTCCAACACCGGTACTAAATGATTTACTCTACTTTATTTTAATAATCAATAACAAAATTTCTAATGAAGCCGTTCTTCATATTTCAAACTATCCCTGTTTTACTCTGCGAGAACGATAGAGATAGCATGCGACTTACACACAAAAAATAGTTTGATACGTTTGTATCCCTCGACTTGAGTACCTTCGTTCAAAGACGAGTAGAGTAATAGAGAACTGTTAAAATCTTGTGCTTGTCTTCACAGAAGCAAGAAACCTTGGCTGGTGTATTTCCATTCGCCGCGGTGTTACAGCTGCTACGAAAGATACGCTGACTTCGCTGTGGCGGGCATCGTAAGTACTTACGTGTTTAATTACTATTATTTTAACTATACCCTCCGTTTGTTTTAGTAGTATGAGTAAATAGCACTGACAGCCTAGTGGTATGACCGTCGAATGACAAGTCAGAGGTCTCTAGTTCAATCCCAAGGCGTGCACCTGTGACTTTTCGTAAGTTATGTGCCTATTATAAATTAATTATTAGTTGCTAAAACGGTGAAGGAAAACATCGTGATGAAACCAGCACACCTGAGAGATTTTTGTATGGTGTGTAAAGCCATGTCAGAGGCCTACGGGCGGTTTAAACACTGATACCAGGTTGTTCATCAACCATACGATAAGAAGAAGAAGAAGTAGTATGAGTTTCTTTTTAATATTTTTGTGTTTTTTTTTGCAAATTTGTTACAGTGAATTTGTTACATGTGTCTTGAGTTCGAACAAAATTATAAAATGTGTATCGCGCTTTAAGTACCATAACAAAGATATTTTTCGTTACAGCTACTTAACAACGCCGTCCAACTTGGCAAAGTGAACTGCGTAACCGAACGTTACATCTGTCAAAATGAACAAATAATGAGCTACCCCTCGCTCAAACTATATCTCAACAGAAACCAACACCAAAGAATTAGCACAGTTATTAACATACAAATAGGAAACTATGATAATATCATACAAGATATAAAACCTCTTTTAAAGAAGTATGATGAAAACCTGTTATCAGGACTTGATCCTAGCTTAAGGGAAAGTTTTCATATAAAACATGACGAGTTCTAGACGAATCTCAATTTAGTAAAATTAATCAATTTTTTTAATCTTAATAAGAAACGCAGACAATCGGCTTGGTAACTGTTTTGTGAACTAAAAGTGGATATATATTTGTTATATATAAAGTTATAAAGATAATATTCAGCTTGTGAAAAAATTGAAATATATCTCTTAATAAATGTTGATAATTTTGGAAGGCTTACCGCCGAATAAGATTGAAAAAGGTACATCGACATTTACTCAATTTATGACGTCATAGATAGTAGTGCAAGAATTCTTTATACTGTGTATAAGTAAGTGCCGTGTTGTCTCTTTACTGGATAATGTTTATATCTTTGTAATTTTTTGTCTTAATAATAATACTTTGTTTACTATATTTTTACAAGATAGAATATATTATTACATAGTTGCTTTTGTACCTAATCAGTAATTTAAAAAGACCTAGTCGGCTGTTTGCGTTTTGGTACTATGGCTTATGACTCGAATCACAACTCTTTCACTAATTATCAGGGGCGCGCACAGGCATTTTCGACAGGGTACAGTACATACAAATCTTACAAAGTTTCACTAATTTGTCGTCTGTGTCGTATCTGTCAGGGTAGGCAGTGTCTTTTTGCCTATATGATCTGCTCGCCCCTGCTAATTATATGAAGACTAATTTAGAATCTTTTGTGACACATTTTGTACCTTATTGTGATAGATTTAAGGTACAATGAGTGTTGAATTTATTAATGCATTTAGAAAATAGTATGTCTTCGATAAATTCCAATTGATCTTTTGAACGCCAGAATCTTAAACTCAAAAAATCTAACCCCACACGCCACAATTTAACAACCTAAATATACCTACTCCAATGCAGAGGTATTATGTTATGTACTACCCGTGCTGACCCGTGCGGATAAAGAAATTAAAAAATGGCGCCCGAACTATTTGCTTCTCGCTCGCACACTTTGTCTTTGATGTATCTCGTTCCTACTCGCACCTACAGGTGTGGAGGAGACGCCATTTTCAATCTCATTCCTTATTCGCACGGGTAGTATGTGTTATTATAAAGCACATCTTTCTTCACTTAGATCTTTATTATTAATTCTACAATGTTTCTCACATAGTTCCTAGTGATTATAACTTATAAGTTTATTTATTCCCAAAATATTTTGTAATTTGTCATTAAGGTTGTTGCGCATATTGTACAGAGATATATTTAAATTGGTTTTGTTTTCAATATAAGTACCTAATATATAATATTGTCTTCTAAATTGGCCAAAACAATAATTTATTTTTTAGATTATGTATAATATTTCTTATTATCCGCTACTGTGTTCGCAACGACGTTAATAAATAAATATGCATTTATGTGATATTATCTGCGTAGTTTTTCACACAGCTGTTTTTGTGTTTGATAGAATATCGATTTATTATTATTAAGAGAAATGTGCCTATACAGTGTTACTTAATTTGTATATTATATACCAATAGGGTATACATATTACTACCTTATATAAAAAAATGTTGCAAGATCTGAAGAAACTATGAAATTTGTCAATTAATTAAATCTAATAATGTATGCATTGTAAATATCCCAGTCCCCTAATTTAGGGCTAGTCAATAATTACAAAAACAAAAAACGGATTTTATACTAATCGCCTTTACTGACAATAAATTTATACCACAGAAGAGTACCTTCGTTTTATTTATATTAACATTAAATAATTAACAATACCAAAATTAACAAACTAATGTATTGCTGGCATCTTCACCAACAGCATCTGAAAAATAAATTAATTAATAATTGTTGAGAATTTTTGTAGTGATGGTGAAGAGAGAGACAAGGATTAGAGTACATGACATGATAAAGACTACAGAACAATGAAGATGAAAGTCCAAAAATACTACTACTACTAATAATAATCTGAGAACAAGCTTAAAATGCACTGTGTGTGATGCACCAAGGTGATTAGACCACATTCTAGTACAAGAATTATAATTTCGCTTACTGGCACTGGCCCTTATAATCCAAATACATGTTTTACTATAGAATAAACTTACATTAGCATTTCTATTTAACTGGGCATCAATCACATCCTGGTCCACACTGCATGGCAAAAAGAAATCAACTAGGTCATAAACTCCTTTCGAGTCTAACACTAGGCGGTCCTCACCCACTTCTAAGATGAGATCCTTTAAATCTACCTGCAAAGAAAATTAAAATAAACTACAGACATTGTATGATGGGCGGTTTTCCATAGAAAGCATGCATAAAGATTTTCACACAACAAACATTATTAATATAAGTAAAGTAATGACATGGTGAGAAATAGAAGCAAAGTTAAGGCACAGTATAATAATCATACAGTATGGTAACTACGTACAAACGCTCGAAACGGCACACTCTCACAACGACGCGTATGCGATGCGTAACAACGAGACTCCTAAGCGAACGTCGCGATACTAGCAGTATCAAAGACGCGTCGTTGAGCATGTTTGTGAGTGTGCCATTTTTGAGCGTATGTACGTAGTTACCATACTGTACGATTATTATACTGTGGTTAAGGCATCAGTATATTTAATGCACAGACTAGCTAGTGGCTGGCACAGCTGAGTATCTTTGCCAACTGCCAAGAGTGACTTATTAATATGGGCACATAATAATAACAGCTACATTTGCAGATCACTACTTCATGAAGTTACCGGGCAACATGATTGTTTTAAACAAGCCCATCGGCCCAACACTGCCTTCGGGTCCATTGGACTTGGTGTGAAAACAGCAGTGGACTGCTGAGTTGAAAAATTAATTACCTAATTGATTTGTCAGTCCAAATGTTTGTGTACATGGAATTTTATATTATGTGTAAATTAGACCTACAATACAGGATATCAGGAGTTAAATCTTGAGTAGAGGAACATTTAAAAATAAAAAATACAGTTGTAAATACAGTATGTAGTTACGTACAGTAGCAGGAATCTTGAATTCGGCTAGCAAGTAATCAATCTCTCCAGTAGGTGGCTCACGTCTCAATCTGTATTCCAATTCCCTCTTAATAGTTGGAACACTTGGCTTTTGGACAACTCCTTTATCATCTAGTTCTTGAATCAAAGGAGGTTTAATCTTAGGCTCGCAAGTCTTGATATCTCTTATCTGTATTCTATGAGATTGCAGGGTGCCAATAGATTTTCTGTTCTTCAAAATTGTATACTTTTGCATGTCTAATTCAAACTGATACTTGTCTTGCAGTCCTTCAAATACCACAGTGAGAAAGAATGTTTGGAAAAGATCATCTTTTTCAATTTTCTTAAAAAATTCAGGGTTAATGGCTACATCATACACTGTAGCTGGTGCTCCAGATTTATCAGGCTCTGTCCTGCCTTCACCAACGCTCATAGGCACTCTGTAGCTGGATGGGTCTTCAGAACTTAGGATCTGCATGAGCTCTTCATTGCTAATGTCTCTTGGACATGGTATAGCATCAGTAAGACATATGTTCACAAAAACCTTCTTGCTGTCAGGCTTTGTAAAGGTTTTCACACAAAATCCTAAAAACAGTAAACATGTGGAGTTATTTTAAGAATATCTAATAGTTTAAAATAATTGCATGATAAGAATCTGGGGAGCGATCACATTATTTTTAAACATCTACAAATGCTATGATGAGTTGTGGGCTAAAGTCACCACAAAGTGGTGCCCTGAAATAGCGAGACGGCGCGCGGCGTCGCGGCAGACCACGTGATGGCGAGATGAATTAGACAAGACAAGCAATCAATGGTTGACCATTGATAGCCAATTCATATCAAATAGCCTTGGACAAAAAGGTGTGGAAATCTTGGGAAGTGGGATTCATCATGGGATTTTGCCCAGCAGTGAGATGATATAAGCTAACAAATGCTTGCTGTTTTCATTCAGTTGCAATTGAGATCAATAGTCAGCAAAGTTATGGCGAGCTGCATCTTATGTAGGTAGCTGTTAAATTGTCAAAAACAAAATGGTTCAAAAGTTGTGGAGCGATCATGGTTCAAAGGTCCTTAAGTTTTTTTTAATGTGATTGTGCCCTTGAGGGCAGAGATGGAAATGAGCATGAATCCACTAAACTAAGACAAGCCTGTGGGCTTAAACTGCAAGAATTATTGTATAATATTGGACAATAATTTGTGCAGTTTTAGTTTTGTTGGATAGCATGTTCACTGACTCTCTTCAACTTATGAAAGATCTTATGCATCCTAGTGGGACTTAAATTAAGATTTCCTGAAGTCCACCTTCTTTTATAAATAAGATAATTAAAACTATAGGTTTGTTGGTCTGAGTATAGTAATCTCTTTCAAATCCACTCAAGGATTTCAGAGAAAATCTTTTTAATGTTATCAGTCCATTTATTTCAGAAAATGATTTTAAAATAAGTACATTTCGTTACCTGGAGTAGGTTTCACAAGTTTAGATGGAATCGTATCAACAGAAGCCAAGAGCTTGTTGAATTCTTCTTCCACTGGATTTTCCTACATAAAAACACAAGTTAAGTCCTTCTCCATTGTTAAAATGTAGGAAATAATATGAAATAAATAAAAGACTGAGAAATATTTTTTTTACCTTTATAATTCTCATATTATTTTCCATGATTGTTGGATCAACGTCCAAACTTATTGACTTTTTTGTCATATTGTTTTGTTGCCAGGAAATTTCGGCTAAGCAACGGTTCAAACAAAATATCAACAAAATACTATCGCACTAAGAAGACATCAACGACGGCAAATAGAAAATATTGAAAATGACAGTGTCATTACACTGTCACTATTGATGACTTGACATTGACAATGACAGTCACCTTGTCTATTTTTTTTTGGAATTTTGTGGCTCGGAAAATAAAATCGATGTGATTAATAAAAATTACACAGACCACTGCGCTGTATATCTCACTTTCATCAAAATGAAAACAGCAAATTAACATTTTTATCGTAATGATGTTCTCAGTTTCAATCAAAGACTTTAAATCACATTTCAAAGTCCTTGGCTCCAATAATGTCCAATAATTTTATTTTTTTGAATACAGGAAGGTTACTCATATCTGGCTATTCATAATGAAGAGTTTAATTAGTTTATGACACCTGTCAAATGGTTAACAATTTTACGGTTTTTAAAAAGTACTAACTTGACGTTACTCTATTTGATTACGATTACTATTTTAGTGATAGTGATAACACGCCATCTCTATCTCACGTCATGAGAACTAGGTCGAAGGAAGGAATAGTCCATGTCTAACTATTGGAATAGTGGACTATTTTATTACTAGAACAAGCCCTTCTCCATGAAATTATTATTTAATTAGTGCGCCCAGAAATCATGCTGACGATGACATTTATTTCTGAGACATAATTGGGTTTCTTGAAACATCCGTGGAGAATCAATCGAAGGTAAGGGTATCGTTCAGTCTGGTGTTAGTGTTTGCCATATTTTATCTATTTGAACTTTCTTTTATTAGTTTAAGTTGCAATTAACTTCATCGTTTTTGATGTTTAAGTAGTAAATAACTGTTTAAAAGATGTATTTTGAAAATTGATCTAACTTGTGTTGTGGCGAAAAAAATTTAGACCTAGTTTGTCAGCTGGTTAGTGAATGTAGAGATACGTATGCATAATAGGTACTTATGTCGATGTATTTACTTGTATTTATAATTATAGTAGCATATTTAACTTCTTTTAATTAAAATATCGGGCCACTTATAAGCATAATCGTGAAATAAATTATGTGACAGATAAAAAATATACTTCTTAAACTTTTATCTACTCTATTCCTATAAAATTCATATAAATACTGTTTTATTCTGAACTTTTCCACATCTTTATTAACAGGTATGTTTATTATAAAGGTAGTTTTTGCACATAAAATATTATTCAATTACTTACTTAATTATTGAAATTATTAATTGTGTAATCAACTGTTTCATTTTCAGTGATATCCATTTTACTTTAATTTAAGTGGTCCAATGATTCCTGTAGTCATAATGAACTAAATATCAAGCTAATAGTATTATAAATTTATAGGTATTAAATATAATAAAATTGGAAACCAGTAAACAATATAATTTGAAGAAAGAAAATAATTATTTAATAATTTTTGTGATTTCCATTTGCAGAAGTTGAAACTACTCAGATTCAGAGTTGTTGTAGGATTTTTTCATAATACTTACAACATAGATATTAAAATCTGTCTCAAACAGAGGTTAGTCATTTCCTGCTAAATTTGATAAAATATGGTTAGGAGAGCTCATTAAAACAAAAGTGTAACTGACAGATAGGTAGACAATACTTTTAGATTTATTGAATTAGGATTATCTACTAGGCAATAATTAAATAAACCAGCAATATAATAGTTTATAATTATCCAAAAATATCTAATGAAGCATCTAATAAGTTAGGAAAATTATTTAATTACAATAGTCTTACCTAAACCTCTTCAATTTCATCAATCAGGATTATTCTTAAATTGGTTGTTATAACTTTAAGATAAATTAAAGCCAACTATAAATAAATGAATTTAAAATGTTTGCTGTATATACTGCCAATTAATACTATCTTAACCACAATAACTCCTAAAATATTGATAACAATTTCTTTAACTTGAACTTAAATTTTACCTGAAAGAGAAAGGTTTAGTTTCCAAATAATCTTCAAGGTTTGAAGTGTGAATTTATTAATGAATGCATAAGATTACCTGCACAACTTGATTGCAATTAAAATAATTATCTCATTGGCATTCAGTTGGTAATAATCCAGAATTTAGTTTAAAACAATTCCTACAAATGCATGCAATGCGCATTTAATATGTTTAATTGTATTTGTATTATGTATTTTATTCTAGGAAACTATATATGGCATGACTGTGGGTCAAAATGGCGGATAATCACAGCCTGAACTATGATGTGAGAGAATTAAAGCTGGGAGCTAGTTTTACTAATAACAAGACTTCTCAATATCACACAATTAAATGTAAGTATATATTTTTTTCGTGATAGCCTAGTGGTGGTGACCGTTGACTGGCAAGTCATAGGTCTCTGGTTCAAACCCAAGGCGCGCACCTCTGACTTTTCGTAAGTTATGTGCGTTTTATAAATTAATTATCACTTACTCCGTGCCTCGGAAAGCACGTAAAGCTGTTGGCCCTGCGCCTGATCTCTCTCCGATCGTGTCGGAAGGCCGTCCCATCGGACTATGAGAGCGAGGGAATAGAGAATGCACCTGTGTTTGCGCACACACTTGTGCACATAATATTTCCTGCGTAATTGGCTAATCTCCGTTGAGATTGGCCACTGTGACCGAAACTCGGTCAGGAGAATATTATTATTTTTTTCACATTTCCGGTGAGGTAAAGTATTCTAAGTCAAACTAGCAAATTATTCAGTACCTTTTCAATGATGATGATGATGATGATGATGATGAAAGACTGATCTGGTAGATCTGGGAATTTCCTTTTGCAATTTTCATTTTAGTCATTTGTAGTTTAAGTCTGTCTGCGGATTTGTATCTTCAGTTTTTCAGTTATTGTATTGTTGTGGTTGATGACTTATGCTTATTTAATTCTTGAAGCAAAATGTTTGTAGTAAAACTATGTCAAGAGTCAATCAATAAATATGACTCACAATGATTGGTTGAATGTTAAAATAACGACATTTGTTAAAAATTTAATACATTCCACAAATATCTCAAAAACATCTAATTGATTTTTTAATACTAGTGGTTGCTACTATCAAAATTTTCTTTGAAGTTTTTATTTTCATAAGCCTTGGGAGGTACCTAACCATGCAAGTTAAAGTAATTCCTTATAGAATAAGATATAAAACTATTTTAACACTAGAATTTCATTAAAATATAATAATATATATTTTTTACTTTTTAGGGACTTAATTTAATAGTAGCAATTGACCTGAATTCTGTTAATTTTTGTTAATTTAAACAAAATTGTCTTATAGACATTTTTATGTACTTCCTCTTGGCTTATTGCCAGTCTGCTTCTCTGTTGTACTACAAAAGCAAATCTAACTACATTGTTTTACATATTTGGGTCAATGGCCTATAATTTGTCCATAGTATTTGTCCCTCCTAATCTTCGATTTAAAAAAAAACAAAATACAATCAGAATCAATTAAAAACTATAAATTTAAAAAAAATTAAATCCTCGACACAAATACCACTACTTTTTTTTAGTAAAAAACACTCAATCAAGTCACTTTTCAAATAAAAAAAGACTAATTCAAATTCAGTCCATTTGTTTAGGAGCTACAATGCAGGCAGACACAGAGACGTCAAACTTATGACACCCCTCTTTTTGCGAAAATTATTAAAGAAAAAAAAATATAAATATAATGGGAGACTGTTAATAATATTATGTTTGTATTTAAATAAATAATTTTAATTTTCCAGATGATTTCAAGCCTGCGTCAGTTGATGTTAACAAAATGGCAACTGTGGATGTTGGAACAAATAATCAAGTGACCGTTACTGTACCACATTTAGGTTCGTATAAGTACATAAGCTATAAAAAGAAAGAGAGAAAAGTTATTTTCACAGCACACTTGAAAATAACAGATTTGCAATTTTTGAAAATGCAATTTATTTATACTTATAAAATGGTTACTGTTATTGTCAGCCCATATCATCCCACTGCTGGGTGAAGGCCTCGCCCTCTGATATCCACGTTTTTCCTTCCATTCGTTTTTATAAAAAGGTAATACTTACTAACTTATATTTAGTAAATAGTTATATTTGAATTAAGGAACTTTCATATTTATTTTTTGTGTTAAAAAATCTAATAAATCATCAATAAGTCAAGGAATTCTACATAAGACAAATTGTCTTCATCGAATCTGATAAGCTTAGATCGGATACCGTATGGAAGGTATGAAAAAATATTATTTTATATTTTAGAGGTAGTATTATCAACTCTATGTTACGTACTTCCTCGAAATTAGGTAAATAATTATGCACTGGAAGAGAAAAGTTATCTCCACTGCGTAAGTTAATAAAGCTATGTCGGAACATTCTCCGAAAAATGTCGATATTTTTTTAAATTTTAATTATTTTCCTACAACAAATTTAATATATTTAAAAGTACCTCCAAAGGTCTTTGTACTATCTCAACACATGAAAATAGAAGTGTAGATGAAGGTTTATAAAAATAATACCAAGCAATTTATTGATACTTTGACATGCTCAATTTTAACCTAAAAAATAGAGAATAGCCTGTCGCTTTCTCTGGAAACAGATACTACATAATATAAACAATTCTCTTTTAGAACTGAACAGAAGATTTATAATAGAATACAATGTGTTATACTAGTTTTCCTGTTCTATTACCAATATGGATGGGCTACATAACACTAATTTACTGCCATGGAAAAACCAAAGTCGGGGATTCCCATGATATGGCACGTAGGGTCAATTAACATGAAAATTATTTGTTCACGCCGTGACCTACTTGGTACAAATAAACACAATCAAAACTGCCTATGCTACAAATGGTCTAATAAAGTCTGCAGTATTTTTTTTAAATTTTGTTTTATTTTTTGTTTGTTTTTTTTTAATGATTAAAATTTATATCAACAGATGGCGCTGGCGTTCCGCAGACTGTATTCAAAGGCAACCAGAGGCCTTACACCAAGGAGTGTGTACTCATCATAGATAGGGTTACCGGCGAGATTACACTAGAGAAGCTCTCTAGTAATATACAAGTAAAAAAGACAAGGTTAGTACTGATTCTGAAAAATTAATGACTGATCGTGCGATCCGTCGGTTGAACTTCGTCGTTCGAATTTCAAAGTTAATAAAAAAAATACAAAATAACTAGGGGTGTTTCTACACGTTTGAAATTTAAGAAAGCTTTTAATTTGTTTAGGAAAAGTATTAACCGTTAAGACATTTCAAACTTGTTATATTTATTTGCAGACAAGAAACGAGTCAAAAGCCTCGGCCGCTGACGCCCGTGACGAGCGACTTCACCAACACCACGCAGCGCTCCACGTCGCGCACGCGCGTCGCCACCAACCGCCGCAGCCACGCGCCCGCGCATGCGCAGAAAGGTGCGCGAATGTATTCTATTATATTACATACTGTGACTAATAGGTTATCGATGGCATTTCAATATTACGCTCTCCTCCACCTTCCTCTCCAAGTCAGTAATCGATTTGTTCGTATTGCATACATAAAAATGTGTATATTACTTGAAATCACTTTCCAAATACCCAAATTTAAAAAAAAAAATGCGTACCAGCCCAGAGCCATTGCTCGGTGCTGGTTGCTGGTAAAAATATATTGATACTATTGGCATTGTTTAGTATTAACTTACTAATTGTGTCTCTCTCACACACACACTCTCTCTCTAGGCAACAGCCATTCCCTATGCACATTGCGAACGCGTTCTGTACTTTAATCAGATAATCCGTGGTAAAAAAAGATAATATCTTACAAAAATAAAGTGGAATGTGCATTGGAAGGCACCAATAGGTAAGGTAAGGGCTGGGTAAGGTGGTAGCCAAGAAAACATTCTTGCTAACACCTTACCCAGAACTCTGGAATCTGATAGAGACATACAAATTTCAATTGCACTGACGATGACAGCGGATGGGGACAAGACACAACCACTGTTTACACAATCTATTTTATATTTCCAGTCCCTGGGCCAGCAGGTCCCGGCATACCGAGCAACCCAGCGCGGTTCAACGGAGCGGCCAGCATGGCCAAGCCCACGCTCGTCCGCTCCCCGCCCAGGCAGAAGACCTCGCCACCGCAGGCCGCACCGTAAGTCTAATCCTACTGATATTATAAATGCGAAAGCTTGTATAATCGAATATTGTCTTTAATCAAGTAAATTATTTGTTGATCTTTTTTCAAGTCTAATTTAATTTCTTTCTTTCTAAAAAAATTGCCTCACGGGTAAATGCCTACACGGATTTAAATAAAAATTTGTTTAATAATGATGTCTCGAAAATTGTATGCCACAAATTAAATCAAAGCTACTTTTATCGATGTAATGGCCAATTTCAACGGAGATAATCCGTCTACGCAGGAAATCATATTATAGTAAACAAGCATGTGCGCAAACACAGTTGCACTCTGTGTTTCATCGCATTGAATATGTACTATCGCGGACACTCCTACCTAACGACCATTAAGTTCATTTTTGCTTGCACTCAAAATATAGAAGCGCCCCGCTAAGTAGGTCAAATAGACAAACGTCCGTAAAATAGACAAAAGGAGTCACGTGATACATCACTAACTGCGCACTGCGCAGTGCAGGTTGCAACTAATTGCGTTAGCGCTTTCCTAATAGACAAAAACTTAAAAGGGGCGTGGCTTAGCGCCGCCACAGTGATCAGTCGGTAAAGACCGCGATGGTACCTTAATAGTAAAATAATGAATCTTCTCGCCACAAAGGTCGTATTGGCGCCAGTAATAGTAGAAATATGTTATATGCGATTCATTATATTTTTTTACGCTTGTTTACATTAATGGTTACAGCACTCTTAAAGACAGTAATACGCGCTTGTAATATTGTACTAACTTACTTCTAACACCACCAGAGACTAAAGGTGCAAAGCCTACACATTTCGTCGTATATCCAAGTATAAGGCCGTATCTCCAAATAATTAATTTAGATCAAAATGACGTAAAACGCAATACATAATTATTTAATATTTAATTTCAGCGAAACATAAGTATAGTATATTTTCTAATTATATGTTTTTTGCGAAGCCTATGCTTGGCTATTAAGTCAAGCTATATTAGAGTTTGTAGGCCATTCAAGTTTGGCGCTTTTAGTTTTGTAAGCAAATTATATACATAATTTTAAGCTTTTTTTACCTGGTACCATGTCAAATGAAAAAAATAATTCTTTTAATACACTATATCACGATATCACGATAAAGCTCAAGTTCTCATAAAAATAAATCAATATAACGTCATAAATATGACGTATGATCCTTCTATTACAATGTAGAGGAGAGGATATCTAAGGACCTATTTACATGTTGTAATTAAAAAGTAAAAAAAAAATGTAGAAAGGAATCACATCAATTAAAAAAAGAAATCTACATTCAGGTCAACATTTTTTTTATATATTGGTTTATTTTCTTTGACAGTTGGTCTGGCGGCGGCAACAGTACGCTGGCGTCTCTACCTATGATTGGCCTCGAAGATCTAGGAGGCCCTGCCGCCGCTGTGGCGCCCCCCGCGCCCTCGCTGCACGCGGCGCCCCCCGCGCTGGCGCCCCCCTTGGCCGCGCCCCCCCCGGCCGCGCCCCCCGCACACAACGGGTACGCGCGGCCCTACGAGCGAGCCGCGCCGCCCGACAGGCAGCACACGTACCAGGCGGCCCTACAGCACCAGGTCACCACTTACACTCTGTCCACAGCGATAGGAAAATTAATATTTTTTGTAGTCCGGAGACAAACACAGTCTGGTAAACAGCAGATAAAAAAACCAAATCTTCATAAATTCGATCTGCTGACGGGTAAGCACAGACAAGAGGCAGAGATTTTTAACTTAAGTTAAAAATGACACATAAAATTAATGAGTGATTCCGGTAATCCTACTTAGAGTTCTAAATTAAAGTTCCATCATTGTTTCATAAATTACTAGTCATTTATGGAATTATGGAACTGATCTGAGATGAAATACAGAAAAGATTTTGATAGCTCGAAGATTTAGAAAAATTAGCCGAGCAGCTGGTGTATTTAACCAGAAGAAAATATTCTTTCTAGAAAAAATTGAAAATAATAATTTAAAAATTTACTTCAATGAATTCAAAATTAAACAAAATCATCATCTTGTTTTTAGCAGCCCCCGCAACAAGAAGACAGCTCTTCAAGTTCTTCAAGTGAGAGCGGTAGTGACTCCGACAGTGGCAGCGATAGTGACGACAATGATTCTAGCGCGCACCACCCTATTCCCAATGGTAAGGAAGCGTCCGTAAGCAGTGGCGTGCCTAGCTCCTGGCAAAACGCCCAACATCTTTTTAAAAAAGCGATAAAAATGAAAAAAAGCTTTATTTTGACCACAAGCGAGACAGTACAATACATATGACAACAAATATAATAGTACAAGACAGACAGACAAATAACAAGGAAAAAATGTGATAATTTTTTTAAGTATGTTTCGGTTGGTATGACATACCACTGTCCAGAAATTACACTGTTTGTCTGCCTCCTAAACATAGCCTGGACGCTTAAATTCGCCATTATCATTCATACATATGAATTGGAAACACTTTTGCCCAAATAGTAATTTGTTTAACAATTAATTATGTTTTTTCCCAGGTAATGCACCTCCCAACCCAGCGTTGCCCGCTGACGTACTCAACGATGATCTCTGCCTGTCCGAATCCGGCAGCGATTCCGACTGACCTCACGAAAACTTGTTTATTTCATCGGTTTTGGGTGTCTTACTATCTAAGCATTACTCTATTCGCCCTCACCAATCAGATAACTCGTCAAACTTGGCAAGTGTACGTCACTTTATGACACTTCTTTTTTCTACTCTTATGCGAGGAAGTTAGTAAATGGAGTGTTTTTTTGATTCTCCAAATTATTGGCGTAGTTTGGTGGATCCACCAAAGCGGGAAGGATATGTGTTTCGTTCTGATGATTCGAGCGGCGCCATTTTGTCGGTCATTTGTACGGAACACATTCACTTTCAACTTTTGTGAAGGTGGTGACTCTAGGCGTTAGCGACCGCACGTTATTACTCCATTTACTGTCTCTTCTGCGCTCAAACGATATTTTTCAGGGAGTGTACAGTTTCAAGAAGGGGAGACAAATATTTTGGTTATCAGAAAGCTGTGTAAAATATTATCTAGTGTAAGTGGGCCTCCTTCGTAACGTACGCGACTCGCCGCCGGCGCCGCCTGTCCGGCTCGCTCTAGTGTTACATGTTGACTTGCCATGTTTTGAAATATTTTTGTAATGTAAGAGATGGTACATTAAAGTATAATATTTTTTATGTCAGATTTATTTTATTCATAATTTTTTAAGTAAAATGAACTTAATTGTTATGTATTGTTGACATAATTAAAGATAATCGTAACGTGCCTCATGTGAACATAGATATTTTTTTTATTTTATGCCAATATTTGTAAAAGTTAGATTTAAGTAAGTACGTATTGATTGATAATATTTTGTCGCGATATTCATTTATTTAAATTTAGTAAATATCTAAAAATTGCAATAATACCTTGTACAGGAAGAGTACGTTTATAAATATTGTAATAATTATACTTAATGATGGACGTGATAGTTTGTCGAGAGATATAAATTGTTTTGTATGTACATAGATGAGAGAACTTAATTATATAAATAATGCGGTTGTTGTGGTTAACTCGCAATACCTGGAAATGTGCCTTCAGCAAAATACATTGCTAATTTATTTTGGATCTTTGCGTTGTCTAATAACGTTACCTACCCAATTATGTCCACATGCTCTTTTTACTTATGAGAATATAAGCAAAAATATGAAAAGAAAAGGTTTGTTTTATTTCCTAATACAACACACTCCCAATTAAACGCGTGGTACTTCCTAAAGTACTTTTGAGAAGTAGGTACATAAAAGTTCAACCGCGATGGCAAAAATGAACAGAATACATTTTTTTGTTCAAATTTCTAGAAATGTAAGAATGTGATACATCATTTTACGTGACGGTATTTCACTACGATAATAATATCATTAGATATTATTATAGTGATTTCACCAATAGGGGTGTAATCATTGATGACATCGATACAATTATATTATTATAATTAGAAAATCATTCTGGAAGTCATTGGGGGAGGCCTATGTTCAGCAGTGGACGTCTTATGGCTGAAATGATGATGATGAATTAGAAAATGTAATTGCATTGATGTTATTGTCCGTGGACAACCTGTCGCCGGTTATGGTAAGGGGCTTAAAATGTGTGAGTAGCCGAAAGTAAATGAGTTTAAAACGATATGGACGCTTCGTATTCTTATACGACGCCTCTCCCTCGGCGTGTCATAAAAGTAGACTAATGATAGGTCAAAGTCAGAAACTAGCAACGATCAACGCAAGCAGCTAGTGGTGAGAGGCTTTGGCCGCGGCTGGTTTGGTCACCACCCACCGGACAACGTCTTGCTGGCCATTAGATGTATAAATATAATATATTCAAGAGGACTCTTCAAACGTTGTCCTGCCCGGGCGTTAGCTATCGCAGCGCCACCTACTGGTTCTACTTGCGTTTTCAAACGCATTGAAATACACATCCAAATCGGTCCAGCCGTTTAGGAGTTAGTTGACAAACACACGTTAAGATTGAAACTGTCCAACTTCCACCTCCTTTCTTTAAAAGCTAAGCAAAAGCTAAGACTCCACCGTAGACCGCAACGCCACTTGCCATCAGGTGGGTTCACAGAGTACTTTTTAATATACTGAATATTCGTAGTAAATAGGAAGGTATGCATGCTTTTTTCATCTTAGTTGAAAAAAATGTTGGTCCTTATCTTTTTGGGGGCCATAAGAGGACACTGATCTTTGAAAAAAAGGACAAGGCCTGAGTACGTGAACACTAAAAGCACCAGTAGGTAAAGTTAAAAAGCACCAGTTTATTTTATTGTTTAATGTAACACTTAACTTAACTTTAACTTTACCTACTGATTGCTACTGATTGCATCTTAACACTAGCAAATTGCACTAAACAAAACGCAAATATTAACCTTAATATGCGCCTTAAAATGTCTTTAAGTCGATATCAATTAATTAGTCGATTACAGAATGGAAATCAATCTGCGATTCTTCTGATTACGGTTTTTTGCTTTTTATCTGATGTCTATGGCGTAGTGTCAGTCAGTTGGTGTCACCTAACTGTCAGTTTGCTGTCAATTTCGGGGAAATAAGTTAGCGCTTCGCGTAAATTCGTGTTATTTGTTACTTGTTGTACCGTTCATAACTCAATTTGTGTACAAATTTGTTTAAGCGACTGTTTGTTTTATAGTAATAGTGTGACAGAAACAAAGCTGAAATCAACTTTAAATTAGTATTCAAAATAAATCATGTTGTGAATGTGTCTAGGCACTCTTTACAAATGAAAATGTCTAACTCACTTTCGAGTAACAAAAGCCATTCGAAAAAGGCGAATAGTAGTAGAGAACGTGATAGAAATAAATCGGTAGCATCAGAGTCAGGAGGATCCAGTCAGTGTGACACTCCCCCACTCAATGAAAAGGTACAATTCAATATAATTCTTTGTTTTAAGGTTACCATAAAAATACCTTTCTCAAACTTATTTATAGCTATAACTATTATGTTTTGAAGACAATAATATTGAGACAGCTTAGAATAAAAAAATTAAAAATAACTTTTGCTCCACTTTAGAATATCTTCCATTGACTAGAGCTTAAAAATACTTTACCTTTCCATAAGTACCCTCCCACAAAATTGTATCTCGTGTAGACGTAAAGTTTTTGAAACATAACAAAATCCTAAAGAATAAATAATTTAATTAATACTTATTCACACACAGGCTTAGAATCAGGCCCCATTTTAGAAAATGTTTGAACAGTTTTGTATGGAGCTTGGTAGTCTCTCAATACTCAAATATGTTATAATTATGTTCTCTGAGACATAAACGATACATACATTTTGCCAAGTCTCATACAAATCTGTTTAGTCATAAACCAAACCATGTGTTACCTGCACAAATTTTTTATACTTTGTTGATACTTACACCTCTTTTAAAAAGTAACAAAAATAATTTGTTGACTTGCAGGATGGCAACTCATCACAAGGCAGGTTTGCTGGCATTAGCCCTGAGTCCGTTGTGTGTATGACGGAACAGGCAGGGCATGAGGTCAACATAGAAGCCATCACAAACCTGGCTGAAGATGTCAGCTACAAACTCAGGCAAACTATTAGTGTAAGTTTTAATTTGACACATTAGTACCTCTAGTAAAAAATCTTGGTACATTAACATAAAAATTGTGACAAAAAAAGATGCACAATTAGTGCAATAGTAGGACCCTGGTAAGGATGCCGCACACATCACCTCATATAGGCATACACCTGGAGCTAGACAGTACCACCAGTGTTTGTGTGGTTATAGCAGGGTAACACTGTGCTTACGGCAGGGTGAAGACTTGTTAACAGCTTGTAGTCACCTGAGGAAGATCATGGTCATATGTGGGGAATGACACACTTTGGGTGCCCTCTGAGACGCAGGGAGAAGGAAAAGCAACTTTAACTAAATAGAGTTTAAGTTTAAATTGCTTTATTGCTTCATTGTATTTTTGAACTAAATTGAACTGTTCATATATTTATAAGATTTGCCAAGATGTTTTCAACAGAGCACAAGAAAGAAAAATGATACATGATTTGATTTTGCAAAATCTGCTGGCTAATAAATTAAGTTAAACCATCTATTTTATAAACTTTCAGACCCTGGCCCTACACAGTGAGATGATGAAGAAGTCCACAGTAGATAGTTGGGATGTCAATACGGTGCTCACATTGTCAGACACCAGCCCTGTCGTAGGGGCCTGTGTTGCACAGTATGCTGCATTCAGTGAAGACAAATTCTGTATTCCTCTAGTAAGTAAAATATTAATTTAGAAATGTATAATATTAATTTAGAATTTTCTAAGCATTTAAAAATATACTTTTCAATAAGATAAAACAAAAAAAAATGAAACCACTTCAAAACATTTTGTCTTTATTGTTTGGGTGATGAACAACATGGTGTCAGACTTTAAACCGCCCGTAGATCTCTGACACACATCTGGCTTTACACACCTTAGAAAAATCTCTCAGGTATGCTGCTTCCTTACATTGTTTTCCAACACCGTTTTAGCTAGTGATAATTAATTTCTAATCCATAATACCTACATGAATCCAAAAAGTCAGAGGTGCATGCCTGGGTTTCGAACCTACGACCTTTGACTTGGCTGTCCAACGGTCATACCACGGCTATCACTGCTTATATTTTGTTGAACAAAACATTGTAGAGCTAGAAATAAAATACAAACATTTGTTTACCTTTACCATCCTCTTACCATCTTCTTAGTTTAGGTTGGAACATACTTGGCCCGAACCAAGCTTAGAATTTGGAGTCAGTTAACGTTTTTTTTTTGTTTTAACAGGATGGAAAAACCCAAGTCACCTTATGGATGAGATAGCTTGGGTAGTTGCAGACTCTTTTCAATCAAAACACACCTTAGACACTTTTTACACCATGTCCTTTTTTACTTTTAAATTGATTTTTAAATTACGAAACTTTTCTTTCAGGATAATCTGCTCAATGTAACGGAGTTCGCATTAACGCCCCAAAGCTATGTATATGGGTCTGTGGCTACGATGTCGGTGGAGTGGATCACTGATGACAAAAGTCTAAACAACAGTAGCAATATTAGCGTTAACCTACACAATTATTACACAAAAGTTGCTAGAGGTAGGTGTGATATTCATTTATTCAATTAAATTATATAAAAAATACATTTTTAAATATATATAAAAAATATAAAATATAGTATACATATAAAATATAGTATACCAAATATAAAATACTAGCGACCCGCCCCGGCTTCGCACGGGTGCAATATACATATAAACCTTCCGCTTCAATCACTCGAATCTATTAAAAAAAACCGCATCAAAATCCGTTGCGTAGTTATAAAGATTTAAGCATACAGGGAAGAATTGTTGGGAATTTCAAACCGATAACCAAAGACACACAACAAACTGAAATTAAGCCTTAATATTTAAAAACTCTTTTCTTTCTAGCAATACTAAATCTTCGAAAGAAACCGAAGGAGATAGCTGTAGAAGATTTGACGACGAACACGCGCATCGGTCCCATATTCCCGAACCTCTTCAACCTGGCTGTGCTGGTGCTCAACGACGACAACCTGAATGCTCTCAACGTGCCAGCTAAAAAACCGTTGCAGTCTAATGTTTTGGATATGGTGGATGCTCTCTGTTCTAACCCTTGTAGCTTGGACACTAATATACAACAACAGGTATGGGTTTAAGTTAACCCCACTAATATTTGAAACTTTAGCTTTACCCTAATTAAATTTTATTTATTTAGCTTTATCTATTTCTATTTCTAGGTTTTATTTAGCTTGTTTGTTAAAAATTTAGTAATTGAAATTTTACTGATAACAAAACCGTTTTACGTAAAAAAATAATAATACTTATATCATTATTTTAGCTATCACCCGCGACTTCGTCCGCGTGTAAGTTAATAATCTCGTTAATTGATACAATGACACGATTAGCAGTTAAACGATCCGCTTTCTGTGCTTAGTGTCTCGGCTTCGATTCCCGAAAAAGATATTAATTGCTGTCACATGTTTTCTAATAATTAATATTCTTTCTTCTTTTCAGTTCCAGAGGTTATTTCCTGTGATGGTTTCAAATATACTCGGTAATGGTTCACTCGCTGAAAAAATGGTTGCAATACTTACAAAAATTACACGTACCTGGCCCCCGTTTATAACTATAGGTATGTTTAATTAATAAATTATATGATATCCCTTGGTTTATATCCCGCATCCGGTATATCCGGCGATAATGTTGATCACTAGCGCATTACATGTTGCTCACTAGTATGATAATGCTGATCACTAGCGCATTACATGTTGCTCACTAGCGCGATAATGCTGATCACTAGCGCATTACATGTTGATCACTTACGTGCTATTGTTGTAAAACAAAAGTGGTGTCAGTTAGTTATTTGCGGTGTGAAAGTTTGGACAAACGATGCTAACTTAGCTCGCATTGAAGCTAAATCTTCTATTTTACGACGCAACAATTCCTAAATAAAAATACAAATCTTAAATTAAATAGGTGAATCGGTGTAAAAATAAAATATCCTATTTCAGGCAAAGGCATCCTATTCGATTATCTAGCACAAGGCACGAAGGAGCGTCTAACAGCGCCCATGATCAAATGCGTGATGGCGTTAGGTCGGCGCGCGTTGGTGGAGTGTTTAGCTGATCACTTGGACCATCTCGACGACTGCATACATGCGCCCAGAAGGAACCACCTGCAGACTGACCTTAGAGAAACTATGCTGGTAAATCTACGCGCATTTTTCAAGAATAAAAATAAATACTTTTTTAAGAATAAAAGCATTTAGTACGAACTTGGCATGTACCTATGTGACTTTTTCAATGTCATTATGTAGTTTGTTAGTTAATGTAAGACATCATGACTAAAGGTGAAAGGAAACATCGTAAGGAAACCTGGACATAATAGTCTGAAATCGCCAACACACAATGAGCTAGAGTGGTGATTAATACTCGATCCTTTTTTGTATGAGAAGAGGCCTTTGCCCTGCAGTGGGACAGTTACAGCCTGGAAGAATTCCTTTATCTAGAGCTAATTCTGAATGTCGATTCAGGTTATGCTTACCATAAAATTGCATGCATAAATTCAACTCCATAGGATAAGAGGAAGTGGTTCTAATTCACCTTGCAGAATGTTTGTTCGGGGTGGAATCTTGCAGTACATTGCAAGTAAAATAAAAGCTTGTAATTGGATAAGACTTGCTTCGAAAATTTCTCCTAATGTGAACACGCCCTAAATAATTTTAACTCACCCTAGATATAAATTTAAAGCATTTGTTTTTATTATACAGGACGTATCAACATGCCTCCTCCGATCAGAACCCACCACTTATCTAGAAGACTTCGTAATGACTGACTACACGCTGTACGAGATGCTGGGAGACTCCATACTGCCTAGGCGGATGTTATTCCCTATCACAGGTAGCGTAGTTATGTTAAAAATATGTGTTTAATTATTTTAAAATACTATTTAAATTTAATAGCAGTGATAATAGACTGTTGACTGGCAAGTCAGAGGTCTCAGGTTCGTTTATCAATTTTCGATTTTTTATTCATGAACAAAAACACAAACATAAAACTATTAAAATACAATTAAAACTAAAACTAAAAACTAATACTAAAACTAACACTAAAACTAAAAGTAAAATAAAAAGAGAAAAACTTAATCTAAAAGACCGATTTTCGATTGTTTATTTTTATAGCTTCCACCTACCTAAAGTTAGAAGCAGTGAAAGCCCTGACATAACGAAAAAGGTCGTAGGTTCAAAACCAAGAAATTAATTATCACTTTATAAAGCAGTGAGGGAAAACATCGTAAGGAAACCAGCACACCTGAGAGATTTTTCAATGGTGTGTAAAGCACCATTTAGAGGCCTACGAGTGGTTTAAACTCTGACACCAGGATGTTCATCAACCATACGATAAAGACTTAGTTTTGTGGAGACATCAAATAGAGGAACATAGTTTAATCTGTATTATTAGGTTAGATTAGAAATTATAATCATTTATTCAAATATACATATAAAATACATTTATCTTTATATAAAAGAAAAATAGTTTAAAAATATAAAATATAGTATCGTACCGGTATCAGGAACAAGGTCTAAGCTACCGGCGGTCAGGGCTCCAGAAAGCGGAATTTCCTAACTATGAGAGCGGCCCGTGTCCAGGAGTACCGCCTAAATTATTATTAAGATTATTTTGTATCTCTCTGGATTTCACGGCATTTCTTTCTTTCAAAAGAAATCTAGTCCTTTGGAGGGCTTGCCTGAGTCCAACACTCAGAGGTCTCATTGAGAACTTTAATCTAAAATGGGATGGATGGGATTCATTATATGATTTTCTAATCACAATTTATTTTACAGATATAATCACAAATGAAACCTCATCACCCGAAAATACGTACGACGAAGAATTCACGTACATCGCTCTCAGGCCCGTTATGAAACGACCGAAGCTGTGTTTCATTCCCACCTCGAACGCAATGCGAAACGGAATCCATAGGGAAACAGTGTTTGAACATACAAAGTTTAAAAGTGATAAGTGTATTAGAATTAAAATAAAAAATTGTCGGACGCAAGTTTGTAGGTCTAGACCAAACACAGTGAGAACTTCAGTGTCAAGTTATATGTCTAATTCTTTTTGTCCCGGCGGCGTGGTTGTTGCTAGCGGCCTACTAAATAGGTTTAGGTATAAATTGAACCAGTCTAGTGATACATTTCCAATATTTGGAACTTTTATGTTGTAAGCTTTACTCTATTATACATAAATTATTACTTTTTAATTGTGTTGTTTCATTTTTCGTTTTACTTATCAAACACAGACCTACAATTTTTTTTCTTATAAAGCAGATCACGAAAAATTAGTTGAAAAAAAAATAAAATGAACAGGTACATGAACATTTTTATGAAGTACGCTTTTAATTTAGAATTTAAAACATCATTCAATCATGATTCGTAAGACACGTAACGCCATCTATTATATCACAAGGAAACCAGCACACCTGACAGATTTTTAATGGTTATTGTTGTTTTTCTCGGGATCAGTTACAGTAGGTAGGTACCTACTTTTTTCAGGATGAAAGGTATATGTCCGTTTCTGACAATGTATAATATGCAAAATTTCAGGATGATCGTTTCAGTGATTTAGGCGTGAAAAGGTAACAAACAAACTACTTTCGTATTTATAAATCAATTATCAAAACTTTCGATAACACGGGCGGAGATACAAATAGTTTAGTTACAAAGTGCCTGAGGTCTTCACCCAGTAGGGCGTGGGTTCAAATCCGAATTGATTTTTTTCTCTACAAAAATTTGCGACATTGTGTTTGTTTAGCTTGCAAAAAAAAAATACATGCAATACTTTAAAGCATTAACTTTATAAAAATTTAATACAGGTACTTATAGTTATTCATTCTTCTTTGTATGAGACGAGACCTTTGCCCTGCAGTTGTACAGTTACAGACTGATTTATTTATTTATATAGTTTTTAAGGTGCAATTTTAAGCTTAAAATTGCTTTTTTGTATTTTATTTATATTTTTTTAATACACTTTTCGTGTTAAACATGTGCCAAGATGTTTGAGCATTATGACCAAATATCTCCTGACCTGATAATTATTATTACACTGCGATATTATAGTGCACAAATGTGTTCGCAAACCCAGGTGAACTCTCTATTCCGTCTCCCTCTGAGGCCATTTCGTCGAGTGATGTGGATTTTTCAAGCTTCGGCTGATTTATGGTCCCGCCCGATTGCCGTCCTGTCGGACTACGAGTGTAAGGGAAATATAAGGGAATAGAGACTTTACCTGATATTGCGCACACACTATAGAGTAACTTGTGCATTACAATACGCCTGTTTTTCGTTGACATATTGGTTGAAATTAGGAGGGAATACATACACGATGTAGGGGACGTCGTAACGAAAACTTAACCGCGGATTCAGACATGCTGATGAATTTTTACGTCGTAGGTTGGTACTTTTTTAAAATAATGAAATGGCATGTGTTTGTTCACGAACCTACCTGATAATAAGCGGCGTTGTGGTCTACAATGTAGCACACATGCCTTTGGGAAATGTTCCGAGAATACAGACGGAAGGTTATTCCTTTCCCACCACTCTCCACCTATCTTTGTTTGATCAGAACTGCAGAAGGAATATCTACCAGATAAGTATGATATCCGGCTGTGCGACGGGATGTCTGGTAAAAGAAGGGAACTGCGGGTATGAGATGGTGAAGTGCATCCGCACACTTATCAAATAATTGTAACCTGTAGAACACAGAGAGACTTATAGCAACTCTGCGACGCGCGACGGGAGCGAAATTCTGCAGTACCTATTGCTCGCCTCTTAATAGAGTCTAAGGCTGGTACTTGGTAACTGTCCAAGAGGTAGCTGATAGAGGAAAAGAAGTTGCTAGGCTTGAAGTAGGTACCGCATGACCTTATTCAGACTATTAAATAGAATACATCCTTTTCGGCTCGGCTTCTTTAACACAGTTGCTGTCGACAGCGGTTACCTAATAACTACTTAGGTAACCCACATCTTGATTAAAATCTTGAGACAAAGCTTCCAGCGTGCAGCGCCAAAAAGCTTTTGTTATGTCATCGTTATCATTATCTCTTTAGGATGGGTACCTGAACCGTATGTATAACGTGGAAATGCGGTAGGAACTACTGAAATGTGCGCAAACATGTCCAGAATTTTGGCGTGTTATCTAGCCACATTCGGCTCCCACAACATAGCACATGACAGAAAACTGCAGAAACTAAGAAAATTCGTGAACAATATCAGTTGTCTTCCAATTTAGATAGTGTTGGTACACGAATGTTCGAGTACGGATGTTTACAAGAGGTTGGCGTCGCGCGTCGCTGTCGGCGCCCGTCGTATTTCACCTGCGAGGCGACGGCGGGTCGCGACTGTCTTCTTCTCACACCGACGTGTAACATATTGTTTGAGAAATTGTTTTAGCGCTTAAATTGTGGCTTCTTTTTTTTAACATTTAAATCGAAACTGTTTTGAAGGTGTCGTTCGCAAAGGATTTACCTACATAGTTCAAGACCTACATTTTTACAGTGAGCATAATATGACCGAGCGTGTAACCGCTCGGTCATATTATGCTATCTAATAAGAACATCAAAGTTCTGAGGTCGTGTATGGCAACTGAAAACTCTGATCGAACGGGAATCTAGTGCATGGTCAGCAACTGAAAAAAAATATCTTAAAGAAAAAGGTGGCTTATTTGTGAGTGTTCTTAGCTAAAAAAAGAGGTTTACCAAATTTTTAAAGTTATTAGGTATACTTATTTATTAAGTGCCGACCATACACTTTTTAAAAGAGCAGCACTTAACGCACAATATTAAGTATCCCTTGGGCTTACACTTTTTTCTTACAGACATTTTGATATTGGAAATGTGTGATTTTATAAAATCTAACTGCCTAAATAATATAAGTACTTATATCGTTATGTTCCTTGACTTGGTTGGATAGTTTCCGTGACGCTTAATTTGACGCAGACGCGCCTAGACGTGTAACGCATTATCTTTCACTTATTATCTTTGTTGCGAATTTTTTGTGTCGTTAAGTACCTACAACCTGGTTTCGAAATTTTGTATTCAACAGATGTAATCGGAAGTTTTATTGGGCGTTGTAAATATACTTTACTGGCGCCATATGTTTATAATGGTGTGAGCATTTTATGGATAAATTATCTGCTACATTAAATAGATATTACGATGCCAAGATTCTAGCCATAAGTAGGTATCTACAATAGTTATCAGAGTAATCCGAGGTTAATCAGTAAATATTTTTATGCGCACATCATTTTTGTAATTATATAAAAGATTTTTTGACACCCGGCGGCGGCAATAGCGTGTAGAAATAGATTTCATATCAATGATATTTCATATTGTAGGTAGGTACTTACTCGATTTTTGATAAATGATTTTATTTTTCAGTAGGTCGAATGATATAATGAAACAACTTTTAACGGATATAATTCGCGTTTTTATTTTGATAATACAATCCTGACGTTTCGAGTACTTTGCAGCACTCGTGGTCGCAGGCAGACTACCTACCAGTCTGCCTGCGACCACGATAGACCTAATATAGTCTCAAACTTTCGCGAACACTCAACATAATGAAACAACTTTTAACGGATATAATTCGCCTTTTTATTTTGATAATATAATCCTGACCTTTCGAGTAATTTGCAGCACTCGTGGTCGCAGGCAGACTGGTAGGTAGTCTATTAGGATATTAGGTCTAATGATAATTTTGAAATTAAAGATCACTCTTAAAAAAGTCTTTCTACCTACCTGTAATATTATAAATCGTTTCACAATAGGAACCACTTAGCAATCCTCCTTCTTCCTCGTTCTTCGTTTTCTCACGTTTGAGCGACCATGCGAGATTATTGTGTTTTCCTCCAGAACTCTCCACAGAATCAGAAACTTCCTGTAGGTATTTATTTATTTATTTATTATATTCTTTATTGTACACCACTTAATATAAACACAATATTACAATCACGATTTTTATAACAATTGTACAATACTTATATTATAATTAACCACTAATGATCAGATAAGTCGAATCCAGTTTTATGATTAGTCGACTTTTGCGACACGCAGGAAGAGAGGCATGCTATAAGAATCCGTAACATTACACGGCAGAAATGGTTATCCTGAAGAGCACATACAAATAAAAATAAAAGTTACATCGTCATTTCATTACGGTGTGAGTGTCAGCCGATACTTTTGTTACTACGGCGGTACTTACCAACTTCGGTGTCTATAAAATTTTTGGAACATTGCCTACGTTTGCTTCGTGTAAGACGAACTGTACTTTCATTTGTCCATTTAGTCCAGCGTCCATAAAATATTTTAAAAACCATTAGGTACAAGGAGTAAGTATATTGTTCCAAAAGTATTCTCTAAGAGGTTTTATTACTTTTTTGAAGTGCATCAATAAATGTATAAATAAATCACGGTCGCTCTTGCGCTTGCGCATGTAAATACGCTGTAGACAGATCTCTTCCAGGTTGCAACAATATGCAATCATTATTTATTTAAAGCTTTTTGGCAGTACATTTTTAGGCTGAACATGGCATGCCACACGATCTGTTTCTACTGAAATACATTTACTTATACCGTCACATTTTATAAATTTAAATAAAAAAATATTTATTTGTCAAGGCTTTTCTCCATAAGGTGAACAAGTCTGCTTGATAAAAATGAATGAAGAAGTTTATTACAAAATCATGGTACACAGTTGAAAGAATTTTGATGAAACTTAGCACACTAATAGGTCCCTTTACCCCATTGACCATATCTTACGGGATTCTAATATAGGAGAATTAAATCGCATTTTGTTCCTCAAAAAATGTATGTAAGTACTTAACATGTAATTTGTTTCAAGATTATAATTTTAACCCTTTCCAACCTCCACGCGCGCAAAGCCTTTGGCAATAGTTGCCCTATAATTTGATAATAAAGCGAAAGATTTTAGTAAGATATAATGTGTGATCTAATCGAATATAGACAATTCTTAGAAAAAATATTCCCGCCTCCATTAAGACCAATATTGACAAGCGGCTATTAAGAATAACAAGAATATACTTTTTGTTATACAATAGCTAAAAGAGATTAAACATCCAGAAACCAAGATCAAACGTGAAACAGATGTTACACAACAAAACTACTCAAATGATAAGGCAGACATATATTTCCATAATACTCATCCTCCTAGCCTCCTTCAAATATTCTATATTTTGTCAATGGTGCCCTGACATGCGCTGATTGCTCGCGGACTTTCGCGGCAAAAATAGGGTACATCAGCCACATGCGAGCTAAACATCCTAGCTCTTAGAAATTAGAAGCCAAATCGCCGTAGCCGAAACCGGCAAGCAGGTATCTACCTACCTACCTACCTATATATATCCTCCTAACCTTATTATTATTAAACTTTGTTGGGGTCGGCTTCTAATCTAACCAGTTGCAGCTGAATATCAGTTTTCTACGGAGCGACTGCCTATCTGACCTCCGCAATCCAAAGGGATGCGATATTCTGAAGTTAGATTAGTTGTCTGGATTTAAGAGGGTAGGTCAGTACCTACCCTCTTAAATCCAGACAACTAATCTAGATCTTTGACAGTTGTTACCTAAAGGGAGTCAGTACTCCCTTTAGGTAACAACTGTCAAAGATCTTTATAACAGCCGGGTCCAACGGCTTAACGTGCTTTCCGATGCATAATATCTACTGTTACATAATGTCCAATATTTCTCTTATCGTACGGCTGTTGAACATCCTGATATCATAATTTTACTACTAAATGACTACTGTTTAATTGTACTTAGTGCTTTCGTTACTTTGTGGATTCGTTTCAAAACTATAAAAAAAAATTAAATAAAAGGTGATTTAATTTACCAAAAAATCGAACAAACGTGCGATCCTTTAGTCGAAGCTTGGTAGTTCGAATTTCGGAGTAGGGCCTCAGCAACGGCCCTGGCCACCTTGAGACATGCCTCGCAGTAAGTAGGTATACTTATGTCCATTCGGCACATTCGTCACAGCTCCTCCTACAAAGTTACGTCAGGCGCAGATGCAGGATGCTTAATGCGACATATTACTAAATATTTATGAACAAATGAGGAAAGGACTTTTGTATTTAAAAATTTTGCAATACAGCACTGTAGGGGTGGATGCAGAAAGTCAAATTGGTATTGTACTTTTTCAAACTCAAACATTTATTGCATTCCACAATGTAACACTTAGGTGGTAACTTAAAATTATTGAGATCATTACGGACCCTGTCGGGCACAGCAAAAATAGAAAAAATAGAAGAGAGGAAGAGGGCTTAAGATTATATTACGTTTGCTTATACGCATTTTTATAATAAGATATTTTATTAGAAATTAGTTTAATTTTGTTTTGGAGTAGGTACGATTATTTTATTTTTATTCTTAATTAATTAAATAATATTATATAGGTATCACCTAGCATTAGCCTATATTATTTTACTCTTGAACTAATATTCCTAATTAAGATATTTTATTACTTACACGTATGTATCTTCAATAGATTTGCTAATGTTGTATGTAAGTACAGTTACATAGTCTTGATAGTATAGGTAATACAAAATCGTAAAAGCTTATACGCAATTCTAGCTTCCATATTTTATTATCGAGTCGTTCTAACTCGAATTCCGATTTTTATCTACAGAAACTATAGGTAGGTATCAAATTTGATGTCGGTCTAACCACAGATTATATCATTCGTATTATTGAAAGCTGTAATATACCTAATTATCGGTTTTTCATTGCCATTCACAACGTTTTCTGCGTGAAAAGAATAACATATTTAATTCTTATTTGATTCTAATAGCTACGAACTTTAGAATTGTTAAAAAAAATACAGGAAATGATGACAACATCATAATTGCTACAAGAAATCATGGCGAAATTAATAAATCTACAATGATCATATTAGGGGGTTTTAATTGTCCATTTGGATTAGAAAACATCGCTACAATTTAAATGAAAGAACTCTTATTTTAGTTGCTATGTATTAGATGTTATGCCTGAAATAAATAAAGCCTTGGACGCTTTATATGTACAAGGCTGATGTAGGTACCACTAACTAGTAGCTAAGTTTAACAGATGAGTACATGAGAGTCACGATGAGGACATAAAATGAAAACAGTCTTAAATAAAAAAGTTTAACATACCAAAATCTAAATTATAGTTAAGATTTCTGTGGTCGCTATCAATAAGGAAAGACTTATTAAAAAATAACTGTCTGGTAAAAGAAAACCATTTCCTAATAACTTTTAATTATTTTGATAAAACCCCTCGATTAAAAGGTTTTCATAATTATGAGCTGATTTATAACTCCGAGAAATGAATTTATAGAAGTACTCCAGTCGAACGAGGGAAAACATGTTATTTTCTTGATTCCTCGCCACCTTTCCTAAGTGCGTGATATAATTTTATTCGGGAGATAACGTTTACGTTCATCCTAGTAGTATTTTCCTTTTGGCAACTGTTCTTTTTATCTCTAGAAAGATATTTCGTAGAATAAATCAGTGCGCGACTTTGAATAGCCAGACACTTCTTTTTGTTTTTATGATCTTTGATCGGTAAAGTTGAGGCTGATAGCGAATCTGGGTATAAAAGAATTATGACCAACTTAGTGACACTTCTCAACAGTATATGTAGGTAGCTGTTCCAAGGAATACTGCCCCATTACTGAGAATAGGTGAATATTTGGAGCAACTGTGTTTCTTTTCTTTCGTTAGGCGGCTACTATGAGTGTTTATTTATGTTTTTGTTTTGCTAGGGTTCTCATAGAATTCGTATAGGAACTTACAATATGAAGAGACAATATTTTATTTAAGTACTAAATATCTAGGTATTACTATTTTATTTTGGAAGGTAGTTTCTTTTTTTTAAGTGCTGAAAAAATGCGAACTTAGTGTTCGCATAGTATGCATAAATACCTACTTCATATCAATTTTTATGAATTTATAGACATTAAATTAGGTACATCTTTATAGCATTCGCTAAGCTTTATTAGTCCGCTAACTGTAGAGTTAGACAACATACAAGAACTCTATACGAGGGGTGGATGTAACTACCACATGAGGAGTACCTGTAAAAGATAATTTAGATAACAGGGGTCGGGTTCCGAATAGCTTAGTGGCAGAGTGACTGAGGGGCGAGGGTTATACCCAGTAGATAGCGAGTTTACATTCTGCTCTTAACGATTTTTCTTCTACTTTTACAAAATTTCGAACTTTAGCTGCATATTGTAAACCTTTGAAATCATACCTAAGCTGCGTCTATTAAGTATCTATATTGGTATCCTTGTTGCCATGGCAATTAAAGACTCAATACAATAACGATAAATAAATCAATAAACTAACGGCCATTGTATTACTGAATGTGCGCTCTCATGGTGCATCAAGATTTGGTGGGTGTCAAACTGTCAGAATTTCGACTGCCCCTTCGCCGACAGAGATGTATGATCTCATTGTTGACGTGCAGATGTGCACCGATTATGTATCAGGGATGATGAATCTTTTTACTTTGATGTGCTTTCGTAATAACGTAATATCACTTACACCTGTGTGGCTCTTAGGTTAGGTAGGCGTTTGTGAAAAGATGTTTTTTTTTTGTATTTTACAAGTTCATCATCATCTGCCTAGCCTTTTCCCAACTATGTTGGGGTCGGCTTCCAGTCTTACCGGATGCAGCTGAATACCAGTGTTTTACATGGAGCGACTGCCTATCAAACCTCCACAACCCAGATTCTGGGTTACACGATACCCCTACTACTTGTTGTCAGACTTTCGGGCTTCTGACTACACGTAACGACTGTCAAAGATCTACAATTGACAGCCGGGGCCAACAGCTTAACGTGCTATCCGAGGCACGGAGAGTGATAATTAATTTATAAAACGCACATAACTTACGAAAAGTCAGACGTAACCCGAGACTTGCCAGTCAACGGTCACCACCACTAGGCTATCACGACTATTTTACAAGTTACGTTATAATAATAATCTCGTAACCGATTTTTATCTACTCGGTGGCGCGCCTTGTTCCGCGCACCTCTCGAAGGATTCAGCGCAGTCCATCTGCCGACGATGAGGACCTGCCGGCATGGACGTGATCGAAACCTGGCTGGAGTACCGAACATGGTCTATATGTGTGCCTAGTTGTGACCATATCATGTTTTAAATATTATTTCGGGTCTATTCGTGTACAGATAATTCATTGTAGAACTAACCTCGACGTTTCGGTCAAGTTGCATTGACCGTGGTCACGAGAAGAAGAAGGCAATCTTCTCGTAAAACAAGTAATATCAATATATACATACCTAGTATAAAACAAAGTCGCTTTCTCTGTCCCTACATCCTTATGTAGGTATGCTTAAATCTTTAAAACTACGCAACGGATTTTGATGCGGTGTCTTTTAATAGATAGAGTGATTGAAGAGGAAGGTTTATATGTATAATAACATCCATTATATGTATAGTGGAGGAATACTGTTATTTTTTAGGTTTCTAATGAAATGTCGTAAATAAGCATTGTACCCGTGCGAAGCCGGGGCGGGTCGTTAGTATACGTATAATACGTAAGACAATAATATTTAAAACATGATTCCAATTCGCGAAAGTTTAAAATTTTCTATTGTAACCTTATTGACGACCATTGCGTGTCGCCTCTGCACGTATGCCAATGGTTCGCAATCTCTGGTGGTTTCGTTTACATAATTTCAGATAGCCTGATAGCATTTGCCAACTGTCTGGTATCGCGTCTCAATTTCTGCTGACGCAGTGGCGCCGACCTAAGGAATTGGATTTTCTATCTGAGATCCCACATTCGTGTGGTTTAGAATTCCCGTTTTCATTGGATAAATGTTGATGTTGTGTCTTTGATTTATTATTAGTTTTGTGGTGTATTTTTGAAGTCGTTTTGTAGTTGTAATATTTATGTACAAAATTTGTAATTTGAGGGTTTGGCGGGGTCCATTGATTAATTATTGTTGTGACATAATTAGTGTTAATTGACCAGAACGATTTTCAACGTATCTCTATGGTCCAAACTCTATTAATTCCACAATTTTTTAATTCATGTAGACCGTTAGGCACTTAAAAAGGAAGGAAGAAAATAATCTTATGTCTTCTAATAATATGATAAGAGTGGTCTCTTAATAGGTCTAGATGGCAGTTCTAAGAGCAGCTTTCTCTTGATGGAGAAACTTCAGTCACTCGAATTTTCATGGCTTACATTGGCTTAATATGGGTTACCTAGTTAATCCTATCGGTAAATAGTAGGTATAATGGTAAAATCAGTCCATACATTATTAAACCACATATTAGTAGGTATAATTGATATGAAGATTTATTATCCCCTATTTCACCCGCTTAGGAATGGAGTTTCCAAAAACCCTTCCTTGCCCTTTTTAGAATACTTAAGGAATATTTCCCTCAAATTTTAAGTCTCTAGGACCGTTTTGCCGCGTTGGTTCTGCACTGCACTGCACTGCACTGTTGGACTGCATTGCCTCTCAAGCAGTCAGGGTACTGTTTTATATGTATAGAGTAATTTAATTAAACATTGAACATTATTTTATTTTTAAAAATAACCTATTTCGCTGTAAGTTGTTTGTTTTCCAAGATTCCAAGATTATTGCATCAATGGCGCATGGTGTTACGGTAAAGTGGTTTACATTATTTTTGGAAAGCCGCGCCAACGTTGTATCGTTCAACCGATTTTATTTTGGAAGGTAAAATAATATTTATTTTTGATACGAATGTCGGGCATATCTACCAATTTGTATTATAGGTAGGTAAACAGACACTTTTATAAGTTACGTATGTTTTTTACATTTAAATACAACTGAAATGCAAAAAAAATAATCATAGCACCTTGTAGGTACTGATTTCACACATGTTTTTACAAAATAAGTAAGTATGTATAAAGTTCGACATTTTTGTAGAAAGAAATAATCGATTTCGAGAGGAATTCTATATCGATTTTTACTTTCTTCAATAACATCGAACTTTAGTTTTCGTATAGTGTACCTATGCATAAATTCTTTATAAAAAGGTTTATTATGTATCTTTATCATGTTTATCCTGCCGCCGTAGGCTGGCTGAAAAACTTGGATATAGAGATCTGATCCACGCAGGATGAATGCCATACGCAATGATGATGATCATAAATTAGAGTAATCTTCGTCATAATAAAATGGAATGATTTACGTCATTTGTTCTATTACGAATACTTAGTTTGCGGAGCTTTGCGTTTGTAGTGTTTATTGACCAAGATGTGGGTTCGAGTTATATATTTCCGATACACATAACTATAGTAGTGTGTGTATAAGTGTGTGTGAGTTGTACCTATAGGGGGTTTATAGGCACTGAAATTTTCGTATTGCCTTGCGCATTGACGGCCGTGCGTCATACCACAAACCATTTAATACGGTTCCCTCAGACAGACGCGATACTGAGACGTTGTTATGCACTATAAACTCATTATTAATTATTGTTAATGCAAGATATTTTACAAAAAAATAATTCTGAACGATTTTCGCCATTTTTAAGTTATATTTTCACTCGTCTTTATAATATGGTCTGACTTCTAGCTTATAGTATTAGATATGGCTCATCGTGCCAAACCTACAACGTGTCTTTCGAATCATGATTGAATGATGAAGATTAGGAATCTTAACTAATGTTATAAATGTGAAAGTAAGTTTGTTTGTTTGTAACATTTTCACGGCTAAGCCGATCATCCTGAAATTTTACATATACGATGTCGAGTGTACAGAAATTGACATAGAGTTTTCATCCCGAAAAAAAGTGCTGTTCCCGACGAAAATAACAATACCTAACGTTATTTTGATAATAACGAATCATGATTGAATATAAAATTCAAGTAGGTATTCAGACAGGAGCTGGAAGCGAAACTGATCGATTCGGTTAGTTTTAATGAATTACTTTAATAATTGCAATTACGTGCCGCTGACATTGCTATCCTTAAATATAAAGTCGTATAAGGAATGTATGAAATAATTAACTGTAAATGGTGGCAAGTGAATTCGGAATAAATTATTCGGAATTTAGTTGGCGCCTAAAATCCATCTTGGTTAACTATGTCGAAGGAACTTCAACGATACAGAATACGCGTTTTATACCTACACTTGGGTTGTAGTTTAAAAAATGTAATAGTTTTAAAATGTTAAGTAACATTAAATTAAATAAATAATTAATTTAATTAAGTAACATTAAGTTAAATGGTAAGTATCTTTTTGTATTATATTGCGTATTTATGTTTATGTATGTAATCTGACTTATTGCAGACACGTTTTATTATATTATACCCTATGTTCTTATATCTATATATAAATTGTTGGTTTTCTCCGTCCGTGAGTCACTGCCAAAGGTACCATCTGAAAACCAGCGCCGGGTGTTACCACGCCCTGCATATGCTGAGATGGTAACCGTTTTGATGTGGTCGTGTTGGTGGCACTTTCTTTATCTGTCCTTTTTTTTTGTTACTTGTTATTTCCTCTTGTCTGTGTTTTTTTTTTATGTTTATAATAAGTTAATGTAAGTGTCACCTGCTTGTATCGCGTTAAATAAATATATTTTCTTCCTTTCTTTCTTAATAAAATTATTTTTATAATATTCCTATTTTATTCCTCGACTCAAAAAAGAGGGGTGTTATACCTTTTACGTCTATATGGGGGTGTATCTGTCTGTGGCATCGTAGCTCCAATACTAATGGACCGATTTTTTATTCAGTTTTTTTTTATTTGAAAGGTCACCGAGTGTTTTTAGTTAAATAAAATTGAGGTTTACCTAATTATGTCGAGGGTTTTTAAATGTTTAAATTTATACGTATTAAAATTTATAAAGGTGGATAAGGTATGAGAAGAAAATTCTATGTAACTTTTATTCCTTATTTATTATACTTATTACGTTTACTACTTAATAAGTAGCTATGCACATTGCATCGGATCGTTAATTTATTAAAATCACAATAAATAAGTAGGCAATAAGATCAGTTTTTGGTCCTATATGGTTTAAACATGGTCATGGCGAGACGCTAGTCGGTTGGAGATGATATTTTGCGGTCAGAGTAAAAATAGAGAAAGCACCGTGCGAACGTTCAACTCGACCATGCAACAATCATGATACGGAATCGAAGTGTTGATTGCCGGCAGATATAATGTATGCAGGTGTGAAGCAAATAAATGATGAGCTATGAAAGAATGACGTCAGAAAATAATTTAATATTATACGTGTGTATTGTTCTGAATATAATAAACATAATAATCTGTTCATCTAGGACTTAAACCGGAAAGACAGCGTGTGTTTGACTGTCAATAATGATAAAATGATTTTATTTTTAAAACCTAAAAGTCTTTGGAAGTCTCTGAAAATATATCTTATTTGCATCATCATCCTCATCAGCCTGTATTAGTTCACTGCTGAACATAGGCCTCTCCCAATTCGCGCCACTTTTATGCGCTCATTGGAGGTATTTGCCCATAATCGCCATGCTGGGCAAGCGGGTTGGCGATCGTAGTAGCAGATGATTGCTGTTACTCAGAAGGATGCTGCTGCCTATCCTCCGGATCTTTTTCTTTGTCGGTTCTTACGACACCTGCAGGAGGAGTAGACGTGGTTCTATTCTTAGGCATGATTATTTTAATATAGTCTCAAACGTCAGGATTGTATTATCAAAATAAAAAACGCGAATTATATCCGTTAAAAAGTTGTTTCATTATGATTATTTTAATTTAATTTAAATCTTTTAATGAATGTTGTATTCAACGGTAAAATACCATAAAAACGGCTCGTAATAAGTCCCATGGAAGAGTGAAGCCATTGATTTTAATGTAATGGTGAGGTGGTCATTTTAAAGTTGCTGCGCGTCCGACTTTGTTGGGGTCGCTTTCTAATCTAACCAGATGCAGCTTAATATCAGTTTTCTAAGGAACGACTGCCTATCAGACCCCCGCAACCCAAAGGTACACGATATAAGGTTAGATCAGTTGTCAGGATTTTGTGAGAATACGGACTGAGGTACTATATCGACTGAAGACCTCAGAACAATGTAACCTAAAATATTGTAAGCCATTATATTTAAAAGAGCAACCATGGAGTTTCATGCCAGATTCTTTGCCATGAAGGGTAGGCTGCCCTTGAAATTGGCAACTAGAGTCACTCTTACAACAAACAATATTTGAATTATGACTATTCATAAGTGCCTAATGGTCTACATGAATAAAAATATTTTGATTTTGATTGTCAAAGATCTTCATGACAGCCGGGACCAACAGCTTGACGCTAGCTTTCCAAGGCACGGAGTAGGTAATACTGAATTTATCGCACATAACTTTCGAAAAGTCGAACACGTGCCTTACATTCGAACCTGAGACCTCTGCCTTAGCAGTCAATGGTCTTACCATACCTAGTAGTAATAGTTGCGCAGTAATTTTGGCAGCAATAGCCTCAAAACTCCGAATTCTCGGTAGGTATCTTTTTCGTTTCAAGGTTTACATTGTAAGTTTATGCTGACTTTATGCATCACTTACCGCCTACATTGAGGTTTAGAGCTTTGTTCTAGGGATGTCATCTATTCATCTTGGCTATGGTATTTGCGTCAATTTCAGTTCTATGATCCTCAAACTTATGTCAACTTGTGCTGTGCAGATTTTTTTTTCAGCCGTTATCGTCCCACTGCAGGCCGATATAGGCCTTCCCAGCAGTGCTGATTTGTGTAATATAATTTAAACTTAATCAAGTGAAAATCAACTATTAGAAAATCATAGACAATCGTTGATAATCTTTCGATTGCCTCTGGCTCTATTGACTTGTACAAAAAATGATTTTAAGTTAGGACCCTTTGGTCGGACCAAACTTAAACAACGAATCCAATCCCAATTTATCTGCGAACTCATTGTATGTTCTGCTAAAGTGTTAATTGTTCCTTTCGTACGAAAAATAAGATTGGTTTCGGTAAGAGTATTTTCCCATCACCAGGGGTTGGTGGGGTCCTCCATGAACCTTCCGCCAGCTTTCGACCCGCCCATGCACGGCGGGTCCCACCATCGTCGGTGGCCTGGCCAGTGGCCACCTCATAATCCTTCATGAGAGGCGCACCACCATCTCGGGCCATTTCTCGCATCACCATTTCTGATCAGGCGACGGACTGGAGTTCAAGCTCCCTGCTGCCGTTCCAACTGGAAAGCGCAATCTATTTTGTTCAAGCTATAATATATTACTTAAAGGAAAAAATAACTTTTTATGGTATTTTCCTTTCACATGTTTAGATGATGTAGGTTTAGTAAATAGGTAGGTTTTCTTTACAGCCATAATAAAAAAAAGCTGATAAAAATGGAGTTCACGTCAACAAGTTGGTAAAGAATCCGTTTAGGGCTAATTATAATGCTGATAAGGCGATATAATGGCGCCAACGTTAGGAGAATTAATAGTACGCGTAGTATTACATAATTTGGCGCTAGGCGCCGGCGCACGTGGAGACGGCGCGCGCAGACGGCGCCAAAAGACAAGCGTCGAGTTGCCAGTGCGCAGATTTATGGTTTAGCATGTTACCTTGAAGAATGTTTGGTTTTAGATAATATGATAGAGACAGTAAACGACATTGTTGAAATTGTACAAGTCACAGTACTTACCTAAAGTACAATTACATTAGGTAAGTACCTACATAACTGTTTTATCAATTTTTCAATATAAAAAATAAAAAAACAAAATTTTAAAAGTTTACAATGTTTTTAATACTTTTTCATAAAGGATAAGAATATTGTAAAGCTTTGATATAAGAATCCAACCGTTTATTAAACATATTGAAAAAGTACTAAATGGGATAGTCCCCAAGTCTATTAAAATTTCGTTGAATTTAAGTGTATCTACTAATAAGTTCTGTAGAGCTCAAAATTGCGTAAGGTATTTTCTGCACTCTAGCAACACTGAAATAGCTAATAGGCCGTGAAATATGGCAGATAATACGATAAACTTCAGTTAATTGCCTGTAGCTGCGGATTTTCAACTACTGGAGCTTTAAAATAGAAAGGTGATTGTCAAAACAAATTATGTAGACAGATCAAAAGTTTTAGATGCGTCTAAGGCTTGTTTTATGATGATTTAACAAATACTTTTATAGTAATTTATTGCTTGATGATGCAGAGTCCGGCAATTCGGCACCGGTAAGCAGTAGGGTTGTAATGCATGTGTAGTGTAGTAAGTATAGTTGAATGCAATAAAGATTTTGAATTTAAATTTAGTTCTTTGTTAGTTTAGAAAACGTCTATAAGAACATGTAAATTGGTAAGTGGGAATATATTGATCGCTTCTTTATTTACATGATAAAATATCTTGATTAATCTTTTGGTAGGTATAATTATTACTTATATATTGGAAATATTGTGAGTCGTGATAGCTTAGTGCTGGTGACTGTTGACTTGTAAGTCAGAGGTCCCAGGTTCGAACCCAAGGCGCGCCTATGACTTTTTAACCTTACTCCATGCCTCAGAAAGCACGTAAAGCCGTTGGCCCTGCGCCTGATCTCTCTCCGGTCGTGTCGGATTGCCGTCTCATCGGACTATGAGAGTGAGGGAATAGAAAGTGCACCGGTGTTTGCTCACACACTTGTGCACTATAATGTGTCCTACGTAATTGGCTAATCTAGATTGGCTACTGTGAAACATTGCACCCAAAACAAATTCCCGGCCGGCGAAATAAAACGCCAGGACAATCTAGTTACGTTTTTGCAACAATTTATAAATTAGCAGCCTACAAATTCAAAAGAATACGAAAATTAATACTGAAACTACGGAAGACGTAAAACTACCATTTCACAAGTTCTATGAGACATTCAAATATCCTATTACAAGTCTGTATCACTTGTAACTCCCTAATACAAACAGAGCCAAATTGTTTACCGAAACTTTACTTATCATGATCCAACTCCAGTACTCTATATGTGCGTGCTTAGTCTGAAACTTTCATCTCCAGGAAATGCGAGCCGATCGTCAAAGGAGTCGGTCTCGTCCACGGAGCGAACGCGTTGCTCCCTCTGCTAACTGTCACATTTTCGGAACTTAGTACCAAAAAATTACCAAAGGACCATTGACTTATCTGTTGGATTTTAGTGTCAAAATGTGCCGTGTTAGAATTTGTGCTGACTTGTAATGCTTTTTGAAGGTGAGTTGAGTTTTTATTTTTGTAAATTAGAGTGTTAGTGTTAAATTTTATGTGGTTGCGAAAACTATTGTAACTAAGTTTATTTTCTTGATTATCGTCAATTGAATAACTCCTCACTTTTAATAACAACTTGGATTACAAATTACGTCAAAAATCCGTTCGTTAGCGTTTTACTGACGCTACTTTACACATACATAGATTTAAGCAAACAGTTTCTTATAAAGCTAGAACAGTTGGCCACTCACGTTGTAAATTATGCACGTAACATCTTTTTTGTAAACTAATAAATGGAATAACAATACTTTGATTTTAATTAACGTGTTACAGTTAATAGAATACGCCATTAAGTGGTTTGTTATACAAAACGTGGGATTAACGTCTTACAATCGTAGGTACAAGAGGAAATTTGAAAAACAAATTAGATTCAATATTGGCAAAGACGTTTCTTGATTCGTATCATTCGGTATAATTAAGACCAATGTATAAGCCTAACTAACCAGTGACCACCATTCCGATGGGTATTTAATCACACAGTAATTTAATTTTACATTCAATAAACATTTATTCAATTTTAATTATATTAAATTAAATTTTATTCATTTTATATTAGATTCATTCAGGCAACTTCTTTGAGTGCAACATCAAAATAAATACTGTTTAAAACAAAAACAAACAATAAAAATTCAATAAATCATAGATCTACTATCGAAATGAAGCCTGACTTCAACAGTTTTAATTGAGCTGTCAAATTCTCAGCTGCCAATAGCATTCTATTTTTAATGGAGAGCCAACAAATATGGCGTGCTAAATTTGACACATTTACCGCCAAAAGTAAAGTGCCGCGCCATTGGATCAATATTTTAAATCAAACGGTTTGGAATAGCACTTTGGTATGACCCTGAATAGAAGACATTGCTATGGTTTTAAGATCAGAAAAATATGGTTTTCTTAAGAGAGTTATTTCAGATTTCTTTGATGTTGTTAAGTAAAAGAAGAATCACAAAGATTTTTTTGTGATGATAGGTTATTTTGATGATTTTTTCATTTCACTGACGAGTCAAGGTTTATTACAATTAAATTAAAATCAGCGCTGGTGTTCGACGTACAGAAAATGCTGAGTTGCTTACCCTTTCAGTATGGACAATAAGGACATGCGGGTCAGCGGAATAGTTTTATAAGATGCATTTTATTATACTTATATTTTGTTTTCACATTTGTGGTTCTTCTCTTTTTACCTTATAAATTTTATTCTATTCGTCTTACTATTATATTACTAATACTATACGTCATAAGAATCGAATAACTATCATCCTTAGTGCGTAATGATTACAGTTCAGGATTGCGTAGGAATTTGACGATCGTTCTATTTCTGCGAGCTGTCTATATCCATACGTAGTTCTCACACAACATGACCGGCGCCAACCCAATCAACTTTCAACTATTATTGTCTCATTTCAATAAACATAATAATTAGCTGAACAAGTTTTTATCTCGCGTTCTAGTCATAAAATCACGGCAAGTTGCTAAACGATTTCGCCTTGATAATTATTACAAGCATGTTATTTATGTTTTCTTTATTGTTGTCACACATTTCTGTCAGTGACCGCTCGCAAACGGTCTGCGGAATGGATTTTATAGATTGTTTAATAGATTTATTAACGATTAATCGTCTATCCTTTCTGTTTTCTCATTATTGCGTTTATGATTATTGTTCTGTTCACTCTTAACTGAATTGTTTTGAACTCTACGTAAGTAGGTTAGATACGTAAATTAAAATTCGGATTACAAAGAAAAATGGTCCAATACTCTGAGCCCGTATTCGGAGTGAGACCATTTGGTTCCTAAGTTGGTTAATGGTTCTAAGCAAGTAACCTAAGGTCCTAAATATGGAGCAAATCCTAAGTATTTACTCGGTGGTCCTAAGAACTATAATGGTGAGACCATCTTCGAGACTTCGAGTCAAAGACCTCTTCTCATACATTAAATTTTCATCATAAATCCATATCATTATAATGGTGTCAAATTGTTATATAGATCGTATTATGATACAATTTCAGATAGGATTACGTATTTCTAACGTGTGATAAAAACCTGACCACGGCATATAGATTTTCAGTTGGGATATAGACAGTTCGTACAGATCTAGATATAGCAAGCTCTTAATCCGCAGAGATTTTGAAAAAAAAAAAACTGAAAATGTATTTAGTTTGTCTATCTCTTTAATCTACAGACGAGTGACATCTACAGACGACAAATCTCTTCGGTTTCTATCATTGCTTACGTACTTCGGGAATTAGATATGCGTGTTCGCCCACATGGAAGACTTTAATTACTGACCGCGACTGCATCTATTCTATCTGTATTAGCTTGGCAGATTTTTTGCAAGAACACAAAATTTGCGGAGACGATGAACTAAATGGTAATTCCAATGAATCATTTGAAGTAAATAACATAATTGATGGGTAAGTAGGAATTCTATTGAAGGAATAGGTAAAAACTGAGCTGGTATTTAGCTTTGTTTGGTGATGTCAGATTTAAACGATTTATGATTTGTTAGGTAAGTAAGATAGAGTTTGCAATGGGTGATGTTTAAGATAATAATAATTTTATTCTGTTAGATCAGGGGTATCAGGGGGACCAGTTAGATGATTTTTAACATTCCGGCAGGCAAAAGCTTTGTATTGTATTAGGTAGAAGACAGAATGGCGATGCGATTGAAACTCTAGTTTCAACATGTAGGTAATTTATGTGATGTGGTGTAATATGTGATATGGGACCTTTATTGGAAAGCAATGGTTAACTAAAAGTTTCAATAATTTATTACTATCCAAAAATGTCGATACTGGCATTAATCAGCGACAAGGGGAACTAGAGGAGGGTGGCGTTTCCTATGCACTGGGACTAAACAAATGAAAACATGGTTTTCTTTCACTTTCAGTAGGTAAACAACAGTTCAGTAGGTAATTTAAAAATCATTATGTGGAAAGGAATTGGACACAATTTTATGAGTACAGTTGTACCTAGATCTCAATCTCTGTAGGTCCTATGAAGCCCTAGTAACAGGTGACTAATAATTTGCAAATTATGATGTATGGTGTCTTAGTACAACTAGAGGTGACTTTGCAGTACAAGTTATCCACAAATCATTGTCAAGGTTCTTCCCCTTATGGCTATCCGTAATCTGTAGTAGGTATTTAAGCGTAGGTACTCGTACATGTCGGCTATTTGTCATACATTGGCTCAGTGCCAGAGGTCTAATGGTTCTGTTATCTTATTGTTTACTTTTGGGTATTGACAAAACTTCTTTTGAATAACATAATATTTATCCTTTGGATTGTCACTAGGTTGACAGTGAAATGGGCTGGGCAGGTTTTCTTATTTTTTTCTTCTTTAGAGTATGTTTGATGAACAACCATGTTTTTATTACCTAAACTAACGTTTTATTAAATATGTTAAAATTAAATGGAGGTCAACAGAGTTGGATTTGATTTAGTTTAAATTAAGGTATTTTTATCTAGGATCTTTCCCACAATGCGAATTAATATAATAAGGATATTTTTTATATTTATTTCGGGTATATTCGCGCACAGATAATTCAAAATAGTCACTATTGAACTAACCTCGATGTTTCTATAATATAAATAAATGAGAATAATTATAAAACTTCTATAATGAGAACATTTTTACTATTTTTATAATATCTCCTGTGTAGTTGGCTAATCTCCATTGAGATAGGTCGCTGTGACCGACCCTCGGCCAGGGGGACATTATTCTGATATACAATAATTATTAAAAAGAACTTTTCTACGCCTGGTGCCAAGTGGCGAACAAAACCCTTAGAGTATATAAGAAAATATAGAGCAACCCTATAGAAGTATGAACTGTGAGCACGGGTATGAACAACGCGGCCGCGACACGAGCTCTGTTTGCGATCATACCTCGATCAATTGCGGTTCAACTAGGCTCCACGAGCGAAAAAGTTACATTTTAGCTTATATCATGGTTAACTGCTGAGTTAAATTTTGAAAAACGTCTAGAAAACATAACTTGAAAAAATGACATTTTAACATTTCTATGGTGAGACCTGCTTTCGCTCCACACAAGGCAATGTGGTTGACGTTATCACTCTATATTTTCTTGAATATTCTATGACAAAACCTAATATTATATTATATTGATTTTAATAGCGTGCATGCATTATAGTCTTTGAAGTTTCTAATATTTTTTTCGACAAATCGATCAAAACAAATCAGTGCTTGCTATGTCAATAATTTAGCGAAGTAATAATAAGGATAATATTACGCAAAATGGGCACACGAATATCTCTCAAGGGGAAAATCTGTGCGTAATGTAGGCATGTTTATTTCATCTGTCTGTCTTCAGCCTATCAATCATTGATGTCATTTTATTTAATAATGCAATTTTGTTATTTCCCGTGATAGGTACCTTCGGGAAGGAAAATGGCTTAGTCATGTAATTATTACGGAACTATTTAGGCTTATAGTAAGGCGTTTGTGACTTTTGTAAAGGACCAGGGGGCTTAACCAAGTTGACTATCTACAATCGCTAACGAATAGAAAACGAAAGAAATGTATAGGATTAGATTGTATTTGTTTGTTTTGACCACGTGACATATCGATAAAAGTAATGTCATCCTATACCTACATTTCTTTCTTTTTCTATTCTTTAGCGATTGTAGATAGTCAACTTGGCTAAGCGTTCGCTAATCTACTTGCTCCGGTAACTGGAGTCCGGTTGCACATTGAAGATATAAGATCAATTAATTATAGTTATGACAAAACCGCAACAAACCAGGTTAAAATGACATTACAAAGGTTCAGAAAAATATCAGTTTGATCGAAATAAGTTTTTTGACTTTTTCAATGTCATATTACTTTCTTAGTTAATTTAAGACACCACTGACTAACGGTAAAGGAAAACATCGTAAGGAAACTTGGACTTAATAGTCTGAAATCGACACGCAATAAGCTACCATGGTGATTAATGGCCTTTGCCCAGCTGTGGGACATTTACAGGCTGATTTGTTTATTTATAAGTTTTGTTAAATGAAAAAAAAGCTTAAAATTTTTATTTATCCCATATTTCAAAAAATTAAAATAAAATAATATTATTTAATTAATAATTAAACTAATGACAACGTTCTGTAAACTATGGGTTGTATCTGAGAATAAATGTATTTTATTTTATTTTTTATTTATTTATTTTCCGATCAAGCTGAAATTTTTGCTGAAACGTTGTAATGTGTTCTGTAATTGTTGTCTTGTTCTGTAATGCGAAATAACAGATTAAAGAGTGTGGTATACCATCCTCTCGCGTTTGACTTGCTACACTGATTGATTTTTTTATACATGTTACAGCACATGTAGCCTATTAAATATAGATAATTATTTTAAAGGAAATTTAAAAAACACAGCTGATACTGGCTGGATTCAAATCCACGATCTTCGAAGTATCGTGTCGACGCTCTGACCGCTAATCTACCGAATCCCACCAGAATCATTTGAAATTTCAAACTTCTTTCTACGCCTAGCGCTTTCTAAAATAATGGTGTCCCAGGATGTTTTCAATAAGAAGAAGTGTGAGATAGCTGCTTTTTGGAGATTTTTGATTCTAGGTGTATTTTAACTGCTGACTCCTATTAAGTCTGATCGGCCATCAAAATAATAGATTTCGTTTGTGTCTGCAAATTGACAGCCCAAAGGTTAAATATTTAAATAATCATTTGATTAAACGGTGAAGGGAAACATCGTGTAATGTCAAGTCTGAGGCGGGCGTGAACTTTGACACAAGTTTAACTATAGGTCCGTAAAGATTGACACAGATCTATTAATTACTAGTATTTGCCTGCGGCTTCGCCCGTGTGGAAGTCGGACCGGGACAAAAAGTTTCCAAAAAGAAAAACCGATTGCAACAGAACGGCACGTTGTAATCGATTTTTCTTTTTTCAAAATTTTAACTTAACGTTCGTTCTGCACGCCATAATGCGTTAATTAAAAAAAAGAAACTTACTTTGTCTTTGGATCTAAGCTTCGGAAAGTTAAACAAAAATCAAATAATAAATTGGGTAAGTTTAATAACATTACTATTAAACTATTTCATTATTTAAAGTTTTTTTTTGTTTAAGTATACAAGTATTACCTAACCCGAAAGATAATAAAAAAAATAGTTGTTACATTTGCTATCGGTACCTACGCCATATTTGTTTTCATCATAAAATAGAAAAGAAAATTAACAATAGTTACGATCCCCCGCAATTGGCTTGGGAAACGTTTGTACCGCGCTATTAACAAAATCTAGGTTTATTAGTTAGGTATTAATCTACGTTATTATTATGACTAAATTAATCTTTTAGTAATGTATGCGAATAATATGCCTACGCCGTGGCCTAGTCAAAGGAATTTGAACGTTAAAACGGTAAATAATATGAACATTATTTTGTAAGTTTCTAAAATAGGTATTGCGGTTAGGGTTGCCAGGTGTCCAGATTTTTACCATCGTATCCGGTAAAATACGATAAAATATATTGTCCGGCTTTTGTTAGGCTTTTGGTCAACCCGCCCCGTCAAAAAATGCCGAACGAAACAAAAGCGCGTGAGCGACTCTGTGAAAACCAGTGTGCAGGTTTTCAGAGAAAAATGTCCGGCGAAATCTGATCTTTGTCCGGCTTTTTTATTTTTGAGCCTGGTAACCCTGATTGCGGTATTATGATAAATAAATAATAAGATATTCTAAATACAAGCTGTGTTGATCGGTAACAGTGCCTATTCAGGGAGGTAACTATATCCCTGACATTGAATGGGCATGGATGAGAATGAATGAAACTCATACGACTAAAAGGGTGATGAATATATAGGGGGAGATCCTGATCAACAAAAAAATTGATGGATTGTGGCAGTATGATATGAATGAAATAGGAGTGAATACTGACTGCAAATAAAGGATAATCGAAGAAGAAAACATTTGGCACCGAATCCTAAGAAAGAAACATGGTATCAGGGCAGGCGAAAGGAGATTAAAAGGATTTTTGTCGTGACATGTCATTGAACAATACATTTTTTAAATGTGTCTCTTTCCGCTTTCATATTTTCATACGTTATGTTATAAAGCTAAGTAAACATAGGTACATTCATATAATATATCAGAAACTCTTTCAGTGATAAATTAATTAAAATCCATTAAAAAGTAATGAGAGAAAACCGACCCGTAACGACGCGCGACGGCAGGCGTCGAAAGCCCGACATTCAGCTTCCAATTTGACTTTTTTATGAAACTTAAAACGCTGTAGTTCCTAATGATCTAACTCATTATGCGTATGCGCTGTGAAACGTATAATTAAATCATTTATAACCATAACATCATCGTGACCAAAATAGCTATGATGTCACACTACTTTTTAAGAACTTTTTCAATTTTAATTTTTGCGGTTTATATAAAAGTAGATCGCCAGTGTGTCTTTCACGGTTGGTATTGTTTTTTTTACCCTAGAGTACGTCATAGCATCGAGGATGGGGTGACGTAATGTGTCGGAGGCACACGCCATCAAAAGACGCCGCGCGCCATCGCGTGACATAATTATTGAGTCTAATAAAATGTATGCGGTCATTAATTATTATGCGATTATTGGCAATCATTGTACCAAAGTATTTACAAGTTATAGACGGATTATGGACATTATTGTTGATTTTATCTACTGTATGTAGGTAAGTAGGTACAATACGTGCTGTAGTCGATTTTTTTTGGTCTATTTGGTGGATCGAAGGAGGGGTGAGAAAATTTGTACCGCGCGGGTGGACGTGATTGGTTGCTTAGTCGTAAACCTGCGTGAACTTTCTCCTACTATACTGCTTTGTGTTCAAGACGTTTGCCGGATATCTATAGTTTATTTATTTTCTGATTTTTCGTCTTTCTTTTTTGACTTTCCATAACTTAAATATGAATCGTAACACATTCACGTTCTTACTTCATTAGAAAAAAAAATGAAACGTGTTTAAATTAATTTATTTAAATAAAATTATTGCTATATACAAACCGAGACACTAATGACGAACTACTGTCTAATGAAGTAAAATTTCAACGCGCAGGCAAGTCAAGAGTTTTGTTTTGTGCGTGAAAACATAGAGAAAACGAATTCCCGGAAATGCATAATGGCTGCTTAGAGGAGGAAGAAACGGTAGCCCATGTGCTACTGAATTGCCCAAAGTTTGTCAGACAGGGCATCAGTATAATGAAACAACTTAACTATGTTAAGTGTTCGCGAAAGTTTGAGACTATATTAGCCCTAATAATAATAATAATGAATTACTGATGCCCATCAGTAATTCATTATTAACGCAGTACAGGTCAGAGTATAGACAGTCACCAAATGGTGGACCCAGTCCGGATCTGAACCGTCAAACTTTTTTTGGGCGGACCTTGACACAAAAATAAATTAGTATTCTTTTTAATTTATGTCACAAAATCGAAGTATATATGTGTTTACATTTTTATTCAATAATAAAATATATCTTGAAAACCAATGTAGGAAAGTAGTATTTGATATTTTAAAGCTTAGTTGATCACAATCATCTGCCGAGCTCGAGCGGACTCTGACAGTCTATTATATTTATAAAACGAATCTCCCATGAAACTCATAAGTGATCCCAGAGGATATACCTTTATTACAAGTTTATTACCTAACCCCTTAATATAATTTTTCTAAAGTCATTTAAAGATAGGCTCAGCGCGGAACACATTTGATCGCACAAGTCTTATGGTAACGTCGTGTATCGTGGTAAATTTTGGACTGTAGCTGTGGGATCTTGCCGTTTGGTTTATAGTTAAAAATAGGCATTCGATTTTAATCCAGTGTGTCACACTTATCATATTTTTTTACAATAATTGTTTAGTATTTATTGCTAAGTAGATACTAAGCGATGATCTAATTGCTTGCAAATAACTCCGGTATTTCACTATTGTGACTACATTTCTGTTGGTATTTTCCAGTTTTATCACGAATGCCTATCACGTTAATTGCTATTTTATTGTGATTTGCCGTAAGCAATCACGAATTATCTGACGCCGCCACTGCGTAATTAATGTAACTGATGTTTACATAGTGAATACCGTGGAGTGCCAAGTCAGAGGTCTCAGGTACAAACCCTAAGGCATTTGAATTTTTCCACCGTAGACCACAACACCATTTATCATCGAAGGATTTGTGGTCAAACTTCGGTATCTGTACCTACATTTTTATTTCAGAAAAAAAAACATAAGTTTATAGAAAAGTTATTCGAATACAAGCGGTATTTGAGTCCACGACCTTAAAAGGACCTTAAGAGGTTAAAGCCTTCAGTGGCTCTACCACTAAGGCCGTAAATTTGGAGTAGGGGTTGCCAACTTATCAAACGCCACGTTGCAACTTGCACGCCCAAAACACAGATGCTGACAGGTTCACTAACCGAGAACACGACAAAGTCACTTGGAGGCTTTGTCTTGAGGCTTTGGGAGGTGGATGGTAACCAGCCAGAAGCAGATTGAGTGTTGATAGCTGCTAGTTTGTTATCTTTGTCCCATCATTATTCGACTTTTACTATACGCAGACATAGACAGGCGATATTGGTACTAACCTTCCCCGATACCACACAGGGATGAGGGAGTAGTACTCGTACTAAGGCACAAAGACCAATTGCTTGACTCACGATAATCTCCAAAATTAACGCTAAAATGCATCTAAAACAGAATTGGTAATACATTCAGGTGGTAAATGATTGTCAAGTTATATTTTATGTGAAGTACGAGAGACACGCATTCGCTGCAAACCGCTCAACAATTTGTAGCTAAGAATTATCGAAATGGATCAAGTATTAGTTAGAGTGTAAATTAATTCAATTGGTTATTTATTTATGTTTATGCCAGGATCGTAGTAGGTCGCGTCATTTATTTGTCTATTTCTAGGACAGATTTCCAGTTCAAGAAATGTATGTATGTTTTTTAATTTTAACTGACTGGCTTTAATAAAATTCGATTGACTAGTTTGCACGGTTTAACAAGTATGAGAAATTTTTAAAAACTTAGTATCCTACTTCAAAGAGTTTAGGAAATATAGTTCTAGATTAAATTGTCTGCTGCTGACTATCTACTGTCAGCTCGAAAAATCTTCTAACCATTCCTTATGATCCTTAGTAGAAAGAGACATGGTGAGTTTTAGTAACTTAGTAAATAATATTAAGTGACGCTACTTAATATTATTTATTAAGTTACTAAAACTTGAATTATTAATAGATAGTATAATAACACACTTGCCTCTAAATGTCACCTTCAATATTAATTTAAGTTCTCTTAAATATTAATTAGTTTAATGAGATGTATGTAAATGTTGGCTGGCGGTAATAAATAATAGCTTGCTGGCAAAGTGAGCGAATTATTGAGTAAATTATATTTGTCACTTGATGTATCTATCTGCGTTGTGACTTACAAGTAATTCTGCTGTGACAGATCGCATTGGTTATTTAATTCTTAGTTTTTTATTGTTATTTATTTTATCCGTGCTAGGTGCAGTAAATATGGATGTTGCAGAATTGATATTGCGTTTAGAATTGAGATTAATGGTTTTAACATTAGATAAGATGTGTTATTACGATTTATATCCAAGGAATAAAGCAATCTGAAATCAACAATCTGCTTACTGAAATTGCAACAATTATACTCTGAGTATTTATATTCTATAATATTTAGTGAAACTTAGTGAAAATCCTGACAACTGTCCAGTTGTCAGGATTTTCAAGAGGAACTGATACCCTATAACCGGTTAAAGATCTTCATGACAACCGTGTCTTGCTCTCTGGTTCATGGGTAGCTGTCCACAGACTTAAACACGTATTCGTGTAATATAGAAACTTATTAGTTTCTATATTAAAATCACTGTTACTGACCAAACCATACATGCAATCCATTATTAAATAAACCAAAATGCTCTTGCCCCGACTTTGAAACCGCATTGTCCTCCATTATGACGTCACACCCATTGAACACCATGACTGATGGTGATTGGCTTTTGATTATCGGACAGTCTGACAGTTTTGCTTGTCACCTAGCCATGTCGTGAATAGATAATCGTCAGAGATAACACCAATGAGGTCATAAATTTTATCTGAATTTAGATCGCTTTCTGAGGGTTGGTATACGATTTGGAATTCAGAATACTTATTCAGTATGATCAATTCGAGTAAGCCATACTTGAAACTACTTACTATTAAATGGGTAATTATTGTCAGGGTTTTTTTTTGTACAAGTGTCAATTTACTACAATTCAATTATGATGTTTTGTGTCTACATAATGAAAATGCTATTGAGTTAAAAAGGAGTCCTTTGAGAAAAATAGAATAGAGAGAGAATGTGTGGTTGAGGCATTACAATAAATTATTTTAATTAGCCCATAACTCTCCAAGTAGGTCTTTACTATTTTCCAGAGGTTTCTTTCCGAATTGGAATTATTCATTCATGGTTTTGGACATAGTGTTCACGATATAATAAATTGTTGAACGCGCCTTCTAAATCATCCTGTATTCTGTGGATTCGTAACACAGTGCGGCATCGTATGTGATTTTGACTGATGGTTGTCAAGTGCCATAGATGTTAAGATTGTGTATTGTATAAAAAACGGTTTTAAATAAAAAGTTTTTGTCGTTATGTAATTTATTTAAACTATTAAAATACGTATATCAAGCTGTCATTATTAATACTAGGGATAAAATGAAAATTGTAAATCTTTATGTAGTTAAATATTAATAGGTACCTACGTGAAGGGTACACTAGTGCCCTTTTTAAGTGTGGAATCTGAGATTTGGCACACATTTTTAAAAAAGAAACACTTATTAAATAATAATAATAATACTTATTATTACACATTTATGACACATTCTTTCAAATAATATTATTCCGTCCGTATCTAATAATTCCGTTAAAAGGTTGTTTCATTAAATTGATTATTTAAATTGATTCATTAAATTGTTTCATTAAATTGTTTCATTAAATTGTTTCATTAAATTGTTTCATTAAATTGTTTCATTAAATTGTTTCATTAAATTATTTCATTAAATTATTTCAAATTTATTTGCGAAATTAGATTAAGGACTTAGCAAAGTTTGTAGTGAAGTATTTCACTTCTTTTCAACCTATTTTATTAGACATGATTGTCTTCATATTTAACTCAATAGGTTACAACACTAGCAGGCAATAGCCAAAGGCAATTACCCCACTACAAGTAAGTGGGTGTGTTCTCGCGTATCTTTGCATGTATCTTGACTAAAACACATAAATCCCCTGTACTTATGCACGTTGCACTACAATTAATAACGAATGAAATTAGCTAGGTGGTGCTATTAAAACAACTTATGTCAGGTGCCTATTAAGTGTTGAATTGGTACCTGTATAATAAGTCATTGTTATCTTGGTTTAAACCATGTTTAAACTCGTTTGTTTGGGTTCAAATCGAATTCATGTTGGGGTGTTTCTGCTTTCGGGATGTATTTACTTACAAAAATAATCATTTCATAATATCATTTCATTCACTGTTTGTATTCCTTTATTTATAGCTGGCGCCTAGTTTAAATGTAAAGTAACTAATAACTTGTCTTGTTTAGCGCTTGTCTAATTGTCTTCTAACAAGTTTGTCTCTGCCTAATATCATGTTCTTACTAGCAAAAGCACTTACTGAATCAGGTCGAATTACCAATTATATTATTATTAAAACAGTTGAAAGTCAAATAATTGAGATTTATTGTTTGGATGATTTCTGTGGTAGAATTCGTATGGTAGAATTTTGAAATCCTCAGTTGAATTGTTCTTTTAAAATTCGGTCTGTTTTAATTCTTTTTGGTTTCGGATTTTTAATTCTTAGTGATGTAAATTTTGATTAGTAACCGAATTGTTCTCTTCATGAGACAATTTAATTGGCAATTCAAGTAAATTGTCAATCAAATTGTATTGTGGGAAACAAATTTAACCTAAACACTTGCTACGTCTATTTATCTTTGCCTTAAATTATAGATAGGCAATATCCCAGATCAACACATAGGATACTTTTATCCCGGTTCAATCTTCATGCGGGCGAAGTCGTGGGCAAAGGCTAGCAATAAAAAACTAGGCTTAAACTTACACGTGTTCCATAAAGAAAACGATAAACGGCTATTTTTGACCAATTAGCATTTATTATGTGATATCAAATGATTTGATGTCACCCAAAACGATGAAATTATTCATACTACATCATTATACGACCATATACTAAAAGTAATACATAAGTCACCGTTACGTTGTCGTGATTAGGCAATAAAATCGGTTAAAATAATATATACCTCGTCTGCGATACGATCGACGAGCCCAAACCCAGTAGTTTCCACTACTCGTTGACTCATACAAAACTGATAGAACCACATTCGATTATCTTTTGCGTCTTTCAAATTATTCTATCATAAAAAACTTTGACAAAAAAAGTTAAAGTGCTCTCTTTTAGATTGTGTACACGTGTTAATTCAATATGCCGTCATTTATGGTGAAAAACAATGTTATGATGTCACTACCTAAAATGGTCGGTCAGTGTGGCCACGGATTTTAAAACTTGGATAAGAATTTCATCTTTACTGCTTAATTAATGGAAATAGTTTGTAAGTATTAATATATCTATTGTTAAAATAGAACATGACCGAATTTGCATTGTCGTTCATTACGTTCAAAAATCTCTTTTGATTTTATCTAGAATAAAAAATATTTATAAATATTGTTTAGTTAGTTTCTTTTCTTGTGGATATGTTTTACAAATGATTAATTTTGAGATATTCAGCACCATGTAGGTTGTGGTAGGTTCAACTCCAGCGGAGGTGGTAGGCGGATTTGTAACAGCATTGGATGTATAGTGGGTCGATCACTTTACTTTATCATGTACCTATTCTATAATTATGTGAACATAGTACATAAACTACGTTGTACGTTTTGGCAAGCAGCTGCACATTTTTTACACAAAATGATCTGGTTTTACGTTTGAGTATTGGGATTACTCTATGAATTCGATTCAATCGTATTCGTGATTTATAACGGCCATTTACAAAAAACGTGGTAATGCTGCCAAGTTTGTTAACATGGTATCCGCAATTTCTTATGAAATAATGTATTAATCGGCCTCTGTATATTAGGGCGTGCTTTAAATTTTCATGTTTATGTTTTCTTTTAATATTTATTTTAAAAAATAGTGATTTACCGAACTAGCGCAGGCACCTGAAATTTTCTTGAAATTTTCGAAAATCTTCATACATAATATTGCTTCATCGGATATTTCGTAACCTAGGGCAATAGGAATTTTATACTTACAGACGTGACTAGACGATTATGACAATTATATATTCGAGTCATAGATACTGCAATGATTGATTTATCAGTAGGAATATTTATGCTGATGTCAGAATTCGTTGCTTTTTACAACGTTTACGCATTTGTGTTCACAGGAATCTATTTTATAAATTATGTATCTATGTAATTTTAATAATTTAATAATAATAATAATATCCTCCTGACCGAATTTCGGTCACAGCGGCCAATCTCAACGGAGATTAGCCAAATACGCAGGATATATTATAGTGCACAAGTGTGTGCGCAAACACAGGTGCACTCTCTATTCCCTCACTCTCATAGTCCGATGGGACGGCCTTCCGACACGATCGGAGAGAGATCAGGCGCAGGGCCAACGGCTTTACATGCTTTCCGAGGCACGGAGTAAGTGATAATTAATTTAGAAAACACACATAACTTACGAAAAGTCAGAGGTGTGTGCCTTGGGTTCGAACCCGACACCTCTGACTTACCAGTCAACGGTCACAACCACTAGGCTATCACGACTCACAATAACTGAATACTCACAATATTGAATAATTTAATAAGTAAGTACCTAATGTAAGTGTAAGAGGCATTTATAATAATTATTGTGGATTGGTACGAATACTCAGTACTCTCTTGATTTTTATTACTATTCATATTAAATATTTAAATCGTAAATGATTTTGCATTATTTTTAATTTAATAATAATGTTACATCCACAAAAATCGTGCAATTAAATATAAATATAAATGTCTAATCCTGTCGTAAAGAATCTAAGACCTCTCTTCAGCAACAAGCTAGTACCTATTTAATAAAATAACATCACAAAAATGTTACGTTAAAATAAAATAGGTAAGTATAACATAATTTATGGTCTTGATAGGTGTTCGTTAATCCTGGCCGCAATGTTTGAGTTGCATGCCCGACACTCACGCGCACCTTATCTCGCATCAACTAGTAATTATTATTGACTACTATCGGTTAACACTACTGTTAGGGAATAAACTAGTTTTCATTTAAGGCTCAGTTTATGCTAAGGTTTGTCATGGAAATGTTTGTGTAATCGACTGGAAACAAGGAGTGGTGATATCGATGTTTTTAAATTTGGTGTTTGTGTACAATTTTGGGCTTATATTTTTAAAAAAACCGGACAAGTGCGAGTCGGACTCGTACCACCAAAAGTTTCGTAAGACTACATTTTTTTGTGATTTCACTGCGGGTTAGCGATTTCAGATCATTAAGTCCAGGTTTCCTCACGATATTTTCCTTCACCGTTAGTTAGTGGTGTCTTAGGGTCTTAGATTAACCAAAAAAAGTACATATGACATTGAAAAAGTCACATTGGTATATGCTAGGTTTGAACCCACCACCACGTGCTTGCAAATGAGCCACCTTGATACTTCAGGACACGGCTATAATAATGGCCACAAATCTAGTGTCTGAGAAGTTTGCTGGGGGTGGCATTTAAATTTTTTTGTTAGTAACAATAATCATAATTAACTATGTTAGTGTCAATCAGATAATAAAATCAAATTAGTTTAAATGCAATTTAAGTAATAAAATCAAATTAAATGTCAATATAATAAATTAATTAATTTTATTAGGTTCATTATTTATTTAAATTAAAATCCTTCTTTAAAAATTTGACTCTCAATAATAAACCGTCTATAAATATTACTCATGTAGCCTAATAAATCTCCCTAGCACTCCACACGATTCTGGCCTCCCAGCAATCTTCAGGATCAAAGGAGGAGAGAGGAGAGGAGAGTAGAGGAGGAAAAACTTCAGGATTCCGTTGCGGCTGCCCTGAATTCGGCGTACCAATGATGATGATTTTTTGCGCATGAAAGCAAAGAAATTGTCTACAATGACAAAGATTATTTATTTGTATGAAACATTTGTACACATAAAGCAAAAATCACATCAGTTGTTAAGAGGATATACATACCTATATCTACCCTCGCGTTATAGAACGTGCATAGAACCTGTATAAAAACACGTGGGCAGTTTATCAGCCGTTTAGGTACGTGAATTTCCATAGAAAAAACTACTGGCAGCTAACTTCATGGACACTAGGTCCCGGCGCAAGTACCTATTTTACAGCGAAGTCGCTCAGCTTGTACCTCACAATCCGCTTTCTGTATGACACGGACGCCGTCTTTTCGTAATTAATATCGCGTATTAATATGTTAGATATATGTCCTCGCCTTAACAAGGACGATATTATGGGTTATGACTTCATTGCACAAAAACTCGCTCGCAACAAACGTGCCGAACCATTCAGAAATCCAGTTTGTATGACAGATATGTCGCAATCAATTTATCTGATCCAATTCAATAATCGGCTAATGATACCTTTGTTAACCACTGGGTTACCTATAGGGTTTGGATTATAAATTGATTAAATACTGCATCGCGTTCGAACTTAAGAGGAGTGTCCTCCGACCGCGCTCCATACAAACGAAGTTTAATGGTAATTTGAATTACCTTAATTAAATTTTTTTTCTGTGGTTTGTCTGATTTCAGAAAAATATTATTTTGAATGGAATTTTGACAAAAAATATATAGGTACCTATTATAGTGGAAATCTCAGACAAATCAGACATAAATATTTTGTCTCTAGATCTTGTTTACAATTTTAATTGGGTAGTATTCAAGTCAAGATCTAACTTCAATTAAGGGATATATAGTTATATACCTACTAGCTGCCCCGCACGACTTATTATTTTACCTGTACGCTTTTTCTACTCTACTCTACACTACACTACCCTACCCTACCCTACCCTGCCCTACCCTACCCTACCCTACCCTACCCTACCCTACACTACCCTACTTTTCTCTACCCCTACCCTACTGAACCCCTACTCTACCCCTACCCTACACTGCCTTACTCTACCCCTACCCTACCCTACTCTACCTCTATCCTACCCTACCCATACCCTACCATACCCTAGAGGTATAATTTCATTTTGTTTTCTTGTAAGTATTCTTCTATGGAGACAAATCCAACAAATCAAAAACCAACCTACAATTTCATGACTTCAACTTTGAAAATGGCAGAATATAATTCAAACTTTTATTTTCTTACCATGATTAAAACATTATTTTCCTACACAATTTACAATTAATGGGTAATAAAAATACCAATTACACACATCTCTTAGTACTTTGCGCCATTTAATGCATAAATACATACATTCATCTTTCATGTACAACAAGATAACATTAAAATCAAAGGCACACCGCGTTTATTAATACATTATTTATAAATAATGCGGCCTTAACTAATAAGTTATAATTTATAAATAGTGCATGAAGTTCACAGAATCGCTTCAAATTATATATTATGTTAAAATTCTTCTATGTAGTGAGAAAACAAGGGGATTTCCTGAATGAAGATTGTCAGAGATATGGTTTATTTATTTATTTACCTATTCAGTACAGTAGTTTGCAATAGACACCGAATAATAAGATAAATAATATTCCAATAATACTTAAATAGAAGTCATCACTCAATATTCTCACAGAACCTCAGACTTTATAAAAAAAAATCACTGACATTTCAAACTTCTGTGTGTAAGTCAATAAACTATTCCAAAAAATTCTGTACAACTTACAATATTTTATTTATATATTCTCAAAATATCGCGTTATCTAACATCTGCCACTTTTACACTGTCTGGGAGCCGGAACTGAGTCAGTCAATGTATTAATATTATCTCCGGCGATGGCAAAATTAAATCTGCACTAGAATATATCTAACGGGGTGTATAGAAAATAGATTAATGCAATATCGGTTGGCGCTGTCTGATAACAGCAACTCCTTGCCAAATTTTCGCTGCGCGCATTATGACGCGCGTACGTTTGCGTGTTTCCATTGTCCACTGTATTTGTAATGTTTTATCTAAATTTGTGTCTGTTTAAGTAGAATGATAGCTTAGTGTATAGCCTTTGGACTGCCCAGTCAAAGGAAGGTTCGAAACTCAGGCATGCACCTCTGACATATTTATATCACTTGCTAAAAGAGTAATAGAAAACATTGTGAGGAAAACAGCATACCTGAGAGATTTTGTAACAGTGTGTTAAGCCATGTCAGAGGCGTAAGGACGGTTTAAGAAGAAGAAGCAGTGTCGCTTGCAGTCGGCGACTAGCGGTTTCTGTATATTGTCTAGAAGTTCCATCCCTTTTTAGGAGTTTACAGTCAGCGACATAAATCCATTAGCATGATATGTTTACAAGGGTGAGTTGCATGTACTAAATTAACAATTTCTTAAATTTCTTAGTGTAACTCGTTGTTAATTTGTTGTCTTATCTGTACCTTGATAATATTTAGGATTTCATACATCTACTCTTTTAGAGTTTAAGCATTGCTAGAGCTGGAAGAAGCTGCATCGTCAAGAGCGTAGCTCTTAAATTGATGATGATTTCCTCTAAATTACGCGATGACACGAATGAGATCCTTAAACTTTTTGGTTTGAAATTCACACATTAGATTGTATGTTAATAGGTGCGAAGGAATAAGAACATTGAGTGCTAATGGACTTCTGTCTTTTTACTGTACATGAGTGATCCTAAACTCCGATCTCAAGAGTTATGGAACTGTGCTAGTACCTACATCATATGGATCGATGACTCACTGTTTATTCGATTATCAGACATCGTTTTGGTGATCTCGAATAGACGGCTGGATACTAAATTGTTCGCATCCGCGGGTGAATATTATGCATTCGCTGTCTATGTATGCGTCGGGTTTTGTGGAATAATAGCGTTTAGTAATTGATTAGCACGATAGATTTAGGTTATTTTGAGAAGTAAATATTGATTCTATTAGGATTATGCGGAATTGGAGTTTTGTTAGAATTTATTGAGCAGACTTCAATACAAACATTTATCGTTAATAATAGGTCATTACATTCACATTTCTTGGTTTATTGAACTAAAATTAAGCTTCAAAAAAGTTTCTAAAATGTGATTTTTCATTGTGTAGCCAGCAGCTTCTTAATGTTGCTAGCCACCTCGCGGAGAGTACTTGGGTTGCCGAAGTACTTAGGCCTGTATAAGGCGAAGCCTGGGCATTTTAGTAGCACATGCGCCGCCGTCTCGTCCTCCTCCATGCATGCTCTGCACAGAGGGCTGTTGTACTCGATGCTAATAACATGACGAAAAAATACAGGGTGCTATTACTCTTGAATCACGAACTCAAACCTGATCCTGTCTGTAAATGTCTGTTCGAACTCATTGCAAAGTTCGTACTGCAGCGTGTGCCATCGTATGCGGCGAGAGCCAGGACGCGTTGTTTCCTGGCTGATTAAGGAATTTTAGCATAGTAAAAACAGAATTAATATTAGGTAGGTACGTGATTCACGAATAGGCTTCCTGGAGTAACATATTATAATTTGTAACACAGCAAAGGACGGTAGGTCAGTCCCCAAAAAAATTACATACTCAGTGCTCGGGCATGCGCCACTCGAAAGCAGTCTGATGAATTGCAGACAATTCGTCTTTTCATTCATCCATTCGTACACATTTCTTAAAATAGCGGCATAATATTAATTTGTATAGTAAATTTCATTGGCGCCAGTCCACTCCGTATATCAGTTAGATAATGTGTTTATGATAACACTAAAATGTATCGTCAACGGTTGTTAGTTGTACCACAACTACCTTAATGTAATAGAAATAAGTACTATTTTCCAATGATACTAACGCTGACGTGCTGACTTCACTTACCGTGGTCTTAATTTAGATCTAATATTATTATGAAGGAGGATTATTGCCGCCATTCCATTATTATTACTAATATCAATCATAATAACGCTATTTACAACTGATTTATTTAAAGATTTATGATCATGACTCTTGAATTCATCACCTTTTAATCATTAACTTCTACTTTTATGGTAATAGACAAATAACCTGGTGACAGAGTTATTGAATCACCCACAAGCTTCTGATATGGCTTTTCACACCATTGAAAACACTTTTGAGGTGTGCTAGTTTCTGTAACAGCCTAGGCATGAACCAATGTGACTTTTTCTATGTGATAGGTACTTTCTTAGATAATTCTTAGATCTAAGAAATCAGTGGTGTCTTAACACCACTGACTAACGGTGATGGAAAACATCGTAAGGAAAGAAATCGCCAACTCGCAGTGAGCTAGCGTGGTAGAAGAGGCCTTTGTTCTGCAGTGCCAGCGGTAGGCTGGTTTATAATAGTCTAAGTACCTATAATAAAAAATGTGTAAGTATAATAGGTAAAGTCATAAGCAAAATTCTATATGCATTTGGCGGAAATTAGGTAAGTGATTATCTTCTGACCTACAGGTTCAGTTTATAGAAAAATATACAACACGAAGTGTAAATATCTATTGATACTAAAAATGCAATATTTTTGCCTTTTTAAGTAGGTATGCGTTCCTTTTAGAATTGGCTTTTGAAAAACTCTACATGTTTACATAATTTATTCAATTCAACTTTTATTTATGGCAAATGAGTCTCGGTAATGTGAACCGGGCGTTTCTGCCTATGTCAGAGGTGATGGAGAAGCGTGTGTTAATAATGAAAAAAAAAGTAAACTTGAATGAGCTCGTAACTGGTAATTGTAAGGTAATGTCAATGCGGCGGCGGCGGCGCCGCAACACAACAAAATGATTATTTATTTAACACAAATAAAAAATAAAATAGTACTGAACTATTTTGTCTATTAGTTGGCCTATTTGTAAGATTAGCTGTAGGATTTACTTAAACGTGAATAACAAGTCAGTCTTTGACATCTAAACATTGTCAAGCAGGTATGTGCCGATTATTCACATTGTTATCTCATATATGCACAGATTACCCCCTACACCGTACCCTTTTTAAGACTATTGCGCGCATGGAGGAGTGTGATACTTGACATAATAAAAGTTTATATAGAGAAAAAGTGCAGAAAGCTAAAATTTATGAAAAAAAATATGACCACTGACTGGGGCACTTCTTAGTACCTACATAAACAATTTAAAGAATTTGAAACGCGCATTAATTAGTGCCTTACTAGCGTTGTAGCGCCCGGTGCGAGCTTGTAAACTGCGCTCATGAATCTAAAACTTGGTCATAGTAGGTACCTACGGTCATTTTTGCGACCCTGTAGGGTCTGCGCCTGAGCAGCGCCGGCACCGCTCTAGTTACGGCAGCGGTAACAATAATGAGAATGAGCCTGTCAAATAATCTAAATTTAAAATATAATATCCCTTTTGCTGCGGAGATCAGATAGGCAGTCGCTCCGTAGAAAACTGATATTCGGCTGCATCTAGTTAGATTAGCTGACCCCAACAAAGTTTAAAAATAATAAGTCTAGGAGGATGAGGAGGAGGATGATGAATACTTAAATGAAAAAAAAAAAAAAGGATTTTTTTCTTTTTTTTAAGGATTTTTGGCCATATAACCAAAGAAAAGTTTAGCTTCCTAGCTAATAGAGCCTCCTTGGCTTCCACTGGAGTCATCACTGTTTACATCCATCCGGAAACATTCCACAAAGCAAGTTACAGAAGAATGTCATACGTCTATTATTTGTTATGCTAAACCGTGCGCTGGCGCATTAAATGTCATGACATAATGACACTTTGCCGAGTTAACGCACGACTGAACACTACAAATTACAGGTGCAATTTAACCGAGAATTGTTTGTTATGAATTAATGTGTGTGGGGCGACGGCAGGCGCTAATTATGTTGATTTTATTGACGCCCGCGTAAACGCATCTATAGAGCTTATTAAATTGTTTGTTCTACGGGGTAGTGGCGCTACGTTGATATGTAGAGGAGCCCTTGTATTGAGAATTTAACTGTCATTACATTAGACCATAACAAACATTTAAAAAAGAATATATATTTTTATTATTCTCATTTATTTAATACTTTACACATAAAAGACCTTTTAAAATCTTCTATACTTATAATAAATCTGTAGAGATGCCAATTCTGTACATTAAATATATTTGAAAAATAACTATCAGGGGGTGATTAGGAATCGATACTGATGCCAAAAATGCAATCAGTAAAATTTTTGTCTGTCTGTCTGTCGGTCTGTATATTCGTTATAGAAACCAAAACTACTCGACGGATTTTAACGAAATTTGGCACAATTATTCTTTATACTCCTAGGCAGGTTATAGTATACTTTTCATTACGCTACGATCAATAGGAGCAGAGCAGTGAAGGGAAATATTGGGAAAACGGGAGAAGTTACTCCATTTTTTAAGCTTCCGTCGCGTGTGCAGTCTTAATGGTTAAAGCTACATAGAAATCATGTATAACGGAAATGTTCACCTTAAAATTATATAAATATATTTTTTGACAGCATATGTCTATCTTTTATGGTTGACTCACAATAACACCTGAAACTTCCGATAGCTTAGCAATTCGGAGCTTTCTGATTATATTTGTCTACTCTTACGTTGACAACACACTCACTCATTGCTAATTAAAAATTAAAACTTATTACCTATTCAATAAAAAAAGAATCATATAAATCGGTGTAGAAACACCAAAGTTATACATGAAATACGGTAATAAGTCATCGCGCGTGAATACAGAATCATGCTATAAGGATTATTTTTGTGTATCGGTTGCCGCTCAAATTTTAACAGGTTGCGGTGCAGGAGAAACCGTCTTTATTCCCAGAATACCAATAATACCAAATAATTTTCCATTCCAATTTAAAAGGACGCAATTCCCAGTATCGGTGTGTTATGCAATGACAATTAATAAGGCTCAAGGGCAGACTTTTCGTGTTGCCGGAGTAGATCTCGGTGTCAGTTGTTTTTCGCATGGTCAGTTATACGTAGCTCTTTCCCGTGTTAGCAGTGCTAGAAATCTTTATTTTCACGTGCTGGACGGGTCACCTTTCAATAAAGTTTACCCGAATGCTTTGCGCTGAAGTATTTTCGTTCTATAGGTACTTAAGACTCATGAGAACGTGATCTAAACAATATTACCAATACATTAACTTAATAACACACAAGGAGTTACACGCTGACGGAGTCGCGGCCACAGCTATCTATACTTTTCTGCCGGAAGTCACTATTCCACGCGGACGAAGTCGCAGGCAAAAGCTAGTAATTAATATAATATAAAAAATAAAAATAAAAGTACCTTTTGTTGTTTTTCGGGAACAGTACTTTTTTATTGATAAAAGATATCCTATGTCCGTTTCTGTAAATCTGACAACGTATATGCAAAGTTTCAGGACAATTGGTGCAGTAGTTTAGGCGTGAAAAGCAAGCAAACAAACTTACTTTCGCATTTATAATACATATTAGCACAAAACACCGGTGATATTAGTAAGGATTCTTACTGTTATCTGGAGCTTTCTTATCGACTGGTCGTTATTGTGCGTTTAATAAGACAAACAGTGCGTGTGTCTATTTACCCCTTTAAAGAATGTAGTTATGTAGGTGTGACACTTTAGTCAAATCTAAACCACACACACATGACGTCATTGACCACATCAGCGCGAAATTCTCAAATAATGAATCCGCCATAAATTACTCAACGAAATTATGTGACATTAATGTCTAAAATAAGTTAGCTATGTCATATTATTGTATTGTAAGGGGTTTTTTAGTATGTTCGAGGCAAATCTTGCTGTCCTCAATGAAATTTTGCATGCTTGTTCAGCTCTGATGACAATACACTAAAATGGTAGAAAAAACCTGATGCTGCAGCCAGGATTGTGTCCTCACGACTCAACAATTATTCATGGTCATGAAATTATTTAAAAACAACTTTGTTTTAAAAAAACTTATTTCTTTGTACAAAAAAAAACAGAGTTCCTTGAAAAAATAACCGAGATATTTTTACACGTACGATTCGGAAATACCGACACGTAGGTAGGTACTCAAACATATTGAAGTGGGTCTGAAACGTTGAATAGGATAGCTAATGATGGCGACCGGATATGCATTCAGTGATCATTACATCACTAATTCAAGGAAACCGGGTAACGAAATGTAAAGTTAAACCTTAATGATGAATTATTGTGAGCATCAAAATTGTGTTAGGGTGAGTATACACTGAGCGGGCCTACAGGCAGGCGATGGAGCTGCGAGGCGCGGTTGCAGTACCCGTCCGATACAGTTCGAGGAACACTCAGGGGGGAGACGTTTTTAGTGGATGCGAGCCCCACTTAACCGACGGTCCATACGGACGAGCGGTATGCGGTAGGCATTTTGGACTCCCCCCGGCCAAAAAAAAATAAATAAAGGATGAGTCTCTAAAGTCTAAAGTCCCTAGAGCATTTACTTGTAACAGGGCATCGAGCCTTAAACGAACCGAAGTTTGAGCTCGCCGCTCGACGCTTTCTTACAACTTTCTAACAATCGCAGTGAACCGACTATTCAACAAAGAGTAAATGTAAAATAGAAAGAAATGTTACATACCTAAATGTTAATTAAGACCAAACTCTATAAGTTTTATTTAAATAATTATAAAAATATTTATAAGTATACTAATTAAATGCTCAATTGTCGACAGCATTACCTACGTCAAAAAAATTAGTTAATGGCACGGCTTAATTACTTAATATACGACTTAATGAATTAACAATAATGCTCAAACTTAATTGATTAATAATATGGCTTAATTAAATAATATTACAGCTTAGTTAATTATTAATAGGACTTAATTAATTAATAATAAGGCTTATAATAATTCCAAAAACGGTAGTCACAAACTTGCTTCCACCACCACGCACTGGATCAGCTGACTGGAATGCTCTGAATCTTGAGCAGTAGAAACTTTTGCCCAGCTGTGGGACAAAATTAGTTAATCTAAATACTTATAGTATAAAATATGTGTCCCCAGTGCCTGTTGGTGGAGGTGTCGGGTGGATTGTAACCGTGCTTGTGTTTATCTCGGCGTTTATAAGGCTTCCAACTTGGCTTAACGACCATCTAACGGCTCTTTTTTAATAACTGAAGACGTCATGTTTTCAGTTTATATCACGCAATATACAAATTAATTGCACACTAGTGTCAAATAAAACAATAATCAATAAACAGTGACGTCACGGCTCTTTATTTGGTATTAGAGCGGCGGTTTGCGTCAATTCTAATCGGTTAGCCCGGTGGTCCCGATGCCAAATGTGCCCAACTTGGAACAGAAAGGTTCAGCATATTTTTAATGGTTGGTAGGTACTTGTATATATTAAAGCTAGTTTTATCCAGCGGCTTTGTTCCTAAAGTTCCAACTTTTCCGGGATAAAAAGAACCTTATGTCAATCTCCGACCAAATATCAATGCAAAAATTTGCAATCCGTTGCTCCGTTACAGCGTGAAAGAAGGATAACACCAAAATATAAAATGTATTAGATTGTGGCAAAGTGAGAGAGCTACCTTGCACAGCGAGGCTCAGGATCACGAGAGACCCCTTTACAGTCTCTCCAGGGATGTGTCTAACAGGCGTTGCGCAGGGGAGGTTCCGGAGCTGGTCTCTTAAGGCGCTGTGCACAGTCAAAATAGGCTTAATTAAACAGTTTTTTAGCCTAATGTATACATTTTAGAGTAGCAAAAAAAAGATATGTTATTCTCTATCATATTTATGAAGGAACTCACGGCTTCAAAACACGTTTTTGGTATTTTTTTTCGATAAAAAAAAATCTTAAAACAACCATTAAAATTAACATTCCTGCAATTTTATCTCTATTATTTATAAACCAATCTTGATGAAATTTATAACAGTTACGTAATAAATAATAATAAAGGGAGCCCTCACTTGTATTTATCGATTGAAATGAGATATTAGTAGGAATTAATATATTTACTGATAAATAATTCGGACGAGTCGAACCAAACGTCACGCCATTATCCCTTCTCTTTCATTTCTACGCGGAGCGACAGTGACCGCTGAGGCGCGCTGCTAGACGGACTCATGTCATTTTGTTCCGCCCCCGCTTAGAAATTATTTACGTATCTTGTTTGTTGTTGAAAGCTGTATATTGGGAAATGTAAATTCGTCACTAATACCGTCCAACTGGTTTAGTGGTCTTGAACGTTGCACATGTGACCTACGAGAGTGACCGATTGGTAGTTCCATCCCCGCATCGAGCGATACTTTTTGTTGATTATCTTATTTGAAATAATTGTTATTAATTATTATTTTACTTTTTTTTTCTATTTTCTTGTCTGAAATAAATGTTCAGTATTTATTTTTGTTGAATTTCTTATTTTTAAACAATTATAATGCAATTTTAATGGCTTTTCTTTAGAGTACCTAAAAAGTTTTTTTTTAAATAAATAGTTTTTTACTTTTTGTCTATTTTTAGTTTGATAAATATAATATAGGTACATAAAATGATTGTTTATACAATTTTACATTTTTTTTAATTTTGCACAATTTTGATATAATCTTTTCTAGAAAATAACAATTATTGTTTCATTATTTTAAAAATAAGAAAAAAAAATTATTAACATAAATATTTTAAAAAATAACAAAAAGAATATTAATTTTATAAAATAAAATGTTATTTCCTTTACAAAAAGAAAATATGTAGGTGTAAGTACCTACTTATTATTATATTGTGTATTATAAAAATACAAAAATGTACGATGTCTGACATCTAAATCAGACAACTACCATATAAGCTTCTGACAGTCAAGGAGATATGTAATTTGATCACTGTCATTACTGTCTAAATGGTTTAGCGGTCTAGAACGTTGCTATAGTCTAACCATTACAGACAATGAATCGAGTTCGATCCTGCAACGAGGAATACTTTTTGCTGATTTTCTTATTTGTTATTTTACTTTTTTTATTTTTATATTTTTATTTTTGTTGATTTTCTTATTTTTTAAACAATTATAATGCAATTTTAATGGTTTTTCTTTGGAGTAAAAAGATTTCTTTTTTAAATAAATTGTTTTTTTACTTTTTGTCTATTTTTTTGTTTGATATAAATATAATATATGTACATAAATAATTATTTTTAAAATTTTACAGTTTTTTTTTCAATTTTGCACAATTTTGATGTAATCTTTTCTAGAAAATAACAATTATTGTTTCATTATTTTAAAAATAAGAAAACAAAATTATGAACATAAATATTTTAAAAAATAACAAAAAGAAGATATGTAGGTAATTACTAATTATTATATTGCGTATTATAAAAATTGAAAAATATACGTTGTCTGATAGGGTTCGAACCTAGAGGTTGCCGCGGGCACGCTCATTTCAAGCGGGCCATAGCCATGATAGGTCAAATGCACTTGTGATATTATTGACGAAATTACGCTTTTATTTATAATGGACGTTACGCAATGGCGAGTTTTGCGCGATGCCTCGCAATCTATTTTTTGCTTCATGCTTGCAATAGACGGAAGGGGCGGGACCCATGGGCGGGGCGGATCGTTCCCACTTCATCCTGCTTCACCCCCTTTGTAATACCAAACTTGACTGTGCACAGCGCCTTAAGAGATGGTGATCACCGGGGTGGTTTTATTGAGGTAAGAATCCCACACTCCCCGGTCTCTTCCCCCGGAGACCGGGTGCCTTTTGAAGGTTTCCCCCGTAAACAAAAAAAAGACTAATTGATAGGTCCGGTCGTAGGGACAGGACTATTTAATCGAGATCGGGACTCTGTCGGTCTCGATTCTGTCGGGAGAATCGGGACGGGGGTCAAAGTGGTCATGTGCTGTTAAAAACTACCAAATATACAATCATCTACAGTCTTGGACACTACATCAATGATTGTCGTCATAGCTACTTACGTTTATGGTTATACAAACAGGAAAACTATGTTTGTTTAATGTTATTTATGCTGTCTTCTTATTGCGTGCAATACTACATGTTATTGTCATAATTAATTGCCTCTTATGCCTAACTGCTAAATGTTGGTCCTTAAGTTTGGACAACTAAAAGCTATTTGGTCCCCTGTCAAAATATATCAGAGGCCAGGATTTAGCAGAAGTGCTGAATTCTTTTTTTTTCACTTGACACTAAGTTGTTGACAACAGTCATATCGAGGACCATTTATCAAAGAAGAAGAAAAATCCAGGTACTTAGTTATAAATGCGAAAGTTGATGATTATGTACGATGGTTGGATGATGGTCTCCCATCGCTGGTCTGCTGGCAGAAATTTCCTTTAGAAATAAGCAGTGCCTTTGTATATAAGGTGCTTCTAGATTATCTGCCACGGCTGCAATGGGAGAAAGTATTGGGTATATAGATTACAATAGTGACGAAATCTCGTACCCCGGAACAGTAAAAAAAAAATGGAGCAGAATTAGACCTATGCAATAAAACGCAGGCAAAAGAAAAAAAATTATGACGATAGATAAAAAAAATTACTTCACTATTGTAATATAAATAACCAATATTATCTCCCATTGCAGCCGTGGCAGATAATTTAGAAGCACCTTATATATTTATCATATAATATGTTTTCTTTTTGTATTTTTGTGGGTGTGCATAAATAAATACCGATAAATAACGCGAGTTGGCCATCATCGTCAGGTAGTATAATTGATCATCATCATTAACAAGCCACGCTAGTCAATGAAGCTTCTTCTAGCTGGAATCAAGAGACTTTATTTAAAGTTTAAACCTTGACCTACTTTAAGGTCACTTTTGCTGTGATCTGTGTTTTATAACTTTCCCCTGTCTACCTCTTCCTCTCCTTCTTCAATTTTTCCTTCTCTAGTCATCGACTCCTAGCCTTATTATTCCCAAACTCATTTTTGGGGTCAAATCGGCTTCTAATTTAACCAGATGCAGCTGAATATACAGTTTTCTAGAGATATCTGACCCCCGCAACCCAAAGGGATACGATATTCTATAGAAAGTTAGATTAGTAATCAGGATTTTATGAGGATACGGATTCCCTAAAACGACTGTCAAAGATCTTCATGATAGCCTATCTTCATGATAACGGTTTAACATGCTTTCTGAGGCACGGACACAGGTGATAATTAATTTATAATAACTTCCAAAAAGTCAAAAGGTAAGGTTTGGGTTTGGATTGGTAGTTCCTGAGATAGCGAGTTCAAACGAACTCTTCAGCTTTTTTTTATCAGTACATAGAGAATAAAGGTGATAAATACTTTTCGTACAAAAAGTTTTTATAAAAACATCATTTTTCACCAAGCTTTTATATTGGTTAATTTGGAATATCAAAACTAAACGTATATGCAAAAATATGTATCTGTGCTGTTGTCCGCTAAAGAGTTGCTTTATCTGGAGCTAATCCTGGATATCGATTAAGGTCATGCTTATCATGAAAATGCATTATCATCGGAACTGAACTAACATGCAAAAATTCAACTCCGTAGGATAAGAGGAAGTGGTTCTGTTTCAGCTTGCAAGATTCCACCCAGACAGACATACATTGCAAGTTAAAAAAAAGCTTGTAAAAAAAGGATATAACATTTAAGAATAAGCGCATATTATATTGATTTTTGTAACACTTACTATAAAGTCAAGTATGCATGCGAAGCGCCCCTAGTAATGTGTATACAAAATATGTGTTTTTATAGCAAATGGTGTAATTGATGGTACGGTCACACGTAACTAAAAATAACCGTTTATGTATGTTATAGGTAGATATAGGTATTGTTTTTGGTATCGAGATGACGATTTGTCTAGACTCTAAGACTCTAAGACAGTTAAGTGCAAGTCCATATCAAATTTCCCAGGAAACACAAGTGTGCATAATCGCTTTTATATAGTGTTTTAATAAAAAGATATAACTAACAGATTCTAAATATAATTATTTTTTATATATAAAAAAATATGCAAGTGTTAGCCCTACTTAGCCAGGTATGGGTCTGTGAGCTCAATAATATTTATGTCTAAAAAAATAAAGCCGTTACATTTGTTCGAATAAAAAATAAATTAAAATTAATTTCAATACTTAATCGATTTCTTCACACGTTAACAAAAAACGGAGAAAAAACTATTTCGCGCAACACTTAATCCAATTTCTGAGAAACATATTTTAGGTAGCTCACTGAAGGCATGTAAAGCTGATCCCTTATAAAAGCAAAAAGCTTAAGATATTTTTTGTCACACCTATCACGTCCGTCTCTAATTGTTCCATTCAAAAAAGAAACTAAAAGTGTTCATAATCCTATAATGTTATTCGATGCGTGGCGCAGGCGCACCGGCCGCAGTTCGCTCAGCTATTCACCGTCGAACCTTTTTTATTCCAATCCGTGTGAATAATAAAGGATTTTATGTCATAAGTTGTTAGAGCCCTCGGTTTGATTTATTCGTCTGCTCGCATTAAACGTCTGTACCTGGCGTTTGAGGAACTTTACCTTTTTCTGTGGCCGTTTTTTGTGTGAGCGGCATAATCGGTGCGCGCCGGGCGGCGCCCGCGCCGCCGTGGTACAACCGGTGATCAAAGCGATTGGAGACGATTAAACTTAGTTGATATATAGATGGTCAACAATACGCAACGGAGCGCGGCGCCTCCCAGTCGCGGTACACATTGACGAATAATGCTCCTATACTGGTTAAATGGTTTTCTTATAATGCATTCTTGTTGTGCATCGAACCAAACGCAACAATCGTTATATTTTGTACGTCGACTGTGACGGGGAGTTCATGTATTTTTGTTGAAATTAGTAGCAACAATACGATGATGTAACCGATGATTGAACAAAATAAAGTGCAGTGTAGTTAACAACTTGAGACAATAAATTCAACTTGTAATCATTTGTCTGTGTTCAAGAATGCTGAATTTAGTATTATGTTTGTTCATTGTGAATCGAGTTAGGACATGGCTAGTTTAACAATACAAACGATATAAATTTAAAAAGCTTAAACACGACCCAGAGGACGACAGAAGACATATGATGCCAATATTCCACGCTCACTGCAAGCGTTAGATACACAGATAAAATATCACTATTTTTCCAAAGAGTTTTAAATATGGGCTAAAATGTAGAGCTGTAAAGCTGCTAATACAAAATGAGAAATGTTAACAAATTTGAATAAATAATTGTAAAAATATTACGTATCTTGTAAATATTACCTACGGACAGTCATACTTATTAATAATTTAATTAACTGACACGTACTTCATCAATAACATCCGGGATGTTTAATAAAATATTACGATTGAACAATATTGATCTATGACATCACTTGGAACACTAAAATGGTGTAATTCCTGAGATTCTTCTCAGAAGTCGGTCTTAAAAACATCTTAAGGTGTATCCATACATCACAGGACCCCGATATATACAGGCTGTTGTTCCATTTTATCGATCGTCATTTATCGATCAATCTTTTCGATTGTATTCTAAGAATCACATTATCAAACGATTTTAAAAACATTGAATTATTATATTTATCTTTTACTAATGTATCACAATTTTTTTTTAAACGGGGGGAGGGGAGGGGGATGATTCACACTATTTTTAGTAAGTTCTACTCATAAGTCCTTGGTGCGCAGGGTTCGGGCTAGCTCTAACGGCATCCTGGGCATGATTGCAGATAGCCTGGACTGCTGTATTTTGAATCGTTGCTCCAGAATTTCTGCTGGAATCTGAAGCAATGATTCAAACCAAAAGTCAATTTTATGTGTGTAAATCTGTATACTAACATAGTTTTAAGGCGCTGTGCACAGTCAAGTTTGGTATTACAAAGGGGGTGAAGCAGGATGAAGTGGGAACGAGCCGCCCCGCCCATGGGTCCCGCCCCTTCCGTCTATTGCAAGCTTGAAGCAAAATAATAGATTGCGAGGCATCGCGCAAAACTCGCCATTGCGTAACGTCCATTATAAATAAAAGCGTAATTTCGTCAGTAATATCACAAGTGCATTTGACCTATCGTGGCAATAACCCGCTTGAAATGAGCGTGTCCGCGGCAACCTCTAGGTTCGAACCCTATCAGACATCGTATATTTTTGAATTTTTATAATACGCAATATAATAATTAGTAATTACCTACATATCTTCTTTTTGTTATTTTTTAAAATATTTATGTTCATAATTTTGTTTTCTTATTTTTAAAATAATGAAACAATAATTGTTATTTTCTAGAAAAGATTACATCAAAAATGTGCAAAATTGAAAAAAAAACTGTAAAATTTTAAAAATAATTATTTATGTACATATATTATATTTATATCAAACAAAAAAATAGACAAAAAGTAAAAAAACAATTTATTTAAAAAAGAAATCTTTTTACTCCAAAGAAAAACCATTAAAATTGCATTATAATTGTTTAAAAAATAAGAAAATCAACAAAAATAAAAAAAAATAAATAAAAAAAAGTAAAATAACAAATAAGAAAATCAGCAAAAAGTAATATGCTCGATGCAGGATCGAACTCTACTCATACACTATAGTGATTGACTACATCAACATTCTAGTCCGCTAAACCATTTAGACAGTAATGGTAGTGACCAAATTACATTTCTCCTTGATGGTCAGAAGCTTGAATAAGGTAGATGTCTGATTTAGATGTCAGACATCGTACATTTTTGTATTTTTATAATACACAATATAATAATAAGTTGGTACTTACACCTACATATTTTCTTTTTGTTATTTTTTAAAATATTTATGTTAATTTTTTTTTTTCTTATTTTTAAAATAATGAAACAATAATTGTTATTTTCTAGAAAAGATTATATTAAAATTGTGCAAAATTAAAAAAAATGTAAAATTGTATAAACAATCATTTTATGTACCTATATTATATTTATCAAACTAAAAATAGACAAAAAGTAAAAAACTATTTATTTAAAAAAAAACTTTTTAGGTACTCTAAAGAAAAGCCATTAAAATTGCATTATAATTGTTTAAAAATAAGAAAATCAACAAAAATAAATACTGAACATTTATTTCAGACAAGAAAATAGAAAAAAAAGTAAAATAATAATTAATAACAATTATTTCAAATAAGATAATCAACAAAAAGTATCACCCGATGCGGGGATAGAACTCCCAACCGGTCGCTCTCGTAGGTCACATGTGCAACGTTCAAGACCACTAAACCAATTGGACGGTATTGGTGGTGACGAAATTACATTTCCCAATATACAGCTTTCAACAACAAACAAGATACGTAAATAATTTCTGAGCGGGGGCGGAACAAAATGACATAGGTCCATCTAGCAGCGCGCCTCAGCGGTCACTGTCGCTCCGCGTAGAAATGAAAGAGAAGGGATAATGGCGTGACGTTTGGTTCGACTCGTCCGAATTATTTATCAGTAAATATATTAATTCCTACTAATATCTTATTTCAATCGATAAATACAAGTGAGGGCTCCCTTTATTATTATTTATTACGTAACTGTTATAAATTTCATCAAGATTGGTTTATAAATAATAGAGATAAAATTGCAGGAATGTTAATTTTAATGGTTGTTTTATGATTTTTTTTTATCGAAAAAAAATACCAAAAACGTGTTTTGAAGCCGTGAGTTCTCTCATAAATATGATCGAGAATAACATATATTTTTTTTGCTACTCTAAAATGTATACATTAGGCTAAAAAACTGTTTAATTAAGCCTATTTTGACTGTGCACAGCGCCTTAAGTAGGTAAATATTGTTACTAACCCTTTGAGTCCTTGTTACTCGTACAATAAATATTTAAATTAAAAAAAAAATAAAGTGTGTTTTTATGTGTGTCAATTGTAAACTTAATTGTGTTTGTCATTTGTCAATAATAGTGTATAGTTTATTTATTACTATAGTTATTTATTATAATAGGGTTCATCTACATAAAAGCCTGTAATCATGTATCGTAAAACTACGCAATAATGAATAATAAAAATAATTGGCATTTTCACGACATTTTAATTTGTTAATGTTGTAGCATTTTGTTTTAAATATGGATGGTAAGATTAGACAGAATTAGAATGACAGAGACTGTTTAAAGAAATTAGGTCGTTTTCATAGCGTGTGAACCCGACCTATTATATACTTATAGGCAATTGAGAGTTGATTCTGAGAGTTCAAAAAATTATTTTATTCCAGTGCGCCTTACCAAACTCCACCGAATTTACATACTCGCTCGATAGATGGCGTTACGGGTAAAATTAGAAGTCGCTATCGTTGTGTTCACAACGTTTACACTTAACGTGGCATTTTCCCTTGCTCAGATTGCGCCGATAATTTAGTTGAGCGATCAACAGCGAAAATTTTTGACAGGTTAGACGCTTTCGTCTGACCTTAAAATTCTATAGCAATTTAATATTTTAACACTAAAGTATTAATATTAATTATATTAATATTATTATTATAAATAACGAGATGAACGCAATTTTATGTATTAAGTAAATTAAGTTTTTTGATAAGCGTACGTTATGTTTTTTCCAACTGCTAAAGTGTTTCTTGTCTTCTGTTTTTTATAAATTGTTTAAACATAATATCGAATGTGGAAATATTAATTAGGTCTGTTACTAGTTCCGCTGATGCTGATTCTTTTCCCAAGAATAAACCAGCGAAGCACGTGGAGTGTCGATGAGTCACTTTGCGATATCTCGAAATTAGGGCGTGCACTTGGACCCCATAGCCCTAGAGTTTCAACCCTAAACGGCAGCAAAGAACAACCGATTATATACAGCTTGTAACAGAAGTCCGAAATAATACATTAAGGGCGTATAAGGTACCCTATAAACAATCCTTGAGCATAGGTTTTGGAACCGAACCCCAAACAATACTTGAGTAAACCACGGTCAAATTTTTCACCAAAATCTTTCAAATACAGCCCTAGACATCAGCTGAAAGGTGAATCAACACGAACCTGGTTACTGACCTTCAATAATTTCTTTAAGTAAGCTCTAGGCACGCGTAGGATAATGAAATCTGTCATTATTGAAAAAAATGAAATCAAAAGCATTATTTAGTATGAAAAAAAAAATGCCTCTTTTGCATTCAATATTTTCACAGGTGATTCTCTTCATGATATACATACATGCCCTTAAGTATTATTTCGGACTTCTGTTACACGCTGTATATTTGCATAAACTGCAGCAAGCAGTTTTTTAACATTATTATTATAATCTTATAATAACTAAAGTTCTTACTTAATGACCTATAAGTTACGAGTAATATCCAATATCAGTATCCATCCAATACTACTAAGCTACCTTTTCAAAACGTAGTACGTGCGTACGTACATAGTACATAATATATGTAGTACCTACCTACATACTCGTACGTACTTAACATGTAGGTAAAATATAATTAATTAATAAGAATTCTTATTAAACAATTATATTTAATAAGCTAAAATGTTAATCAGCATTGGGTGGATACGGGTTCAAGAAGAAGAAGAAGCTAAAATGTTTTATAACATGTAAAAAAATCACAAAAATATGTAGGTAAAAGTTCCTCTCAGTATTATCTATTATGTAATTTCTAACAAACAACATTAATTTAAAAATGACATATTTATAAAAAAAAACGACGTAATTTAATGTAAGTTTTATGTAAATGCTTTGATTTTTATCTATCGACAAATTAGAAAGTAGCCCCCTGTATAAGCGTGGGCGATGTAGACGGCCTGTCTCTAAAGGGTCGGTTTAACGCCTATTATGGTTTCGTTTTTTTGACAGCCCTAATAGTACAAAACGATCTTGAATGAATGAATGAATGAAATTCTTTTGCTGAGGTATGCCAAGCGCCCCTGTAGTAATAGAAAAAATAAACTAACAATTTAAAATGGACTTCCTCTTGTCGTATTTTTTTTTTGCGTTAAAGAATGTGAGATACTTTAGAATTAATAACTTTGTTAGTAGTTAGAAATGATTGTACGAAATCTACTGCTATTATATTATGTACCTAAATTATGTAGATATTTTGTTTAAAGTCTGAAACTTTGAAACTTAAACTGTTTATGTAGATATTTCGTTTAAAGCCTGAAACTTTGAAACTTAAACTACATGGTTTATGTAGATATTTCGTTTAAAGCCTGAAACTTTGAAACTTAAACTACATGGTTTATGTAGATATTTCGTTTAAAGCCTGAAACTGTGAAACTTAAACTACATGGTTTATGTAGATATTTTGTTTAAAGCCTGAAACTTTGAAACTTAAACTACATGGTTTATGTAGATATTTTGTTTAAAGCCTGAAACTTTGAAACTTAAACTACATGGTTTATGTAGATATTTTGTTTAAAGCCTGAAACTTTAAAACTTATTAACTCATTGCTCCCTGCTCATTGCTTACCATCTTATCTTTGTGGAGACTTCGAGCGATATTCGTATTTTTATTTTATTATTTGTATGTTATCTCTCTCATTTTATTATATCTTGGGGAAACATATAAGTAATAATTTAAAAAATAACTATAAATATATAAATTTGCCTGTAACTGTCCCACTGTAGGGTAAGCCTCTTCTCATACAGAGAAGACTCGATGCTCGATGCTCGATGCATTAATCACCACGCTAGCTTACTGTAGGGTATTAATTCCAGGTTTCCTTACGATGTTTTCCTTCACCGTTAGTCAAAGGACATCTTTTATTCTTAACATTACAACCTAATAAAACAACATTCAAGTGTAGAGACGACATTGCCCCTACACCAGGTTTGAACCCGCAACCACGTGCTTGCAAACGGGTCCGTAACCAATGAGATATCACGGCAATTCGACACGACCCGAGAGAGATTAGGCGCAGGACCAACGGCTTTACGTGCTTTCCGAGGCACGGAGTCAATGATAATTACTCGTAATTTATAATACGCACATAACTTACGTAAAAGTTAGAGGTCACCTTGGGTTGGAACTTGTGACCTCTGACTTGCCAGTCGACGGTTATAGCACTAGGCCATCACGACTTAAACAGCAATTATGTTACACTATATACAACACCACACATATAGTCATAATATGTATATTCATGTTAAAATCACTGTACAATTTGCACGAGTTATATGTAAATATATAATGGATTGATTGCCTTGATTATAAATCAAACCTCTAATTAAACCTTCATAGGAACCAATAAAGTGTAGGTAGCCGATACTTATTATATATTTTCTTTCAATTACTTCTTCTGAAGGTATAATCAAATTAAATAAAGGTAAATTAATTAAATTGTGTACATATTTTATTTGGATGTGTATAAAAACATAATAGAATAAGTAAGTTTATAGTTTAGAGACGGTTCACTCCTGTCGTAAAATGACCACTCATTGAGCAGCTGAGCGGACTTCCTGCCTACTTCAAACACCACTGTCGGTACATCTTTTCAAAATATATTGTTAAAAATGTAATTGAACAGCAACGAACGGCACCCACACGTCGCCTACAGTTCGCAGAAGGTTGATGCTATTGCTATACAACATTCGTAGTTTGTATGGGCATTGTGGGCCGCACAAATGGGCGGAAGCGCGTTGATTCGAGATGGGCACCATGCGCGCCGGCGCCTGCGATGCCTCTGCCTGGCGCCGCAATACACCGCGATCGTGAGGAAATCTCTCCAACTATACCTGCTATGCTAACGCGACACGTTTTCTGCCTACTAATGTCCGTCCTCACAGAATATTTTTATAAGTCATTATCGCATGCAAAGCAACTCTAAAGTATACAAGTTTGGTTATGTAAGATTTGGTTACTTCGATATTTCTTATTACCATATTTTTAACATAATCCAGCTTTTGCTAAGTAATCATAATCGGATTATACGGCTCACCTTTATCACAAACTTTTGTGATTACCAAGAAGGCACCTTTTACAATTGTTTGCAAACAGATGTTAGTGAGATCACAAAGGAAAAGGTAAAAGGACCGTAAATATTTGTATTGTGGCGCTAGTAATCCGAAACACATGTGCAGAGAGTTGACGAGTCTGTGTGCGGCAACTGGTAGTAACGGTTCTGTGGCGGAGGCGCGGTGCGTGACTCATCTCTCGTTCATTGAGCGGTGGTCCATTGAGCCGCGCTTGCGCTCATTACCGCTCCACCGGCCGGCCCTGCGCACACGCAAATAGCGCGCCGCTCGCGGACCGTCTACACCGACGCACTGCCTACGACATGTTAGCTCCCATCTCTAGATACAACGTAAGTTTAGCCTACGACATCCGCTCCGGCGAAGCCTACGGACTCTTAAATTAACTCGACACCTTATTTGAACGACGGCAATTTAATTGCTGCGATTTATTTATATTTTTATTAATTACTATTTATTTTTGTTTCAGATGGAGAACTTATCGAAATCTCATATCTGGCTGGCGGCCGCCGCCCTTTTGGCAACCTGCGGGGTGTGCACCGGCGCCGGCGTCGGGAACCGAAAGCCTTTCACCCCCACCGACTCCATTCTGGATATCATTGACACTGCGCAAGTGCAAAGGTTCCTCGCTGAGAGGCAGCGAACGGAACATGCCACTGCATCATCTTCGACGTCTTTTGTGCAAAGAAATGAACTCGGAGATGGTAGTTCTGAAACTGGCATGGTGATCTCCTTGCCGGAGCAGGAGGACACCACGGAATTGCCTTCGGGAGTGGAATTTAGAAAAATATTAAAATCCTCGAAGAATGCTCTAGTGGTCACCAAGAAGGATTACCTTAAAGAAGATTGGTGTAAAACTGAGCCTTTGGTTCAAAAAATCAGAGAACCGGGCTGTCTACCTACGACTGTGATCAACAAGTTCTGCTACGGTCAGTGCAACTCGTTTTATATACCGAAGGGCCCGCGGCGCCGCGACAACAACGCCGACCGGCCGCAGCCTGCTTTCAAGTCTTGTTCGTTTTGTAGGCCTAAGAAATTCACCTGGGTGACAGTGACGCTGCGTTGTCCTGGCCAGAACCCGCCATTCAGACGCAAGCGGTTACAGAAGGTTAAACAGTGCAAGTGTTTACCGGTAGGAGTGAATTGACGCTGATTGTGTGACGGACCCTGCAGTAACAGAGGCGGTCGACCGCCGCGCCGAGGCTTGCGTACGAGTGCGCCCAGTGATGTTACCCGGGTACCAGGAGACGTACGGACGACCCAGTGAGCAGTAGGGAGCTCGGGTTTGCAACATCGTTACCGATCATAGTTATCGATCACGTTCCAGAGTATAGACTGTGTATGAACTGGTCAAATAAATCGAGAAGCCGTGCTCTCATACGTCAATGCGGATGACGTAATGTGATGCATAGATTAGATGCCTATTTAGAGTTACAATGTAATAGAGCGGCTTCGACTGCAAGTCGTCAAGCAAAAGCTTTAATTGTTCGTAGCGAAACTAATTAGCTAGTGTGTTAGAACAGCGGTGGCCTTCCAATCGATTAAGGATTTGTTTTGGTACAAAACTTGTGGAATATGTCCGTTTATCGAAAAGTGATTATTCTGTGAGTTAAAGTTTTGTTCTTAACGTCTGATGAATAATGTGTGATACTAGTTTATAGTTTGACAGTTAATTGTATTTCTTTGCGCGTATTTGTGACTCACACGAAATTGAAACTAGATTTAGAAGTAGCTACTCATTCACGTCACGTCTACGTGTGTTATTTATTTATTTTGTATCGTAATAAAGATATTATAGCTAAAACAGATTACGCTTATAACTAAGTTGGTAATTTAATGTTGATTGTAGTTTCATCTTGTTATCTCGCAATAAAATGAGTAGGTAGATGTATACGATATATATTTGAATATATTCAACGCAGTATAAAGTAACGTAAGGTTTTATGATAATTCGAAACAAAATTATGATCTCTATTTGCTCTCAAGATGTATGCATTTGTTTACGTATAGTTCTGTAAAATGCCGATTGATATGATCTGACATAGGGAATTGTGCCCATAGTGACCAAGTTGTTATGTATGTAGGTCTTATTCTAGATGTTGTAATTTGTAGTCTAAATTATCCGAGTGTTTATTAGTAAACATCTCGCGAACGTAGGTGTTTAGTGTCGCAAGAGGTAACAGAAAAATGTAAACAGTAGTGAATATTGAAGTTAATATTGTAGGTTGTAGAAATTCTTGCCATAGCGTTTTATGTTGCTGGATACGTTTTATAGGATTTACGATAACGGATTTGAGCATCGTAACTTATTACAAGTTTAACTTACGATCAGCTGTGTTTTTGTATCTTCTAATGAGTGTATTAAGTTGTCTTTCTCGCTTAAACAGCTAGGTATCTCGCTCGCAAATTAAAGATAATACAATCACTGAATATACTTATGAAAAAGCTTCAGCAAAAACATTATTTTGATCGGAACTCGTTTTCATACATAAAAATGCCTAAAATGAATTTTGTTTGCAAGTTTTATGAATAGAATAGAATACATTTATTTGCAAAAATATAGTGCGATAAATTGTTAACAATAGATAACATTATGCCTCTTACATTCTACCATTTTTATCATACAAATATTCATTTTAAAGCTAATTAATACACATTATTACAATTTGTACAATAATAATTATAGGTACACACTATTAAAATTGACGTGTTTCTATCAAACTGATATTTTTGCTAAACTTTTGTAATCCAAGGAACTTGGTTATTTGGATTTTTCATAACTATATTCAATGATTTTATATGTGCGAGCGAAACAAGCGGTTTTGCGAGACAGAAGTCAGCTTAATATTTAATGATTGTGAATAGAACGAAAACGTAAATCTAAATTGAAACAACCTATCTCATTCATTTGTATGGCATTAGTAAAGGATATAACTACTTTTGCATTTATATGGGTGCTCCAAAATCTACACTACTACTTGTCAGCTTTATGATTGGTCTTTAAATGTTCCGAAATTAGCCTGCCGCAACTTTTCACATCATTTAGCGACTTGATGGGAGACTGTGTCAATTGATTGTATATGTTTAGAACTCAGAAATAGTGTCAGTACGGTATCACGATTAGTCACTTATAAATGCCGTGAAAAGCCATTTTATTGCATTTTAATTTTGCGTAAAATACCTAATTTTGATTATTAAGTTTTTGCTGTTACTTTCCGTTTTAAAAATATTAATTGGTAAGAGTGGATTCACCGACCTTTTTGTAAGCCGATCCCTACATTTCATTTTAATTAATTTATGGCAGGAATATTTAAAAACTAGCCAAGTGCGAGTCTGACTTTTTTGAATTAACTTTATTTTATTTTTATTATTGGTTGTAATAGCGGCCATAGTATGCTCTGTGAAAATATCAAGTGTCTATTGTTACAGTTCAAAAGATACATACCGGAGACAGATGATATAGCGATGATATCTTAGTAAAACGGTCCCGTTTAATACTCTATGACAACGGAACCCTAAAAAAATAGATATTAGAAAAAAAAATGGTGACATCAAGGCGTCTACTACAAACGTAGAAAGTAAACTTAAAATTGGATGGGTGCGGGCAATGATAGCTCAAATTGGTTGCCATGGTACGTTGAGCTAGTTTAATCCCCACTCGTATCTATCTCTTCTTCAATTTCGTCCAAATTTATTCAGGCATTACATAGCCGTAACAATATAATAATCATTATATATAATTATTGTATTTTTACTTCGTTTCATGGCGAATTCACTCTAGCCTGAGATAAAATTAAATATTTAAATGATTTGTAAGCTGATTGCACGTCTTGATGAAATAAAAACCTGTTTTCTATTTAGCAAAGTAAGTACATGCAACAAATGTTTTTAATTGTCGAAATAGTGCAAGCAATTATCGCCAGTACCGCAATAATATAGAGAAGTATATTGCATATAATATAATTTTATTGCCATGTGTATCTAAGGCTAGGCGCGCACTATGAATTTTTCACCGCACGGTGAAAAGCTCTGCGGTATCATGTCACACCGCAGTACTCTAACAAAGGGTTTAGCATTGTATAGCGCGCACTGAACGGTAAAATATCGCATGTTTAATGCCTTTAAAACGTCGTGGTGTGCGCCTCGCCTTAAAATGGTTGTTATTACGGCTGTAAATTTATAGTTCTGATATAATGTCGAGTTATTTTTTATTATATAAAACTTAATATGAATATTAAACCGATGTTGTAATTGACAAAAAAATTGTTCACCACACTGTTTCAACAATAAACAATAGTTCGTTATATGTTTTTTTTTATATTATGTGTACCTTCTTTACCTACCAACCTAGTTTACATTTTTTTTTCTAAGTGATTTGCGTCATACTCGTGAACGGGTGCCGTCTGTTGGGACTGGTCAGCTCATAGCTGTTATGGTAATTTTATCAAAAACATAAATATATTTAAGGTGTTCTTATGTTCAGTCGACCGACATTGTTCTCACATAAGACCTAACAGTGTAACCTAAAATATTGTAAGCATTATATTTAAAAGAGCAACCATGGAGTTTCTTGCCAGATTCTACTCCACGAAGGGTAGGCTGCCCTTGGAACTGGCAACTAGAGTCACTCTTACAACAAACAATATTAGAATTATGACTATTCATAAGTGCCTAATGGTCTACATGAATAAAAATATTTTGATTTTTATTTGTCTTCTGCGTTTAAAGTCGATCAAAATAAGTCCAGCCACTTTGAATTGATTTGCGAACAAACATATTTGGCAATTGATTTTTATTTATATATACATATAGAAAGTTTCTACTAATTTAAACAATGCTTTTCCACGATACGGCCTTCTCCTTCACTTATCCTTTTTTAAGGTACCGTATAACAAGTTTTAAAGATCTAAGCATACGTAGGGACAGACAGCCGCGGGAAGCGACTTTGTTTTATACTATGTAGTGATAGTGATACCTAAATCATTAAGTTTATAATACCCCTTTAAAATGGCGTGATTAATATAATACGACACTAGATACCTACTTATCATCATCCTCCTAGCCTTAATATTCTTCTAATTTAACAAGATGCAGTTGAATATCAGTTTTCTACGGAGCGACTGCCTATCTGACCCCCGCAACCCAAATAAATAAATAAATTAGCCTGTAACTGGCCCACTGAAGGCTAGGGCCTCTTCTCATACACAGAAGGATTGATCATTAATCACTACGCTACTTCACTGCGTATGTGCGGTTTCAGACTATTAAGTCTAGGTTTCCTCACGATGTTTTCCTTCACCTTTAGTCAGTGCTGTCTCAGATTAACTAAGAAAGTACATATTATGACATTGAAAAAGTTACATTGATACATGTCAGGTTTGAACCCACACCCACGTGCTTACGAGGCGGGTTCGTGACCAATGCGCCACCAAGACACTACCGCTGCCCCCGATAGTTGAATAGACGCATCTAACAAAAAGGTAAAATGGAGAAAAAAATGTTTGAATGTCAAAATCGGGAAATTCTTTGCTGTCTCTAAAAAAACCCTAAAATTTTTAAAAAATGAATGCTGAATGATGGCCGAAGTATCCATCTTTGATTTCCATTAGTTTAAAACAACATTGCACCTTTCATTTAGTTACTATTATTAAAAAACCTTTTCATCTTAGCAAAAAAAAAATAGATTAAAATGTCTTATGCTTAATTAAAAGGACGCAAATAACCATTAACGCCCTTCAAATTTCAACAACGTGTGATTATTTATGTACTTTTAGACTTATTCTCAAATTTATTTGCTACCTTCCACTTTTAAGAAAATAAGGCGCATATGGCTATATACGTCTTTTCATTTAAGCATTTATAACACTAATAGATTATCAATATTATAACACTAAATGGCATTTCTAAGTAAATGTGCCTTTTCAATTAATATAAATGAAATCCGTCTTTTTTTCTTCTAACTAGTAGAAAAAAATTGCAGTTGCGCCAATTTTCGTTATGCTAAATCATTAACGGAACGAGATATCGAAATATTAAAAATACCAGCAGATGCGCCTTTTTTTCCTGATTCTGGCAGTATATATAACTCAATTTTGGAAAAACTGTCAGATACGTCTTTTCAACTATCGGGGGCAGTACCGAACCACTACACAACTCAAAGGGATACGATATTTTAAAGTTAGATCAGTTATAAGGACTCAATAAAAATCAAAATATTTTTATTCATGTAGACCATTAGACACTTATGAATAGTCATAATTATAATATTGTGTATAGTTATAGTGACTCTGGAGCAGGTGATTCTATATTTTATGAATATTTTTTACATGTTAATGCATGTTTTCGCTAATTAAATGAAATTATTTAATAAGAAACTCGCAAAAACAACTGACTCGTGCGGGACTTGAATCTATGATCTCTGGCGTGACGTGCCATCGCTTTACCAACTAAGCTATCGAGTCCTGCCCGCTTTAGTCTAAATTTCTAATCTCTTTCTTAACGTCTTAAAGGAGTGTGGTGACATCTACCGGAGTACTTATCTACGCACTGCCGATCCGGTGATTACTTCCGAGGTCACAGGTGCGTGCTTTGTGTTCGAACCTGAGACCACTGATTTGCCAGTCAACGCTCATACCATTAGGCTATCACTGCTACGTCTGCTATTATAAACTTAGATAGATAAAATTCCCGTAGGTACACCATAAAATGTATTGATAAGTTATTCAAGTACCTACTTATTTTCTGACGGAACTTACATAAGATGAAGAGGTACAATGGGCAATCTTATCTTTAAAAGCGATGTCATACAACCTTGACACTTTCATAAGCTATGTTTACTAAATATTGTAAGAACAGAGGGACCAAAGAAGGCCGGATGAAGACCGGGAGGGAAGGGAGAGGAAGGGGCATTACTAAGTATACGGCGCGACGTCCGTTCGTCTGTCTGTTTTTCAGATAGCTGTATCTTTTGAACTGTATTAGCTAGCTTTTTTTTTGTAAAATGATTATGTCCTCCTGACCGAATTTTGGGCACCGTGGCCAATCTCAACGGAGATATTGCACATGTGTGTGCGCAAACACAGGTGTACCTACTCTCTATTCCCCCACTACCATAATCCGATGGGACGGTAATTCGATACAACTGGAGAGAGATCAGGAGCAGAGCCAACGGCTTTACTGCTTTCCAAGGCACGGAGTAATTTTATTTTTTTATTCAATTAAGTAAGTGGTATAAGAGTAAGTGACAATTATTTTATAAAATGCATATAACTTACGAAAAGTCAGAAATGCGCGCCTTGGGTCGAACCTGAGACTTCTGACTTGCAAGTCAATCACCACCGCGTATTTTGTAACGCGTATACGCGTAGGTTTAAAAAAAAATCTTCTTCTTTCTTCTGTATGGTATAGTTGATAAACATCCTGGTAATAGAGTTTAGAGTTTAATGGTTACATGGAGACACACTGTTGAAAAATCTGTCAGATGTGCTGCTTTCCTCACAATTTTTTCCTTCACCGATTTAGTAGGTAAGTGATATGTCTAATACGTACATGAATCCGAAAAGTCAGAGGTGTGTGCCTGGGTTTCGAACCTCTTTGACTTGGCAGTCCAATGGTCACAGGCTATCACTGGTCATAAAATTGTGTACATTTTTCAGTTCAGTTCAGTTCAGTTCAGTTTTCAATCATTGCGCTGTGTCAACCACACGAATGATTTAGAGTTAAAAGCTTACCAGAAGTCATTGTAATTGTTCTATTAGATCCAAACTGCCTGATAGGAACCTAGATGAACCTCTTCTTTCATTGATATACCTACTTATTATAATAGAGTCTTAGATACTTGCACAATTCTTAAGATTCATTTATATATAATAATATAGATAATAATATTTTTTTAAATTACATTCTTTAGACTTAAGTATCTGTGGAAAGTTGGACTTCCGTTCGAAGTTAAGTCTCACCCTAACTCCCGAACAATAGGACTTTATATGGGAAAAAATGATAATAAATAAAAACAAGAGTACACAGATAATATTGTTTATTAAAACAGAAGGTTATAATACTATAAGCGATGCACGAATACTAATGATAACCTTTCCTTATATATTAATGTTGTTTTGTAGAGTTTCTGGTCACAATAAGATGGCCGTCCTGAATCAATCGACAGAATACTATATTGCAGTGTCTAAATCGCTCCTTGACGAATTAGCTTAAAATAAAAACATCGATTTAATTACATAATAATTGAAAACGTCGAATTATTAGATTACCTTCTTAATTAAGCATTTGTTATAATTATAATACTATTCAAGATGCAATCAATTCTGTTCTTATAGAATAATCTTTGTAATTTATTGTTTTAAAGTGGTTGCATTGATCAATATCTTCAATTATTTCATATTAAATTTAAAAAAAAATATTACATTCCTTCTTTTATCGATCGCGATGGTAAGAATCAATTGCATCGTTAGTTGTGTATTTCTAAACGTTTTCTAACATGGATTAAGTATGTTGTTTAATTTTATTGTGCGTTAAGATCGAGCCAAGTCGACTATAATTAATTATAAAGGTTACGTTTGTAGAAATTTGGGATTTCTAAATAATGTTCATAGTTTGCTAAGTTTTCGCTCTGATCCTTTAAATTTATGATCTTATATTCTATTTATTATTTGAAATCCAATATTTTTATGCATAATATATAAAGTGATTGTTGGTTTCTTTTATTGCCGAGGCCTGATTTTATATTATTTTTTTTTTATTCGATAAAATCATTAATGCGCCTGGATGCCGACGTCCGATAACAATTATTTTTTCATACAACATTTCAGCAAGAGAAAAGAGGCACCTTTTCTCTTGCTTGAACAGTTAATCATGGATGGTGTCATTGAATTGGTCTGCAGATGTATAAAATTGATTTTATATTCAAATTGGCGCTTAAAAGTTAATGGCCTAGTGGTTGTATTCGCTATATTTGATGAAAAATTACTCAATAATCAAAATATTCATTTGCATCCCATAATGTGAACTTAGGTGGTAGGTAATTAGCAAGCAGGTAGTATACAATCTAGTCATTAACTAGCAGTTATTAACTAGATTGTTATATTTTAGTCGTTTTACATCTTGATGAATGCGAGCAACGATACGATAGCTCAGTTAATAAGAGATTCTCAAATTTATCTAAGGGAGGATAATTTCTAAGTTGCTTTTGAAACTTTTTAATAGGTACAAGTCGGGCTTTACCAACTAATGGCTAAGACTATGAGTCATAATGTCAGAAATATTCGCTACTGCGATTAGCTCCATGAAATCAGTTTGAGCATGAGATCAAAAATGATTTATCTTCCTAGACACTATAAGGAAAAGCCAGAGTCAAAGGGATGTGTATTTCACAGCTTACAAATTATACAGGTCTTAGTTCTTTTAGGTACATTGTAGTCTATTAATCGGTGGAAGTTTGAGTCGTATTGTCTTAAGTGTATAGTGTTTGGAGACAATAATCTGAATTGAGGGTAGTAATTCTAGAGGCCGTTTTTTTTAATCTTATCAAATATAAATAAATTCGACTTTGCCATCAGATTCCCGATAAATGGATGTGAAAAACTTTACTTTAACGATACGATATCTCAATTAATCAGAGATTCTCAAATTCATCTAAGGATGGATAATTTCTAAGTTGCTTTTGAAACTTTTTAATAGGTACAAGTCGGGCTTTACCAACTAATGGCTAAGACTATGAATCATAATGTCAGTAATATTCGCTACTGCGATTAGCTCCATGAAATCAGTTGAGCTTGAGATCAAAAATGATTTATCTTCTTAGACACTATCAGGAAAAGCCAGAGTCTAAGGGATGTATTTCACAGCTTACAAATTATGCAGGTCTTAGTTCTTTTAGGTATATTGTTGTCTATTAATCGGTGGAAATTTGAGACGCATAGTCTTCAGTACCATAGTGTTTGGAGACAATAATCTGAATTGAGGGTAGTTCTAGAGGCCGTTTTTTTAAGTCTTATAAATAAATTCGACTTTGCCATCAAATTCCCAATAAATGGACGTGAAAAAGTATTATGGGAATGATTTCCTAATATGCATGGTTAATTGGTAATCCAAACAAAACCTCGTTATGCAATTTGAGAGATGTTTTCGATAGTACTTTTAAAGACAATTCAAAGACAAAATGTCCACCAGCCACAGATAAACATAGATTGTGCTCAGATTTCATTACTATTCAGATGGTGTTCATATTTGTAATGTAATGACATAATTACTGTCATCACCAGAAGGCATAGATGTTATTAAAGTGGGTTATGAGCTGTCAATCGTGTCGTGATGTTTTATTGTAGCATTTGCGTAGGTAGTTGAAATCTTAGTCATATTCCCCAAGGGAGATGATTACCTATCTGTGCAGCCTGTATCAGGCCTCTTGTCATACGCATCACTTATTTTGTGCGCTCATGAGAAGGTGTTTCCCCATAATCGCCACGCTGGGCAAGTGGGTTGGCCATCGCAGTAGCAGATGATTGTTGTTACACAGAAAGATGCTGCTGCCCATCCTCCGGATCTTTCCCTTTGTCGTTTCTTACGACACCCGTGGGATGAGTAGACCCTATTCGTCCCACGGGTGTCGTAAAATAGGTTAAGTAAGGTTCTATTCTTGGGCCGGAAACCACACGGCACAATATAAATATATATACTTAATATCGATACCAGCAATCAACACTACGCTAAGTTGATTTTTGACTATTTTGCGTTTTATTGCAAATTCATTGTTTTTTATGCTCACAAAATATCTTTTTTTTTTTGAAAATTTAAAAAAGTTTTGAATTACACAATACGCTAACTTAATGCACTTTTTGCAATTACACGATATATAACCAGCCAACTAGATATATAAATTTCATTTTGAAAGTAGATTGTTAAAAAAAAAATATCACATTTTTCTCTCTACTGTAAAGTTGACTTTTTCAAGTTGGCGTAGTGTTAATTACTGGTATAAGGTACACAATTGGCCTTAATTCTAGAAGCAGATTGTATTGTTAGTATTTTATACATGAGAGCTCTTATTTCTCCAAATCTGGGGGGTACTCTTGAATTACGGGCCATAACCAAATGCCAATAATTTCATTTGCAAAGTTTGTTGGTGTTTGTGAGCAAATGCTCCAATTCTCTTTGAATTTGCTTAGTAAAAAATATTCTTCTCCTTTTTTTCGTCGTTTAAAAATATAATTGGGTTTGGGTTCGTAGTTTTGAGTTAGCCCCCTGGTAAATGTTTTCAATTGCATTTTGAATCTGAAGATCTATTATGTGTTTTTTTTTATAATACATGTTTTATTATGATTAGGTACTTAAATTAGTTATCGTGCATCGCTAGTTTAAAAGACATCAATAAAAGTTTCTGTTACAACCTCATTTTTCCATAAATTTTCACTTTTTAGCTTTTCAATTCCTTGTCTCTGGTTTTCTTACTTCTTCGTTTTAATTTCAAGTAATATAAAGATAGCGCAAGCTTCATAATAGGGTAATAGGATAAATAACTCATGTCGCAGTATGATGGTAATTTTGAATATTAGTAGAATTTCCAATTGTTTTTGTGAAATAATGCGAACTGTGATTTTATATAGGTATGATTTTTTTACATTTAGTGGCTGTTTATAGAGCGTTCTTTGATGAAATCCTGGCATTACTTTTAATATTTCTGTGACATTGATTATTTGAATTTTATTATTATTATAACGCTATTAATACTATTATTATGTACAGCTACTAAAGTCTGTCGTGTAAATTGTGTCATTGTTGCCTTTATATTTACATTTCTTCTTTAATACTACATTTAAATAAAACTTATATATATTATTGATAAGAACTTAATCTTCGTAATATATGTGACGTTTAAGGTTTACTTTATACGCCTATATTATCCTGTCATGCATCTGTATATATACATAAATATATTATAATATTTATAAAGTATAAACAGATATTTATAATACTCATATTAGGTGATAAAAAATATCTACTGATAAAATATACTAGTATTGAAAGTAGATAATTCTAATTAATATTATTAAATTATATATTATTTAAATAAACACAAATTACAAATATAGCATTAAAAATAAATATCAAGATTTCTAACTTAAACCAAAAGTGAAATCATAATGCAAATGAATTACACATTTTTGATTTAATTTACTGATAATATATACCTACGTTTATTTAGCTTAATACACTCAAAATATATCGCACATACCAGCTTATTTAAATAACCGCGAATATTTTTTGAGTTGATGATAGAAAACACTTTTCATGTATATCTTGGGCCAAATGACTAAGTTTATTAGTAAATAAGTATTTGTGATATGATGGTACGTGGTGTGGTGGTTTACGTTGGAGCACTCCTACAATTAATAAGGAAGATGAAAATTGAATGGTAATGTCCAGACTCCAGACCCCTAGAGGCCCCTGCCTATAGGTAACACAACAATTTTGCTTGGCGGTAAGGCCTTTTCCATTGGGTGGTAACGAATCCTTCTACCTAAAGCAGCGTTGCAGAAGTAGATAGCTAACCTTTGTCCCATCATTACTCGACTGTTACGTCACGCAGAGAGAGAAGCGTTGATGATATTTTTCTTTGAAACACGGTGGTCTAACCTTCGGATATTTGGCTATGTAAGTAGATAGGTAAGTAAGGTACGGTACTACGTATTACCACTTACGTTGTTTGGTAGGTCGGGATTAGTGTTTGTCAACATGTTTCGGCTTTCATCGACATGGAGTTTTGATGTTTTTATGGTTTTAAATACAAGGTCAGGTATTTTTTTAAGACTTAGCCTGTTGGATTTGAATATTACCAATTTTTTTTTGCTTGCGAGGATGAATGAATAAGAAAGGGGATTATGGAAGGGGGATTGTGGATGGGGGATTATGGAAGGGGGATTATGCAAGAGGATTATGAAAAGGGGGATTGTGGAAGGGGGATTGTGGATGGGGGGATTTTGGAAGGGAGGATTGTGGAAGGGGGGAATTGTGGAAGGGGGGATTGGGCCTCCGGTTCTCTTCACTGACCGTACGAAACACAACTGTATGAATACTGTTATTTCACGCCGATATTCTGTGAGAGGGTGGTACTACCCCGGTCGAGCCGACCCATTCATACATGGCTCTACCACCTCACTTTACAGTGTTTCTTTACTGAATCTTGAAGGCAATTGGTATTGAAATGTTAACCAGGTGTTATGGGACCATCGGATAAAAACATTCTTCTGTTTATCATTGAGCACGATCAGTGGTGTCATAGTTTTGGTTTTTAAGTATGAGCGATATTTTTTAAGCTAATTATACATTCATAGCACTAATAAACATTTAAGCCAGTTTCGTGGTTTCATATTATTATTTTTACTACTATTATTACCAATCGTATCCCGTTTCTAAGCATTTCTCCTTCCATTTTCTTCAATACAACTAATTTTAAGTTTAATCATCTACAATATGGTTCGCCATAGGATCTCAAATGTTCAATGTACATCTTGTTAGCGAGTGCCAGCCATATCTCATAATTTAAAAACTAAGATGTACCTAAATAGTGTCAACAAATGCTTCAGAAATAATAAGTACTTCCAAATAAATAAAAAAAAATTTAAGTCTACCTTAAAATTATGCATAGATATTATACTAAAAATGATTCGTGCTACTTCAATTTATTTTATGACACATGGCTCACAGTTGCTTTTGACTTATTCCTAATTATATAGACATAGTATCTAGCACAAACACACTTTTAAATATATATTTTTTAAATATTCTAATAGTCAATTAATACATTTACGTCCAGCCACAATCACTACAATACACACACGAAATTAACCCTAATAACGAGGGATGAAAGACGCTTACAAAAAGTACAGCTCTTATCATAAAATTTAAATACAAATTGTTAAAATACAAACAACGACTGACACACATTATATATTTGTTTAAACATATATCGAATAACACAATAAATAAATAACAATAACATAACATGCCCTTGGCACCCTCTCACAACTTCCTTTCGTTTTTGCGAAACCTCTAAAATTATGATTAGGGATTATTAAATAGGTACATAACGAATTAGGTTACACAAATAAAATATACAAGCTGGTATGAATTTAATAGGTGATTAAGGCTAACTAATTTTTCAATTTATCTTCTTTCTTCCTTCCTCATTCCAGGAGCGAGGGAGACAATAGAAAATAAATGATAGAGCAGTGTAGCCACAAGCACCTAGTAAGCCTGCACGATGACTTCAGGACGTAATTATAAAGCGTCATAGCCTTTTATATAACTATAAAATGTAATAAATGCTGACTAATCAATATACGAGTATGTTATTCACAAACGCCCAAAAATTTTAGTGAAATAATTTTTTGTCCTATAAAAAAAGCTTAAAAACTAAAACTCAATATTATTTGGAATAATATTTGGGACGCGTACGTATTAAGGAAGTTATTATAGAATTCGTTTCTCATTCCATTTACCATGCAACTTTTCTTTGCGAGAATTTCGTTTTCAAATAAATTATTGCAGGGATAGAAAGAAAAGTTATTTCAAATTTCAGATGATGATGAAAACTTGTTATTCTTACAACTGAGAGTATGGAAAAGATCTTAAATATGACAATATTATTAATCACGTTATTCAAGAGAAGTTTGTAGGTGCATTACGCTACCCTACTACGCTTTGTGTGTTTTTCTATGTATAGCTACTAATTCTGTGTTGTTACTTCCTGTTGTTATTAGGTAATTTCTTCAAGATCGAATAGAAGTCTGCGCACGAAAACTGTCGCATCTCAAACGGTGAGCCCTCACTTCGCGTGGCCACCATGCGCCTAACCATCCCACGTAAACGTCAATGCTACCGCTGTATCGATATGTGTGTAATTGAGCCGCATTTATGCTATCTCTTTACATGGAACTATCTCTCTTGTTATTTATACTCTAAGTTTGATGTTATTATTTAAACCTGCTTTAGCTGGAGGCCTTTAGGTCTCGCTAAAAACCGGACTTCGGTTAATCAGTCTCAACTCCCTAGAGCTTAAACTGAGAGAGACCACGTCTATAAAAAAAAGTTATTACTTAATAACTATAATTATTACATCTTATATATATTTACTTTTCATAAATTAACAATATTTTTTGAGTGTGTTCTTTTATTTATTTATTTCATATAGTTTCACGATCTGATACTATGTTCCTTAAAACCTCAGAACAGTTATAATGTCCAGTAAACACTGCCATTCCAAGAGTGGATTTAAGATACTTATTTGTTTAGAGAACTACCTCTCTTAATGAGACAGTCGGAATATGACATGTCTACTGAGAATAGAATAACTGTTCCGGTGGAGGAATGGTCTCTTCATAGTAAGATCGGTACAAGATCAGATGATTAACGAGTTATTTGGTATTGATGTAATATCGTGACACATAATACACACACACATAATACACATAATACATACAATATGAGACACCTACAAAGCTTCAAACAGTGTTAAAGTCTCAAATTAAGACTTTGACTGATATAAAATGGCCGATTCACACAAAGCCCAATTGGAAAAAACAATAGATTTTAATTGTGTCTGAAAATTGACATCTTGAAGACTCTGGTGTTGATGTATATGAAATTATGGTGACAATACTTGAGGCTAGAAAACGTTCTGACAACGTTTCTATTTATGTTCAAACTCTGACGCTAATGTGGCAACAAATAGTACACGGTCAAAAGTAAATTGATGATATTTATTATTTTCAGTATATTTCCATAAATTCATATTAGTTTCACGATCTAAAACTATGTTCCTGTAATACTCACAACAGTTATAATATCTAGTAAACGCTGCCTTTCCGAGAGTGGATTGTTGAAGGTACGTATTTGTTGAGAGAACTACCTCTCTTAGTGAGACAGTCGGAGTATGACATGTCTACTGAGAATAGAATAACGGTTGCGGTGGAGGAATGATCTTTTCATAGTGAGATCGGTACAAGATCAGATGACTAACGAGTTATTTGGTATTGATGTAATATCGTGACGATAACTGACACCCACAAAGCTTCAGACAGTTTTAAAGTCTCAAACTAAGACTTTGACTGATATAAAATGGCCGATTCACAGAAAGCCCAATTGGAAAAATCAATAGATTTTAATTGTGTCTGAAAATTAACAACTTGAAGACTCTGGTGTTGATGTATATGAAATTATTGTGACAATGCTTGAGGCTAGGAAATGTCCTGACAACGTTTCTATTTATGTTTTAACTCTGTCGCTAATGTGGCAACAAATAGTACACGGTCAGAAGTAAATTGATGATATTAATAATTTTCGGTTTATATAAATTCATATTGGTTTGCATTTAGTTTCACGATCTAAACCATGTTCCTGTAATACTCACAACAGTTATAATATCTAGTAAACGCTGCCATTCCGAGAGTGGATTGTTGTAGATACTTATTTGTTGAGAGAATTACCTCTCTTAATGAGACAGTCGGAATATGACATGTCTACTGAGAATAGAATAACTGTTCTGGTGGAGGAATGATCTCTTCATAGTAAGATCGGTACAAGATCAGATGACTAACGAGTTATTTGGTATTGATGTAATATCGTGACGATAACTGACACCCACAAAGCTTCAGACAGTTTTAAAGTCTCAAACTAAGACTTTGACTGATATAAAATGGCCGATTCACACAAAGCCCAATTGGGCGAAAACAATAGATCATAATAATGTCTGGTTTACGAGCTCTACACAAACATACACACGTTTTGAACGGAAACTATCTTCTTTTATTGTATTGTTTTCTCCTAAAGTTTGGGAAGGATTATGGATCTTTGTAAAGACGAGCCTCATACTGACATCGATTGATGTTAATAATGTTTTTTTGGCAACCATCGTGACAATCACCGACAGCAGCAAAATTACAAATAATGTGTAAAAGCTCAAACCGAGATTTGAAATTATATTTTTTTATTGATTCGCGTTTATTTTATTATTGAACCGGACGTTTCTACTACTTGAATGGTTAAACAGCTGACTCACAAGCCTTGAATTGACGTTTACGACACGTTTTATACAGTGGTTTAAGACTACAGCGCTTAATGTCACGAGTTTGATTCCAGCACGGATTAATGTAATCGACATATCTTTACGGCCTGGGTGTTTGTGTATTTAAAGTTACATAAATCTGCATCCACGACAAAAGAAAATCCTAGTGCATGACTACGATACCTATTGATTTTTATTTGATTTTTAAAATTGATTATAAATATGATTGTTGCATATTTTGTGTGTCATAATGCTTTTAATTTAATGAGCTTTACCTATGTTCCTTTAGAACTCAGAACAGTTATAATATCTAGTAAATGCTGCCATTCCAAGGGTGAATTGTAATGATCTATTAGCTGAGGAAACAACTTTCTTTTTTGAGACAATTGGAATAAGACATGTTTACTATAATAGAATAAATGTTCTGGTGGAGGAAAGATCTTTTCATAGTAAGATCGGTATAGCCAACGCTTTGAGAATGTTTATAAAGAATCTTAATAGTGTGGAAATGTAGATTACAGTAGTCTCCAATCTTCTGCACCGGACAACATCATATTCAATTATGTAATTAGTATTCGTTTGACATGATTACTTCTATTTAAAACTACAGAATTACTTTTGTCTTCATAATAGATAATCGATTGGTATTAGATTATAAAGAACGACCTAGCAGAAGTTTATGTTAAAGTTCCTCTTAACTTTACATTCAGTCAACGAAAGTATCATCATCAACTGTTAATGAAATAAGATTTCTAGAAATTACAAAGAAAACTGTACGAAAAGGTGCTGACAAAAACAAAGGAGCAAGAAACTAAAGTCCAATTCCTGAACGGATTAAAAAAGAGAAAAATAGTCGTTTTTAACGGTTTGTTTTTGATTATATCAACAATAAATTCTGACTTCTCAGGAAATTCATACCTTGATATTACACACATTATTTGCTCCCAAGCAACATTGTTCCCAAGTCCTCGAAATAATATGAAATATACCAACTACAGCTTAAATAATACCTAACACACGTATTGTACAAACAAGTGTTCTTAATCAAGTGACTGATAGGTCAATTGTAGATATTACAGTGTTCAGTAATGGAAGTGCAATCAATTGTTTTACACCGCCTATTCAGGAAAATCCTGACAATTAGCGCCCATTTACTGGCACTCATCAAATCAACTAAACACTTCGCAAATTTATATGAATTCACTTCATCTACGACTTTGTTGCTACATACTTTTTTATTTACAGCTTCAAATGTTATTACTTATTATTTAGAATTCTCATCTCATGTAAAATATTTGATCATTTTGATAAATAGCTGTTTATTTTAAAAAAAATAAAGTTTTAATACACGGACATTGCTGATGATTTATAATGTTTAGGCGACATCAGTATTTTGTCTTGAATGGTTTTAATTTTAGGTAGTACTTTAACTCGTAAACAAACAAACATCTAAATTACATTCAATCCAAAATTGGATATCGGAGACGGTTTAAAATTTTTGATAATAATGTTTAAAACCTTAATGGTAGTTGAAATCTATCAACTGTATTATAAGAGACATACTTTTGCTCGTTCAACCCTCGCAAATTATAATTTATCTTTGGTTTGACTGCTCTGCTTGCCTTTTGGGCCTTATTATGTAACTTAGCCTATTATCTTTGAGACTTTTCTACTTATAATCACATCTAGATCTTGAATGTTTCGCACATTAACCTATAGAAAATTTACTGACATTTTGTTTTATATTCTTATACATTATAATAATTAATAATGGTGTCTTCAAACTTAATATCAAACGGGGAACAGTGAATTAGGTCACGACGACAACGGTTACAACTTGCCTTAGTTTCCCAGACAAATATTACTTCTGGTTCAGCAATGTAATAATGTTATTGATAATTGGTTTATTAAATATGAATCCTGTGACTTAGTTACCAAATTTTTAGTTGATGTTCACGATTTTCAGTTCAATAATATCTATTTGTTTTACTTTTTCGATTTGGTCGTCATGATCTCAATTCCATGTTTCTCTACTTGACTTGAGTTTTGGGACACCTACAGAGCATCACATATATTTACATTATCGTATCTATTATCTTATTATTTCTAGTTTTCCATAGGTATTATCCTTTTATCATGTCCGACATTTTTCATATATGTACATTTATTACTTACTTGACCACACAGCATGTTACATTTGTGTAAACCTGTATTTAAGAATCTACATGTTTTGTCTTAAGAATATTATGTCATTATGGGCCAAAATGCTTTATAAGTTTTACCTACGCCTGTAATTTGTCGCTGGGTGAAGGTATGTTTGCGTTATCTAATCTGTCTTTCACGAATCACGATTAGTTAGTAGGTATCCTCTTTATACAGTTGGTCATCCTCCTAACCTTACTATTCCAAAACTTTGTTGGGATCGGCTTCTAATCTAACCAGATGCAGCTGAATATCATTACAAATGATATCGTAGTAACATTATAAATGTGAAAGTTTGTGAGATTAGATGGATTTACGTTTGTTACTCTTTCACGCAGAAACTACTGAACGTTCAAACCCGTCAGAATAACACATAGGCTACAATTTATCAACATACCACGCAGGCGAGCCCGTGGGCGGAAGCTAGTTATTATATATAAATATTTGAGTAGTTAGCTACAGAACAATACCAGGGAGCATCATGATAAGGAGGATGGAACTATATTTTTATGACTCCTTATCATATTCTTCTTCATTGTATTCTCATGGCTGAGGGTTGTGACTATTTAGGACAGCATTATTGACCAGTTTTATCCAGACTGTTATATGTTCTGCTAAGCGGATGGACGCCTATGTATCTGCTTGTGGTTTATTAGTGTTTCATTCACTATATCAATCCACTGGAATGGAGGCCTGCCCCTTCTCCTTCTGCCTTCCACGTACCCAACGACCAGAAGTTTTACAAAATTGTCTGGCTTCTTCAAAAATGTATGTGATGGTGGAGAATGTGTAAGCCATAGATAATTGGATTTACTAACCAATCTGTATTGGTATTCTTATTCTTGTATTATTCAAGTAAAAGTCATTGGTATATCTATCTAGATAAGGTTACTTAGAGCTTTTTATGTTATAGGAAATGTAATATTTTGTTCTACATAACTTTTTTGTGTTAAAAGTTACTTTGGAATCGATTTAGTTTATATGCGCATGTGTTAATTAAATAGCCTCATTGGTTTTATTGTCATTGGTTTCAGTTATTTATTTGACATCATCCAGAATCACGTTTAGAACAACTTTTCAGTGTTTGTAAAGATTATTTGGTATAATTTTCCTTTATCTATAACGACTTAATTTTTGAAATCTTTTGTTATGCACTTATGTTGGTGTTGGTGAGATGATTTTTTTTCCAATAGTTAGAATTCACTGATTTTGGGAATAGTTGTCTAGTGTAACTGTACATTGGTAACTTTTTTGTATTTACAAATTTTCAATTTTATCAGTATACTTAATATTAACTGCTTTATGGGATTTTCTTAAATTTTCGAGAACGAATTTTTACTTTGGCTGGTATTCTTATTCAATTATTCAGTTGGTTTATGATCAAGTCAAGTGGAAACTTTATGAAATTTGTATATTCCAGGTATTTGATAAGGATCATCTTCATTTTTTGCCGTCCTTCCTTACCAGTTGTCCTACTTGCAATAACAGTTCAGATGAAGTATTTTTCAGTGCTGTTCCAACTTTGTTATTATTGCTATGATTAATATAAGATAAGGTACTCCATCATCATAACGTGCTCATCTTTTTCTTATACTACTGTCAAGGCTCATTTTTGGGGTCATCATAATTGTTACTTAGGTTACTGATAAGGACCTTTTTACATTTAAGGCGACAAACTATGTAGCTCCAATCCCACCCAATGGTAAGTGTTTACTGAAGCTCATAGTGTTGTTATTTTGCCAACTGACAAAGAACATACACTTGTCAGTATCACAATTCAATTGTCACCTTGGGGACTAGATAGTAAGTTGTAATGCCCCATGCCCTAGTTACTGATCTGGCTGCCTCACTCTTGAAACCGGAACACAGCATGTGACGCCGTTTGGCGGCACAAATAAGTGAGGTGGTGGTACCTCCCCAGGCGGACTTTGGGCAAAGTCCTACCACCTTATGTACCTGGTTATCTTTGATTGTGGTTACTGTGTTAATGTTTAGGTTTGAAAAGGTTAGTTTCTCGTTTTGTATCATTAAAATCTTTCTTATTATTATATTATACAAAGGGTATGCTCATCATTAATTCCTAAGTCTACCAGCTGTTGGTGGTGGTGGTTAAGTTTGAATAGATTTATAAATAGTTTGCACAAATGTAACACCGTTGTATTCCTTAATAATACTATTTTATAATTAATTATACACCTGTTACCTAACCGTCATTTTTGTTACTTTATACATAAATTTTTACTTAAATAACTAAATTTCCTAAATAATTCCTTCATAATTTACACACAGATTAAATACTTACTTAAATTATTAATTAGAATCGGTTACATTGAGGTTAGATCGTTTTCCAGCGATTTTATTATTATTATTACCTAAATTTAATTTTTTTCATCGAACCCACCTGAGGGAAATATTATATACAATATGGATTGTTGTTGCTTTTATAATTATCATCGACTGATGGATGGTTGACTGACATAGCCCATAGCAAGAAAGAAGTGGAAATGGGTAGGCTACATATGCCGAAGAACAGATAACCAATGGGGTAGAAAAGTTATGAAGTGGAGATCCAGAACTGGCCAAAAAAGCGTGGGAAGGCCACGCGCGAGGTGGACCGATGATCTAGTCAAGGTGACGGGTAAGAAAGACACAAGACCGTCAAGAATGGAGTGCTTTAGAAAAGACGTACAATCAGCATTAGGTATTAGGGAGGTAGGTTAAAGCTGAAGAAGAAGATGATGATAATCTCTTTTTAGAGATTATTGAAGATGAGATGATGAAAGAGAGATGAGATTTAATGAAAGGATTTTTATTGGTCAGATAAGTAAGTCTTGAAATACAAATTGTTCTAAGTTAATAGTATCTCCGCAGCTCTGGTATCTAATTAATAGATCAATAATGTAAGATTTTTTAAAGACTTTCGATAAATTAATTTCAATTTCAACAACAACCCAAGTATTCCCATATTTCTAATAATAATATAAATATTATCAAGTAAGAATATAACTAACTATATATTGCGAATGCCCATTGCTCTTAATGTAATAATAGGATTTATATCTTAGGTCTTTGAATTTTTTTGTTTTTTTTTATTATTTTATAATAAAGTGCAGTAAACTAATTTAATTTTTGCTGAGTTATTGAGTTCTCCTGTGTTCAATGGTTTTTATCTAAATTATGACAAAAACATAAGTAATGAATGTCTTTTTGTACTCGTCCATTATTCTTAAAACGTTTACTTAATTTTAAAATTAAAATAACTATGATTATTTATGAAACATTTAACTATTTTTTTAAATTTAATAATACGTCATTAGCATACTTCAAAGTAATCCATAAGTTATGAACATTTGGATAAATAATTACAATGTAAACAATGCGTATATACGTACTTATAATTCATACACATTTGTGTTAATTAAAAAGACCAAAAAGACATTAAGTTAAAAATGCTAACATATCCCTATTCTAAAACTGATTTGTGAGGTATCGTGGTTCTATTATTAAGTTCGTAGAATTATTTTATGATCACTGTTAAAGCACTATGGTCTTAGAGATATCTACAACTATCGTCTCTTATTTTCATCGATGTCCTCACATCAAAAATGGATACTGTTGCTGGTTTCATTTAACAACTTAATCTTTTTTTATTTACTGTTGATTGAACATGTATTACTGTAGAATTTTTGAGGTAGTTTTTGAGTTTTATTTTAGGGACCACGATTTAATACAAATATGAAATATAGTATATAAAATTAATTCTTAAACCATGATAACGTTTTTTTATTCGTTTTCTAAGTTATTGCTAACTGCTACAATTAAAACCCATATCAAATTATTACTATAAGAATTTAAAATTATTAAAATTAATGTCAATATTGCGTCTGATATACTAATTATATTTAATATTGATTTAGTCATAATATTGGAAGTTAATATACAACTAGGGACTAGGTGACTCTGAGTAATGTCATCTGCCACAGACACGAATTTTGGCAAGATAGTGTAGTTATCGTATTCGTTTCGTTTAATGTTGTTCAAACGTTCTACTAGCGCCGTGTGTGCTTATTTGGAACTAAAAATGTCACTCAAAATTCTACAGTCAAGATGTAGAATTTTATGAACTGTACAGAAATTGGAAACACAGTATTTTGTTTATCGTAAGCTAGATTAAAAAAAATGACAAACGATATCATGTCATTTTTGTTTTGTTTAAACTATATTATTACTATAATATCTATTCTATTTAGCAAAAATTCGTGGTCAATGGCCTCGTCATTACTAACGTTTTACTATATTTACACTAAACTAATATAATTATAACCTATTTTTACAAACATACGCCTGGAAAAATATCTCTATTTATAAAAAAATATAATGACTTTCTTGTGTTTATTGTGTTTTTTATTATTTTATACAAAAATATATTTTATGTTTCTATGAGAATAACAGTTGAAGCGCTTAAAATATTTATCGGCACACAGTACTACACTTCACTGCTGGACATATCTACACCTCTTTCAAGCTGCACTACAATACCCAGTTGCCCAACCTTCCACATTCCCAGCTGCCTCTTTATGGCAACAATCCATTTGGCTGGACGTCCCCCGCTAAGTTTACCAGTTACCTCCCTCCAATTTAACCAGGCTACTGATATTCGATGCTGAAAGTTTTTGTCCACTCCCCCTAAACTGTGTAACATGGTACCTAGGTATTTATACTCGTCGCATCTTACAACTTGTTGGCCATCGATGGTAAGGGCTGCTGTCTAGGGTATCTCAATAGTTGCACGCCATGTATTGTAACTTGGCAACACTCAGCATTAGGCCACCTGCACGTAACTGCCACTTCCATTCTTCTAAGGTGTTTGCCAGTTCTTCACGTGATGTTATACATACAGCCTCATCATTAGCATTGATAAGCGTTCAGAAAGCCAGAGATTGAGCTTGTTCGCTAAGAGCATCCATAATCAAGTTTGGTTGTATCGGGAATATAAGATCCATATTTTTCTCTACACCAGAGAGGTCAACAGTCTGTTGTAGTTGCTGAATTGATTGATGTTCGAAAAAAGATGTTGGTAATATTTATGCCATGCTCCTAAAATGTCTTTGTCTTTGTAACAGTGTTCCATCTTTTCCCTTTAGTATTCACGGCTTAACACAATCTCATATCGTACGGCCTAAGATGTTTAATTTAAAAAGTTTAATTGTTTTATAATAAGTTGAATTTTAATGAAAAAAATATTTATAGAGTTAATATTATTTTGAGACAATACAGTTTGGAATTTTAGCGTGAAAAAGTACGAAAATGTTTGACAGGAAAGATTTTAAAATAGTTCTAAGAGCCGTAGCAGATAGCGAGCAAAGAAGATGGAATTCTATGGATAGGTACGCATTCCGATGCTTAGCGGCATATCTCTCTCGCCTCAAAAGAATCATCCCTTTAACAATTCATAGTACCATCGGGCAAGATAAACATTTGTAGCACTTTAGTTGCTTCTC